>OX438982.1:17840317-20240317 GCA_949316085.1 Hypercompe scribonia | reverse complement strand
AGCAAAAATTACTATCATAAATTTGAACAATTAAAAAATATTGATTTGTGAACCAACAACATAATTTAATACTTAAAGAATTATAATATACACCATTGTCTCCTTATATCTTTACCCAGATACTTGAAAAACTGTCACACTCCAAGTTACAAATGAGTTTGCGACGAAGTTAAACCAGAGACCCCGGATAACGTGTTAAAAAGACAGTTTGGTTAATAAGATTTTCGAATGCTGATGTTGTTGGTAAGTTATAATTATTTATTATTTATCCTAATGGTATTTGGCAAGAATCACTATATGAAATACGAACGATTAAAAATGATTGATTTGCGAACCAATAACAAAATTTAATACTTGAAGAATCATAATATACAACATATTCTCTTTATTTCTTTAACCAGGAACTTGGTAAATCTCATACGGTCAAAACCTCAAACGAGTTTGCGAAGAGTTTAATCCAGAGGTCCCGGATAAAGTGTGGAAATAAGGGAGTTTGGCGAATGAGATTTTCGAATGTCGCTTTCTGTGGTAAGTTATTGATATTTTTTTATTTGTCTTAATGATACTAAGCAAGAATTACTATCATAAATATGAACCAATAACCAACCAAATACACCAATTGAATTCAATTGAAACCAATAACATAATTTAATACTTAAAGAATTATAATATACACCATTTTCTCTTTATATCTTTACCCAGGCACTTGAAAAAACTGACACACTCAAAGATACAAATGAGTTTGCGAGGAGTTTAAGCCAGAGGCCCCGGATAAAGTGTGAAACTTGGTAATTTTGTGAATCAAACGCTTTGTTATTGTCATGAGTGTAGTCTTTCGTCACAAAATAAGCGTACCAAAATGGCCGCGTTTAAATCTTTCTAAAATTATAGTAGTTTTAATGTTTTTTTAAAATTATTCGTTTATATTTTGGATGTGTCCCTCCGACAAAGGGAGGATCCTCCGACCAGGCAAGTTGGTCATGCCTGGTGGGCCGCAGCCCAGCTGTTGATGTTGGGATTTTGTACATATGTTATAATTGGCATACGAATCTCTATTTCGCGATACAGGCTAAATAAATGCTGCTTAGTTCATTATTATACTTCGTAGTTTGATTTACCTTCACTTTTCGTAGTTCGATGTATCTTCGCTAGATGACGCTGTTGTATATTTTTGTTTGTATGTGGAAGTCGCCACATTTATTTTAGAATCTAGTATTTATCTAGTATTTTAATATTTAGTAGCAACGTTTTTATATTATAAGTAAATAAATACATGCATATTCCCTATTATTTAGGAACAGTAGTTGCCTGATGATTATTCGAGATATAGAAAAATACTAATACATATTGGACGGAGTTGGAAATACATGTAGTATACAACAAATTAGTAATAAGAACTAAATTTTAACTTTTATTTAACTTAAATTGTCTAGCTACTTAGATTTTAGTTATATTGAAAAATATTACAGTCGTAAAATTTTACATTTACACACATATACCTACCTATTATGAAATATAAATTGGAATTTCACATTATGATTACTATTAGTAAACCAATTTACTGATAAGCATAATATTTCACAATAAATATTGCACAGTGCAGTTAGTTCTGAAGTACCTTCACTCGCCGTATCATGTACCAATCAATGATCAAGGTGCTGTTGGCTTTTCTTCTGGTTTGTTGTGAGTATATTTTCTGTATTGCGGGCTTTTAATGAAATTATTTCTGGGAACACAAAATTACAAAGTGAGTTATTTTATTCTAAGAAAGCCTGGTTTTGGTACATATAGATCAGATCAGACCCGCTGGCTCCCTAATCACGTCACTGCAGCCCCATCCTGGGGCGATGTGACCGCTGCAAACGACCCGATATATGTAGGTGACACTCCGGTGCGGCTTGGAGGTGTCATCTGGGGTAGGACGCTGTTCTGCTTCTTAACGTGTAGTGTGCGAGTGGTGCGATAGCCACCTGCCCTGGGGCATGAGGTGCACGGGATGTACTTCAATCGTGAGGTACGGCAGGGACGACTCCAGAAGCTGTTTAGCGTTTCTAGAGCTCCTTATGGCCGCCTTTCGTCCCGTTACATAAATTTATTTATTGTTTTTCACATAATTGCCCCCTGATTCTAGGGGAAGGACTGAAAGAGTGAAAACGTACTTGTGGTTTTTGAGGTATAAGTGTCCATGGCCACGAGCTCACTTATAACATAATCAAATAAAATATATTGATCCTCCCAGCTCCTATCGGCCACAGCTTGATGGAATCTTTCATTTTCCTCAATAAGTGTAGTATTTAAAACTGAAATAATTTTTCAAATCAGACCAATTATTCCTGAGATAAGCGCGTTCTAGTAAACAAAAAAATTATTCAGCTTCATAATAGTAGTAGTCACAGACATAAACGGTTTATATATATATATTTCTAAAAGCGTGGCATGTTAACAAAAGCACTTTTTCATAAAAAATTTTTTTTATCTTCTTTTTAAAATAAATTAAAATTGAAATTATAATTTCTACAAACATTGAAAACCTTTTTTACAAGTCATTTTTTATGGATTAGCGTCACATTTTCGTCACATTTGAATATCTTTCATCATTATCTTTTTCACGTATTAGACAGTTCGCTTAGCAGGGAGTGTGCTGTACATGGTGGGTCATTGATTTTTATTATGTTTTTTTTTAATTTTTAAGAACTGTACTGATAGAATAGCATGTCTAGGGTTAAAACAATTTATTGTGTTGAGTGTAAACAGTTCTACGTTCGTATCGTATATTTATCATCATCATCTCAACCAAAGACATCCACTGCTGGCCGTCGGTCTCCTTCAAGATTCTTCACAAAAACCGGTCCCTTGCCGCCCGCATCCAACAGCTTCACACGGCCCTCGCTACTTCGAGGTGGACCGACGACCATTGTATATTTATTTAGAAAAACAATTGAACAAAGTTTCACAGAAATTATGTCATCATCATCATAATGATAAAGAGTCTTTTATAGTCCACTGCTAGACATAGGCCTCTCCTCTCCCTAGGATAAATAGGGGTGGTAACACTATGTATTCTTAATCCGTCACCACACGGACAGTGAAACTATGTAAAACAAACAAAAGTACAATCGTGTGCTTTGACTTTCGTGTAAATATATTGGAAGAAGCATCCTTGAGTTTAGGATTTATAAATCTTTTAGGATCATATAATATTAGTAACTTGTTTTTGGAACCTACTATGACCTACCACCTCAGCAAGTTGTTTGGAAAATATATTCACTGAAGTTTCACACATAGAGATAGTAAACATGCTACATTATTTCTGATCACCGCAAGCAGATGTGTGTTTTTATTATGAAAAATAAAACGGTAGTAACATAAGATACCACCGTAGTACCTAAAACTGTGTCTCGTGTTGAACATTTTAAAAATAACTGTAATGTAAATTACCCCACTAAGATCATAGTAACGATCCGAATCAATTATATAACACTTTTTTGACAAATATCGTTCACAATTTGAATCAACTTTTACTCCTACGAAGCAGTTAAAGGTGCTACAACCTTCAGTTAATGGCCTACAGCAGTTATATATAAAAGTCGCTTATGAAGAAAGAAATCAGAACACTAGCATGAAATTTTAAGAATATGACAAGTCACGAATATTCCTCTCGACAACAAAACCATTGAGTTTCAAAATCACCAACCTGTTCAAATAACAAAATTAATTAGTGATACTGTCTTGTGTATGTGAACTACGAGAAAGCCTCGGATACCAACGAGACCTGGGCTGTCCTAGAACCTATACAGAGATACCTGGTCGACTGCCGATATGCTTAGGTGATGAGATGCCTCTATAAAGCTGCAACAATTACCGTTGACGTACAAGAAAGGAACACGAGACCAATCCAACATTTCTGAAACTATTTAGCAATGCAATGGAAGACGTTTTCAAAACGCTCGATTATAACGGACGGGGAATTAATATCAATGGCCGATACCTCGCATCTGCGGTTTGCAGACGATATAGTCATCCTGACGGAATATTTGTATGGTCTGGAAGAAATGCTGAACAGTTTGGATGATTTTTCAAAACGAGTGGGACTGGTGACGAACATCGAAAAACGAGAATCCTGCATAGTAGGCATGTTTCCCCGAATCCCGTAACCCTAAATGGTGCTACTATCGGTGTGTGCAAGAATACATTTACCTTGGGTAAAGTATTAAACTTGGCAGGCACAACTTCTATCAGGAGGCCGATAGGAGGATACGCCTGGGTTAGGTGGCACACGGGAATTCGATCAATCTTTTTTTTGTAATTTAACTGCCACTTGGCAATCTGTGTCAACACAATGAGCCAATTGTATGATATTTAATTTAATAATCGTTTGTAGCAGAAAGAATTTCCTACAGATTGCTCAATTAAATCTTGTGGTTAGCGTTTCCATGGATCGTGCGATACACTGTCTGTACCTTGCAACGCATTAACGTGTGTATATGTTTGTTGTTCACGTAGTATGGTATGTTTAGCATGGCTCTTAGTGTTTTACTCTGAAATCTCTCGAGAATTTCTATATTAGTGTTACTAGTAGTTCCCCACACTTGAATACCATAAGTTCATATGGGTTCCAGTATGATCTTATACGAGTATATTGTAATTTTGCTTACAGCTGTCAGACTTGACTTACTACCTATAAGCCAGTACATAGATCTCACTCTCATGTTCAACTATTCTCGTTCGGTCTAAATGTGTTTTCTCCAGGATAACCGATGATCAAGATGCACCCCGAGGTGTTTGGCGTCTTCAGCTTGAGGAATCTCTCTGTTGCAGAGTTTTATAGATGGGCAGGTTGGTTTTCTAAGGATGAAGGTTACAAGGATGGATTTACTGTGATTTACCTTAATGCGCTATATGTCCAGCCACTCTAGAAGAGTTTGCCTTGAGAGAAGACCTTGAAGACGTGGGCCTGTAGTTTGACTGATGCTATTACTGGGTTACCATTAACTGATTGTATGGCTGTATCATCTGCGTATGTAGCAGTTATAGTATCATCTTGTGTCGGTATATCAGCAGTGTACAGGAGATAAAGGATGGGACCCAATATACTTTCTTGTGGTACTCGGGCGCTTTACCTTCCTGCGTATTTAATATTTTACTCTGTACTTTCCTGGGACTAGCACTTTGCAATGACAAACATATTTACATTGGTGTTTCAAGATATTCGTTGACGTTTTTGTCATGTTCCGGATACTTACTAGGGAGCGGTTGGAACACAGATTACAATTACTCTGCGTATACCTGAGCCTTTTCAAGATCTGTTCCGGCTCACTTACCTTCAGCTGTTTTTATAGGTGGAATATGTGTTATAGGTCTTTTAAGCTTTTTTGTTAATTGCCACAGTCAGTAGTTAGTGTCCACATATGGAGTTAGCTTAGCCAGCTGATTTTGCAGGCATTCGTTGTTTGCCTGACAAATCATACGTTTGAGATCGTCTGATACCTTGTTGATGGTTTTCTTATTCTGAGGCTATTTTGTAAATTGGCATATTTGCCGTAGTTTTCGTCTTTCGCGCAATTTATTTTTTATTGTTTTGGAATAGGATGAATTGCAAGTGATTCTTGGCTTTACTAGTGGTATTGAGTCCTTGACCGTTTGGTATATAAGCTTGTTACGTGATTCAATAACTGATTCAACGTTGACCACACTATCTAATGGTCAGTTTAGATTAATGGATTTCGTTATTTTAGCCTCATAGTTACCCCAGTTAGTCTTATGGTTGTAAAATCTCTGAGGATATTCGATCTGCACAGTTTTGCTTTGGACATTGATTATAGACGGTGTATGATCAAATGAAAGATCAATACATTCCTCGATACTTATGTGGCTTTGTGAGACATTTTTTGTCATAAAGAAGTCTAGTAAGTACGGTACTTTATTTGCATCGGACGGAATATGTCGGTGCACCGTGTGAAGCACATTGGAGGTTTAAATCTTTTATAGCTACATATAGCCGTCGAAGCTGTAGCCTCGTGAAGTCGTTAATCTGGTACCCCAAAACATATGTTTTGCGTTCCAATCACCACCGTAAACAAATCAATTACCGAGTGTTTTGAAGAACGTTGTGAAGTCATTTGTAGTAGTAGCGTGTTTCGGTAGACAATAAATTGCAGATATTGTTGTTTAGTTTAGGAGTGTTTTATAAGACTTGTGACCAACTGAAACATGCGATCCATCATGTTGTCCAACATAATATTCATTATGTTCTAAAAATTTGTACGACATACATCTAGTACCTCTACAAAGTTGTTTGAATCCTTGATGTCAGTTTTTGATTTTGTTGTTTGTGCATATGTCAAGTTGTTTTTAGTTAGCATGTCCTTTTTGCAGTGACAGTTATTTTGTCTTTTTTGTTTTTTTTCTTTCTTTCTGTTTTATTTTTCGTGATTAAGTCCTTATATTGTTTATATTTTGTACAGTCTTTATAGCAAACTGGATGTTTTTCTTGGCAATTGGCGTACGTTGCATCAGTATACGGTTTTTATAAGCAGCTTGTTGGAGCATGGTCTCCGCCACACTTAACGCATCTAAATGATCTGTTACATTGGTTTTTAGCATGTCCCAATCTCTGGCATCTTTTACACTGCAAGATATTCATTTTTTTGTACGGCGCCTTAAATAAAATTTTGGTGCAATTTAAATTCATGATTTCAAAGATTTCTCTGTTGTTATGTTTTGGTTCTAAGTTCACGTATAATAGCGATATTATTTGCTTTGAGTTTTTATGTTTTAAATTTGTAATGTGTCTAACTTTATGGCCCAGTTCAAAAACTTGAATCTTTATTAGTTCGGTGTTTTCTGAACAGTAAAGACCACGTAGGACTACACGATAAGCTCTCTCGCTTTTTAGCTCGTAAGTTTAGTGGCTAATTGACTTCCTCTATAAAATTAGTTCTTATGTTTTTATACGTATCTACATTCAGTGGCATTAACTTTACTATGTGACCGGATGGTAAGGTCGTCATAGTATATTTGTTGGTATCTGTAATTGGTGAAAGGAGTTCCTTTGATTTCGTTATGTCCAAGACTCCTGTTATAAACATAGGTTCTAGTGGCCGTGATTTAAGCTCTTTGTTCCGTTTAGAAAGTTCGGTTTATCTTCAGTTTCCAATATTTGGAATCTATTTTGTATCCTGACAGTATATGCTGTTTTCATTAGTTTATTTTTGTTTGTTGTGCCAGGACTTCATTCAGTTTTCTTTTTAACGGGTATTTGATCATTTTGCTATAGTTTGTGAGTTTGTTTGTTATTTTTGTAGCTGTTAAATTTCCAAATGAGTGACTCCTGGAATGTTTAAATGTACTTTCTTGAAGCGATTGCTGTACGAAGTTTGTGATTTTATTTTCTTTTTCATTTATCTCATTCATTTTGTTTTCATGTGTTGGGTCGATAAAAAAGGTCTCTTTGGGAGTGACGCCCTTTTCTCCAAGAAGGCTAACTTTAACGACGTTTGCCAGGTCCGCTGAAGTTGGTGATTGAGGCTGATCTCCTATCAGCCATGCATTCCTTTGGCACGTATCCTACCGTGGAATTGAGTTAATTGTTTTATGGAGGTTGTCTTTCTCTTAGTCGAGACAGTTAAGCCAAAGACTCCCGATTGCTGGTTAGCAGTTCCAGGCGTGGGTATTCATTTCCTAATATCCACTGCTGACCGCATTGTTAAGGCAGTTGTCGGATTATTTAACCGCAACCCGAGGTTCGGTGTTGAGGTTCTTTTGCACAACCCGGGGAGCACGTGTATGGTATTGCCTAAGTAATTTTCTACGGATGCGAACCACTCCACTCCCCTCCACTCCACAATCATTAAAGACCAAAATATTTGACCAGTGCATACTATCCGTAATGACATACTCGTACGGAGCCGAGACGTGAATATTCACCAGTGGACTGGTCCACAAGTATAAAGTACCTCAGTGTGCGATCGAGCGCGCCATGCTGGGCGTTTCTATGGCTGATAAAATTCGTAACGAAGTTATTCGACAGAGAACGGGAGTAACAGACATCGCACGGAGAATTATAACACCAAAGAGAAATTGGCCGGCCAAGCCTCCAGACGAACCAACGGTCACTGGAGCCGAAGCGTACAAGAGTGGAGACCACGATTGGGCAAAAGTAGTGAAGGGTGCCGGTTGTGAGATAGTTGTGAATTAACCAAGACTGGGACGGTTGGCGCTCCTTGGGGGAGGACCTTCATTAAGCAGTGGACGGTGATAGATTGATTTGATAACAAGAACGGAAACTCAAATCCATATTTCGAGTATGTTAGGCTAGTTTCGGTCTTGGCAGGGGAATTTTGCGTGGATATTCGCTGCAATCCTTGAAAATTGTTAAATGGTAGTCAGATTAATTCTGCTTAAGGATTTCATTGAAAACAATATATTTGACTATAATAACCTTCTACTTAATCTGTTTATTCGTATAAATCAATGTCCTTGTTTCAGGCGTTAAGTGTCAACGACACATCATTAACGGTGAAGAGATAAATAAGTCCTGTGGTATGTAATTAAATTTTGTCCTTCACCCTATATTCTCAGACCTTTCTTTGTTGACTTGGATATTCAGTTATTCCTGTAGAGACACTAATGTCCAGAAATCTGTAGATGGATCAGAGTGAAAGTCAAAAACGGAGGAGAGAAAATTGTGGATGTCCTGCACAAGATCCGGGAGCCGGTGTGCAGTGGGTAATAAGCCCGCCAATCATCTCCTGTTAGGAAGCTGTAGGCCTCCCCACAATTCACCAATTCGGCTTAAAAGTGGGGCGTTCAACGGTCGACGATGTGTTACGCCAAAGGGACATACCCGAAGTTGCCGTTGTTGGCGATATCCAACGCAAGGAAGCACTCCTCTACCACGGGGTGTCAGATCACCTGAGGTGTAAGTTCCTATGATGACTTCTGGAAACACAGTCCTGTAATACCGTAGGATAGATAATATATGATGAAAATATAGTACATAGCAATGGTTGGACATTATTTTCAGTTCAGTTAACACGTATTAATTTGCAGTTAAGAAATTTTACGTTCGGCATAATTTGATAAATTGTGCAGGTTTATTCGAATACACTAACTAATACCACGATTATTTATTATTTTTATATATATGTATAATATCATTTTTCAGCATGTAGTGTTTGCGTTAATTTATTCAAGCTAACTGTATATTTGATAACCTACAATGTGCCTATACGCAAGGTATGTGATTAGTGCTAGGTTCGGTTCGTTTTAATTATTTGTGTATTGCCTTGCTGTTCTATTTACTAAACATACTCGTATACATATTTCAGGTTTACATCGTTTGGGATTTATCGGATGTAAAACTAACCAAGTTCTATGACACTAATACTATATGTAGTGATTTCTTAATAAGTACAAATTTAGTTATAACTGGAGACGACTGTCTGAAAATATTCCCGAATCAGTACGTGATAGCAGGTTACAATAAGTATATCCCAGGTGGTGTAGGTCAAAATAAGGTGGCAAAGGAATGTTTGAAAATAGCGAATAAACGCATAACTAGCAAACATTATTATGTCGGTAAGATATTTTTTTTAATTACCTACTTTGGAATTTTATAGTTTTATCACTTGCAAACTTATTTACGGTTAAATTTTTAATTTCTTAATGCATGCTGTACAGGAATGGTTTGAGAACATGCCAAAGCGGTAGATAGTACTATATACTGACTGGCCCTTTGGCTTAGTGCTTTGTGATCCTGAGTGCTGAGTGGTCGTAGGTTCATAGTACAAGATTTGTCTTGTTTGGGCACAAATCTCTCACCGTCTAGTTATTATTATTATTATATCAGGACAATCTTTAGTCCTCGTACATAATAGCCTGCTCAATACTCCACTGAGTATGTAGCCTGCACTAGCGGCTTCAAACATTGCAGCACTTGTTTGCATTAGCAGCACTTGGCTTTATATACGTGTCTAAATGAAAGAAAGTGAAAGTCATCAGATGATCGGCAAGAAGAGTCAACTTACTTTTTTTTTTAACTAAAAATACGATTAAAAAAGTAAATGATACTACAATTATCTCTATACGATCACATTTACTGTTTTCCGTAACTCTGCCATTAGGGTTACACAAAATTGAATAGGTGTGAGACGATGAAAGAACAGTTAATATCTAACTTATGCTATCCCAACCTGGTTAACTTGAACGTTCATAATTATTCAAATTTCTTAGACTCTTACATTAATTAAATCATTTGAAAAGCGTTACTTTAGAGCAATTCTGTTTTTTTTTTAAAAAGAGCCTGCCAAAGTGATTCTATTCTATCTGAGGGAAGGCATGAATAGAACCCATAAGTTGAGGTCACTATACTCCTTGCGAATTCAAACAATACAGTAAAGTGACTCACACTATAGTGGCCTAGTGAGATGCTTTTTTCAGACCTCCCTTGGCGTCGTAAAAGGCATGACAGTGATCGTGACAGTGTAAGGCTCATACATTTACCACGATTACTGTCACCGCTACATTATGTAGTTAGACGATTGCGGGTTACACTAATGATAATTATTTAAGTTATAATCAATATATGATACGTGATGCAAAAACTTTGCACCCCTTTTCACGAAAATTGCGCGGATGTCGAATTCCGACCACTGGGTGACCACTAGTAATAATAACTCCACACAACTCACACACAGCCGTCTGATTTCAAATTAGGCAGAACCTATGCCATGGTAACCAGACTGTTGATTAACTTACTTACATACGATACATACGATTACATACATATTGTAAGTAAATTACACCCAGATTACACACAGAACAAATCATCGGGCTCATTACACAAATATTTGTCCTGAGTGGGAATCGAACCCGATCTCCGGCCTTGCAGCCAGAGTCACTTACCACTAGACCAACAGGCCCATCAATTTAATTAATTCATTAATACAGGCTGGAACACGAATTAGTCAACATTTGAAAAAATCATGTAAAAAAAACTATTCAATGTATTACAAAAATTGATTATTAAAAAGAAAGTTATCGTCTCTTAAAAAAACAGCGTCTAAATGATCACCGTTTCGACGTTTACACTCTTAAAAGCGAGCACCGATATTTTAGAATACTCGTCGGCAAAGAGACCGCGAGTTCAACGACATCTCTTACCTGATTTTTCTTATAGTTGACGTAGTGTATTTGGTTCATTGATGTAGACACGCTTTTTCAAATAATCCCATAAACAGAAGTCTGCTGGGGATAGATTTAGATTTTTGGGTGGCCATGGCATTTCACCTTGTCTGGTTTTCCGGCAATATGTTTTTGACCACCAGTAGGGACTCATTGCATGTGTGACAAGTGGCTCCATCTTGTTGAAACTATGTGTTACAATTGTAGCCAACAAATTCAAGTAGTATCAATCCCAACAACTCCCGTAACATTGTCACCGTCGCGAAAATCTTCCAGAAAATAGGGTCCAATAATTTTCACTGCTCCAATACCTGCAATTTTGTTTGTTTACATGTCGTTTAGGTAAAAATGGGCTTCGTCAGAAAATAAGATGTTGTCAAAGTTACTGAATCGTTCTAACATTGTTTTGACATACGATTTGCGCAAATTTAAATCATTAGGTTTTAGAGTCTACCTGATAGGCCTGATTATGCCTGATTTTCCTGGGAGCCGATATATGTCTCGTATATAAGATAGTGGAACAAGCATGTCCATTGCTGTTCCTACATTGACAACAATATTAATTTGGTCCATCGCCGTCTCACCTTCTCCACTTTGTGGGACATTGCGTATTTCAAAGGAAGACGAACACGATTATTGCTTTATATCTTGAATTTTTATCTTTAAAGTTTGAAAATTTTCAATACATACTCGTTTTTTCCTCTGTACCTCCTCAATTTGTCTGACCATATCATATTATTGGCTATTGATAAAAGTAATACTTTTTTCAATTTTCAAGTTAGACTTTTGAATGTTGTTTGTATTTCTGCGATTTCAGATACAAGCTTTGTTAATGATGAGTTTTATTCTTTCATAAACGTTGTTAAGTTCATTTCTTGTTCATTTTTCCAGGTCTTTATCATCTGCATTATATACTGTTTGAATTCCTCAAATTTATTCTTGATTGAAGAAGATTCTAGTCGACAGCGCTTAGAACGTGTATTAATATTGACATTGTCTTTCAGGTTATCATTCTACCGGTCCGTGCGTCGAGTCCATCAAAATACATACATGTATAACAAGCTGCCAGATACTGTTCGAAGTGAAATACTAACTTAATATTTCTTAAAAAAATAACGTACTACTAATCAACAAAGCATATTACACACTACAAGAATACCTTTATAGTGCGAATCTAGTAGTTGATAGCCATATAAAATAAAGTAAAAAAGTATAAAGTCCTATTAAAAAAAAATGGTTCTAAAATGAATTATTTGTGTCCCGTTTACACTATATTATATAAGTATACTGGCGTGTGGAATTGTGTCAACAAGCATTATGTCTGTAAGTTGGGCTGTATATTTCTTTGTACATTTACATTTGCCCAGTCACACAAGAAATATAGACCAGCACCGTTCCACCGCGGCCTCACAGAATACCAGTGTTAAGAATTACTTTGTTGCTTTTCACTAAATGGGTGAGGTTATAAGAACCCTTCCCCTCTTCCTTGTTTTAAAGGGTTGAGGAGAGGTTCTTGGATCTCTTGTCACTTATCATTAAGTAAAGCGTAATAGGGATAACATTAAAAGAAAACAAATACTTACTCGGGTACTATTTGTGTTGGCACGCCGTGTATCTTTTGGTATACCATACACATTCAAGACGGAATCACCATTCGTGCAAAATCTAAGTTTAACTTGATTATGAATTGTACGTCCGTAACTTTTATCGCAATTGACTAAAGGAATCACTCTAGTGGTTGTGACCATCAAATGACTCTGGTTAATATCTCACGCCATATTTTCCAAAAAAGGTAATTTATTAAATTTGATGTACCTAATTCATATTAGTAACAATGAAAAGTAACAATTACAGAGTAGTACCATGATAAGATTTATCTATTGCTTACAAGTAGTAGTGTCAAAAATTCCTGCGCATCTTCACGTACCTACCTGGCTTAAGCAAGGCTAGCAGCATTGCCACATTGATAAGTAAAGTTAATTCTGTGACCTAGAAAAAGGTGTGCACAACACAGTGTGATCATACTACATGACAGTCATGACATGATTTTCGCTAAATGTCATTTTGTAAGTGCCACAACGCATCGTGAACGTTTTCATAAGAACCATTGCACGAATACCACGATGTGATTGTTTTAAATGTGACTGCTGTTTCGTATGTTTTCGTATTTATTTAATTCATTTATTTGATGCCACACTGACTCGTCTAGAGTCAATATTTTCATAATAACTTAATGTCATTTTGTTTATATTTTTTTTTGATGTCGTTTTATCAAAAAAAGAACAAAAATAGAACGGGGTGATGATTGTTGATGACATGTCATCATTGATATCTTGTTCATCTAAATCTACTAAACATTCTACAAATTGTATATTATTCAACTGCTAGGTATTATTCATCTGCTGGATATTTTACAATCGTAGGACAGTTTGCGAATTGGATATTTTTAGATGAAGAATTTTCGGTAAGAGTGTTTATTTTTCTTGTTCTCAATACCTACTGACAGCCTCGTTGGTCTAGCGGTTAGTGTATAACGCTGCCGATCAATAAGTTTAGGGTTCGGTTTTTAGGTCGGATGAAAAAGCTTAATTGAGGTTAACACGTAAAGCAGTCGATCCTGCACCTGATCTTTCCGTGATCGTGTCGGATAACCGTCCCATCGAATTGTGGAAGTGAGGGAACAGAGAGTGTTTGCACACACATTTGTGCACTATAATATCTCCTGCGTCTCTCTGCGTCGCCCTCTCCTTGAGACGTGCTGCCGTGGCCGAAATCGGGTAGGAGCACACTGTCATCACATTCTTAGTAATTCATACTAGTTTAAAAAATCAAGTTCTAGGTACATGCAATTAACTCCGATATTAGAGCCAATTTCGCAGGCTCTTCAAAAACTATAGTTGCACTCTGACAGGTTCTTGATAACGATGATAACGATTAGATCCCCAGCCATACACAATAACATCAATGCCTGCTGTTATCTCTGGGTACTCAATATTAGCAGCGGTTGGCTGATACGAACATTTCTTTGCAAACGATTGGTCTTTGAAATGATATCCCGATTTTACTTCTGCGATAGCTATCTCGTCATATTGCCAACCACCATGATCTAGCGAGCTGTCTAAAATAATTTAAAAAAAGTAATTTTAGTATCTCTCAGAAATTAGCTACTCACAATACTTTATTGCTTCCATAATGAAAATTGTACAATTGATATAAAAATTATGCTGTGTAGTATTAATGCCCATTATTGTTATGTGACTGCACAGTTGGCCTAAGAGTTGAAGTTGTAGGTGCCCTTAGAGGATATAGGCGGCTAGAGCCATATGTAAGCCATACGTTTCCAAACGTAAAAAAAGGAGCTTAAATTGTTATCCTCCGGCACCTGCATTGTAGTCAATTCGGTCCCGATACCGGTTTAGGTTCAGATGAAGTACCTGGACTTTTTTTTTATCCTGGCAATGTATTTCGCACCACACCCTTCAGAGGGACAAAGTGGGACTCCCGGAGAGCCGGTCTACCTACTAAACCTCGCGGCGGCCTACCTCGGTAGTCGGGAGTAGCTCCAGGAACGCATTAGTGGCTTCTGGAGTCCTCCCTGCCGTATTTCACAACTGAAGTCCATCCCGGGCACCACATGCCCCAGGGCAAGATTCTATCACACCTCTCGCTAATCTACGCAGTAAGAGGCAGAACAGCACCCCGCCCTAGACGACACTACCGGACCGCAGCGGAGTGTCACTTGTCTCGGGTCATTTGCAGCGGTCACATCACCCCAAAATCTGGCTGCAACGACCTTTAGGCGGCAATTAGGAAACTAGGGACGTCTTCAGCATCCCCTTCGCCGTCTCCTTCGAGCGGGATCGGTCCTTTCTCGGTCTCGCTCTGTGGTCTCCTTCTGGAGCATGAAATGCTCACAAAAGGGGACTGCGGCTTCCCATCCCTGACCACTTGTTAGCATTGCCACGATCAATGCTGATAGGTGACACAGTCGGTCCATGCTTCAAAGTTTGGCAGCACGGCTCCGACAGCACGTTGGTTAGCACATCCCTGAATTTCGAGCCGTGCCTGCTAACTCATTAGAGCTTGCTTATGTGCGTTCTGCCTTAGCATTCCGGGCTCATGATCTGGCGCAGCCTCCTCATTATTCCGACCGACCGAAAGAAGCTCCAAGGCCAGGCTCCAGGCCCAATACCGAGCCCTGGGGAACCCTACAACACTTCAGTATTTTTCACTCCGTTCCGACCGATAAACTTCATCTTCCTGTGGCGTAGATAGGCCTAGATAGGCCTCAATAACGATCCACAAATATAGCAGTACCTCGTGGTATTCGAGGACCGCCCTAATTACTTGCCTCGGTGCCGAAAGCGTTGACTATATCAAGGCTAACTGCTAACGTGGAACCGATCAGACTGTTAACTCTGACAGGGATCGAATGCACCTAACAGCATCTACTGTCGAACGTCCCCGTCGGAATCCAAACTGACAGTCCGATAGGTCAGCGCCCACTCGCAACAAATGTCCACTGATCCGGTCAGAGATTATCCTCTCAAAGAGTTTCCAGGACTAGTTCAGCAGGCATATCGATCAGAACGCAGAGGGAGAATCTGCAGTCCTTCCTTTCTTTTTTAAGAGCACTAGTCTTGCTTCTTTCCAGCCAAGAGACAAGATACCGAAGCGGAAACAATCTGTAAAAATCCGTCTTAGTCTGTCCCAAAATACCGACAGAGCTATCACCAACGCCCGACCACGAATGCCATCAGGTTCAGGCGTAGAGTTACGGGAAGCGGTCCGCGTGGCTTGGTCCAGTTCACCCCCTGTCAATTCATACTTGTCAGACCAGATTTGGCGGTCCGATTAGGATGGAGGAATCGGGCGACTGTCCTGGACGTCTGGGAAACTCCGGGTCCAGAATTTCTATCAACGGTGGGACCCATGGCTTGAGCTTGCCCAGTATCATTTCATATGGGCGCCTCCATGAATCTCTATCCAGTCCCGCGATGAATTCTTTCCATGACCGAGCCTTGGCCGAAGCGATTGTATCGCTGAGAGCCTTTACCGCAGCTCCATATTCCCGCCGTGCTCCGTCGATCTCCTCGACTGTAGCTCGCCGTCTTCTTCGAGCTCGAAGGTGCGGGCGGCGCAATCTTGCGACTGTCTTTTTTAACCGCGAGATCTCCGCACTCAACCAGTACACCAAGCCCATTGTGGCCGCCATGACTCGGGGCATTGAGCCATCACATATGGATGCCATAGTGTTCCCAAACCAGGCAGCCAGTGCTTCTGGATCGGACGAAACCCTTTTCTCTGACCAATTCGCAACGTGGGATGCGGTTACGACCATATCTCGGTCGAGCCCCTTAAGGGACCATCGTCGCGGGATTTCTCTTTCCTGATGTAGGCGGCCAGGGCGACGGACTATGATGACCACCGACACATCGAATACAATGTGCCGGTGGTCAGAGAGATAGACCACTTCCTCCAGTACCTGCCATCCCGATATCATGTGTACTGCAGAGGTAGTAGCCCATGACAAGTCGACAATTGACTCCCAATGCCACAGCACACATATACTGAATGAACCGTGATTGAGAAGTTGGGGGTCCAGTCCAGCTGCCCACTCCAGGATGGCTTCTTCCATCGCGTTGTCTCGGGTATCGCCTCACTCCCTTGAGTGGGCGTTGAAGTCACCCAAAATGAATAATGGACGGGCAGTGTAGCTACGTAAGCAGATCCCTAAATAAATAAATAAATAAATATTTCAGACATTTAACACACAACACCATCTAGTTTCAAACGAAGCAGAGCTTATGCTATGATAACTAGACTGACTGATAGAATACTTACATACTTTCTTTGGAAATATATACATATTATACGAATAGAACACCGAAACTCCGAAACAAATATTTTGGCGGTAGGTGCTAAAAAAGTAGACACATACTTAAAAATCAAAAACTTTATTTTAATTTAAATTTCTACATTTCCTGCAAAAATATTGCAAATACAAGTAAACTACGGTTTAACTGTACACAATTCACGTTTGCAACAGTGTATGTGGTAAATTATTAGACTTAACATCACCACCTACCAGCACCCTTCACTACAGTGAAAATGCCGCAGCTCTTGAACATTGAGGCAGCACAAAAGACCCTGGAGGAGTGCTTTGCCCGGAGGATGGAAGAACTGGAAGCACAACTTCATTCAGCGGGGACTGCAAAAGACACCGTCGCCAAGGTAGCAGAGGAGTTCCGTACATTCAAAGAGCCAATTTATAACATGCTAGGACTTCTTCGCAAGCAAATCAATGAGTGCTCCAAGGCTGTTGATGCTATTGAAACTAGGCATCGACGCAAAGCTCTTCTCTTTATGGGGGTCCCCGAAGCTGAAGGTGAAGAAAGCAGCAAAACCATAGCGGACATTATCGTCGATTTCAATACAAGAGTTTTTAACTAAAGTTAGGCAGTCAACGTTAACCAAAGCTAGGCTTCATTTTGATACTCATGCATGTTGGACACAGGACGGCGTTATCTATATATTAATATGCGATACAAAAACTTTATTCCGCTTTTTACGAAAATTGCGCGGACGCAGGAGCATAAAATTTGGCACACTTAAGTTTATGCGTTGGAGAAGTGCAGAATGCTAATATTTTTGAATAATAATGCTTATAAAGTACATTAAATCAATAAATAAAACATTACACACACTACCATACATTTCACACACACATACATACACAAGTATTTGTACATGCATGCTTTCATTTTGTCCATAGACATAGAGTACTGACATAGACATATCAAAAAGAAAAGTTTTATTTGCCTCATTTAATATAAAAAAAGATTTTAATAATAATGCATAATAAGTACAATAAATCAATAAATAAAACATTACACAAACCAGAATACATTTGACACACGCATACACAAGTATTTGTACACGTATATATACTCTGTGGTCAAATTGTTTCTTTTGTTTATTATAGACATAGTTGAATGTCAAACAGAAAAGTTTTATTTGACGAATACTACGTGAAATACTGAGCGCTTATACAAATTTATGTAATATATATAAGTTGTGTAGCAGCAACATACATTTAAATGTACACGGACTATCATTATATGCATAAAGAAAGTTCTGTAGCAGCAATCTGCAATAACAACATTCAGGTACAAAAAAAATATAATTTGCTATTGCTGGTTCTTAATGAAAGAACTTTAATAATGCCTCGACATAGAACATTAACGGCTCGGAATGAGAGACAAAGAAGGAATATTTCTCTAAGAGGAAGGAATAATTCCCCATCAGTAGTATTCGATAGTAATATGATTTTGAGAGATACATTTAAATGTGCTCTAAATGTCATTTAATGGATTAAGGATTCATTTTTGAATCTGAAGTGACTTTAGGCGACCGAACTGCATTCACTTCATGTTGTCACAAAGGTAAAGCATTATTACCACCCTTAAGTCAAAATGAATATTTTAGATCATTGTATAATGGATTTACTTCAAATGAACCTTCAATAAAAAGTAAATCAAAAAATTATTTTGAAAATATTACGAAATATAATTCATGTTTAGCTATGGTTAGCTCAGAAGCCAAAGCTGCTGAGACAAGGGGAGTGTATCATTTCAAAATACATGATGTTTTTTATCACAGATCAGGCCCAATGGCTGCCGCTTATAATCGCTCATCATGTTATGCACAATTATATTTTTATGATATTGACACCGCTATTAATCATAGGTTACAAGAACGTATTAATCAAACATGTAACAACAACATAATGCGTAAAATTTCACTGGAATTTCATATTGTTGATGTTACTTGTAAACAAATGTGACACTTCTTAAGTGACATTTAGTCTGGCGAGTTGCGTTCGGATACACACATGTAACGTTCCGTTTCACGTTTATTCTTTTTTTTTGTTTTATTATCTTAACCTATGTTTCCTCTGTGTTTGCGATCATTGTTCTGATATTATGTAGTGTGTGCTGGTGGGTGGTGCAGAGAATTTTTCTTACCGATTCACTGGGTGGGTTTAAATAGCACTATCTACTATCTTTAGGGATTATAGTGCATATAGTTATATTTATACATCTTTAATTCGCTGTACATTCTTATAAAATATATAGTTTAAATTGTTTTAAAACTGATGACTTCTGATAACGACGACTCTTGTAGTTCTGTCTATGAGCCTGCATTCTCCAGTGATGAAGACAGCTTCGCTTCTTTACCTGAGACTTTGGGCGATCGCTTGCGAAACATACTTAACCAGCAATCAAAACATTTACTAAATGTGTGTCACATTAATTCACAGAGTATTCCAAGCCACTTTGGGGACTTGACAGAAGCTTTCACTGACACGAACGTCCATGCCGTTCTGATCTCTGAGAGTTGCCTAAAACCTAACCTCGCCTCCACATCTTATTCTATCCCTGGTTACATCAATTCGGTCGAGCGTACCAGACGCTCGACCGAATTGATAGGAGAGGTGGTGGGGTAGCTATTTATATCCACAGTTCTCTACCACACAAAATTTTAGCTTCTTCTCCTGCCTCCTACTCTGCTGATTCTGAATACCTTATCCTAGAGGTGAATGTCAAGGGAACTAAGATGGTCCTGGATGTCGTTTATTGTCCTCCTTCTGTCGATTATTTCTCCAGCCTGGAAACAGTGCTGGAATCTTTAGGGTCAGATTATACACATCATGTCATCATGGGAGATTTTAATACTGATCTTACCCACCAATCCTCACGTTCTTGTAAACTCCTACAGATAATCGAATCAGCCGGCATGCAAGTCTTACCTCTTCAACCGACTCACCACAAAGAAAGGTACATTGCTTGATTTGATCGTCACATCTAACCCAACACTCGCCCGTAAACTCGGTCAACTTCCTGCACCCGGTTTTTCAAACCATGACCTCATTTTCCTTTCGTATACCCTGAAACCTCCTAAACATTCTCCCAGAATATTGCACCGGCGTTGTTTTGGTCGCTTGGATGTGGACAGGCTACGTGGTGATGCTTCAGGACTCAACTGGGATAAATTTAATGCGGCTTCCATCTTGGACGATAAAGTTGAAGCTTTCAATAACGCGGTTAGTAGTTTATACCAGACACATGCACCTATAAAAAAAATCAAGCTCAAGAGACCACCTGAACCCTGGATGACAAGGGACATTCTTTTAGCTATGGAGCGAAGGGATAGGGCTTTCTGTAGATATAGGAGGGATCGCACAGATGAAAAATGGAATCTGTACAAAGGAGCAAGGAACCGATGTAACCAGACGATACGCAATGCTAAACGCCGCTTTATTTTAGACAACCTTGCCTATTCCTCCCCTGCCGATACCTGGAAATTCCTTGGAAGCCTGGGTATTGGTAAGCAGACATGTACTCACCAACCGATGATGGTTAGTTTGAACGACATTAATTTACATTTCTCTACTTCTACTTATTTGGATCCCCTAACTAAGCCTGGCGAGGTTAAATTCTCCTACTATTAACTCTTTTCAATTTGTTCCAGTTACGCAGGATGAGATCAAAAAGATAATCCTTTCCATCAAATCCAACGCTGTGGGTTACGATAAAATTAGCAGACGCATGATCATAAATATACTTGACCAACTTCTCCCCGCCATTACCCACATCATTAATCATTCCTTACATTCTGGCACTTTTCCCCTCACTTTGGCGTAAAGCTTACATCATTCCTCTACCTAAGATCACAAATCCTGTTCTGCCCAATTACTTCAGACCGATATCCATCCTTCCATTCCTCTCCAAAGTTCTTGAAACCTGTGTGCATAAGCAGCTCTCTGACTTCATTAACAAAAATGATTTATTAAGCCCATTTCAATCCGGTTTTAGGCCTGGCTACAGCACCACCACTGCCTTACTCAAGGTGACTGGTGATATCAGAGCAGCTTTGGAGGATAAAAAAGTGACGGTCTTAGTTTTGGTTGATTACTCAAACGCCTTTAACACCGTCAGTCACGATATTCTCTTATCCATCCTCTCCTATCTAGCGATCTCGCCCGAAGCACTGGAATGGTTCTCATCTTGTCTTCAGGGACGCCAGCAGACCGTTCATGTGTATGATCTCTCCTCTGATTGGTGCGATCGACTCTGGTGTCCCTCAAGGCGGCATACTCTCTCCTCTGCTTTTCTCTTTGTTTATTAACCTCTTAACTCTTGAACTTCGTAGTGCGTATCATCTGTATGCTGATGACTTGCAACTGTACGCTCAAGCCAGCGTTGAAGACATAGCAACAGCAATCGATTTCATTAACACAGATCTTAAAGCTATGTAAAACTGGTCGGAGAGGTTTGGGTTATCTGTGAACCCGACAAAGTGTCAGGCAATAATTATCGGCAGCAGCCGTTTGATGATCCGAGTCAACCTTGAGGTGCTGCCCAAAATTACTTTAAATGGTGCCACTATACCCATTTGTGCAACAGTGAAAGACTTAGGCTTACAACTTGATTGTACACTGAACTGGCTTGATCAAGTTACATACGTGTGCCAGAGGGTTACTGGAATACTGAGAACACTATACCGCCTGAAAAACTTCCTTCTCGTGAAAACTAAGGCAACGCTCGTGCAATCTCTAATCTTCCCTCTGATTGACTATGGTGACGTGTGCTATTACGACCTGAATGCAGATTTCCTCAACAAGCTAGAACGTCTTTTCAATAACTGCATTCGATTCACCTTTAACTTTCGTGAGTACGATCATATCTCCAGTTTCCGGACCCAACTCACATGGCTACCTATTCGTCAACGCAGAAAATTGCGTGCACTCTCATTACTATATTCTTTTCTCAATTCCCCATCCCCTCCCACTTATTTAACGTCACAAATTCAATTATTGAGCAACAACCACAATAGAAATCTACGTTCGGCTAATAATCTCCTTCTACTCTGTCCTTCTCACTCCACTGAGTTTGTCGGTTCTTCGTTCTTCGTGCAGGCTATCCTTTCTTGGAACGTGCTTCCCCTCGAAGTTAGGATGGCTAAAAGTCGCGACTCGTTTAGGGTTCGGGTGAAGAAGCTTTTGCTGGCTGAAATGGCGAAGTCTTAGTTCACCACCTGGTATTAGTATATCTTATAGTGGTAATATGTATACACGTATGTATATGAGTTGTGTGTATGTGTATTATATATGTATGTATGTATGTGTTATATATTTATGTGTTTATGTAAGTATATTTACTTATTTATGGTCTATCTGGTCTATATATACTTCTCTGGCAATTACTTCTTATCCTTAAGTGCACCTATCTCATATCTTCTCTGCATCACCCAATCGGTTGGCTGGCAGAAAATGCCTTAGGCATTAAGTCCGCCGATGCATATATTTGTGCATAAAGTTATATATAATAAATAAATAAATAAATAAATATTTGAAGATCATACAAACATTTGGTCCGACCCGGGAATCAAACCCGAGACCTCAATCTCGGCAGTCGCTTTCATAGCTACTACGCCATCGAGGCAGTTAAAACCCTGCCTAACCTAACCCGTGCAGGTATGCCTCACACTCGGCTAGGCCGCGATTGGGAGAGAAGTAATAGCCTACCACCACTGTCACTCCCACTCCACTACCACAAAACTCGCACCCTTCCTCGGGAGGGAGCAATGCAGGTTTTTCCCGCTACGACTAATATATGGCCACTGCGGATGGTCTGGGATAGAGTAGAGCTCTGCAATAACTGTCAGCGCAACGAGATTGTCCTGTAGAATCCTTGTGTGGGTGGGAATTCCAAGGCTCCATTGTCCCTCCCGTCGAGTTAAAACTCGACCCGGATTGTCCCGTTTGAGCATCATCAGCATCAGCATGGCATCCATGAGATGTATAGGGGTAGTGACACTCGGTATTATTAATTGTACGTATTGTTATTGAGAGCGTTCGTGCATTTGGTTGCACTTAGAAATTATTAAATGTATAATAAGTAATTATAAGCATTTGGTTAAAGGTTAAGGGAGCATAATTCAGTATCTAGTGCTTCACCGCTGTTTCGTAGCTAGTTTAGCCCGCGCAAGAAAAAGGCAGTGTCCATTATTTCCAACACGCGTGCTACCGCTGCTTCGTTCCACCGGCCGGCCTTCGTGACGCGTGCGCACACCTCTTGGTGCAGGGACTTGCGCTTATAAAAATAGGTGGCTACGGTTTATATTTCTAATATTTCCTCGCATCATGTCGCACGTATAGAGAACTCCACCAGCTATGACCTCAACACACACTAAGATTACTCATATGACATCTGATTTGACAACCTGTTATCAGTTTGCGATAACCCGAAAGACAATGTCAATATTAATACACGCTCTAAGCGCTGTCGATGAGAATCTTCTCCAACCAAGATGAATTTGAGGAATTCAAACAGTATATAATGCAGATGATAAAGACCTGGAAAAAAGAACAAGAAATGAACTTAACAACGTTTATGAAAGAATAAAACTCATCATTAACAAAGCTTGTATCTGAAATCGCAGAATTACTAACAAAATTCAAAAGTCTAACTTGAAGATTGAAAAAAGTATTACTTTTATCAATAGCCAATAATATGATATGGTCAGACAAATTGAGGAGGTACAGAGGAAAAAACGAGTATGTATTGAAAATTTTCAAACTTTAAAGATAAAAATTCAAGATATAAAGCAATAATCGTGTTCGTCTTCCTTTGAAATACGCAATGTCCCACAAAGTGGAGAAGGTGAGACGGCGATGGACCAAATTAATATTGTTGTCAATGTAGGAACAGCAATCGACATGCCTGTTCAACCATCTTATATACGGGACATATATCGGCATCCAGGAAAACCAGGCATAATCAGGCCTATCAGGCAGAAACTAAAACCTAATGATTTAAATTTGCGCAAATCGTATGTCGAAACAATGTTAGAATGATTCAGTAACTTTGAAAACATCTTATTTTCTGACGAAGCCCGTTTTACTTAAACGACATGTAAACTAACAAAATTGCAAGTATTTGAGCAGTGAAAATCGTTGGACCCTATTTTTTGGAAGATTTTCGCGACGGTGAAAATGTTACGAGGGTTGTTGGGATTGATGCTACTGGAATTTGTTGGCTACAATCGTAACACACAGTTTCAACAAGATGGAGCCACTTGTCACACATGCAATGAGTCTCTGCCGGTAGTCAAAGACATATTTCCGGAAAACCAGACAGGATGAAATTCCACCGCCACCCAAAAGTCAAAATCTATCTCCAGCAGACTTCTTTTTATGGGATTATTTGAAGAAACGTGTCTACATCAATAAACTAAATATACTACGTTAACTAAAAGAAAAATCAGTGAAGAGATGTCGTCGAACTCGCGGTCTCTTTACCGACGAGTATTCGAAACTTTCCGTGCTCACTTTGAAGAGTGCAAACGTCGAAACGGTGATCATTGAGACGCTGTATTTTTAAGAAATAAATTTCAACTACATAGTTTTCTTTTTAATAATCAATTTTTGTAATACATTAAATAGTTTTGTTTACATGATTTTTTCAAATGTTGACTAATTCGTGGCCCAGCCAGTATTTATGAATTAATTAAATCGATGGGCCTGTTAGTCTAGTGGTAAGTGACGCTGACTGCAATGCCGGAGGTCGTATTCGATTCCCAGTCAGAATAAATATTTGTATGATGAGCACGATGATTTCTTCTGTATGTAATTTGGGTGTAATTTACTTACAATATGTACGTATTTAAGAATATGTAAATAAGTTTATCAACAATCTGGTTACAATGGCATAGGCTTTGCCTAATTTGAAATCAGACGGCCGTGTGTGAGTTGTGTGGAGTTATTATTACCAGTGGTCGCCCAGTGATCGAACTTCGACGTCCGCGCAATTTTCGTAAAAAGTGGCCCAAAGTTTTTGCATCACGTAGTAATATATAGATTATAACTTAAATAATTATCATTAGTGTACCCCGCAATCTTATAACTACATGATGTAGCGGTGACAGCAATCGTGGTAAGTGTATTACGACTGTAGTGTATTACGATGCCAAGGGAGGCATGAAAAAGCATCTCACTAGGCCACTATAGTGTGAGTCACCTTACTGTATTGTTTGAATTCCCAATGAATATAGTGACCTCAACTTAGGGATTCTATTCATGCCTTCCCTCAGGTAGAATAGAATCACTTTGGCAGGCTCTTCTTTTTTTTAAAAAACAGAATTGCTCTAAAATAACGCTTTTCAAATGATTTAATTAATGTAAGAGTCTAAGAAATTTGAGCAATTATGAACGTTCGAGTTAACCAAGTTGGAAATAACATAAGTTAGATATTAACTGTTCCTTCACGTCTCACACGTATTCAATTTTGTGTAACCCTAATGGCAGAGTTACGGAAAACAGTAAATTTGATCGTATAGAGATACTTGTAGCATCATTTACTTTTTTAATCATATTTGTAGTTAAGAAAAATTGTAAGTTGATACTATAAAGTCTTCTTACCGATCATCTGATCACTTTCACTTTCTTTCTTTTAGACACGTACATAAAGCCCAGTGCTGCTAATGCAACCGCTAGTGTAGACTACATACTCAGTGGAGCATTGAGCAGACTATTATGTACGAGGACTAAAGATTGTCCTGATATAATAATAATAACGAGACGATGAGAGACCTACGACTACTCAGCACTCAGGATAACTAAGCAATAAGCCAAAAGACCAGTTAGTATATAGTACTGTCTACCACTTTGGCATGTTCTCAAACCAGCCCTGTACAGCATGCGGTACGAAGAAATTTAAAATTTTCTCCTTAAATAAGTTTGCAAGTGATAAAACTAGAAAATTTCAAAGTAATTAAAAAAAATATCTTACCGACATAATAATGTTTGCTAGTTATACATTTCTTCGCTATTTTCAAATTTCCCTTTTCCGCCTTATTTTGACCTACACCACCTGGGATATACTTATTGTAACCTGCTATCACGTACTGATTCGGGAATATTTTCAAAGAGTCGTCTCCAGTTATAACCAAATTTGTACTTATTAAGAAACCACCACATATAGTATTAGTGTCATAGAACTTGGTTAGTTTTGCATCCGATAAATCCCAAACGATGTAAACCTGAAATATGTATACGAGTATGTTTAGTAAATAGAACAGCAAGGCAATACACAAATAATTGAAACGAACCGAACCTAGCACTAATCGCATGCCTTGCGTATAGGTACATTATAGGTTATTAAAAATACAGTTAAGTTGAAAAAATTAACGCAAACACTACATGCTAAAAAATGATATTATACATATATATAAAAAATAATAAATAATCGTGGCATTAGTTAGTGTATTCGAATAAACCTGCACAATTTATCAAATTATGCCGAACGTAAAATTTCTTAACTGCAAATTAATACGTGTTAACTGAACTGAAAATAATGACCAACCATTGCTATGTACTATATTTGCATCATATATTATCTATCCTACAGTATTACAGGACTGTGTTTCCAGAAGTTATCATAGAAACTCACACCTCAGGTGATCTGGCACCCATGTTAGAGCAGTATACTTCCTTGCGTTGGATATCGCCAACAACGTCAACTTCGGATATGTCCCTTTGGCGTAACACAGCGTCGACCGTTGAACGCCCCGCTTTTAAGCCGAACTGGTGAATTGTGGGGAGGCCTATAGCTTCCCAGTAGGAGACGATTGGTGGGCTTATTACTCACTGCACACCGGCTCCCGAATCTAGTGCAGGACATCCACGATTTCCTCTTCTCCTCCGTTTTTGACCTTCACTCTGATCCATCTACAGGTTTCTGAACATAAGTGTCTCTACAGGAATAATTGAATATCCAAGTCAACGAAGAAAGGTCTGAGAATATAGGGTGAAGGACAATATTTAATTACATACCACAATACTATTAATTATCTCTTCACCGTTAATGATGCGTCTTTGACACTTAACGCCTGAAACAAGGACATTGATTTATATGATTAAACAGATTAAGTAGAAGGTTATTATAGTCAAATATATTGTTTTCAATGAAATCCTTA
Organism: Hypercompe scribonia; assembly: GCA_949316085.1. Lineage (NCBI taxonomy): Eukaryota > Metazoa > Arthropoda > Insecta > Lepidoptera > Erebidae > Hypercompe > Hypercompe scribonia. The sequence continues at coordinate 20,213,092 of OX438982.1, read as the reverse complement.
AGCAGAATTAATCTGACTAATATTTACCAATTTTCAAGGATTGCAGCGAATATCCACGCAAAATTCCCTTGCCAAGACCGTAACTAGCCTAACATACTCGAAATACGGATTTGAGTTTCCGTTCTTGTCCTCCAATCAAGCCATCGCCGTCCACTGCTGAATGAAGGTTCTTTTTCTTTTAGACTAACTAAGGTAACTTACAGAAGGCTTTCGATGATAAGGGGTTAACTCGTCGCGTGGGTCTACTCAAAGATCTTATTACAACCACTTTAGGTAACTGTCAAGATATAGAAGACTACGTGAACAAGATAATGACGACAGCACACAAGTTGCGAAACATCTCATTTGAAGTAAATGACGTGTGGCTGGATACTCTCCTACTTGCCGGCTTACCTGAAGTGTATAAGCCAATGATAATGGCAGTAGAGAGTTCTGGTGTGTCCATTACAGCAGATGCATTGAAGACTAAGCTCTTACAGGAGATAAAGAGCTCCGAGTCTGTGGCATTATATGCCGGTAATAAAAATAAGCAGAGAACACAAGCAAATACACAGAAGGTAACTAAAGGTCCCCGTTGTTACAAGTGTAATAAACATGGTCACATTAGCAAGTACTGTAAAACAAAAAGAAAGGATCAAACTAAGAAGGATGAAAATGAAAATGGTTATGTAGCAGTATTCTCAGCATCAACTTCAAATAATAAAAATAATTGGTTTATTGACTCCGGAGCATCCATGCACCTAACTATGAGGAAGGACTGGTTGTATGATCTATCACCGGCACCAGTTACAAGCATCCGTATCGCCAATGATAAAATGCTTGAAGTGAAGGGTTGTGGAAAAGTAAATATAATAACTGATAAAAACGGAAAAACTCAAAACATACAAATAACGAATGTGATATATGTACCGGAGTTGGCAGGTAATCTTCTCTCAGTGAGTCAACTTATAAAGAAGGGGCATTCCGTACAGTTTCATGATAATGGCTGTAAAATACTCAATAACTCAAAGGGAGAAATTTTGTCATGCAAGTTGACAAATAATATGTATTGCTTGAACGCAAGTACTGTGACAGCATATGTCAGTAGCTCAGATGAAAGTGACAGCTACCTGTGGCATCAAAGGATGAGCCATCTGAACTTATCTGATTTTAGCAAATTACCTAACTGTGTAGAAGGTGTCAAGATAAATAAAAACAAATCAAACATGATATACGAGTATTGTCAAGAAGGAAAACAGTCAAGACTGCCGTTTCCAAAAGAAGGCTCCCGTGCAAAGAAGCCTCTGGAACTTGTACATTCCGATATTTGTGGACCATTAGAAGTCAAGTTAATTGGTGGAGCACAATATTTCCTGACATTTGTGGATGATTTTACGTCTATTTTCTTAAAAAAAGTCTATTGGGCAGAAGCTGTAGCTACGGCAGCTTATATAACAAATAGATGTCCAACAAGGTCAATTTCATATGTGACACCTGAAGAGTTATGGTCCGGTAAGAAGCCTAACTTGAAGCATGTACGTATCTTTGGATGTGAAGTTATGGTCCATGTACCTAACATAAAACGTCAGAAACTAGAATCTAAGGCAAGTAAAATGTTTGTTGTTGGTTATTCAGAAACTACTAAAGGTTATCGATTATTAGATACAAAAACAAAGAAAATAATTATTAGTAGAGATGTTGTATTTCTAGAAAATTTACTACTGTATCACTTACTGATAAAGATTTAACTAATAATTTAACTGATCCAAATACATGTTCTGAGAGTTCAGGGTCTCAAAACCCCAAGGAACCTTGTGAGTCTAATGAATCATCATATAATGAGTCTTTAGATGATGAGTCCTCTTATTCTGATGATGATTCATTATATGTACCTAAAAGAGAAGTAAAGTTAGATAAAATTAGTAATATGAACACTCGATCTTCAAGTAGGAAAAATAAACATGAAACTAGTACATACCTTTGTCAAGGTGGAGATCAGCATGTAGAGGAATTGCCAAAGACTTACCAAGAAGCGATGTTTTCTGTAAAAAAAGAAAAATGGGAAAAGTCTATACAGGAAGAGCTGAAAACACATGAAAGGAATGAGACCTGGGAGTTGATGAAGAAACCTGATAAAGTAAAAATCATCGGATGTTAGTGGGTTCTCAGAATTTAAGATGAGAATAATGGCCCATTATATAAGTCACGACTGTGTGCCATGGGGTGTTTACAGAAGTATCAAGTGGATTACACGAAGACATTCTCACCCATAGTCACGTATGATTCTTTAAGAGTAATGCTTTCTAAAGTTTGTCAAGATAATTTAAAAATGATTCAATTTGATATTAAAATGGCTTTTCTCTATGGAAATATAAATGAGGATATTTATATGACTCCACCTGAAGGTTTATGTATTAAAGAAAACTTAGTAAACTTAAAAAATTCTTATATGGGTTAAAGCAAGCACCTAGGTGCTGGAACCAGAAATTTGATTCTGTGTTAAAGAGATTTGGTTTCACTAATAGTCATTCAGATAAGTGTGTATACATTGGTGAATTAGATGAAATTAAAGTTTACCTAATCCTGTATGTCGATGATGGGTTAATTATCTCACAAGAACAATATATATTGGATAAAGTAATAAATGATTTGAAAGAAAATTTTGAAATAAAAACTTGTGAACCTAGAAATTTCGTTGGATTAGAAATAAAAAGAGGAAAAGATTACATATTCTTACACCAAGCCCAATATATAGAGAAAATAATATGTAAATTTAATATGAGTAATGCAAATGGAAACAGTATACCAGTAGAAGTAAATACAAAGCTTGAGAAAAATAAAGCAGAATTGAACAAGAAAATACCTTATAGAGAGGCAGTTGGTTCCTTAATGTATTTGGCTATTGTAAGTAGACCAGATATTATGTATGGTGTCAGCTTAGTGAGCAGATATTTAGATAGTTATGATGATAGTCACTGGAAAGCAGTTAAAGGGACTATCAAATACCTAAAAGAAACAAAGGAACATGGTCTATATTTCACTCATAAACAACCAAATATAGTGGAAAACTATAGTGATGCAGATTATGCAAATGATACAGAAACAAGACGGTCAATGACAGGATGTTTTTATTAAAAATGGCGCTGCTATAACTTGGGCCAGTCAGCATCAACAAAGCATAGCATTATCGACAACAGAGGCTGAATTTATGGCTGCCTGTAGTGCTACTAAAGAAGCCATTTGGTTGAAATAACTATTGTTAGATATAGATGAATATAATCAGTTATCTATAAGTTTAAACATAGATAATCAGAGCGCAATTTCTGTCATTAAAAATGAAAATTATCATAAACGTTGTAAACACATTGATATAAAGTATAAGTTTGTAAAAGAAAAATATGAAGAAAAACTTATTGATTTAAAGTATATAAATACTAATGAGCAATGTGCTGATATATTAAATAAACCTTTGTGTAAAATTAAATTTCAATATTTAAGAACAAAACTAGGTATATGTAAACTGTAACAATACTATTGCATTATAAATTCATAAGTTCAAGTATTGTTGAGAGTCGATGTAAACAAGTGTTAAACATAATTAATATATCTAAGTTGTTTTGAAATGTTCATACTTGTTTTCTATGTTATATTGAAAGTTATGTTCAGATATAAAACATTCATGTTAATGTAAGTTGAGGAAATATTACCTAATTTTACTTTGTACTTTACTTGTTATGTGATAACGTTGCAATTTGGAGAAAGTGTTGAAGTATATTTGAAGTTCCCGCATTCTACATAGATGTCATTTTTTACACTAAATATTTTCCCTCCACTGCGTCATTCTCTCTGCTCTGATTTTTTACTGCTGTAACGTTCGTTAAAGTGAGAAATATAACAAAATATTAAGTAAATAACTGTTTTATTACAACAGTCCGAGTGCAGATCGTCCTCCCGGGCCCTCTCCGCCGTCTACTTCCACGAAATTACATCTTCGCAGAAGGTTGCGACCGTGGTAAAACAACTGTCGCTACCGACGACGGGGCGTATGACGGCCGATAGCGAGAGATCTCCTCCAATAACTGCAGTGGGGACCCAGCGCTGTGCCGCCCAGGCGGAACAAATCGCTAGCGTGTGCTGAGCTGTGTCCTCACTACAGTCGCAGTGGTGACAGGCGGGACTCAATTCTTTCCTGGCGACCGAGTGCAGATACTTCCCGAAGCAACCGTGCTCGGCAAGTATCTGCATCATTCGGAAGGAAAGGGTCCCGTGCTGTCGCCCTGCCCACTCGGCGATGACCGGCTGAAGAGCCTCCACGCGCGGCAAGGCCAAGTCAGCCGTCCGCTGATGAACTTCGGCGAGCACTTCCGCCTCTAAATCCCATGGAGGAGTTCCAGCCAAGGCGCACGCTCCGTCGACACGGTGCGGTAACCGCGTATGGCTCTAACCGCCAATATCCTCTGAGAGCGCCAGAGGCGAGCTCTATTTTGGGCGGCCAAAGCCGCCGCCCACACCGGTGTACCATACAGCGCCATTGACCGGACCACCCCCGTGTATAGCCGTTAATACAAAGTTTATAGTACAAATCACCAGTCAAGTAACTTTCATAGACGAACAGCTGTGCTTATAAATAAAAAACCTCAAATATTATCCTTTTAAAGAATACCAAACCGAGAAGATACGGGCTACTTCAGTCAGAGTCCAAGGCGATAAAGTCGCCTGCTACACAACACTATCTGCAATTTATTGTCTACCGAAACACGCTACTACAACAAATGACTTCACAACATTCTTCAAAACACTCGGTAATAGATATGTTTGCGGTAGTGATTGGAATGCAAAACATATGTTTTGGGGTGCCAGATTAACGACTTCACGAGGCTACAGCTTCGACAGCTATATGTAGCTATGAAAGATTTAAACCTTCAAAGTGCTTCACACGGTGCACCGACTTATTGGCCGTCAGATGCAAATAAAGTACCGGACTTACTAGACTTCTTTATGACAAAAAAATATCTCACAAAGCCACATAAATAGCGAGGAATGTATTGATCTTTCATCTGATCATACCTACACCGGTTATAATCAATGTCCAATGCAAAGCTGTGCAGTTCGAATATCCTGAGAGACTTCACAGCCACTAGACTAACTGGGATAACTATAAGGCTAAAATAACGAAATCCATTACTCTAAACTCAGCATTAAATAGTGTGGTCAACATTGAATCAGTTATTGAATCACGTAACAAGCTTATATACCAAGCGGTCGAGGACTCAATACCAGTAGTAAAGCCAAAAATCACTTGCAATTCATCCTGTTGTAAAGCAATAAAAAATAAAGTACACGACAGACAAAAACTACGGAAAATAAGACATGTCACAAAATAGCCTCAGGATAAGAAAACGATCAACAAGGTGTCAGACGATCTATCTCAAAAGCATGATTTGTCAGGTAAACAACGAACGCCTGTAAAATCAGCTGGCTAATCTAACTCCATATGTGGACACCAACAACTGTCTGTGCCAATTAACAAAAAAGCATAAAAGATCTATAGCACATATTCCACTTATCAAAACAGCTGAAGGTAAGTGAGCCAGAACAGATCTTGAAATAGCTCAGGTATACGCAGAGTAATTGCAATCTGTGTTCCAACCACTCCCTAGTAAGTATCCGGAACATGACAAAAAGGTCAACGAATATCTTGAAGCACCAATACAAATATGTTTGCCATTGAAAAGTGTTAGTCCCAGGGAAGTACAGAGGGAAATATTAAATATGCAGGAAAGTATAGCGCTCGAGTACCACAAGTAAGTATATTGGGTCCCATCCTTTATCTCTTGTACACTGCTGATATACCGACACAAGATGATACTATAACTGCTACGTACGCAGATGATATACCCATACAATCAGTTAATGGCAACTCAGTAATAGCATCAGTCAAACTACAGACCCACGTCTTCAAAGTCTTCTCTCAAGGCAAACTCTTCTAGAGTGGCCAGACATATGACGCATTAAGGCAAATCACAGTAAATCCATCCATGTAACCTTCACCCTTAGAAAATCAACCTGTCCGTCTATAAAACTCTGCAACAGAGAGATTCGCCAAGCTGAAGACGCCAAACAGCTCAGGGTGCATCTTGATTGTCGGTTAACCTCGAGAAAACACATATGGACCGAACGAGAACAGTTGGACATGAGAGTGAGATCTATGTTCTGGCTTATAGGTTGTAAGTCAAGCCTGACAACTGTAAGCAAAATTACAATATACTCGTATAAGATCATACTGAAACCCATATGTACTTATGGTATTTAAATGTGGGGAACTACTAGCAACAATAATATTGAAATTCTCGAGAGATTTCAGAGTAAAACACTAAGAGCCATGCTAAATATACCAGACTACGTGAACAACAAGCAAATACACACGTTAATGAGTTGCAAGGTACAGGCAGTGTATAGCACGATCCATTGAAGGGGCATGATGTGCCTACGCTAACCACAAGATTTAATTGAGGCATCTGTAGGAATTTTTTTCTGCTACAAACAATTATTATATTAAATATCATACGATTGGCTCATCGTGTTAACACAGATCGCCAAGTGGCAGTTAAATAACAACAAAAAGAGAGCTTGTGGAAACGCCGTATCGAATCGAATTCCCGTATGCTGCGTTGCGTTGATTTCTTTCTTCATAAACGACTTTTATATATAACTGCTGTAGGCCATTAACTGAAGGTTGTAGCACCTTTAACTGCTTCGTAGGAGTAAAAGTTGATTCAAATTGTGAACGATATTTGTCAAAAAAGCGTTATATAATTGATTCGGATCCTTACTATGATCTTAGTGGGGTAATTTACATTACAGTTATTTTTAAAATGATCAACACGAGTCACAGTTTTAGATACTACAGTGATATATTATGTTACTACCGTTTTCTTTTTCATAGTAAAAACACACATTTGTTCGCGGTGATCAGAAAGAATGTAGCATGTTTACTATCTCTGTGTGTGGTACTTCAGTGAATATATTTTCCAAACTACTTGCTGAGGTGGTAGATCGTCGTAGTAGGTCGTAGTAGGTTCCAAAAATATGTTATTAATATTATATGATCGTAAAAGATTTATAAATCTTAAACTCAAGGATGTATCTTCCAATATATTTAAACGAAAGTTAAAGCACACGATTGTACTTTGTTTGTTTTACATAATTTCTCTGTCCGTGTGGTGACGGATTAAGAATACATAGTGTTACCATCCCTATTCATCCTATGGAGAGGGGAGGCCTATGTCCAGCAGTGGACTGTAAAAGGCTCTTTATGATTATGATGATGATGACATAATTTCTAGAGAACTTTGTTCAATTGTTTTTCTAAATAAATATACGACGGTCGTCGGACCATCTCACAGTAGTGAAGGCCGTGGGAAGCTGTTGAATGCGGGCGGTAAGGGACCGGCTGTTGTGAAGAATCTTGAGGGAGGTCGACGGCCAGCAGTCGATGTCTTTGGCTGAGATGATGATGATGAATTTACGATATGAACGGAGGACTGTTTACACTTAACACAGTAAATTGTTTGAACCCCAGACATGCTATTCTATCAGTACAGTTATTAAAACTAAAAAAGTTATAATCAAAATCAATGACCCGCCATGTGCAGCACACTCCTTGCTAAGCGAACTGTCTAATACGTGAAAAAGATAATGATGAAAGAGATTCAAATGCGATGAAAATGTGACGCTAATCCATAAAAAATGACTTGTGAAAAAAGTATTCAATATTTGTAGAAATTTTAATTTTAATTTATTTTGAAAACAAGATTTAGAAAATTTATTATATAGAAGTGCTTTTGTTAACATGCCACGCTGTTAGATGTATGTATATATATAAACTGTTTATGTCTGTGACTACTAATATTATGAAGCTGAATAATTTGTTTGTTTACTAGAACGCGCTTATCTCAGCAATAATTGGTCTGATTTGAAAAATTATTTCAGTTTTAGATACTACACTTATTGAGGAACATGAAAGATTCCATCAAGCTGTGGCCGATAGGAGCTGAGAGGATCAACATATTTTACTTGGTTAAGTTATAAGTGAGCAGGTGGCCATGGACACCTATACCTCAAAAACCACAAGTACGCTGTCACTCTTTCAGTCCCTCTCCCAGAATCAGGGGGCGATTAAGTGAAAAACAATAAATCAATTTATTAATTCAATGGTTCTTGTTTGAAAGTCTACATCTACACATTCGATACGTTCTAGAGTCTATCCATATACAAGCGGTATACTTATTCGAAACTTCGAGAAATAAGAGATATCATTACTTTTTGAATAATTTTATCGCGATAAGTCCCGCTGTACAACAAATTAATGTGTGTGTGCAAAGGTTGCCAAAATCGAAACACGGTAAATCAAAAACCGGTTTCTGTAACGCCGCGGTATTACTCGGGTCTGATCCGACCTTTTTTTTTACGCGGCGGCTGCTTTTCGCCACCATACCCTCCGTAACGGGACGAAAGGCGGTCGTAAGGAGCTCTAGAAACACATAAACGGCCTCTAGAGTCGTCTCTGCCGCACCTCACGATTGAAGTACATCCCGGGCACCTCATGCCCTAGGGCAGGTGGCTATCACACCACTCTCTGTTCTACACAGTAAGAAGCAAAACAGCGTCCTACCCCAGATGACACCTCCAAGCCGCACTGGAGTGTCACCTACATATCTCGGGTCGTTTGCAGCGCTCACATCGCCCCAGGATGTGGCTGCAGTGACGTGATTAGGTAGCCAGCGGGTCTGATCTGACCTATATGTACCAAAACCTGGCTTTCTTAGAATAAAATAACTTCGTAATTTCGTGATTTTGTGTTCCAAGAAATAATTCCATTGGAAGCCCACAACACAGAAAATATACTCACAATAAACCAGAAGAAGAGCCAACAGCACCTTGATCATTGATTGGTACATGATACGGCGAGTGAAGGTACTTCAGAACTAACTGAAGTACCTTCAGTAATTTCGTAATTTTGTGTTCCAAGAAATAATTCCATTGGAAGCCCACAACACAGAAAATATACTCACAATAAACCAGAAGAAGAGCCAACAGCACCTTGATCATTGATTGGTACATGATACGGCGAGTGAAGGTACTTCAGAACTAACTGCACTGCGCAATATTTATTGTGAAATATTATGCTTATCAGTAAATAGGTTTACTAACAGTAATCATAATGTGAAATTCCAATTTATATTTCATAATAGGTAGGTACATATGTGTGTGTAAATGTAAAATTTTATGACTGTAATATTTTTCAATATGACTTAAATCTAAGTAGTTCGACAATTTAAGTTAAACAAAAGTTAAAATTTCATTTTTATTACTAATTTGTTGTATATGTATTTCCAACTCCGTCCAATATGTATTAGTATTTTTCTATATCTCGAATAGTCATCAGGCAACTACTGTTCTTAAATAATAGGGAATATGCATGTATTTATTTATTTATAATATAAAAACGTTGCTACTAAATATTAAAATACTAGATAAATACTAGAATCGAAAATAAATGTGGCGACTTCCACATACAAACAAAAATATACAACAGCGTCATCTAGCGAAGATACATCGAACTACGAAAAGTGAATATAAATCAAACTACGAAGTATAATTATGAACGACGCAGCATTTACTTATCCTGTATCGCGAAATAGAGATTCGTATGCCAATTACAACATATGTACAACATCCCAACATCAACAGTTGGGCTGCGGCCCACCATGCACACCACCCCCACATCCGAAATATAAACGAATAATTTTAAAAAAAAATATTAAAATTACTATAATTTTAGAAAGATTTAAACGCGGCCATTTTGGCACGCTTATTTTGTGACGAAAGACTACACTCATGACAATAACAAAGCGTTTGATGCACAAAATTACCAAGTTTCACACTTTATCCGGGGCCTCTGGCTGAAACTCTTCGCAAACTCGTTTATTACTTTGAGTGTGTCAAATTTTTAAGGTGCCTGGGTAAAGATATAAAGAGAAAATGGTGTATATTATAATCCTTTAAGTATTAAATTATGTTATTGGTTTCAATTGAATTCAATTGGCATGTTTGGTTGGTTATTGGTTCATATTTATGATAGTAATTCTTGCTAAGTATCATTAAGACAAATAAAAAAAATATCAATAACTTACCACAGAAAGCGACATTCGAAAATCTCAATCGCCAAACTCCCTTATTCCCACACTTTATCCGGGGCCTCTGGATTAAACTCTTCGCAAACACATTTAAGGTTTTGACCGTATAAGGTTTATCAAGTTCCTGGTTAAAGAAATAAAGAGAATATGTTGTACATTATGATTCCTCAAGTATTAAATTTTGTTATTGGTTCGCAAATCAATCATTTTTAATCCTTCATATTTCATATAGTGATTCTTGCCAAGTACCATTACGATAATTAACAAAATAATTATAACTTACCAACAAAATCGGCATTCGAAAATCTAATTAACCAAGCTGTTTTCTTAACACGTTATCTGGTGCCTCTGGTTTAGACTCCTCGCAAACTCATTTGTAACTTTGAGTGTGTCAGTTTTTTCAAGTTCCTGGGTAAAGATATAAAGAGAAAATGGTGTATATTATGATTCTTCAATTATTAAACTATGTTGTTGGTTCACAAATCAATATATTTTAATTGTTCATGTTTATAATAGTAATTCTTGCTCAGTATCATTAAGACAAATAAAAAAATACCAATAACTTACCACAGAAAGCGACATTCGAAAATCTCATTCGCTAAGTTCCCTTTTTTCACACTTTATCCGGGGCCTTTGGCTTAAACTCCTCGCAAACTCATTTGTAACTTTGAGTGTGTCTGTTTTTTCAAGTGCCTGGGTACAGATATAAAGAGACAAAGGTGTATATCATAATTCTTTAAGTATTAAATTATGTTATTGGTTTCCAAATCAGTCATTTTTAATTGTTCATATTTCTGATAGTGATTTTTTCCAATTACCGTTAGGATAAATAAAAAAATAATTATAACTTACCGACAAAGTCGGCATTCGAAAATCTTATTAACCAAACTGTCTTTTTTAACACGTTATCCGGGGCCTCTGGTTTAAACTCCTCGCAAACTCATTTGTAACTTTGAGTGTGTCAGTTTTTTCAAGTTCCTGGGTAAAGATATAAAGAGACAATGGTGTATAATGATTCTTTAATTATTAAATTATGTTGTTCGTTCACAAATCAATATTTTTTAATTGTTTATATTTATAATAGTAATTCTTGCTTAGTATTATTTAGACAAATAAAAAAAAACAATAACTTACCACAAAAAGCGACATTCGAAAATCTCATTCGCCAAACTCCCTTATTTCCACACTTTATATGGGGCCTCTGGATTAAACTCTTTGCAAACTCATTTGAGGTTTTGACCGTATAAGGTTTATCAAGTTCCTGGTTAAAGAAATAAAGAGAATGTGTTGTATATTATGATTCTTCAAGTATTAAATTTCGTTATTGGTTCGCAAATCAATCATTTTTAATCCTTCATATTTCATATAGTGATTCTTGCCAAGTACCGTTAGGATAAATAATAAAATAATTATAACTTACCAACAAAATCGGCATTCGAAAATCTTATTAACCAAGCTGTTTTCTTAACACGTTACCTGGGGCCTCTGGTTTAGACTCCTCGCAAACTCATTTGTAACTTTGAGTGTGTCAGTTTTTTCAAGTTCCTGGGTAAAGATATAAAGAGAAAATGGTGTATATTATGATTCTTTAATTATTAGATTATGTTGTTCGTTCACAAATCAATATTTTTTAATTGTTTATATTTATAATAGTATTTTTTGCTTAGTATTATTTAGACAAATAAAAAAAACCAATAACTTACCACAAAAAGCGACATTCGAAAATCTCATTCGCCAAACTCCCTTATTTTCACACTTTATATGGGGCCTCTGGATTAAACTCTTTGCAAACTCATTTGAGGTTTTGACCGTATAAGGTTTATCAAGTTCCTGGTTAAAGAAATAAAGAGAATGCGTTGTATATTATGATTCTTCAAGTATTAAATTTCGTTATTGGTTCGCAAATCAATCATTTTAATCCTTCATATTTCATATAGTGATTCTTGCCAAGTACCGATAGGATAAATAATAAAATAATTATAACGTACAAACAAAATCGGCATTCGAAAATCTTACTAACCAAGCTGTTTTCTTAACACGTTACCTGGGGCCTCTGGTTTAGACTCCTCGCAAACTCATTTGTAACTTTGAGTGTGTCAGTTTTTTCAAGTTCCTGGGTAAATATATAAAGAGAAAATGGTGTATATTATGATTCTTCAATTATTAAATTATGTTGTTGGTTCACAAATCAATATATTTTAATTGTTCATGTTTATAATAGTAATTCTTGCTTAGTATCATTAGGACAAATAAAAAAATACCAATAACTTACCACAAAAAGCGACATTCGAAAATCTCATTCGCCAAACTCCCTTCCACACCTTATACGGGGCCTCTGGATTAAACTCTTTGCAAACTCATTTGAGGTTTTGACCCTTTTAGGTTTATCAAGTTCCTGGTTAAAGAAATAAAGAGAATATGTTGTATATTATGATTCCTCAAGTATTAAATTTTGTTATTGGTTCGCAAATCAATTATTTTTAATCCTTCATATTTCATATAGTGATTCTTGCCAAGTACCATTACGATAATTAACAAAATAATTATAACTTACCAACAAAACCGGCATTCGAAAATCTTATTAACCAAGCTGTTTTCTTAACACGTTATCTGGTGCCTCTGGTTTAGACTCCTCGCAAACTCATTTGTAAGTTTGAGTGTGTCAGTTTGTCCAAGTTCCTGGGTAAAGATATAAATTGTAACTTCACGCGAACGAAATTTATTTCTAGAGAAACACATAAATACAAATAATTAACTGCATACTTTGCGTTTTCTTACATTGCTGTGCATTGTACCTTAACGCGATCAAAATGCATGTCTTCAACCGAACCTTCAAAATATGAAATTGTAGGAGTCATAAAATAAAATATTTCTTGAAAAAATTGTCATTAAAGCCTCCGACACACACTAACACAAAAGAAACACATAAACATATCACTGAACACTTACCGACTCATTACAATACTGTAGGGAAACATAAATACAAAGAAATAACTGCTTGTTATGCGTTTTCTTACAATGCTGTGCATTGTAACTTTACGCGATCGAAATTCACTTCTTCAACCGAAACTTCAAAACATGAACTTTTAAGCGTCATAAAGTAAAGCATTTCTTGAAAAAAATCTCATTACAGATCCCGACACACATTAACAAAAAAGAAAACTATAAACATATTACTGAACACTTACCGCCATATTACAATACTGTATAGGAACACATAAATACAAATAAGTAACTGCATACTTTGTGTTTTCTTGCAATACTGTGCATTGTAACTTAACGCGATCAAAATACATGTCTTCAACCGAACCTTCAAAACATAAACATGTAGGAATCAGAAAGTAAAGTAAGTCTTGAAAAACATTCTCATTACAGCCTCCGACACACATTTACACAAAAGAAACACATAAACATATCACTGAACACTTACCGACTCATTACAATACTGTAGGGAAATATATAAATACAAATAAATAGCTGCATGTTTTGCGTTTTCTTAGAATCCTGTGCATTGTAACTTAACGCGATTGAAATGCATTTCTTCAACCGAAGCTTCAAAATATGAACTTGTAGGAGTCATAAAGTATAGTATTTCTTGAAAAAAATTATCATTACAGTCTCCGATACACATTTACACAAAAGAAACACATAAACATATCACTGAACACTTACCGCCTCATTACAATACTGTATAGAAACACATAAATACAAATAAATAACTGCATATTTTGCGTTTTCTTACAATGCTGTGCATTGTAGCTTAACGCGATCGAAATTCACTTCTTCAACCGACACTTCAAAACATGAACTTTTAAGCGTCATAAAGTAAAGCATTTCCTGAAAAAAATCTCATTACAGATCCCAACACACATTAACAAAAAAGAAACACATAAACATATTTCTGAACACTTACCGCCACATTACAATACTGTATAGAAACACATAAATACAAATAAATAACTGCATGTTTTGCGTTTTCTTACAATGCTGTGCATTGTAACTTAACGCGATTGAAATGCATTTCTTCAACCGAAGCTTCAAAATATGAACTTGTAGGAGTCATAAAGTATAGTATTTCTTGAAAAAAATTATCATTACAGTCTCCGATACACATTTACACAAAAGAAACACATAAACATATCACTGAACACTTACCGCCTCATTACAATACTGTATAGAAACACATAAATACAAATAAATAACTGCATGTTTTGCGTTTTCTTACAATGCTGTGCATTGTAGCTTAACGCGATCGAAATTCACTTCTTCAACCGACACTTCAAAACATGAACTTTTAAGCGTCATAAAGTAAAGCATTTCTTGAAAAAAATCTCATTACAGATCCCGACACACATTAACAAAAAAGAAAACTATAAACATATTACTGAACACTTACCGCCATATTACAATACTGTATAGGAACACATAAATACAAATAAGTAACTGCATACTTTGTGTTTTCTTGCAATACTGTGCATTGTAACTTAACGCGATCGAAATGCATTTCTTGAACCAAATCTTCAAAATATGAACTAGCAGGAGACATAAAGTAAAGTATTTCTTGAAAAAAAATATCATTGCAGCCTGCGACACACATTAACACAAAAGAAACACATAAACATAGCACGAAAAACTTACCGCCTCATTCAAATAGAAACACATAAATACAAAGAAATAACTGCATGTTTTGCGTTTTCTTACAATGCTATGCGTTGTAACTTAACGCGATCGAAATGCATATCTTCAACTAAAACTTCAAAATATGAACTTGTAGGAGTCATAAAGTAAAGTATTTCTTAAAACAAATTCTCATTACACTCTGCGAAACACACTAACACAAAAAAAAACACATAAACATATACACTGAACAGTTACCGCCTCATTATAATACTGTAGAGAATCACATAAATACAAATAAATAAATGTATATTTTGCGTTTGCTTACAATGCTATGCATTGTAACTTAACGCGATCTGAATGCATGTCTTCAATCGAATCTTCAAAGTATGAAATTGTAGGAGTCATAAAGTAAAATATTTCTTGGAAAAATTGTCATTAAAGCCTCCGACACACACTAACACAAAAGAAACACATAAACATATTACTGAACACTTACCGTCTCATGAAAATACTGTATAGAAACACATAAATACAAATAAGTAACTGCATACTTTGCGTTTTCTTACATTGCTGTGCATTGTAACTTAACGCGATCAAAATGCATGTCTTCAACCGAACCTTCAAAATATTAAATTGTAGGAGTCATAAAGTAAAATATTTCTTGGAAAAATTGTCATTAAAGCCTCCGACACACATTTACACAAAAGAAACACATAAACATATCACTGAACACTTACCGACTCATTACAATACTGTAGGGAAACATATAAATACAAATAAATAACTGCATGTTTTGTGTTTTCTTAGAATCCTGTGCATTGTAACTTAACGCGATTGAAATGCATTTCTTCAACCGAAGCTTCAAAATATGAACTTGTAGGAGTCATAAAGTATAGTATTTCTTGAAAAAAATTCTCATTACAGTCTCCAACACACATAAACACAAAAGAAACACGTAAACATATCACTGAACACTTACCGCCTCATTACAATACTGTATAGAAACACATAAATACAAATAAATAACTGCATGTTTTGCGTTTTATTACAATGCTGTGCATTGTAGCTTAACGCGATCGGAATGCATTTCTTCAAATGAAACTTTAACATCCGAACTTGTACGAGTCACAATTTAAAGTGTTTCTTGAAAAAATTATCGTTACAGCTTCTGACACACATTAACACAAAAGTATCATTGAACACTTTCCGTCTCGTTACTGTATTGTATAGAAATATATCAATAAAAATAAAAAACTGCATCTTTTTTGTTTTTTTACAATGGTGTGCATTGTAACTTATCGCGATCGAAAACTATTTCTTAAACCAAAACTTCAAAATATGATATTGTTCGAGTCATAAGGTAAAGTATTTCTTGAAAGGAATTCTTATTACAGCCTCCGACGCACATTAACACAAAAAAAAAACACATAAACATATCACTGAACACTTACCGCCTCATTCATATAGAAACACATAAATATAAATAAATAACTGCACGTTTTGCGTTTTGTTACAATGCCGTGCATTGTAACTTAACGCAATCGAAATGCATTTCTTCAACTGATGCTTCAAAATATGAACTTGAAGGAGTGATAAAGTAAAGAATTTCTTAAAACAAATTCTCATTACAGTCTACGAAACACATTAACACAAAAGAAACACATGAACATATTACTGAACACTTACCGTCTCATGAAAATAATGTATAGGAACACATAAATACAAATAAGTAACTGCATACTTTGCGTTTTCTTACATTGCTGTGCATTTTAACTTAATGCGATCAAAATGCATGTCTTCAACCGAACCTTCAAAACACAAACTTGTAGGAGTTATAAAGTAAAGTAAGTCTTGAAAAACATTCTCATTACAGCCTCCGACACACATTTACACAAAAGAAACACATAAACATATCACTGAACACTTACCGACTCATTACAATACTGTAGGGAAACATAAAAACAAATAAATAACTGCATGTTTTGCGTTTTCTTACAATGCCGTGCATTGTAAATTAACACAATCGAAATGCATTTCTTCAACTGAACCTTCAAAATATGAACTTGTAGTAGTCATAAAGTATTTCTTGATAAAAATTCTCATTACAGCCTCCGACACACAGTAACACAAAAGAAACACATAAATATATCAATAAACACTTACCGCCTTATTACAATACTGTATCGAAACACATAAATACATATAAATAACTGCATGTTTTGCGTTTTCTTACAATATTGTGCATTGTAACATAACGCGATCGAAATGCATTTCTTCAACCGAACCTTCAAAACATGAACTTGTAGGAGTCATAAAGTAAAGTATTTCTTGACGAACATTCTCATCACAGCCTCCGACACACATTAACACAAAAGAAACACATAAACATATGACTGAACACTTACCGCCACATTCAAATAGAAACACATAAAAAACAAACAAATAACTGCATGTTTTGCGTTTTCTTCCAATGTTGTGCATTGTAACGTAACGCAATCGGAATGCATTTCTTCAACTGAAACTTGAAAATATGAACTTGCAGGAGTCATAAAGTAAAGTATTTCTTGATAAAAACTCTCGTTACAGCCTCCGACACACAATAACACAAAAGAAACACATAAACATATCACTGAACACTTACCGCCTCATTACAATGCTGTACAAAAGCACATAAGTACAAATAAATAACTGCATGTTTTGAGTTTTCTTACAATGTTATGCATTGTAACGTAACGCAATAGGAATGCATTTCTCCAACCAAAACTTGAAAATATGAACTTCTAGGAGTCATAAAGTAAAGTATTTCTTGATAAAAACTCTCATTACAGCTTTCGACACACAATAACACAAAAGAAACACATAAGGATATCACTGAACACTTTCCGCCACATTCAAATAGAAGCGCATAATAACAAATAAATAACTGCATGTTTTGCGTTTTCTTACAATGCTGTGCATTGTAACATACCGCGATCGAAATAAATTTCTTCAACCGAACCTTCAAAATACGAAATTGTAGGAGTCATAAAGTAAAGTATTTCTTGATAAAAACTCTCGTTACAGCCTCCGACACACAATAACACAAAAGAAACACATAAACATATCACTGAACACTTACCGCCTCAATCATATAGAAACACATAAATATAAATAAATAACTTCACGTTTTGCGTTTTGTTACAATGCCGTGCATTGTAACTTAACGCAATCGAAATGCATTTCTTCAACTGATGCTTCAAAATATGAACTTGTACTAGTCATAAAGTAAAGTATTTCTTGATAAAAACTCTTATTACAACTTTCGACACACAATAACACATAAGAAACACATAAACATATCACTGAACACTTACCGCCGCATTCAAATAGAAACACATAAAAAACAAACAAATAACTGCATGTTTTGCGTTTTCTTACAATGCTGTGCATTGTAACGTAACGCAATCGGAATGCATTTCTTCAACCGAAACTTGAAAATATCAACTTGTAGGAAACATAAAGTAAAGTATTTCTTGAAAAATTCTCATTACAGCCTCCGACACACATTAACACAAAAGGAACACATAAACATATCACTAAACACTTACCGCCCCATTACAATGCTGTACAGAAACACATAAATACAAATAAATAACTACATGTTTTGCATTTTCCTACAATGCTGTGCATTGTAACATAATGCAACCGAAATGCATTTCTTCAACCAAACCTTCAAAATATGAACTTGTAGGAGTCATAAAGTAAAGTATTTCTTAAAAAAATACTCATTACAGCCGCCGACACACATAAACACGAAATAAACACATAAACATATCACTGAACACTTACCGTCTCATGAAAATACTGTAAAGAAACACATAAATACAAATAAGTAACTGCATACTTTGCGTTTTTTTACATTGCTGTGCATTGTAACTTAACGCGATCAAAATGCATGTCTTCTACCGAACCTTCAAAATATTAAATTGTAGGAGTCATAAAGTAAAATATTTCTTGGAAAAATTGTGATTAAAGCCTCCGACACACACTAACACAAAAGAAACACATAAACATATTACTGAACACTTACCGTCTCATACATACATACATACAGTATTTTCTGTATAGAAACACAAATACAAATAAATAACTGCAGGTTTTGCGTTTTCTTACAATGCTGTGCATTGTAACTTAACGCGATGGAAATGAATTTCTTCAACCGAAACTTCAAAATATGAACGTGTACGAGTCATAAAGTAAAGTATTTCTTGAAAGGAATTCTTATTACAGCCTCCGACATATATTAACACAAAAGTAACACACAAACATATTACTGAACGCTTACCGCCTCATTACAATACTGTGTAGAAACACACAAATATAAATAAATAACTGCATGTTTTGCGTTTTCTTACAATGCTATGCATTGTAACTTAACGCGATCGAAATGCATTTCTTCAACCGAAACTTCAAAATATGTAGTTGTACGACTCACAAAATGAAGCCTTACTCGAAAAGAGTTCTCATTACAGCCTCCGATACACATTAACACAAAAATATCACTGAACACTTACATTCTCGTTGATGTACTATAAAGAAACACATTCACATTAATGTGCCACTGAACACATACCGTCTCGTTACTATATTGAATATAAACAAATTAATACAAATAAATCACTGCATATTTTCCGTTTACTCACAATGCTGTGCTTTGCAACTTAGCATGATCCAAATGCATTTCCTCAGCCGACACTTTAGAAAGCAAATTTGTGCGAATCATAAGTTAAAGTGTTTCATGAAAAAAGTTCTCGTTAGAACCTCCAACACGCATTAACACACATAAGTCACTGAAAACTTACGCTCTCGTTGAGATTTAAAAAAAAACAGTTTTACAAATTAATCACAGAACACTTACCTGTTACCTGTTATAATACTAAAGAAAACATATTCACATAAATATATCCCTGAAGTCTTACCGTTGTGTTACAATAGTGTGTAGACATGTTTTTGTACAAATAAACTGCTGATAGCCATATGCTGACAATAAATCAATGTTATTGGTTCGCAAATTAATCATTTTTAATTGTTTATATTTGTGATAGTAAGTAAGTCTTCCTATGTATCATTAGGACAAATATAAAAAATACTGATAACTTACCAGAGAAATCCAGATACGAAAATCTCATTCGCCAAACTGTCTTTTTCCACACGTTCTCCGGGACCTGACTGGCACGGGACTGATTGGCGGCAAAAATCACAAAACACTTATCACATTAAATAAAAGGCAACTATTTAAAAAAAAAATTGTTATTTCAATTCACCATCCTTTTACTCAATCAAGAACTGGAATGTACGTATTGCTAAATAGAAACATATTCACACAAATAAACTACTAACCACTCACTTTATGGTTGCAATGTTCTGCGTCCGAACACTGGCACTTATTGACAAAGATAGAGCACCGACCGTTCCCTTCCAGCTTCTGATGCTGACTGACGAGATATCCCGTAACGAGTCGCCCACCCGACGGAAATTTCAATAGAATTTTAACTTCCAGACAATTTGTTTTGCATTGCTACCTGCACAATTACCTTGCTGCGCACTACGCTATTATTGCTATTGTACAAGTAAGCCTCACAGAAATTTCAATATAAATGATTTTTTACAAACAGTACACTTCGTTGATAAAGCCGACTCTTACGTTCTTGGAAAAGCTTTGTTTACGTATTATTTTAACTAGACACTGTGAGATTCTATAAGTGTTGCTTATTTACAAACAAAGCAAAGTGGCAAGACAATATTATTCAATTGTGTTTTAGTGTCTGCTATGCATAATACATATTGTTATTAAGTTATTGATATTTAAGTTTTAACAGCTAAGGAAGCCTTAAATTTGACTAATAATAATTAGTAATATGACTCAGAGAACCAGAATCCGCTGAAAAACAACAATCTATAAAACTCACTTATTATTTTTTAATGTTATGTTTTTGAAACTAAATTCATTTGTAAATAAATTAAATAATTTTTAATAATATATATTGATATTTCGTTTTAAAATGTTACAGCGTTTTTAAAAAGAGTGAAACCGATAAGCCGAACAACAAGAAACAAAGTTTTAAGTTTAAAACTTACTTTTTTTTTTTATTTAATTGTTTGTGTGTACATTGACATGTGAATTCTTTATACATTTTGATTTCAGTCACTTACTTAAACATCTTAAAACTTGAGCTTGCATGAGTAATCTGTTAAAGTGTTTCTTTAATGGAAGTCTCATCACCACGACGGAACTCTGTCACTTGTTCACACCGATAGTCCACCGACCGTTCTCTACCAGCTATTGACACCGACTGACGAACTATCCCATAACTAGCCGGAATTTATTGAGTGTTCTAGGTGTTATTTTAACTAGTGTAATACTCAAGCCTTATCTACTACCGTAATGATGAGATAAGATAAGGACTGGCTATTAACAAAAATAGCAAGTCAATATAATTGCCTAAGACATAATTATTTAATTACATTGTTGTAATATGTGATATGCATCTAAATACGGTAATTATTTTGTATCGTTAATTATTTCGGTATTAGATATTTATGTAAGTTTAAACAAATAAAGATGTTCAAGTTTTGACTTAAAAAAAGCTAAATTGTAAAGATATTGTGACGAGATCAATTTGTGTAAGAGTCCTTAATATTTGTTTTAAATTCAGTATTTAAGTATCGAATTTGCAAAGACATGGAAGCGATAATTTATAATTGGTTTCCGAAAATGATAATAGAAGTACTATGGTTAAGTTTACAATTGTAAAAATAAATTGGTAGGATTAGGTGAGTAGTGATTGGTCAAGGCAATTTTGTTATGAAACTGGTCTTTTTTTTCTATTTTCTTTATAACTAAGATAACGAACAATCGCCTAGTAATTAAACGGCGTATTTAAAATAAAAAAAATGATAACGGAGGATCAACATTCTGTTAATGTTTTCTTATATAATATAAGTATAATCCTTTTAGGCGGTGACTCGCTAAAATATGTAAACTTCAGAGCTCTATCAAAATGTATAATAAATGAGTTACGATTTTTAAAAATTAATGAATTGTTGATATTTGCAATAACTTTCAACTTACAAATATCGTCAAGTTTTCGGCAATGGACATTGGCCTCTCTTAAACTCCTCCAAGAAGATACCTAAAGTAGTAGTAGTACCTCAAGAAGTTATATAAAATGTGTCAATATAAACACTAAATGGCAAACACTCAAATGGATATATGCAGAAGAAATGTATCTATTTATCTGACGAATATCGCTGTTCCCCATGTGTTATATCATTTATTATTATTTGAGTAGACTCAAATAATAATAAATGATATAACCACATTCATATAATAAAGGCTTACCGTGTCATTCCAACGTTATGCACTGGAACTCATGCGATCTAAGCATCTGATGTCCACTCACATTTTCACTAATTCTTTAACAGAATTCTGATCAGCACGACCGAACCCTATCACCGTTTCAGTACACCAGTCGTTCTCTTTGAGCTCCTGATACCGACTTATGTGATATGGTGTAACTAGTCTCTAGCCCACCCGCCGTAAAGGAAAGTGACCAATTTCAACTTGAACGTGGCTAACTGATTTGTAAATAATGTAATCTATAAATAGTTATTTTCAAATGCTTAATAATTTATGGTCACAATCCAATAGTATTAAAATAACATATATTAAAAATGATTCTCATGAGATATGTATTTGATTTACGCTAGTACTAATCGTTCGTGTTTTCATGTTAACAAATAAATCAATGCACTAGCGAAACCTATTCAAGGACTAAAAACGAAACTGCTTAGGAAAATGTTTTAGAAGACTACAAAAGAACGTCAATATGCTTATCTTCAAATTCTTATTTTTCTTATCCAGGAAACGTAAAAAAACTCAATAGAATAACTCGTCCCTGAGTAGGTCAGGAGGTTATACGAAGTGGTCGATGTCCTTTCTGTAGTGTTTCAACATCCAGATCTTCTTTTCGCACGACCACTTGTAATGTACATCACAATGAAATATTATGATGACTTAATCCTCACACTCTTATAAATGAATATTTCTAAACACTATACTTCTTTAATGAAGCTGAGTTTTTGAAGACACTTTGATAAAATAAACTCAAGTACGTTAGAGATACTTGTATTAAACACGTTACCATTTTTAAAAGTTCGCTTAATTATCTGACATTGTAATAATTATCATTATCACCTACTAGTGATAATGATTACGAAGTTCGTGATGTTTTTAGCAGTGTACATTAGGTAACAAACCTAATGACATGATAATGAATAATTACGTTAAATAGTATTTACTTAGGACAAGGTCTTGTGTCAAGATGTTGAAAATTTCCATTCAAATTCGTGCAGTTTTCAATAGTAATACCATAGTACTTCTTTTACCTTACCTAGATGAAGCTAGATTATTTATTCAGCTATGAAAGGAGTAAGAAAACCACTAGAATCCGTCAAACAATCAAAACAACCGAAGAATAAAAGAAACTATTTTTTTTTAATGCTGTAGTTTTCAAATGAGTTGCAAAAGCATTATAAATGTAGAATAAAGTGATTTTTTTAAATGTACCTAAAAAAAAACAAAAAAAAGCAAAAAAGACCGATAAACCGAACAATGGCAATCAATAGAACCTATTAACGTTTTTTTCATCTTTTTTGTATTTTGTGATTCAGAAAATCATATTCGCCGAAAACGAATAATCAACGAAACCCATATATTACCAATAATATGTATTAACATTCTGTTGTAACAAGTTTAAAATTAACCTGTATAAAATATTAAACAAAAAGAAATCAACCCTGAAAACGAATGCGACAGATAAGCCGAACAACAGGAAATAAAGGATATGTATATTTTGCATAACTTTTCGATACTTTACATATATAATAACAAATTAGTTATTTTTAATTGTTGATAGTAATTCTTGCTATGTATTATTAGGCTTAATAAAAAAAGTACTAATAACCTACCAAAGAAATCGACATTCGAAAATCTCATTCGCCTTTTCCACACGTTCTCCGGGGCCTGACTAATACGGGACTGATTTATGGGAAAAATCACAAAATACTATAATGCCAATCACATTAGACAAAAGGCACTTATTTAAAAAAAAACACAACTAATTATTTCAATTCACCATTCTTTTACTCAATCAAGAACTGGAATGCACGTATGGCTAAATAGAAACACATTCACACAAATAAACTAACTAACTACTCACCTTATGGTTACAATGTTCTGCGACCGAACACTGGCACTTATTGACAAAGATAGAGCACCGACCGTTCCCTGCCAGCTTCTGATGCTGACCGACGAGGTATCCGGTGAATGCCGGCAGTTTCTATAGAATTTTAACTTCCAGACATTTTTTTTTGCATTGCTTCCTGCTTTATTATGTTGCTGCGCACTACGCTATTGTTACTATTGTAACTAAGATAACGAGCGATCGCCTAGTAATCAAGCGGTGTACTTGAAATAAGAAATAATTAATATCGAAGGATCAACATTTTGGTAATGTTTTCTAATGTAAGTATAATACTTTCAATCAGCGACTCGCATAAATACAATTTAAGTAATTAACACTACAACTTATAAAAGATAGAAAAAGTTTATTTGACTGCAAAACAAGGAAACAGAACATCCAAAAATAACTAACTTAAGCCTAAAATTCAAAGAAGGCATCAAAAAGGATAGGAAGGTTAAAAGGTTACAAACCCTAGAAAAACATATAGCGAGGACAGGAGGGACTAAAGATGCTCTAAAAGAACTCTGAGAATCAAACCAATGGATCCTGTAATTGAAAAAAATATAAAAAATTTTACAGGCCGAAAGAACATAAATAAAATAGCTACAAAATTCTTCCGCGATTCATAATTCAACCAAGACACCACTACAGATGTAAGCCGAGAAACCTTAAATTATAGTCTGCTCCTAGTGAACCCAGAACCTGATATATTACCCAGTGAAACTAGGAATGCCATACTAAGCCAAAAGTTAGACAAAGCACCAGGTCCTGATAAAATCACAAACGAGCTACTGAGAGGAACCATAAAAGAACTGGTCCCCATTTTAACACAAATTTTCAATGGCATCCTGAGATCGGGACAGGTTTCAGAACAATGGGAGACATCCCACATCATTCTCATACATAAGAAAGGACGAAAAGATGACATAGGGAACTACAGACCAATAAGTCTGATGTCTAACATATATAAAATTTTCTCAAAAATTATTTTAAACCGAATAAACAACATACTTGATGAAAACCAACCGAAGGAACAGGCTGGTTTTAGGAAAAAATTCTGCACGATAGATCACATTCACACAGTTAAGCAAATTATGGAAAAATACAATGAGTACAACAAGCCGCTATATATGGCTTTTATCGACTATTGTAAGGCATTTGACAGCATTTGCCACACAACCATATGGGAAAGCTTACGAAATCAGGGAATCCCGACAGTGTACATAAACACCATTAAAAACATTTATTCCAACAGTAAGGCAAGAGTACCACTGGAAACCTTGGGTGAGACATTCCAAGTAAAAAGAGGCGTCAGACAGGGCGACCCGTTGTCCCCAAAGCTGTTCTCGGCGGTGCTGGAAAACATATTTCGGAAGCTAATCTAGGACAAACATGGATTAAATATCGACGGACAAAAATTAAACCATCTTAGATTCGCTGACGATATTGTTCTGTTTGAAGAACAACCAGGGATCCTAGAAAAAATGATACAAGATCTAAATAAAGAGAGCGAGAAAGAGGGTTTATCTATGAATATAAACAAAACGAGGCTACTAACAAATTCAAACAAATATGAAATGAAAATTAACAATCAACCTACTGAATATGTAGATGAATATATCTATTTGGGACAAATCATCTCACATACAGACACAACTACAAAAGAAATCAAAAACCGTATAGCTAACGGATGGAAAAGATATTGGTCACTGAAAGAGATTATGAAATCCATAGATCTTAGTATTGGTATCAAGAGGAAGGTCTTGAATACCTGCGTTCTCCCATGTATTACTTATGGGTGTGAAACCTGAGCTCTAACGAAACACCATAGAAACATGCTGCAATACTGCCAAAGAGCTATGGAACGAAGTATGATTGGTATTAAGAAACAAGACAAGATACGAAACAGCGTCATAAGAAGTAAGACAAAAGTCACAGACATACTTACTAGAATAGATAATTTGAAGTGGAGATGGACTGGGCACATGTTGCGCAGTACACAAGAGAAGTGGAGCAATACCATAACACACTGGTACCCAAGAGATGGGAGAAGAAACAGAGGAAGACAAAGTAAGAGATGGGAAGATGAACTAAAACTGACGGCAGGCCCAAAATGGAGAAGGGTTGCTAGAGACAGAGTACAATGGAAATTGTTAGAGAAGGCCTTTACCAAAAGGCACACTGAACTCAGAGATATTCTATAACTATAACTAAAGAGACAGCCATAATACAAAACAATGAAGAAAGCAGTTCAAGATAAGAGGCTTATTATTATTATTATAAATATGTCACAAATTTTAAAAATTAAATGAATCGTCATCAAACTTTGTAATAACTTTCAACTTACGAAAAGCCTGAAGTTTTCAGCCGTGGACATTGACCTGTCTTAAGCTCCTTCAATAACGTACCTTAGGCAATATAAATACAAATAAAAAACTGCATGTTTTACGTTTTCTTACAATGCTGTGCATTGTAACTTAACGGGATCGAAATGCATTTCTTCAACTGAAACTTCAAAATATGAACTTGTAGGAGTCATAAAGTAAAGTATTTCTTGAAAAAAATTCTCATTACAGTCTCCGACACACATTAACACAAAAGAAACACGTAAACATATCACTGAACACTTACCGCCTCATTACAATACTGTATAGAAACACATAAATACAAATAAATAACTGCATGTTTTGCGTTTTCTTACAATGCTGTGCATTGTAACTTAAGGCGATCCAAATACATTTCTTCAAATGAAACTTTAAAAGCCGAGCTTGTACGAGTCACAAAATAAAGCCTTTCTTGAAAGAAAATCTCATTAAAACCTCCGACACACATGAACACAAAAATATCATTGAACACTTACATTCTCGTTGATGTACTATAAAGAAACACATTTACATAAATATGCCACTGAACACATACCGTCTCGTTACTATATTGGATGTAAACAAAATAATACAAATTAACCACTCTATATTCTCCGTTTTATTACAATGCTGTGCTTTGCAACTTAGCACGATGTAAATGCACTTCCTCACAGCCGACATTTTAGAAGGCGAATTCGTGCGAGTCATAAGTTAAAGAGTTTCATGAAAAAAGTTCTCGTTACAACCTCCAACACGCATTAACACACGTAAGCCACTGGAAACTTACGCTCTCGTTGAAACATTAAAAAAAAAAACTTTTTACAAATTAATCACAAAACGCTTACCTGTTACCTGTTATGATACTATAGGAAAACATATTCACATAAATACTTAGTCTGGCCATAAATACTGTTACACTTAATTATAAAAAAATATTACATTTGAATTTCGAATCTGTCATTTTTATACGATTGTTCATTGTGTTTTCTCATTTTGGCGCCAATACATTGTAAAATATTTTGCGATATTAAAATGGTGTGGGGTGATAAAGAGAACCGAATCGCTGTGATAGCATTACACAAAGTAGGTATGGAGCCAAATGCAATTTTTAAAACTCTCCATACACTTGGTATTAGTAAAATGTTTGTGTACCGGGCTATTAATAGGTACAATGAGACCTCCTCTGTTTGTGACAGAAAAAGATCTGGCCGTCCACGTAGTGTTCGTACGAAAAAGGTGGTCAAAGCAGTAAGGGAAAGAATTCGAAGAAATCCTGTCCGAAAGCAAAAGATTTTATCTCGGGAAATGAAGATAGCACCTAGAACCATGTCGCGTATTTTAAAAGATGACTTAGGACTTGCAGCCTATAAGAGACGCACTGGCCATTTCTTAACTGATAATTTAAAGAAGAATAGGGTGGTAAAATCGAAACAACTACTGAAGCGGTACGCAAAGGGAGGTCACAGAAAAATTTTGTTTACGGATGAGAAAATTTTTACAATTGAGCAACATTTTAACAAACAAAATGACCGTATTTATGCTCAAAGCTCTAAGGAAGCTTCCCAATTAGTCGACAGAGTGCAACGTGGACATTATCCGACTTCAGTGATGGTTTGGTGGGGTGTTAGCTATGAAGGAGTGACTGAGCCATATTTTTGTGAAAAAGGTATCAAAACATCGGCACAAGTGTATCAAGATACCATTCTTGAGAAGGTAGTTAAGCCCCTTAACATCACCATGTTCAATAACCAAGTATGGTCCTTCCAGCAAGACTCGGCGCCGGGTCATAAAGCTCGGTCCACGCAGTCTTGGTTGGAATCGAACGTTTCGGACTTCATCAGAGCTGAAGACTGGCCGTCGTCTAGTCCCGATCTTAATCCGCTGGATTATGATTTGTGGTCAGTTTTAGAGAGTACAGCTTGCTCTAAACGCCATGATAATTTGGAGTCCCTAAAACAATCTATACGATTGGCAGTGAAGAATTTTCCCATGGAAAGAGTGCGTGCTTCTATTGATAACTGGCCTCATCGTTTAAAGGACTGTATTGCAGCCAATGGAGACCACTTCGAATAAGCTTTTTATATTTTTAATTGTTTTATATTTATGTATTAAACTGACACACTGTAAAAGTAATAAATGTTATTTGCAGTTAACAATTTTCTTTTTTCTTTATTACAATATTTATGGCAAGACTAGGTATATCCCTGAAGTCCTACCGTTTTGTTACTATAGTGTGTAGACATGTTTTTGTACAAATAAACCGCTGATACCGATATACCGATAATAAAGCAATGTTATTGTTTCGTAAATTTGTCATTTTAACTGTTTATATTTGTGATAGTAATTTTTGCTATGTATCATTAGGACAAATAAAAAAAAATACTGCTAACTTACCAGAGAAATCGAGATACGAAAATCTCATTCGCCAAACTGTCTTTTTCCACACGTTCTCCGGAGCCTGACTGACACAAGACTGATTTGCGGCAAAAATCACAAACACTTATCACATTAATTAAAAGGCACTTATTTTAAAAAAAAATAGTTATTTCAATTCACCATCCTATCACTCAATCAAGAACTGGAATGTACGTATTGCTAAATAGAAACATATTCACACAAATAAACTACTAACCACTCACTTTATGGTTGCAATGTTCTGCGGCCGAACACTGGCACTTATTGACAAAGATAGAGCACCGACCGTTCCCTTCCAGCTTCTGATGCTGACTGACGAGATATCCCGTAACGAGTCGCCCAGCCGACGGAAATTTCAATAGATTTTTAACTTCCAGACAATTTTTTTTGCATTGCTACCTGCACAATTACCTTGCTGCGCACTACGCTATTGTTACTATTGTAAAAGTAAGCCTCACAGAAATTTCAATATAAATGATTTTTTACAAACAGTACACTTCTTTGACAAAGCCGACTCTCACGTTCTTGGAAAAGCTTTATTTACATATTATTTTAACTAGTCATTGTGAGATTCTATAAGGATTGCTTATTTACAAACGAAGCAAAGTGGCAAGACAATATTATTAAGTTGTGTTTTACTGTCTACCTTACATAATATTGCATATTGTTATTAAGTTATTGATATTTAAGTTTTAAGAGCCAAGTAAGCCTTAAATTTGACTAATAATAATTAGTAATATGACTCAGAGAACTAGAATCCGCTGGAAAACAACAATCTATAAAACTCACTTATTATTTTTTAATGTTATGTTTTTGAAACTTTAAATTCATTTGTAAATAAATTAAATGATTTTTAGTAATAGATATTGATATTTTGTTTTAAAATGTTATTTCAGTTATAAAAAGAAATAAAACCGATAAGCCTAACAACAAGAAACAAAGTTTTAGTTTAAAAACTTACTTTTCATTTTTTTTTAAATTTAATTATAATTTGTGTTTACATTGACATGTATATTCTTTGTACATTTTGATTTGAGTCACTTACTTAAACATCTTAAAACTTGAGCTTGCATGAGTACTCAGTTAAAGTATTTCTTTAATGGAAGTCTCATCACCACGACGGAACTCTGTCACTTGTTCACACCGATAGTCCACCGACCATTCTCTACCAGCTTATGACACCGACTGACGAACTATCCCATAACTAGCCGGAATTTATTGAGTGTTCTAGGTGTTTTTTTAACTAGTGTAATACTCAATCCTTATCTACTACCGTAATGATGAGATAAGATAAGGACTGGCTATTAACAAAAATAGCAAGTCAATATAATGGCCTAAGACATAATTATTTAATTACATTGTTGTAATATGTGATATGCATCTAAATACCGTAATTATTTGGTATCGTTAATTATTTCGGTATTAGATATTTATGTAAGTTTAAACAAATAAATATGTTTAAGATTTGACTTAAGAAAAGCTAAATTGTAAAGATATTGTGACAAGATCAATTTGTGTAAGAGTCCTTAACGTGCATTTTTATTTTAAATTCAGTATTTAAGTATCAAATTTGCAAAGACATGGAAGCAATAATTTATAATTGGTTTCTAAAAATGATAATAGAAGTACTATGGTTAAGCTTACAATTGTAAAAATAAATTGGTAGGATTAGGTGAGTAGTGATTGGTCAAGGCAATTTTGTTAAAACTGGTCTCTTTCTTCTATTTTCTTTATAACTAAGATAACAAACAATCGCCTAGTAATTAAACGGCGTATTTAAAATAAAAAAAATAATAACAGAGGATCAACATTCTGTTAATGTTTTCTTATATAATATAAGTATAATCCTTTTAGTCGGTGACTCGCTAAAATATGTAAACTTCAGAGCTTTATCAAAATGTATAATAAATGTGTTACGATTATTAAAAATTAATGAATTGTTGATATTTGCAATAACTTTCAACTTACAAAAATCGTCATTTTTTCGGCAATGGACATTGGCCTCTCTTAAGCTCCTTCAAGAAGATACCTAAAGTAGTAGTAGTACCTTAAGAAGTTATATAAAATGTGTCAATATCAACACTAAATGAAAAAACTCAAATGGATATATGCAAAAGAAATGTATCTATTTATCTGACGATTATCGCTGTCCCCCATGTGTCTACTCAAATAATAATAAATGATATAACCACATTCATATAATAAAGGCTTACCGTGTCATTCCAACGTTATGTACTGGAACTCATGTGATCTAAGCATTTGATGTCCATTCACATTTTCACTAATTCTTTAACAGAACTCTCATCAGAACGACCGAACACTATCACCCTTTCAGTACACCGGTCGTTCTCTTTCAGCTCCTGACACCGACTTAGCCCACCCGTCGTAGAGGACAGTGGCTAATCTCAACTTGAACGTGGCTAACTGATTTGTAAATAATGTAATCTATAAATAGTTATTTTCAAATGCTTAATAATTTATGGTCACAATCCAATAGTATTAAAATTACATATATTAAAAATGATTTTCATGAGATATGTATTTGATTAAAGGATTTATTCAAGGACTAAAAACGAAACTGCTTAGGAAAATGTTTTAGAAGACTACAAAAGAACGTCAAGTTGCTTATCTTCAAATTCTTTTTTTTCTTATCTATGAAACGTAAAAAATCTCAATATAATAACTCGTCCATGAGTAGTTCAGGAGCCCATACGAAGTGGTCGATGTCCTTTCCGTAGTGTTTCAACACTCAGATCTTTTTTTCGCACGACCACTTGTAATGTTCATCACAATGAAAGTATGATGACCAAATCCTCACACACTAATAAATGAATATTCCTAAACACTATGCTTCTTTAATAAAGCAGATTTTTAGAAAACATTTTGTTAAAATAAACTCAAGTGTTTTATAGATACTTGTATTAAACAAGTTACCATTTTTAACAGTTCGCTGAATTATCTGACATTATAATAATTGTCATTATCACCTACTAATGATAATGATTACGAAGTTCGTGCTGTTTTTAGCAGTGGACATTAGGTAACAAACTCAATGACGTGACAATGAATAATTACGGTAAATAATATTTACTTATGTAGATCATAGTAATGATGCGTGTCTAAAACTCAAATCGAACTAATGATCACACACTGCATATTGTTTAAAATACTCTTCGTAGTTAAAAACATTTTTAAGTAACAATATTGTGAGTTAGGGCTATTAACTAATTATTAAATACACTATTAACAAAATGTATTTCAATTACAAAGGGCAAGGTCTTTTTTCTAGATACTAGAAATTTTCATTCAAATTTGTACAGTTTTCAATAGTAATAGCATAATAATTCTTTTACCTGACATAGATGATCCTAGATTATTTATTCACTTATGAAAGGAGTAAAAAAAGAACCATAATCCGTCGAACAATCAAAACAACCAAAGAATCAAAGAAACTATTTTTTTTAATAGTATAGTTTTCAAATGAGTTGAGAATACATTTAAAATGCACAGTAGAATAAAATGAAAAAAATGAAATAAAAAAAAAACAAAAAGTTAAAAAAGACCGATAAACCGTACAATGGTAATCAAAAGAATCTGTTAACTTTTTTTTTATCTATTTTGTATTGTATGATTCAGAGAACCATATTCCCCCGAAAAAAAACATTCAAATGAAGCCCAAATATTATTAATAATATGTATTAACGTTCTGTTTTAACAAGGTTAAAATTAACCTGTATAAAATATTAAACAAAAAGAAATCAACCCTGAAAAGAATGAGACAGATAAGCCGAACAACAAAAAACAAAGAAATCCATTTATATTTTTAAATTTAATTGTTTGTGTTTAAATTGATATGTATATATATATTTTCCATAATTTTTCTATACTTTATATTTAAATTTACTGTCTTTTTGTACAATTGGTATCATTTCACTTTACTTTTTCACAAACTGCATAGTCATGTCA
Organism: Hypercompe scribonia; assembly: GCA_949316085.1. NCBI lineage: Eukaryota > Metazoa > Arthropoda > Insecta > Lepidoptera > Erebidae > Hypercompe > Hypercompe scribonia. The sequence continues at coordinate 20,180,266 of OX438982.1, read as the reverse complement.
ATTGGTGCGATGTCATTAGATAATTTTACTGTGTGAAACTTGGTTAACGGATAGTATTTCGAACTCGGAACTATTCAGTGATTAATATATTGTATGGCGCCGCGACCGTGATTACGAGTTTACCGGCCAGAATCGTAAGGGAGGGGTCTTGATTGCCGTTCGTAAACAATTATCAGTTACCCCACAGCCATTTTTTCATTCCGCGGTGGAAGACTTATGGTTGACTTTAAATCTGCGTAAACGTGATTCTATAGATAGTTTTAAAATAAATATTTGTGTGTTACATACGTGTAAACAAAATCGTGGCGCCTCTTTCTCCATGCAATTAACTAACTTTTTTCAAAAATTTAAATTTGATTGAAAAATTTAAAGATTTTTTTTTAATTATATGCGATTTTAATGTGAGTTCTATATCGTGGCAGCGTATTAATGATAATCTACATTATACTCCGAGCGATATGCGTAGTAGTGACGACTACCTGTTGACAGATGAATTAAGGGTTCTGGATCTTAAGCAATTTAACGGTGTATTTAACTGTTGCAATAAGCTGCTTGACCTAGTATTGAGCAATAATAGTTTAACTGTGACTGAATGTAGTTCTCCATTAGTCCCAATAGACAACTACCACCCGGCTTTCACTGTGGTCGCTAGCTTCGCCGACTAGTCATGTTTAGATTCGGCGCCGTATACGCGTTTTATTTATAATAAAGGGGGCTTCACTGCAATTAATAATGAAATATTCACTATCGATTGGATTAGTGCAATCGGTGATAAATCAATTACTGACGCAGTTACTTACTTCTACGCTATTGTGACCAACTTACAAATTAAATATATTCCCACTAAGAAGGTAGTACCAAGTGTAAATCCAATTTGGTATTCGTCGTCTCTTAAATTACTAATTAAACAAAAGAGTAAGTATCATCGTAAATATAAATTATATAACAGAACTTCTCACTGACAAACTAGTTATTGCGAGATAAATGTAAAAGATTTGAATCTAAGTGCTATGACTCTTACTTAGCTAACACCGAAGCAGCTATCGAGTTTAATCCTAAACAGCTCTGAAGTTTTGTGAAGCATAGATATAAGTCAAACGCGATTCCCAGTTGTCTCAATCACGGGAACGTTAATTTATGTACTCCCGCAGACATCTGTGAAGCGTTTTCAGCGCACTTTTACTCGAGTTTTGCAGAGCCCAGCCATGAGTCACAATCTTGTGAACCGGAAATTTGTCAGCCGTTTACTCTAGCACATATCAGCAGTATCGACATTAGCGTTGAAAGAGTACACGACTTGTTGCTTAAATAGGATATGGCTAAATCAGCTGGACCACTTACCACCCCAGTTTCTAGTTAAATGTGCGGGGACTTTAGCTTTACCGATCTCTTTACTATTCAAGAAGTCACTGTCTTCATTTGCTGTTCCGCCATTCTGGAAATCAGCCTTTATAACATCCATCCACAAGAAAGGCTCTAAAACTGAAGTGGTTAACTACAGGCCCATATCCAAATTGTGCATCATAGATAAGGTGTTTGAACGGATAGTGTATGATCAGGTGTATGCAGCGCTCCAGAACTCATTTAGTCACTCGCAGCATGGTTTTCTCAAAGGGAGGTCTACTGTAACTAGTAGCGCCCAGTAGTCCGATAAAGAAATGGAGATGGCTCAATCAGTTCGAAAAGAGACTTCGAACACTCGAACCAATAATATTACGTATTGTAAAGTAACTCGTTACTAACATCTTAGTATCCTGTAACGAAGATAAACTAAGGTGTAACTATTATAGGTAAACTTCGAAGCTCTAGCGCTCCTTGGTCTGACTTGATGACTTAGTCAAAGTTCAAATAAATTGTGTTTTTAAGCCTTTGACTAAAGAATTTCCGTCAAACCTAGGAGAGCCAAATTTAGTTACGTTATGTTTGACTAACAATATTTCAGTCAAAAGGTGAAATTGTAACATATTTTCGTGAATCGCCTGAAGGCGGTAGCCAAACTTAGGATAAACCAGTCCTTCCGCGAGGAGACTGCATAGAACTTTGAGCATAACATAACTACTGAACCTATCGAAATGTAAAGTTGATTAAAATAGAAAATTTAATACCTAACAGTCCATATAAACTTAAAATCTTTCGGAATTGTAAATTTCTGTAATTAATGTTAAAGCTTAAAAAACTATGCAGACTTACATAAATCTCCTAATATTATCTTTTAAATTTGGCAAAATTTTGTCAACATTTGTAAAAATGTTTATCACATAATCAACCTCAAAGTTCCTGGAACTTCTGATTTTGCTACAATCTGACATTAAAAATGTTACTCTAAAATCTTTTACTAGAAAGAAAACGTTCAAATGTTGCATGAACAGTTAAATCTTTAGGAGAAGATGATGTCCTGCAATGAAATATAAAAGATTTGTGATGATTTTTTCAAAATCTTTTTAATTTAAAAATAATAACAATTAAGGTAGGTTACTTTTATTAGGAAAAACTGTGACCGCAAAATCTTGAAAATAATTATTAATATTATTAACACCACCATTGTTTATTATTATGATAGTATGCCCCACTTGATATAATCATCCACAACTTCGTTCAATAGCTGGGCGCACCGGTCGCTCGTGTTCTTAACACAGAAGGAACTAAATTCTAAATCTTCGTTTACCTCGGGAGCATCTTCCGCCGAAACCATCAAAATAGGTAAACCAAAAGACGCGATATTCAAGCCCAACGGTAGTTTCTGAAACATAATTGTGTATTTATTATAACGAGTAACAATCCACCAATCTTTATTCAGCAAAGCTGTACACAACTACCGATATACATGAATAAAATTCAATTTCTTTTACGATTCTTTTGCCCTTATATACAAAACTTTATACTATCCACAGATATGTCTTTTACTTCCATCCAGTGGTATTTTTACTAAGAGATTGTGAAAGCTATAAGCTAAAAAGTTTAAATACTGCCATATACTGCGACTCCCACACTAAAGTGGGGATACTTTTTCGTCTGTCCTCCAGTGTAAAGTGTCGTCGAAGTAGTACTTGCAGGAAAGGAAACAGTTTTCTTAATCACTTATTGAAGAGGTACAGACTAAAATCGCTAATTTACGAGCTCAACTTTGTTCAATTATCATCATCAATCTCAGAGTCACGGTATCATAGCTTAGTAAAATCTAGCAGTTTAAGATTTATAGTTTTTAAACTTATAAACGAATAATGTTTAGACTATCATATTCACCTCTTGCCACTCTTGATCAAATTCCGCCCTAGAGTACACTTTCTCAGGATCCAGATGAAACCTCTTCATAGCCTCTTGTAGTTCAGTGTAGTACAAATCAAGTAGTTTTTCATAGTACTGCGCTCGAAATGGTCCATCTGACCCAGTGAAGATGAAATAGAGTAAATCTATTACTGGAGTGGAAGCTCGCATTGTTTGGAGATCCAAGACTTTGATTTCTACCTTTCCATCCTAAAATTGATATATTTATTCATTAATTTTTCCTGCAGATATTTTAATAGGAATCTTCTGCCATTAATGATAGATGATGCCCGCACATGTTCCTGTATCAATTATAGATTTAGTGTTGTGTGGCGAGTATTTAATTTAATAAAAACACACATAATAGTAAATAATATACCTTTTTACCAAAGAAGCAAACGAGTTAACGGTAATTCTGTAAATAACACCTCTGCCCTTTATACCATAATTACATATTTGTGTGTATCTTTACATCGGTACCTATGTATATTCAAACAATTAGGAACACTTAAAACTATTAAACTGTGCCTAGAAACAGCTCCACCTTCACCTCCCCTTGCCTATTTTTTGTACATACGAGTATACATCGTGTCTACACTTCACATTCAGGCTCAAAATTATATATTTAATTCAAGTAGTTTTCTTTCTGGATTCATTTCTAAATAATAGATTACATAGAAAGCTAAGTATTTGGAAATTAAATTATTCTAGATATGAAAATATATTACAATTATTACATTACAATTTTTGTCGTATGAGTAAATGCACTTAATTGAAGTATGTAAGTAGAAAGCTAAATAGTACGTGATTAAACTTTAAAATTAAATTGTAGTTAAGTAGATTTATATGATAAAATCATTTGTAAGATTTTTTTCGCCCGAGACGCAAGTTTAATGTAACAACAAATAAATTATATATTTAACAATATTATAACAAAAAGCAGATCGTGTACTATGGGTACTACTTTTCTACAACGAACTGTCAGTAACGGTTAGAGACGTCACCAATGACAATGTTTTAGCATAAAACTACTAAAATCACTTTAAAAAACAACTTACGTCCAGAATTTTGTGCATCAAATTACTGGGTCTATAATCACCGTGCACTAATACTGGTTTACGATACAATTGAAAAGATTTCATTAAACCTTTTAGGGCAGAATTATCGAGAAACTTTTCCAACATTTTTCTTTTCTCATCCTGAACTAATTCGAGGGCATTTGCAGTCATTGCTATATCAGCTGTTGCCATAGACTCACTTTCCATGTTTAACTCAAATTTAAGATCTCGACTAACTTTATCGAACTCTTCAGGATAGTATTCACAAAAAGCAAATGATAGCGCATGTATTTTTACCAATTCCTTTATTGCAGAGACTGCATATTCCCAACTAATTGTGTTAAATCTATCAAAAGATTGATAACCTTTCTTAACCAAGTTCTCTAGAATAATGGTTTCTTCGTATTCTGTAGGGTTACATCCGTAGTACTTGCTTAATGTCAATCTGTGTTCTTGTGGTATATTGTTATCATTTTCCAACCCCTTGTAAATTTTCATAAGTTCTGTATAAACAAACATTTCTGTTCTAAAGAAATTGCCGCTTTCATTTCGCATCTTGTCTCCTACTGCTGCGATTTTCGCAAACAAGTGATCTGTTTTGGATCCTTCTTCGATCGTAATATTGTACAAAGATGAAGTGTAGTTTGCACCGCCACTAGAAATTGGATCAATATGAATCTTATAATCAACATAATTTAGATCTACCGCTATTTTCGGCAAAATTCTATTAATTATCGATTCTGCTTTCTCCATAATGATCGTTTGTTAAAAAAATTGTTTTAATATTTTAAAGTATACATTTTATTATTTTTAAATATTTGGTGAGTCACGTTTATCACCCACGAAGTGCGACACTGTATAATGATGTACTGATGTTTTTATACTAATATTACAACTCTTATCGATAATTATGGATGCAAATACTTATAAACTGATACCGGTATCGTATCGTGTGCGAAACCGGTAATATTTGATAATGGTCTATTATTATTTATATAATGAACGATTAAGTAAATGATATCGGTGATTTTGAAACTGATAGCTGAAATTGTGCTCGTAAATAAAAATGTTTTTATGGTTATGTTGTTTGTGAAAATATGAGCTTATATTATAGAATTATACCAGCATGTAAATTTATTTTAATGTAAAGTTCTCAAAAAACAATAATAGTAATAATGTCTATATCTTGGCAATCTTATAGTGATCTCTTGGGAGGACTGAAGGTTTTCTTTGTGCGACTATGGACTTAGTTATCATTACGAATAGCTATTGGAAATATATCTTGAAATATACTCGTAATACGGTTGATATCCGTCAGGCGTACCACAGTCCTAGGGAATCTATTACGTATGTTATTTCTGGTTGTCCTTGTCTTGCTAACGGCACAACCATTTAACCAGGATCGTACACCAACAACTTGGCCTTAGACGTCACTTTGTGATTTAGAGATGCCACATAACCAGTTCTCATTCTCGAAAAAGGTCGTGCTATGTTGTATGCCATACAATGTATGGGGTTCAATCTAATATCACAGACCAGCCTATTGTTACCAATAAGTCTAATATTGTAGTGACAGATTGATCAGAGCGCAGCGCAATGGTTGTCGATGTCACTGTTTCCTGTGACCTACCCTGTGAAATTTGTGAAAGAAAAACAAATAAAATGTTGGGTTTATCTTACGAGGTTACCGATGTCTGGATTGTGGATTCGGTGATCATCGTTTTGATAGTCATTACTGCTTACAGAGTGATGGCAAAGAGCCTCGACCAGCACCTTAAAAGAGGTTAATTTCGACGATTGAAACAGAAGGCAGTCCTCTTCGACACGGTCCGTATAGTGCAGAGATTCTTGTCTTTGAAACCCTGACCACCAGTGTGTGTGTACAGAGAGAGGTGTCTGTACCCAATGTCGGTGGTCTATCATGTTTTATATTTTCAATAAATATTTTGCCTTTCCTTTTTTATGTATCAAAAATAGAATCAATATGTATAGAAAATAATAATATATATTTATTTAAAAAAATAAGTACTAGCTTACATATAACTTGGCAACATTTTTACAAATAAGTGAATGTAACATCAGCATTCAAACTAGACAAGGCTTTTCGATTGTCAGCATCAATTACCTCATATTATTTTATCGTAGCTAGTGCTTACGATTTTCTATTTACTGATTGAACGTTTGTAAAATTGTTTATTGAGTTTGTTGAGTTAAGTTCTTGTTAATACTGGCTCACTTTTACTGTACATTGATTTTTCGTCGGAGAATATTTTTTTTTTATTAATTTTTTGTCCAAATATGAACCTACGAATTCCATAAATAGTGTATATTTATGGAATTCGTAGGTCCATAGTAATACACCATAGTGATAAGAGTTACCCATTAATCAATGGGTTAAAGATCTTGGTCTGCAGATAAACACAACCCTGAGTTGGCAACTGAGTTGACATCAATAGCTGTTCACGACGAAGATGAAATCTAGTGACTAATATGAATATAGTTTCAACTGATAATTGCCAGTGACTCCTGTAAAGAACTATAAGAAAACAAGCTAGGCCTGATAGCTACATCAGGTTTACAGGTACAGTTTATTTTCTTACATTTTTTACATAAAGCAGATTGCATTGTCATGTAAATTGTAATAAAACAAAATTTGTCACGATGACTTTGCAGAAGCAATAAAACAATTAAATATAGAGATTAGTTTGTGAAAGGATAAAAAAGATTGTTGTAATGCATAGTAACAATAGTAAATTTACAGTGATGAATTTGCATAATCTGTATATTTATTTAGATATATGTATCGTAGATTGTTTTTATTTCTTTTTCATGTCTGTTTTGTTGCCAATTTCTCATCAATATAACTGTAGCATTTCACTACATGGTTGGATAAATCCTGTTTCGACATGAATATTTAAATGTGTTCATCTATTCTAATTTTATTTACGAAATTTGCCATAATTTCAACTGAGTGATAAGCAATTTTATAAGATAATAATATTGAATTTTTATATTATTTACTCATGAAAGTACTAAGATGAACACTTTCACGGGTTTCAAACTCACGTCATTCCCAACAATTAGAATGGAATGAAAATTGTTGTTTCAAATATAAGACTCTACACGCTAGTTGTAAGGAGAAGCCTCATTCATGTCATGATAGATTAGATGTAATATTTTCGCATTCCAAATTATAGAGTAAGCAACAGATAGCATGTTTCGTTATCTCCTGATGGCCATTTGTTATACTCTTGTTGCACCCCGCTCAGTTCTGCATCGTAGATATTTTGTGTTTTCTATTTATTTAATAGCAATAGTTTAACTACATAAAAAGTCTATATAAAAAGTAATAGCAATCAAACACAAGCCGCGAAAAGCACCTGCTGAAACAACATTAGCAATATTTATCATTAAAGCAGTCATTCCATCAGCCGCACCACCGCTCTGCTGGTCCAGGAGTCCAAACCATTCAACCTGTAATCTAAACGTCCGTGAATTCAAAACTCATCCAATCGTAAGCCTTTTTCCGACTTTCATATCTTCAACAAGTAAGTAATAACACTTGCGGCCCCTCACAAACACCGATTCACCATTCAGTACGTACGGTCGAGCTAAATAAAATTGACGATAGAAAAGTCCGACACAAAGCAAGATAGCCGCGGTGAGAAGTGGTAAAAGTTCCGAGAAAAACAGGAAGGATCGATGAAATCGCAAATCGTCACCCCGAATGAAGTTCAAATTATCGTGAGCCAAAGTGTATGCGACAAGTCTCCAAGAAAACTGAGAGTGAACCGGCTTAGGCTCCGGTAACCTCACTCACTTGGTTCAAAGCAACGAAAGAAATCCTTAACAGCGGTTGGGAGGCCCCAGCATTACACTCAAAACTATGACTGATATAAAATAGTTGGTGTTTCTTCAAAAGGTCAAACCAAATGTTATACTGTACTCGCATAGTTTTTATTTAATGTTCACAAACTTAAAACATAAAGACACTTCTGTGATTTGTCAAGAATTTCTTCACACAGTAAGTCTAAGTAAATGCCGACGTATCGTAGCTGTAATATACTACATGTAAAAATTCGTAAAATATTTACTTGCAAAAATAAATATAATTTATTACTCCAGACGAGCTACATTTATAGTTAAATTTTATTATATTTATTTACATGTCTTCATAATAAAGTAAGAGGCGACTAAAGGAACAAATTGCACTGGACAACATCTCTGCTAAAAGAAGGTATATTTGAAGAAAACCTTTTTTTTTACGTGTGAAAATCCCACGGGCCATCGTCCAGCTACGGTTTGCAGCGGAGTTGTATGTTGAAACTGGACAGAATAAAATCACACGGTATGCTACTCCGCGCCTATAACATTCAGACAATCTACATACGGCACTATCTTCGGCTTAACTCTCTATTTAGGTGACGTACGACACATGTGAACGTCTCCTCCTCGCAGCTGGCCAATGTAACGGATCCAAGCTCAGGCCAGTCTACCTGCGGCCACACTGAAGTGTGTTGCAATTTGTCCTGTAATATATAATAAGACAATATTGTTTGAGAAAAAGGTATCTATATCTTAGTCAAGGGTCATTAAATCCAGATAATTACAAAATTTTAGATATAAAATTATTACAATATTAGGAAGGATACAGGACACAGGTGGAACAAATAGTAATACTTTTAAAAATAATAAACACGACTATGGATGTTCAAACAAGACACAAAAATTTCGTTAAACCTACAGCTGCTATGAAGATATTTCCTATTTTTTTTGAAATCTCTGAGAGCCTTCAAAACAATAAGTTTATTGAGTATATCAGTAGTCGAAAAATTAACGGAGAGCCTCATTGTATAACACTAGTAGTTATTTCATCTACTTCTGCTGTAATTATATGTTTCAGATTTTTTATAACTTGAAATATCAGGCATATACGAATATATTAAGAATATATCGTTTCATCAGTCGGTTTAAGGAAAATTGTGTAGTCCTATTTGAACATCAATAGTCGTGTTTATTGTATTTATATACAACTTACTCTGTAGTTATCTGGATTTAATATGTACTTGGCTAGATATTGGCTTGTATAGATATCTAAAAGCGCGGGGTGCTCCATAAATCAGTTCTAAAAAAATTTTTGATCATAGAGTACAGCCAAAAATGATAGGAAAGATTGCGACAACCTAATATTTTAGTTCATTATTTATATACTGTGAAATAATTTTTAAATATTGACGTTTACTAATCATTAAAGCGTGTTTATCAGTGATAGGTTTTAATAAGTTTATATGATTCCTACCAATCAAAGTAGGTCAAAATCGAGTTCAAAGAAGTCAGTTACAAACAAACAGTGAAGCCAATAAAGGCGTTTTAAAAATACGAGTACACATTTATAAAATTACAACATAGCATATAGCTGATCATGCTGTCTACTAATCCAGGTGTTGTCGCGTGCCCTACGTGGGTGTCTCTTGTCCAGGACTGCCGCGTTGTTTTGAGGGAGCAGACAGCTTCGGATCACCTATACATTCGGTTTAAAATTATTGCTCCCACGGGTGACGTGCCAACCAGACCAGTAACAGTAACAGTAACGACTGGCATCGGACCTCCTCAGTTCTGATAACGAACTGAATTTGGAAATGTTTCTGAATTCAAATTCTAAACGAAGTTCGAACTGATTGTTAGGACATTTGAGGGCATTGATTTTACAATAACAATTGCCATATATGTCCATAACTGCTGGGACCGACGTCTTTACGTGATCTCCGACGCACGGACATGAAACACTATCAATTTCCAGAATCCTAGTATTAAAAATTTCTTGTTAGAAAAACTCTAACACTTTTTGGCTGAACTCGAAACCAGAGACTAGATCAACGAAGCAGGTATCACCTCAAGTCGGTCGAATTCAGTTTAAATTTTATGTGTCTTATTTTGCTCATACAAGACCCAAATAAAACAAATCAAATTTAAGCAGCATTTTTATTTATTATTTATTTCTTTATTAAGGTTCACCAAAAACTGTTTACATCAATTTCTATACATGTTCATACCATAAAAAAAAACAATGCAACAGCTACTTATAGATAAACACCGCTTATGTTGTAAAATGGATTAAATTAAAAAATTAAAGCAACAAACTTTACATATTTGACACACACACACACGCACAGATGCTCACATATGTAGAGTTTTAATACATTTTTATAATTTCACAATTACTGCATCTTACTCATAGCAAACCACTAAGCACGAACTGTATCCCTTGGATGGTATTAAAATGCGAATCTATAAGATCACTGTAGCTATTTACCATTTTACACATTCTTGCGTAGGTAGAATTAGCATCAAGAACTGTTCTTCTTAAAGATCAAAGATCAGCATCTTCAATAATGTAATCATTACTTATTATAAATTATAGATCTAATCATATTTTAGGTAAATTACACACGGAATTACATTTATTTCAGATGAATAGCCATACTACAGTGTTATTGTATCATACTTACTTTTAAAACGAATATAGTCAGTCAATGCTATTATTTAGCAAAAATTCAGGAAATCAAATTTCTGAAAGTGTTACAATATAAAATACAATGTAAGATTTAGAGACATAAACTATAGTAGTCCAGTATATAGTTTAAACTGTGAAGGTATAAAAATTTATACAAAGACAGTTCAACTTAAACTGGTTCAAAACATAACACAAAACATTTGAAACAGTTTGATTATCCAATCACTTGTTATTATAACATCGATAGCATAATTACAATATGAATTAATCAGATAACAATGCAATAATCAAACAATAATGAAAAATTAATACACATCATTCACCGTGATGGTTTGTATCGTTCAATATCTTATAAATGGTTCAACCTTATGAGAACAATTTAGTTATTCAATAGAAAAAAACTAACATTAGATCGTTCATTTTAATTATATCACGTATTGTAAAGCATAGCATTAGTATTGTGACACTATCACATATAACTAACGAGAGATATACTTCAGTATCCTGTAACGAAGATATAATAAACTAAGGAGTAACTATTATAAGCAAACGCCGAATCTGTGGCGCTCCTAGGTCTGACTTGATGGTTTAGTCAGAATTCAAGTAAATTATGTTTTTCGGGCTTTGACTAAAAAATTTCCGTCAAACCTAGGCGAGACAAATTTGGTAAGGTTAAGTTTGACTAAAATACTTCCATCAAAGGGTGAAATATACTTACTAAATATATTAAAATCTAAAGTTCAGTAGAATAGAAAATGTAATACTTAACAATCCACATAAACTTAATGTCTTTCGGAATTATTAATTTCTGTTATTATTTTCAAAACTTAAAACACTACGCAGTGTAATTAGCAGTATTTTTAACACCAACTTTGTTTATTATTATGATAGTATGCCCCACTTGATATAATCATCCACAACTTCGTTCAATAGCTGTGCGCACCGGTCGCTCGTGTTCTTAACACAGAAGGAACTAAATTCTAAATCTTCGTTAACCTCGGGAGCATCTTCCGCCGAAACCGTTAACATAGGTAAACTAAACGACGAGATATTCAGGCCCAATGGCAGTTTCTGAAACATAATTATGTATTGTTATAACAAGTAATCATCCACCAGTCTGTATTCAGCAAAATTTGTACACAATTACCGATATCAATTAAATTCCCTTTCTTTCATGGCTCTTTTGCCCTTGCATACAAAACTTTATACTATCTACAGTTACGAGTATACATTTCGTTAAAGTTCATACAGCGGTATTTTGACAAGAAGACTGTAAAAACTATAAACTAGAAAGTTTAGATACTGCGATATACTGCGTATCCCACCCTAAAGTGGGGGTACTTTTTACTTTTTTCGTCTGTCTTTTAGTGTAAAGTGACTTTGAAGTGGTACTCATAGGGAGAGAAGACAATTTTTTGGTCATTTATTCAAGTTAAGGCCGTTAGTCACACAAACTAAACTTGCTAACTTACGGGCTTAACTTTGCTCAATTCCAATCATGAGTCAAAGAGTCAAACTGTCAAAGCTTAGTAAATTTTTGCTGTTTAAAAGTTATAGTTTGTAAATTTATAATTGAATAATGTTTACAGTGTTATATTCACCTCTTGCCACTCTTGATCAAATTCCGCCCTAGAGTACACTTTCTCAGGATCCAGATGAAACCTCTTCATAGCCTCTTGTAGTTCAGTGTAGTACAGATCAAGAAGTTTTTCATAGTACTGCGCTCGAAATGGTCCATCTGACCCAGTGAAGATGAAGTAGAGTAAATCTATCACTGGAGTGGAAGCTTGCATTGTTTGAAGATCCAAGACTTTGATTTCAACCTTCCCATCCTAAAATTGATATATTTATTCATTAGGAATCTTCTGCCATTAATGATGCCGACACATGTTTCTGCATCAATAAAAAATTTCAATCTTGTGTGGAAAGTATTTAATTTAATTAAAACAGACATGATAGTATATAATGTATTTTATGGCATAGGAGCAAACGAGTTAACGGTAATTCAATAAATCACATACTTTCTGCCCTTTATATCATAACAACATATTTGTGTGTGTCGTTCCATCGGTACCTATGTGTATTCAAACAATTAGGAACACTAAAAAATATTAAATTGCCCCTAGAAAGAGCTCCACCTTCACCTCTCCTTGCTTACTTTTTTTAAAATTAAATATATCGTGCAAAATGATGACTATTTAAATTTTCGTAAATTATACACCGTTAACTTATCAAACTGACATAACTATGAAAAGATAAAAAGATACAGTCTGCGCTTTACAATCAGGCTTATATTATTTTTTCAAAAAGTTTCCTGTCTGGATTTATTCCAATTCAATAGATTACATAAAAAACTGAAGGCAATTTTAAACAAATTTTTTTTTGCCCGAGACGCAGGTTTTATGTAGTTCGTGAAAACAACAAATATATTTGATATTCAATAACAATATAATAATAAACTGAGCTTGTACTACTGTTCTATCACAAACTGTCAGTAACGGTTACAAACGTCACCGCTGTCAATGTATTAGCGGCATAGTTTAAAATTAACTTATTTTTCAAAAAATATAGTTTTGATTATAGCTTTACATAATTTATGTTTTTTAATGAATCTGTATTTATGATAATAATATTCTTTGAAAATGTTTCTTACATTACATTAATATTACTAAAATCAACTTAAAAAAACACTTACGTCCAGAATCTTGTGCATCAAATTACTGGGTCTATAATCACCGTGCACTAATACTGGTTTACGATACAATTGAAAAGATTTCATTAACCCTTTCAGGACAGAATTATTGAGAAAGTTTTTCAACATTTCTCTTTTCTCATCATGAACTAATTCGACGGCTTTTGCAGTAATTCCTATGTCAGCCTTTGCCATAGACTCACTTTCCATGTTTAACTCAAATTTAAGATCACGACTAACTTTATCGAACTCTTCAGGATAGTATTCACGAAAAGCAAAAGATAGTGCATGTATTTTTACCAATTCTTTTATTGCGGAAACTGCATATTCCCAACTAATTGTGTTAAATCTATCAAAAGATTGATAACCTTTCTTAACCAAGTTCTCTAGAATAATGGTTTCTTCGTATTCTGTAGGGCTACATCCGTAGTACTTGCTTAATGTCAATCTATGTTCTTGTGGTATATTGTAATCATTCTCCAAACCCTCGTAAATTTTCATAAGTTCTGAATAAACAAACATTTCTGTTTTAAAGAAATTCAGGTTTTCACTTCGTATCTTGTCTCCTAAGGCTGCAATTTTCGCAAACAAGTGATCGGTTTTGGGTCCTTCTTCGATCGTAATGTTGTACAAGGATGAAGTGTAGTTCGCACCGCCACTAGAAATTGGATCAACGTGTATCTTGTAATCGACATAATTCAGATCTGTCGCTATTTTCGGTAGAATTCTATTTAGTATTGATTCTGCTTTCTCCATAATGATCGTTTGTTATAAAAATTGCTTAAATATTTTACAGTATATATTTTATTATTTTAAGATAGTTGATGAGTCACGTTTATCAACGACAAAGTGCGACACTGTAATGTCTATATACCGATCCTAATTATGTATGAAAACATATGATGTTTTTATACTAATATAACAACTGTTATCGAAAATTATGTATCGTGCCATGTGCGAAGCTGATAGTAATTGATAATGGTTTTATAATGAAGGATTAAGCAAAGGATATCGGTGATTTTGTAAGTGATACCTTAAACTATTTTAGTAAATAAAATGTTTGTAAAGTTCCGTTATTCTTAAAAATATTGTTTGTATTACAGAATTACAACAGCAGATGATGCATTTATTTTTATGTAAAGCTCTCAAAAAACAAATATGATAATAATAATAACATAATAACATTTACGTTTTGGTTATGGTACATTGAACTGTTGGAGGAAACCGGAGGTTTTCTTTGAGTGATTATGGACGTAGTTATTGTGACGAATAACTATTGAAAATGTATCTTGATATATCTATACATATGTCGTTGCTCCCAGGATCGTACACCAACAACCTGCCCTTAAATGTCACATTGTGAATTTGGAGATGCTATATAATCATTTTCGAAAAATGTCGTGCTATGTTGTTTTGTGAACGATCTAATATCACAGACCGGACTATTGTTGCCAATAAACCTAATATTATAGTGATAGATTAATTAGAGCGCAGCGTAATGGTTGTCGATGTCACTGTACCCTATGACGAGAACCCTGTGAAAGTTGAAAAAGAAAAACAAATAAAACATTTGGATCTATCTCACGAAATTATCGATGTGTGGAATGTACGACAGTCATAACTGCTTACGAAGGGATAGCCAAGAACCTCGACCAACGGACCGACACCTTAGAAGACGTTGTTTTTGAACAACTGATATAGAAGGCAGTCAGCCTTGACACGGTCGGCATAGTGCGGAGGTTTCTGTCTTTGGATCCCTAACCACCAGTGTCATAGTTTCTGTACCCAATGTCGGTGGTCTACTATGTTTTATATTTTTTAATATGTATTTTTGTATTTTACATTGTTTTTTCGTCGGAGAGTAATTTTTTTTTGTCTCAATGTAGGCCAAGATATCCAATAAATCTTCCACTAAATTAAATTTTCCTTTTTCTCTGTATCATACATACTCTATGCTTTCGTTTTTAAATAATTATAAATAATATAAATAATAAATATTTCGGACATTTGACATACAACATCATCTAGTTTCAAACTAAGCAGAGCTTGTGCTATGATCACTAGGCTGACGGATAGAAAACTTAGATACTTTTTTTATAAATACATGCATTTATACATAGAAAACACCCAAACATTAAAATAAATATTTGCAGATCATACAATCATTTGGTCCGACCCGGGAATCGAACCCGAGACCTCAAGTACAGCAGTCGTATTCACTGCAGCTGCGCCATCGAGGTAATTATTTGCGTAAATGAGTTTGTGTACTCTAGTACAAAGAAGTTTAACATGTTGCCTAAAGTTGAGGGCACTATTAACAATAACACCTAAGTACTTGAAGAAATTTATCGATTTCATAACTCGTGAACATCAGTGTTAATATTACCTGTATGCACAAATCTGTAGGTCTAACCCGTAGAAAATTTGGCTAAAATCACAATTAAAATCACAAAGTAAAAACACTAGGCCAGTAGATTCAATTTAACAGTAAACCCGTCTTAATATCAAGCCATCACCATGAGGAACCCAAGAATGACGAGGTAAATTGTTCCTGAGGGTATTAGTAATATAGTTTTAAATGATAATATCTAATGGTGATAAGTGTTATCCCTTAATCAATGGGTTAAGGATCTTGCCCTGCACATTAACACAACCCTGAGTTGGTAACCACCGGCAACCGGCAACGGGCAAGAATGTCAGAAAACAAAATCCAGCCAGTCAACTATCAATAGCTATTCACGACGAAGATGAAGTCTAGAGACTAATATACTGATAATTTTCAGTGACTCCTGTAAAGAGCTGTAAGAAAACAAACTAGACCTGATGTAGCTATCACTTTTTCACATATTTTTTTCACATAAAGCAGATTGCATTGTCATGTAAATGTAATAAAATAAAATTTGTCACGATGACTTTGCATAAGCAATAACAAAATAAAAAATTATAAAGAATATTTTGCGAAAGGATAAAAAAGATTGTTCTAATGGCTCCGCATAGTGATAATATTAAATTTATAGCGATGAATTCGTAAAATCTGTATATTTATTTACATATATGTAAAGGTTAAATTGTGTTCATTTGAAAAACTCAAAGAACTGTGCATCGATCGAGTAAAATTCTTCCACAATGCACTGTATCATAGATTGTTATTTTTTCTCGTCAGTTTTGTTCTCAATTTCTCATCAATATAACAGTAGCATGTCACTTCATGGCTGGATATAATCCGGCTTCGACATGAATATTTTACATGTGTTAAACTATTCTAATTTTATTTTGGAAAGTTTTCATAACTTCAAATGATTTATAAAACAATTTTACAAAGTAATAATATTGAATTTTAATATTATTTGCTCATGAAAGTACTAAGATGAACACTTTCACGGATTTCAAACTCACGCCATTCCCAAGAATTAGAATGAAATGAAAATTGTTTTTCAAATATATGACTCTATTGTTTTTCAAATATATGATACACCGTCGTTGTAAAGAGAAGCCTAATAGCCTAAAACCAAAGAAGCCCTGATAGATTAGATGTTAGATTTTCGCATTCTAAATTATAGAGTAAGCAACAGTCAGTACATTTCATTATCCCCTGATGGCCATTTATTAGACTTTTATTACACCCCACATAGTTCTGCACCGTAGATATTTTGTGTTTTCTATTTATCTAATAGCAAAAGTTTAACTACATAAAAAGCCTATTTAAAAAGTAATAGCAATCAAACATAACCGGTGAATAGCACTTACTGAAATAACATTAGCAATACATAGCATTAAAGCAGTTATTCCACCAGCAGCACCACCCCTTTGCTGGTCCAGGGGTATAAACCGTTCAACCTGCAATGCAATGGGCTTAAACCTCATCCAACAGTAAGTTTTTTTCCGACTTTCATGTCTAGAACACGTAAGTAACAACACTTGCAGCCCCTCACAAATACCGATTCACCATTCAGTAGGTACGGTCGGGCTAAATAAAACTGAGGATAGCGAAGTCCGACACAAAGCAAGATGGCCGCGGTGATAGGTGGCAAAGTGCCAAGAAAGAACAGGAAGTATCGATGAAATCACAAATCGTCACCCCGACCAAAGTTCAAACTATCGCGAGCCAAAGCGTATGCGACAAATCTCCACGGAAACTGAGAGTGAGCCGGCTTGTGCTCCGGCAACCTCACTCCCTTGATTCAAAGCAACGAAAGAAATCCTTAACAGTGGTTGGGAGGCCCCAGCATCACACTCAAAACTATGACTGACATAAAATAGTGCCGTTTCTTCGAAAGGTTAACCTAAATTTTATACTGTACTTGCATAGTTTTTATTTAATGTTCACGAACTTAAAACAAAAAGACACTTCTGTGATTTGTCAAGAATTTTTCCCCAGAGTAAGTCTAAATAAATGCCGACGTCTCGTAGCTGTAATGTACGACATGTAAAAAATCTGTAAAATATTTACTTGCAGAAATAACTGTTATTTATCACTCCAGACGATCTACATAGCTAATTTTGGAACGAAGTTTCTTATCGCGCTTTACGCTGTCTAAGGCGTCTAGGCGAGCGTCATGAAAGATCCTCACGACACTTTCGCTATAGTGCGTGGCGCTCGGAGAGGTGACTGGCCGAGTATAGGATTCAACTTATTAGTTCCCTCTGTCTCTCTCTCTGTTTCGACAGTGTTAGAGTTTCTTTTAGATGAATTTGATTTCAGAATTAACAATGATCCGCCAGTATCTACAACAAAACACAATACCATCGATGCAGTTTTTCAAGAAACTTACATAAGATTAAATCACAAACATATGTGTCTTATTTTGGTTGCCATAAATCAATTGTTACTAAGATTGAATTAACTGATTAAATTTATAATTAAGTTGATACTTATATAATAATTATGAAATTATTTCTCATTTTTTTAAAATCTATGAGAATGAGCTTTAAAAAAGATAGTTTATTGAATATATCAGTAGTTGAAAAATTAACAGAGTGCATCATTTTATAACACTAATTTCTGCTGTGATTATATTGTTTAGATTTTATAACTCGAAATAGCAGACATAAATATTAAGAATATATCGTGGTATCAGTAAGTTTAAGGAAAATTGTGTATCCTATTTGACCATCAATAGTCGTGTTTATTATATTTAAAGTTATTAACATTTGCTAACCCTTACTAATAGTGTAATAATTATATATATCTTACTCTGTAGTTACCTGGATGTAATATGTACTTGGTTAATGTAAAGATATCTAAAACCGTGGGGTGCTCCATAAATCAGCTCTAAAAAATATTTGTTTATAGGGTACGGCCAAAATAATACGAAAGATTATAGAACAAGGCAAACTACACTTTTCTCAATATTTTACTTATCAGTAAAGCGTGTTTATCGGTGATAGGTTTTAGTAAGTTTATATGATTCCTACTACTCAAAGTAACTCAAAATTTGATTTCAAAGGAGTCAGTTACAAACAAACAGTGAATCTAATAAAAGCATTTTGAAAATACGAGTACACATTTGTAAAATTACAACGTAGCATGTAGCTGATAATGCTGTCTACTAAACCAGGGGTTGTCGCGTGCCCCTCGTCTCTTGTTCAGGACTGCCGCATCGTTGTATGGGAGAAGACAGCTTTGGATCACCTATACATTCGGTTTCAAATTTCCGCTCCCACGGATGACGTGCCGGCCAGACCATCTCCACCAAGTTTTGACTGATATCGGACCTCCACAATCCTGATAACGAACTGAATTCGGTGATGTTTCTGAATTCGAATTCTAAATGAAGTTCGAACTGATTGTTAGAATATTTGAGGGCATTGGTTTTACAATAATAATTGCCATAGATGTTGGCGACAGCTGGGACCGACGTCTTAACGTGTTCTTCGGCGCACGGACATAAATTACCATTAGCTTCCAGACTCCTAGCATTAAGAATTTCTTCTTAGAAAAACTCTAACACTTTTTGACTCAACTCAAAACCAGAGATTAGATCAACGAGGCAGATATCACCTCAAGTCGGTCAAAATCAGTATAAATTTTATGTGTTTCATTTTGCTCATGCGGGATCCAATTACAGCTAATCAAATTTAACCAGCATTTTTTATTTTTTATCTTTTTGTTTATTAACGTTCACCACTGTTTACATCAATTCCTTCAAACTATACATGTTCATATCATAAGAAAAACAATGCAACAGCTACTCATAAGTAAAAACCGCTTATGTTGTAAAATGGATTAAATTGAAAAAATAAAGCAACAAAATTCGCATATTTGACACACACACGCACAAACGCTCACATAGGTAGAGTTTTAATACATTTTTTTTTAATTTTACCATTATTGCATCTTACTCACGGCAAACCACTAAGCACGAACTATACATCCTCGGGTGATATCAAGATGCAAATCTATGAGATCGCTGTAGCGATGTACCATTTTACATATTCTTGCATAGGGAGAATTGGCACCAAGAACTGTTCTTCTTAAGGATCAAGTTCAGCATCTTCAATAACGTAATTAATACTTATTGTATATTATAGATCCAATTATTTATATTTTAGGTAAATTACACATGAAAATACATTTATTTCAGATGAATAGCCATACTAAAGTGTTATTGAATTATACTTACTTTTAAAACGAATATAGTCAGTCAATGCTATTATTTAGCAAAAATTCAGAAAATCAATTTCTGATAGTGTTATAATATAAAAAGCAATGTAAAATTTAACCACATAAACTATAGTAGGCCAGTATATAGTTTGAACTATGAAGGTACAAAAGTTTATACAAAGACAGTTCAACTTAAACTGGTTCATAACATAACACAAAACATTTGAAACAGTTTGGTCGTCTCATCATTTGGCACGATAACATCGATTATTATTTTTTTCAACTCATAATTGCAATATGAGTTAATCAGATAGCAATGCAATAATCAAAGAATAATCAAAGATTAACACACATCACTCACCGTGGTTGTTTGCGTCATTCAATAACTTATAAATGGTTCAACCTTATGAAAAAAAGATAGTTATCCAATAAGAAAAAACTAACATTGAATCGTTCATCTTTATTATATTACGTATTGTAAAGTATGGCATTATTATTGTGACACTTTTACATATAACTAACATAACGATCTGTAACGAAGATATAATAAACTAAGGAGCAACTATTATCAGCAAACTCCGAAACTGTGGCGCTTCTAGGTCTGACTTGATGACTTAGTCAAAACTCAAATAAATTGTGTTTTTCGGCCTTTGACTAAAGAATTTCCATCGAACCTAGGAGAGACAAATTTGGTGATGTTAAGTTTGACTAAAAATACTTCAGTCAAAGAGTGAAATTGAAATATATTTCCGAAATCACCTGAAGGCTATGGTTAAACTTAGGACAAACCAGTCCTTACATCGTGCACAGAACTTTGACCATAACATAATCTTTAAATTAATTAAAATCTAACATTGATTAAAACAGAAAATTTAATACTTAACAGTTCATATGAACTTAAAGTCTTTCGGAATTGTTAATTTCTTTATATAACTGTTAAGGCTTCAAAACTATACTGATTTACATAAATCTCCTAATATTATCTTGTAAATTTGGCAAAATTTGGTCTACATTTGTAAAAATGTTTATCACATAAGCAACCTCAAAGTTGCTTAAACCTCTGATTTTGCTGCAATCTGACATTAAAATGTTACCCTAAAATCTTTTACTGAAAAGAAAACGTTCAAATGTTGCATGAACAGTTAAATCTTTAGGAGAAGCTGATGTCCAACAATGAAATATAAAAGATTTTTAATGATTTTTTCAAAATCTTGTTAATTTAAAAATTTAAATAACACTATTTGTAACCGCAAAATCTTGAAAATAATTAGCACTATTGTTAACACCAACATTGTTTATTATTATGATAGTATGCCCCACTTGATATAATCATCCACAACTTCGTTCAACAGCTGGGCGCACCGGTCACTCGTGTTCTTAACACAGAAGGAACTCATGTCTAAATTTTCGTTTACATCGGGAGCATCTTCCGCCGAGACCGTTAAAATAGGTAAACCAAAAGACGAGAGATTCAAGCCCAACGGTAGTTTCTGAAACATAATTGTGTATTTATTATAACAAATAATAATCCAACAATCTCTATTCAAGGAAGCTGTACACAATTACCGATATACATAAATAAAATTCACTTTCTTTCACGATTCTTTTGCCCTTGTATACAAAATTTAATATTATCCATGCATGTGTCTTTTACGTCCATCCAGTGGTATTTTGACGAGGAGACTGTAAAAGCTATAGACTAGAAAGATTAGATACTGCGATACACTGCGTTTCTCAATCTAAAGTGAGAGTACTTTTTACTTTTTCGTCTATCTTTTAGTGTTAAATGTCTTCGAAGTAGTACTCACAGGGAGATAAGACAGTTTTTTAATCAATTATTGAAGTTAAGCCCGTAAGTTACCAAGTTTAGTTGGTACGACTAAACTTGGTAACTTACGGCCTTAATTTTGCTCAATTACAATCGTGAGTCAAAAAGTCAAACTGTCAAGGCTTAGTAAAATTATGCAGTTTAAGAGTTATATTTTTTAAACTTATAAACGAATAATGTTTAGACTGTTATATTCACCTCTTGCCACTCTTGATCAAATTCCGCCCTAGAGTACACTTTCTCAGGATCCAGATGAAACCTCTTCAAGGCCTCTTGTAGTTCGATGTAGTACAGATCAAGTAGTTTTTCAAAGTACTGCGCTCGAAATGATCCATCTGACCCAGTGAAGATGAAATAGAGTAAATCTATTACTGGAGTGGAAGCTTGCATTGTTTGAAGATCCAAGACCTTGATTTCTACCTTCCCATCCTAAAATTGATGTATTTATAAATTAATTTTTCCTGCAGGCATTTTAGTAGGAATTTTTTGCCATTAATGATAGATAATGTCCACACATATTCCTGTATCAATTAAAGATTTCAATCTTGTTTGACAAGTATTTAATTTAATTAAAACACACGTAATAGTATATTAGCAAACGAGCACACGAGCTAACGGCAATTCGGTAAATCCCATACTCCCTGCCCTTTATACCGTAACAACATATTTGTGTGTATCCTTATATCGGTACTTACATGTATATATTCAAACAATTAGGAACAATAAAAACTATTAAACTGCCCCTAGAAAGAGCTCCACCCTTACGTCGCCTTGCCTATTTTTTGCATATACGAGTATATATCGTGCAAAATGATGACTGTCCACCAAATTTTCATAAAATATACATTCTACCTTAACAAATTAATATAACTACGAAAAGATGAAAACTTGTAGATTGCACTTCACATTTAGGCTCAAAATTACATATTTATTTCAAATACTTTTCTTTCCGGATTTATTTCTAAATAATAGATTACATAGGGAGCTAAGTTGGCAATTAAATTATTCAAGATGTGAAAATACATAACACACATACAATATTACATTACAATTTTTGATGTATGAGTACGTACTACGTACTTACTTGAAATGTGTAAATAGAAAGCTAGATTGTAAATGTCTAAACTATAAAATTATTAGCAAGAATTTTTTCGCCCGGTTTAATGCAACAACAAATATATTTTATATTTAATAATAAGCAGAGCATGTACTGTGGGTACTACTTTTCTTCAACGAACTGTCAGTAACGATTAGAGACGTTACCAATGACAATGTTTTAGCGTAAAATTACTTAAACCTATTAAAAAAAAAACTGCTTACGTCCAAAATCTTGTGCATAATATTACTGGGTCTATAATCACCGTGCACTAATACTGGTTTTAGATAAAATTGAAAAGATTTCAAAAAGCCTTTTAGGGTAGAATTCTTGAGAAACTTTTCCAACATTTTTCTTTTATCAGCATTAACTAATTCGAGGGCTTTTGCAATCATTGCTATGTCAGTCGTTGCCATAGACTCACTTTCCATGTTGACTTCAAATTTGAGATCACGACAAACCTTTTCGAACTCTTCAGGATAGTATTCACGAAAAGCAAAAGATAGTGCATGTATTTTTACCAATTCCTTTATTGCGGAGACTGCATATTCCCAAGTAATTGTGTTAAATCTATCAAAAGATTGAAAACCTTTCTTAACCAAGTTCTCTAGAATAATGGTTTCTTCGTATTCTTCGTCAATCTGTGTTCTTGTGGTATATTGTTATCATTTTCCAACCCCTCGTAAATTTTTATAAGTTCTGTATAAACAAACATTTCTGTTTTAAAGAAATTACCGCCTTCATTTCGCATCTTGTCTCCTACTGCTGCGATTTTTGCAAACAAGTGGTCTGTTTTGGATCCTTCTTCGATCGTAATGTTGTACAAAGATGAAGTGTAGTTTGCACCGCCACTAGAAATTGGATCAATATGAATCTTATAATCAACATAATTTAGATCTGCCGCTATTTGCGGTAAAATTCTATTTATTATCGATTCTGCTTTCTCCATAATGGTCGTTTGTTAAAAAAATTGTTCAAATATTTTAAAGTATATATTTTATTATTTTTAGATAGTTGGTGAGTCACGTTTATCACCCACGAAGTGCGACACTGTATAATGATGTACTGATGTTTTTATACTAATATTACAACTCTTATCGATAATTATGGATGCAAATACTTATAAACTGATGCCGGTATCGTATCGTGTGCGAAACCGGTAATATTTGATAATAGTCTATTATCATTTATATAATGAATGATTAAGTAAAAGATATAGGTGATTTTGAAACTGATAGCTGAAATTGTGTTGGTAAATAAAAATGTTTTTATGGTTATGTTGTTTGTGAAAATATTGCTTATATTATAGAATTATACCAGCAGGTAAATTTATTTTAATATAAAGTTCTCAAAAAACAATAATAATAATAATGTCTACATTTTGGCAATGTTATAGTGATCCCTTGGCAGAAACTGAAGTTTTTCTTTGTGCGACTATGGACTTAGTTATCGTTACGAATAACTATTGGAAATATATCTTGTAATATACTCGTAATACGGTTGATATCTGTCAGGCGTACCACAGTCCTGGGGAATCTATTGCGTATGTTATTTCTGGTTGTCCTTGTCTTGCTAACGGCACAACCATTTAACCAGGATCGTACACCAACAACTTGGCCTTAGACGTCACTTTGTGCATTTAGAGATGCCACATAACCAGTTCTCATTCTCGCAAAAGGTCGTGCTATGTTGTATGCCATACAATGTATAGGGTTCAATCTAATATCACAGACCGACCTATTGTTACCAATAAGCCTAATATTGTAGTGACAGATTGATCAGAGCGCAGCGCAATGGTTGTCAATCTCACTGTTCCCTGTGACGAGAATTACGTGAAATTTGTGAAAGAAAAACAAATAAAATGTTTGGATATGCCTCACGAGAATATCGATGTGTGGATTGTGGATTCAGTGATTATTGTTCTGATAATCATTATTGCTCATAGACTGATGGCTAATAGCCTCGACCAGCACCTTAAAAAACGTTGTTTTCGACGACTGAAACAGAAGGCAGTCCTCTTCGACGCGGTCCGTATAGTGCAGAGATTCTTGTCTTTGAAACCCTGACCACCAGTGTCTTGGTTCCTGTACCCGATGTCGGTGATCTACTATGTTTTATTATTTTAAATAAATATTTTTGCTATGCTTTTTTTGTGTATCAAAAATAGAATCAATACGTATCGAAAATAATAATATTTATTTATTTAAAAAAATAGGTACTAGCTGACAAATAACTTTGCAACATTTTTACTAATAAGTAAATGTAATATCAGAGTTGAAACTAGACAGCACCTCTCATTATTTTATCGTAGCTAGTGCTTACGATTTTATATTTAATGATTGAACGTTTGTAAAATTATTGATTGAGTTTGTTAATTTCTTGTTAATACTTACTTACATTTACTATATATTGATTTCTCGTCCGAAGATATTTATTTTATATTTTTTTTTTGTCTAAATATGGACCCACGAATTCAATAAACTTTCTACCTAATTCAGTTTTTCTATTCGTCTGTGTCTTGCACACAATACTTGCGATGGTTTTCAAATAACTGTAAGTGCATAAAAAAGTTTTGCAGACTCTTGTACATAGAAACTTAACAGGTAATTTAGTTTTAAATGATAATGTGTAATAGTGATAAGAGTTACCCATTAATCAATGGGTTAGGTATCTTGGCCGGCAGATAAACACAACTCTGAGTTATCAACTGAGTTGACATCAATAGCTGTTCACGACGAAGATGAAATCTAAAGACTAATATGTTTCAACTGATAATTTTCAGTAACTCCTATAAAGAACTGTAAGGAAACAAGCTAGGCCTGATAGCTACATCAGGTTTACAGGTACAGTTTGTTTTCTTACCTTTTTCACTTAAAGCAGATTGCATTGTCATGTAAATTGTAACAAAATAAAATTTGCACGATGACTTTGTAGAAGCAATGAAATAAATTAAAAATGTATAGAGACTATTTTGTGAAAGGATAAAAAAGATTGTTGTAATGCATAGTATCAATATTTTAATAGCGATGATTTTGCGTAATCTGTATTTTTATTTACATATATGTATCACAGATTGTTTTTCTTTCTTTTTCATGTCAGTTTTGTTCCCAATTTCTCAGCATTGTAACCATAGCGTGTCACTACATGGCTGGATACAATCCTGCTTCAATATGAATATTTTACATGTGTTCAACTATTCTAATATTATTAAGGAAATTTGCCATAATTTCAACTGAGTGATAAACAATATTATAAAATAATAATACTGAGTTCTTATAATATTTACTCATGAAAGTACTAAGATAAACACTTTCACGGGTTTCAAACTCACGTCATTCCCAAGAATTAGAATGGGATGTAAATTGTTGTATCAAATATATGACTCTACACGCTAGTTGCAAGGAGAAGCCTCATTCATGCCATGGTACATTAGATGTAATATTTTCGCATTCCAAATTATAGAGTACGACGTATCGACTGGCATGGGACCTCCACAACCTAGATAGCAAACTGAATTCGTTGATGCTTCTAAATTCGAATTCTAAATGAAGTTTGAATTGATTGTTAGAACATTTGAGGGCATTGACTTTTCAATAATGAAATAATGATAGCCGTAAACGTTCATCACAGCCGGGACCGACGTCTTAACGTGCTCTTCGACGCTCGGACATAAAACACCAACAACTTCCAGACTTCTAGTATTAAGAATTTCTTGTTAAAAAAACTCTAACACTTTTTGACTCAACTCAAAATAGAGACTAGATCAACAAAACAGGTATCACCTTGAGTCGGTCAAAATCAGTTTAAATTTAATTATGCTCAGACAAGATACAAACACAACAAATAAAATTTAAGCAGCATCTTCGATAATATAATCAATATTTATTATATATTATAGATTCAAACACATTTTAGGTAAAGTACACACGGAATTATATTTATTTCAGATGAATAGCCATACATCAGTTTTATCGTATTATACTTACTTTTATAGCGAATATAGTCAGTCAATGCTATTATTAATTTTAAAAAATTCAGGCAATTAAATTTCCGGTAGTGTTCCAATATAAAAAATAATGTAAAATTTAGCCACATAAACTATAGTAGGCTAGTATATAGTTTGAACTGTGAAGTTACAAAGTTTATACAATGACAATTCAACTTAAACTGGTTAATAATATAACACAAAAATTTGAAACAGCTTGGTCATCCTATTATTTGTTATGATAATATTGACTATTTTTTTTTCAAATCATTATTACAATATAATTTAATCAGATAGCAAAGTAATGGTGACACGAATAATTATCTCAATATAATCAAGTCATGATTAGTGGATTTAATGATTAGGCAGATATCATTATATTAGATATTAGAAATAATTAAATAAACATATTTAATTATTAATTGATCCCCCCTGCCTGGGGGACAATCATCGGGGCAGTGTGAGATTCTCATACTTACCACGATAACTGTCACCCCTGCATTAATGGGCCGCCGGTCTCGCATTCACCAACGAAGCACGACAGCACAGATCCGTTACCGTTTTAGGTTGGTCTTCTGTGAGGGGGTAGTACTGCGACGTGCCGGCTCTATTTCCTCATAATATTGCGCGCTTCCTTATAAATAGTGGTCATTGTAATAATCATAAACATTTAGTAACCAAAATGTATGTGTACAGAGCAGGATCTTATATAGTACGGGCCACGAATTAGTTAACATTTAAAGAAACCAGTTAAATAAAATTATTTGATATTTTATAATTGTTTATTTACAAGAATGCTAATTTAGTTATTTTTTTTTAAATCATATCGTCAAAATGCTCGACGTTTGCACTCTTCTAAGTGAGCACCAAAATTTTCGAGTACTCGTCGGCAAAGAGACCGCGAGATCTTTTCGCTGATTTTTACTTATAGTTGATGCAGTTATGTAGTAGACACCATTTTTCAAATAGCCCCATAAAAAGAAGTCTGCTGGGGATTGATATGGACTTCTCGGTGGCCATGGAATGTTACCTCGTCTGGAAATCAGCTTATCCGGCAACATGTCTTTGACCTATTGAATGTCTCCATCTTGTTGAAATCATATGTAACTATTGTAGACAGCAAAATCCACTTGCATCTTTCCGTAAGAACTACCATAACATGTTTGCGTAGGATGTTAGATTCAAATGTTTAATATTTACGGTATACAAATGTTTATTATTGTGTATTTTAAATATGAGATTTAAACAAATTTAAAATATATTATAATTGTGTATTATTCATATCAGTAGTACATTTATACAGTAATACAATAATATGGGGGAGGCCTATGTCCAGCAATGGATGTCTTTTGGCTGAGGCTAAATGGCTATCTAACAATGTAAAAGTAATTTATCATATTATTATTACACTGTTAGTTTGCCATTTTTGTCAGTTTTCTTCTTAATCCGTACTTTTTCAATTTGCGCATTCAATTTCTCACTTAAATTGAAACACGCCAATAAGGTGATACTTTTATGTGTAAACCCAAATTGCTCATCCTTCACTATATGGTGACTTGTAGTAAAATCTTTCAGCCTTTTCGGTATAATTTCCTAAAAGATTTTCGACATAATTGGTACTTGTCACCGGCTTGTAGTTTTTTTTTACATCTCACGTACCACCTTTAGAAAATAATGCCGAAAAGGCTTCAAAATTTTATTACAATTCACCATATTCTCAACACCTCATTAGCGTGATTTCTCGCCATCTAGGTTTTTCAACTGCTTAATCTTATTATGTAGTGGCACTTTACATAAAAAGGTTATGACGATGAGAGGTGATCAGAGAAAGTTTGAGTTCTGGTAATCCTATTCATTTAGTGATGAGCAACGAAAAATATAATTAATAATAGTTTACACAAATAGGTAGGCTTCACCGAACCGATATCACGTTCTCACATAAAACTGGTGATACCCAGATTTTTGAAGCAACACCAGATTACTTCATCGAGTGAGAGAGGTGACCAGTGTTAAAACCTTCTCCTTTCCCCTAATACTAAGAGAAAAGGATTGAAAAGGGTAACGTACTGACCCTTAAAGTTGCACATGCAACTTAAGGATCACAAGTAACGGAATAAATAAATAACAAAATATTTTTGGGCAACAAAGATTTACTTTAATGCATTTTACATTTGTATTTTCTATTTTAGTACCCCCCACCTGATGTAATCATTAATAACCCCGTTTAGTCTTTCGATGCCATGTTCGCTGGCCTTCGCTTTAAATAAGGAACCAAGTGTCAAGTCCTCGTTTACTTCAGGCATATCATTTCCCAACATTGTCGGCAAAGTCATAATCGCAACCACTAGCCCGAATACAAGTTTCTGAAACAATTGCGATATTTTATATATATTATTATCAACAACTTCTAACACTCCAGTGCTGGACATAGGCCTCTCCATAGCAAGGAGGTCTTGGCCTGACTAAAACGTTCTGATCAGACGGGTTGGTATAGGACTTGTTCCCTTCTCTCTGTCTTTGTCCTGCATAGTCAACTTTCTAAATCACCTCTAGCGATATCCACGAGATGAATAGACCGGTGGTGGCCCTCCGTGTACTTAATCCGTCACCACACGTTTTATATACATATACCTTTTATTATCGTCAGTCTACATAGTCCTAGTCACTCGCGCCTAAGTAATAACAGAGTAGGTTAAAACATTGCAAAAAAAGTAATCCTAGCCGAGCACCTGTCACCGTCGGTCTGGTTGCCAAACGAACATGTGTGACAGTCTTTACGGGCAGACTCTATTCTCCTGCCAGCCACTTTTCTTTAGTCACTAATCCAATCTGCTATGGGATAACCGATCATACGTTTGCCTAACTGCGATCTTAGCTCTAATACATATCAGCAATAGCGACGATCAGTCCGCCGCATAGTAGTCGTATTAATAAATCAATAAAATAAGTCTTACCTCTTTTAATTCAGACTGGAAGTTTTCCCTAGAATACACCTTATCGGGATCTAGATTTAGTCTCCTCATGGACATATTTAACTGATTGTAGTAGTGATCTAGCAATGTTTCATAGTGCTGCTGCCGTAATTGTTCATCAGATCCTGTGATAATGAAATATAACAAATCTATGACGGGACTGCCTCCGTATAATGTCTGCATATCTACTATTTTGATTTCCGTGGTGCCATCCTGAAATCAATAAAATTTTTGATGAACTTTACGTTAGACCGCCGCTCTCTCTTTTATTCGTAATTCTAGAAAAAGAATGTGTATAGTATAAATATTACAATTATATTACTTAACTACCCCTATGTAGCATAAAAAAAGGAAATAAATCTGAATGTTTATCTCAACGTTATTGTATTTTTTTATTATAAATTATTAAAGAAAGAAAAAGTAATTTTGTTTATTAGATATATTACATCAGAAAGTGTTCCTCCGAGTCTCTTTCCCAAGCTTAGTTGAGGTCATCTTTAATTTGACTTTTTTATTACAGCACCGAATCGCTATAAAATGCCAAATTACAGTTCTGGTGAAAATAAAGGTAATACAACGCACAATCAATGAAATTACTACCAAAAATATTATTAAATTATGGGCTAACTTACGTCTAAAATCTTGTGCATCAAATTACTTGGTCTGAAATCACCGTGTCCTAATACGGGGGGTCCAGAAGTCTTGTAAAAATCAGCAAAGGCAGCCTTGTCAAACGTTTCAAGGAATCTCTGTAGTTTTTCTTTGGTGTCTTCTTTGGCATTTTTCATTGCTGTAGCAAAAACGGTTTCCAGTGAACTTACCAGAGCTGCACCAGCATGAGTTGCCCAGTTTGCCTTGCTCACATAATCGATGACTTCAGTGTACTCATCTGGATGGTATACACCGTATGCCAATGACAGTGCGTGCATTTTTGCTAACTCTGTCAGCGCACCAGTTGCGTATTTTAGATCGAAGCACTTGAATCTATCAAACGGCATGTAACCTGCTTTCACAAGGTCTTCAAAAACTAGAGCTTCTTCATATTCTGCAGGGTTACAACCATAGAATTTTGCAAATTTCAATCTGTGTTCTTCAGGAACTTGGTGCTCTTCTTCTAATCTTTTATAAACTTCGGCCAGTTTCGAGTAAGCAAATATTTCTATTTCATAACCTTTCGGTGCTTGTAAACGAAATTGTTCTCCAGCTGCAGCAAATTTAGCAAACATATGAATAACTTTTTCGCCCTCCGTGATGGTAACATTGAACAATGTTGAAGAAAAATTCGCACCTCCAGTTGATATAGGTTTGATTTTTAAATCATAGTTCACAAAATTTTGTTCTTTTGCAATTTGTATTAAAAGATTATTTAGAATTTTTTCTGCTTTAGACATATTTAAATTTTATATTAGATTATTATATAATTGGCACAAAATATTTTTAATTAGCGACACAAAGCACAAGTAACCGTGTGTGCTCCAAATATCAGACAGAAACTATCGAACTTGATAACAAAAGCCTATTACATTATATATTTATAATAAAAATTAAAGTGAATTTGTAAAATAGAAGTCTGTAAAATAGTTGTGACAGACATACATAAGGGATAGTCCTTGAGTGTGTGTATCCCTCTAGAATTGAGGGGCTCGTTAGACTCACACACTCGGTGAAAAGAAGTGTAAGAATTGATAAACACTGTTTATTTGCAGTGCTACTCCGGTTGAACCGTGCCTATGAAGATAGATGGTTGCACCAAAATGTGATAGTCATCTTGGCTCAGTAGTATAAACTTCACGCGAGCTCATTTTCAATTTTCAGTGTACAAGTTTTTTCAAGTTCCTGTGTGAAAGTAGAAAAAGAACATGGTGAATATTTTGAATTACTCAAGTGTTAAATCATTCTATAGAACTATAAATCAGTCGTTTTCATTTGTTCACAATTTCGATAGTAATTCTTGTTAAGTGTCAGTCAGAAAAATACAAAATCTATCTATCTAATTATCCTAATAATATTATTTAAATAGGGTAACTACTGGCAACAGCAGCTCCTTTACGTAACAATATCTGTGTCCTCAACCTCTCAATATTCCCCCCATACCTATCAATCACAATGTTTCGAGAAATACACGATAACTCAAGCTACGCAAATGTTACTTCATCCACTTCATTTCCCAAGAAAGACAAAGCTATAGTATTAGATGCCATTGATGTAATATCACTCAAGGAGTACCTGATTGCATTATTGTCACAACACCTGCAACGATTATACGATTAATATCCTGAATATCAAATGCATGAATATATATTTACTTGGACTCGAAAAAAAGGCTGATAGTCTTATTGAAGAAAAAAAAGATAAAATTATTGATATAAAGTCTTTAATTACAAGAAATAAAAGGATTGTCTTATCAAATGTTTTGCCCGTTATACCAAATTACGTGATTGAAAAATGATTTGTAAAAATTAAATATAAGAATAATGTCACCATCAACATTTATGAAGATAGGTGTTAGTGACCCCGTATTTTTAAACATAATAAATTTCAGAAGATAATTTTTAACGTGTGGAAACCCCTTCGGGCCGTCTCCCCGCCGGCAGGGTGGTGTGTCGGAATCAGACCGACGAAAACCACATGGTGTATCACTCTGCGCTTGGGATAGGAGGGATCCGGGAACAGCTGTTATTACGACATTCGGACCTCTCTTAACGCCTGCCTGCTAACTCGGGTATCATCTTCTGGTAAAGTTCTCTATTTAGGAGACGTACAGCACACGCGGAGGTCGCCGTGCAACCATGGTAAAACAGCTTTTGCTACCGGCCATGGAGCGTATGATAGCCGGTAGCGAAAGAGGGGCATCCCCAGAAGGGGGTAGGGTGGTATTACTGATTTGCGGACCAATTCAGTAATTTAACATTTAAAGGATTATACCATGTTTTTTTTTCATCTTTACACAGAAACGAGGATGTACACGTGCTTCTATTGCCTGCCAGATAGACCAGTTTCCCAAATCGTATAAGACATTTTGTGATATAGGCGATGTGATTGTCATAATTATTGTCGCGAATAATCTATAATCAATATATGATTTCTTGGTTTTTTGTTACTGTATTGTACAAATCTTCTCACCATTCTATGATTAGCGTTAAAATTTAATTTATTCACTATATCACCGTCAGTGAATATATGCTTTTTTCTTTTCTTTTTTGTGAGCATAACAACTTATTATATTTCTTTCTTACTAATACAAATAATTCAAATTTAATAATTTGCTAATCAATTTTATATTGCCACCATTTTGAGATAAATGCGTCCACTTTTCTGGTATACACTAACGAACATAGAGATAAATAAGTTGTTTCCTTGTATGAAATAGACTTGAAAGTTTACTCCAAATGAAAGACAAAAGGTGCTTATAACAGGTTTTATTATTGAACCGGTTTTAAAATCCATACTGAAGTATAAAACACTATCTCATAATGAAATGAATAGTATAAATGTCACCTCTGTGCATTGTTACAAAACTTGTTTACATATAAGTCATAGTTTGATCATTGTAATCGATCTATTACGTATTTCACATCTTGTATTCTTAATATAGTTTGAACTAAGTGGGTTATCATACTCATACATATAGTATGTATAAGGCTATCAATGTCAAACAAAAGTGGTAGGTACTATTCAACAGTCTGACGGCGCCGCGAACGAGCGCGAGCGCTTGTACTTTGCATCACTGCTTCAAACCGTTTTGTGTCTAAACATCCGCACATTACTTAATTATATAATTGGAGTGTGTAAAAAAAATAGTAAATATGACAAAATCAGAAGAAATTTTAAAAAAACTTTTATCTCAAATAACAAAAGAACAAAACTTTGTGAACTACAACTTAAAAATCAAACCGATGTCAACTGGAGGTGCAAATTTTTCTTCAACACTGTTCAATGTAACCATCACGGAGGACGAAAAAGTTATTCATATATTTGCCAAAGTCGCCGCGGCCGGAGAACAATTACGTTTACAAGCACCAAAAGTTTATGAAATTGAAATATTCGCTTATACGAAACTGGCACAAGTTTATAAAAGATTAGAAGAAAAACACGAAGTACTTGAAGAATACAGGTTAAAATTGGCTAAATTCTATGGTTGTAATCCTGTAGTGTATGAAGAAACTCTAGCACTTGAAAACCTTGTTGAAGTAGGTTATGTAGCGTTTGATAGATTTAAGTGTTTTGACCTAAAATATGCAACTTGTGCGCTGACAGAGTTAGCAAAAATGCATGCTTTGTCACTGGCATATGGTGTATACCATCCAGATGAGTACATTGAAGTTATCAATTATGTGAACAAAGGAAACTGGGTTGCTCATGCTGGTTCAGCTCTGGTAGGTTACTTGACTACTGTTTTTGATGCAGCAATTAAAAACGCTAAACAAGAAATCAAAGACAAGCTACAGAGATTCCTTGAAACATTTGACAAGGCTGCTTATGCTGATTTTTACAAGACTTCCGGACCATCTATACTGGGACACGGAGATTTTAGGCCAAGTAATTTGATGCATAAAATTTTGGATGTAAGTTAGCCTGTAATATAATAACAGTTTTAGTTAAAATACAAGAAACTTGTTCCTGAAAACAAGAAACCAATACTATGACCTGTTGTTAATCTAATGTACGGTCAAAACGAGGATTAAAAAGATGCTATAATTATTAAATCCTTACTTATTATTGATTTTGTACACAGATGGATAAATTTCAAATGTTAAAAAATTGAGCTCATGTTTACTAGCAAAATGTTAAACTGTTTAAACAAAGACGGTCACCGTCTTTTGTTGTTTACGAGTATAATTTTGAAAATAATCGAATGCCAAAGTGCTTAGTCAGAATGTTCTCTAAACACAAATTAAATAAGTAATAAAATACTCACACACTAGCAATATTTTTAGTTAATTGAACGTTGTTTGAACAGGTTTGTGTTTGTAACCTTGAAGAGTACTAACTTTTTATGGTGTATCGCCAAGGATGAGTTGAGTAAATATTTTGCGTTATGGTTCCTTATCAATGTTGTAGGTTTGTGTAATTATTTTAGACTTGTACACGAGTAATTGAGGATTCGTACAACCGTAAAGTTTTAAGTACTAACATTTTGCTTTGTGGGCTAATTGGACAAACTAGCCAATTGGAAGTAAATATTATGAATTTAGCTGACTATAACATGATGTCAATGGTTGATCTTTTTTTTGTAAATCACATAACTAACATTACTTGCAAATTATAGAAACTAAGCAAAATAATTTCTATTCTGTTTTGGTTGAAGTTTAGGTAACCGATAACATGTTATTTTAATCGCAGTAAATGACTTTGCCAGTCATTTACGTGGATCACAGGGCTACATGAGATCAAAACACTTTTTAGGACTCCAAGTACCCGCAACGATTGCTAAATATGTAAGTATGGGGAATCAGGACCAACAGCACAGCGTGTTCTACAAGAGACAATAGTCAACCATACATACGCTGAGCTTGATTGGATTGCATATTTTTCCATGTGTTAAACTGCTGGGTACTTTATCTTTTTTTTTAGAATTACAAAAAAAAGGAAAGCTATGATCTTACATTAATCAAAAATATCATTGATTTCAGGACGCCACCATGGACATCAAAATAGTGGATATGCAGACTCTCTACGGAGGCAGCCCCGTTTTAGATTTATTGTTTTTCATCTTCACGGGTTCTGACGAACAGCTACGGAAGCAACATTATGAGACATTGCTGAATCACTACTACACCCAGCTATGTATGTCTATGAAGAGACTGGATCTAGATCCCGACAAGGTGTACTCTAGGGAAAACTTCGAGTCTGAATTAAAAGAGGTTAGACTTATTAAGTTCTTTTCTTTAAAGGACGTGCTGCAATAGGCAGTCTCTATTAGTTCACAGTTTACTTACATTAAAGACATTACACTATCAAACGAGAAAATTTTAAGTATAGAAGAATGAAACTTAAAATTTATATAACTGTTTTATCTATTCCTACAGATATTATTATATAATATATCTTACACACACTTACAACACAGAAATAAATTTTTATAAATCTCACCTCTCGAGAGGTGATACGAAGTTTGCCAGAAACATTAGAATATGTGTTTAGATAATAAGTACAATATCAGCTTCAAGGATGAAAATTATTGCGGCTTAGAATTTAAAACAAAACAAAGATACTATTTCCATCTACAGTTTTTAAATTTAAGTTAAAATCATGCAACTTACATAAAAGATCAGGTAATTTCATATGAAATAATTCACTATGCTCATAACCGTCAAACTCATACCTTAACACAAATGAGCTGGCTCGACCGGGTTAATACCGCAGCTTCATAAAAAGCCAGTGACAAACAATTTTCTCCTTGCTTTTCACCAAGTGAGTTTACCAGAGACTGCCAACAGTGTATCATTCACATCAAGACTATTTTAGCCTACTATACTGGACTGACGAGTTGGTATAGGGTTTGTATCATGTATGGTATGTAGAGTGACACACCAGCGTGGTGTTAGTTAGTCCGATTACGACACTCTATTCCGCCGTAAACCCCATTTAAGTGTCGGCTCGTGGAGATTTCCACATGCTAAAAAAATTTGCAGAGATATTGTCCTACATAATTTGTTCCCTTAGTAGCCTCTTACGACACCCATAGGATAAATAAAGGTGGTGACACTCTCTATTAGTAATTCTTCACCATACGGTAATTGTCCGGAAGAGTCCGTTTCTACGCAATCAGTAATACTTGTGGTGGGGCTACCTTAAACCCACCCTACTCATTGATACGTATATAACTTATGGGTGTGTGGCTTATTAATATATCGTAATTGTTTCAGAAACTTGTGTTCGGGCTGATGATTGCAATAATCACTTTACCGACTATGTTGGTAAAAGACACCCCTGAAGTGAACGAGGAATTGAACTTTTCCACTTTTGCAGTGAAAGAGTCCAGCGATCTTTACGTCGAGAGGCTGAATGGAGTAATTAATGATTACGTCAGATGGGGCATACTCAAGTAGTGATAGCGATCACCTGTAGGGCTTGCACAGTGCTTTAATCGGTCACTTCACCGCTTTCTACTGTGTTTTTAAGGAAAAAGAAAAAGATTAAACCTCTAAAATACTTAATACTTATAAAACTCTAAACTTCCATGGTATTACTTGCCTATAACTGTACTGTCTTATATAATGATACGAGTATAATAAATAATAGTTTAAAATTACAAAATAACAATTTATTAATTAATTTCGATAAGGCTAAATAAGTGTAATTTAAGCAAATAAAAACACTTTGTATAAGAAGGTAGAATTTGACAGTCAAAAAGTAGAACGAACAACAGAATTTCTTAAAATATACGAAGGTAATAACTTCAAGCGGCAAAATAATATCGAGTTTGCCAAAGTGTGTCACAGTCATATTATATTTTATATATGCTAAAGAAAAAAATCAATCTAACACTCTACTCGGAACTTACCACAGTAATGTTGCTTCTAGACTCAGATATGCAATCATATTTTGACTATCAATTGGGTATGTGTGGTCCCAACAGAACTGACAGCTGCAGAGATTATTTCAAAAAAATTTAAATACTTATCGTTTTTATATATTTTAGAAATGGCTTGATTTATTAAACATAATCCATCACTGTTTACATTAGAACTTAAGTCACGAAATAGAACTCACTTGTGCAATAAC
The DNA here is from genome assembly GCA_949316085.1 of Hypercompe scribonia. Lineage (NCBI taxonomy): Eukaryota > Metazoa > Arthropoda > Insecta > Lepidoptera > Erebidae > Hypercompe > Hypercompe scribonia. The sequence continues at coordinate 20,142,525 of OX438982.1, read as the reverse complement.
CTCAGTGGTCAATATCAGACTACTCTCTTTGGGAAAAGTGTATTTTTTATGGCTATAAAGGTCTACAATAGGATTCCTAGTAACAGAAAAGGGTGTAGCAATATAACTGTTAGTAATAGATAACTGTTACTACTCTATTGATGAATTTTTATTGATTTTAATTTTTATATTTTAACGTAATTACTGTAACACAATTTGTTAGTATTTTACCTATTGCTATTGTAAAAACTTTAATATACTATTGGTAATTTTAATCGTCTTTGAAAATTTTATATATTTACGTTTGTGAGTATTTGAATCTCTCTGATATTTCATGTAAACTTGTTGATTTATTGACATATTTTGATGATTTAACCCATTGATAAAGGGGTGATGGTTACTGGGGTAAGTGTAAATTTTACACTGCCATGAAAATAACGATGTATTTTACGTTCACAAGCAGAGTGTAAAAAAGTATCTCACTAAACTGCCATAGTGTGGATCGCCATACTGCATTGTCTGTATTCACAACGAATATGGTGACCACAACTTTTGAATTCTATTCAAACTTTCCCTTGGGGAAAGTAGAGTCGCTTTGGGAAGCTCCTTTAGGTTAATAAATGTAGATTAAATTAATTTTGTGAACCATCTTGTTAATTACACATTTTGCAAAACTTTTGCTGCATTCATATGCTGCAGCAATAATCGTACCAGTCAATGAAAAGTGTTTACAGTATACACAAACTTTAGTATTAGATGAAGTAATTACTCCGTAGTGTATAAGCATGTATGTAAATATGTGAGTATATGTGTGTGATCACGTAGTAACATACCAACATACAAGTTACATTATCATAAACTTAAGTCGACAGTTCTTTTCAAAGCAATTTGATTATGAATGAAAAAATGTATTAAACATCATCCTAAACGACACATTTTATTATCACCGGTTTCGCACATTTAAAAAAACCGTAAATCATATTTTGACACAACCATCGTCAATGTTCAACCGAAGTAGCGCTGCAAACAAAATTAAGGTGAGTTTACTGAGTTCCCTAATTTTGAAAGGATACACACATTCGAGAACTTTCTATGGGGGCTTGTCGCTACTGTCCAGACACCTGTTTCAGAAATTCACTTCAATTAGTTTTATAGATTGTGTTTATCTTTTTGATTGTACGTATAATTTCATACTGTGATAGGTTTTGTTATCAACTTCGTCAGTCTCAGTCTGACAGTCAGAGTACATGCAATAAGTTGTGCTTTGTGTCACTAATTAAAACATTTTGTACCAATTGCATTATTTTATTCAAATAGAAAAATTAAATATGACTAAAGCGGAACAAATTTTAAATAAACTCTTAACACAAATCGCAAAAGAACAAAAATTTGCAAACTATGATTTGCAAATCGAACCTATATCAACTGGAGTTGCAAATTTTTCTTCAACACTATTCAATGTAACCATCACGGAGGGCAAAAAAGTAGCTCATATGTTTGCAAAAGTCACCGCGGCCGGAGAACAATTACGTTTGCAAGCACCGAAAGTTTATGAATTAGAAATATTTGCTTACTCTAAATTGGTCCAAGTTTATAAAAGATTAGAAGAAGAGCACCAAGTTCCTGAAGAACACAGGTTGAAATTTGCTAAATTCTATGGCTGTAATCCCATAGTGTATGAAGAAACTCTCGTTTTTGAAGATCTTGTTAAAGCAGGATATATGCCGTTTGACAGATTCAAGTGCTTTGACCTCAAATACGCAACTGGTGCACTAACAGAGTTAGGGAAAATGCACGCGCTGTCATTGGCATACGGTGTATACCACCCAGACGACTGTAAACGACGATCATGTAAACAAGGGAAACTGGGTGACTCTTGCTGGTCCAAGTCTGGTTAGTTCTCTGGAAATTGCTTTTGCTAAGGCAATGAAGAACGCTTAAGAAGACACCAAAGACAAACTACAGAGATTCTTTGAAACGTTTGATATAGCTGCTTATGCTAATTTTTACAAGACTTCTGGACCCCCTGTATTAGGGCATGGGGATTTCAGACCAAGTAATTTGATGCACAAGATTTTGGACGTAAGTTGGCCCATAATTTAATATTATTTTTAGTTGTTACAATGATTGTGAATGTATTACCATTATTTTCACCAGAACTGTAATTTAACATTTTAGAACGATCCAATGTTGTAATAAAAAAATCAAATTAAAGATGATCCCAACCAAGTTTGGGAAAGAGACTCGAAGCAACACTTTCTCATATAATATATCTAATTAACAAAGTTACTTTTTCGTTCTTTAATAATAAAAAAATACAATAACGTTGTGATAAACTTTCAGATTTTTTTTTTATGCTAGATAGAGACAGTTAAGTAATATAATTGTAATATATACACTATACACATCTTTTTTTAGAATTACGAATATAAGAGAGAGCGGCGATCTAACGTAACGTTCATTAAAATCTTTGTTGATTTCAGAATGGCACCACAGAAATCAAAATGGTAGATATGCAGACACTATACGGAGGCAGCCCCGTCATAGACTTGTTATATTTCATTTTCACGGGATCTGATGAACAATTATGGGAGCAGCATTATGAAACATTGTTAGATCACTACTACACCCAGTTGCATACGTCCATGAGGAGACTAAATCTAGATCCTGACAAGGTGTATTCCAGGGAAAACTTCCAGTCTGAATTAAAAGAGGTAAGACTTATTTTATTGATTTATTAAAAATATGTTCCACGCTAAAGCGGTACTGAAGTGTTAATTTCTTGAGGCGGTCTGATCGTCGCTGGTGCCGACATATATTAGAGCAGAGAACAGAGAGAGAGAGTTAGGCAAACGTAGTGTGTCGCTATTTAGTGGCTGGCAGCAATATGGCGTTAGCCCATAAAGACTGTCGCAGATGTCCGTATGGCAACCCAGATCGAGATAAGGTACTCTCCGAGACCCCAAGGGGTCTCAGTGAGTAATCATGTTTAGATAATAATCATGCTTAGATTAGCTATCCAGAGACTCTGGCCAGGATTACTTATCCTTGCAATGTGTTAAGCTGCTCCGTTATCCCTTAAACACAAGTCACTAGGACTAGGTAGATTAATGATAATAAAATATTTATGTATTTAAAACGTGTGGAAACGGGTTAAGAATACGGAGTGTCATTACCCCTATTCATCCCGTGGGTGTCGTTAGCGGCGATTAAGGATGCAAACTATGCAGGAAAAAAACAAAGAAGTGAACAAATCCTATACCAACCCGTCTGACCAACACAGTTTAGAAAGTCCAAAACCTCCTTGCTATGGAGAGGCCTATGTCCAGTAGAGGACTGTAAAAAGCTGCTAATGATAATATAAACATTGCAATTGTTTCAGAAATTTCTGTTCAGGCTAGTGGTCGCGATTGTGATTATGCCGTTAATGTTGGGGAAAGATGCGCCTGAAATAAACGAAGACTTGACTTTGTCCTCCTTTACTAAATTAGATTCGAACGAACGCAGTATCGAGAGGCTAAACGGGATTATTAATGACTACGTCAAGTGGGGAATCCTAAAATAGTGGATATAAGTCTAAAATGCGTTGAAGTAAATTTTAATTCTCAAAAATAATTTATTATTTGTTTTATTACTTGTGATTCTTAAGTTGCAGGTACAACTGAAGAGTCAGCACGTTGTTCCTTTCAGTCCTTTTCCCTTAGAACCAGATGAGGAAGAAGGTTTTGGTGGCCTCAGTCACTCGATAAAATAATCTGCCGCTGCATGAAAAATCAGCGTAACATCAGTTTGATGTGATGCCGTGATATCAATTCGGTAAACTCTGTCTACACGAGTACGTGTAAACCATTATTAACAATGAATGAATGAGGTTATTTGAGATCAAACCTCTTCTCCCTTGATACTAAAGGTGGTGATTTTTGACTAAGCGATGCAAGACACAGTTATCAAAAAAAATACATAAAAATATTACAAAATAGAAAAATCCAGATGGAGAAAACACACAGTAATGAAATGTTGAGTATATGGTAACTTGTAGTAAAATCGTCACCTTTTTAAAAAGAGGTTTGACATGATGTTTTTTGAAATCTCTGAGAACGGGCCTTTAAAAGGATAAGTTTATTGAGTATATCAGTGGCTGATAAATAGCGGAGTGCATCATTTTATAGCACCAATAGTTATTTCATCTACTTCTGCTGAGTTTGTATTTTTCTTTTTGTAGCTCCAAATATCAGGCATATACATATATTAGGAAAATATCGTGGCATCAGTAGGTATAAGGAAACTTGTGTTGTGTTGTGAATCCAAAGACTTGTTGTCACTCATTGCAAATGCAGACAATGCAGTGTTATGACCCCTACTATGGCGGTCGAGTGAGATGCTTTTTCATGCAACGCTTGGGGACGTAAAAGGCATGACAGTCATCGTGGCAGTGTAAGCCTCACATAGTTATTACAATAACTGTCACCCCTGCAGTAATGGGTCTTCGGTTTCGCACTCACCAGCCAAATGGCGAAAAAACGGAACTCTTATAGATTCGTCATGCCTGTCTGTCTGTTTATTCGTATATATGTCACATCCACTTTTTTTTGAGGAACTATAAGAACTATACTGTTGAAACTTGGCAAGTAGATGTATTCTGTGAACCACGTTAAGAAATTTTACAAAAATAAAAAATAATTAACATTTTAGGGGTCTCCCATACTTAGAACTGAAATTGATTTTTTTTTTCGTCAATCCAATACGAGTACGTGGGGAACGTCTATAGATAGGTTTTCAAAAATGATATCGAGGTTTTAAATATCGTTTTTTCCAACCTGAATAGTTTGCGCGAGAGACACTTCCAAAGTAGTAAATGTGTCTCCCGCCTGTAATTTCTAAAATAAGAAAATGATAACGCTAAAAACAATATATGATGTACATTACAGTGTAAATTTCTATCGAAAATTGGTTTGAACTAGATCTAGTAAGTAGGTTTTTTAATACATCGCTGCTACGGAACCCTTCATGGGCAAGTCCGACTCGCACTTGGCCACTTTTTTATTTAGTGATCGGTTATTAGTAATTCTACAAAGTTTAAATGAATCTGACCACTCAGAGTAAGTCAAAGTCGAGCTATAAATGCGTATTAAAAATACACACTTATAATATTGCAACGGAGTATGTTGTCGGAGATGCTGATTGCTAATCCACGAGGATAGGGGGGCCACGCCTACGTTCCTAATGGAGAGGTACCCTTCAACTGTCCACGATCGAACAGGCGATATTTTATTCGCGTGCCCCTCGCGAGTGTCCCATGTCCAGGACTGGCACGTCGTTATGAGGGAAGAGACAAGTTCGGATCACCGATACATTCAGTTTGAAAGAAATAAAGTAAAAATATATTTATTTTAGCACATAACAATAATGACAACAATAATATAAAAAAAGGATAGATGATATAAAAACAATCTTGCAGTGCCAAAAACGGACACAATGCAGCATTGTGTTAGACGAAAAGCTGACATTGAGTTTCAATTGGATCCAAGTGATGTTATACATGTACAAGTATTCATTTGCTGTTTGAAGTACCACTCTCACGAATGGCGTGCCAGACCGGTTCCACCAGAACAAAAACTCCTCATAGTATAAACGATAATTTCACCGTGTGTTATTTATATTTTAGAATATTGAAAGACAGTTTTGTTTTCCTACTTCATCTTCCTAGCCTTTATTACTGCCAAGATTATATGATGTCGATTTTACAAGAATAGAAGGTTTCCTCGTAGCAACTGGCATTGAACTTTCGTAACCCTAAGGACGAATTGAATATTGATATTTCTGAATCCGAATTCTGCATAAAGTTTGAACTGGTTGTTAGAATATTTGAAGGTATTGACTTCCCAATAACGATTGCCATATATTTCATGACAATCGGGACCGATGCCTTAACGTACACTCCGACGCACTTTTAGATGATACTTATTTTTATATTGAACGTAGTTAGTCAATGCCATTATTTTGCAAAAATTCAGGAAACCAAATTCCTGACAGAGTTACAACGTAAAAAATAATATAAAACTTAAAAATATAAAACTATAGTAGTCAAATATATAGTTTGAAATGTATACAATCAACTAAACTAAGCTTGGAACAACTTGGTAATTCCATCATTTGCTATTATTATAGTAATCATTTGTATTTTTCAACTCATAATTACAATTTAAATTAATCAGATTGTTAAAATATTAGTTTCTATATTGTGCCTAATATACTAAGTAACACACTAGTAATAGTTATATAGTCTGTGGTGTAAATTCGCACCTTTTTCAATGTTTGTCTATTCCTTTTTATACTCTGTGGGCATCATTAAAAGACTGTTGTTGTACTATAAAACTTTTCATTAATTTCAAATAAATTCTACATAATCCAATAACTCTAACAGGTTATGGGCCCAGTATAGCCCTGATAATCGAAGTGAAAGTCAGTGAACATAAAATTACAGTGAAAATTGTGAAAATATCGCACGCCGGTAAAACATAACCTCAAAGTGACTGTTGGTTTTACGGATCGAAAACACTGAACATTACAAATATTGTGTCAAAAATGTCGTCAAGCAATCCTCTCGTAATGATCGAAAAGCTTACTGGTCGGGAAAACTATTCCACATGGAGATTTGCAGTCAAAACATATCTCCAACACGAAGACTTGTGGGACTGTGTTGAACCCGCGCCCGGTGACTCTGTCGACTCAAAACGCGACATAAAAGCAAAATCTAAGATCATCTTACTGGTGGACTCTGTAAACTACGTTCACATTCAAGATGCAAAGTCTGCAAAAGAAGTGTGGGACTGCTTGGCAAGTGCATTCGACGACTCGGGGCTAACACGCCGTGTGGGATTACTTAGAGATCTGTGTACAACAAATCTTACTGGATGTCTAAATGTCGAAGAATACGTGAGCAAAATTATGACCACGGCTCACAAGCTCCGGAACATCGGCTTTAAAGTAGATGACGAGTGGCTCGGGACACTGCTACTATCCGGTCTACCCGAAACATACAAGCCGATGATTATGGGTATAGAAAGCTCTGGTATGAAAATAACTGCTGACTCAGTTAAGTCAAAAATTCTACAAGATGTCAAAATATGTGAAAATGACTCATCTGCATTTGCCGCCAACCATAACTACAAGAATAAGGGTAACAAGAAACAACCTAGAAGAGGCCCGCGCTGCTACAACTGTAATAGATATGGCCATTTTTCTGCGGAGTGTAAGTCGAAATCTTCTAAAAAGAATCAAGAGAGTTCAAGTTATGCCGCTGCTTTCATAGCTTCAACACATAGCCTGGAACAAGATCCTTGGTATATAGACTCTGGCGCTTCTGTACATATGACCAAACATAGAAATCTATTACAACAGGAAAAGGAGCCACTTATCAAGACTATAAAGGTAGCAAATGACAAGTTATTATCAGTTCACAGTACTGGTCAGTTGACATTAGATGTGTGTAATGATAAAAATCAGTGCAACAAAATTCTGTTCCAAAATGTTTTGTATGTACCTGAACTGGCAACAAATCTACTATCAGTCAGTCAGATTATAAAGAATGGAGGTCAGGTAAAATTCAACAGTAAAGGCTGTTTAATATTTAATAAAAACAATGTTGTTGTTGCAAGGGCAAGCTTAATCAATAATATGTACAGGCTAGATATGAAAAGTGAACATGCATACATATCTGAAGTTGACAAGCAAGACATGTACCTCTGGCATCAACGCATGGGCCATCTGAATTTTGAAAGTCTGAAAAATTAATAGATAACACTGAAGGTGTACAGTTGTCTAAGAAAAATAAGAATATTACATGTGTCACCTGCCTGCAAGGAAAACAAACTCGCTTACCTCTAAAACAAAGTGAAACCAGCACTACTAAAGTACTTCAGTTGGTACACTCCGACATCTGCGGTCCGATGGAGACTAGCTCGCTGAGTGGTGCAAGATACTTTATGACCCTAATTGATGACTACTCAAAGAAAGTTTTTGTTTATTTTCTACACAAGAAATCTGATGCATTTGAGAAATTTAAAGAATTCAAGAGCCAAGTGGAGAAACAACTAGAATGTAGTATAAAGTGTCTTCGCTCTGACAACGGTCTTGAATATATGAATGCAAATTTCTGTGAGTTCTTAAAAGCTGCCGGAATTGTTCATCAAACCACCACTCCATATACTCCAGAGCAAAATGGAGTTGCAGAACGCATGAACAGGACATTGGTTGAAAAAGCTAAGTGCTTGTTAATTGACGCCAAATTATCTAAAGGATACTGGGCTGAATCTATACACACTGCTGCTTATCTCATCAATAGATCTCCAATTAAGTCACTGAACTTCAAGACACCAGAAGAAATGTGGTCCGGAAGCAAACCAAATATCAGTCACTTAAGAATATTTGGGTGTGAAGCAATGATTCATCTTCCAAAAGAAAAAAGAAGAAAGTGGGACCCAAAAGCACAAAAAGCAATATTTATTGGCTATTGTGATAATACTAAAGGATTCAGATTTATTATTCCTGGCACCAAAACAGTAATCAAAAGTAGAGATGCAGTTTTTCTTGAAACAACTGTAGAGAGAAATTATGTTTCAGAGGTTTTGATACAGGACAGCACAATGTGTCACTCATCATCCGAATCAACTGATGATGACACATTTGAGAGCTCTAATGACACATTACAATCTGCCACTGCTGACTCTGATCAAGATCAAGGTACTGACAGTGACTACTCACCAAACCAAAAGGTTGAAATACCGTCTCACTCCAATATAACACTGAGACCAAGAAATAAAGAATTATTTTCAAAACAAAAAGATGATGAAGGAAAAGGTTACCTGTGCTGTAGTGAAGATATTCCTGTACCGCTGAACTATAGTGAGGCGATCTCATCACCTGATTCCGAAAAATGGAAATGTTCAATAGAAAAGGAACTAGAATCACATAAGCAAAATGGAACTTGGGTATTGGTAGAAAAGCCTAAAGATGCGAAGCCAATTGGATGCAAATGGGTTTTTCGAGTCAAAGATGAACCAACAGGCCCTCGTTATAAAGCTCGTCTGTGTGCAAAAGGGTATGCACAAAAAGAGGGCATTGATTATGATGATACTTTTTCGCCAACAGTCAGGTATGACTCCATTAGAGTTTTATTGTCCATTGCAGCTCAAGAAAAGTTAGAAATAAGTCAATTTGATGTTACTACTGCTTTTCTGTATGGGGAGCTAAAGGAAAACATCCTGACGACAGCACCTGAGGGACTAGACTGCAATCCTAATATGAAGCCTGATAATGTACTGAAGAAAGATTATCCTTACCGAGAAGCTGTAGGATCACTTGTACATGCAGCAACGGTGAGCAGACCTGATATAATGCTTGCTGTAAACCAGGTGAGTCGATACTTACATTCCCATGATGAACCCCACTGGAACGCTGTAAAGAAAATACTAAAATACCTGAAAGAGACAAAAAGTTATGGATTATGCTATACATCTAACTGTGACAGCACGGATTTAACTGGATACAGCGATTCAGATTTTGCTAATGACTTGGAAAACAGACGCTCAACGACTGGCTATGTTTTTTTAAAAAGTGGAGCAGCTGTCACTTGGTCATCACAACGCCAGCCTTTTTTTTTTTTTTTTTTTTTAACGTGTGGAAACCCCCTCGGGCCGTCACCCCACCGGGGTTTACGGCAGGGTGGTGTGTCGGAATCGAACCGACTAAAACCACACGGTGTGCCACTCTGCGCCTGAGATGGAGGGATCCGGGAACCGCTGCTATTACGACATCCAGATTCCTCCTAGCGCCTGCCCGCTACCTCGGGCACCATCTGCGGATAAACTCTCTATTTTAGGCGACGTACGGCACACGCGGACGTCGCCTCCTCGCGGCTGACCATTATAGCGGGTGGAGGGGAAAACCCGTCCCGTCCACCCGCGGCCACACTCAAGGCGGCATGAGGCGCTGGTATGCGCGCCTCCGCCGCCCGGCTCGCCGGCGGCGAATTGAGTCCGAGTGGCTATCGTCCTCCCGGGCCTTCTCCGCCGCCTCCTTCCGCGAAATTACGTCTTCGCAGAAGGTTGCGACCGCGGTAAAACAACTGTCACTACCGGCCATGGAGCGTATGACGGCCGGTAGCGAGAGATCTCCTCCAATAACTGCAGTGAGGACCCCACGCTGCGCCGCCCAGGCGGAACAAACCGCTAGCGTGTGCTGAGCCGAGTCCTCACTGCAGTCGCAGTGGTAACAGGCGGGACTCAATTCCCTCCTGGCGACCGAGTGCAGATACTTCCCGAAGCAACCATGCCCGGAAAGGACCTGCGTCAGTCGGAAGGAAAGGGTCCCGTGCTGCCGCCCTGCCCACTCGGTGATAACCGGCTGGAGAGCCTCCACGAGGGCAAAGCCAGCACGTGGAGTCTCCAACCGGAACGACCAACGAGCCATCGTGGCTCGACGAGCGGCCTCACGCCACTCGCGTATCTCCTCGGGCGGGGGCCGTATGCCGCTACCCGCCCGGAAGTCAGCCGTCCGCCGATAAACTTCGGCGAGCACTTCCGCCTCCAAATCCCACGGGGGAGTTCCGGCCAGGGCGCACGCCGCCTCCGTCGATACGGTGCGGTAACCGCGTATGGCTCTAACCGCCAATATCCTCTGAGGGCGCCAGAGGCGAGCCCTATTCTGGGCGGTCAGAGCCGCCGCCCACACCGGTGCACCATACAGCGCCATTGACCGAACAACCCCCGTGTATAATCGTCTCGTCGCGACGCTGGCTCCACCCAAATTGGGCAAAAGTCGCCCAAGAGCAGAAGCAGCGCCGACCAGCTTTGGAGTAAGCTGTCGGAAGTGCTCGTCGAAGAGCCACCTGCCGTCGAGGATCAGGCCCAGATACTTCATCTGGGCCTTAATCGGTACGAGGACCGAATTGACAACGATAGAGGCACCGGGGGGTGGACCACGACGGGGCCCATGAAACAAAAGGGCTTCCGTCTTATCTAGGGCCACCCGTAGACCCAGCGCCTCTATGCGCCCGACCACTAAAGAGACTCCCACGGTGGCCAGGCGCGCCGCCTCTTGAAAGTTCATCCCCCGGGCCGTGACCAATGTGTCATCGGCGTAACAAATTACGCCCAGCCCGGGGGGAAGACGACCTCGAAGGGCCCAGTCGTATCCCATATTCCACAGGAGTGGTCCGAGGACGGACCCCTGTGGAACACCGCACGACATGGGCCGCCGCCTCAGAATACCATCTCGGTCCTCGTACACGACGGTACGCTCCTCAAGATAGTCTGCCACAAGCCGCCTCAGGTACTCGGGCACCCCGTGGTAGTGGAGTGCTTCCCTGATGCAGCTAAATGGCAGACTATTAAATGCGTTGGCGATGTCCAACGACACCGCCAACAGCACGCCGCCACAGCTCACCGCCTCTTCGGTAACGGCCCTCAGGCGCAGCACAGCATCGACCGTCGAACGCCCCGCCCGAAAACCAAATTGGGCGTCCGACAGATCGGGGCCCACCTCGCAGAGGTGCCGGACGATGCGGGCAGAGAGTATCCTCTCAAACAGTTTACCCGCCTCGTCCAGCAACACAATGGGCCTATAGGCCGCCACCGAATCGGTAGGCCGTCCCGGCTTCCTTAATAGGACCAGCTTCCCGCTTTTCCAGCACTCAGGGAAGTGTCCGGACGACAAGCTAGCGTCCAAGACTTCCCTGAGGCGGTCCGACATGTGGTCGAGGGTTCGTGCCAATACTCGGGCAGGTATCCCATCTGGCCCAGGGGCGGTGTTCTTAGAGCGAATCCGTAGAACAACCGCCCCCACCTCCGATTCCCTAACGGGCGGAACATTGTCCTCGTTCCCCCCGTCGTCTCCGGCCATGAAGACCATCGACGGGGGTGATCACAACGCCAGCCTACTGTGGCCTTATCCACGACAGAAGCCGAATTCATGGCTGCTTGTGCTGCAACTAAAGAGGCTATGTGGCTTAGACAGTTACTCAGTGATTTAGGTGTATTCAGACAAAAATCCGTGTGCATAAACATTGACAATCAGAGTGCAATAAACGTGATTAAAAACAGTGAATTTCATAAGCGATGTAAACACATAGATATTAAGTATAACTTTATAAAAGAAAAATATTATAATAATATAATCAGTCTGAACTATGTACACACTAATAATCAGTATGCTGATATGTTTACTAAAGCCTTGTCTAAAGACAAATTTATATTCATGAGAAATAGTATTGGAATGTCAAAACTAAATTAATTTGTATGTGTGTTGTAGAGTATTAGATAGATTACATTATTTAGAAGTCTAGTAAACTTCTGTTGAACTTTTGTTACTGTATAAAACCGATGAAAGGCTTGAATTTGGTAGGAGTGTTAAAATATTAGTTTCTATATTGTGCCTAATATACTAAGTAACACACTAGTAATAGTTATATAGTCTGTGGTGTAAATTCGCACCTTTTTCAATGTTTGTCTATTCCTTTTTATACTCTGTGGGCATCATTAAAAGACTGTTGTTGTACTATAAAACTTTTCATTAATTTCAAATAAATTCTACATAATCCAATAACTCTAACACAGATAATACATGAATGATGACAGAAATAATTATTTTTAGTATAGTCAAGTCATGGTTACCGACTTTAATGATTAGTCAGATATCATTATATCAGATATCTAAAATAATTAAGTAAAAATATTTATCGAATATTTTACATTAATGAAAGAAATTTTATCAAACGTTTTCAATTTAAATCTTACATTTTAATAGTATGTGCACTGGAAATATCTGTAATATAATATTTGAAGGTAAAGATCGCCTATTGTGATATCACAAACATCCATCTATGTCTGTACATACGCTGTAATGGTCAATTATATTACATATAAAAGAATGGTAGTAGGGTACAGTGTAACAGTTCACTGCTGGATATACACCTCTCCTTCGAAAGGAGGTTTATATCAAGCTCGCCAGACGGGTTAGTACAGGTTTTATTCAAGTTCAGCGACTCTGACTGCCCAGAATGATAATAATAATAATAAACATAAACTAGCAACACTAGAAGTAGTTGGAATTTTTCATACGTATTTTTAAAATACATAATATATTACTGTAAATATATGATATATTTGCAGTAATATATTACTATTACTAAGAGTATCAAATATCAACCAGAACGAAAATGAATGTGTGTACAACAAACTATTCGAATAAAACTACAATAATGACGTTTAAACGTCATGTCAATACAATAATTTTAAGGAAATTGCCAATATGTTTACAAGAGCCAGAAAAAAAGCACAATTAACATCTCTGGACTCGTCACTCCGCTCCGCCTTGCCATCCCCGGAAGCAATAATGGAAGTTCCGGATGCTGCAGAAACGTCGAGCTCTAGTTCCAGCGACGAGTTTTTCTCTCCACTTACGTGGCCAAGGCCTGTACGTTGGCAGGAGAGTACCCGGCCACCGACCAGCTTGGGATCACGAGGACTACTGACCTCAAACAGGGTCCTCGCTACTGGTGGTGATGTGCGCCACATGAAGTGGACAAATTCAATAAACGAGAATGTCATGCGGGCATATTTTCGGGCTACAGAGTTGGGAACAAACCTTACTGCGTACCGTGTTAAGCTAGTCTCTCCGTTTCAGGAGCTTGAACCAGCCGTTAACGTATCAACACAAAAATTGTCGGATCAAGTACGAGCTATACAGCGCTGTCACCTGCTGGATGATGCAGTACTTGAGAGGATACGCTCTGACATACGGAAAAGCCTTAATACCCCTTCTTCGTCACGTACTATGGTAGCCAACAGCACACCTCTGTTGGCATTATGTAATGAAGATGTTGATGAACTAGTGGAGAGTGAAGTTATATCCGTAAGTACCCAATATAACGATAAGATAAGGAGTGCTTTGGAGCATGCGATTCAGAAATACCGATTTGTAAATGATAACAATAGACCACGGTTATGCCTTTTGCCCATTCATAAACCATTTGCCCATTCATAAAGCGCTTGTGGATGCCCTGAATTCACTTTTATTAAACTATTTTGATAATAGTAAAGATCTTAGTGATACACATTCTATTCTATACTGTGCAGCAATTACAGTTTGTCGAGTAGCTGGTGTCAGTAGCGAATATTAATATTTCTGAATCCGAATTCTTGAATCCTAATTTAAAACTGCTGTACTTAAGTTCAGACATAGTGACTCAACGACTCGACCATTCATACTAAAACAGAAAATATCTACAAAACTAATGAAAATACTACATTTCATTGACATTGAAATACTACAAAACATTTAGTGCCACACGGGCATCGTACCCGCGACCTCAAGCACAGAGATTTCTTTTTCTTTTAAATCTGTAAACATTGAGTAAATAAAAACTATACGAGGTGAGTATAAAGTTTGGATTGGCCTTTTGAAGAAACAGTAAGTTTTGAGTTAGCCATGTCCGTGTGGTGACGGATTAAGAATACAAAGTGTTACCACCACTGTTCATACCGTGGGTGTCGTAAAAGGCGACTAAGGGATCAAGTATACAAGACAACATCATTACAAAGAGAAAGAAAACTTGAAACAAACCCTATTACAACCCGTCTGGCCAGCGTGGAATGGTAGGCCAAACCTCCTTGCTAAGGAGAGACCTATGTCCAGCAGTGGACTGTAAAAGGCTGTTGATCTCATAGTTTTGAGTGTGATGCTGGCGTCGCACAAATAACTCATATTAAGAGTGTAGAATAATATATTTGTGTGATTAAATGAGATGATAAAATTTTACTTTCATTTCAATTCTTGGGGATTGCGTGTGTTTGTAACTCGTGAGAATGTTCATCTCAGAACTTTCATGAGTAAACGATATTAAAATTTAATATTATAATTTAATGAAATTGTTTAGAAAATACAAAATAAAATTAGAATAGATGAACTCATTGAAACCGTCCATGTCGAACCATGGCTATACTCAGCCATGCATCACTCTGTTATACTACGATTACATTGCTGAGGAATCAAGAGTAAAACTAACATGAAAAAGTGATAAAATGAAGTAGTACGAAGCAGTAGATCGTGGCAGAATTTTAGTTTGATTGATGTACAATTTTTTGAGTTATGCATCGATTGAACTAACAAGTGAACACAAGCTAACACCAGCTTTTTTTTTTTTTAACGTGTGGAAACCCCCTCGGGCCATCACCCCACCGGAGTTTACGGCGGGGTGCTGTGTCGGAATCGGACCGACTAAAACCACACGGTGTGCCACTCTGCGCCTGAGATAGAAGGGATCCGGGAACCGCTGCTATTACGACATCCAGATCCCTCCTGGCGCCTGCCCGCTACCGCGGGCACCATCTGCGGATAAACTCTTCATTTAAGCGACGTACGGCACACTCAAGGCGGCATGAGGCGCTGGTACGCGCGCCTTCGCCGCCCGGTTCGCCGGCGGCGAATTAGGTCCGAGTGGAGATCGTCCTCCCGGGCCTTCTCCGCAGCCTTCAGCCGCGAAATTACGTCTTCGCAGAAGGTTGCGACCGCGGTAAAACAACTGTCGCTACCGACCATGGAGCGTATAACGGTTGGTAGCGAGAGATCTCCTCCAATAACTGCAGTAAGGACCCCACGCTGCGCCGCCCAGGCGGAACAAACCGCTAGCGTGTGCTGAGCCGAGTCCTCACTGCAGTCGCAGTGGTGACAGGCGGGACTCAATTCCCTCCTGGCGACCGAGTGCAGATACTTCCCGAAGCAACCATACCCGGAAAGGATCTACGTCAGTCGGAAGGAAAGGGTCCCATGCTGTCGCCCTGCCGACTCAGCGATGACCAGCTGGAGAGCCGGCGGCAAAGCCAGCACGTGGAGCCTCCAGCCAGGACGACCAACGAGCCATCGTGGCTCGACGAGCGGCCTCTCGCCACTCGCGTATCCGCCGCACGCCGCTACCCGCCCGGAAGTCAGCCGTTCGCCGATAAACTTCGGCGAGCACTGCCGCCTCCAAATCCCATGGCGGAGTTCCGGCCAAGGCGCACGCCGCCTCCGTCGATACGGTGCGGTAACCGCGTATGGCTCTAACCGCCAATATCCTCTGAGGGCGCCAGAGGCGAGCCCTATTCTGGACGGTCAGAGCCGCCGCCCACACCGGTGCACCATACAGTGCCATTGACCGGACAACCCCCGTGTAAAGCCGTCTCGTCACGACGCTGGCTCAACCCAGATTGGGCAAAAGTCGCGCAAGGGCAGAAGCAGCGCCGACCAGCTTTGGAGAAAGCTGTTGGAAGTGCTCGTCGAAGAGTCACCTGCCGTCGAGGATCAGGCCCAGATACTTCATCTGGGCCTGAACTGGTACGAGGACCGAATTGACCACGATGGAAGCGCCGGAGGGTGGACCACGACGGGGCCCATGGAACAAAAGGGCCTCCGTCTTGTCCAGGGCCACCCGCAAACCCAGCGCTTCAATTCGCCCGACCACCAGAGAGACACCCGTGGTGGCCAGGCGCGCCGCCTCTTGAAAGTTCCACCCCCGGGCCGTGACCAATGTATCGTCTGCGTAACAAATTACGCCCAGCCTGGGGGGAAGACGACCTCGAAGGGCCCAGTCGTATCCCATGCTCCACAGGAGTGGTCCGAGAACAGACCCCTGTGGAACACCGCACGACAAGAGCCACCGCCTCAGAACACCGTCTCGATCCTCGTACATGACGGTACGCTCCTTAAGATAGTCTGCCACAAGCCACCTTAGGTACTTTGGCACCCCATGGTAGTGGAGTGCTTTCCTGATGCAGCTGAATGGCAGACTATTAAATGCGTTGGCGATGTCCAACGACACCGCCAACAGCACGCCGCCACAGCTCACCGCCTCTTCGGTAACGGCCCTCAGGCGCAGCACAGCATCGACCGTCGAACGCCCCGCCCGAAAACCAAAGTGGGACCCACCTCGCAGAGGTGCCGGACGATGCGGGCAGACACTATCCTCTCAAACAGTTTACCCGCCTCGTCCAGCAACACGATGGGCCTACAGGCCGCTACCGAATCGGCAGACCGTCCCGGCTTTCTTAATAGGACCAGCTTCCCGCTTTTCCAGCACTCAGGGAAGCGTCCGGACGCCAAGCTGGCATCCAGGACCTCCCTGAGGTGGTCCGATATGTGTTCAAGGGCTCGGGCCAGCACTCGGGCAGGTATCCCGTCCGGCGGGAGGGCGGTGTTCTTAGAGCAGATCCGTAGAACAACCTCCCCTACTTCCGATTCCCTGACGGGCGGAACATTGCCTCGTTGTCCCCGTCGTCTCCGACCATGAAGGCCATCGACGGGGGAAGCTAACACAAGCTAACTTAACCTTTGCGTATATGTAAGTAAAAATACAGATTTTGCAAATTCATCGCCATAAATTTAATAGTATATTAAATATAGCATATATAAATATATGTAATAAATATATCATTTTAATCTCATATTTATCTATGCAAGTCATAACAATAATCTTTTTTGTCATTTCGCAAAGTAATCGTTATATATTTTATTTTGTTGTTGCTGATACAAGGTCATCGTAACAAATTTTATTTTATTAGTAAGTAATGTAATACAATGTATGTACTTTATATGAAAAAATTAAGAAAAGAAACTAGGCCTGATACTTACGTTGATTGTAAGTTGAAACTATGTTTAAATTAGGCTCTAGACTTCATCTTCGTCGTGAGCAGCCATTGACAGTTAACTTACTAGATATAGGCCCCCTAACACACTTTGTTTTATGATCTTTTGACCGATGATAGTTACCGGTGGTGGCCAACTTAAAGTTGTGTTTATGTGCAGGCCAAGATCCTTAAACGATTGATTAATGGGTTACACTAATCACCATTACACATTATTATTAAAAACGATATTACTAATACCCAAAAGAACAATTTGTCACGTCATTCTAGGGTTCTCGGGCCGGAGGCGGGTTTGTCGTTTAATAGAATCTCATGGCCTAGTTTTTTATGGTATCGTTGCATCGTAAATTTCGTGAGATGGATCTAAATATTTTATTTGTTTTTCTAGTTCACCTTTCACGAAATTTTCGTCATAGTTAAGAGTGATATCGACAACCATTGTTTTGTCCTCTAATCAATCTATCTCCATAATATTAGAGTCATTGACAAACAATAGTCCTGTCTGTGATAATGAATAAATCAACATACAACGTAGCACGACCATTTTCGATATCTGTGTTGGACACAGACATTTATTAACGCACTAAGTATTTAAGAATATGTTGCTGGTGTATAAACCTCACTACCTGGTTGTGCCTGTACAAATATTCACCATTAGTAAGGCGAAAATAATCAGAAATAATATGCCTGATAGGTTCCCCAGGGCGGGGGCATGCCCGAAAGATGTCGTCCGTACTATCTTTCAGGATATATTATCGACTGGAATTGGTCATGATTACTTTGTCTATTAATGTTGCTATTATGACATTTGTTTTTTGAAAATTTTACATTGTCATCTGCTGTTACAATTCTGTGATATAAGCAATATCTATAATATTGTAATGAATAACATGAATTTATAAACATCGCATTTACCAGAACAATTTAAGTTATCAGTATGATAATCACCGATATCCTTTACATAATCAATTATTATACAGGTGAGCCAAGAATTCGTCTGACTACTAGCTCGTTACTCAAAAATTTTGTGAAACCGTGTAAAACAATTTTATTTAAACAACAGTTCACTTATTACTGTGAGACGCTTATTTCACGTTGAATATGATTTACACGACTTAAATCAATGCCCGAGTGCTCTTTTAATAAATAAATGGGTGAAGTTCGATGAGACGGGATCTACGCTAAATGTGAAGCAAACTGGAGGCCTACGGACTCATCGGACTGAAAAGAACGTGTAACCAATTTCCGCTTCCAGATTTATCGACGTCCAAACGTTCGGTTGAAGTGGAGTTGTCCCGCATATCATTAAGCCATTTTTTTTTAAATTACGTTTAAAATAACGTCCATAAAATATCTAAATAGTGCAGAAACTAAAACCTAATGATTTAAATTTGCGCAAGCCGTATGCTGAAACATTATTAGAACAATTTAGTAATTGCGGCAACATCTTATTTTCAGATGAAGCCCAATTTCAGCTCAACGGACATATTAACAAACAGAATTGTAGGTATTGGAGTAGTGAAAATCCGAAAGCTAAACACAAAAGGTCACTTTATTCTTCCGAGGTAACTGTATGCGTTGCAATTTCAGCAAAAAGGAATCATTGGACCCCATATTTTCCAAGATTCTTGTGGCTGTTAAGTTACTGTTGATTCTGCTGAATATGTGAACACGTTACAGGAATTCTTGGGAGTAATGGTACTGGGATTTGCTGGCTATAGTCATAACACATGGTCTCAACAAGATGTGAGCATGAGCAGCATGAGCCACTTGTAACTAATCCAGCGAATCCCTGCCGGTGGTTCAAAACATGTTTCCGGAAAAGTTGATTCGAAAATTTTGGTGCTCGTTTAGAAAAGTGAAAACGTTTAAACAGTGGTCATTTAGACGGTGTAACTTTCAAAAAATAAATTCCAACTAAATAACTTTTATGTAAATAAACAATTTTTACAAAATATCAAATATTTTTTTATACATTTTTTTCAAATGCTGACTAATTCGTGGCCCACCCTGTATAAACCACTATCAATAATTATCAGCTTCGTACACGACACGATACCATTATCAGTTTATAAGTAATCACATCCATAATTGTCGATAAGAATAGTTGTTTCAAATAAAAACATCTGGTTTCTTAACGTAATTAGGATAGCGATATCATACATAACAGTGTCGCACTTCGTCGTGGATAAACGTGACTCACCAACTACCAAAAAAACGACAAATATTTAATTTAAAATTTAAACATTTTTTTTAGAATCTAATGGAGAAAGCAGAATCGATACTAAATAGAATTCTACCGCAAATAGCGGCAGATTTGAATTATGTTGATTACAAGATTCATATTGATCCAATTTCTAGTGGCGGTGCGAACTACTCTTCATTTTTGTACAACATTACGATCGAAGAAGGACCCAAAACAGATCATTTGTTTGCAAAAATTGCAGCCTTAGGAGACAAGATGCGAAATGAAAACCCGAAAATGTTTACCACAGAAATGTTTGTTTATACAAAACTTATGAAAATTTACGAGGACCTGGAAAATGATTACAATATACCACAAGAACATAGATTAGTATTAAGTAAGTACTATGGATGTAGCCCCACAGAATATGAAGAAACTATTATTTTAGAGAACTTGGCTAAGAAAGACTATCAATCTTTTAACAGATTTAACTCAATTAGTTGGGAATATGCAGTCTCCGCAGTTAGAGAATTGGTAAAAATGCATGCACTATCATTTGCTTACCGCGAATATTATCCTGAAGAGTTCGATAAAGTTTGTCATGATCTTAAAGTTGAGTACAAGATGGAAAATGGGACTCTAGCAACGGCTGACATAGCAATGAGTGCAAAAGCACTTGAATTAGTTCATGACGAGAAAAGAGAAATGTTGAAAAACTTTCTTGATAAATATACCATAAAAGATTTAATGGGATCTTTTCAATCGTATCGAAAACCAGTATTAGTGCACGGTGATTATAGGCCCAGCAATTTGATGCACAAGATTCATGACGTAAGTTGTTTATTTTTAAGTTGATTTTGCTAGTTTTAACAGAACGTAAAAAAATTTGTTCGAAAACAAATTACTATCACAAATATTGATTTACTAAAAAATAATGAACAAAATTTATCAAGCCTATTATTAAAAATTATATTCGTTGAAAAAAAAGTTCATTTCAAACTTTGTCGCTAAAACATTGACATTATAGAATGTAGTTAAAAATGTTATTTAAGTAACGAAACTAGCTACGAAACCGACAAAATTGGATCTGATTGACATTTTCAGTCTTATTGTAACGCTTTACATACTCTAGGTATATACAACCTAATATAAATTTTGTTATTGAAGTCAACATCACTGCGATAAGTTAATACGATAATAGTTACAAACATATATTTTAATTTTGAATATTTAATTTTATCACATGGCTCATTTATATGAGTCGTAAATGTTTAAGAGATAAACTGTGAACAATTTTATCAAACGGTAGGCATAGTTGTGAAATGCTGTTTGTAAGTATTTTAACATGGCACAGTCATATTACATTTATATAAGTGGCATTTTATATGAAAGTCGTCAAACTACGCTATTTATTCTATCTTTGGAGATTTAGATTTGAGTTTATGTATGTATGTGACAATAAATGATTTACAATCACGTCACTGCAGGACATAGGCCCTTTTTTTACCGTGTGGTAACCCCCTCGGGCCGTCACCCCACCGGGGTTTACGGCGGGGTGATGTGTCGGAATCGGACCGACAAAAATCACACAGTGGGCCACTCTGCGCCTGAAACAGGAGGGATTCGGAACAACTGTTATTACAACATCCAGATCCTCCTTAGCCTCC
Source organism: Hypercompe scribonia (assembly GCA_949316085.1). NCBI lineage: Eukaryota > Metazoa > Arthropoda > Insecta > Lepidoptera > Erebidae > Hypercompe > Hypercompe scribonia. Next base: position 20,121,016 of record OX438982.1, on the reverse strand, counting down.
TTATCCTGCCCGCTACCGCAAGTAAACTCTTTATTAGCGACGTACAGCACACGCGGACGTTACCTCCTCGCAGCTAGCCACTGTAGCAGATGGAGGAAAAACCCCATCCCGTCCACCCCTAGCCACACTTAAGGTGGCATGAGGCGCCGGTAAACACGTCTCCGTCGCCCGGTTTGCCGGCGGTGTATTAGGTCCGAGTGTAGATGTCCTTAAGGACCTTCTCCGCCGCCTACTTCCGCGAAATTACATCTTCGCAGAAGGTTGCGACCACGGTAAAACAACTGTCGCTACCGACCATGGACCATATGACGGCCGGTAGCGAGAGATCTTCACTAATAACTGCAGGGAGGACCCCACGCTACGCCGCCCAGGCAGAACAAACCGCTAGCGTGTTCTGAACTGAGTCCTCACTGCAGTCGCAGTGGTGACAGGCGGGACTCAATTCCCATCTGCCAGTATGTCAGCCCGTTTACAAGATCAGAGCTTGAAACCTATCAAACTATAGCGAGGTGTAAGGCAGGGAGATTTAATATCTCAGAATGTGATTGTGATTTAATATCTCAGAAACTGTTCACCACAGCACTGGAAAATTTCTTCAAGCTTCTGGACTAGAATGGACTTGGCAATAACATCGATGGCGAGTATATTACCCCCCTTCGATTTGCTGACAATATAGTTGTCATGGCTGAAACCGTGGCAGATCTTAGCGCAATGCTTGCTGACCTCAGTAGAGTCTCTAAGCGAATGGGTTTAAAAATGAATATGGATAAGACAAAAACTGTGTTAAATACCCATGTCACACCCACTCCAGTGAAAATTGGAGAATCTACCCTCAAAGTGGTTGATGACTACGTGTATCTAGGACAAACTATCCAGTTAGGTAGATCTAACTTCGAAAAAGAGATCAATCGTCGAATCCAGCTAGGTTGGGTAGCTCTCGGGAAGCTACTATAATAATAATAATAATACTGAAGAAGAAGAAGAAGAAGAAGAATCAAAATTACTACACATATAATTAATAATTCGGTACTCTCTATTTCTCAAAATGGATGTAGAAGTGGGGCCCGTGGTACTAAAGAGCTCCTTATCATAGACAGGACCATTAGCCAACAGGTACGTCGTAATCGTAAGAGTCTGGCGACATGTTGGATAGATTATAAGAAGGTTTATGACTCAGTTCCACACACATGGCTTTTGAAAGTGCTAGAGTTGTATAAAATTGATGCAACTCTGTGCACTTTCTTAAAGTCGTGTATGAGTCAATGGAGCACAACACTTCGCTATCCAGGATGTCGGCAGGCTGCGATAAATGACGTACTTATAAAGATCGAGCGAGGTATATTTCAAGGTGACAGTCTGAGTCCCTTGTGGTTTTGTCTAGCTTTGAACCCTCTCAGTACTCTGTTAGAGGGTTCAGGGTTAGGCTATCGGTTGCAGAAAGATGATCAAGTTATATCTCACCTTCTTTATATGGATGATTTGAAATTACTGGCCTCCACAAAATTACAATTGATGGCGTTATTAAGGGTCACTGAAAACTTTAGTAATTCTATCAAAATGGAATTTGGTGTAGACAAGTGTGCAGTCATGTATGTAAAGAAGGGCGTGATTGTAGAATCTGAAGGAATGGAACTTTCAGATTCAACAAAACTCAGATCTCTGTCTGCCACCGAAACTTACAAGTATCTAGGTTTTTCACAGTCCTTGGGAATATCAGAATCTGGCGTGAAACAAATGTTACAGGAACGTTTCTTTGGCCGCCTAAAAAAAGTACTTAAAAGTCTTTTATCGGGTGGTAACAAGGTGCGAGCCTATAACAGTTGGGTTAGGCCGGTTCTGATGTATTCCTGTGGTGTACTTAGATGGACTCAGACCGAATTAGATGCCCTTGACAGGAGAGTCCGTACATTGCTGACTGCATTCCGTATGCACCACCCACATTCATCGGTTATGAGATTGTATATTCCGCGAAAGTTTGGAGGTCGTGGTCTATTAAATATCAAGACTCTACACAATCGCGAGATATACAATCTCAGAGAATATTTTCTACAGACTAATGTGAGAGTGCATCGTAATGTAGTTGCAGTGGATACTGGTTTTACCCCGCTCGCTCTGGCTAAAGAGAATTGGCGCAAACCTGTAGTACTTAGTACTACTGATCGCAAGGAAGTATGGAAGGGTAAAGAACTTCATGGTCGATTTTATCGGGCCCTAAACGGGTCTGATATAGACTTTAAAACGTCGACGTCTTGGCTACGGTATGGTGATCGCTTCGGAGAAACCGAAGGTTTTGTTTGTGCAATTATGGACGAAGTTATCATGACGAATAACTACCGGAAATATATCCTGAAAGATAGTACGGTTGACATTTGTCGGGCGTACCACCGTCCTGGAGAATCTATTAGGCATATTATTTCTGGTTGTTCTCGTCTTGCTAATGGTGAGTATTTGCACAGACACAATCAAGTAGCCAGGATTGTACACCAACAACTTGCCCTTAAATACCGACTTGTCGATTTTGAAGTGCCTTACTACCGGTATGTGCCCGACCCAGTTCTCGAGAACGGTCGTGCTACGTTATATTGAGATCGATCTATTATCACAGATACGACTATTGTTGCCAATAAGCCTGATATTGTGGTGATAGATCGATTAGAGCGCCGCGCAATGATTGTCGATATCGCCGTTCCTCATGACGAGAATCTCGTGAAAATTGAAAAAGAAAAACAACTGAAGTATTTGGATCTGTCTCACGAGATTGCCGATATGTGGAATGTAGATTCAGTGATCATTGTTCCGATAATCGTATCTGTTCACGGATTTATAGCCAAGAGCCTCGACCAACACCTTAAGAGGCTCACGTTAGAAGGTTGGATCAAGGGTCTGATGCAGAAGACAGTTCTCCTTGACACGGCCCGTATTGTGAGGAGGTTCCTGTCTCTGGAGCCCTAACCACCGGTATCTTGGTCCCTGTACCCGATGTCGGTGGTCTACTATTTTTTATATTTTTAAATATGTATTTTATATTTTTTATATATTTAAAAATGTAATCAATATGTATATTTAAATGTAATAAAGAGAATAATAATAATAACCAGTGTGTGTTGCCAGTGATAGTTTACGTACGTAGGTCACACGTACACTATGTGGTACATAGATACGTGGTCGATCACTACAGGCTTGACAAGGCTCAACGTCTCCCAAAGAACAATGGAGAGGGCAATGCTCGGAGTTTCTTTACGTGATAGAATCAGGAACGAGGAGATCCGCAGACGAACTAAGGTCACCGACATTATTTAGATAAAAATACAGTAATAAAAGGTTTCTACATCTTAAACGTCCATGTAAAATATATTTGTTGTTTTCGTGAACTGTATTGAACCTGCTTCTCAGACGGAAAAGTTCACACTACAATTTAATTTAAAATTTTAATCACTTACAGTTCACCTTTTTATTTACATTTTTTAAGTGCATTTACTCATATGACAATTATTGTAAATAGTTATGTAATACATACATTTTCACATTTAGAATAATTTAATTTCTAAATACTGAGTTCCCTATGTGATTTATTAAATAGAAATTAACCCAGAAAGGAATTCATTTGAAAAAAATTATTTTGAGCCTGATTACGAAACATAGACTATATTTTTTCGTCTCTTGTTTGTAATATCAACTTGATAGATTGGCAAAGTGTGTTTATTCTTTTACTGTATGATTAATAAAAATTTATAAAGTTCTAAAACTTAGGTGGTGATAGTGTTTTATGTTGAGGTGAAGCTCTTTCTAGGGGTAGGATAACATATTCGTTTTTATCATTTCCTAATTGCTTGAATATAAGTAGATACCGATCTAAAGATACACACGAATATATTTTTATGGCAAAAAGGGTGGAGGGTAAGAGACTAGCGCCTTACTGTCCCCTCATTTCTCTATATGCCGAAAAAATATGTTAAATTTGTACTATTATGCGTGTTTTAGTTAAATTAAATATATACCACACAAGACTGAAAACTTTGTGTAATGCAGGAACATGTGAGGGCATCATCTATCGTTAGTGGTAGAAGACGCCTACTAAAATATCTGCAGGGAAAATTAATGAATAAATACATATATTTTAGGATGGGAACATAGAAATCAAAGTCTTGGATCTTCAAACAATGCAAGCTTCTAGTCCAGTGATAGATCTACTCTATTTTATGTTCACTGGATCTGATGGACCATTTCGAGCGCAGTACTATGATAAACTACTTGATCTGTACTACACCGAACTACAAGAGGCTATGAAGAGGTTTCAGTTAGATCCTGAGAAGGTGTACTCTAGGGCAGAATTTAACCAAGAATGGCAAGAGGTAAATATAACAGTCTAAACATGAACCAATCATAAATTTGTAAATTATAACTCTTAAACTGCAAGAATCACTTAGCCTTGACGCTTTCCTTTAAATGATGATGATTGAGTGAAGTTAAGCCTGTAAGTTAGCAAGTTTAGTCCATACTTCTTCAATAAGTGATTAAAAAAATTGTCTTCTCACTCTGTAAATACCACTATGACGATACTTTACACTTTAGGGTGTGAGACACAGTACATCTTTATCTAAACTTTTTAGTTTATAGTTCTTACAGTCTCTTAGTAAAAGTGCAGCCAGACTGACGAAAACAGAGAGATCTGATGATAGCATAAAAGACTAAGCAATCGTAATAGAAAATGAATTTTATTAATATCGGTAGTTTTGTGCAGCTTAGCTGAATTTAGGTTGGTGGATGATTATTACTTATAACAAATACATAAATACATTTCAGAAACTGCCATTGGGAATGAAAATATCGTCTTTTGCTCTACCTATTTTGACGGTTTCGGCAGAAGACGCTCCCAACGTAAACGAAGATTTAGACATGAATTCCTTCTGTCTAAAGAACACGAGTGACCGCTGCGCTCAGCTATTGAACGGAGTTGTGGACGATTATATCAAGTGGGGCATACTATCATAATTATAAATAATGTTGGTGTTAACTATACTAATCATATTTTCGTGTGAACACGTAATCTTTACACGACTGTTGCTCCATTTGTGCTTAAAGAAATAGATTAATAATCTTTTTGATACTTTCTACACATAATATAACTTAGGGCACTTCAGTGACGGCGTACAATGTAAGGAGTTGGATATTAGATGCGATGGTATCTCTGAAACGGGTTGGCGAAAACTAGGAGTGGTCAGAAGAACTCAGGGCAAGTGTTCCAAGTACCGAAGTTCTTCACCAATTTTATCTAATGTTGAATCACCTGCACCACTGTTCTCTCCGAAATTCAAACCATGAAATACCAGCCACTGGTTTTATCAGCTCTAAAGTTGGTTGAGTTGAAGGATGCTTATACTCATTCTAGCGAAAAGCTCAATGATTTTGGTAGTGGGCTCATGGAATTTGAAAAAGAGACTGCTGACTTTGATATGCTTCTTGAGACCTCAAACAAAATGCAGGAAGACTTTGCTAAAACTAAACATAATCTATTCTTACATTTGACTTTGATTAAAGGTTGAGATTAAGGTATTTATTTGTAATTATGGAGACATATGGCTGTTAGACATGAAATTTAACTGCAACTGCCCCAAGTACTGAATTAACTAGATATAAATTATTGTAAGTTTCTTAAATCGTTATATTAAGGCAGATTTTATAGCAGCTGCACTCTTACTTTAGGACTTGTCAGCCATTCATTGTAGTGAACATGTCTACGTCAGTGATTATTTGAGTATAGAACGCAAACAACAATTAACTAGAACGAAAACCGTCACTTAGGTAAAAACCTATAAATACGTGTGGGTAAACTATGAAAAGATGTGATGAAGATGACATGTACGTAAAAGTAATACTTCCAAATTCTTCGTTATAAGATAAGTAACTGTTTTTTTACAAATTAATTTAAGATATCATCTATATGTATGTTTAATTCTAATAAAGAATCTTACATTCGTTGCTTTTTGTATCTCTGTTAATCACACAGTACTACTTTATATTGCAAAGGGTTTAGCGCGTCTGCTGCACTAATGTGCCGGACATATACGTTCGTTACCTACCGACTTTTACTATTTACCACGTCGTGCTGTTTGCATTCTATTACATATGTACTTGTAGGATTAATACATTTTTTGAGTCATTCTGTAATTTTTTCCCTCAATTTTCGTATGTTGTGTATTGAATAACTGTAGTCTTACTCACTTTACAAGTTTTTTAATATTTTAAACTTTACTAAGCTTCCATGTTATTTTTCTATCGTTACGTCTGTATTTGCTGTTGTTAAGTCTTTACTTGATGGCCAATGTGTTGAGAAATGGATTCGTTCTATCGTCAAGTTTTAATGAACTCGTATAACATAATTGTTTTAACTGAATCTTGGTTGCTTGACAGCATCCATCACTCAGAAATCTTTTGTACTCGCTAAGCAGTCCCTGGGTGGAGGTGTAGCAATTGCAACGCGTAGGGATTTACCTGTGTATTCAGTGCCGCATTTATTTTCTACAGCAGAGGATCTTACACAAAAATACACCTTAATAAATCAAGCACGCGCGACTGTATGAACCTATACACTTGTTTACTTTATTTGTGTGGTCAAAATAAAGGTGTCATTTTATTCACAACTTAGCAACTTTCTCGCAAAAGTAAATGACGGAAAATTAAGTAATCTGATTTCTCGTTGTCGGTCATTTTAATTTACCTGGTGTCTCGTGGACTTTGTCGGGTAATGATATGCTACTTGTATCTGTGAATCTTTTCTCAACTGACGAGCTTTTATTCGCTGATGAAATATACACAATGGGCCTAGAGTAGTAAATGGAGTTCCTAACAAATTAGGTGGAATATTAGATTTGGTTCTCTCAAAAGATCTAGTTGGTGTGCAAGAACATTTTGACGACCCAAGACGTGGAAATAAATATAATAAAATGAAGTATAAACATGGCTCATCTTGAGTGATAAATAATAATTATTTCTACAGGTAAACCTTTTACAGATTTTTTTGCATGTCGTGCATAATGGCTACAAGGCGTCAATATTTACTTAGACTAACTCTGGGAAGAAAAATAATTAATAAATAAATAAAAATAAATATTTCGGACATTTAACACACAACACGAAAACACCCACACGCCGAAATAAATATTTACAGATCATATAAACATTTTGTCTGACTCGGGGATCGAACCCACGACCTCAAGCACAGCAGTCGCTTTCGCTATCGCTATGCTATCGAGGCAGTCAAATGTCTAAGGTTTCTTTGTTTTTAAATCTGTGAACATTGAGTAAATAAAAACTTTGTGAGGTAAGTATAAAGTTTGGATTAGCCTTTTGAAGAAACGGCAACAGTTTTGAGTCAGTCATAGTTGCAAGTGTGGTGCTGGGGTCTCACAAACAACCCCCGTTAAACATTTCTTTCGTTGCTTTGAACAAAATGCGTGAGATTACCTCAGCTCAAACCTGAGAAAGTTTTGAACTGAGGTAACTCCTATGCAGAATCTGTCACCACGACCTGAATTTTGTTTCTTATTACAATTAGAGTGTAGAGTAAAATATTTATGTATGTATAAATGTGTATTTTGAAACAAAAATTTTACTTCCAATTCAATTTTTGGGAGTTGTGTGAGTTCGTAACTCGTGAGAATGTTCATTTCTTGAGTAAACGATATTAAAATTCAATAATATCATTTTATTATATAAAACTGTTTTACACATGGTAATCATCCATTTCGAACCATGGCTATACTCGGTCATGCATCACTGTGTTATACTACGGTTACATTGATGAGAAATTAAGAGCAAAACTAACATGAAAAAGTGATAAAATGAAGCAGTTTGAAGCAGTACATCGTAGCAGAATTTTAGTTCGATCGATGTATAACTTTTTGAGTTATGCGTCTATCGAACTAACAAGTGAACACGAATTTTTTTTCTTTTTTAATATGTGGAAATTCCCTCGGGCCGTCAATCTACCGGGGTTTACAGCAGGGTGGTGTATCGGAATCGGACCAACTAAAACCACACGGTGTTCCACTCTGCGCCTGACAAAGGAGGGATCCGGGAACAGCTGTTATTACGACATCCAAATCCCTCCTAGTGCGTGCCCGCTACCGCGGGCACTATCTGCGGATAAACTCTCTATTTAGGTGACGTACGGCACACGCGGACGTCGCCTCCTCCGGCTGGCTACTGTAGCGGCTGGAGGGGAAAACCCGTCCCGTCTACCCGCGGTAACACTCAAAGCAGCATGAGGCGCCGGCACGCGCACCTCCGCCGTCCGGTTCACGGGCGGTGAATTGAATTGAATTGAATATTACTGAAGGCCAGAAAAAGGGGACTCGAGCGGTCCTGTTGTAGTTGAGACGCTGAATGTCTGTTTGAAGAAACGGGTTTCGGTCGCTAATCGTGAGTTCAATAGGGTGCGTTTCCGCGAAGACAAGCTTAATACAGATAGTATCGGTATTAAAGGTGATCGTAGCCCTGTCCATATTGCGGACTATCTGCCTAGTTGGATGCGTCAGTTATATTATGAAAGTCGTAAATTTGCTGTCGAATGCAATTACAAGTTCTGTTGGTCACAAAACAATACAATTTTTCTTCGCCAACGTGAAAGTATGGCGCCTGTGTGTGTTACGTCTTTGGACGTTCTTAACAATCTTGCTAAATCACAATAATTATGATCAAATTTTAGTTAGGATGTCGGTTTTTACTTGTATTTCTGTCTTTTAAATGTCTAATTTGATTTTCTACTATGTCATTAAATCTGTACACACACACTCTTATATATTTGAAACAAACACACCTAGTGATTTTTGCAACAGTCACATCGCCCTAAGATGTGACCACAGCGGCCCTTAGGCGGTTATTAGGGAGTAAACGATCTATGCCGCGTCCCCTTTGCCACCTCCTTTGAGCGACCCTTGCCGGATATCGCTCTGTGGCCTCCTTCCGGAGCATAACATGCTTACAGAAGGAGACCGCGGCTTCCCATCCATCACGACTCGTCAGCATTGCCGCAATCAATGCTGACGGTGAAAGGTTTCGTCCGATCCGTCCGACTAAGACTCGATACTCAGATTGCCAAGCAGGACAGTCCTGCAGCGTGTGCTGGGCGGAGTCCCGTTCGAACTCGCAGTGGTGGCATTGTGCCGTAGCCTCCCGTCCTATTCGATTCAGATACTCACCGAAACAACCGTGCCCGGTGAGTATCTGATTCAATCGATAGGTGACACAGTCCACCTTCTCTATCCATGCTTCGAATTACGTTGGCTAGCACAGTCCTAAGTTTCAAGCCGTGCCTACCAAGCCACCAGAGCTTGCTTATGTGCATTCTAACGTAGCATTCCGGGTTCATGATCTGACGCGGCCTCTTCAACATTCTGACCGACAGAACAAATTTGGTCGTAGACCATCGCAACCATGTCGAAGGGCGGAGATCGCGCCAAGATCGTCGCCGCCTCATAGGAGATTGTGCGGTAGCCCCGCACAATCCGTATGGCCATCAACCGCTGCAGGCTCCTGAGCAAGGCCCAGCAGCGGGAGGCACCCGCCAGATCACTAAACCAGACGGGTGCCCTATAGAGGACCATGGATCTAACAACCCCCATGTAGAGGCGGCGAACTTCTTACCGTGGTCCTCCGAGATTGAGCAGCAAACGATGCAGCACACCTGCTACCCCTCGCACTCGGAGGACTAATCGCCCGAAATGCTCTTCGAAACTCCACCGACTCTCCAGGATGAGGCCTAGGCACTTCATGTACTGGTCTACCTGGACTTCAGTGTCACCTACCAGGAGACATGAGCTGGCGCTTAAGCAGGCCATGGAACTGTATGGCTTTATTTTTCTGAGGCGCCACCCTCAGGCCCAGCTCACGTATCTTTTCCACAACTCTAGCCACATCCTGCTCGGCGAGCCAAAGCATCTCCTCGAAGTGTAACCCTCTAGCGAGTATTAATGTATCGTCCGCATAGCATACGACCTTTAAGCCAGAGGGCATAATAGTGCGAAGGACAGCATCGTATGCGAGGTTCCACAATAATGGGCCCAATACCGAGCCCTGGGGACCCCGCAAAATACTTTCCTTCAATTTTTCACTTCGTTCCGACCGATAAACTTCACCATCCTGTCGCGTAGATAGGCCTCAATCACAGTCCATAGATAGAGCGGCACCTCGTGATATTCGAGGGCCACCCTGACTGCCTGCCAGGGGAGGGTGCCGAAAGCGTTGACAACTCGTATATCAAGGCTTACCGCGAACGCCACCTCCCCTGATCGGACATCGACAGGGATCGAACGCACCTAATTGCATCTACTGTGGAACGTCCCCGTCGGAATCCAAACTGACAGTTCGATAGATAAGGACCCACTCGCGACAGATGCCCGTTGATCCGGTCAGAGATTATCCTCTCGAAAAGTTTCCCCGACTCGCTCAGCAAGGATATCGTCCGGAACGCAGAGGGAGAATCCGCAGCCGTTCCTTCCTTTTTTAAGAGCACCAGTCTCACTTCTTTCCAGCCGAGGGGGAAGATACCGAGGCGGAAACAATCCATGAAAATTCGCCAGTGCTATCACCAACACTTGACCAGGAATGCCATCTGGTCCAGGCGCGGTATTGCAGGAAGCGAGCCGCCACGAAGCTTGGTCCAGCTCACCCTCCGTCACCTCATACTCGTCGGACCAGACTTGCTGGTCCGATTAGGATGGAAGAATCGAGAGACTGTCCTGGAGTCTTGCGAAAAGTGTGTTTAACACTCTTCCCAGAAACTCCGGGACCAGACTCCGGGTCCACCGTTTCTGTTAACGGTGGAACCCATGGTTTGAGTTTGTCCAATACCGTTTTATACGAACGCCCCATTGATCCCTATCCAGCCCCGCGATGAGTTCTTGCCATGACCGAGCCTTGCCCTCAGCGATTGTGTCGTTGAGAGCCTTTACAGCAGCTCTATATTCCCGCCATGCTCCGTCGATCTCTTCGACTGTGGCTCACCGTCTTCTCCGGCCTCGAAGGTACGGGCAGCGCAATCTTGCGACTGCCGTTCTCAGCCACGACATCTCCACGCTCCACCAGTACGCCAAGCCCGTTCTGACCGCCATGACTCGGGGCATTGAAGCATCACATATGGACGCCATAATGTTCCTAAATCAGGCAGCCAGTTCTTCTGAATCGGACGAAATACTTTCTACGACCACATATCAGTTGAGCCGCTTAAGGGACCATCGTCACGGACGTTCTCTCTTCTTGTGTTGGTGGCCAGGAGGACGGAGCGACACATCGAATACGATGTGTCGGTGGTCCGAGAGAGTAACCACTTGTTGGTTTATCCTAATTATTCAAAATTTTCTATTTATTCATAAACTTTTGTGCGGTATCTCAAGTTAAATTTTGTCTCCATAAAAGAGCCTATCAGATTGAGTCCGCATCAAGTGGCATTTTACTGCTTACAATTCATCATAGCTAAATACGCACACTCTACTTTGTTCTTACCAATTACATAATGTTCGATTCAAATTTGGTTAATAATGTAAACACAGAACTGGACTCCTTTCCTTGTGTTGATTCTTTTATTTGCCAAGCGGAACAATGTTCGCTTTATATTGGTAAAGGTAGAGATTCTTTTAGTATATTACAAATGAATGTGCGTAGCATAAGTAAGAACTTCGATCATTTATGCACTTCATTACATACTATAAATATTACACCGCAAGTGATAGTATTGACTGAGTGTTGGATTTGCAAGTGCCATAATATTCTACGTCTGAAGGGCTACATTATACACTGTACACAAATTAATAGAAGTCAAAATGATGGTATTGTTATATATAACAGGTCATGCTTAGAGCTTAGTATAGAAGAGCCATGTGTAAATGACTCGAACTGGCTAGTTACAAGGCTACCTCACAATGAACTAGTAATAATTTCACTGTATAGGTCACCATCTGTTAAGCAACTCGTTCCCTTTTTTTGTCTCAACAATGTCCTGACATGTGTTTCAGAATTTAAGAATGTGGTGATGGTAGGTGATTTAAATAATATTGCACTGACATACTTAGCACGCACTTTGTCCACGCGAGACAAAAACTGCCTTGATCGTGTATTACTGAAGTCAGACAAAAGCTCTACGACGTTAATCATTGACACCTTTATTACTGATCATGCCCCCGTTCTTTTTAATATTAAATCCATACAAACTCCTAGTAAAGTTAAAACAAAGCAAATAAGAATTGACTATGAACAAGTATCATCGTCTGTGGATGAATCAAATTTTAGTTCAGTCACAGGTGAGAGGGATGCTAGTATTTTTGCAGAGCATCTAGTTACTATTATTGGGACTATTACCAAACGTCATACAGCGGTAGTACACATCCCTCCCAAATCAGAATTCTGAAACCATGGATAACACTGGGATTGTTTTACTATATCCGCAACAGAGATAACAAGCGTCGAAGGGTAAAGAAAGACACTGAGAATTACAAATTACTAAAACTAGAGCTGGTCTCGGCATTGAATTGCTGAATGGATAATAAGCAGAAGTGCATTGGCGTCTTCCTTGACCTCGCCAAGGCATTTGACACGATAGCTGTTACTAGATTGGTTCCTAGATGGATGGGGTGAGTGTTCGGGGACATTCCCTAAAAATATTTGAAAGTTATAAGATAACTCAATGTGTTAAAATAGGTTCATCAATTAATAGCTTTGTGTCCCTTGATTATGATGTTCCTCAGGGTTCAATTCTGGGCCCAACTCTCTTTTTAATCTATATTAATTCACTCTGCAACCTATGCATACCAAACTGTTTTATTTATACATATGCAGATGACACAGCCCTAATTATTTACGGAACTAGCTGTTATGAGATATTGTCTTCAGCTGAGTCTGTTTTACGGAGTATGATGATGTGGCTCTCAAGTAATTTTCTAACTATTAACTTAAATAAAACCATGTATCTGGCCTTTACGCCCACCGCTAGGACATAACTTAATTCAGAGACATTTGTATTAAAAGCTCATAGCTTTCAACTTAATGTTAATGAGCCTTGTAATTATCCAGCTCTAGTTAGAACCGATAACATTAAATACCTTGGCATTTGAATTGGCATGTACTTGTGAATGGTTTAACGTCCCGTGTTCGCAAACTCATATATGTCTTCAAAAAACTTCGTTACTCGGCAGGACCAGATGTACTTAAAACGGTTCTACGAAAACACAAAACCATACAATACACTCCGGAAAACCAGAACACACGCAGATCATATAGAGTTTGTCCGATTGTCGCTTTCAGAAGCGCACTTGTGAGGCGACATTTTCGTGTTATTGTAGTACATCTTTATAACACCCTAAATAAATACTGTGGCATATATAATCTTTGGAAAATTTGAAATTAAAGTTAAGGTAACAGAGACTGGCTCCTTGAACAGGACTATGAACAGATGAAAAAGATGCTTAAATTTACAGTTCTGCGACATTCATACACATACATATTCACACACACACACACACACACATCACATATACATAGTACCTCACACTAACTTACAGCAGTTCGCACAAATATGCATGTTCTCACTTCAGAATAACGGCAATTGTGTAAAATGTAAAAGTACGTAATAAATGTTAACTTTAGTTGGAGAGGGACTGGTATTCACAACACAAGTTTAATCTTACCGTGAGTACCAGAGCCTGACTATTTCCGTGTACCTCGACTACGTAAATGTTATTGTATGAGAAAAATTGTATCTAATTCAGGCGTTAATAAATATTATTATTGTTATTATTTGTCAACTTTGATTTGTCTCCCTGTTTAGACGGGTAATATACGTGTCATGCGGGCCTTCTTTTTTTAACGCGAGAAAACCTCCTCGGGCCCTCAATCTCGGCCCTCGGTGTCGGAATCGGACCAACTAAAACCACTCGGTATGCCACGCTGTGCCTGAGATAGGTTGGAACCGGAAACAGCTGTTATTACGACATCCAGATCCCTCCTAGCGCCAGCCCATCTTCGGGTGAACTCTCCATTTAGGCGACGTACGGCACACGCGAACGTCGCCTCCTCACAGCTGGCCACTATAGCGGATAGAGGGGAAAACCCATCCCGTCCACCCGCTGCCATACTCGAGGCGGCATGAGGTGCTGGTATACGCGCCTTCGCCGCCCGGTTCGCCTACGGCAAATTGGGTCCGAGTGAAGATCGTCCTCCCGGGCCCTCTCCGCCGCCTCCTTCCGCGAAATTACGTCTTCGCAGAAGGTTGCGAATGCGGTAAAACAACTGTCGCTACTGACCATGGAGCGTAAGACGGCCGGTAGCGAGAGATCTCCTCCATTAACTGCAATGAGGACCCCACGCTGCGCCGCCCAGGTGGAACAAACCGCCAGCGTGTGCTGAGCCGAGTCCTGACTACAGTCGCAGTGGTGACACATGGGACTAAATTCCCTCCTGGCGACCGAGTGCAGATACTTCCCGAAGCAATCGTGCCCGCAAAAGGACCTGTGTCAGTCGGAAGGAAAGGGTCCTGTACTGTCGCCCTGCCCACTCGACGATGATCGGCTGGAGGGCCTCCACGGCGGCAAAGCCAGTACGTGGAGCCCCAAGCCGGGACGACCAACTAACCATCGTGGCTCGACGAGCGGCCTCTCGCCACTCGCACATCTCTTCAGGTGGGGGTCGTATGTCCCTATCGGAAGTCGGTCGTCTGCCGATAAACTTCGGTGAGCACTTCCACCTCCAATTTCCACGGGGAAGTTCCATCAAGCCGCACGCCACCTCCGTCGATACAATGCGGTAACCGCGTATGGCTCTAATCGCCAATATCCTCTAAGGGCGCCAGAGGCGAGCCCTATTCTGAGCGGTCAAAGCCACCACCCACACCGGTGCACCATACAGCGCCATTGACCGAACAACCCCCGTGTATAGCCGTCTCGTCGCGACGCTGGTTCCACCATAATTGGGCAAAATTCGGGCAAGTCGTCCGAGGGCAGAAGCAGCGCCGACCAGCTATGGAGTAAGCCGTCGGAAGTGCTCGTCGAAGAACCACCTGCCATCAAGGATCAGGCCCAGATACTTTATCTAGGCCTGAACCGGTACGAGGACCAAATTGACTACGATGGAGGCGCCGGAGGGTGGATCACGATGGGGCCCATGGAACAAAAAGGCTGCCGTCTTGTCCAGGGCCACCCGCAAACGCAGTGCCTTAATACGCCTGACCACCAGAGAGACACCCGTGGTGGTAACGCGTGCCGCCTCGTCAAAGTTCATTCCCCGGGCCGAGACCAATATGTCATCTGCGTAACAAATTACGCCCAGCCCGGGGAGAAGACGACCTCGAAGGGTCCAGTCGTATCCCATGTTCCACAGGAGTGGTCCGAGGACAGACCCCTGTGGAACACCGCACGACATGAGCCACCGCCTCAGAACACCGTTTCGGTCCGCGTACATGACGGTACGCTCCTGTAGATAGTCTGTCACAAGCCGCCTCAGGTACCGTGGCACCCCATGGTAGTGGAGTGCTTCCCTGATGCAGCTAAATGGCAGACTATTAAATGCGTTGGCGATGTCCAATGACACCGCTAACAGCACGGCGCCACAGCTTACCACCTCTTCGGTCACGACCCTCAGGCGCAACACGGCATCGACCGTCGAACGCCCTGCTCGAAACCCATATTGGGCGTCCCACAGATCAAGACCCATCTCGCAGAGGTGCCGGGCGATGCGGGCAGAGAGTATCCTCGCAAACAATTTACCCACCTCGTCCAGAAACACGATGGGCTTATAGGCCGTGACCGAATCGGCAGGCCGTCCCGGCTTCCGTAACAGGACCAGCTTTACACTCTTCCAACCCTCCCTGTGGCGCTCCCTGTGGTCGAAGGTTCGTGCCAACACTCGGGCAGCTATCCCGTCTGGCCCAGGGGCGGTGTTCTTGGAGCGAACCTGAAGAACAACCGCCCCTATCTCCGATTCCCTGACGGGTGGAACATTATCCTCGTTCTCCCATCGGTCGTCTCTAACCAAGAAGGTAATCGACGGGGGTGTGTGCTCCACCCGCTGCGGGAAAAGCCCCTCGACCACTTCCTACAAGAAACTGGGCTGGAGTGTCTCTGTAAGGGCCGACGTGCCGAGCTTTTGTCGCGCTGCACGATAAGGGTGACCCCAGGGGTCACGATCGAGACTCTCCAGCATCTCCTTCCTCTTCACTTCTTTGACGCGGCTAATGGCCACCTTTAAAGTTTTCCGCGGCTCTCTGTACTCCTCATGAAGCTGGTCCTCCTCGCCGTCTTCGCGGTGACGTCGACGACTGCGGGTGTAGGACCTCCGGGCACGAGTACAAGCCGCACCGAGGTCCGCCAACTCCCGGGATGTCATGCGGGCCTAAACCAAGCATGATACCTTAAATAGAGTAGATAGATTATATAAATGAAAATTATGGTAGTTGGTAATTCGGTAGGTATTGAGTATAGTGGCTTTTTGGAGCAGATTAAAGAAATGTGTGATTTCAGATGATGTTTCCGGTATTTAGTCATATGTGTGTTAATAGTTCGTTGCAAGTTTTTGAGATCTGTTTGTGATCAGTTAATAATACCAAATGAATAAGTCAATATAGGAATAGCAAACGTGTTAATCGCTTTAATTATATTTTTTGAGTTAAGGTGAGTTTTCAAAATAAGCTTCAGCCTGTATCTAAATTTATTTACTAGATCTTCTTTGGTTTCTTTTTGGAGAATTCTTCTAGACTGCGTAAAATCTAAATATTTATATACAAAATAACTATCAATTGATTCAATATCCTCACTAGATTCTAAACTTTATGTATTATTTTCAATTATACTTTTATTTATTGACAAAATTTTGCACTTATCGACTCCAAATTCCATACATATATCTTTGGAAAACTGTTGAGTAATATCGCCTAGAAGGGAAATATTTGCTGGTGGCACAGAGTTTAATATCATCCAATTATTACTTTATA
Source organism: Hypercompe scribonia (assembly GCA_949316085.1). NCBI lineage: Eukaryota > Metazoa > Arthropoda > Insecta > Lepidoptera > Erebidae > Hypercompe > Hypercompe scribonia. The sequence continues at coordinate 20,104,041 of OX438982.1, read as the reverse complement.
TGAAAAAAATAAGAAAACAAACTAGGCCTGATACCTACGTTGATTGTAATTTGAAACAATATTTAAATTAGTCTCTAGACTTCATTTTCGTCGTGAGCAGGCATTGATAGTTAACTGGCTAGACATAGGCCTTCTAACACATTGTTTTCTGATTTTTTGACTGATGATAGTTACCGATGGGGGCCAACTTAAAGTTGTGTTTATGTGCGGGCCAAGATCCTTAAACGTTTGATTAATGTGTAACACTAATCATCATTACATATTATCATTATAAATGATATTACTAATACCCAAAAGAACAATTTGTTACGTCATTCTGGGGTTCCCCATGGTGATCGCTGGACATTCAGGCTGGTTTGCCGTTAAATAGAATCTCACGGCCCAGTTTTTTATGATATCATTACATCTTAAATCTCGTGAGATAGATCCATATATTTTATTTGTTTTTCTTGTTCAACTTTCACGAAATTTTCGTCATAGTTAAGAGTGACATCCACAACCATTGTTTTGTCTTCTAATCAATCTATCTCCATAATATTAGGGTCATTGGTAAACAATAGTCCTGTCTGTGATAATGAACCAATCCCAGTACAACGTAATACGACCATTTTCGATATCTATGTTGGACACAGACATGTATTAACGTACCTCTAAATTCGAAGTAAGTATTTAAGGATACGTTGCTGGTGTATAAACCTGATTACCTGGTTGTGCCTGTACAAATATTCATCATAAGCAAGGCGAAAATAACCAGAAATAATACGCCTGATATATTCCCCAGGGCGATGGCATGCCCGAAGAGTGTCGGCTGTACTATCTTTCAGGATGAATCTTTCAGTAATCACGAGCAATACTGATTGGAATTGCTCGTGATTACTTTGTCTATTAATGTTGCTATTATTATATTTGTTTTTTTTTTTAATTTTACGTTGTCATCTGCTGTTACAATTCTGTAATATAAATAGTATCTAAAATATTATAATGAATAACATAAATTTATAAGCATGGCACTTACGAGAACAATTATCATAATCACCGATTTCATTTACTTAATTAATTATTATGCAGGATGAGCCAAGAATTCGTCTGACTACTAGCTCGTTTCTCCAAAATTTTGTCGCAATGGATCTCTTCCTGGGGCCGCATCGCGCTTACTGTGTGAAAAATTTTTAATTAACCAACAGTTCGCTCATTACTATGAGACGCTTATTTCGCGTTGAATATGATTTACATGACTTAAATCAATGTCAGAGGGTTTTTTTAATAAAGAAATGGGTGAAGAAGTTCAAAGGATCTACGCTAAATGTGAAGCAAACTTCAGCCCACGGACTCCTCGGACCGAAAAGATCATGCAGCAAGTTGCCGCTTCCAGATTTATCGACGTGCGAACATTCGGCTGAATTAGGGTTGTACCGCATATCGTTACGTCGTGTTTTGAAATTACATTTGAAACTAGCATCCATATAATACACAAATAGTGCAGAAACTAAAACCTAATAATTTAAATTTGCGCAAGCCGTATGTCGAAACATTGTTTTGCGACAAAGGTCAATTTCACCTCAACGGACATTTTAACAAACAGAGTTGCAGGTATTAGAGCAGTGAAAATCCCAAAGCTAAACACGAGAGGCCACTTTATTCTCCCAAGGTAACTTTGTGGGTTACAATTTCAGCAAAAGGAATCATTAGACCCTACTTTTCGAAGATTCTCGTGGCCATTACTGTTAGTTCTGCATCTGCGTGGAGTTCTTGGAAGCGATGCTACTGAGATTTGCTGGCTACAATTATAACACATGGTTTCAAAAGGATGAAGTCACTTGTCATACATCCAATGAATCCCTGCCAGCTAATTTCCAGACGAGGCGACATTCCATGGCCATCCAGAGGGCCAGGATCTATCCAAAGTAGATTTTTTCTTATGGGGTTATTTGAAAAATCATATCTACATCTATAAACCAAATACAATACATCAACTAAAAATAAGCGCAGATATGTCGAAAATCTCGTGGTCTCTTTGCCGATGAGTATTCGAAAATGTCGGTGCTCGCTTAGAAAAGTGAAAACGTCGAAGCGGTGGTCATTTAGGCGAAGTATTTTTTTAAAGTAAATTCAAACTAAGTTTTCTTGTAAATAAACAATTTTTATAATGTATTAAATGGTTTTATATGATTTTTTCAAATGTTAACTAATTCTTGACCCAACCTGTATAAACCACTATCAATTAATATCAGCTTCACACACGACGCGATACCATTATCAGTTTATAAGTAATCACATCCATAATTATTATCGATAAGAGTTGTTATTTCAAATAAAAACTTTTGATTTCTTAACGTAATTAGGATAGTGATATCACACATAACAGTGTCGAACTTTGTCGGTGATAAACGTGACTCACCAACTACCAAAAAAACGACAAATATTTACTTTAAAAATTTAAACATTTTTTTTTAGTAAAAGATTTAATGGAGAAAGCAGAATCGATACTAAATAGAATTCTACCGCAAATAGCGGCAGGTTTGAATTATGTTGATTACAAGATTCAAATTGATCCAATTTCTAGTGGCGGTGCGAACTACTCTTCATTTTTGTACAACATTACGATCGAAGAAGGACCCAAAACAGATCATTTGTTTGCAAAAATTGCAGCCTTAGGAGACAAGATGCGAAATGAAAACCCGAAAATGTTTACCACAGAAATGTTTGTTTATACAAAACTTATGAAAATTTACGAGGACCTGGAAAATGATTACAATATACCACAAGAACATAGATTACTATTAAGTAAGTACTACGGATGTAGCCCTACAGAATATGAAGAAACCATTATTTTAGAGAACTTGGCTAAGAAAGGGTATCAATCTTTTGATAGATTTAACACAATTAGTTGGGAATATGCAGTCTCCGCAGTTAGAGAATTGGTAAAAATGCATGCACTATCATTTGCTTACCGCGAATATTATCCTGAAGAGTTCGATAAAGTTTGTCATGATCTTAAAGTTGAGTACAAGATGATGGAAAATGGGACTCTGGCGATGGCTGACATAGCAATGAGTGCAAAAGCCCTCGAATTAGTTCATGACGAGAAAAGAGAAATGTTGAAAAAATTTCTCAATAAATATACCCTAAAAGACTTAATGGCATCTTCTCAATCGTATCGAAAACCAGTATTAGTGCACGGTGATTATAGGCCCAGTAATTTGATGCACAAGATTCAGGACGTAAGTTGTTTATTTTAAAGTTGATTTTGACAGTTTTAACAGAACGCAAAAAAATATGTTCGAAGACATATACTATCACAAATATTGATTTATTAAAAAATATGAACAAAATTTATCAAGCCTATCATCAAAGTTTTATTTTTGAAAAATAAGTTCATTTCAGAGACATTGTTGATGTCGCTCATCCTTGCTGACAATTCGTTACAGAATGTAATTAAAAATGTTGCTTAAGTAACGAAATTAGCTACGAAACCAATAACATTGGATCTGATTGACATTTTCAGTTTTATTGTAACGCTTTTCATACTCTAGATATTATATACACCGTAATATAAATTTTGTTATCGATGTCAACGTCACTGCGATAAGTTAATACGATAATAGTTACAAACATATTTTAATTTTAAATATTTAATTTTATCACATGGCTCATTTATATAAGTCGTAAATGTTATAACTTCGAAAAAGAGGTCAATCATCGAATCCAGCTAGATTGGGCAGCGTTCGGGGAGCTACGTAACATTCTCTCGTCACAAACACCGCAGTGTCTCAAGACAAAAGTCTTTGACCAATATGTGTTGCAGTGATGATTTACAGCACGGAGACGTAGTCGCTCACTATGGGCTTAATAAGCAGGCTCAAAGTTATCCAAAGAGTAATGGAGAGGGTAATGTATGGAATTTCTTTGCGTGATCGAATCAAGAATGAGGAGATCCGCAGACGAACCAAGGTCACCGATATTATTTATATAATAAGTACAATAATAAAAGGTTCCTCTACATCTTCAATGTTCATGTAAAACACGTTTGTCGTTTTCGTGAACTATATTGAACCTACGTCTCGGACGGAAAACTTCACACTACAATTTAATTTAAAATTTTAATCACAAACAGTTCACCTTTTTTGTTTACATATCTCAAATTTATTAGTTAACATTGTAAATTTTAATGTAATATATTTTCTCATCTAAGTTCCTTATGTAATCGAAATTATATAGAAATGAACCCAGAAATAAATTTATTTGAAAAAAAAACATTTTTGAACCTGATTGCGAAGCATAGACTATATCTTTTCATCTTTTCTTAGTAATATTAGCTTGATAGATTAGCAAAGTGTGTTTCTTCTTGTACTGTATGATTTATAAAAATTATGCGGACATTTTGCATGATTTATATATAGTTTTGAAACCTACTTTTTAGGTGGTGGTAGTTGTTTATGTTGAGGTGGAGCTCTTTCTAGGGGCAGTATAACATATTCGTGTTTACCTTCCTACATTCTTAATTGCTTGAATATAAATAGATACCGCTCTAAAGATACACACGAATATATGTATATTTTTATGCCATAGAGGGCAGAGGGTACGGGACTAGCGCCTTACCGTTGCTTCATTTGTCCCTATGCCGAAAAAATATGTTAAATTTGTACTATTATGCGTGTTTTAATTAAATTAAATATGTGCCACACAAGATCGAAATCTTTGTGTGATACAGGAACACATGGCGGCATCATCTATCGTTAGTGGTAGAAGATGCCTACTAAAATATCTGCAGGAAAAATTAATGAATAAATACATATATTTCAGGATGGAAAGATAGAAATCAAAGTCTTGGATCTTCAAACGATGCAAGCTTTCAGTCCAGTGATAGATCTACTCTATTTTATGTTCACTGGATCTGACGGACCATTTCGAGCGCAGTACTATGATAAACTGCTTGATCTGTACTACACCGAACTACAAAATGCTATGAAGAGGTTTCAGCTGGATCCTGAGAAGCTGTACTCTAGGGCGGAATTTAACCAAGAATGGCAAGAGGTAAATATAACAGTCTAAACATGAACCAATCATAAATTTGTAAATTATAACTCTTAAACTGCAAGAATCACTTAGCCTTGACGCTTTCCTTTAAATGATGATGATTGAGTGAAGTTAAGCCTGTAAGTTAGCAAGTTTAGTCCATACTTCTTCAATAAGTGATTAAAAAAAATAGTCTTCCCGTCCTGTAAATACTACCCAGACGACACTTTACACTTTAGGGTGTAAGACGCAGTACATCTTTATCTACACTTTCTAGTTTACAGTTTTTACAGTTTCTTGGTAAAAAAAATGCAGCCAGACTGACGAAAACAGACAGTTCTGTCGATAGCATAAAAGACTAAAGAATCGTAGTAGAAAATGAATTTTATCGATATCGGTAGTTTTGTGCAGCTTAGCTAAATTTAGGGTGGTTGATGATTATTACTTATAATAAATACATGAATATATTTCAGAAACTGCCATTGGGAATGAAAATATCGTCTTTTATTCTACCTATTTTGACGGTTTCGGCAGAAGATGCTCCCAATATTAACGAAGATTTAGACATGAGTTCCTTCTGTGTAAAGAACACGAGCGACCGGTGCGCCCAGCTATTGAACGGAGTTGTGGACGATTATATCAAGTGGGGTATACTATCATAATTATAAATTGAGACCTCAAACAAAACGCAGGAAAACTTTGCTAAAACTAAATATGATCTATTCTTACATAGAAAGAGAGAATTTATTTGTAATTATGGAAACTGTTGGACATAAAATTTAACTGCAACTGTCCCCAGTCCTAAATTAACTAGATGTAAATTATTATAAGAATCTTAAATCGTTATATTAATGCAGATTTTATAGCACCTGCACTCTCACTTTAGGACTTGTCGGTCGTTCAGTGCAGTGAATATGTCTACGTCAATGATCATTTGAGTATGCAACGCAAACAACAATTAACAAGAACGAAAACCATCACTAACGTACAAACCTGTACGTTATACCTGAATACGTGTGGGTAAATTATGAAAAGATACATGTAAGCAAAAATAATACTTCCAAATTCTGTGTTATATGAAAAGTAACTGATTTTAACAAATTAATTTAAAATGTCATCTATATGTATATTTAATTCTAATAAAGAATCTTACATTCCTTGCTTTTTGTATCTTTGTTAATCACGCAATACTACTTTATATTGTAAAGGGTTTAGCGCGTCTGTTGCACTAATGTGCCGGACACATACGTTCCTTACCTACCGACTTCCATTGTCGTGCCTTCCGTTGTTGTGCTGTTTGCATTCTATTAATTATGTACACCACGATATGTATCACCTGTTTGTAGTATTAATACATTATTTGAGTCATTCTGTGGTTTTTCGCTCAATTTTCGTATGTTGTGCATTAAATAACTGTAATCTTACTCACTTTATAAGTTTTTTATAATAGTATTTTAAACTTTGTTACGTGTGTATTTGCTGTTGCTAAATCGTTACGTGATGACCAATGTGTTGAGAAAAATATTCTTTCTATCGTCAAGTTTTAATGAACTCGTATAACATAATTGTTTTAACTGAATCTCGGTTGCTTGACAGCATCCATCACTCAGAAATCTTTTGTACTCGCTAAGCAGTCCCTGGGTGGAGGTGTAGCAATTGCAACGCGTTCGGATTTACCTGTATATTCACTGCCGCATTTATTTTCTAGAGCAGAGTATCTTTACATAAAATAAATTTTAATAAATCAAGCACGCGCGACTGTATGAACCTATACACTTGTTTACTTTATTTGAATGATCGAAATAATCATTTTCCTCACAACTAAGCAACTTTCTCGCAAAATAGAATGACTTAACAGTAAATAATCTGACTGCCCGATTTTTTGTCGTCGGTCATTTTAATTTACCTGGTGTCGTAAAATCGTGGACTCCATCTGGTAAGGATATTCCACTGTAAATCTTTTCTCAGCTGATGAGCTTTTATTTGCTGATGAAATATGCACAATGGGCCTAGGGCAGTAATTGGAGTTCCTAACAAATTAGGTAGAATATTAGTTTCAATTTTCTCATATTTTTAGTTAAATAAGTAAATAAATATTTCGGTCATTTGACACACAACGTACAGCTCTGCTTAGTTTTAAACTAAGCAAAGCTTGTGCTATGATAACTAGACTGACTGATAGAATACTTATATACTTTATATGTTTGTCACTGCCGCAGTTTTTCAATTTTCCATTTAATTAATAAATAAATACTTCTAACTATATTCAAGATTTTGTGGTTGTGCATGCTATAATACTATTTCGTAACGAAAACTCAAAACAAAAATAACTTAGCTCAAATTTATTTTTTAAATGAATTATATTTAGGAAAGTCAAAATCAAAAATGTGAACCATCATTATCATCATTAAACAACCTTTAATAGTCCACTGTTGGACATCGGCCACTCCTAAAAATATAAACGTTCCTGCAACATTTGAACGTTCCTTTGAGCGTAGGATTTTAGAGTAACTTTTTTAGTGTTAGATTGTAGCAAAATAAAAAATATTAGGAATTTTGTGGCAGGTTAAATATGTGATACCAAACATTACAAACTAGAACTAAATAAAATAAGAGTAAAATACATGATAGAATCGGTGCGAGAATACTCTAAACTAGAATTGTTACTTAGTTGATACATTTAGACGCATTATTGTTACAGCTGCTACTTTGTGCCACCCATACTGCCATGAAGGCAATATACAACTTACCGTTTTGAAATATAATCAACATGTTACTTTAAAAAGACAAGTGCATGACAAGGAGTAATCTAATTAGTAAATTTCAGCACGTTGTTTAAAATAATCCCAATACATACATACTAATATTGTACTTAATAATTGTAATTGTAATATTAAATACATAACTTGGTGTACAAAAAGCAGCTTTTTAGCTCTAAGTAATAAAAGTGATTAACAATAGTAAATCTTAAATATTTAAAACTTTTTGAAGTTTATCAAGTATTATATACAGTGACTCAAGTGTGTTAATGTTTGTGATACATTTAATGTGGATTAGGAGGATTGTTAGGATTAACATCCAATAATTGGTGAAACATCTAACAGCTAACACACATTTTGTTTTCTCTTTTTGTCTAAAATTATCTTATTTTATTTTGGCACTGAATTTCCTTACAAAATGTCTCAATTAACTGATATTGTCGCAGCACACAAGAATCTTGAGGAGTGCTTTGCAAAAAGAATGAATGAGTGAAGAGAAACAAATAGCAGATATTCTTTATTGTTGGACAACATTGAGACCATCACCGTAAAACTTTATTATTCTCAGGAGTCTCTGAAACCACCAGCGAAGACTGCATAAAAATAGTGCTTGGGATTGTAAATAACAACCATCGCCGAGACAACTGCACAATCAATCACTACCTGTCACAGGCTGGGCAATCCTAGTAAAGAGGGTCACCGTCCCATTCTTGTGCGTTTCTCGAATGAAAGTATAAAGGCTGTATGGAAAGTGAAGACCAAACTAAAGGGCACCTCTATTACAATTAGAGAATTCCTAACCAAGGAGAGACAGATAACTTTTGCCCAAGCAAGTCTACACTTCGGCATGAGATCGTGTTGGATACAGGATGGAGTCATCTGCGTTCTGGCGCCGGATAGAACCAGATATAAGGTGGTAACTACAGAACAGGTCAATGATCTAATGATGAAGTACCCGAAGAGTGTATCAGCGGATAAGGCGACCAGTGCTGGCGCCAAGGCATATATTTATAGGATATTAATTTATTATAATATATAGTTGTTTAAACTTTATGCCTGACGACAATATTTCTTGTCACTCGGCCAACGATGACGACACATTGTCCGACGATGGAAATTTCTCTTCAGTCGCAGGTACACTAAGGGATTTCATTCAATCCACTTTCAGCCAGCAATTGGACCGGCTGTTCAATGTATGCCACTTAGAAGCTTTCAGTAACGTCAATGTTCATGCCATCTTGATCTCTGAGAGCTGGTTCAAACCTCAACTTTCATCTATTTCTTATTCTCTCCCTAGCTTCATTCTCGTCCGAAATGACCGCGTTGGTCGCAGAGGTGGTGGAGTAGCTATTTACCTGCGCAGCGAGTTTCATCACAAAATCGTCACAACTTCTTGTAGCGTTCGCGTTTCGGCCGAGTACCTCTTTCTTGAAATTTGTTTTAAGAGTGCGAAAGCCATCTTAGATGTAATTTACTGTCCCCCTACTGTTGATTACTTCATTGACTTAGAATCGTTTTTCGAGTCTTTAGGGTCTGAGTATGCACATCACATAATCGTGGGGATTTCAATACCGATCTTCTTGATTCCTTTAACCCTCGGACTCGCAAGCTCCTTAACCTTATAGGATCTGCCAACTTTCATGTCTCCCCTCTCTAATCCACACATCACAACAACTCTGGACATCATACTTGGCTAGACTTAATCCTTAACTCATCTCTTTTCCTTGTATCCTCTCATGGCCAATACCCTGCCCCTGGACTTTCTCATCACGATCTTATTTTCCTCTCCTACATCTTAAAACCTCCAAGGTCCTGCCAAACTGCTATTTAAGCGTTGCTTTGCTCCAATGGACATTTCAAAATTGCGCGCAGATGCCGCTGCGATTGACTGGTCACCTGTGGAGCAGACTGTAGCTGTTGATGACAAGGTTCGGATATTTAATGACATTATTTATAATTTCTATGATAAGCATGCACCTGTGATTAGAATCAAGATTAGACACGCGCCGGCACCCTAGTTAACCGAAGACATACGCATGGTGATGCGCCGTAGAGTCCGGACTTTTCGCAAATTTAAGAACCATCGTTGCAAGAGTAATTGGTCCACTTATAAAACTGCAAGAAATGGATGCAATTAAATGATACGTAACGCTAAACGCCATCATGTTCTTCTGAACATATCTCCTGCCACGCCTGCCTGTATCTAGAAGTTCCTCGGAACTTTGAGTGTAGGTAAGATTCAGCATCCCAGTACACCCATTGCTATTGGCATGGACGACTTGAGTCGTCATTTTATCGCATCTTCCTTAATGTCAACTCAAACTAAAACTCAAACCCTTAGTTATGTTACTGGGCAGCCACGGCGAAACATTGAAGTCTTCTTATTTTCTCCAGTTGCGTCAAAGGTCAAAAACACCGTCCTAAAAATAACATCCAAGGCTGTGAGTTAAGGTGAAATAAGTCGCTTTATGATAACTACTATATGAGACCAACTTCTTCCTACGTTATCTCATATTGTCAACTACTCCCTTTACTCCCGACACTTCCCGGCCGCATGGCGCAGAGCATACGTTTACCCTCTCCCAAAAATGCCTGATCCTTCTCTCCCGAGTCATTACCTACCACTATCAATCCTCCCTTTCCTATCCAAAGTATTATACTAGAGACGTGTGTTCATAAACATCTCTCTAAATTCATCCATCAACACAATATCCTCAACAATAAACTCAATCAGGATTCAGACTTGGGTATAGCACAGTCATAGCCATGCTTAAAATGACCAGCGATATCAGGAATAGTGTGGAGGACTCTAAAATCCTTTTACCTATCGTCATTCACTCTATAATCTCCACCAAGATACTGGAATGGTTTTCATCTTATCTTCGTGGGCGTCAGCAGTCGGTTCGTATTGATAATATATTATCAAGTTGGTGTAATCTTGATGCCGGCGTTCCACAGGGTGGCATTTTATATCCTCTCTTATTTTCAATGTTTTTCCATCTCCTTACTCTAGATCTTCGCTGTGCATTTCATTTGTATGCGGATGATCTTTAAATTTACCTACACACCAGCCCTGATTGTCTGCGAGGTGGGCCCCAATCTGTCGGACGCCCAATACGGGTTTCGGGCCGGTCGTTCGACAATCGATGCTGTGTTGCGCCTGAGGGCCGTGACCTAGGAGGCGGTGAGCTGTGGCGGCGTGCTGTTGGCGGTGTCGTTGGACATCGCCAACGCATTTAATAGTCTGTCATTTAGCTGCATCAGGGAAGCACTCCACTACCACGGGGTGCCAGAGTACCTGAGGCGGCTTGTGGCAGACTATCTTAGGGAGCGTACCGTCATGTACGAGGACCGAGATGGCATTCTGAGGCAACGGCCCATGTCGTGCGGTGTTCCGCAGGGGTCTGTCCTCGGACCACTCCTGTGGAATATGGGATGCGACTGGGCCCTTCGAGGTCGTCTTCCCCCCGGGATGGGCGTAATTTGTTACGCCGATGACAGATTGGTCACGGCCCAGGGGGCGAACTTTCAAGAGGCGGCGCGCCTGGCCACCGTGGGAGTCTCTTTGGTGGTCGGGCGCATTGAGGCGCTGGGTTTACGAGTGGCCCTAGATAAGACGGAGGCCCTTATGTTCCATGGGCCCCGTCGTGGTCCACCACCCGGCGCCTCTATTGTAATCAATTCGGTCCTCGTACCGGTTCAGGCCCAGATGAAATATCTGCTCCTGATCTTCGACGGCAGGTGGTTCTTCGATAAGCACTTCCGACAGCTTTCTCCAAAGCTGGTCGGCGCTGCTTCTGCCCTTGGGCGACTTTTGCCGAATTTGGGTGGAGCTAGCGTCGCGACGAAACGGCTATACACGGGGGTTGTCCGGTCACTGGCGCTGTATGGTGCACCGGTGTGGGTGGCGGCTCTGACCGCCCAGAATAGGGCTCGCCTCTGGCGCCCTCAGAGGATATTGGCGGTTAGAGCCATACGCGGTTACCGCACCGTATCGACGGAGGCGGCGTGCGCCTTGGCCGGAACTCCCCCGTGGGATTTGGAGGCGGAAGTGCTCGCCGAAGTTTATCGGCGGACGGCTGACTTCCGGGCGGGTAGCGGCATACGGCCCCCGCCCCAAGAGGTACGCGAGTGGCGTGAGGCCGCTCGTCGAACCACAATGGCTCGTTGGTCGTCTCGGTTGGAGACTCCACGTGCTGGCTTTGCAGCACGGGGCCCTTTCTTTCCGACTGACGCAGGTCCTTTCCGGGCACGGTTGCTTCGGGAAGTATCTGCACTCGATCGCCAGGAGGGAATTGAGTCCCGCCTGTCACCACTGCGACTGCAGTGAGGACTCGGCTCAGCACACGCTAGCGGTTTGTTCCGCCTGGGCGGCGCAGCGTGGGGTCCTCACTGCAGGTATTGGAGGAGATCTCTCGCTACCGGCCGTCATACGCTCCATGGCTGGTAGCGACAGTTGTTTTACCGCGGTCGCAACCTTCTGTGAAGATGTAATTTCGCGGAAGAAGGCGGCAGAGAAGGCCCGGGAGGACGATCTCCATTCGGACCTAATTCGGCTCCGGCGAGCCGGGCGGCGGAGGCGTGCATAGCAGCACCTCATGCCGCCTTGAGTGTGGCCGCGGGTGGACGGGACGGGTTTTCCCCTCCATCCGCTATAGTGGCCAGCCGCGAGGAGGTGACGTGCGCGTGTGCCGTACGTTGCCTAAATAGAGAGTTTATCCGCAGACGGTGCCCGCTTTAGCGGGCAGGCGCTAGGAGGGATCTGGATGTCGTAGTAGCAGCGGTTCCCGGATCCCTCCTATCTCAGGCTCAGAGTGGCACACCGTGTGGTTTTAGTCAGTCCGATTCCGACACACCACCCCGCCGTAAACCTCAGTGGGGTGACGGCTCGAGGGGATTTCCACAGGTCAAAAAAAAAAAAAAAGGTCTCCGAAATCAGTATGGCATGAACGTTGTTACCAGATAAAATCTCAGTTGAGTCATCCTCACGACAGGGGTCACTTTATGCGTTTATGTGACAAGTATTAGAATAAAGACGATATTACATATGAAATATGTGCCGCAATTAATCAGCCAGCCAGGAACTGAATCTAACGTTGCCTGAAGAATTTCCAGCTGAAAAACTTCATTATCGCTCATAAGTACTTATATCTAGAAATTTTTATAAAGAAAACATGTAAAAATAATACTTGAATATAAAATTACTAAGTAATTCAAAAAAAAAATGTTAATTTTATGGTTAATAATCTAAAGTTATCAGATTGTAGTTCTACACCACCCGCCAGCAGGCACACACACTAAATTAATGTTGTATTTTAAAGATAGCTTAGCAACATTTAAACAATGCAATGAATATTTATAGTAATAGATTAAGACAGAGACATAAGAAAACAAAAGAACAAAAAGAACATGAATTAAAAAACAAAAGGAAAAAGAAAAATATATGTAACTCATCGTTGTTACTGAATTAGTGTTTTTGAACGCACTCGAACGAAGAAAATAAAACGCAATTGCCATAGCAGCTGTCACAAATTATGATAAAAAGAAAACAAAACTTAAAGGTATAAACGATGCAAATAACACAACTCTCGAGTATTTGTGTCTTTTGAATACAACAAGCTAATATTAGTAGCTTTACCTAAGTGTGAACAAATTAAATACATGACAATTATAGTGTAAAATGGTTAATGTCGCCCTGAAATTTTATTAACAGTGCTGGAAGCCCGAGCAGTAGTCACATCTTTGAGACCCGCCTTCTGGTTAAGTATACCAATCAAAGTCTTACTGCATTTTTCTTTGAGAGCCTCAGGCACACCAAGAAGCAAAAGTGCCTTATGTCGGTGTCTATGACATCTACCAGTTTGGCACACTCATTGATCTGCTTACGGAGCAGACCTAACATGGTGAAAATCAGCTCATAGAATGCTCTGAACTCTTCGGAGACTCGTGTCATAATTTCCTTCGAGTTCTCTCCAGGCTGCAGTTGTACTTCCAGCTGAGCTATTCTCTTGGAGAAGCTTTCTTCTAAACTGTTCTGAGTCACTTGGATGTCAGCCAGTTGAGACATTATAAATGTTAAAAACACTAACTTGTTTAGACTTAGTTTGTTGATGTTGTAAAATTGTGTAAATGAGCTGGCAGGTGATTAAACACTTAACTCAGCATATGAACAGTATACTAACTGTAAGTGTTATCACAACTATTTACTTATTTACTTTAAGTAGTGATAATAATAATTTAAGTATAAATATTTTTTTTTGAATTAGAGCTTATAAAAAATGTGTGTTGACTCTTTAGCACCTCAATTTAAGAAGTGTATTTGTAAGCTTTGTGTGCTCATAAGGCTGAACCATTTAGAAGTTATTAAACGACACAAACAGCATCGAGTTAGTTATATTTTTAATTAAGTTAAGTAATCTATAACTACCGTGAAGAGTGTGTTAATTTTTTATTTTCACTTTTGCTATGTATTTTGATGATGATCGACTGCTAGACATCAACCTTTCCATAGCAAGGAGGCTTTGGCTTACTACTTTGGTACAGTATTTGTATCAAGTTTTCCTTCTCTTTGCAGCACTTTTGTCCTGCGCAGTTTGCTATCTTAGTCAGCTCTTACGACACGCATGGAACGAATTGGGGTTGGGATACTTGGCATTATTAATCTTTTAGCACACGGTACATTCTATTGTTATATACTCTATAAATCATTAAGTCTCGGCAATAATTGTTATTATATTCTACATATGTGTTATTTGACAGAACAAGTTTATCAGGAGATTGTTTGGTACATTCACAAAAGTACATTTAATGATAAGATACGACCGTACTGTGTAAAATGATAAAGACATTATTTATTTATAATAAACTCACTACCACATTGTATCTTGTAGATTTTACACGTAATTAAGTAAATATCATAACAAATTAAAGTGTCATATAAAGGTTGAATTTAAAATGGACGAGTTAATTCTATCTATTAAAGAAGTTTTAGAAAAAATTGCCAAAGATCACAATTTTGTCAGCTACAATATTGCTATAGAACCAATTTGTAGCAATGGTGCTAATTATTCTTCAACATTATATAATGTTATAATCAAGGAAAATGGCAACACACATCATATGTTTGCGAAGCTTGCAGCTTTAGGAGAAAAAATGCGGTCTGAAAATCCACAATTTTACCAAAAAGAAATTTTTGCTTACACAAAACTGGCAAAAGTATACGACACCTTACAAGATGAACATCAAGTACCGCAGAAACACAGACTAAGTTTTACCAAATTCTACGGTTGCAACACTACAGCTTATAAAGAAGTCTTGGTGTTGGAGAACCTTGTCATGAAAGGATATCAACTTTACGATAGATTCAAGTCGATCGACTGGGAATATGCTACTGCGGCCGTGACAGAACTTAGCAAAATGCATGCACTATCATTTGCTTACAGCATTTACCATCCAGAAGATTTTAAAAAAGTTGTAGATGAACTAAACTTTGAATGGAGTATAGAGAAAGGAAATTTATCACAACATTTTGAAACAACAAGTGCCAGAGCCGTTGAATTGGTTCAAGAGACTGCTAGAGACCAACTAAAGAGATTCTTGGATACATTTGATAGAAAAAGATACCCACAATTTTACGTACCCGCTCTAAGACCTGTGTTAATTCACCTGGATTATAGACCCAGCAACTTAATGTACAGAATTCGTGATGTAAGTTAAATTTTCAGATATTATTTGTGTTGTGTTGTCTGTTGAAGTCAGAGGTCATGGGGTCATGGTACAGGTTCTGCCTAGTTTGGAATCGGACGGCCCTGTATGAGATGTGTGAGATTATTATTATTATTTTCTTTATTACATTTAGATAGTTAAGAATTATGTTATAAAATATATAAAAATAAAACAAAAATAAATATTTGAAAATGTAAAAAATAGTAGACGATTGACATTAGGTAAAGGGATCAAGACACCGGTGGTTAGAGCTCCAAAGGCAGGAACGTACCTCACCATATTTGCCGCAACAATGAGCACTACTTTCTGCATTCGACCTTTTTTTCTAACGTGGCGAATACCCCTCGCGTCGTCATTCCCACCGGGGTTTACAATGGGGTGGTGTGTCGGAATCGGACCGACTAAAACCACACGGTGTACCACTGCACCTGAGATAGGAGGGATGCGGGAACACTCACCCATAACTAGGTATATTCTTATAGTTTACATGCAGCATAATATGTTACGTTATCGAGAAGTGTATAAAAGGAAACCAGAAAAGCACACTGGCCGTTAGATGACAGTCAAGACGTTAGATGTCACACATGTACATAATATATATATGCATAGAATGACCAACACATTCCTGTGCAAATATATTAATATCTTACTGAAAATTCAATATTTAACCGAACCTATGTATATTCTAGTTAATCAAGTAATAATAATATAATAAATCGGCAGAGCTTGTACTATGGGTATTAGACAACCGATGTAATACATATATACTTTTTTCAGCGTAAGGTACTTGAAGTAGTAGTAGCGTAACATTAAGACAATATTAAAACCTTTAAAAATAAAGATTAGCTAAATAGTGTATTTTTACGTCTAGATGTCGGCTTCTCCCAGTGTATTCCAGCTAACTTCTTGACGTGTCAGTCATTCTGACTGAAGACGTCCACGTGACGTTCCACATACAAAGAATAAACTCATTGTGTCAGAGGCTACCGTGATTAAATCCCTATTTTGCAACTTCTAGGATGGAACAGTGGATATCAAAGTAGTCGACCTTCAATCTTTGCAAGGCTCTAGCCCTGTTTTGGATTTGTTATACTTCATAGTCACCGGGACTGATGAAAAGTTTCGAGCGCAGTACTATGAGAAGTTAAAAGATCATTACTACACACAGCTTGAAGCAGCAATGAGCAGACTTCATTTAGACCCTACGAAAGTGTACTCCAGGGCAGACTTCGAGTATGAGTTGAAGGAGGTGACGTAAAACTATCTTTTGATCCTATACTTCATTAATTTCAGTTGCTTTTAAATCATCAACAGCTTTTAATAGTCCAGTGCCTCACCGGCACGGAAACTTGGCCAAGTACAAAACGTATGACAACTTCCTTTTTTTTTTCACTTAGCTCTACAAATTTTGGCTAATTGTGATCGGAGTCTATCCAGTTAACATTCCTGATCACTTCTTTTCACATTAAAAGGATTTTCGGGTTCATAATGAAGTTTATGCAAAAAATCACGTTTTCACAAAATTTTACACTAGAGTTAAAAGCACTACGAATTTAAAATTGTTTGATTTTTGTCGCTTTCTGTCCTTTTTAATAGCGTGTGTTGCCTCTTCTAGCCCTAATGACCGCCTGCATTCGGTCTGGCATGCTTTGGATGACGTTCTTGATGTTGACTTGTGATAAGTCGCGCCAGGCAGTAAGTGCAGCATCTCGAAGCTGGTTAAGGGTTTGTGGTGGGTTCGATGATAACTTTATTGCTCGTTTCAGTTTGTCCCATACGTGTTCTATCGGATTTAAGGCCGGGCTGCGAGCTGGCCACTGCAATTTTTGAACACCAACCTCTTGAAGGTAATCATTCACGATGTGACCGACATGTGGACGGGCATTATCATGCACTAAAATGAATTGGTCATAACCAATATACCTTCCGAAGGGCACAACATGATCTTAAAGAATTTCTTCGACGTATCGAGTTGCATTTAAGGCGTTATTGACGACGACTAATTCCGTACGAGCATCAGAACTCACGCCACCCCATACCATTATAGAGCCTCCGCCAAAACTGACCGTCGGTGTGGTTGTCATCGCCAAATAGCGTTCCCCTTGCCTTCTCCAGACACGTTGTCGACCATCAAGTGCATTTAAAGCGATCCTGCACTCGTCTGTAAACAAAACCCTTGCCCATCGCTCAAAAGTTCAGTTAGCGTGTTCGCGGGCGAAGTGAAGTCGAGCTACTCTGTGCTGTAGGAGGAGCTGTGGACCCCGGGCTGGTCTTCTTGCTCTCAAATTAACTGCCTCCATACGTTTTCTCACCGTACGCTCGCTAACATTCACACCTCCGGAGATTTGAAGCCGCTGACGGATCTCAACAGCGGTCAGGAAGCGATTTCTTAAAATCTCTAACACAATAAAGCGGTCGTCACGAGCTGATGTGCATCTTACACCGCCACTACCTGGTCTTCGGGTGTAGCGGCCAGTCTCTTGATACCGTTTTAGTGCATATTGCATCGAAGAACGCGGCACGTTTAGGACAATAGCCACTTCACGATGGGTCAAACCTTGTTCGACTAATGGCAGGCATTCAATTCAAAATCAGGCATTTTTATGGATCCTAAGGGGCCTTTAGGTGTTTATTAACCACAATAACAACAAAAGTCTTTGTCAAATTAAAACTTAAAATTTTTAGAGCACAATTAAAAACTTCGACTTCGTCGGATTAATGACACGATTTAAGTAAACTTTAAAACGCAGACCAAAATGCATTTCAAATTAGTGAATTACTCTCTTGAGATGAACATAAACATTTTTTCTACCCACTTACACGACAAGAACAAAGTTAGACACCCTTCAAAAAATGTTATCGCATGTTATGAGTTTGGCCAAGATTCTGTGCCGGTGAGTTTATTATATAAATCCTCGTCATAGGAAAATCACTAGTTTCTTTTTTATTCTTGACCTTACAAGGTGACTACTTTACCTGATGGAAAGCATGAAAAGAATCCAAGAGTGGTGGTCACCATACTCATTGTGAGTGCAGATAACGCAGAATGGCGACCCACACTATGGCGGTCTAGTTAGATACTTTTTACGCCCGAAGTACTCGGGTTAATAGTGGGAGGAAAACATGTGCTTCGGTAATGAGTTCCGAATTTTACATTTGGTAAAGTATTCGCAACTTACGTTGAAGTTGGATATCATTCCCATTATATTAACTACTGTATAAATTTCTCATACAATTACCATTATAATTAGAAATGTCTTTGCCATCACAATTGCCAATACCTTTACTATTGCCATCATTGTCACCGTCACTATCCAAATTTCTACTTCACTATCTTCAGGGTTTTGCTTACACCGATTTACATAAAAAAATACACAATTTTATTCCAGAAACTTCCATTCGGCTTGGTAATGGCAGTGATGGTATTACCAGTAGTGACGGTGTCAACAGAAGACGCCCCCGAGCTAAACGACACTATGACGATGACAAATTTCTCTGTGGATTCTACCAACCATTTGTACATTGAGCGACTGAACGGCATCGTAAATGATTATATCAAGTGGGGTATACTTCAGTAAAGAAAACTTAGAAGAACTTTACAGTTTGATCTAAATAATGTCCTCAAAAATTAAACACCCATCTTAGTACCATATGAGACATATTTTTTTTAATTATAGCGTGAATCTGTTATGACTACTTTTATTTTTATTAATACTATTCGCTTTCTTTTTCATCACTTGCATCTTATTGATAACTTATATATATTTCTATATAGAGAATATGCCTAAATAGGTTTGCTTACTTATTTCATGTCATAGCTAGACAGCTACACTTTATGTAAGTCAGACGACAAGCAAGTATGATCAGGGAAATCTATATAGGTGTAGGTAGTAGGTGTAAGGAGGTATTACCGAGCTGATAACCAATCGAAATTGTTATCAAAATAAGATTATTTAATATCAGATATAATGGTGTAGACTTGCCAAAGCAAAATCGATCACAGAATATTATCTATTACCGAGCTTTAATTTTTTTAAATCAAGCCAATTATTATAAGATAGTCCTTTTGATATGATTTTTTTACTTCAGTTTTCATGTACTTATTGTGAAAATGACTATACAATATCAGATGCAGAAATAAATAAAAATCAGATAAATTAAACTTTATGTTAATATATTTTTTTAATTATGGACTTTTTTAAATTTGAAGCAGATGCAAGCGTAAGTTATTATATTACATATTTAGGTAATAACTTATTTTTAAATTTCATAAAAAACTATGTACAGAGAACTATTCAAAGTGAACTAGTGTGTTCCTTAAATTCTGTTACTTAAATTCGAAAACGTAAGTAGAGTAAATGGTTAAAACCTTGAAATTACTTTTGCGTAATTGTAACCATGTACTTAGCGTACGCAATGGAAACTCTAAATGACAATAATTTTCTACCATTTTCGTAACATTTTTCTTTGAAACTCCGTTTCCTTTGGTAGCAGCGTGATCATTTAATTAAACTGTGTATATCTCGAGTACAGGCCTCGTCGCCAATCTTCAAAGCTTTTTATATCTTTTTCTCACTGGGTCCATGATCTACAAATAATAATATATAGCTACAGTACACGTTTCTCAAACAACTAATAAGTATATTAATGAATAAAATAAATAAATATTTTTACTCACCTTTCCTCAGCCTTGTAAATAATTCACAAATTTTTAACTCTTGTTACATAAATAAATCATAATCGTGTAATGAGACGTAATGTATTCGGCGTAGTCTTATCGACTAATATAAACAGAAAACTCGCAACACATAAGAAACAAACAATTGACACGTTGGAACTTGTACTTAGTGTAAGAGGATCGAACACGCTTTCGCGGCTAATTGTATAGACATGTTCCCAGTGTCATATTTATAGTACGGCATATTTTGAACGTATACTACAAGCTACGAAATTATATTTTGCTTTTATTTTTATATTATAAATATTTGGTAGATATCTAAGAATCAATTTTATATACTTTGAAGTTGTTAACTTATTTCTTTTACGGTATATGAAGTCACATCATAATGCTCTTTTTGAGGCAACAAAAATGACCAATTTGAAAAAATCATATTAAACTTACATAAACATTTTTCCCAATTTCTTTTTCGTTACAGAAATAGTGTGAAAATGCAAATTTCAACAGAAACAATAAAAATGAAACCATTTAATATTAAAACAAAATGGTCAAAATAGTGTCTTAAAAATAGGACATTGGGAAGGAATGGGTTAATCCAATATATCACGAGTCCATTCAGACTTGGTTGATTTATTTATTTTTTTCCTTAATGAATACATTTCTAATTAGTTTAATTATTTTTTATGTAAATTTATGCAGTTTTGTACATCGGCGGACTTAATGCCCACGGCATTCTGTACCAGTCAACCTTCGGGTGACATAGATGTTTTGTGAGGTAGGCGCACTCAGCTTACATAATTAAGCAACTAAAGAATACATTACACAGCGTTACATACGTAAGTTTATCTACAAATATTCACAAGGTAATAGAGCCACGCTGATTTCAGCATGAACAGGGCGGCTCGACGAAGGCAGTCCTACCCTCCCATAGGGGACCAACCTTAAGCGACAGCAGCCATACTGTTGTGTTTCGTTGGTGAGTGCGAGACCAGAGGCCTATTGATGCAGAACTAACAAATATCGTGGTAAATGTGTGAAAATTACACTGCTAGAATGACCTGCCATGCCTCTTACGTCTGCAAGCGGAACATGAAGAAGCATTCGCAATTGTCTGCATTCGTAATAAGTATGGTGACCATAAACTCTTGGATTCTTTTCATATTTTCCATCTGGCAGTGTAGAAGCACTTTGGGAGGCTCTTAACATAGGAAATAAAAAATACAAACATTATATGTACATAATATTCGTATACTATGACTATGAAATAGTTTGGTGTACTATCATATGGCTACGTTAGAGTATCCTCTCAAATAATTACCCGCCTCGTTTAGCCTCACGATGGGCCTATAGGCCGTACCCGAATCAGCATGCCGCCTCGGCTTCCGTAATAAGACTAGTTTCTCGCTCCTTCTGCACTTAGGAAAGCGTCCGGTCGCACAACTGACGTCCAGAACCTCCTTGAAGCAGTCCGACATGTTCTCGAAGGCTCGCGCCAATACTTGGGCACGTATCCCGTCTGGCCTGGGGGCGGTGTTCTAAGAGCGTATCCGTAGAGTAATCACCCCTACATCTGATTCCCTGACGGGCGGCACATTATCCTCGTTCTCCCCGTCGTCTTTTACTAAGAAAGCATGGCTCTACTACCCACATCATCATTATAACAGGTAACAGACATCATCATCGGTGTCATCTAACTAAAGATAGACTTGTACATCCCATACCCATCCGTTTGAAAGAAATCGGATAAAAACGAAACTATTATTTTGAAATTATAACTCGTTTAATTATTATAATTCGCTTTAAATTTTTCTGGGGAACCCAACAGTCTTTTATTTAAAAACTTTTCTAATATTTTAGATGAACACAATTATCCAGTAATTATTGAAACCATCCCTATTCCAATTACCATGAATACTCAATATACCAATCTTTCGATAGATATAAGTTAATTAGTGAAGAATACGCGATCTTTGCAATAAAAGATGTGCAACAGTAAAATGGTAAAATTATACGCACTATCATTTGCTTACAGCGTACGTCGTTTTGAAAAGATCTATAAAGTTTTTCATGTTCTTAGAGTATAGCATCGAAAGTGGAACTCTGGTAACGACTGACAAAGCAATGGTAAAGGCTGTCGAATTAGTTCATGAGAAGTGAAGATACATGTTGAAAAGCTTTTTCAGTAGGTAGACATAGCTTAAACCAGTTGTGGAAAGTTTTTCAGAGTTTTCGATAACTAATGTGGTGCACGGTTATTACATGTTCAGGAAATAGATGCACACGATTCACGAAACAAGTTTATTTCACTTAGTTAAATTTGAGTGGATTTTGATTTTAAAACAACTGAACGAAATATTATAATGAATGTAACAGTTTTGAAGTCCGTATCATTCACAAAATAAATATACAAATGAAATTATTTTAACAAGGAGAACGGCAGATCCTGTACGCCTAGCAAGCATGACAGCTGGTTGCGAGTAGTGTACCGTTTTTAAAGTGAATCATCCCAATTATTTTATCTGATTATTTACTTTTAGAACTTTGTTCTAAGTAATATATTTTAAATTCAATTTTAGCCAAGCAACCAAACAAAATTTAATACTAATCACGAGATACGTAAGGCGGTAAAAAAATCCCACAAATGCCTGCCATTGTTATTTGTCACTAAACATTGACACTGGTTACGCCTCTAACCCTATAATTGTCAATTACTAACATAATAGTGCAATCGAAAGTATGGCCCAAATAACGAAACTAACTACGACACGATAGCAATTGAATTAGATCTGATTGACGTTCTCGTCTAGTTATAAAATTCGATACAACACCAAACAAAAATTTTAGCTTTTGTCATTCAATACAGAATCGATCCAAAAAAATCTAAAGCAATATAACTGATAAATGAAGATGGTTTTAACCTAAACATATTATTACTTAAATTTATACAAAGTTGAATTAATATAGAATTGGAAATTTAAGAATCGCGTGAATACGTAGGGACCAACGCATTCCATATTTCCGTTCACAAGGTACCCTGTGATTAATCCTATCACTACTTCCTGTTTATTCTCCCAAGTCGCAATCAGTCCACCGTGATCATTCTGAAAAAGTAAAATCACAAAAACAAAACGAAAAACTATCCTTTGAAATTGCATGATACTGAAAGTATTTAATGGATTCATAATAACCTTAAACACTACATACTTGTTATCGTTACGTGCAGTATGATGTCCTTGAGAGAAGGAATTAAATTTTGCTACCCATTCTAAACCACCGCAACTTGTCTCACTATCGAATTGTACCTTTTTCTTTTGTCCCGTCTAAAAACCATTACATCCCCAAGGTGGTCGTCAGATAGGCGGCCGGCCACAAAAGTAATCAGCCTAAAAGCTCCCTGTGATTTTACACGCTGCACTAACACTATAAAGTCTTAAACTTGTGAGCCATAATAACGTTGTCATTGACATAATCGGTTGATTTCTTACCTGACAAGGACCATATCGGATAGTAGACCTACGTATGATTCTGTTTAATACAACGGTTTTGTTTCCGGGTACACCAGGCACGTCTAAGACAGATGGGTGCGCTCTAAACAGAGGTTATTTATTGTTAGAAACTATGAAGACTAATAGGCCTCCCTAGAAGTTATGCAGCGCAAAAGTGTAGTTTGTTTTATTTAGCATAAATATGTGCATTAAGTAGTACAAGTTCTTGCAAATTTATTATCTCTGTGTAGAAAAAGCATTTAGTGTTTCCAATGCAAGAAAAGAACGTGCTCTACTGCGAGAAAAATGTTTCAAGCGCTGTCGCTTAAAAACGGGCAATATGCAGTAATAAGGAATAATAAGTTGTTTGTAGACGGCAAATTATTGTATACCTGTAACGGTTCAAGCCGGTACGAACAAAATAAAGCAGCAGATTACCAGAAAACAGCCAACACTATTGACCAAAGTTAACCACACGACTATATTAAAACACAACATGATTATTAGTACACATTAATAAACACTAACATACAATGTTATCTGCATTACCGAATCCAGGTTATCAAAAGAAAAACTGAAACATTTCAACGGCTACAAAAGCAGCCAGCAGCGTTATACTGTCGACAAACATGGACTGGGAGTGGGCTCTGCATCTTACTTCAGAATTATATTAATTGTATTGCAAGGAATGATATCATAGATATGTATATTGAATGTATATTAGAAATATGTACAATGGAACTACTAAACGATAATGTGTTGTTATGACCTGAAATAGAAAGGAGAAAGAGGTATTTTACTGTCAAATGTGTAAAATTTTAAGTTATATCAACGACAAGTATGTAAAGTATAATATAATTTATAAAATACAAAAACGTATAAATATTTATTAAGGTATGCCTTGTTAAAATACAATTTTAATCAATATATAAAGTACACTAACTACTAAACACACATCTTGTTTGGACATAATTTTTACTAATTTTAATAATTGAATAAGAAATATCAATGTAGTAATTATATCTATATGGAAGAATGTCCTAACTATAAATAATGACATTATTGAAAATTATGACGTATTTAATTATAAAATGTTATTTATTCTAAGCGAATGTTTACCAAAACGTAAAATAAAAGTGAAAACAAAATATAAAAAATATTTGCTTAATGTTAGCATTAAAAAATTTTGTAAAAATAAATGGCTTTTAAAAGTACTTACATTAAAAACAAATAATCCAATTCTGATCAAATATATTATATAAACAATATGAAAAAATATTAAAAAACCGTTTCAGTAGCAAAGAAACAACAGTACATAAATAAAATAAAAAAAATCTGAAAATAAAACTAAAACTGTGTGGTGTTAAAGGTACACACTTGTCACACATTCGATGAGTCCCTGTCGGTGGTCCAAGACATGTTTCCGGAAAAGCTAATTTCTAGACGAGGCGACATTCCATGGCCACCCAGAAGTCCAGGTCTATCCCCAGCAGACTTCTTTTTATGGGGTTATTTGAAGAATCGGGTCTACATCAATAAATTAAATACACTACGTCAACTAAAAGAAAAATCAGCGAAGAGACATTAGCGACCTCGTGGTCTTCTTGCCGACGAGTATTCAAAAATTTTGATGGTCGCTTAGATGAGTGCAAACGTCGAAACGGTGGTCATTTAGACGATGTAATTTTTATGTAAATTTGTTCACCAATATCTAGAACTCTACAGTAAAAGAGAAAGAGAAGACAGTACAAAAAGATATACATTTAGCCATAGAAACAGATGAAACTTGCCTGCATCTAAATCAACTATACATTCTACCGGTCCATTCATCAGTGCATCAAATACATACATATATAACAAGCTGCCTGATACTGTTCTAAGTGATATACTAACTTAATATTTCTTAAAAAATTAAGTACTACTAATCAATAGGTCAGGTCCGTTTCCGGTTGTGGAAGTGTCAACAGGTCTGTGCTATTCGACGCAAATAAATCTCTGAATAAAAATAGTTACACGAACACTTTGGAAACTGCAGTGCTACAAACAACAGCGAAACAACACTGGAAGACAAAGAAGAATTAATCCTGGGATACTCCAAGATCAAACCATCAAAACTGAAGCTCAATAGTACATTCACAATAATTGAGTAGACATTACGTTAACTATCAGCTGGCGAGGTTGACATTGACAACGTGAGTGCTGCCATTGTAAATAAATATTTTCTACCAACTCAAATTTACGTTCCGTATTACACATTCCATTTGACAACATGGATGAACAATTTCAATTATTGTTCGATAAAATGAGGATGGAAATGCAAAAACAGACAAAGGAACTGAAAGAATCTCTTACTAAGAATATTATGGATCGAATGGAGGAAAAACTAACTCCTATGATAGAAGAAAATGAAGAAATGAAACAAAAAATTTGTAACCTGGGGAACGAGATTAAATATTTAAAAAAAGAAAAGAGAACTAACAACATAGTTATTTATGGATTAGAAGAGAGCGAAAAAACAACATTTGAGCTGATACACATCGTTAAGGAGACCTTTAAAAGAGATTTAAATCTATTGGTGGAAGAAAATGAAATGAACAGAGTATTCCGCCTAGGAAAAAATAGAGTTGAAAGCAAACCTAGACCTGTGCTACTGTCTATTATAAACGGGTGGAAAAAAGACCAAATTATGCAGAATAAAAAGAATCTAAAGGGAATTTATATATCGGAAGACTATTCAAAGGAAGTTATTGAAAAGAGAAAGGCTTTGATACCACAGCTACTAGAGGAGAAGAAAAAGGGAAATGCTGCTTTTTTGAAATATGATAAACTAGTAGTCAAGGGACCCAACACCGACAAGAGGAAAAGAGAGCTATCAATTTCACCACAGTCGACGCCAACCACTAATCTTAAAAAACAACAAACCATGAATTCTATCAAAATGACCAAGAATAACGTCTTCGATTTAATGAGAACCCGATCAAACTCTCTCACTGAAACCCTCACACATAAAAAACAATAGCAATCAACAACCGACAAACGGATTAACCAACCAAATTACGAAAACCAAACCAAAGAAATAAGAGAATCTCCCCCAAGCCGACTGGTCCTCGTGGGGGATGAAGACCACAACCCTCCAACAGAAGAGGAAAACAAAAAGTGCGAAAACAAAAATAAACACAGACAATCAAAAATTTAAGTTGCAGCCCTTAATGTACTTACACTTAAAAACGATGAAAACTAGGTAAAAGAAAAAGAGGTAGACAGAAAAAAAGATGGGATGACGATATCAGACATGTTGCGGGCATAACATGGAGTAGAGTGGCCAGAGAGAGACCAGAATGGAGCAGGTTGGAGGAGGCCTTTGCCAATTGGCAAACGGACCTACAAAAACTAAAGAAGCACGAAATATGTGAATAAGTTTAATTAAATAATATAAATAACAGTGTAGTAGTGTAAGGAAACAGAATTGTAAAACTAATATCCAAATAAAAGGCTTTATTATTATTATTATTACTAACCAATAAAGTATATTACACACTACAAGAACATCTTTATAGTGCGAATCTAATAGTTGATGGCCATATAAATAAAAAATGATCCTAAAATGAATTATTTGTGTCCCGTTTATGCTATATTATATAAGTATACTGGCGTGTGGAATTGCGTCAACAAGCATTATGTCTAGCAGTAAGTTGGGCTGTATATTTGTTTGATCATTTATATTTGCCCAGTCACACACGAAATATAGACTAGCACCGTTCCACCGCGGCCTCACAGAATACCAGTGTTAAGAATTACTTTGTTGCTTTTCACTAAATGGGTGAGGTTATAAGAACCCTTCCCCTCTTCCTTATTTTAAAGGGTTGAGAAGAGGTTCTTGGGTCTCTTGCCAC
Source organism: Hypercompe scribonia (assembly GCA_949316085.1). Taxonomy (NCBI): domain Eukaryota; kingdom Metazoa; phylum Arthropoda; class Insecta; order Lepidoptera; family Erebidae; genus Hypercompe; species Hypercompe scribonia. The sequence continues at coordinate 20,076,485 of OX438982.1, read as the reverse complement.
TTATCATTAAGTAAAGCGTAATAGTTATAACATTAAAAGAAAAGAAATACTTACTCGGGTACTATTTGTGTTGGCACGCCGTGTATCTTTTGGTATACCATACACATTCAAGACGGAATCACCATTCGTGCAGAAAAGAATGTTGTATGGATTAATAAAATGGGGACGATACATTTTATTGCAATTGTCTAAAGGAATCACTCTAGTGGTTGTGGCCATCAAATGACTCTGGTTAATATCGAACGCCATATTTTCCTAAAAAGGTTATTTATTAAATTTGATGTACCTTATTTATATTAGTAACAATGAAAATTAACAATTACAAAGTAGTATCATGATAAGTTTTATCTATTGCTTATAAGTATTGGTGTCAAAAATTCTTGCGCATCTTCACGTAACTACCTGGCTTAAGCAAGACAAGCAGCATTGCGAAATTGACAGATAAAGCTGATACTGTGTGCTAGAGAAAGGTGCGCACAATGCAGTGTGGTCGTACATGACAGTCATGACATGAATTTCGCTAAATGTCATTTTGTAATTGCTACAACGCATCGTGAACGTTTTTACAAGACCATTGCACAATTACCACGATGTGATTATTTTAAATGTGACTGTTGTTTCATGTTTTCGTATTCATTTAATTTATTTATTTGATGCCACACTGACTCGCCTAGAGTCAATTTATGTAACGCTATAGAATATTTTCGTAATAACTTAAAGTCATTTTGTTTATATTTTTTTTGATGTCGTTTTATCAAAAAAAGAACAAAAATAAAACCGGGTGATGATTGTTGATGACATTTCATCATTGATATCTTGTTCATCTAAATCTACTAAGCATTCTACCAATTGTATATTATTCAACTGCTAGATATTATTCATCTGCTGGATATTTTAGAGCCGTAGGACAGTTTGCGAATTGGATATTTTTAGATGAAGAGTTTTCGGTAAGTGTTTATTTTTTTTATTCTCAGTGCCTACTGACAGCCTCGTTGGTCTAGCGGTTAGTGTAAAACGCTGCCGATCGGCAGCTCGGATCAAAAAGCGTAATTGAGATTAACACGTAAAGTAATCGATCCTGCGCCTGATCTTTCCGTGATCGTGTCGGATAACTGTCCCATCGGATTGTGAAAGTGAGGGAACAGAGAGGGCACCAGTGTTTGCACAAACATTTGTGCACTATAATACCTCCTGCGTCTCCATTGAGACGGGCCGCCGTGGCCGAAATAGGGTAGGAGCACACCGTCATCACATTCTTAGTAATTCATACTAGTTTAGTAAACCAAGTTCTAGGTACACGCAATTAATTCAGATATTAGAGTCAACTTCGCAGGCGCTTCAAAAACTATAGGTGCACTCTGACAGGTTCTTGATAATACATATATAAAATATACTTACAGGTGTTTGATAACGATTAGATCCCCAGCCATACATAATAACATCAATGCCTGGTGTTACCGCTCGGTACTGAATATTTGCGGCGGTTGGCTGATACGAACATTTCTTTGCAAACGATTGGTCTTTGAAATCATATCCCGGTTTTACTTCTGCTATAGCTATGTCGATATATTGCCAGCCTTTATAACGTATCGGGCTGTCTAAAATAATTTCACAAAAGTAAGTTTAGTATATCTCAGAAATTAGCTTACAATACTTTATTGCTTCCATGAGGAAAATTTTACAGTTGATATAAAAATTATGCTGTGTAGTATTAATGCCCATTATTATTATTTGACTGCACGGTTGGCCTAGGAGCTGAAGTTGTAGGCATCTTCAGAGGATATAGGCGGTTAGAGCCATATATAAGCCATACGTTTCCACACGTAAGAAAAAGGAGCTTAAGTTGTTACCCACCGGCACCTGCATTGTAGTCAATTCGGCCCTCATACCGGTTTAGGTTCAGATAAAGTATCTGGGCTTTTTTTACCCTGGGAATACCTACTAAACCTCGCCGCAGCCTACCTCGGTAGTCGGGAGCAGCTCCAGGAACGCATTGTGGTTTCTGGAGTCCTCCCTGCCGTACCTCACAACTGAGGTACATCCCGAGCACCATATGCCCCAGGGCAAGACGCTATCACACCTCTCGCTACTCTACGCAGTAAGAGGCAGAACAGCACCCCGCCCTAGACGACACTCCCCGACCGCATCGGAGTGTCACTTGTCTCAGGTCGTTTGCAGCGGTTACATCGCCCCAACATGTGGCCGCAACGACCCTTAGGCGGCGATTACGGAATTAGCGACCACTCACCAGCTTTGCCGCGATCAAGCGTGCTGTCCGGTAAAAGGTTTCGTATGGTGTCTCGGACCAGTCCTCGACACTCAGACTCCCAAGCAGGGCAGACCTCCAGCGTGTGCTGGGCGGAGTCGCGATCGGACTCGCAGTGGTGGCATTGTACCGTAACCTCCCGTCCTATTCGATTCAGATACTCACCGTAGCAGCAATGCCCGGTGAATATCTGAGTCAATCGATAGGTGACACAGTCAGTCCATGCTTCAAAGTTCAATAGCACGGCTCGGTCAGCGCGTTGGCTAGCACAGCCCTGAATTTCGAGCCGTGCCTGCTAACTCACCAGAGCTTGCTTATGCACGTTCTGCCTTAGCATTCCGGGCTCATGATCTGGCGCAGCCTCTTCATTATTCCGACCGACAGAATGAATTAGATCGTAGATCATTGTGTCCATGTCGGTCAGAATGTCGAAGGACGGCGATCGCACCAGAAAAGTCGCCACCTGAAAGAAGATTGTGTGGTAGCCTCGCACGATCCGTATGGCCATCAACCGCTGCAGGCTCCTGAGTAGAGCCCGGCAGCGGGAGGCACCCACCCGGTCATTAAACCAGACGAGCGCCCTATAGAGGACCATAGATCTAACAACCCCCATGTAGAGGTGGCGCTCTCAGGCCCAGCTCACGTATCTTTTCCACGACACTAGCCACACTCTGCTCGGCGACGCAAAGCACCTCCTCGAAGTGTAACTTTCTAGCCAGTATTAGTGTATCGTCCACATACCTGATGATACTTAGGCCAAAGGACAGATTGGTGCGTAGGACAGCATTGTATGCGAGGTTTTATAATAATGGGCCCAATACCGAGCCCTGGGGAACCCCACATCACTTCACGATTCTTCACTCCGTTCCGACTGATAAACTTCATCGTCCTATGGCGCAGACAGGCCTCAATAACGGTCCGCAAATAGAGCGGCACCTCATGATACGCTTACGCATCGAGGACCGCCCTAATCGCTTGCCTGGGTGTCGAAAGTGTTTACGATATCAAGGCTAACTGCTAACGATACCCTCCTCCTCCCCCGATCAGACTATCGACTCCGATAGGGATCGAATGCACCTAACAGCATCTACTGTCGAACGTTCTCGTCAGAATCCAAACTAACAGTCCAATAGGTCAGCGCCCATTCGCAACAGATACCCGCAGATCCGGTCAGAGATTATCTTCTCAAAGAGTTGCCTCGACTAGTTCAGCAGGCATATCGGTCGGAACGCAGAGGAAGAATCTGCAGTCCTTCCTTTCTTTTTTAAGAGCACCAGTCTTGCTTCTTACCAACCGAGGGAGAAGATACCGAGGCGGAAACAATCTGTAAAAATCCACCTCAGTACCAACAGATCTATCACCAACGCCAAACCAAGAATGCCGTCAGATCCAGGCGCAGTATTGCGGGAAGCGAGCTGCCGCGTGGCTCGGTCCAGTTCACCCTCCGTCATCTCATACTTGTCAGAACAGATTTGGCGGTCTGATTGGGATGGAGGAATCGGGAGACTGTCCTGGACGCCTGGGGGACTGCGGGTCCAGAGTTTCTGTCTACGGTGGGACCCATGGTTTGAGCTTACCCAGTACCATTTTATATGGGCGCCCCCATGGATCCCTATCCAGTCCCGCGATGAGTGCTTTCCTTGACCGAGTCTTGGCATCAGCGATTGCATCGCTGAGAGCCTTTACTGCAGCTCCATATTCTCGCCGTACTCCGTCGATCCCCTCGACAGTGGCTCTTCATCTTCCCCGAGCTCGAAGGTACGGGCAGCGCAATCTTGCGACTGTCGTTCTCAGCCGCGAGATCTCCGCTCTCCACCAGTACACCGAGACCGTTGTGGTCGCAATGATTCGGGGCATTGAAGCATCACATATGGACGCTATAATGTTCCCAAACGACGGCCGACAAATTGAGGAGTTACAAAGGGAAAAACGAGTATGTATTGAAAACTTTCAAATTTTAGAGACAAAAACAAGATATAAAGTAATTATCGTATTCGTCTTCCTTTGAAATACGCAATGTCCCACAAAGTGAAGAAGGCGAGACGGCGACGGTTCTAATAAATATTGTTATCAATGTAGGAATAGCAATTGACATGCCTGTTCCACCATCTTATATATGGGACATATATCGGCTCCCAAGAAAACCAGGCATAATCAGGCCGATAGTCACGGAATTCACTAGTATTCAAACTAAACTCCACGTCTAGGCCTGAGCGAGAAATTTTAATACGAAACATTCGAAGGACGACAGGCTAAGCACTCTGAACATCGGATCGGGTGGTAATTACCGCCCTATCTATGTAGCTAAATATCTACCTGCTAGTTCGAGGAAACTCTTTTACGGAACTAGAGATTACACGAAACTTTACAGTTTTAAATTCTGTTTGACCTCTAACGAGAACGTGTTCCTACGAAAAAGAGAAGCAGCTCTAGTAATCTCACTCAGTTGCTGAGTATCAACAGAAACATAACTTGATACTGGTCATCTGTAAGGTGGTGGAATCAACGACTTACAGACGACCAGTGTCAGTAGGAGTCAATGGACGACCTGTTGATCTTTTTGTTTTGTAATTTAGGTTGCTAAGCCAAAGGTTCTGTGTTGAACTTCCACACAGAACATTAATTGCGAGTTTTCTAGTTTATAAGAAAAATACTATTTATAATATTTCTAAATAGTCTGGTTGTGACAGTAAAGGCTCTGATTTACTTGATTCGCACGGATGTGTCAATGACATGACATGTTCAATTATTTCTATAGGGTGGTTCAAGAATTCGTTAACATTTGAATCTAACATCCCGCACAAAAAAACACCGTCTGGGGTGTGGGGAGGGAACTAACCACTTATTACTTACTGTGCTTACTATGTGAAACAATTTTAATTAAACAACGGTTCGCTTTCTATTACTGTGAGATGACTATTTCGCATTGAATACGATTTCAAATTAACTCATCGTCGTCCACCGCTGAACTAAGGCCTCCCCAAAGGAGCGGCAACCATCTCGGTCTTGGGCAATTCACATCCATCCGCTGCTGGTCACCTTCAAGTCGTCGGTCCATCGCGCCGCAAGGGTGCCCTATACTACATTTACCCAATCATGGTTCCCACTCTAGCACACTTCGACTCTAGCGACCATTGGTTCGTCTAGAGATAATTCAGAGTACTGGTTCTCCGTGCGATGTCAGTTACTCTCGTTCTCTATCGTATAACCTCGTTACGAATTGTATCAGCCAGAGAAACGCCCAGAATGGCACGTCCAATCGTGAGTGTCCACATCTCGGCTCCGTATGTCATTACGGGTTATGTCATGTTATTCCGTGATAATACAATTTACACGACTTTAATTAGTGTCTGTGTGTTCCTTTAATAAAAAAAATGGGTAAAGAAGTTCGAGGAAACGGGATCTACGCTAAATGTGAAGTAAACCGAAGGCCCACGGACTTCTCGGACCGAAGAGAACGTGCAGCAAGTTGGCGCTTCTGTTCGACGTAATCCAGATTTATCGACAGATTATTGATAAATTAGATTTATCCCGCACATCAATACGCCATATTTTGAAATTACATTTGAAATTACATCCATATAAGATCCACGTAATGTAGAAACTAAAACCTAATGATTTAAATTTGCGCAAATCGTGTGTCGAAACAATGTTAGAACGATTCAGCAACTTTGACTACATCTTATTTTCTGACGAAGCCCATTTTCACCTAAACGACATGTAAACAACAAAATTACAGGTATTAGAGCAGTAAAAATCATTGAACCCTATTTTTGTCAGATTTTCGCGACAGTGAAAATGTTACGGAAGTTGTTGGGATTGATACTACTGGAATTTGTTGGCTACAATCGTAACACACAGTTTCAACAAGATGGAGTCACTTGTCACACATGCAATGAGTCTCTGCCGATGGTCAAAGACATATTTCCGGAAAACCAGACAAGGTTAAATTCCATGGCTACCCAAAAGTCTAAATCTATCACCAGCAGACTTGTTTTTATGGGATTATTTGAAGAAACGTGTCTATATCAATAAACCAAATACACTACGTCAACTAAGAGAAAAATCAGTGAAGAGATGTCGTCGAACTCGCGGTCTCTTTGCCGACGAGTATTCGAAAATATCGGTGCTCGCTTTGAACATTGCAAACGTCGAAATGGTAATCATTTAGACGCTGTATTTTTAATAAATAAATTTCAACTACATAGCTTTCTTGTTAATAATCAATTTTTGTAATATATTAAATAGTTTTTTTACATGATTTTTTCAAATGTTGACTAATTCGTGGCCCACCCTGTATTTATAAATTAATTAAATTAATGGGCCTGTTAGTCTAGTAGTTAGTAACTCTGACTGCAAGGCCGGAGGTCGTGTTCCATTCCCACTCAGGAAAAATATTTGTGTGATAAACACGATGATTTCTTCTGTGTGTTATCTACGTGTAATCTATTTACAATGTACGTATTTAAAAATATGTAAATATGTTTATCAGCAGTCTGGTTACCATGACATAGGCTCTGCCTAATTTAAAATCAGATGGCCGTGTGTGAGTTGTGTGGAGTTATTGTTATATAGTGTACCCCGCAATCTTATAACTACATGATGTAGCGGTGACAGCAATCGTGGTAAGTGTATGAGCCTTACACTGCCACGATCACTGTCATGCCTTTTACGACGCCAAGGGAGGCATAAAAAAGCATCTCACTATTCCACTATAGTGTGAGTCACCTTACTGTATTGTTTGAATCCCCAATGAATATAGTGACCTCAACTTATGGATTCTATTCATGCCTTCCTTCAGATAGAATAGAATCACTTGGGCAGGTTCTTTTAAAAAACAGAATTGCTCTCAAATAACACTTTTCAAATGATTTAATTAATGTAAGAGTCTAAGAAATTTGAATAATTATAAACGTTCGACCTAACCAGGTTGGAATAACATAAGTTAGATATTAACTGTGCCTTCACGTCTCACACGTATTCAATTTTGTGTAACCCTAATGGCAGAGTTACGGAAAACAGTAAATTTGCTCGTATAGAGATAATTGTAGTATCATTTACTTTTTTAACCACACTTTTAGTTGAAAAATTGTTTTCTTCGCTATTTTCAAACATTCTTTTTCCGCCTTATTTTGACCTACACCACCTGGGATATACTTATTGTAACCTGCTATCACGTACTGATTCGAGAACATTTTCAGACATTCATCTCCAGTTATAACCAAATTTGTACTTATTAAGGTACCACCACATATAGTATTAGTGTCAAGGAACTTGGTTAGTTTTGCATCCGCTAAATCCCAAACGATGTAAACCTGAAATATGTATACGAGTATGTTTAGTAAAGAGAACAGCAAGGCAATACACAAATAATTAAAACGAATCGAACCTAGCACTAATCGCATACCTTGCGTATGGGTACATTGTAGTTTATTAAAAATACAGTTAGCTTGAATAAATTAACGCAAACACTACATGCTAAAAATGATATTATACATATATATAAAAAATAATAAATAATCGTAGCATTAGTTACTGTATTTGAATAAACCTGCACAATTTATCAAATTATGCCGAACGTAAAATTTCATAACTGCAAATTAATACGTGTTAACTGAACTGAAACTAATGACCAGCCATTGCTATGTACTATATTTCTATCACATAGTATCTATCCTACGGTATTACAAGACTGTATGTCCAGAAGTCATCATAGGAACTCACAACTCAGGTGATTTGGCACCCCGTTGTAGAGGAGTGCTTCCTTGCGTTGGATACCGCTAACAACGCCTACTTCGGATATGTCCCTTTGGCGTAACACAGCGTCGACCGTTGAACGCCCTGCTTTTAAGACGAATTGGTTAATTGTGGGGAGACCTGCAGCTTCCCAGCAGGAGATGATTGGCGGGCTTATTACCCACCACACACCGGCTCCCGGATCTTGTGCAGGACATCTACAACTTCCTCTTCTCCTGCGCTTTTGACCTTCGCTTTAATCCATCTACAGGTTTCTGGACATAAGTATCTCTACAGGAATCACTGAATATACAAGTCTACTAAGAAAGGTCTGAGAATATAGGATGAAGGACAAAATTTAATTACATACCACAAAACTTTTATTTATCTCTTCACCGTTAATGATGCGTCTTTGACACTTAACGTCTGAAACAAGGACGTTGATTTATATGAATAAACAGATTAAGTAGAAGGTTACTATAGTCAAATATCTTATTTTCAATGAAATCCTTAAGGAGAAATATCAAAATTCCCCTGCCAAGCCCGAAACTAGCCTAACATACTCGAAATACGGATTTGAGTTTTTGTTCTTGTCATCAAATAAATCCATCGCCGTCCACTGATGAACGAAGGTCTCCCCCAAGGAGCGCAGGGCACACTACACTGCGTTTGTTTCTTGTACACTTCGGCTCCAGTGACCATTGGTTTCTCTGGAGGCTTGGGCTGCCCAATTTCTCTTTGGCGTACTGACTCTCCGTACGATGTCAGTTACTCTTGTTCTCTGTCGAATAACCTCGTTACGAATTTTATCAGCCAGAGAAACGCCCAGCATCGCACGCTCCATCGCACACTGAGGTACTTTAAACTTGTAGACCAGTCCAATGGTAAATATTCACGACTCGGCTCAGTATATCATTATGGGTAGTACGCACTGGTCAAATACTTTAGTCTTTAATGATTGTAGAGTGGAGGGGAGTGGAGTGGTTTGCATCCGTATGAAATCACTTAACCAATACCCTACACGTGCTCCCGGGTGGTGCAAAACGAACCCCAATACCGAGCCTCAATCCGACAACTGGCTTAACAAGGCGGTTAGAAGTGGATTTTAGAAAATGAATACCCACACCCGCAACTGCTAACCAGCAATCGGGAGTCTTAGTTTAACTGTCTCGACTAAGAGGAAGACAACCTCCATAAAACAATTATCTCAATTCCACAGTGGTATCCCACTGTGGAATCATGCCAAAGGAATGCATAGCTGATAGGAGATCAGTCTCAAGCGCCAACTTCTGCGGACCTGGCAAACGTCGTTGAAGTTAGCTTTCTTGGAGGAAAGGGCGTCACTCCCAAGATACCTTTTATATCGACCCAACTCGTGAAAACAAAATGAATGAGATAAATGAAAAAGAAAATAAAATCCCAAACTTCATACAGCAAACGCTTTAAGAAAGGATATTCAAACGTTCTAGGAGTCATTCACTTGGAAATTTAACAGTTGCAAAAACAACAAACAAACTCACAAACTGTGGCAAAATGATCAAATACCCGTTAAAAAGAAAACTAAATTAAATCTTGGCACAACGAACAAAAATAAATTAATGAAAACATCGTGTAATGTCAGGATACAAAACAGATTGAAAAAACTGAAAATAAACCGAACCTTCTAAACAGAACAAAGAGCTTAAATCACGGAAACTAGAGCCTATGTTTATAACAGGAGTCTTGGACATAACGAAATCAAAGGAACTCATTTCAGCAATTACAGATACCAACAACTATACTATGACGACCTTAAGATTCGGTCACATGGTAAAGTTAATGCCATTGAATGTAGATACGTATAAAAGCATAAGAACTAATTTTATAGAGAAAGACAATTATCCATTATACTTACAAACTAAAAAGCGAGAGAGCTTATCGTGTAGTGATACGTAATCTTCACTGTTCAAAAGACACCGAACTAATAAAGAATGAACTTTTCGAACTGTGCCGTAAAGTTAGAGTAATTACAAAATGTAAGACATAGAAGTTTAAAACAAATAATGCCACTATTATACGTGAACTTAGAACCACAACACAACAACAGAGAAATCTTCGAAATCAAGAATTCAAATCACACCAAAATTTTATTTGAGGTACCGTACAAAAAAAAATGGACATCTTGCGGTGTAAATGACAAAGATTTGGATATGCTAAAAACCAACGTAGATACGTTAAGTGTGGCGAAGACCATACTCCCACAAGCTGCTTATAAAAACCGTATACTGATGCAACGTGCGCAAATTGCCGAGAAAAATATCCAGCATGCTATAAAGACTGTATAAAATATAAACAACATAAGGACTTAATCACAAAAAATAAAACAGAAAGGAAAAAAAAAAACAGAAAAACAAATTTAACAGCAGGCCTGCAATTACTCAGGCGCAACTAAACAAAATAACAGTTACTACAAAAAAGACATATGCACAAGCAACAAAATCAAAAACTGAGATCAAGGATCCAAACAACTTTGTGGAGGTACTAGATGTTATGTTGTACAAATTTCAGAACATAATGAATATTATGTTGCACAACATGATGGATCGCATGTTTCAGCTGGTCACAATTCTTATAAAACACTCCTAAACTTAAGAATAATTACGTGGAACGCCAACGGCCTGACGGAACGCAGACAAGAACTTGAACTATTCCTAAAAACTGAACCAGTCAATGTAGCTTTGATCTCAGAAACACGTTTTACAAGAAAAATAATTTTAGACTGCCGAACTACAAAGTTTATGGTACAAATCACCAGTCAGGTAACTCTCATAGAGGAACAGCTGTACTTATAAAAAAAACCACAAATAATATCCTTTTGAGGAATACCAAGCCGAGAAGATATAGGCTACTTCAATCAGAGTCCAAGGCGATAAAGTTGAAACAAGACTATCTGCAATTTATTGTCAACCGAAACACGCTACTACAACAAATGGCTTCACAACGTTCATCAAAACACTCGGTAACAGGTATGTTTGCGGTGGTGATTGGAACGCAAAACATATGTTTTGGGGTGTTAGATTAACGACTTTACGAGGCTACAGCTTCGACAGCTATATGTAGCTATGAAAGATTTAAACCTCCAATGTGCTTCACACGGTGCACCGACATATTGGCCGTCAGATGCAAATAAAGCACCGGACTTATTAGACTTCTTTATGACAAAAAATATCTCACAAAGCCATATAAGTATCGCTGAATGTATTGATCTTTCATCTGATCATACACCGGTTCTAATCAATGTCCAATGTAACGCTGTGCAGATCGAATATCCTCAGAGACTTTACAACCATAAGACTAACTGGGACAACTATAAGGTTAAAATGACGAAATCCATTAATCTAAACTCACCATTAGATAGTGTGGTCAACGTTGAATCAGTTATTGAATCACGTAACAAGCTTATATACCAAGCGGTCAAGGACTCAATATCAGTAGTAAAGCCAAAAATCACTTACAATTCATCCTATTTCAAAACAATAAAAAATAAAGTACGCGAAAGACAAAAACTACAGAAAATATGACGTCACAAAATAGCTTCAGGATAAGAAAACCATCAACAAGGCATCAGACGATCTCAAACGCATGATTTGTCAGGCAAACAACGAACGCCTGCAAAATCAGCTGGCTAATCTTACTCCATATGTGGACTCTAACTACTGTCTGTGGAAATTAACAAAATTAAAAAAAAAGGCACATATTCCACCTATAAAAATAGCTGACGGTAAGTGGGCCAGAATAGATCTTGAAAAGGCTCAGGTAAACGCAGAGTAATTGCAATCTGTGTTCCAACCGCTCCCTGGTAACTATCCGGAACATGACAAAAAGGTCAACTAATATCTTGAAACACGAATGCAAATATGTTTGCCATTGCAAAGTGCTAGTCCCAGGGAAGTACAGAGGGAAATATTAAATTTACAGGAAGGTAAAACGCTCGAGTATCACAAGAAAGTATATTGGGTCCCATCCTTTATCTCCTGTAAACTGCTGATATACCGACACAAGATGATACTATAACTGCTATATACGCAGATGATACAGCTATACTATCAGTTAATGGTAACCCAGTAATAGCATCAGTCAAACTACAGGCCCACGTCTTCAAGGTCTCCTCTTAAGGCCTATTCCTCTAAAGTGGCTGGACATATGGTGCATTAAGCCAAATCACAGTAAATCCATCCATGGAACCTTCACCCTTAGAAAACCAACCTGTCCGTCTATAAAACTCTGCAACAGAGAGATTCCCCAAGCTGAAGACGCTAAACACCTCGGGATACATCTTGATCGTCGGTTAACCTGGAGAAAACACATATGGACCAAACGAAAACAATTGGATATGAGAGTGAGATCTATGTACTGGTTTATAGGCCGTAAGTCAAACCTGACAGCTGTAAGCAAAATTACTATTTACTCGTATAAGACCATGCTGAAAGCCATATGAACTTATGGTATCCAAGTGTGGGGAACTATTAGCAACAGTAATATTGAAATTCTCTTGAGATTTCAGAGTAAAACACTAAGAGCCATGCTAAACATACCATACTACGTGAACAACAAACATATACACACGTTAATGAGTTGTAAGGTGCAGGCAGTGTATCGCACGATCTATGGAAGCGGCATGATGTGCCTACGCTAACCACAAGATTTAATTGAGGAATCTGTAGGAAATTCTTTCTGGTACAAACATTTATTATGTTAAATATCATACGATTGGCTCATTGTGTTAACACAGATCGCCAAGTGGCAGTTAAATAACAAAATAAAAAGAAAGATTGTGGAATCGACGTATCGAATCGAATTCCCGTATGCCGCCTAACTCAGACGTATCCTCCTATCAGCCTCCCAATGGAAGTTGTGCCTACCAAGTTTAATACTTTACCCAAGGTAAATGTATTCTTGCACAACCCGATAGCAGCACTATTTACGGTTACGGGACTCGGGGAAACATGCCTATTATGCATGATTTTAGTTTTTTCGATGTTCATCCCCAGTCTCACTCGTTTTGAAGAATCATCCAAACTATTCAGAATTTCTTCCAGGCCAGACAAAGATTCCGTCAGGATGACTATATCGTTTGCAAACCGTAGATGTGAGAGGTATCGGCTATTGATATTGATTCCCCGTCCGTTATAATCGAGCGTTTTGAAAACGTCTTCCATTGCATTTCTAAATAAATAGTTTCAGAGATATTAGACTGGTTTTGTGCTCCTTTCTTGTACTTGGACGGTAATTGTTGCAGCTTCATAGAGGCATCTCATCACCTAAACATATTGGCAATCGACCAGGCATCTCTGCATGGGTTCTAGGACAACCCAGGTCTCGACGGTATTCGAGGTTTTCTCGTAGTCCACATACACAACACAGTACCACTAATTAATTTTGTTATTTGAACAGTTATTTTTAAAATGTTAAACACGAGTCACAGTTTTAGGCACTACAGTGGTATCTTACGTTACTACCGTTTTCTTTTTCATATTAAAACCACACATCTACTCACGGTGATCAGAAAAAATGTAGCATGTTTACTATCTCTGTGTGTAATACTTCAGTGAATATATTTTCCAAACAACTTGCTGAAGTGGTTTCGATATGATATCGATAGAACGCAGTAAGTTCCAAAAACATGTTATTAATATTATATGATCCTAAAAGATTTGTAAATCTTAAACTCAAGGATATATCTTCCAATATATTTACATGAAAGTCAAAGCACACGATTGTACTTTTGTTTGTTTTACATAATTCCTCTGTCCGTGTGGTGACGAATTAAGAATACATAGTGTCGCCACCCCTACTTATCTCATGGAGAGGAGAGGCCTATGTCCAGCAGTGGACTGTAAAAAGCTGTTGGTGATTATGATGATGATGACATAATTTCTACAAAACTTTATTTAATTGTTTTTCTAAATAAATATACGATAGTCGTCGAACCACCTCGAAGTAGTGGGAGCCGTGGGAAGCTGTTGAATGCGGGCGGCAAGGGACCGGCTGTTGTGAAGAATCTTGAGGGAGATTGACGGCCAGCAGTGGATGTCTTTGGCTGAGATGATGATGATGAATATACTATACGAACGGAGGACTGTTTACACTCAACACAATAAATTGTTTTAACCCCAGAAATGCTATTCTATCAGCATAGTTCTTAAAAATAAAATCTTTTATAATCAAAGTCAATGACCCGTCATGTACAGCACACTCCCTGCTAAGCGAACTGTCTAATACGTGAAAAAGATAATGATGAAAGAGATTTAAATGCGATGGAAATATAACGCTAATTCATAAAAAATGACTTGTTGTGAAAAAAGTATTCAATATTTGTAGAAATTTTAGTTTCAATTTCAATTAATTTTAAAAAGAAGATTTAGAAAATTTATTACTTAGAAGTGTTTTTTTTTAACATGCCACGCTTTTAGATATATTTATATAAACTGTTTATGTCGGTGACTAGTAATATTATGTAGCTGAATAATTTGTTTGTTTACTAGAACGCGGTTATCTCGGGAATTATTGGTCTGACTTGAAAAATTATTTCAGTTTTAGATACTTCACTTATTGAGGAAAGTGAGAGATTTCCATCAAGCTACGGCCGATAGAAGCTGGGAAGATCAACATATTTTACTTGGTTAGGTTATAAGTGAGCAGATACCCATGGATACCTATAGCTCAAAAACCACAAAGACGTTGTCACTCTTTCAGTCCCTCCCCCAGAATCAGGGGGCAATTAAGTGAAAAACAGTAAATCAATTTATTTACTCAATGATTCTTATTTGAAAGTTTACATCTACACGTTCGATACGTTCTAGAGTCTATCCATATATAAGCGGTATACTTATTCGAAACTTCGAGAAATAAGAGATTTTGTAACTTTTTGAAAAATGTTATTCCTATAAGTCCCGCTGTACAACAATTTAATATGTGTGTGCAAAGGTCGTCAAAATCTAAAAACAGTAAATCTAAAACCGGTTTGGTAATGCTGCGGTATTACTCGGGTCTGTGCCGAACCTTTTTTTACACGGCGAATGATTTTAGCCACCATACCCTCCATAGAGGGACGAAAGACGAGTGTGGGACTCACGAAGAACCGATCTACCCGCTAATCCCAGCGGCGGCCTACCTTGGCGTACCTTTATCAGTCGTAAGGAGCTCTAGAAACGCATAAACGACTTCTAGAGTCGTCCCTGCCGTACCTCACGATTGAAGTACATCCCGGGCACCTCACACCCTAGGGCAGGTGGCTATCGCACCACTCGCTGTTCTACACAGTAAAAAGCAGAACTGCGTCCCAGATGACACCTCCAAGCCGCATTGGAGTGTCACCTACATATCTTGGGTCGTTTGCACCCGTCACATCGCCCCAGGATGTGGCTGCAGTGACGTGATTAGGGAGCCAGCGGGTCTCATCTGACCTACATGTGCCAAAATCTGGCTTTCTTAGAGTAAAATAACTCACTTCCTAATTTTGTGTTCCCAGAAATATTTCCACTGAAAGCCCGCAATACAGAAAATATACTCACAACAAACCAGAAGAAGAGCCAACAGCACCTTGATCATTGATTGGTACATGATACGGCGAGTGAAGGTACTTCAGAACTAACTGCACTACGCAATATTTATTGTGAAATATTATGCTTATCAGTAAATGGGTTTACTAATAGTAGTCATAATTTGAAATTCCAATTTATATTTCTTAATAGGTAGGTACATATGTGCGTGTAAATGTAAAATTTTATGACTGTAATATTTTTCAATATGACTAAAATCTAAGTAGCTAGACAATTTAAGTTAAATAAAAGTTAAAATTTCATTTTATTACTAATTTGTTGTATATGTATTTCCAACTACGTCCAATATATATGTATTAGTATTTTTCTATATCTCGAATAGTCCATCAGGCAACTACTGTTCTGAAATAATAGGAAACATGCACGCATTTATTTATTTATAAAAACGTTGCTACTAAATATTAAAATACTAGATTCCAAAATAAATGTGGCGACTTTCACATACAAACAAAAATATACAACAACACCATCTAGCGAAGATACATTGAACTACGAAAAGTGAACGTAAATCAAACTACGAAGTATAATAATTAACTACGCAGCAACTACTAATCCTATATCGCGAAATAGAGATTCGCGTGCCAATTAGCATATATCCCAACATCAACAGCTGGGCCGCGGCCCGTCAGGTATGATCAACTCGCCTGGTCGGAGGGTCCTCCCTTTGTCGGAGAGACAGGAGACCCGTCGCTAAACCATAAAAATAACATATCCGAAATATAAACAAATAATTTAAAAAAAAGATTAAAATTACTATTATATAATTTTAGAACGATTTAAACGCGGCCATTTTGGCACGCTTATTTTGTGACGACAGACAACACTCATGTCAATAACAAAGCGTTTGATTCACAAAGTTACCGAATTATTTTTTTTTTAATCAACTTATTAAAATCGAAAAGTTAAGAAAAACTTATTATAATGATTGTGAAGGTCATTTTAATATAAGTTAGAATATTAAAAAGTTTTAAAATACATATATTTTTAACTTAGTTAACTGCACATACTTGTTTTGTTTACAAACTTTGACAAAAATATAACCTGCCTTACGTAAAATTCTAGAAGATTTTCTCAATATAAACAATGTATAGACAGAATACATATAAATGAAAATATGTAACATAATTATTAGAGTATTATAATTTTATCTATTCTCGATAACTGCCTGTGACATATTCATGCAAATAAATGTAATGACAACACAGAAAACTGATAACTTTACATGATAAAACCACGAAAAAATAGAAAAACGTAAACATGAGAAATCATACCAACAACTTCTGGGCAGATCATAAGACGTCCAAGGGTAAATTGATGTCACGTGTTGTTCCACCTTTCCACCATCTTTCCAAATTTACCAGAGAATTTTTAAAAGTCACTATTTGGTCACTAATTTTCACTATTAAATCGTAATTAATTTTATAAATATGTTTTTTCGGCAGGTAGATTACTAATAAAAAAATAAAATGTCTCAGGTGTCAGGTGTCACATGTGGGACACCCGATTAGAACAAAGTTCCTTTTGTTTTGAAATAAATACTATAGGAGGTACAATTCAATAAATGAACGATATTTAGAAGTTAAATAATAAATGAAATAAGTGAAGGAATACTAATAAAGTTCTAATAAATGTTTTTTTAAAGTTATGAATATAAACATTTTGTTTTATTTTTAATTATTATTTAAATATTAACTTAATTATAAATTTAATCAGTTAATTCAATCTTAGTAACAATTGGTTTATGGTAACTAAAATAAGACACATATGTTTGTGATTCAATCTTATGTAAATTTCTTGAAAAATTGTATCGTTAATCACTTTCAAAATTCATTGTTTATTTTTAAAAATATTAAAAGTAACTAAAACTACATACACACGAACACGACAAAACAATGTATGCATACACAGGAGACGCTCGCGTCGCATGGTTTGTCACTGTCGAGAGAGAGAGAGAGAGAGAGGACGAATCACAAGTCGAATCCTATACTCGCCCTGCCCCCTCTCCAAGCGCTACTATAGTAAAAGTGTCGTGAGGATTTTTCGTGACGCTCGCCTAGCCTCCTTAGCCAGCGTACCGCGCGATAAGAAACTTCGTTCCAATATTTTTTCCATTCCTGAGTCATCAGTGGATTGTCCTCGAATTTATAAAATAATTAATTTTACAACAGTACGAGTATTTTAATATCGGTGTACAATAAACCTGCTTGCTAAGGAGAAGTGTATGTCACAGTAAGAAAGAGAAGAGAAGTTCTCTAAGAAAAGTTTATATAAGGCCACTTACTGAGTTATTAGATTAGCCTACTCTTGAGCGTGATGCTAATGATTCTTACTTTTATTTTCCATTAAACATTATTGGTGTATTTTGTGCAACACTAGGTATTTGGTGTTAAATTTATAACGAAATATTATTGTCTATGATACTTTATGGTATTATACTTCTACATAGTAAAAAATCTTTTTTTTTTGTGACAAACCTTCAAGCGTTTCATTATTTAGTTATACAGGCTGACTGGTGAGATACCTTCAATATTTGAGGACGTGATAGTATGCGAACATATATCATGAAATAAAATAACATAAAAACGAAATATTAAATAACTTCTTAGTAAACTTCGTACACAGTACACCGAGAGTCCAGTATTTAACTGCGGAATACTTGGACACCGCGCGGCCGCACGTGTCGCGGAGCGCGCTATCAACACAAAATACATAGATACCTACACTGTACAGCTGTTGCCTACCTACATCGATACCTCTCCCCATGTTAATGCATGAATGCTAACTTTGATAAAATAGCATGATCCGTTTTCCCTTCATACTTTAATCCTGGCTTAGGACAGGCAAAAATACCTAGGTAATCACTAATTTGTTGACTGAATAAATAGTAGGTATTGAGACAAGGTTCAATCTAGAATAACTGAAAAGTTAAATAGCCTTGGTATTTTCGGCGTATTTAAAAAATGGAATCATACCTATTTACAATGATTGAATTGATTAAAATTAGACTTACGTATTACATATTTACACTAATCTTAAAAGTTGTTCAAAATGTGTACCGCCTCGTGTGATGCATAGTTCGGCACGTTTACGCATATTGTCTTTAAAGAGATTTTAAACGAACGGATCACTTTTAACAGTCTCAAAAGCACTTATTATTTTCGTTTTTAATTCTTCCCTATTTACACACATACTCTCATACGGCGGATTTCGCGCGTAAATACCTACGATCGCGGGACGCGGCAGCGGGACGTGTGAATTTGTTGCCGCATTCGGCGGAACTAACGAGTCGATGACGCAATAATAATGCATCATGCTAAAAATAGCTGCCACCGCGCCACGTAAACAGTGCGGCGAGCTTAGGGAGTATAATATCCAAATTTCACTTATTTTTAGAGACATTTCGATAAAAAATAAGCACTTATTTTTTTTTATATCAAGTTAACGAGAATCGAGTACCGAGTACTCTCCATAAGTATTGAAGGTATCTCACCAGTCAGCCTGTATAATGTGATAAAACTTTTACCAAATAAACATTACTATAGAGTAATTATTGTTTTGTTTTCGTTATCGTGCAAAAACGACTGGACTCACTTCGGTGTAACTTTTGTTAGGTCAGATATGGAAGCCTCATGATGTATTTATTCGTAGTTTCGTTTTAGTGCAACACGTAAAGCAAATTATCCAAAGACATTGTAATATTTTTTGTCTTTATTCGCAGTCATGATCAAAAAATTAATATAAACATAGCAACTACCAAAAAACTAACATAAACCTTCTAAGTAATAACATAAAGATGCGTTAAATAATTAAATAAAGTTCGTACATGGCGCCTGGCACGCACACGCAATCATTGAAACCGAAAACGGCACATTTCTGTGAAGATAATCTATTGTTTTCAGAATACTGTACCTATCTCCAGATATCTTGAGCCCGAAGTTTTTGTGTGTATAACTAGTGGTATAGGGGATGTAGTATATAAACAAAATGATGGCATGGATTAACAAAAGGTAATACCTATATAGGAGGGTCCCGTACACACTGCGCATCTGAAGTCCCTCTTGGAGCCAAAGGGATCCGGCAGCTGACAGTCGTATTCAGACCACACTTCGAGTCCACCCGTGGCTGAGCGGTAAATCCGATGACTAAGACAACGTGGACGACGTGAAAAGGCGTGCAGTGTTGAGCGGTGTGAGCACTCCTATGGTTTAAGCTGCAGAGCAGTAATAACGGGGTTCATAAAAGCGGAAGAGACACCAACCCCACTCTGAGGAGAAAACTCACTAGAATTGGCTTCTAGCGACGAGGCCATGTTATCTAAAGTGGGTACAAGCCGTCGAAGGGTTCGCAGCAGAGGCCGAGCTCTCAAGACGTGGCGGATCGTTCAAGTGAGCCAGACTGTTGGACCTACCGTAGGAAAGAGGGCCGAGGGTGAGCTCTTGCTCTAAGATCTCTTTGAAAAAGTCGAATCCGACAAAACAAATGCTATCGGCGACAAGAACCTGGAATTGTTACGTTGCGTAGTTAGAAATCTCGTGGATCGGATCGTGGAGGCAACGGGCATAGCCGATCGCTTGCTATGATAGGGATCGAGAGCTCTCGGAACTTCGCTGTCTCTTTCAGCGAACAGGTTATATTTGCAAAGGAGATGGTGGAGTGGGACCGGGAGAGATTTAGAACTCTCTCGGTCCATCAGGCCCGGGAACGGGCCAGGTACCGCAGAAGAGGCACCGGAAATCGTTAAACGATCTCCGTCCTCCATAAGCGCAGGCCTGGATGTGGATATGTGTGGCCATCTGTCACTGTAGCAGAAGCAGGCCGGAGTTGCATCTGCCGGCTTCTGATATCTGAGACGACACGTAGTTTTTCAAAAAAAATTATCAAAATATTTTAAATAACCTGTATTTTTAGAATATCATATAAAAAGTGAATTTACTATGACTTTTGCAAAAAATAATAATGAAATGGTGTCGTAGGATACCAGTCGGCCTCCACGGAAGGAGGTTTACTGGTGGTCCCAGGAGTTGGCGGACCTCCGTGCGGCCTGTACTCGTGCCCGGAGGTCCTACACCCGTAGTCGGCGGCGACACCGCGAAGAAGGCGGAGAGGACCAGCTTCATGAGGAGTACCGAGAGGCGCGGAAAACTCTGAAGCTGGCCATCAGCCGCGCCAAAGAAACTAAGCGTAAGGAGATGCTGGAGGGTCTCGATCGTGACCCCTGGGGTCGCCCTTATCGTGCGGCGCGACAAAAGCTCCGCACGTCGGGCCCCCCCCTTACAGAAACTCTCCAGCCCAGCTTCCTGCGGGAAGTGATCGAGGGCCTTTTCCCGCAGCGGGTGGAACACACACCCCCGTCGATGGCTTTCATGGTTGGAGACGACGGGGGGAACGAGGACAATGTTCCACCCGTCAGGGAATCGGAGGTAGGGGCGGTTGTTCTACGGATTCGCTCTAAGAACACCGCCCCCGGGCCGGACGGGATACCTGCCCGAGTGCTGGCCCGAGCCCTCGAACACATGTCGGACCGCCTCAGGGAAGTCCTGGACTCTAGTCTGGCGTCCGGACGCTTCCCTGAGTGCTGGAAAAGCGGGAAGCTGGTCCTTTTAAGGAAGCCGGGACGGCCTGCCGATTCGGTAGCGGCCTATAGGCCCATCGTGTTGCTGGACGAGGCGGGTAAACTTTTTGAGAGGATACTCTCTGCTCGCATCGTCCGGCACCTCTGCGAGGTGCGCCCCGATCTGTCGGACGCCCAATTTGGTTTTCGAGCGGGGCGTTCGACAGTGGATGCTGTGTTGCGCCTGAGGGCCGTTACCGAAGAGGCGGTGAGCTGTGGCGGCGTGTTGTTGGCGGTGTCGTTGGACATTGCCAACGCATTTAATAGTCTGCCATTTAGCTGCATCAGGGAAGCACTCCACTACCACGGGGTGCCAGAGTACCTGAGGCGGCTTGTGGCAGACTATCTTGAGGAGCGTACCGTCATGTACGAGGACCGAGATGGTATTCTGAGGCAGCGGCCCATGTCGTGCGGTGTTCCGCAGGGGTCTGTCCTCGGACCACTTCTGTGGAACATGGGATACGACTGGGCCCTTCGAGGTCATCTTCCTCCCGGGCTGGGTGTAATTTGTTACGCTGATGATACGTTAGTTACGGCCCGGGGAGCGAACTTTAGAGGCGGCGCGCCTGGCTACCACGGGAGTCTCTTTGGTGGTCGGGCATATTGAGGCGCTGGGTTTACGGGTGGCCCTAAATAAGACGGAGGCCCTTTTATTCCATGGGCCCCGTCGTGGTCCGCCACCCGGCGCCTCTATCGTAGTCAATTCGGTCCTCGTACCGGTTCAGGCCCAGATGAAGTATCTGGGCCTGATCCTCGACGGCAGGTGGCTCTTCGACGAACACTTCCGACAGCTTTCTCCAAAGCTGGTCGGCGCTGCTTCTGCCCTTGGGCGACTTTTGCCGAATTTAGGTGGAGCTAGCGTCGCGACAAGACGGCTATACACGGGGGTTGTCCGGTCAATGGCGCTGTATGGTGCACCGGTGTGGGCGGCGGCTCTGACCGCCCAGAATAGGGCTCGCCTCTGGCGCCCTCAGAGGATATTGGCGGTTAGAGCCATACGCGGTTACCGCACCGTATCGACGGAGGCGGCGTGCGCCTTAGCCGGTACTCCCCCGTGGGATTTGGAGGCGGAAGTGCTCGCCGAAGTTTATCGGCGAACGGCAGACTTCCGGGTGGGCAGCGGCATTCGGCCCCCACCCGAAGAGATACGCGAGTGGCGAGAGGCCGCTCGTCGAGCCACGATGGCTCGTTGGTCGTCCCGGCTGGAGGCTCCACGTGCTGGCTTTGCCGCCGTGGAGGCTCTCCAGCCGGTCATCGCCGAATGGGCGGGACGGCAGCACGGGACCCTTTCCTTCCGACTGACGCAGATTCTTTCCGGGCATGGTTGCTTCGGGAAGTATCTGCATTCGGTCGCCAGGAGGGATTTGAGTCCCGCCTGTCACCACTGCGACTGCAGTGAGGACTCGGCTCAGCACACGCTGGCGGTTTGTTCCGCCTGGGCGGCGCAGCGTGGGGTCCTCACTGCAGTTATTGGAGAAGATCTCTCGCTACCGGCCGTCATACGCTCCATGGTCGGTAGCGACAGATGTTTTACCGCGGTCGCAACCTTCTGCGAAGACGTAATTTCGCGGAAGGAGGTGGCGGAGAAGGCCCGGGAGGACAACCTCCACTCGGACCCAATTCGCCGCCGGCGAACCGGGCGGCGGAGGCGCGCGTACCAGCGCCTCATGCCGCCTTGAGTGTGGCCGCGGGTGGACGGGACGGGTTTTCCCCTCCATCCGCTATAGTGGCCAGCCGCGAGGAGGTGACGTGTGCGTGTGCCGGACGTCGCCTAAATGGAGAGTTTATCCGCAGATGGCGCCCGCGAAAGCGGGCAGGCGCTAGGAGGGATTAGGATGTCGTAATAACAGCTGTTCCCGGATCCCTCCTCTCTCAGGCGCAGAGTGGCACACCGTGTGGTTTTAGTCGGTCCGATTCCGACACACCGCCCCGCCGTAAACCCCGGTGGGGTGACGGCCCGTGAGGGTTTCCACACGTTAAAAAAAAAAAAAAAAAAAGGCACATCATGCCGCTTCCACAGATCGTGCGATACACTGCCTGTACCTTACAACTCATTAACGTGTGTATATGTTTGTTGTTCACGTAGTATGGTATGTTTAGCATGGCTCTTAGTGTTTTACTCTGAAATCTCAAGAGAATTTCAATATTACTGTTGCTAATAGTTCCCCACACTTGGATACCATAAGTTCATATGGCTTTCAACATGGTCTTATACGAGTAAATAGTAATTTTGCTTACAGCTGTCAGGTTTGACTTACGGCCTATAAACCAGTACATAGATCTCACTCTCATATCCAATTGTTTTCGTTTGATCCATATGTGTTTTCTCCAGGTTAACCGACGATCAAGATGTATCCCGAAGTGTTTAGCGTCTTCAGCTTGGGGAATCTCTCTGTTGCAAAGTTTTATAGACGGACAGGTTGGTTTTCTAAGGGTGAAGGTTGCATGGATGGATTTACTGTGATTTGGCTTAATGCACCATATGTCCAGCCACTTTAGAGGAATAGGCCTTAAGAGGAGACCTTGAAGACGTGGGCCTGTAGTTTGACTGATACTATTACTGGGTTACCATTAACTAATAGTATAGCTGTATCATCTGCGTATATAGCAGTTATAGTATCATCTTGTGTCGGTATATCAGCAGTTTACAGGAGATAAAGGATGGGACCCAATATACTTTCTTGTGATACTCGAGCGTTTCACCTTCCTGTAAATTTAATATTTCCCTCTGTACTTCCCTGGGACTAGCACTTTGCAATGGCAAACATATTTGCATTCGTGTTTCAAGATATTAGTTGACCTTTTTGTCATGTTCCGGATAGTTACCAGGGAGCGGTTGGAACATAGATTGCAATTACTCTGCGTTTACCTGAGCCTTTTCAAGATCTATTCTGGCCCACTTACCGTCAGCTATTTTTATAGGTGGAATATGTGCTATAGGTCTTTTAATCTTTTTTGTTAATTTCCACAGACAGTAGTTAGAGTCCACATATGGAGTAAGATTAGCCAGCTGATTTTGCAGGCGTTCGTTGTTTGCCTGACAAATCATGCGTTTGAGATCGTCTGATGCCTTGTTGATGGTTTTCTTATCCTGAAGCTATTTTGTGACATGTCATATTTTCTGTAGTTTTTGTCTTTCGCGTACTTTATTTTTTATTGTTTTGAAATAGGATGAATTGTAAGTGATTTTTGGCTTTACTACTGATATTGAGTCCTTGACCGCTTGGTATATAAGCTTGTTACGTGATTCAATAACTGATTCAACGTTGACCACACTATCTAATGGTGAGTTTAGATTAATGGATTTCGTCATTTTAACCTTATAGTTGTCCCAGTTAGTCTTATGGTTGTAAAGTCTCTGAGGATATTCGATCTGCACAGCGTTACATTGGACATTGATTAGAACCGGTGTATGATCAGATGAAAGATCAATACATTCAGCGATACTTATATGGCTTTGTGAGATATTTTTTGTCATAAAGAAGTCTAATAAGTCCGGTACTTTATTTGCATCTGACGGCCAATATGTCGGTGCACCGTGTGAAGCACATTGGAGGTTTAAATCTTTCATAGCTACATATAGCTGTCGAAGCTGTAGCCTCGTAAAGTCGTTAATCTAACACCCCAAAACATATGTTTTGCGTTCCAATCACCACCGCAAACATACCTGTTACCGAGTGTTTTGATGAACGTTGTAAAGCCATTTGTTGTAGTAGCGTGTTTCGGTTGACAATAAATTGCAGATAGTCTTGTTTCAACTTTATCGCCTTGGACTCTGATTGAAGTAGCCTATATCTTCTCGGCTTGGTATTCCTCAAAAGGATATTATTTGAGGTTTTTTTTATAAGTACAGCTGTTCCTCTATGAGAGTTACCTGACTGGTGATTTGTACCATAAACTTTGTAGTTCGGCAGTCTAAAATTATTTTTCTTGTAAAACGTGTTTCTGAGATCAAAGCTACATCGACTGGTTCAGTTTTTAGGAATAGTTCAAGTTCTTGTCTGCGTTCCGTCAGGCCGTTGGCGTTCCACGTAATTATTCTTAAGTTTAGGAGTGTTTTATAAGAATTGTGACCAGGTGAAACATGCGATCCATCATGTTGTGCAACATAATATTCATTGTGTTCTGAAATTTGTACAACATAACATCTAGTACCTCCACAAAGTTGTTTGGATCCTTGATCTCAGTTTTTGATTTTGTTGCTTGTGCATATGTCTTTTTTGTAGTAACTGTTATTTTGTTTAGTTGCGCCTGAGTAATTGCAGGCCTGCTGTTAAATTTGTTTTTCTGTTTTTTTTTCCTTTCTGTTTTATTTTTTGTGATTAAGTCCTTATGTTGTTTATATTTTATACAGTCTTTATAGCATGCTGGATATTTTTCTCGGCAATTTGCGCACGTTGCATCAGTATACGGTGGGAGTATGGTCTTCGCCACACTTAACGTATCTACGTTGGTTTTTAGCATATCCAAATCTTTGTCATCTTTTACACCGCAAGATGTCCATTTTTTTTGTACGGTGCCTCAAATAAAATTTTGGTGTGATTTGAATTCTTGATTTCGAAGATTTCTCTGTTGTTGTGTTGTGGTTCTAAGTTCACGTATAATAGTGGCATTATTTGTTTTAAACTTCTATGTCTTACATTTTGTAATTACTCTAACTTTACGGCGCAGTTCGAAAAGTTCATTCTTTATTAGTTCGGTGTCTTTTGAACAGTGAAGATTACGTACCACTACACGATAAGCTCTCTCGCTTTTTAGTTTGTAAGTATAATGGCTAATTGTCTTTCTCTATAAAATTAGTTCTTATGCTTTTATACGTATCTACATTCAATGGCATTAACTTTACCATGTGACCGAATCTTAAGGTCGTCATAGTATATTTGTTGGTATCTGTAATTGCTGAAATGAGTTCCTTTGATTTCGTTATGTCCAAGACTCCTGTTATAAACATAGGCTCTAGTTTCCGTGATTTAAGCTCTTTGTTCTGTTTAGAAGGTTCGGTTTATTTTCAGTTTTTTCAATCTGTTTTGTATCCTGACATTACACGGTGTTTTCATTATTTTTTTTTTGTTCGTTGTGCCAAGATTTAATTCAGTTTTCTTTTTAACGGGTATTTGATCATTTTGCCACAGTTTGTGAGTTTGTTTGTTGTTTTTGCAACTGTTAAATTTCCAAGTGAATGACTCCTAGAACGTTTGAATATCCTTTCTTAAAGCGTTTGCTGTATGAAGTTTGGGATTTTATTTTCTTTTTCATTTATCTCATTCATTTTGTTTTCACGAGTTGGATCGATATAAAAGGTATCTTGGGAGTGACGCCCTTTCCTCCAAGAAAGCTAACTTCAACGACGTTTGCCAGGTCCGCAGAAGTTGGCGCTTGAGACTGATCTCCTATCAGCTATGCATTCCTTTGGCACGATTCCACAGTGGGATACCACTGTGGAATTGAGATAATTGTTTTATGGAGGTTGTCTTCCTCTTAGTCGAGACAGTTAAACTAAGACTCCCGATTGCTTGTTAGCAGTTGCGGGTGTAGGTATTCATTTCCTAAAATCCACTTCTAACCGCCTTGTTAAACCAGTTGTCGGATTGAGGCTCGGTATTGGGGTTCGTTTTGCACCACCCGGGAGCACGTGTAGGGTATTGGTTAAGTGATTTCATACGGATGCAAACCACTCCACTCCCCTCCACTCCACAATCATTAAAGACTAAAGTATTTGACCAGTGCGTACTACCCATAATGATATACTGAGCCGAGTCGTGAATATTTACCATTGGACTGGTCCACAAGTTTAAAGTACCTCAGTGTGCGATGGAGCGTGCGATGCTGGGCGTTTCTCTGGCTGATAAAATTCGTAACGAGGTTATTCGACAGAGAACAAGAGTAACTGACATCGTACGGAGAGTCAGTACGCCAAAGAGAAATTGGGCAGCCCAAGCCTCCAGAGAAACCAATAGTCACTGGAGCCGAAGTGTACAAGAAACAAACGTAGTGTAGTGTGCCCTGCGCTCCTTGGGAGAGACCTTCGTTCATCAGTGGACGGCGATGGATTTATTTGATGACAAGAACAGAAACTCAAATCCGTATTTCGAGTATGTTAGGCTAGTTTCGGGCTTGGCAGGGGAATTTTGATATTTCTCCTTAAGGATTTCATTGAAAATAAGATATTTGACTATAGTAACCTTCTACTTAATCTGTTTATTCATATAAATCAACGTCCTTGTTTCAGACGTTAAGTGTCAAAGACGCATCATTAACGGTGAAGAGATAAATAAAAGTTTTGTGGTATGTAATTAAATTTTGTCCTTCATCCTATATTCTCAGATCTTTCTTAGTAGACTTGTATATTCAGTGATTCCTGTAGAGATACTTATGTCCAGAAACCTGTAGATGGATTAAAGCGAAGGTCAAAAGCGCAGGAGAAGAGGAAGTTGTAGATGTCCTGCACAAGATCCGGGAGCCGGTGTGTGGTGGGTAATAAGCCCGCCAATCATCTCCTGCTGGGAAGCTGCAGGTCTCCCCACAATTCGCCAATTCGTCTTAAAAGCAGGGCGTTCAACGGTCGACGCTGTGTTACGCCAAAGGGACATATCCGAAGTAGGCGTTGTTAGCGGTATCCAACGCAAGGAAGCACTCCTCTACAACGGGGTGCTAAATCACCTGAGTTGTGAGTTCCTATGATGACTTCTGGACATACAGTCTTGTAATACCGTAGGATAGATACTATGTGATAGAAATATAGTACATAGCAATGGCTGGTCATTAGTTTCAGTTCAGTTAACACGTATTAATTTGCAGTTATGAAATTTTACGTTCGGCATAATTTGATAAATTGTGCAGGTTTATTCAAATAGAGTAACTAATGCTACGATTATTTATTATTTTTTATATATATGTATAATATCATTTTTAGCATGTAGTGTTTGCGTTAATTTATTCAAGCTAACTGTATTTTTAATAAACTACAATGTACCCATACGCAAGGTATGCGATTAGTGCTAGGTTCGATTCTTTTTAATTATTTGTGTATTGCCTTGCTGTTCTCTTTACTAAACATACTCGTATACATATTTCAGGTTTACATCGTTTGGGATTTATCGAATGCAAAACTAACCAAGTTCCTTGACACTAATACTAAGTGTGACACTATACTAATAATAAGTGTCCTTGACACTATACTAATAATAATATGTGGTGGTACCTTAATAAGTACAAATTTGGTTATAACTGCAGATGAATGTCTGAAATTGTTCCCGAATCTGTACGTGATAGCAGGTTACAATAAGTATATCCCAGGTGGTGTAGGTCAAAATAAGGCGGAAAAAGAATGTTTGAAAATAGCGAAGAAACGTATAACTGACAGACATTATTATAGCGGTAATATATTTTTTTTATTACTTTGGAATGTTATACTTTTATCACTTGCAAACTTATTTATGGGTAACATTTTAAATTTCTTCGTACCACATGCTGAACAGGTTTGGTTTGAGTACATGCCAAAGTGGTAGGCAGTACTATATACTGACTGGCCTTTTGGCTTAGTGCTTAGTGATCCTGAGTGCTGAATGGTCGTAGGTTCATAGTACAGGCTTTGTCTGGTTTGGGCACACATTTCTCATCGTCTCGTTATTATTATTATATCAGGACAATCTTTGGTCCTCGTACATAATAGCCTGCTCAATACTCCACTGAGTATGTAGTCTACACTTAGCGCCTTCAAACATTGCAGCACTTGTTTGCATTAGCAGCATTTGGCTTTATGTACGTGTCTTAAAAAAAATGAAAGTCATCAGATGATCGGCAAGAAGACTTTATAGTATCAATTTACAATTTTTCAACTAAAAGTGTGGTTAAAAAAGTAAATGATACTACAATTATCTCTATACGAGCAAATTTACTGTTTTCGGTAACTCTGCCATTAGGGTTACACAAAATTGAATACGTGTGAGACGTGAAGGCACAGTTAATATCTAACTTATGTTATTCCAACCTGGTTAGCTCGAACGTTTATAATTATTCAAATTTCTTAGACTCTTACATTAATTAAATCATTTGAAAAGTGTTATTTGAGAGCAATTCTGTTTTTTAAAAGAACCTGCCCAAGTGATTCTATTCTATCTGAAGGAAGGCATGAATAGAATCCATAATTTGAGGTCACTATATTCATTGGGAATTCAAACAATACAGTAAGGTGACTTACACTATAGTGGAATAGTGAGATGCTTTTTTATGCCTCCCTTGGCGTCGTAAAAGGCATGACAGTGATCGTGGCAGTGTAAGGCTCATACACTTACCACGATTGCTGTCACCGCTGCATCATGTAGTTACAAGATTGCGGGGTACACTATATAACAATAACTCCACACAACTCACACACGGCCATCTGATTTTAAAATTAGGCAGAGCCTATGTCATGGTAACCAGACTGCTGATAAACATATTTACATATTTTTAAATACGTACATTGTAAGTAGATTACACGTAGATAACACACAGAAGAAATCATTGTGTTCATCACACAAATATTTTTCCTGAGTGGGAATGGAACACGACCTCCGGCCTTGCAGTCAGAGTTACTAACTACTAGACTAACAGGCCCATTAATTTAATTAATTCATAAATACAGGGTGGGCCACGAATTAGTCAACATTTGAAAAAATCATGTAAAAAAACTATTTAATATATTACAAAAATTGATTATTAACAACAAAGCTATGTAGTTGAAATTTATTTATTTAAAATACAGCGTCTAAATGATTACCATTTCGACGTTTGCAATGTTCAAAGCGAGCACCGATATTTTCGAATACTCGTCGGCAAAGAGACCGCGAGTTCGACGACATCTCTTCACTGATTTTTCTCTTAGTTGACGTAGTGTATTTGGTTTATTGATATAGACACGTTTCTTCAAATAATCCCATAAAAAGAAGTCTGCTGGTGATAGATTTAGACTTTTGGGTAGCCATGGAATTTAACCTTGTTTGGTTTTCCGGAAAAATGTCTTTGACCATCGGCAGAGACTCATTGCATGTGTGACAAGTGACTCCATCTTGTTGAAACTGTGTGTTACGATTGTAGCCAACAAATTCCAGTAGTATCAATCCCAACAACTCCCGTAACATTTTCACTGTCGCGAAAATCTGACAAAAATAGGGTTCAATGATTTTTACTGCTCTAATACCTGTAATTTTGTTGTTTACATGTCGTTTAGGTGAAAATGGGCTTCGTCAGAAAATAAGATGTAGTCAAAGTTGCTGAATCGTTCTAACATTGTTTCGACACACGATTTGTGCAAATTTAAATCATTAGGTTTTAGTTTCTACATTACGTGGATCTTATATAGATGTAATTTCAAATATAATTTCAAAATATGGCGTATTGATGTGCGGGATAAATCTAATTTATCAATAATCTGTCGATAAATCTGGATTACGTCGAACAGAAGCGCCAACTTGCTGCACGTTCTCTTCGGTCCGAGAAGTCCGTGGGCCTTCGGTTTACTTCACATTTAGCGTTGATCCCGTTTCCTCGAACTTCTTTACTCATTTTTTTTATTAAAGGAACACACAGACACTAATTAAAGTCGTGTAAATTGTATTATCACGGAATAACATGACATAACCCGTAATGACATACGGAGCCGAGATGTGGACACTCACGATTGGACGTGCCATTCTGGGCGTTTCTCTGGCTGATACAATTCGTAACGAGGTTATACGATAGAGAACGAGAGTAACTGACATCGCACGGAGAACAAGTACTCTGAATTATCTCTAGACAAACCAATGGTCGCTAGAGTCGAAGTGTGCTAGAGTGGGGACCATGATTGGGTAAATGTAGTATAGGGCACCCTTGCGGCGCGATGGACCGACGACTTGAAGGTGACCGGCAGCGGATGGATGTGAATTGCCCAAGACCGAGATGGTTGCCGCTCCTTTGGGGAGGCCTTAGTTCAGCGGTGGACGACGATGAGTTAATTTGAAATCGTATTTAATGCGAAATAGTCATCTCACAGTAATAGAAAGCGAACCGTTGTTTAATTAAAATTGTTTCACATAGTAAGCACAGTAAGTAATAAGTGGTTAGTTCCCTCCCCACACCCCAGACGGTGTTTGTTTGTGCGGGATGTTAGATTCAAATGTTAACGAATTCTTAACCCACCCTATAGAAATAATTGAACATGTCATGTCATTAACGCATCCGTGCGAACCAAGTAAATCAGAGCCTTTACTGTCACAACCAGACTCTTTAGAAATATTATAAATAGTATTTTCTTATAAATTAGAAAACTCGCAATTAATGTTCTGTGTGGAAGTTGAACACAGAACCTTTGGCTTAGCAACCTAAATTACAAAAAAAGATGAAGATCAACAGGTCGTCCATTGACTCCTACTGACACTGGTCGTCTGTAAGTCGTTGATTCCACCACCTTACAGACGACCAGTATCAAGTTATGTTTCTGTTGATACTCACCAACTGAGTGAGATTACTAGAGCTGCTTCTCTTTTTCGTAGGAACACGTTCTCGTTAGAAGTCAAACAGAATTTAAAACTGTAAAGTTTCGTGTAATCTCTAGTTCTGTAAAAGAGTTTCCTCGAACTAGCAGGTAGATATTTAGCTACATAGATAGGGCGGTAATTACCACCCGATCCGATGTTCAGAGTGCTTAGCCTGTCGTCCTTCGAATGTTTCGTATTAAAATTTCTCGCTCAGGCCTAGACGTGGAGTTTAGTTTGATAGTGTTCAATATGTGTGAATTCTGTGACTATCGGCCTGATTATGCCTGGTTTTCTTGGGAGCCGATATATGTCCCGTATATAAGACGGTGGACCAGGCATGTCAATTGCTGTTCCTACATTTATAACAATATTTATTAGAACCGTCGCCGTCTCGCCTTCTTCACTTTGTGGGACAGTGCGTATTTCAAAGGAAGACGAATACGATAATTAAATACTTTATATCTTGTTTTTGTCTCTAAAATTTGAAAGTTTTCAATACATACTCGTTTTTCCTTTTGTAACTCCTCAATTTGTCGGCCATCGTTTGGGAACATTATAGCGTCCATATGTGATGCCTCAATGCCCCGAGTCATTGCGACCACAACGGTCCCGGTGTACTGGTGGAGAGCGGAGATCTCGCGGCTGAGAACGACAGTCGCAAGATTGCGCTGCCCGTACCTTCGAGCTCGGGGAAGATGGATAGCCACTGTCGAGGGGATCAACGGAGTATGGCGAGAATATGGAGCTGCAGTAAAGGCTCTCAGCGATGCAATCGCTGATGCCAAGGCTCGGTCAAGGAAAGCACTCATCGCGGGACTGGATAGGAATCCATGGGGGCACCCATATAAAATGGTACTGGTTAAGCTCAAACCATGGGTCCCACCGTAGACAGAAACTATGGACCCGCAGTTCCCCAGGCGTCTAGGACAGTCTCCCGATTCCTCCATCCCAATCGGACCGCCAAATCTGTTCCGACAAGTATGAGATGACGGAGGCTGAACTGGACCGAGTCACGCGGCAGCTCGCTTCCCGCAACACTGGACCCGCCTGGACCTGACGGCATTCTTGGTTTGGCGTTGGTGATAGCTCTGTCGGTACTGGGGGACAGACTGAAGCGGATTTTTACAGATTGTTTCCGCCTCGGTATCTTCTCCCTCGGTTGGTAAGAAGCAAGACTGGTGCTCTTAAAAAAGAAAGGAAGGACTGCAGATTCTCCCTCCGCGTTCCGACCGATATGCCTGCTGAACTAGTCGGGGAAACTCTTTGAGAAAATAATCTCTGACCGGATCTGCGGGTATCTGTTGCGAATGGGCGCTGACCTATTGGACTGTTAGTTTGGATTCTGACGAGAACACTCGACAGTAGATGCTGTTAGGTGCATTCGATCCCTGTCGGAGTCGATAGTCTGATCGGGGGAGGAGGAGAGTATCGTGGCAGTTAGCCTTGATATAGTCATCGGTCCTCGATGCGTAAGCGTATCATGAGGTGCCGCTCTATTTGCGGACCGTTATTGAGGCCTATCTGCGCCATAGGACGATGAAGTTTATCAGTCGGAACGGAGTGAAGAATCGTGAAGTGATGTGGGGTTCCTCAGGGCTCGGTATTGGGCCCATTATTATAAAACCTCGCATACGATGCTGTCCTACGCACCAATCTGTCCTTTGGCCTAAGTATCATCAGGTATGTGGACGATACACTAATACTGGCTAGAAAGTTACACTTCGAGGAGGTGCTTTGGGTCGCCGAGCAGAGTGTGGCTAGTGTCGTGGAAAAGATACGTGAGCTGGGCCTGAGAGCGCCACCTCTACATGGGGGTTGTTAGATCTATGGTCCTCTATAGGGCGCTCGTCTGGTTTAATGACCGGGTGGGTGCCTCCCGCTGCCGGGCTCTACTCAGGAGCCTGCAGCGGTTGATGGCCATACGGATCGTGCGAGGCTACCACACAATCTTCTTTCAGGTGGCGACTTTTCTGGTGCGATCGCCGTCCTTCGACATTCTGACCGACATGGACACAATGATCTACGATCTAATTCATTCTGTCGGTCGGAATAATGAAGAGGCTGCGCCAGATCATGAGCCCGGAATGCTAAGGCAGAACGTGCATAAGCAAGCTCTGGTGAGTTAGCAGGCACGGCTCGAAATTCAGGGCTGTGCTAGCCAACGCGCTGACCGAGCCGTGCTATTGAACTTTGAAGCATGGACTGACTGTGTCACCTATCGATTGACTCAGATATTCACCGGGCATTGCTGCTACGGTGAGTATCTGAATCGAATAGGACGGGAGGTTACGGTACAATGCCACCACTGCGAGTCCGATCGCGACTCCGCCCAGCACACGCTGGAGGTCTGCCCTGCTTGGGAGTCTGAGTGTCGAGGACTGGTCCGGGACACCATGCAAAACCTTTCATCGGGCAGCACGCTTGATCGCGGCAATGCTGGCGAGTGGTCGCTAATTCCGTAATCGCCGCCTAAGGGTCGTTGCGGCCACATGTTGGGGCGATGTAACCGCTGCAAACGACCTGAGACAAGTGACACCCCGATGCGGTCGGGGAGTGTCGTCTAGGGTGGGGTGCTGTTCTGCCTCTTACTGCGTAGAGTAGCGAGAGGTGTGATAGCGTCTTGCCCTGAGGCATGTGGTGCTCGGGATGTACTTCAGTTGTGAGGTACGGCAGGGAGGACTCCAGAAGCCACAATGCGTTCCTGGAGCTCCTCCCGACTACCGAGGTAGGCTGCGGTGAGGTTTAGTAGGTATTCCCAAGGTTAAAAAAAAGCCCAGATACTTCATCTTCAATAGTGGATGTGAAACACACACAAACACACAAACAAAACAATAACCACAAGCTAAACTATTTCTTTAATAGAACTCATCCCAACACTGTCACTTGTTCACATCCATTGACCACCGGCCGTTCTCTACCACCTCCTGAAACCGACTGACGGACAATGCCGTCACTTGTCCCTCACCTATCGGGAATTTCAAACCTTTTGATTTTTTTTCTCTTTTCGGGTACCTGTAAAGTTACCTTCTTACGCTATTGTTTAATGGAATGAAATATCAGGATAAGTTCAACTTCACACAAATTTCCTAACAAATGCACGTTCATAAACACCACGTGTCACTTGGGAAGCCTAGCCTCTAGAATCTAGGTAAAGTTTTGTTCCGGTGTTAATTTAAACAAACACGATGTAATGTAAGAATCACAATTCGAACAGCGATAAAAGGGATAGAAATAAAAAAGTAAAAGTACTAGAAGAAAATTAAAACCCATCCATTGCTATACCACTACTACCACTATATTTATTTATTGTCATCCACTATTGAACAGAGACTTCCCTCAAAGAGCGCCAATCATCCTAGTTAAGTCATCTTTCAATACCATATTACATTTATATTTTAATTATATTACTTTCCATTTACATTTATAACGATTTCTTTATGTTATGAAATTTTACTGATGATACGATTACTTTTATTCAAGATTGATATTTCTTTGAAAGTAGTGGATTATGTGTGAACATGAAGATGACGAGACAGAAAAGCATCAGACCAAACACCCAAGATGAAAATTAGATAAAAATATCAGTCGTAGAACACTTTTATAAATCAAACATACCTTTTAGAAAAAAAAACTCTGGAAACGTGTTTGTTTTGCAAAGAAGAAATGTACAAAATAATCTTATAGTCGTCTCTGAAACTCCTTTAGAAAAATATTCAGTACAAAATCAACACTAAATGGTAACATTATTTCAAATTGATCTAGTTATCTGCCAATCTGTATCAAACAAGTTCTAAATATACCGTGTCGTCCTAACATCGTGCACTAGAATTTACGCAATTTAGATTGCTTAAGCACCTGTTGTCCACCGACATTTACACTGATTCTTTAAAAGAGTTGTCATCACCAGGACCGAACACTGTCACCGGTAGAACATCGACCGTTCTCTGCTAGCTTCCGACACCGACTGACGAGCAATCGAGCGATCCTGCAACTAGTCGCCCATCCAATGGAAATTTCTGTAGTGTTTCAACCCTCAGACCGTTTTTTTGCTCGACTACCTGATAAATTGTAGCGCCTTCCTGTGTTATTGTTTCAAAACAATAAAATATTATTTTAACTAATACTTCTAAAGGATGCCGAAATAAATTGATATTCGCAAACACCACGCTTCTTATAAAGCTGATTGATTTGATCTAAGTAAAGTTTTGACCACGTGTTACTTTAACTAGACACGATGAGGTTAAGGATTGGGAATAAACACAAAAGAGCAAGCCAAGAGAAAAAAACAATAATTTTTAAAATTTTATTTCGATATTTACTATTTGAAAATTCTGAAACAGAAATCGGTCATCATTGAAATGAATAGACGAAAAAGAGAATGGAGTCAGAGAAGCTTGGGCACCGATAACCTCATTCTATCGGTAAAAAGTAACGAAATATTTGGTGTGGTATCACTTCGGCCGAGCTGACCCTTAAGTACCAAAACATGGCTCTGCCACGATTACCTTTCATACGCACAGATAGAATGCTATTTAAAAATGAAGCAAAAATAAAATGATAAAGGACAAGAATCAGACAATGACAAAAAGTTATTTATAAATATTTAAAAACAGAAGATGACTATAAGGCATGTTTACTTTTTAGATATCGACATGATACTTACAACAGAGAAATTTAATAGCAGGTTAACTGAAACACAAATACATATAGGGTTAAATAGAAACATATTAATACACATTTACAAACAAACACTTACCGTGACGCTCTAACGTTATACGTTGAAAGTTACACGATGTACACGTCACGTACACCAATACTTAAAAACCCGAATTTGCATGACTCTCAAGTTAAACTGTTTCTTAAATAGAACTCTCATTTGAGCACTGTCAATTGTTCACACCGATAGTCCACCGACCGTTTGCTATCAGCTCTTGAGGCTCAGACTATTGTTTTTGGGTATCTGTAAACTTAACAACCTGTGCTATTGTTCCGATATATTGAAAACAAAAGTTCTAAAGATTTTCTAAACTCTCACACACCGATTATTTTATTCTTGGAAAGTTTTTTTGGCAGACAATATAGTAATAACATTTGTTTTGTAACAAAAACAACTTTAAGAACACTATCTATAAAATAATAAAGAAATTTTTTTTATTTCCGAGAAAAGGAGAAAGAAGAAAAGAAAAATAATTCTACCCGACATTGACCGGAGGCCACACGCAATTATAATGCCCTGTACAACGCCACAATATTGCAGCAGTTTGAGGTACTGCAGCGTTGATATTATACTCGTAATAGGGCCCTCTGCCGGTGCCTTCGGTTTGTCCTCTGGCGTGAGCCGTATTCATATAAATAGTGGTGTACATTGTACAGTCTCAGACTCCTCCTCCTTCTAAAAATTTATATCAGAAGCAAAAACTTCACTTACACTCACTTACACTACTTTGAATATGCAGCTTGCGTTTCATTAGGTAAACTTTCTTTAAATCACTAATTACAAATCTATGTGTTGCAACTTAAAGCTGTCTGTATACGCCACTTACATCAATACTTTGGAATTTCAGCTTGCGTTGTTTACTAGTTAAACTTTCTCTAAATCACTAGTTAGAACGCTATGTATTGTAACATAAAACCATCTGTATACGTCACTTACACCAACACTTTAAAATTCCAGCTTGTGTGATTCACAAGTTATTTTTTTTTTAAATCAATTATTAAGTAAGAATCACAATTCGAACAGCGATAAAAGGGATAGAAATAAAAAAGTAAAAGTACTAGAAGAAAATTAAAACCCATCCATTGCTATACCACTACTACCACTATATTTATTTATTGTCATCCACTATTGAACAGAGACTTCCCTCAAAGAGCGCCAATCATCCTATTTAAGTCATCTTTCAATACCATATTACATTTATATTTTAATTATATTCCTTTCCATTTACATTTATAACGATTTCTTTATGTTATGAAATTTTACTGATGATACGATTACTTTTATTCAAGATTGATATTTCTTTGAAAGTAGTGGATTATGTGTAAACATGAAGATGACGAGACAGAAAAGCATCAGACCAAACACCCAAGATGAAAATCAGATAAAAATATCAGTCGTAGAACACTTTTATGAATCAAACATACCTTTTAGAAAAAAAAACTCTGGAAACGTGTTTGTTTTGCAAAGAAGAAATGTACAAAATAATCTTATAGTCGTCTCTTAAACTCCTTCAGAAAAATATTCAGTACAAAATCAACACTAAATGGTAACATTATTTCAAATTGATCTAGGTATCTGCCAATCTGTATCAAACAAGTTCTAAATATACCGTGTCGTGCTAACATCGTGCACTAGAATTTACGCAATTTAGATTGCTTAAGCACCTGTTGTCCACCGACATTTACACTGA
The DNA here is from genome assembly GCA_949316085.1 of Hypercompe scribonia. Lineage (NCBI taxonomy): Eukaryota > Metazoa > Arthropoda > Insecta > Lepidoptera > Erebidae > Hypercompe > Hypercompe scribonia. The sequence continues at coordinate 20,038,365 of OX438982.1, read as the reverse complement.
TTCTTTAAAAGAATTGTCATCACCAGGACCGAACACTGTCACTGATAAAACATCGACCGCTCTCTGCTAGCTTCCGACGCCGACTGACGAGACGTTTTTTTGCTCGACTACCTGAAAAATTGTAGCGACTTCCTGTGTTATTGTTTCAAAAGAATGAAATATTATTTAAACTAATATTTCTGAAGGATGCCGAAATAAATTGATATTCGCAAACACCACGCTTCTTATAAAGCTGATTTATTTGATCTAAGTAAAGTTTTGACCAAGTGTTACTTTAACTAGACACGATGAGGTTAAGTATTGGGAATAAACATAAAAGAGCAAGCCAAGAAAAAAAAACATTTTTGAAGTGAAAACTTCTTTAGGCGCGTTGAGCGTTTTGGTAGAGGGTAAAATCCTCGGTTCGCGTTACCGACATGCTAATGATAATAGTATTTCTATAGCTATGGAGAATATGATATTATATATGAATTTTATTATTATTATCAAGGAATTTTTTATGTTTTATATATAATATATATATATATAATATTATATATAATATATATGAAACATAAAAAATTTCATATAATTTTTGCATATAGTTTTAATTACTCTCAACTTAATAGTTCCGTTTTCACTTCTATCGGCAGTCCCACGACTGCTACTGTTTTTTTCTTTAAATTTTATTTCGATATTTACTACTTGAAAATTCTGAAACAGAAATCAGTCATCATTGAAATTAATAGACGAAAAAGAGAATGGAGTCAGAGAAGTTTAGGCACCGGTAACCTCGTTCTCTCGGTTATAAGTAACGAAATATTTGGTGTGGTATCACTTCGATCGAGCTGACCCTTAAGTACCAAAAACTAGTGATGTACATTATTCAAGAATAAACATTACATATATATACATACACATAACACATATAATAAATATACTTTCAAAATATGAAATTATAGAAACGATCGGTTAATTTTATACCTACTTACCTTGCAGCCTAGCGACGCTAATCTGTACGAACCACACGAACGTTGATGGACCTCGACTTCTTTTGTATATGCTAAAGGGGATGGATTTTTTTTTGTGGATATACATTATTGACTTTAAATTTTGCCACGATATTAAAAAATGTTCAATAGCTTAATTTTAAAATTTAAGTTATATTGGTTAATTCTTATCTATTATAAAATTTTTAAAAATCGTTACTTATTATGTAACAATTGTGTAAAACAATATATAATATATATAAACTAGTGGTCGCTTGGAGGTCGAAAATCAATCATAATAAAGCACACGTTATGTTACATATATCAAGGTCAATCAACATGAATCAACATCAACATCATCAACAGTCAACATGAAATAGATTTTTAATTTTCAGTATTAGATAGATAACGTTTTTAAAGTTATTTTTGTTCACAAAAAATGTTTTAAGTGTCGTGTCTGGCAATAAAACTTTTTCTAAGAATGAAATAATCAGTGTGTGAAAAAAACTTTATATTCATGTACATTCGTTTGTTTACACAATGTTTAGAAATATTTTCATATTGATATTCCATCACGCGGAAACAATAACACAGGAAGCTAACTCTGCCGGTACCTGAAATAATAATAGTTTAAGGCTTAGGAGCTGATAGAGATCAGTCGGTGTACTGTCGGTGTGGATATGTGACAGTATTCAGGTAAATATAGTTTTATATTTATTAGAACCTGCCAACGTGACACTAGCCTGCCCGACAGTAAGCACCTACCACTTTATAAGTAACCAAGCGAAAGAAAAAGGAGAGTGTTGAAATTTACAGAAATCTTCGTTGATCGGGAGACAAGTAAGTCGATAGTCGGTGTCATTTATTCGTTAATCTCTTTCTCTTTCTTCTGGCGAGACGCTAAGTGTTTAGTGGTTTATTTGTGTGAATATGTTTCTATTTAGTATTATAACGAGACAACAATTAGCCAATTCCTTTAGAATTTCTTCAGAGTTGTAACGTTTCGTATTGAAGCGATAGTACAGTAAGCAGATACCACTACATATGTAACAATGCAAAAAAAAGTCTGAGTGTTGAAATGTTCCAGAAATTTTCGTTCATTGAGTGACAATTAATGCAATAACTTGTTTGTTGGCGTCATTATGTACTATCAGTATTAAAAAATATCAATGTTCGGACGAGATAACGAGTATAAGTAAAATGTGATAAAATAGGATAATGAGTAATATTTAGGAAAAAGTTTAACTTGTGACCCACGCAAGCTGGAATTTTAAAGTGTTGGTGTAAGTGACGTAACCAAATCCCTTTAAGTTTCAATGCGTAGCGTTGTAAATAGTGATTTAGAAAAAGTGTAACTTGTGACCCACGCAAGCTGGAATTTCAAAGTGTTGGTGTAAGTGACACAAACCAATCACTTTAAGTAATAATGCAAGCCGTTATAATTAGTGATTAAGAAAAAGTGTAACTTGTGAATGTCGCAAGCTGATATTGTAAAGTGTTAGTGAAAGTGACGTATTCAGATCGCATTAAGTTAAAATACATAGCGTTGTAATTAGTGATTTTGAAAAAAATAAACTTGTGGACGACTCAAGCTGGCATTTAAAAGTGTTGGTGTAAGTTACGTAAACATTACGCTATAAGTTGCAACACATGGCGTTACAATAATTGATTTAAAAAAAAAATAACTTGTGAATCACACAAGCTGGAATTTTAAAGTGTTGGTGTAAGTGACGTATACAGATGGTTTTATGTTACAATGCATAGCGTTCTAACTAGTGATTTAGAGAAAGTTTAACTAGTAAACAACGCAAGCTGAAATTCCAAAGTATTGGTGTAAGTGGCGTATACAGACAGCTTTAAGTTGCAACACATAGATTTGTAATTAGTGATTTAAAGAAAGTTTAACTAATGAAACGCAAGCTGCATATTCAAAGTAGTGTAAGTGAGTGTAAGTGAAGTTTTTGCTTCTGATATAAATTTTTAGAAGGAGGAGGAGTCTGAGACTGTATAATGTACACCACTATTTATATGAATACGGCTCACGCCAGAGGACAAACCGAAGGCACCGGCAGAGGGCCCTATTACGAGTATAATATCAACGCTGCAGTACCTCAAACTGCTGCAATATTGTGGCGTTGTACAGGGCATTATAATTGCGTGTGGCCTCCGGTCAATGTCGGGTAGAATTATTTTTCTTTTCTTCTTTCTCCTTTTCTCGGAAATAAAAAAAAAAATTCTTTATTATTTTATAGATAGTGTTCTTAAAGTTGTTTTTGTTACAAAACAAATGTTATTACTATATTGTCTGCCAAAAAAACATTCCAAGAATAAAATAATCGGTGTGTGAGAGTTTAGAAAATCTTTAGAACTTTTGTTTTCAATATATCGGAACAATAGCACAGGTTGTTAAGTTTATAGATACCCAAAAACAATAGTCTGAGCCTCAAGAGCTGATAGCAAACGGTCGGTGGACTATCGGTGTGAACAATTGACAGTACTCAAATGAGAGTTCTATTTAAGAAACAGTTTAACTTGAGAGTCATGCAAATTCGGGTTTTAAGTATTGGTGTACGTGACGCGTACATCGTGTAACTTTCAACGTATAACGTTAGAGCGTCACGGTAAGTGTTTGTTTGTAAATGTGTATTAATATGTTTCTATTTAACCCTATATGTATTTGTGTTTCAGTTAACCTGCTATTAAATTTCTCTGTTGTAAGTATCATGTCGATATCTAAAAAGTAAACATGCCTTATAGTCATCTTCTGTTTTTAAATATTTATAAATAACTTTTTGTCATTGTCTGATTCTTGTCCTTTATCATTTTATTTTTGCTTCATTTTTAAATAGCATTCTATCTGTGCGTATGAAAGGTAATCGTGGCAGAGCCATGTTTTGGTACTTAAGGGTCAGCTCGACCGAAGTGATACCACACCAAATATTTCGTTACTTTTTACCGATAGAATGAGGTTATCGGTGCCCAAGCTTCTCTGACTCCATTCTCTTTTTCGTCTATTCATTTCAATGATGACCGATTTCTGTTTCAGAATTTTCAAATAGTAAATATCGAAATAAAATTTTAAAAATTATTGTTTTTTTCTCTTGGCTTGCTCTTTTGTGTTTATTCCCAATCCTTAACCTCATCGTGTCTAGTTAAAGTAACACGTGGTCAAAACTTTACTTAGATCAAATCAATCAGCTTTATAAGAAGCGTGGTGTTTGCGAATATCAATTTATTTCGGCATCCTTTAGAAGTATTAGTTAAAATAATATTTTATTGTTTTGAAACAATAACACAGGAAGGCGCTACAATTTATCAGGTAGTCGAGCAAAAAAACGGTCTGTGGGTTGAAACACTACAGAAATTTCCATTGGGTGGGCGACTAGTTGCAGGATCGCTCGATTGCTCGTCAGTCGGTGTCGGAAGCTAGCAGAGAACGGTCGATGTTCTATCGGTGACAGTGTTCGGTCCTGGTGATGACAACTCTTTTAAAGAATCAGTGTAAATGTCGGTGTACAACAGGTGCTTAAGCAATCTAAATTGCGTAAATTCTAGTGCACGATGTTAGGACGACACGGTATATTTAGAACTTGTTTGATACAGATTGGCAGATGACTAGATCAATTTGAAATAATGTTACCATTTAGTGTTGATTTTGTACTGAATATTTTTCTGAAGGAGTTTAAGAGACGACTATAAGATTATTTTGTACATTTCTTCTTTGCAAAACAAACACGTTTCCAGAGTTTTTTTTTCTAAAAGGTATGTTTGATTCATAAAAGTGTTCTACGACTGATATTTTTATCTGATTTTCATCTTGGGTGTTTGGTCTGATGCTTTTCTGTCTCGTCATCTTCATGTTCACACATAATCCACTACTTTCAAAGAAATATCAATCTTGAATAAAAGTAATCGTATCATCAGTAAAATTTCATAACATAAAGAAATCGTTATAAATGTAAATGGAAAGGAATATAATTAAAATATAAATGTATTATGGTATTGAAAGATGACTTAACTAGGATGATTGGCGCTCTTTGAGGGAAGTCTCTGTTCAATAGTGGATGACAATAAATAAATATAGTGGTAGTAGTGGTATAGCAATGGATGGGTTTTAATTTTCTTCTAGTACTTTTACTTTTTTATTTCTATCCCTTTTATCGCTGTTCGAATTGTGATTCTTACATTACATCGTGTTTGTTTAAATTAACACCGGAACAAAACTTTACCTAGATTCTAGAGGCTAGGCTTCCCAAGTGACACGTGGTGTTTATGAACGTGCATTTGTTAGGAAATTTGTGTGAAGTTGAACTTATCCTGATATTTCATTCCATTAAACAATAGCGTAAGAAGGTAACTTTACAGGTACCCGAAAAGAGAAAAAAAATCAAAAGGTTTAAAATTCCCGATAGGTGAGGGACAAGTGACGGCATTGTCCGTCAGTCGGTTTCAGGAGGTGGTAGAGAACGGCCGGTGGTCAATGGATGTGAACAAGTGACAGTGTTGGGATGAGTTTTATTAATGAAATAGTTTAGCTTGTGGTTATTGTGAATCAACATGAAATAGATTTTTAATTTTCAGTATTAGATAGATAACGTTTTTAAAGTTATTTTTGTTCACAAAAAATGTTTTAAGTGTCGTGTCTGGCAATAAAACTTTTTCTAAGAATGAAATAATCAGTGTGTGAAAAAAACTTTATATTCATGTACATTCGTTTGTTTACACAATGTTTAGAAATATTTTCATATTGATATTCCATCACGCGGAAACAATAACACAGGAAGCTAACTCTGCCGGTACCTGAAATAATAATAGTTTAAGGCTTAGGAGCTGATAGAGATCAGTCGGTGTACTGTCGGTGTGGATATGTGACAGTATTCAGGTAAATATAGTTTTATATTTATTAGAACCTGCCAACGTGACACTAGCCTGCCCGACAGTAAGCACCTACCACTTTATAAGTAACCAAGCGAAAGGAAAAGGAGAGTGTTGAAAATTACAGAAATCTTCGTTGATCGGGAGACAAGTAAGTCGATAGTCGGTGTCATTTATTCGTTAATCTCTTTCTCTTTCTTCTGGCGAGACGCTAAGTGTTTAGTGGTTTATTTGTGTGAATATGTTTCTATTTAGTATTATAACGAAACAACAATTAGCCAATTCCTTTAGAATTTCTTCAGAGTTGTAACGTTTCGTATTGAAGCGATAGTACAGTAAGCAGATACCACTACATATGTAACAATGCAAAAAAAAGTCTGAGTGTTGAAATGTTCCAGAAGTTTTCGTTCATTGAGTGACAATTAATGCAATAACTTGTTTGTTGGCGTCATTATGTACTATCAGTATTAAAAAATATCAATGTTCGGACGAGATAACGAGTATAAGTAAAATGTGATAAAATAGGATAATGAGTAATATTTAGGAAAAAGTTTAACTTGTGACCCACGCAAGCTGGAATTTTAAAGTGTTGGTGTAAGTGACGTAACCAAATCCCTTTAAGTTTCAATGCGTAGCGTTGTAAATAGTGATTTAGAAAAAGTGTAACTTGTGACCCACGCAAGCTGGAATTTCAAAGTGTTGGTGTAAGTGACGTAACCAAATCCCTTTAAGTTTCAATGCGTAGCGTTGTAAATAGTGATTTAGAAAAAGTGTAACTTGTGACCCACGCAAGCTGGAATTTCAAAGTGTTGGTGTAAGTGACACAAACCAATCACTTTAAGTAATAATGCAAGCCGTTATAATTAGTGATTAAGAAAAAGTGTAACTTGTGAATGTCGCAAGCTGATATTGTAAAGTGTTAGTGAAAGTGACGTATTCAGATCGCATTAAGTTAAAATACATAGCGTTGTAATTAGTGATTTTGAAAAAAATAAACTTGTGGACGACTCAAGCTGGCATTTAAAAGTGTTGGTGTAAGTTACGTAAACATTACGCTATAAGTTGCAACACATGGCGTTACAATAATTGATTTAAAAAAAAAATAACTTGTGAATCACACAAGCTGGAATTTTAAAGTGTTGGTGTAAGTGACGTATACAGATGGTTTTATGTTACAATGCATAGCGTTCTAACTAGTGATTTAGAGAAAGTTTAACTAGTAAACAACGCAAGCTGAAATTCCAAAGTATTGGTGTAAGTGGCGTATACAGACAGCTTTAAGTTGCAACACATAGATTTGTAATTAGTGATTTAAAGAAAGTTTAACTAATGAAACGCAAGCTGCATATTCAAAGTAGTGTAAGTGAGTGTAAGTGAAGTTTTTGCTTCTGATATAAATTTTTAGAAGGAGGAGGAGTCTGAGACTGTATAATGTACACCACTATTTATATGAATACGGCTCACGCCAGAGGACAAACCGAAGGCACCGGCAGAGGGCCCTATTACGAGTATAATATCAACGCTGCAGTACCTCAAACTGCTGCAATATTGTGGCGTTGTACAGGGCATTATAATTGCGTGTGGCCTCCGGTCAATGTCGGGTAGAATTATTTTTCTTTTCTTCTTTCTCCTTTTCTCGGAAATAAAAAAAAAATTCTTTATTATTTTATAGATAGTGTTCTTAAAGTTGTTTTTGTTACAAAACAAATGTTATTACTATATTGTCTGCCAAAAAAACTTTCCAAGAATAAAATAATCGGTGTGTGAGAGTTTAGAAAATCTTTAGAACTTTTGTTTTCAATATATCGGAACAATAGCACAGGTTGTTAAGTTTATAGATACCCAAAAACAATAGTCTGAGCCTCAAGAGCTGATAGCAAACGGTCGGTGGACTATCGGTGTGAACAATTGACAGTACTCAAATGAGAGTTCTATTTAAGAAACAGTTTAACTTGAGAGTCATGCAAATTCGGGTTTTAAGTATTGGTGTACGTGACGCGTACATCGTGTAACTTTCAACGTATAACGTTAGAGCGTCACGGTAAGTGTTTGTTTGTAAATGTGTATTAATATGTTTCTATTTAACCCTATATGTATTTGTGTTTCAGTTAACCTGCTATTAAATTTCTCTGTTGTAAGTATCATGTCGATATCTAAAAAGTAAACATGCCTTATAGTCATCTTCTGTTTTTAAATATTTATAAATAACTTTTTGTCATTGTCTGATTCTTGTCCTTTATCATTTTATTTTTGCTTCATTTTTAAATAGCATTCTATCTGTGCGTATGAAAGGTAATCGTGGCAGAGCCATGTTTTGGTACTTAAGGGTCAGCTCGACCGAAGTGATACCACACCAAATATTTCGTTACTTTTTACCGATAGAATGAGGTTATCGGTGCCCAAGCTTCTCTGACTCCATTCTCTTTTTCGTCTATTCATTTCAATGATGACCGATTTCTGTTTCAGAATTTTCAAATAGTAAATATCGAAATAAAATTTTAAAAATTATTGTTTTTTTCTCTTGGCTTGCTCTTTTGTGTTTATTCCCAATCCTTAACCTCATCGTGTCTAGTTAAAGTAACACGTGGTCAAAACTTTACTTAGATCAAATCAATCAGCTTTATAAGAAGCGTGGTGTTTGCGAATATCAATTTATTTCGGCATCCTTTAGAAGTATTAGTTAAAATAATATTTTATTGTTTTGAAACAATAACACAGGAAGGCGCTACAATTTATCAGGTAGTCGAGCAAAAAAACGGTCTGTGGGTTGAAACACTACAGAAATTTCCATTGGGTGGGCGACTAGTTGCAGGATCGCTCGATTGCTCGTCAGTCGGTGTCGGAAGCTAGCAGAGAACGGTCGATGTTCTATCGGTGACAGTGTTCGGTCCTGGTGATGACAACTCTTTTAAAGAATCAGTGTAAATGTCGGTGTACAACAGGTGCTTAAGCAATCTAAATTGCGTAAATTCTAGTGCACGATGTTAGGACGACACGGTATATTTAGAACTTGTTTGATACAGATTGGCAGATGACTAGATCAATTTGAAATAATGTTACCATTTAGTGTTGATTTTGTACTGAATATTTTTCTGAAGGAGTTTAAGAGACGACTATAAGATTATTTTGTACATTTCTTCTTTGCAAAACAAACACGTTTCCAGAGTTTTTTTTTCTAAAAGGTATGTTTGATTCATAAAAGTGTTCTACGACTGATATTTTTATCTGATTTTCATCTTGGGTGTTTGGTCTGATGCTTTTCTGTCTCGTCATCTTCATGTTCACACATAATCCACTACTTTCAAAGAAATATCAATCTTGAATAAAAGTAATCGTATCATCAGTAAAATTTCATAACATAAAGAAATCGTTATAAATGTAAATGGAAAGGAATATAATTAAAATATAAATGTATTATGGTATTGAAAGATGACTTAACTAGGATGATTGGCGCTCTTTGAGGGAAGTCTCTGTTCAATAGTGGATGACAATAAATAAATATAGTGGTAGTAGTGGTATAGCAATGGATGGGTTTTAATTTTCTTCTAGTACTTTTACTTTTTTATTTCTATCCCTTTTATCGCTGTTCGAATTGTGATTCTTACATTACATCGTGTTTGTTTAAATTAACACCGGAACAAAACTTTACCTAGATTCTAGAGGCTAGGCTTCCCAAGTGACACGTGGTGTTTATGAACGTGCATTTGTTAGGAAATTTGTGTGAAGTTGAACTTATCCTGATATTTCATTCCATTAAACAATAGCGTAAGAAGGTAACTTTACAGGTACCCGAAAAGAGAAAAAAAATCAAAAGGTTTAAAATTCCCGATAGGTGAGGGACAAGTGACGGCATTGTCCGTCAGTCGGTTTCAGGAGGTGGTAGAGAACGGCCGGTGGTCAATGGATGTGAACAAGTGACAGTGTTGGGATGAGTTTTATTAATGAAATAGTTTAGCTTGTGGTTATTGTGAATCAACATGAAATAGATTTTTAATTTTCAGTATTAGATAGATAACGTTTTTAAAGTTATTTTTGTTCACAAAAAATGTTTTAAGTGTCGTGTCTGGCAATAAAACTTTTTCTAAGAATGAAATAATCAGTGTGTGAAAAAAACTTTATATTCATGTACATTCGTTTGTTTACACAATGTTTAGAAATATTTTCATATTGATATTCCATCACGCGGAAACAATAACACAGGAAGCTAACTCTGCCGGTACCTGAAATAATAATAGTTTAAGGCTTAGGAGCTGATAGAGATCAGTCGGTGTACTGTCGGTGTGGATATGTGACAGTATTCAGGTAAATATAGTTTTATATTTATTAGAACCTGCCAACGTGACACTAGCCTGCCCGACAGTAAGCACCTACCACTTTATAAGTAACCAAGCGAAAGGAAAAGGAGAGTGTTGAAAATTACAGAAATCTTCGTTGATCGGGAGACAAGTAAGTCGATAGTCGGTGTCATTTATTCGTTAATCTCTTTCTCTTTCTTCTGGCGAGACGCTAAGTGTTTAGTGGTTTATTTGTGTGAATATGTTTCTATTTAGTATTATAACGAAACAACAATTAGCCAATTCCTTTAGAATTTCTTCAGAGTTGTAACGTTTCGTATTGAAGCGATAGTACAGTAAGCAGATACCACTACATATGTAACAATGCAAAAAAAAGTCTGAGTGTTGAAATGTTCCAGAAGTTTTCGTTCATTGAGTGACAATTAATGCAATAACTTGTTTGTTGGCGTCATTATGTACTATCAGTATTAAAAAATATCAATGTTCGGACGAGATAACGAGTATAAGTAAAATGTGATAAAATAGGATAATGAGTAATATTTAGGAAAAAGTTTAACTTGTGACCCACGCAAGCTGGAATTTTAAAGTGTTGGTGTAAGTGACGTAACCAAATCCCTTTAAGTTTCAATGCGTAGCGTTGTAAATAGTGATTTAGAAAAAGTGTAACTTGTGACCCACGCAAGCTGGAATTTCAAAGTGTTGGTGTAAGTGACGTAACCAAATCCCTTTAAGTTTCAATGCGTAGCGTTGTAAATAGTGATTTAGAAAAAGTGTAACTTGTGACCCACGCAAGCTGGAATTTCAAAGTGTTGGTGTAAGTGACACAAACCAATCACTTTAAGTAATAATGCAAGCCGTTATAATTAGTGATTAAGAAAAAGTGTAACTTGTGAATGTCGCAAGCTGATATTGTAAAGTGTTAGTGAAAGTGACGTATTCAGATCGCATTAAGTTAAAATACATAGCGTTGTAATTAGTGATTTTGAAAAAAATAAACTTGTGGACGACTCAAGCTGGCATTTAAAAGTGTTGGTGTAAGTTACGTAAACATTACGCTATAAGTTGCAACACATGGCGTTACAATAATTGATTTAAAAAAAAAATAACTTGTGAATCACACAAGCTGGAATTTTAAAGTGTTGGTGTAAGTGACGTATACAGATGGTTTTATGTTACAATGCATAGCGTTCTAACTAGTGATTTAGAGAAAGTTTAACTAGTAAACAACGCAAGCTGAAATTCCAAAGTATTGGTGTAAGTGGCGTATACAGACAGCTTTAAGTTGCAACACATAGATTTGTAATTAGTGATTTAAAGAAAGTTTAACTAATGAAACGCAAGCTGCATATTCAAAGTAGTGTAAGTGAGTGTAAGTGAAGTTTTTGCTTCTGATATAAATTTTTAGAAGGAGGAGGAGTCTGAGACTGTATAATGTACACCACTATTTATATGAATACGGCTCACGCCAGAGGACAAACCGAAGGCACCGGCAGAGGGCCCTATTACGAGTATAATATCAACGCTGCAGTACCTCAAACTGCTGCAATATTGTGGCGTTGTACAGGGCATTATAATTGCGTGTGGCCTCCGGTCAATGTCGGGTAGAATTATTTTTCTTTTCTTCTTTCTCCTTTTCTCGGAAATAAAAAAAAAATTCTTTATTATTTTATAGATAGTGTTCTTAAAGTTGTTTTTGTTACAAAACAAATGTTATTACTATATTGTCTGCCAAAAAAACTTTCCAAGAATAAAATAATCGGTGTGTGAGAGTTTAGAAAATCTTTAGAACTTTTGTTTTCAATATATCGGAACAATAGCACAGGTTGTTAAGTTTACAGATACCCAAAAACAATAGTCTGAGCCTCAAGAGCTGATAGCAAACGGTCGGTGGACTATCGGTGTGAACAATTGACAGTGCTCAAATGAGAGTTCTATTTAAGAAACAGTTTAACTTGAGAGTCATGCAAATTCGGGTTTTTAAGTATTGGTGTACGTGACGCGTACATCGTGTAACTTTCAACGTATAACGTTAGAGCGTCACGGTAAGTGTTTGTTTGTAAATGTGTATTAATATGTTTCTATTTAACCCTATATGTATTTGTGTTTCAGTTAACCTGCTATTAAATTTCTCTGTTGTAAGTATCATGTCGATATCTAAAAAGTAAACATGCCTTATAGTCATCTTCTGTTTTTAAATATTTATAAATAACTTTTTGTCATTGTCTGATTCTTGTCCTTTATCATTTTATTTTTGCTTCATTTTTAAATAGCATTCTATCTGTGCGTATGAAAGGTAATCGTGGCAGAGCCATGTTTTGGTACTTAAGGGTCAGCTCGGCCGAAGTGATACCACACCAAATATTTCGTTACTTTTTACCGATAGAATGAGGTTATCGGTGCCCAAGCTTCTCTGACTCCATTCTCTTTTTCGTCTATTCATTTCAATGATGACCGATTTCTGTTTCAGAATTTTCAAATAGTAAATATCGAAATAAAATTTTAAAAATTATTGTTTTTTTCTCTTGGCTTGCTCTTTTGTGTTTATTCCCAATCCTTAACCTCATCGTGTCTAGTTAAAGTAACACGTGGTCAAAACTTTACTTAGATCAAATCAATCAGCTTTATAAGAAGCGTGGTGTTTGCGAATATCAATTTATTTCGGCATCCTTTAGAAGTATTAGTTAAAATAATATTTCGTTACTTTTTACCGATAGAATGAGGTTATCGGTGCCCAAGCTTCTCTGACTCCATTCTCTTTTTCGTCTATTCATTTCAATGATGACCGATTTCTGTTACAGAATTTTAAAATAGTAAATATCGAAATAAAATTTTAGTATTAGTATTATTATTAGTATTATTTATTCTTATAACTAGACAACAAGTGCTTAGTGGAATATTTTTGCATATGTGTTTCTGTTTAGTATTATAACGAGAGGAGAAGTGCTTAGCGACTTATTTGTGCATATTTGCTTCTATTTAATTTGATAACTAGACAATAAGTGCTTAGCGACTTATTCGTGCATCTGTGTTTCTATTTGGTATTATAATTAGACAACAAATGCTTAGCGGCTTATTTATACATACATATTTGCTTCTGTCCAGTACTATACCGAGGGGATAAGTGCTTAGGGGTTTATGTGTGTATGTTTGCTTCTGTCTAGTCTTATAACTAGACGATAAGTGCTTAGCGGCTGATTCGTGCATCTGTGTTTCTATTTGGTATGATAATGAGACAATAAATGCTTAGCGACTTATTTGTGCACATTTGTTTCTATTTAGTCTTATAACTAGACAACAAGTGCTTAGCGGAATATTTTTGCATATGTGTTTCTGTTTGGTATTATAACGAGACGAAAAGTGCTTAGCGGCTTATTCGTGCAGCTGTGTTTCTATTTGGTATTATAATGAGACAATAAATGCTTAGCGACTTATTTGTGCATATTTATTTCTATTTAGTCTTATAATTAGACAACAAGTGCTTAGCGGAATCTTTTTGCATATGTGTTTCTGTTTGGTATTAAACGAGACGAGAAGTGCTTAGCGGCTGATTCGTGCATCTGTGTTTCTATTTGGTATTATAATGAGACAATAAATGCTTAGCGACTTATTTGTGCATATTTGTTTCTATTTAGTCTTATAACTAGACAACAAGTGCTATGCGGAATATTTTTGCATATGTGTTTCTGTTTGGTATTATAACGAGACGAGAAGTGCTTAGCGGCTTATTCGTGCAGCTGTGTTTTTATTTAGTATTATATTTAGAAAATAAGTGCTTAGCGGCTGATTCGTGCATCTGTGTTTCTATTTGGTATTATAATGAGACAATAAATGCCTAGCGACTTATTTGTGCATATTTGCTTCTAATTAGTATTAAAACTAGACAATAAGTGCTTAGCGGCTAATTCGTGCATCTGTGTTTCTATTTGGTCTTATAATGAGACAATAAATGCTTATCGACTTATTTGTGCATATTTGCTTCTAAATAGTATTATAACTAGACAATAAGTGCTTAGCGACTTATTCGTGCATCTGTGTTTCTATTTGGAATTATAATGAGACAATAAATGCTTAGCGACTTATTTGTGCATATTTGCTTCTAATTAGTATTATAACTAGACAATAAGTGCTTAGCGGCTGATTCGTGCATCTGTGTTTCTATTTGGTATTATAATGAGACAATAAATGCCTAGCGACTTATTTGTGCATATTTGCTTCTAATTAGTATTATAACTATACAATAAGTGCTTAGCGGCTGATTCATGCATCTGTGTTTCTATTTGGTATTATAATGAGACAATAAATGCTCAGCGACTTATTTGTGCATATTTGCATCTAATTAATATCATAACTAGACGATAAGTACTTAACGGCTTATTTGTGCATATGTGTTTCTATATAATATTATAATGAGGCAATAAATGCTTAACGGCTTATTTGTGTGTATTTGCTTCTATTTAGTCTTATAACTAGACAACAAGTGCTTAGCGGCTGATTTGTGCATCTGTGTTTCTATTTGGTATTATAATGAGACAATAAATGCTTAGCGACTTATTTGTGCATATTTGCATCTAATTAGTATCATAACTAGACGATAAGTACTTAACGGCTTATTTGTGCATATGTGTTTCTATATAATATTACAATGAGGCAATAAATGCTTAGCGGCTTATTTGTGTGTATTTGCTTCTATTTAGTCTTATAACTAGACAACAAGTGCTTAGCGGCTGATTTGTGCATCTGTGTTTCTATTTGGTATTATAATGAGACAATAAATGCTTAGCGACTTATTTGTGCATATTTGCTTCTAATTAGTATTATAACTAGACAATAAGTGCTTAGCGGCTGATTCGTGCATCTGTGTTTCTATTTGGTATTATAATGAGACAATAAATGCTTACCGACTTATTTGTGCATATTTGTTTCTGTTTAGTCTTATAACTAGACAATAAGTGCTTAGCGGAATATTTTTGCATATGTGTTTCTGTTTGGTATTAAACGAGACGAGAAGTGCTTAGCGGCTGATTCGTGCATCTGTGTTTCTATTTGGTATTATAATGAGACAATAAATGCTTAGCGACTTATTTGTGCATATGTGTTTCTATTTAATATTATAATGAGGCAATAAATGCTTAGCGGCTTATTTGTGTGTATTTGTTTCTATTTAGTCTTATAACTAGACAACAAGTGCTTAGCGGAATATTTTTGCATATGTGTTTCTGTTTGGTATTATAACGAGACGAGAAGTGCTTAGCGGCTTATTCGAGCAGCTGTGTTTCTATTTAGTATTAGATTGAGACAATAAGTCCTTATCGGCTTATTTGTGTATATTTGCTTCTATCCACTACTATAACAAGAGTGTAAGTGCTTACTTGTTTTTGCGACAAGTTTTTGAGACAATGATTTGCTTCTATTTAGTATTATAACTAGACAATAAGTGTTTAGCGGCTTATTTGTGCATCTGTGTTTCTATTTAGTATTATAATGAGACAATAAATGCTTAGCGGCCTATTTATACATATATATTTGCTTCTGTCCAGTACTATACCGATGGGATAAGTGCTCAGGGGTTCATGTGTGTATATTTGCTTCTATTTAATATTATCACTAGACGAAATATGCTTAGCGGCTTATTTGTGTATATTTGCTTCTATTTAGTCTTATAAGTAGACGATAAGTGCTTAGCGGCTGATTCGTACATCTGTATTTCTATTTAGTATTATAATTAGGCAATAAGTGCTTATCGGCTTATTTGCGGTTAATTGGTTTTATCCACAAGAGTGTAAGTGCTTATTGGATTATTTGTGTATATTTGCTTCTATTTAGTATTATAACTAGACAATAAATGCTTAACGGCTTATTTGTGCATATTTGCTTCTAATTAATTTGATAACTAGACAATAAGTCCTTAGCGAATTATTCGTGCATCTGTGTTTCTATTTAGTATTATAATTAGGTAATAAGTGCTTATCGGCTTATTTGCGGTTATTTGCTTCTAATTAGTATTATAACTAGACAATGAGTGCTTAGCGGCTGATTCGTGCATCTGTGTTTCTATTTGGTATGATAATGAGACAATAAATGCTTAGCGACTTATTTGTGCACATTTGTTTCTATTTAGTCTTATAACTAGACAACAAGTGCTTAACGGAATATTTTCGCATATGTGTTTCTGTTTAGTATTATAACGAGAGAAGGAGTGCTTAGCGACTTATTTGTGCATAATTGCTTCTATTAAATTTGATAACTAGACAACAAGTGCTTTGCGACTTATTCGTGCATCTGTGTTTCTATTTAGTATTATAATTAAGCAATAAGTGCTTATCGGCTTATTTGCGGTTATTTGCTTTTATCCAGTACTATAACAAGAGTGTAAGTGCTTATTGGATTATTTGTGTATATTTGCTTCTATTTAGTAATATAACTAGACAATAAACGCTTAGCGGCTTATTTCTGCATATTTGCTTCTAATTAGTATTATAACTAGACAATAAGTGCTTAGCGGCTGATTCGTGCATCTGTGTTTCTGTTTGGTATTATAACGAGACGAGAAGTGCTTAGCGGCTTATTCGTGCAGCTGTGTTTCTATTTAGTATTATATTAAGAAAATAAGTACTTAGCGGCTGATTCGTGCATCTGTGTTTCTATTTGGTATTATAATGAGACAATAAATGCTTAGCGACTTATTTGTGCATATTTGCTTCTATTTAATTTGATAACTAGACAATAAGTGCTTAGCGGCTAATTCGTGCATCTGTGTTTCTATTTGGTATTATAATGAGGCAATAAATGCTTAGCGGCTTATTTGTGTGTATTTGCTCCTATTTAATCTTATAACTAGACAACAAGTGCTTAGCGGAATATTTTCGCATATGTGTTTCTGTTTAGTATTATAACGAGAGGAGAAGTGCTTAGCGACTTATTTGTGCATACTTGCTTCTAATTAATTTGATAACTAGACAATAAGTCCTTAGCGAATTATTCGTGCATCTGTGTTTCTATTTAGTATTATAATTAGGTAATAAGTGCTTATCGGCTTATTTGCGGTTATTTGCTTCTAATTAGTATTATAACTAGACAATGAGTGCTTAGCGGCTGATTCGTGCATCTGTGTTTCTATTTGGTATGATAATGAGACAATAAATGCTTATCGGCTTATTTGCGGTTAATTGCTTTTATCCACAAGAGTGTAAGTGCTTATTGGATTATTTGTGTATATTTGCTTCTATTTAGTATTATAACTAGACAATAAATGCTTAACGGCTTATTTGTGCATATTTGCTTCTAATTAATTTGATAACTAGACAATAAGTCCTTAGCGAATTATTCGTGCATCTGTGTTTCTATTTAGTATTATAATTAGGTAATAAGTGCTTATCGGCTTATTTGCGGTTATTTGCTTCTAATTAGTATTATAACTAGACAATGAGTGCTTAGCGGCTGATTCGTGCATCTGTGTTTCTATTTGGTATGATAATGAGACAATAAATGCTTAGCGGCTTATTTGTGTGTATTTGCTCCTATTTAATCTTATAACTAGACAACAAGTGCTTAACGGAATATTTTCGCATATGTGTTTCTGTTTAGTATTATAACGAGAGAAGGAGTGCTTAGCGACTTATTTGTGCATACTTGATTCTATTTAATTTGATAACTAGACAACAAGTCCTTAGCGAATTATTCGTGCATCTGTGTTTCTATTTGGTATTATAATGAGACAATAAATGCTTAGCGACTTATTTGTGCATATTTGCTTCTAATTAGTATTATAACTAGTTAATAAGTGCTTAGCGGCTGATTCGTGCATCTGTGTTTCTATTTGGTATTATAATGAGACAATAAATGCTTAGCGACTTATTTGTGCATATTTGCTTCTAATTAGTATTATAACTGGTTAATAAGTGCTTAGCGGCTGATTCGTGCATCTGTGTTTCTATTTGGTATTATAATGAGACAATAAATGCTTAGCGACTTATTTGTGCATATTTGCTTCTAATTAGTATTATAACTAGACAATAAGTGCTTAGCGGCTGATTCGTGCATCTGTGTTTCTATTTGGTATTATAACGAGACGAGAAGTGCTTAGCGGCTTATTCGTGCAGCTGTGTTTCTATTTAGTATTATATTAAGAAAATAAGTACTTAGCGGCTGATTCGTGCATCTGTGTTTCTATTTGGTATTATAATGAGACAATAAATGCTTAGCGACTTATTTGTGCATATTTGCTTCTATATAATTTGATAACTAGACAACAAGTGCTTTGCGACTTATTCGTGCATCTGTGTTTCTATTTAGTATTATATTTAAGCAATAAGTGCTTATCGGCTTATTTGCGGCTATTTGCTTTTATCCATTACTACAACAAGAGTGTAAGTGCTTATTGGATTATTTGTGTATATTTGCTTCTATTTAGTATTATAACTAGACAATAAATGCTTAGCGACTTATTTGTGCATATTTGCTTCTAATTAATTTGATAACTAGACAATAAGTCCTTAGCGAATTATTCGTGCATCTGTGTTTCTATTTGGTATTATAATGAGACAATAAATGCCTAGCGACTTATTTGTGCATATTTGCTTCTAATTTGTATTATAACTATACAATAAGTGCTTAGCGGCTGATTCGTGCATCTGTGTTTCTATTTGGTATTATACTGAGACAATAAATGCTTAGCGACTTATTTGTGCATAGTTGCTTCTAATTAATTTGATAACTATACAATAAGTCCTTAGCGAATTATTCGTGCATCTGTGTTTCTATTTAGTATTATAATTAGGTAATAAGTGCTTATCGGCTTATTTGCGGTTATTTGCTTCTAATTAGTATTATAACTAGACAATAAGTGCTTAGCGGCTGATTCGTGCATCTGTGTTTCTATTTGGTATTATAATGAGACAATAAATGCTTAGCGACTTATTTGTGCATATTTGTTTCTATTTAGTCTTATAACTAGACAACAAGTGCTATGCGGAATATTTTTGCATATGTGTTTCTGTTTGGTATTATAACGAGACGAGAAGTGCTTAGCGGCTTATTCGTGCAGCTGTGTTTTTATTTAGTATTATATTTAGAAAATAAGTGCTTAGCGGCTGATTCGTGCATCTGTGTTTCTATTTGGTATTATAATGAGACAATAAATGCCTAGCGACTTATTTGTACATCTTTGCTTCTAATTAGTATTATAACTAGACAATAAGTGCTTAGCGGCTAATTCGTGCATCTGTGTTTCTATTTGGTCTTATAATGAGACAATAAATGCTTATCGACTTATTTGTGCATATTTGCTTCTAAATAGTATTATAACTAGACAATAAGTGCTTAGCGACTTATTCGTGCATCTGTGTTTCTATTTGGAATTATAATGAGACAATAAATGCTTAGCGACTTATTTGGGCATATTTGCTTCTAATTAGTATTATAACTAGACAATAAGTGCTTAGCGGCTGATTCGTGCATCTGTGTTTCTATTTGGTATTATAATGAGACAATAAATGCCTAGCGACTTATTTGTGCATATTTGCTTCTAATTAGTATTATAACTATACAATAAGTGCTTAGCGGCTGATTCGTGCATCTGTGTTTCTATTTGGTATTAGAATGAGACAATAAATGCTCAGCGACTTATTTGTGCATATTTGCATCTAATTAATATCATAACTAGACGATAAGTACTTAACGGCTTATTTGTGCATATGTGTTTCTATATAATATTATAATGAGGCAATAAATGCTTAGCGGCTTATTTGTGTGTATTTGCTTCTATTTAGTCTTATAACTAGACAACAAGTGCTTAGCGGCTGATTTGTGCATCTGTGTTTCTATTTGGTATTATAATGAGACAATAAATGCTTAGCGACTTATTTGTGCATATTTGCATCTAATTAGTATCATAACTAGACGATAAGTACTTAACGGCTTATTTGTGCATATGTGTTTCTATATAATATTATAATGAGGCAATAAATGCTTAGCGGCTTATTTGTGTGTATTTGCTTCTATTTAGTCTTATAACTAGACAACAAGTGCTTAGCGGCTGATTTGTGCATCTGTGTTTCTATTTGGTATTATAATGGGACAATAAATGCTTAGCGACTTATTTGTGCATATTTGCTTCTAATTATTATTATAACTAGACAATAAGTGCTTAGCGGCTGATTCGTGCATCTGTGTTTCTATTTGTTATTATAATGAGACAATAAATGCTTAGCGACTTATTTGTGCATATTTGTTTCTAATTAGTATTATAACTAGTTAATAAGTGCTTAGCGGCTGATTCGTGCATCTGTGTTTCTATTTGGTATTATAATGAGACAACAAATGCTTAGCGGCTTATTTATACATATATATTTGCTTCTGTCCAGTGCTATACCAAGGGGATAAGTGCTTAAGGGTTTATGTGTGTATGTTTGCTTCTATTTAATTTTATCACTAGACGATATATGCTTAGCGGCTTATTTGTGTATATTTGCTTCTGTCTAGTCTTATAACTAGACGATAAGTGCTTAGCGGCTGATTCGTGCATCTGTGTTTCTATTTGGTATGATAATGAGACAATAAATGCTTAGCAACTTATTTGTGCACATTTGTTTCTATTTAGTCTTATAACTAGACAACAAGTGCTTAGCGGAATATTTTCGCATATGTGTTTCTGTTTGGTATTATAACGAGACGAAAAGTGCTTAGCGGCTTATTCGTGCAGCTGTGTTTCTATTTAGTATTATATTTAGAAAATAAGTACTTAGCGGCTGATTCGTGCATCTGTGTTTCTATTTGGTATTATAATGGGACAATAAATGCTTAGCGACTTATTTGTGCATATTTGCTTCTAATTAGTATTATAACTAGACAATAAGTGCTTAGCGGCTGATTCGTGCATCTGTGTTTCTATTTGATATTATAATGAGACAATAAATGCTTACCGACTTATTTGTGCATATTTGTTTCTGTTTAGTCTTATAACTAGACAATAAGTGCTTAGCGGAATATTTTTGCATATGTGTTTCTGTTTGGTATTAAACGAGACGAGAAGTGCTTAGCGGCTGATTCGTGCATCTGTGTTTCTATTTGGTATTATAATGAGACAATAAATGCTTAGCGACTTATTTGTGCATATGTGTTTCTATTTAATATTATAATGAGGCAATAAATGCTTAGCGGCTTATTTGTGTGTATTTGTTTCTATTTAGTCTTATAACTAGACAACAAGTGCTTAGCGGAATATTTTTGCATATGTGTTTCTGTTTGGTATTATAACGAGACGAGAAGTGCTTAGCGGCTTATTCGAGCAGCTGTGTTTCTATTTAGTATTAGATTGAGACAATAAGTCCTTATCGGCTTATTTGTGTATATTTGCTTCTATCCACTACTATAACAAGAGTGTAAGTGCTTACTTGTTTTTGCGACAAGTTTTTGAGACAATGATTTGCTTCTATTTAGTATTATAACTAGACAATAAGTGTTTAGCGGCTTATTTGTGCATCTGTGTTTCTATTTAGTATTATAATGAGACAATAAATGCTTAGCGGCCTATTTATACATATATATTTGCTTCTGTCCAGTACTATACCGATGGGATAAGTGCTCAGGGGTTCATGTGTGTATATTTGCTTCTATTTAGTCTTATAAGTAGACGATAAGTGCTTAGCGGCTGATTCGTACATCTGTATTTCTATTTAGTATTATAATTAGGCAATAAGTGCTTATCGGCTTATTTGCGGTTAATTGCTTTTACCCACAAGAGTGTAAGTGCTTATTGGATTATTTGTGTATATTTGCTTCTATTTAGTATTATAACTAGACAATAAATGCTTAACGGCTTATTTGTGCATATTTGCTTCTAATTAATTTGATAACTAGACAATAAGTCCTTAGCGAATTATTCGTGCATCTGTGTTTCTATTTAGTATTATAATTAGGTAATAAGTGCTTATCGGCTTATTTGCGGTTATTTGCTTCTAATTAGTATTATAACTAGACAATGAGTGCTTAGCGGCTGATTCGTGCATCTGTGTTTCTATTTGGTATGATAATGAGACAATAAATGCTTAGCGACTTATTTGTGCACATTTGTTTCTATTTAGTCTTATAACTAGACAACAAGTGCTTAACGGAATATTTTCGCATATGTGTTTCTGTTTAGGATTATAACGAGAGAAGGAGTGCTTAGCGACTTATTTGTGCATAATTGCTTCTATTAAATTTGATAACTAGACAACAAGTGCTTTGCGACTTATTCGTGCATCTGTGTTTCTATTTAGTATTATAACTAAGCAATAAGTGCTTATCGGCTTATTTGCGGTTATTTGCTTTTATCCAGTACTATAACAAGAGTGTAAGTGCTTATTGGATTATTTGTGTATATTTGCTTCTATTTAGTAATATAACTAGACAATAAACGCTTAGCGGCTTATTTCTGCATATTTGCTTCTAATTAGTATTATAACTAGACAATAAGTGTTTAGCGGCTGATTCGTGCATCTGTGTTTCTGTTTGGTATTATAACGAGACGAGAAGTGCTTAGCGGCTTATTCGTGCAGCTGTGTTTCTATTTAGTATTATATTAAGAAAATAAGTACTTAGCGGCTGATTCGTGCATCTGTGTTTCTATTTGGTATTATAATGAGACAATAAATGCTTAGCGACTTATTTGTGCATATTTGCTTCTATTTAATTTGATAACTAGACAATAAGTGCTTAGCGGCTAATTCGTGCATCTGTGTTTCTATTTGGTATTATAATGAGGCAATAAATGCTTAGCGGCTTATTTGTGTGTATTTGCTCCTATTTAATCTTATAACTAGACAACAAGTGCTTAGCGGAATATTTTCGCATATGTGTTTCTGTTTAGTATTATAACGAGAGGAGAAGTGCTTAGCGACTTATTTGTGCATATTTGCTTCTATTTAATTTGATAACTAGACAATAAGTCCTTAGCGAGTTATTCGTGCATCTGTGTTTCTATTTGGTATTATAATGAGACAATAAATGCTTAGCGACTTATTTGTGCATATTTGCTTCTAATTAGTATTATAACTAGACAATAAGTGCTTAGCGGCTGATTCGTGCATCTGTGTTTCTATTTGGTATTATAATGAGACAATAAATGCTTATCGGCTTATTTGCGGTTAATTGCTTTTATCCACAAGAGTGTAAGTGCTTATTGGATTATTTGTGTATATTTGCTTCTATTTAGCATTATAACTAGACAATAAATGCTTAACGGCTTATTTGTGCATATTTGCTTCTAATTAATTTGATAACTAGACAATAAGTCCTTAGCGAATTATTCGTGCATCTGTGTTTCTATTTAGTATTATAATTAGGTAATAAGTGCTTATCGGCTTATTTGCGGTTATTTGCTTCTAATTAGTATTATAACTAGACAATGAGTGCTTAGCGGCTGATTCGTGCATCTGTGTTTCTATTTGGTATGATAATGAGACAATAAATGCTTAGCGACTTATTTGTGCACATTTGTTTCTATTTAGTCTTATAACTAGACAACAAGTGCTTAACGGAATATTTTCGCATATGTGTTTCTGTTTAGTATTATAACGAGAGAAGGAGTGCTTAGCGACTTATTTGTGCATAATTGCTTCTATTAAATTTGATAACTAGACAACAAGTGCTTTGCGACTTATTCGTGCATCTGTGTTTCTATTTAGTATTATAATTAAGCAATAAGTGCTTATCGGCTTATTTGCGGTTATTTGCTTTTATCCAGTACTATAACAAGAGTGTAAGTGCTTATTGGATTATTTGTGTATATTTGCTTCTATTTAGTAATATAACTAGACAATAAACACTTAGCGGCTTATTTCTGCATATTTGCTTCTAATTAGTATTATAACTAGACAATAAGTGCTTAGCGGCTGATTCGTGCATCTGTGTTTCTGTTTGGTATTATAACGAGACGAGAAGTGCTTAGCGGCTTATTCGTGCAGCTGTGTTTCTATTTAGTATTATATTAAGAAAATAAGTACTTAGCGGCTGATTCGTGCATCTGTGTTTCTATTTGGTATTATAATGAGACAATAAATGCTTAGCGACTTATTTGTGCATATTTGCTTCTATTTAATTTGATAACTAGACAATAAGTGCTTAGCGGCTAATTCGTGCATCTGTGTTTCTATTTGGTATTATAATGAGGCAATAAATGCTTAGCGGCTTATTTGTGTGTATTTGCTCCTATTTAATCTTATAACTAGACAACAAGTGCTTAGCGGAATATTTTCGCATATGTGTTTCTGTTTAGTATTATAACGAGAGGAGAAATGCTTAGCGACTTATTTGTGCATACTTGATTCTATTTAATTTGATAACTAGACAACAAGTGCTTTGCGACTTATTCGTGCATCTGTGTTTCTATTTAGTATTAT
Source organism: Hypercompe scribonia (assembly GCA_949316085.1). NCBI lineage: Eukaryota > Metazoa > Arthropoda > Insecta > Lepidoptera > Erebidae > Hypercompe > Hypercompe scribonia. Next base: position 20,013,849 of record OX438982.1, on the reverse strand, counting down.
AATTAAACAATAAGTGCTTATCGGCTTATTTGCGGTTATTTGCTTTTATCCAGTACTATAAGAAGAGTGTAAATTATTGGATTATTTGTGTATATTTGCTTCTATTTAGTATTATAACTAGACAATAAGTGCTTAGCGACTTATTTGTGCATATTTGCTTCTAATTAATTTGATAACTAGACACTAAGTCCTTAGCGAATTATTCGTGCATCTGTGTTTCTATTTGGTATTATAATGAGACAATAAATGCTTAGCGACTTATTTGTGCATATTTGCTTCTAATTAGTATTATAACTAGTTAATAAGTGCTTAGCGGCTGATTCGTGCATCTGTGTTTCTATTTGGTATTATAATGAGACAATAAATGCTTAGCGACTTATTTGTGCATATTTGCTTCTAATTAGTATTATAACTAGTTAATAAGTGCTTAGCGGCTGATTCGTGCATCTGTGTTTCTATTTGGTATTATAATGAGACAATAAATGCTTAGCGACTTATTTGTGCATATTTGCTTCTAATTAGTATTATAACTAGACAATAAGTGCTTAGCGGCTGATTCGTGCATCTGTGTTTCTATTTGGTATTATAACGAGACGAGAAGTGCTTAGCGGCTTATTCGTGCAGCTGTGTTTCTATTTAGTATTATATTAAGAAAATTAGTACTTAGCGGCTGATTCGTGCATCTGTGTTTCTATTTGGTATTATAATGAGACAATAAATGCTTAGCGACTTATTTGTGCATATTTGTTTCTATTTAATTTGATAACTAGACAACAAGTGCTTTGCGACTTATTCGTGCATCTGTGTTTCTATTTAGTATTATAATTAAGCAATAAGTGCTTATCGGCTTATTTGCGGTTATTTGCTTTTATCCAGTACTATAAGAAGAGTGTAAATTATTGGATTATTTGTGTATATTTGCTTCTATTTAGTATTATAACTAGACAATAAGTGCTTAGCGACTTATTTGTGCATATTTGCTTCTAATTAATTTGATAACTAGACAATAAGTCCTTAGCGAATTATTCGTGCATCTGTGTTTCTATTTGGTATTATAATGGGACAATAAATGCTTAGCGACTTATTTGTGCATATTTGCTTCTAATTAGTATTATAACTAGTTAATAAGTGCTTAGCGGCTGATTCGTGCATCTGTGTTTCTATTTGGTATTATAATGAGACAATAAATGCTTAGCGACTTATTTGTGCATATTTGCTTCTAATTAGTATTATAACTAGTTAATAAGTGCTTAGCGGCTGATTCGTGCATCTGTGTTTCTATTTGGTATTATAATGAGACAATAAATGCTTAGCGACTTATTTGTGCATATTTGTTTCTAATTATTATTATAACTAGACAATAAGCGCTTAGCGGCTGATTCGTGCATCTGTGTTTCTATTTGTTATTATAATGAGACAATAAATGCTTAGCGACTTATTTGTGCATATTTGTTTCTAATTAGTATTATAACTAGTTAATAAGTGCTTAGCGGCTGATTCGTGCATCTGTGTTTCTATTTGGTATTATAATGAGACAACAAATGCTTAGCGGCTTATTTATACATATATATTTGCTTCTGTCCAGTACTATACCAAGGGGATAAGTGCTTAAGGGTTTATGTGTGTATGTTTGCTTCTATTTAATTTTATCACTAGACGATATATGCTTAGCGGCTTATTTGTGTATATTTGCTTCTGTCTAGTCTTATAACTAGACGATAAGTGCTTAGCGGCTGATTCGTGCATCTGTGTTTCTATTTGGTATGATAATGAGACAATAAATGCTTAGCAACTTATTTGTGCACATTTGTTTCTATTTAGTCTTATAACTAGACAACAAGTGCTTAGCGGAATATTTTTGCATATGTGTTTCTGTTTGGTATTATAACGAGACGAAAAGTGCTTAGCGGCTTATTCGTGCAGCTGTGTTTCTATTTAGTATTATATTTAGAAAATAAGTACTTAGCGGCTGATTCGTGCATCTGTGTTTCTATTTGGTATTATAATGGGACAATAAATGCTTAGCGACTTATTTGTGCATATTTGCTTCTAATTAGTATTATAACTAGACAATAAGTGCTTAGCGGCTGATTCGTGCATCTGTGTTTCTATTTGGTATTATAATGAGACAATAAATGCTTACCGACTTATTTGTGCATATTTGTTTCTGTTTAGTCTTATAACTAGACAATAAGTGCTTAGCGGAATATTTTTGCATATGTGTTTCTGTTTGGTACTAAACGAGACGAGAATTGCTTAGCGGCTGATTCGTGCATCTGTGTTTCTATTTGGTGTTATAATGAGACAATAAATGCTTAGCGACTTATTTGTGCATATTTATTTCTATTTAGTCTTATAATTAGACAACAAGTGCTTAGCGGAATCTTTTTGCATATGTGTTTCTGTTTGGCATTAAACGAGACGAGAAGTGCTTAGCGGCTGATTCGTGCATCTGTGTTTCTATTTAGTATTATAATGAGATAATAAATGCTTAGCGACTTATTTGTGCATATTTGTTTATATTTAGTATCATAACTAGACGATAAGTGCTTAACGGCTTATTTGTGCATGTGTTTCTATTTAATATTATAATGAGGCAATAAATGCTTAGCGGCTTATTTGTGTGTATTTGTTTCTATTTAGTCTTATAACTAGACAACAAGTGCTTAGCTAAATATTTTTGCATATGTGTTTCTGTTTGGTATTATAACGAGACGAGAAGTGCTTAGCGGCTTATTCGAGCAGCTGTGTTTCTATTTAGTATTATATTGAGACAATAAGTCCCTATCGGCTTATTTGTGTATATTTGCTTCTATCCACTACTATAACAAGAGTGTAAGTGCTTACTTGTTTTTGCGACAAGTTTTTGAGACAATAATTTGCTTCTATTTAGTATTATAACTAGACAATAAGTGTATAGCGGCTTATTTGTGCATCTGTGTTTCTATTTAGTATTATAATGAGACAATAAATGCTAAGCGGCTTATTTGTGTATATTTGCTTCTATTTAGTCTTATAAGTAGACGATAAGTGCTTAAAGGATTGTTCTTGCATACGTGTTTCTATTTAGCATTATAACGAGATGAGAAGTGCCTAGTGACTTATTTGTGCATATTTGCCTCTATTTAATTTGATAACTAGACAATAAGTGCTTAGCGGCTGATTCGTGCGTCTGTGTATCTGTGTCTCTATTTGGTATTATAATGAGGCAATAAATGCTTAGCGGCTTATTTGTGTGTATTTGCTCCTATTTAGTCTTATAACTAGACAACAAGTGCTTAGCGGAATATTTTTGCATATGTGTTTCTGTTTAGTATTATAACGAGAGGAGAAGTGCTTAGCGACTTATTTGTGCATACTTGATTCTATTTAATTTGATAACTAGACAACAAGTGCTTTGCGACTTATTCGTGCATCTGTGTTTCTATTTAGTATTATAATTAAGCAATAAGTGCTTATCGGCTTATTTGCGGTTATTTGCTTTTATCCAGTACTATAAGAAGAGTGTAAATTATTGGATTATTTGTGTATATTTGCTTCTATTTAGTATTATAACTAGACAATAAGTGCTTAGCGACTTATTTGTGCATATTTGCTTCTAATTAATTTGATAACTAGACAATAAGTCCTTAGCGAATTATTCGTGCATCTGTGTTTCTATTTAGTATTATAATGAGACAATAAATGCTTAGCGACTTATTTGTGCATATTTGCTTCTAATTAGTATTATAACTAGTTAATAAGTGCTTAGCGGCTGATTCGTGCATCTGTGTTTCTATTTGGTATTATAATGAGACAATAAATGCTTAGCGACTTATTTGTGCATATTTGCTTCTAATTAGTATTATAACTAGTTAATAAGTGCTTAGCGGCTGATTCGTGCATCTGTGTTTCTATTTGGTATTATAATGAGACAATAAATGCTTAGCGACTTATTTGTGCATATTTGCTTCTAATTATTATTATAACTAGACAATAAGTGCTTAGCGGCTGATTCGTGCATCTGTGTTTCTATTTGTTATTATAATGAGACAATAAATGCTTAGCGACTTATTTGTGCATATTTGTTTCTAATTAGTATTATAACTAGTTAATAAGTGCTTAGCGGCTGATTCGTGCATCTGTGTTTCTATTTGGTATTATAATGAGACAACAAATGCTTAGCGGCTTATTTATACATATATATTTGCTTCTGTCCAGTACTATACCAAGGGGATAAGTGCTTAAGGGTTTATGTGTGTATGTTTGCTTCTATTTAATTTTATCACTAGACGATATATGCTTAGCGGCTTATTTGTGTATATTTGCTTCTGTCTAGTCTTATAACTAGACGATAAGTGCTTAGCGGCTGATTCGTGCATCTGTGTTTCTATTTGGTATGATAATGAGACAATAAATGCTTAGCAACTTATTTGTGCACATTTGTTTCTATTTAGTCTTATAACTAGACAACAAGTGCTTAGCGGAATATTTTTGCATATGTGTTTCTGTTTGGTATTATAACGAGACGAAAAGTGCTTAGCGGCTTATTCGTGCAGCTGTGTTTCTATATAGTATTATATTTAGAAAATAAGTACTTAGCGGCTGATTCGTGCATCTGTGTTTCTATTTGGTATTATAATGGGACAATAAATGCTTAGCGACTTATTTGTGCATATTTGCTTCTAATTAGTATTATAACTAGACAATAAGTGCTTAGCGGCTGATTCGTGCATCTGTGTTTCTATTTGGTATTATAATGAGACAATAAATGCTTACCGACTTATTTGTGCATATTTGTTTCTGTTTAGTCTTATAACTAGACAATAAGTGCTTAGCGGAATATTTTTGCATATGTGTTTCTGTTTGGTATTAAACGAGACGAGAATTGCTTAGCGGCTGATTCGTGCATCTGTGTTTCTATTTGGTGTTATAATGAGACAATAAATGCTTAGCGACTTATTTGTGCATATTTATTTCTATTTAGTCTTATAATTAGACAACAAGTGCTTAGCGGAATCTTTTTGCATATGTGTTTCTGTTTGGCATTAAACGAGACGAGAAGTGCTTAGCGGCTGATTCGTGCATCTGTGTTTCTAGTTAGTATTATAATGAGATAATAAATGCTTAGCGACTTATTTGTGCATATTTGTTTATATTTAGTATCATAACTAGACGATAAGTGCTTAACGGCTTATTTGTGCATGTGTTTCTATTTAATATTATAATGAGGCAATAAATGCTTAGCGGCTTATTTGTGTGTATTTGTTTCTATTTAGTCTTATAACTAGACAACAAGTGCTTAGCTAAATATTTTTGCATATGTGTTTCTGTTTGGTATTATAACGAGACGAGAAGTGCTTAGCGGCTTATTCGAGCAGCTGTGTTTCTATATAGTATTATATTGAGACAATAAGTCCCTATCGGCTTATTTGTGTATATTTGCTTCTATCCACTACTATAACAAGAGTGTAAGTGCTTACTTGTTTTTGCGACAAGTTTTTGAGACAATAATTTGCTTCTATTTAGTATTATAACTAGACAATAAGTGTATAGCGGCTTATTTGTGCATCTGTGTTTCTATTTAGTATTATAATGAGACAATAAATGCTAAGCGGCTTATTTGTGTATATTTGCTTCTATTTAGTCTTATAAGTAGACGATAAGTGCTTAAAGGAATGTTCTTGCATACGTGTTTCTATTTAGCATTATAACGAGATGAGAAGTGCCTAGTGACTTATTTGTGCATATTTGCCTCTATTTAATTTGATAACTAGACAATAAGTGCTTAGCGGCTGATTCGTGCGTCTGTGTATCTGTGTCTCTATTTGGTATTATAATGAGGCAATAAATGCTTAGCGGCTTATTTGTGTGTATTTGCTCCTATTTAGTCTTATAACTAGACAACAAGTGCTTAGCGGAATATTTTCGCATATGTGTTTCTGTTTAGTATTATAACGAGAGGAGAAGTGCTTAGCGACTTATTTGTGCATACTTGATTCTATTTAATTTGATAACTAGACAACAAGTGCTTTGCGACTTATTCGTGCATCTGTGTTTCTATTTAGTATTATAATTAAGCAATAAGTGCTTATCGGCTTATTTGCGGTTATTTGCTTTTATCCAGTACTATAAGAAGAGTGTAAATTATTGGATTATTTGTGTATATTTGCTTCTATTTAGTATTATAACTAGACAATAAATGCTTAGCGACTTATTTGTGCATATTTGCTTCTAATTAATTTGATAACTAGACAATAAGTCCTTAGCGAATTATTCGTGCATCTGTGTTTCTATTTGGTATTATAATGAGACAATAAATGCCTAGCGACTTATTTGTGCATATTTGCTTCTAATTTGTATTATAACTATACAATAAGTGCTTAGCGGCTGATTCGTGCATCTGTGTTTCTATTTGGTATTATACTGAGACAATAAATGCTTAGCGACTTATTTGTGCATAGTTGCTTCTAATTAATTTGATAACTATACAATAAGTCCTTAGCGAATTATTCGTGCATCTGTGTTTCTATTTAGTATTATAATTAGGTAATAAGTGCTTATCGGCTTATTTGCGGTTATTTGCTTCTAATTAGTATTATAACTAGACAATGAGTGCTTAGCGGCTGATTCGTGCATCTGTGTTTCTATTTGGTATGATAATGAGACAATAAATGCTTAGCGACTTATTTGTGCACATTTGTTTCTATTTAGTCTTATAACTAGACAACAAGTGCTTAACGGAATATTTTCGCATATGTGTTTCTGTTTAGTATTATAACGAGAGAAGGAGTGCTTAGCGACTTATTTGTGCATAATTGCTTCTATTAAATTTGATAACTAGACAACAAGTGCTTTGCGACTTATTCGTGCATCTGTGTTTCTATTTAGTATTATAATTAAGCAATAAGTGCTTATCGGCTTATTTGCGGTTATTTGCTTTTATCCAGTACTATAACAAGAGTGTAAGTGCTTATTGGATTATTTGTGTATATTTGCTTCTATTTAGTAATATAACTAGACAATAAACGCTTAGCGGCTTATTTCTGCATATTTGCTTCTAATTAGTATTATAACTAGACAATAAGTGCTTAGCGGCTTATTCGTGCATCTGTGTTTCTGTTTGGTATTATAACGAGACGAGAAGTGCTTAGCGGCTTATTCGTGCAGCTGTGTTTCTATTTAGTATTATATTAAGAAAATAAGTACTTAGCGGCTGATTCGTGCATCTGTGTTTCTATTTGGTATTATAATGAGACAATAAATGCTTAGCGACTTATTTGTGCATATTTGCTTCTATTTAATTTGATAACTAGACAATAAGTGCTTAGCGGCTAATTCGTGCATCTGTGTTTCTATTTGGTATTATAATGAGGCAATAAATGCTTAGCGGCTTATTTGTGTGTATTTGCTCCTATTTAATCTTATAACTAGACAACAAGTGCTTAGCGGAATATTTTCGCATATGTGTTTCTGTTTAGTATTATAACGAGAGGAGAAGTGCTTAGCGACTTATTTGTGCATACTTGATTCTATTTAATTTGATAACTAGACAACAAGTGCTTTGCGACTTATTCGTGCATCTGTGTTTCTATTTAGTATTATAATTAAACAATAAGTGCTTATCGGCTTATTTGCGGTTATTTGCTTTTATCCAGTACTATAAGAAGAGTGTAAATTATTGGATTATTTGTGTATATTTGCTTCTATTTAGTATTATAACTAGACAATAAGTGCTTAGCGACTTATTTGTGCATATTTGCTTCTAATTAATTTGATAACTAGACAATAAGTCCTTAGCGAATTATTCGTGCATCTGTGTTTCTATTTGGTATTATAATGAGACAATAAATGCTTAGCGACTTATTTGTGCATATTTGCTTCTAATTAGTATTATAACTAGTTAATAAGTGCTTAGCGGCTGATTCGTGCATCTGTGTTTCTATTTGGTATTATAATGAGACAATAAATGCTTAGCGACTTATTTGTGCATATTTGCTTCTAATTAGTATTATAACTAGTTAATAAGTGCTTAGCGGCTGATTCGTGCATCTGTGTTTCTATTTGTTATTATAATGAGACAATAAATGCTTAGCGACTTATTTGTGCATATTTGTTTCTAATTAGTATTATAACTAGTTAATAAGTGCTTAGCGGCTGATTCGTGCATCTGTGTTTCTATTTGGTATTATAATGAGACAACAAATGCTTAGCGGCTTATTTATACATATATATTTGCTTCTGTCCAGTACTATACCAAGGGGATAAGTGCTTAAGGGTTTATGTGTGTATGTTTGCTTCTATTTAATTTTATCACTAGACGATATATGCTTAGCGGCTTATTTGTGTATATTTGCTTCTGTCTAGTCTTATAACTAGACGATAAGTGCTTAGCGGCTGATTCGTGCATCTGTGTTTCTATTTGGTATGATAATGAGACAATAAATGCTTAGCAACTTATTTGTGCACATTTGTTTCTATTTAGTCTTATAACTAGACAACAAGTGCTTAGCGGAATATTTTTGCATATGTGTTTCTGTTTGGTATTATAACGAGACGAAAAGTGCTTAGCGGCTTATTCGTGCAGCTGTGTTTCTATTTAGTATTATATTTAGAAAATAAGTACTTAGCGGCTGATTCGTGCATCTGTGTTTCTATTTGGTATTATAATGGGACAATAAATGCTTAGCGACTTATTTGTGCATATTTGCTTCTAATTAGTATTATAACTAGACAATAAGTGCTTAGCGGCTGATTCGTGCATCTGTGTTTCTATTTGGTATTATAATGAGACAATAAATGCTTACCGACTTATTTGTGCATATTTGTTTCTGTTTAGTCTTATAACTAGACAATAAGTGCTTAGCGGAATATTTTTGCATATGTGTTTCTGTTTGGTATTAAACGAGACGAGAATTGCTTAGCGGCTGATTCGTGCATCTGTGTTTCTATTTGGTGTTATAATGAGACAATAAATGCTTAGCGACTTATTTGTGCATATTTATTTCTATTTAGTCTTATAATTAGACAACAAGTGCTAAGCGGAATCTTTTTGCATATGTGTTTCTGTTTGGCATTAAACGAGACGAGAAGTGCTTAGCGGCTGATTCGTGCATCTGTGTTTCTATTTAGTATTATAATGAGATAATAAATGCTTAGCGACTTATTTGTGCATATTTGTTTATATTTAGTATCATAACTAGACGATAAGTGCTTAACGGCTTATTTGTGCATGTGTTTCTATTTAATATTATGATGAGGCAATAAATGCTTAGCGGCTTATTTGTGTGTATTTGTTTCTATTTAGTCTTATAACTAGACAACAAGTGCTTAGCTAAATATTTTTGCATATGTGTTTCTGTTTGGTATTATAACGAGACGAGAAGTGCTTAGCGGCTTATTCGAGCAGCTGTGTTTCTATTTAGTATTATATTGAGACAATAAGTCCCTATCGGCTTATTTGTGTATATTTGCTTCTATCCACTACTATAACAAGAGTGTAAGTGCTTACTTGTTTTTGCGACAAGTTTTTGAGACAATAATTTGCTTCTATTTAGTATTATAACTAGACAATAAGTGTATAGCGGCTTATTTGTGCATCTGTGTTTCTATTTAGTATTATAATGAGACAATAAATGCTAAGCGGCTTATTTGTGTATATTTGCTTCTATTTAGTCTTATAAGTAGACGATAAGTGCTTAAAGGAATGTTCTTGCATACGTGTTTCTATTTAGCATTATAACGAGATGAGAAGTGCCTAGTGACTTATTTGTGCATATTTGCCTCTATTTAATTTGATAACTAGACAATAAGTGCTTAGCGGCTGATTCGTGCGTCTGTGTATCTGTGTCTCTATTTGGTATTATAATGAGGCAATAAATGCTTAGCGGCTTATTTGTGTGTATTTGCTCCTATTTAGTCTTATAACTAGACAACAAGTGCTTAGCGGAATATTTTCGCATATGTGTTTCTGTTTAGTATTATAACGAGAGGAGAAGTGCTTAGCGACTTATTTGTGCATATTTGCTTCTATATAATTTGATAACTAGACAACAAGTGCTTTGCGACTTATTCGTGCACCTGTGTTTCTATTTAGTATTATATTTAAGCAATAAGTGCTTATCGGCTTATTTGCGGCTATTTGCTTTTATCCAGTACTACAACAAGAGTGTAAGTGCTTATTGGATTATTTGTGTATATTTGCTTCTATTTAGTATTATAACTAGACAATAAATGCTTAGCGACTTATTTGTGCATATTTGCTTCTAATTAATTTGATAACTAGACAATAAGTCCTTAGCGAATTATTCGTGCATCTGTGTTTCTATTTGGTATTATAATGAGACAATAAATGCCTAGCGACTTATTTGTGCATATTTGCTTCTAATTTGTATTATAACTATACAATAAGTGCTTAGCGGCTGATTCGTGCATCTGTGTTTCTATTTGGTATTATACTGAGACAATAAATGCTTAGCGACTTATTTGTGCATAGTTGCTTCTAATTAATTTGATAACTAGACAATAAGTCCTTAGCGAATTATTCGTGCATCTGTGTTTCTATTTAGTATTATAATTAGGTAATAAGTGCTTATCGGCTTATTTGCGGTTATTTGCTTCTAATTAGTATTATAACTAGACAATAAGTGCTTAGCGGCTGATTCGTGCATCTGTGTTTCTATTTGGTATTATAATGAGACAATAAATGCTTAGCGACTTATTTGTGCATATTTGTTTCTATTTAGTCTTATAACTAGACAACAAGTGCTATGCAGAATATTTTTGCATATGTGTTTCTGTTTGGTATTATAACGAGACGAGAAGTGCTTAGCGGCTTATTCGTGCAGCTGTGTTTTTATTTAGTATTATATTTAGAAAATAAGTGCTTAGCGGCTGATTCGTGCATCTGTGTTTCTATTTGGTATTATAATGAGACAATAAATGCCTAGCGACTTATTTGTGCATATTTGCTTCTAATTAGTATTATAACTAGACAATAAGTGCTTAGCGGCTAATTCGTGCATCTGTGTTTCTATTTGGTCTTATAATGAGACAATAAATGCTTATCGACTTATTTGTGCATATTTGCTTCTAAATAGTATTATAACTAGACAATAAGTGCTTAGCGACTTATTCGTGCATCTGTGTTTCTATTTGGAATTATAATGAGACAATAAATGCTTAGCGACTTATTTGTGCATATTTGCTTCTAATTAGTATTATAACTAGACAATAAGTGCTTAGCGGCTGATTCGTGCATCTGTGTTTCTATTTGGTCTTATAATGAGACAATAAATGCTTATCGACTTATTTGTGCATATTTGCTTCTAAATAGTATTATAACTAGACAATAAGTGCTTAGCGACTTATTCGTGCATCTGTGTTTCTATTTGGAATTATAATGAGACAATAAATGCTTAGCGACTTATTTGTGCATATTTGCTTCTAATTAGTATTATAACTAGACAACAAGTGCTTTGCGACTTATTCATGCATCTGTGTTTCTATTTAGTATTATAATTAAACAATAAGTGCTTATCGGCTTATTTGCGGTTATTTGCTTTTATCCAGTACTATAAGAAGAGTGTAAATTATTGGATTATTTGTGTATATTTGCTTCTATTTAGTATTATAACTAGACAATAAGTGCTTAGCGACTTATTTGTGCATATTTGCTTCTAATTAATTTGATAACTAGACAATAAGTCCTTAGCGAATTATTCGTGCATCTGTGTTTCTATTTGGTATTATAATGAGACAATAAATGCTTAGCGACTTATTTGTGCATATTTGCTTCTAATTAGTATTATAACTAGTTAATAAGTGCTTAGCGGCTGATTCGTGCATCTGTGTTTCTATTTGGTATTATAATGAGACAATAAATGCTTAGCGACTTATTTGTGCATATTTGCTTCTAATTAGTATTATAACTAGTTAATAAGTGCTTAGCGGCTGATTCGTGCATCTGTGTTTCTATTTGTTATTATAATGAGACAATAAATGCTTAGCGACTTATTTGTGCATATTTGTTTCTAATTAGTATTATAACTAGTTAATAAGTGCTTAGCGGCTGATTCGTGCATCTGTGTTTCTATTTGGTATTATAATGAGACAACAAATGCTTAGCGGCTTATTTATACATATATATTTGCTTCTGTCCAGTACTATACCAAGGGGATAAGTGCTTAAGGGTTTATGTGTGTATGTTTGCTTCTATTTAATTTTATCACTAGACGATATATGCTTAGCGGCTTATTTGTGTATATTTGCTTCTGTCTAGTCTTATAACTAGACGATAAGTGCTTAGCGGCTGATTCGTGCATCTGTGTTTCTATTTGGTATGATAATGAGACAATAAATGCTTAGCGACTTATTTGTGCATATTTGCTTCTAATTAGTATTATAACTAGTTAATAAGTGCTTAGCGGCTGATTCGTGCATCTGTGTTTCTATTTGGTATTATAATGAGACAATAAATGCTTAGCGACTTATTTGTGCATATTTGCTTCTAATTAGTATTATAACTAGTTAATAAGTGCTTAGCGGCTGATTCGTGCATCTGTGTTTCTATTTGTTATTATAATGAGACAATAAATGCTTAGCGACTTATTTGTGCATATTTGTTTCTAATTAGTATTATAACTAGTTAATAAGTGCTTAGCGGCTGATTCGTGCATCTGTGTTTCTATTTGGTATTATAATGAGACAACAAATGCTTAGCGGCTTATTTATACATATATATTTGCTTCTGTCCAGTACTATACCAAGGGGATAAGTGCTTAAGGGTTTATGTGTGTATGTTTGCTTCTATTTAATTTTATCACTAGACGATATATGCTTAGCGGCTTATTTGTGTATATTTGCTTCTGTCTAGTCTTATAACTAGACGATAAGTGCTTAGCGGCTGATTCGTGCATCTGTGTTTCTATTTGGTATGATAATGAGACAATAAATGCTTAGCAACTTATTTGTGCACATTTGTTTCTATTTAGTCTTATAACTAGACAACAAGTGCTTAGCGGAATATTTTTGCATATGTGTTTCTGTTTGGTATTATAACGAGACGAAAAGTGCTTAGCGGCTTATTCGTGCAGCTGTGTTTCTATTTAGTATTATATTTAGAAAATAAGTACTTAGCGGCTGATTCGTGCATCTGTGTTTCTATTTGGTATTATAATGGGACAATAAATGCTTAGCGACTTATTTGTGCATATTTGCTTCTAATTAGTATTATAACTAGACAATAAGTGCTTAGCGGCTGATTCGTGCATCTGTGTTTCTATTTGGTATTATAATGAGACAATAAATGCTTACCAACTTATTTGTGCATATTTGTTTCTGTTTAGTCTTATAACTAGACAATAAGTGCTTAGCGGAATATTTTTGCATATGTGTTTCTGTTTGGTATTAAACGAGACGAGAATTGCTTAGCGGCTGATTCGTGCATCTGTGTTTCTATTTGGTGTTATAATGAGACAATAAATGCTTAGCGACTTATTTGTGCATATTTATTTCTATTTAGTCTTATAATTAGACAACAAGTGCTAAGCGGAATCTTTTTGCATATGTGTTTCTGTTTGGCATTAAACGAGACGAGAAGTGCTTAGCGGCTGATTCGTGCATCTGTGTTTCTATTTAGTATTATAATGAGATAATAAATGCTTAGCGACTTATTTGTGCATATTTGTTTATATTTAGTATCATAACTAGACGATAAGTGCTTAACGGCTTATTTGTGCATGTGTTTCTATTTAATATTATGATGAGGCAATAAATGCTTAGCGGCTTATTTGTGTGTATTTGTTTCTATTTAGTCTTATAACTAGACAACAAGTGCTTAGCTAAATATTTTTGCATATGTGTTTCTGTTTGGTATTATAACGAGACGAGAAGTGCTTAGCGGCTTATTCGAGCAGCTGTATTTCTATTTAGTATTATATTGAGACAATAAGTCCCTATCGGCTTATTTGTGTATATTTGCTTCTATCCACTACTATAACAAGAGTGTAAGTGCTTACTTGTTTTTGCGACAAGTTTTTGAGACAATAATTTGCTTCTATTTAGTATTATAACTAGACAATAAGTGTATAGCGGCTTATTTGTGCATCTGTGTTTCTATTTAGTATTATAATGAGACAATAAATGCTAAGCGGCTTATTTGTGTATATTTGCTTCTATTTAGTCTTATAAGTAGACGATAAGTGCTTAAAGGAATGTTCTTGCATACGTGTTTCTATTTAGCATTATAACGAGATGAGAAGTGCCTAGTGACTTATTTGTGCATATTTGCCTCTATTTAATTTGATAACTAGACAACAAGTGCTTTGCGACTTATTCGTGCACCTGTGTTTCTATTTAGTATTATATTTAAGCAATAAGTGCTTATCGGCTTATTTGCGGCTATTTGCTTTTATCCAGTACTACAACAAGAGTGTAAGTGCTTATTGGATTATTTGTGTATATTTGCTTCTATTTAGTATTATAACTAGACAATAAATGCTTAGCGACTTATTTGTGCATATTTGCTTCTAATTAATTTGATAACTAGACAATAAGTCCTTAGCGAATTATTCGTGCATCTGTGTTTCTATTTGGTATTATAATGAGACAATAAATGCCTAGCGACTTATTTGTGCATATTTGCTTCTAATTTGTATTATAACTATACAATAAGTGCTTAGCGGCTGATTCGTGCATCTGTGTTTCTATTTGGTATTATACTGAGACAATAAATGCTTAGCGACTTATTTGTGCATAGTTGCTTCTAATTAATTTGATAACTAGACAATAAGTCCTTAGCGAATTATTCGTGCATCTGTGTTTCTATTTAGTATTATAATTAGGTAATAAGTGCTTATCGGCTTATTTGCGGTTATTTGCTTCTAATTAGTATTATAACTAGACAATAAGTGCTTAGCGGCTGATTCGTGCATCTGTGTTTCTATTTGGTATTATAATGAGACAATAAATGCTTAGCGACTTATTTGTGCATATTTGTTTCTATTTAGTCTTATAACTAGACAACAAGTGCTATGCAGAATATTTTTGCATATGTGTTTCTGTTTGGTATTATAACGAGACGAGAAGTGCTTAGCGGCTTATTCGTGCAGCTGTGTTTTTATTTAGTATTATATTTAGAAAATAAGTGCTTAGCGGCTGATTCGTGCATCTGTGTTTCTATTTGGTATTATAATGAGACAATAAATGCCTAGCGACTTATTTGTGCATATTTGCTTCTAATTAGTATTATAACTAGACAATAAGTGCTTAGCGGCTAATTCGTGCATCTGTGTTTCTATTTGGTCTTATAATGAGACAATAAATGCTTATCGACTTATTTGTGCATATTTGCTTCTAAATAGTATTATAACTAGACAATAAGTGCTTAGCGACTTATTCGTGCATCTGTGTTTCTATTTGGAATTATAATGAGACAATAAATGCTTAGCGACTTATTTGTGCATATTTGCTTCTAATTAGTATTATAACTAGACAATAAGTGCTTAGCGGCTGATTCGTGCATCTGTGTTTCTATTTGGTCTTATAATGAGACAATAAATGCTTATCGACTTATTTGTGCATATTTGCTTCTAAATAGTATTATAACTAGACAATAAGTGCTTAGCGACTTATTCGTGCATCTGTGTTTCTATTTGGAATTATAATGAGACAATAAATGCTTAGCGACTTATTTGTGCATATTTGCTTCTAATTAGTATTATAACTAGACAATAAGTGCTTAGCGGCTAATTCGTGCATCTGTGTTTCTATTTGGTATTATAATGAGGCAATAAATGCTTAGCGGCTTATTTGTGTGTATTTGCTCCTATTTAATCTTATAACTAGACAACAAGTGCTTAGCGGAATATTTTCGAATATGTGTTTCTGTTTAGTATTATAACGAGAGGAGAAGTGCTTAGCGACTTATTTGTGCATACTTGATTCTATTTAATTTGATAACTAGACAACAAGTGCTTTGCGACTTATTCGTGCATCTGTGTTTCTATTTAGTATTATAATTAAGCAATAAGTGCTTATCGGCTTATTTGCGGTTATTTGCTTTTATCCAGTACTATAAAAAGAGTGTAAATTATTGGATTATTTGTGTATATTTGCTTCTATTTAGTATTATAACTAGACAATAAGTGCTTAGCGACTTATTTGTGCATATTTGCTTCTAATTAATTTGATAACTAGACAATAAGTCCTTAGCGAATTATTCGTGCATCTGTGTTTCTATTTGGTATGATAATGAGACAATAAATGCTTAGCAACTTATTTGTGCACATTTGTTTCTATTTAGTCTTATAACTAGACAACAAGTGCTTAGCGGAATATTTTTGCATATGTGTTTCTGTTTGGTATTATAACGAGACGAAAAGTGCTTAGCGGCTTATTCGTGCAGCTGTGTTTCTATTTAGTATTATATTTAGAAAATAAGTACTTAGCGGCTGATTCGTGCATCTGTGTTTCTATTTGGTATTATAATGGGACAATAAATGCTTAGCGACTTATTTGTGCATATTTGCTTCTAATTAGTATTATAACTAGATAATAAGTGCTTAGCGGCTGATTCGTGCATCTGTGTTTCTATTTGGTATTATAATGAGACAATAAATGCTTAGCGACTTATTTGTGCATATTTGCTTCTAATTAGTATTATAACTAGTTAATAAGTGCTTAGCGGCTGATTCGTGCATCTGTGTTTCTATTTGGTATTATAATGAGACAATAAATGCTTAGCGACTTATTTGTGCATATTTGCTTCTAATTATTATTATAACTAGACAATAAGTGCTTAGCGGCTGATTCGTGCATCTGTGTTTCTATTTGTTATTATAATGAGACAATAAATGCTTAGCGACTTATTTGTGCATATTTGTTTCTAATTAGTATTATAACTAGTTAATAAGTGCTTAGCGGCTGATTCGTGCATCTGTGTTTCTATTTGGTATTATAATGAGACAACAAATGCTTAGCGGCTTATTTATACATATATATTTGCTTCTGTCCAGTACTATACCAAGGGGATAAGTGCTTAAGGGTTTATGTGTGTATGTTTGCTTCTATTTAATTTTATCACTAGACGATATATGCTTAGCGGCTTATTTGTGTATATTTGCTTCTGTCTAGTCTTATAACTAGACGATAAGTGCTTAGCGGCTGATTCGTGCATCTGTGTTTCTATTTGGTATGATAATGAGACAATAAATGCTTAGCAACTTATTTGTGCACATTTGTTTCTATTTAGTCTTATAACTAGACAACAAGTGCTTAGCGGAATATTTTTGCATATGTGTTTCTGTTTGGTATTATAACGAGACGAAAAGTGCTTAGCGGCTTATTCGTGCAGCTGTGTTTCTATTTAGTATTATATTTAGAAAATAAGTACTTAGCGGCTGATTCGTGCATCTGTGTTTCTATTTGGTATTATAATGGGACAATAAATGCTTAGCGACTTATTTGTGCATATTTGCTTCTAATTAGTATTATAACTAGACAATAAGTGCTTAGCGGCTGATTCGTGCATCTGTGTTTCTATTTGGTATTATAATGAGACAATAAATGCTTACCGACTTATTTGTGCATATTTGTTTCTGTTTAGTCTTATAACTAGACAATAAGTGCTTAGCGGAATATTTTTGCATATGTGTTTCTGTTTGGTATTAAACGAGACGAGAATTGCTTAGCGGCTGATTCGTGCATCTGTGTTTCTATTTGGTGTTATAATGAGACAATAAATGCTTAGCGACTTATTTGTGCATATTTATTTCTATTTAGTCTTATAATTAGACAACAAGTGCTAAGCGGAATCTTTTTGCATATGTGTTTCTGTTTGGCATTAAACGAGACGAGAAGTGCTTAGCGGCTGATTCGTGCATCTGTGTTTCTATTTAGTATTATAATGAGATAATAAATGCTTAACGACTTATTTGTGCATATTTGTTTATATTTAGTATCATAACTAGACGATAAGTGCTTAACGGCTTATTTGTGCATGTGTTTCTATTTAATATTATAATGAGGCAATAAATGCTTAGCGGCTTATTTGTGTGTATTTGTTTCTATTTAGTCTTATAACTAGACAACAAGTGCTTAGCTAAATATTTTTGCATATGTGTTTCTGTTTGGTATTATAACGAGACGAGAAGTGCTTAGCGGCTTATTCGAGCAGCTGTGTTTCTATATAGTATTATATTGAGACAATAAGTCCCTATCGGCTTATTTGTGTATATTTGCTTCTATCCACTACTATAACAAGAGTGTAAGTGCTTACTTGTTTTTGCGACAAGTTTTTGAGACAATAATTTGCTTCTATTTAGTATTATAACTAGACAATAAGTGTATAGCGGCTTATTTGTGCATCTGTGTTTCTATTTAGTATTATAATGAGACAATAAATGCTAAGCGGCTTATTTGTGTATATTTGCTTCTATTTAGTCTTATAAGTAGACGATAAGTGCTTAAAGGAATGTTCTTGCATACGTGTTTCTATTTAGCATTATAACGAGATGAGAAGTGCCTAGTGACTTATTTGTGCATATTTGCCTCTATTTAATTTGATAACTAGACAATAAGTGCTTAGCGGCTGATTCGTGCGTCTGTGTATCTGTGTCTCTATTTGGTATTATAATGAGGCAATAAATGCTTAGCGGCTTATTTGTGTGTATTTGCTCCTATTTAGTCTTATAACTAGACAACAAGTGCTTAGCGGAATATTTTCGCATATGTGTTTCTGTTTAGTATTATAACGAGAGGAGAAGTGCTTAGCGACTTATTTGTGCATATTTGCTTCTATATAATTTGATAACTAGACAACAAGTGCTTTGCGACTTATTCGTGCACCTGTGTTTCTATTTAGTATTATATTTAAGCAATAAGTGCTTATCGGCTTATTTGCGGCTATTTGCTTTTATCCAGTACTACAACAAGAGTGTAAGTGCTTATTGGATTATTTGTGTATATTTGCTTCTATTTAGTATTATAACTAGACAATAAATGCTTAGCGACTTATTTGTGCATATTTGCTTCTAATTAATTTGATAACTAGACAATAAGTCCTTAGCGAATTATTCGTGCATCTGTGTTTCTATTTGGTATTATAATGAGACAATAAATGCCTAGCGACTTATTTGTGCATATTTGCTTCTAATTTGTATTATAACTATACAATAAGTGCTTAGCGGCTGATTCGTGCATCTGTGTTTCTATTTGGTATTATACTGAGACAATAAATGCTTAGCGACTTATTTGTGCATAGTTGCTTCTAATTAATTTGATAACTAGACAATAAGTCCTTAGCGAATTATTCGTGCATCTGTGTTTCTATTTAGTATTATAATTAGGTAATAAGTGCTTATCGGCTTATTTGCGGTTATTTGCTTCTAATTAGTATTATAACTAGACAATAAGTGCTTAGCGGCTGATTCGTGCATCTGTGTTTCTATTTGGTATTATAATGAGACAATAAATGCTTAGCGACTTATTTGTGCATATTTGTTTCTATTTAGTCTTATAACTAGACAACAAGTGCTATGCAGAATATTTTTGCATATGTGTTTCTGTTTGGTATTATAACGAGACGAGAAGTGCTTAGCGGCTTATTCGTGCAGCTGTGTTTTTATTTAGTATTATATTTAGAAAATAAGTGCTTAGCGGCTGATTCGTGCATCTGTGTTTCTATTTGGTATTATAATGAGACAATAAATGCCTAGCGACTTATTTGTGCATATTTGCTTCTAATTAGTATTATAACTAGACAATAAGTGCTTAGCGGCTAATTCGTGCATCTGTGTTTCTATTTGGTCTTATAATGAGACAATAAATGCTTATCGACTTATTTGTGCATATTTGCTTCTAAATAGTATTATAACTAGACAATAAGTGCTTAGCGACTTATTCGTGCATCTGTGTTTCTATTTGGAATTATAATGAGACAATAAATGCTTAGCGACTTATTTGTGCATATTTGCTTCTAATTAGTATTATAACTAGACAATAAGTGCTTAGCGGCTGATTCGTGCATCTGTGTTTCTATTTGGTCTTATAATGAGACAATAAATGCTTATCGACTTATTTGTGCATATTTGCTTCTAAATAGTATTATAACTAGACAATAAGTGCTTAGCGACTTATTCGTGCATCTGTGTTTCTATTTGGAATTATAATGAGACAATAAATGCTTAGCGACTTATTTGTGCATATTTGCTTCTAATTAGTATTATAACTAGACAATAAGTGCTTAGCGGCTAATTCGTGCATCTGTGTTTCTATTTGGTATTATAATGAGGCAATAAATGCTTAGCGGCTTATTTGTGTGTATTTGCTCCTATTTAATCTTATAACTAGACAACAAGTGCTTAGCGGAATATTTTCGAATATGTGTTTCTGTTTAGTATTATAACGAGAGGAGAAGTGCTTAGCGACTTATTTGTGCATACTTGATTCTATTTAATTTGATAACTAGACAACAAGTGCTTTGCGACTTATTCGTGCATCTGTGTTTCTATTTAGTATTATAATTAAGCAATAAGTGCTTATCGGCTTATTTGCGGTTATTTGCTTTTATCCAGTACTATAAAAAGAGTGTAAATTATTGGATTATTTGTGTATATTTGCTTCTATTTAGTATTATAACTAGACAATAAGTGCTTAGCGACTTATTTGTGCATATTTGCTTCTAATTAATTTGATAACTAGACAATAAGTCCTTAGCGAATTATTCGTGCATCTGTGTTTCTATTTGGTATTATAATGAGACAATAAATGCTTAGCGACTTATTTGTGCATATTTGCTTCTAATTAGTATTATAACTAGTTAATAAGTGCTTAGCGGCTGATTCGTGCATCTGTGTTTCTATTTGGTATTATAATGAGACAATAAATGCTTAGCGACTTATTTGTGCATATTTGCTTCTAATTAGTATTATAACTAGTTAATAAGTGCTTAGCGGCTGATTCGTGCATCTGTGTTTCTATTTGGTATTATAATGAGACAATAAATGCTTAGCGACTTATTTGTGCATATTTGCTTCTAATTATTATTATAACTAGACAATAAGTGCTTAGCGGCTGATTCGTGCATCTGTGTTTCTATTTGTTATTATAATGAGACAATAAATGCTTAGCGACTTATTTGTGCATATTTGTTTCTAATTAGTATTATAACTAGTTAATAAGTGCTTAGCGGCTGATTCGTGCATCTGTGTTTCTATTTGGTATTATAATGAGACAACAAATGCTTAGCGGCTTATTTATACATATATATTTGCTTCTGTCCAGTACTATACCAAGGGGATAAGTGCTTAAGGGTTTATGTGTGTATGTTTGCTTCTATTTAATTTTATCACTAGACGATATATGCTTAGCGGCTTATTTGTGTATATTTGCTTCTGTCTAGTCTTATAACTAGACGATAAGTGCTTAGCGGCTGATTCGTGCATCTGTGTTTCTATTTGGTATGATAATGAGACAATAAATGCTTAGCAACTTATTTGTGCACATTTGTTTCTATTTAGTCTTATAACTAGACAACAAGTGCTTAGCGGAATATTTTTGCATATGTGTTTCTGTTTGGTATTATAACGAGACGGAAAGTGCTTAGCGGCTTATTCGTGCAGCTGTGTTTCTATTTAGTATTATATTTAGAAAATAAGTACTTAGCGGCTGATTCGTGCATCTGTGTTTCTATTTGGTATTATAATGGGACAATAAATGCTTAGCGACTTATTTGTGCATATTTGCTTCTAATTAGTATTATAACTAGACAATAAGTGCTAAGCGGAATCTTTTTGCATATGTGTTTCTGTTTGGCATTAAACGAGACGAGAAGTGCTTAGCGGCTGATTCGTGCATCTGTGTTTCTATTTAGTATTATAATGAGATAATAAATGCTTAGCGACTTATTTGTGCATATTTGTTTATATTTAGTATCATAACTAGACGATAAGTGCTTAACGGCTTATTTGTGCATGTGTTTCTATTTAATATTATGATGAGGCAATAAATGCTTAGCGGCTTATTTGTGTGTATTTGTTTCTATTTAGTCTTATAACTAGACAACAAGTGCTTAGCTAAATATTTTTGCATATGTGTTTCTGTTTGGTATTATAACGAGACGAGAAGTGCTTAGCGGCTTATTCGAGCAGCTGTGTTTCTATTTAGTATTATATTGAGACAATAAGTCCCTATCGGCTTATTTGTGTATATTTGCTTCTATCCACTACTATAACAAGAGTGTAAGTGCTTACTTGTTTTTGCGACAAGTTTTTGAGACAATAATTTGCTTCTATTTAGTATTATAACTAGACAATAAGTGTATAGCGGCTTATTTGTGCATCTGTGTTTCTATTTAGTATTATAATGAGACAATAAATGCTAAGCGGCTTATTTGTGTATATTTGCTTCTATTTAGTCTTATAAGTAGACGATAAGTGCTTAAAGGAATGTTCTTGCATACGTGTTTCTATTTAGCATTATAACGAGATGAGAAGTGCCTAGTGACTTATTTGTGCATATTTGCCTCTATTTAATTTGATAACTAGACAATAAGTGCTTAGCGGCTGATTCGTGCGTCTGTGTATCTGTGTCTCTATTTGGTATTATAATGAGGCAATAAATGCTTAGCGGCTTATTTGTGTGTATTTGCTCCTATTTAGTCTTATAACTAGACAACAAGTGCTTAGCGGAATATTTTCGCATATGTGTTTCTGTTTAGTATTATAACGAGAGGAGAAGTGCTTAGCGACTTATTTGTGCATATTTGCTTCTATATAATTTGATAACTAGACAACAAGTGCTTTGCGACTTATTCGTGCACCTGTGTTTCTATTTAGTATTATATTTAAGCAATAAGTGCTTATCGGCTTATTTGCGGCTATTTGCTTTTATCCAGTACTACAACAAGAGTGTAAGTGCTTATTGGATTATTTGTGTATATTTGCTTCTATTTAGTATTATAACTAGACAATAAATGCTTAGCGACTTATTTGTGCATATTTGCTTCTAATTAATTTGATAACTAGACAATAAGTCCTTAGCGAATTATTCGTGCATCTGTGTTTCTATTTGGTATTATAATGAGACAATAAATGCCTAGCGACTTATTTGTGCATATTTGCTTCTAATTTGTATTATAACTATACAATAAGTGCTTAGCGGCTGATTCGTGCATCTGTGTTTCTATTTGGTATTATACTGAGACAATAAATGCTTAGCGACTTATTTGTGCATAGTTGCTTCTAATTAATTTGATAACTAGACAATAAGTCCTTAGCGAATTATTCGTGCATCTGTGTTTCTATTTAGTATTATAATTAGGTAATAAGTGCTTATCGGCTTATTTGCGGTTATTTGCTTCTAATTAGTATTATAACTAGACAATAAGTGCTTAGCGGCTGATTCGTGCATCTGTGTTTCTATTTGGTATTATAATGAGACAATAAATGCTTAGCGACTTATTTGTGCATATTTGTTTCTATTTAGTCTTATAACTAGACAACAAGTGCTATGCAGAATATTTTTGCATATGTGTTTCTGTTTGGTATTATAACGAGACGAGAAGTGCTTAGCGGCTTATTCGTGCAGCTGTGTTTTTATTTAGTATTATATTTAGAAAATAAGTGCTTAGCGGCTGATTCGTGCATCTGTGTTTCTATTTGGTATTATAATGAGACAATAAATGCCTAGCGACTTATTTGTGCATATTTGCTTCTAATTAGTATTATAACTAGACAATAAGTGCTTAGCGGCTAATTCGTGCATCTGTGTTTCTATTTGGTCTTATAATGAGACAATAAATGCTTATCGACTTATTTGTGCATATTTGCTTCTAAATAGTATTATAACTAGACAATAAGTGCTTAGCGACTTATTCGTGCATCTGTGTTTCTATTTGGAATTATAATGAGACAATAAATGCTTAGCGACTTATTTGTGCATATTTGCTTCTAATTAGTATTATAACTAGACAATAAGTGCTTAGCGGCTGATTCGTGCATCTGTGTTTCTATTTGGTCTTATAATGAGACAATAAATGCTTATCGACTTATTTGTGCATATTTGCTTCTAAATAGTATTATAACTAGACAATAAGTGCTTAGCGACTTATTCGTGCATCTGTGTTTCTATTTGGAATTATAATGAGACAATAAATGCTTAGCGACTTATTTGTGCATATTTGCTTCTAATTAGTATTATAACTAGACAATAAGTGCTTAGCGGCTAATTCGTGCATCTGTGTTTCTATTTGGTATTATAATGAGGCAATAAATGCTTAGCGGCTTATTTGTGTGTATTTGCTCCTATTTAATCTTATAACTAGACAACAAGTGCTTAGCGGAATATTTTCGAATATGTGTTTCTGTTTAGTATTATAACGAGAGGAGAAGTGCTTAGCGACTTATTTGTGCATACTTGATTCTATTTAATTTGATAACTAGACAACAAGTGCTTTGCGACTTATTCGTGCATCTGTGTTTCTATTTAGTATTATAATTAAGCAATAAGTGCTTATCGGCTTATTTGCGGTTATTTGCTTTTATCCAGTACTATAAAAAGAGTGTAAATTATTGGATTATTTGTGTATATTTGCTTCTATTTAGTATTATAACTAGACAATAAGTGCTTAGCGACTTATTTGTGCATATTTGCTTCTAATTAATTTGATAACTAGACAATAAGTCCTTAGCGAATTATTCGTGCATCTGTGTTTCTATTTGGTATTATAATGAGACAATAAATGCTTAGCGACTTATTTGTGCATATTTGCTTCTAATTAGTATTATAACTAGTTAATAAGTGCTTAGCGGCTGATTCGTGCATCTGTGTTTCTATTTGGTATTATAATGAGACAATAAATGCTTAGCGACTTATTTGTGCATATTTGCTTCTAATTAGTATTATAACTAGTTAATAAGTGCTTAGCGGCTGATTCGTGCATCTGTGTTTCTATTTGGTATTATAATGAGACAATAAATGCTTAGCGACTTATTTGTGCATATTTGCTTCTAATTATTATTATAACTAGACAATAAGTGCTTAGCGGCTGATTCGTGCATCTGTGTTTCTATTTGTTATTATAATGAGACAATAAATGCTTAGCGACTTATTTGTGCATATTTGTTTCTAATTAGTATTATAACTAGTTAATAAGTGCTTAGCGGCTGATTCGTGCATCTGTGTTTCTATTTGGTATTATAATGAGACAACAAATGCTTAGCGGCTTATTTATACATATATATTTGCTTCTGTCCAGTACTATACCAAGGGGATAAGTGCTTAAGGGTTTATGTGTGTATGTTTGCTTCTATTTAATTTTATCACTAGACGATATATGCTTAGCGGCTTATTTGTGTATATTTGCTTCTGTCTAGTCTTATAACTAGACGATAAGTGCTTAGCGGCTGATTCGTGCATCTGTGTTTCTATTTGGTATGATAATGAGACAATAAATGCTTAGCAACTTATTTGTGCACATTTGTTTCTATTTAGTCTTATAACTAGACAACAAGTGCTTAGCGGAATATTTTTGCATATGTGTTTCTGTTTGGTATTATAACGAGACGAAAAGTGCTTAGCGGCTTATTCGTGCAGCTGTGTTTCTATTTAGTATTATATTTAGAAAATAAGTACTTAGCGGCTGATTCGTGCATCTGTGTTTCTATTTGGTATTATAATGGGACAATAAATGCTTAGCGACTTATTTGTGCATATTTGCTTCTAATTAGTATTATAACTAGACAATAAGTGCTTAGCGGCTGATTCGTGCATCTGTGTTTCTATTTGGTATTATAATGAGACAATAAATGCTTACCGACTTATTTGTGCATATTTGTTTCTGTTTAGTCTTATAACTAGACAATAAGTGCTTAGCGGAATATTTTTGCATATGTGTTTCTGTTTGGTATTAAACGAGACGAGAATTGCTTAGCGGCTGATTCGTGCATCTGTGTTTCTATTTGGTGTTATAATGAGACAATAAATGCTTAGCGACTTATTTGTGCATATTTATTTCTATTTAGTCTTATAATTAGACAACAAGTGCTAAGCGGAATCTTTTTGCATATGTGTTTCTGTTTGGCATTAAACGAGACGAGAAGTGCTTAGCGGCTGATTCGTGCATCTGTGTTTCTATTTAGTATTATAATGAGATAATAAATGCTTAACGACTTATTTGTGCATATTTGTTTATATTTAGTATCATAACTAGACGATAAGTGCTTAACGGCTTATTTGTGCATGTGTTTCTATTTAATATTATAATGAGGCAATAAATGCTTAGCGGCTTATTTGTGTGTATTTGTTTCTATTTAGTCTTATAACTAGACAACAAGTGCTTAGCTAAATATTTTTGCATATGTGTTTCTGTTTGGTATTATAACGAGACGAGAAGTGCTTAGCGGCTTATTCGAGCAGCTGTGTTTCTATATAGTATTATATTGAGACAATAAGTCCCTATCGGCTTATTTGTGTATATTTGCTTCTATCCACTACTATAACAAGAGTGTAAGTGCTTACTTGTTTTTGCGACAAGTTTTTGAGACAATAATTTGCTTCTATTTAGTATTATAACTAGACAATAAGTGTATAGCGGCTTATTTGTGCATCTGTGTTTCTATTTAGTATTATAATGAGACAATAAATGCTAAGCGGCTTATTTGTGTATATTTGCTTCTATTTAGTCTTATAAGTAGACGATAAGTGCTTAAAGGAATGTTCTTGCATACGTGTTTCTATTTAGCATTATAACGAGATGAGAAGTGCCTAGTGACTTATTTGTGCATATTTGCCTCTATTTAATTTGATAACTAGACAATAAGTGCTTAGCGGCTGATTCGTGCGTCTGTGTATCTGTGTCTCTATTTGGTATTATAATGAGGCAATAAATGCTTAGCGGCTTATTTGTGTGTATTTGCTCCTATTTAGTCTTATAACTAGACAACAAGTGCTTAGCGGAATATTTTCGCATATGTGTTTCTGTTTAGTATTATAACGAGAGGAGAAGTGCTTAGCGACTTATTTGTGCATATTTGCTTCTATATAATTTGATAACTAGACAACAAGTGCTTTGCGACTTATTCGTGCACCTGTGTTTCTATTTAGTATTATATTTAAGCAATAAGTGCTTATCGGCTTATTTGCGGCTATTTGCTTTTATCCAGTACTACAACAAGAGTGTAAGTGCTTATTGGATTATTTGTGTATATTTGCTTCTATTTAGTATTATAACTAGACAATAAATGCTTAGCGACTTATTTGTGCATATTTGCTTCTAATTAATTTGATAACTAGACAATAAGTCCTTAGCGAATTATTCGTGCATCTGTGTTTCTATTTGGTATTATAATGAGACAATAAATGCCTAGCGACTTATTTGTGCATATTTGCTTCTAATTTGTATTATAACTATACAATAAGTGCTTAGCGGCTGATTCGTGCATCTGTGTTTCTATTTGGTATTATACTGAGACAATAAATGCTTAGCGACTTATTTGTGCATAGTTGCTTCTAATTAATTTGATAACTAGACAATAAGTCCTTAGCGAATTATTCGTGCATCTGTGTTTCTATTTAGTATTATAATTAGGTAATAAGTGCTTATCGGCTTATTTGCGGTTATTTGCTTCTAATTAGTATTATAACTAGACAATAAGTGCTTAGCGGCTGATTCGTGCATCTGTGTTTCTATTTGGTATTATAATGAGACAATAAATGCTTAGCGACTTATTTGTGCATATTTGTTTCTATTTAGTCTTATAACTAGACAACAAGTGCTATGCAGAATATTTTTGCATATGTGTTTCTGTTTGGTATTATAACGAGACGAGAAGTGCTTAGCGGCTTATTCGTGCAGCTGTGTTTTTATTTAGTATTATATTTAGAAAATAAGTGCTTAGCGGCTGATTCGTGCATCTGTGTTTCTATTTGGTATTATAATGAGACAATAAATGCCTAGCGACTTATTTGTGCATATTTGCTTCTAATTAGTATTATAACTAGACAATAAGTGCTTAGCGGCTAATTCGTGCATCTGTGTTTCTATTTGGTCTTATAATGAGACAATAAATGCTTATCGACTTATTTGTGCATATTTGCTTCTAAATAGTATTATAACTAGACAATAAGTGCTTAGCGACTTATTCGTGCATCTGTGTTTCTATTTGGAATTATAATGAGACAATAAATGCTTAGCGACTTATTTGTGCATATTTGCTTCTAATTAGTATTATAACTAGACAATAAGTGCTTAGCGGCTGATTCGTGCATCTGTGTTTCTATTTGGTCTTATAATGAGACAATAAATGCTTATCGACTAATTTGTGCATATTTGCTTCTAAATAGTATTATAACTAGACAATAAGTGCTTAGCGACTTATTCGTGCATCTGTGTTTCTATTTGGAATTATAATGAGACAATAAATGCTTAGCGACTTATTTGTGCATATTTGCTTCTAATTAGTATTATAACTAGACAATAAGTGCTTAGCGGCTAATTCGTGCATCTGTGTTTCTATTTGGTATTATAATGAGGCAATAAATGCTTAGCGGCTTATTTGTGTGTATTTGCTCCTATTTAATCTTATAACTAGACAACAAGTGCTTAGCGGAATATTTTCGAATATGTGTTTCTGTTTAGTATTATAACGAGAGGAGAAGTGCTTAGCGACTTATTTGTGCATACTTGATTCTATTTAATTTGATAACTAGACAACAAGTGCTTTGCGACTTATTCGTGCATCTGTGTTTCTATTTAGTATTATAATTAAGCAATAAGTGCTTATCGGCTTATTTGCGGTTATTTGCTTTTATCCAGTACTATAAAAAGAGTGTAAATTATTGGATTATTTGTGTATATTTGCTTCTATTTAGTATTATAACTAGACAATAAGTGCTTAGCGACTTATTTGTGCATATTTGCTTCTAATTAATTTGATAACTAGACAATAAGTCCTTAGCGAATTATTCGTGCATCTGTGTTTCTATTTGGTATTATAATGAGACAATAAATGCTTAGCGACTTATTTGTGCATATTTGCTTCTAATTAGTATTATAACTAGTTAATAAGTGCTTAGCGGCTGATTCGTGCATCTGTGTTTCTATTTGGTATTATAATGAGACAATAAATGCTTAGCGACTTATTTGTGCATATTTGCTTCTAATTAGTATTATAACTAGTTAATAAGTGCTTAGCGGCTGATTCGTGCATCTGTGTTTCTATTTGGTATTATAATGAGACAATAAATGCTTAGCGACTTATTTGTGCATATTTGCTTCTAATTATTATTATAACTAGACAATAAGTGCTTAGCGGCTGATTCGTGCATCTGTGTTTCTATTTGTTATTATAATGAGACAATAAATGCTTAGCGACTTATTTGTGCATATTTGTTTCTAATTAGTATTATAACTAGTTAATAAGTGCTTAGCGGCTGATTCGTGCATCTGTGTTTCTATTTGGTATTATAATGAGACAACAAATGCTTAGCGGCTTATTTATACATATATATTTGCTTCTGTCCAGTACTATACCAAGGGGATAAGTGCTTAAGGGTTTATGTGTGTATGTTTGCTTCTATTTAATTTTATCACTAGACGATATATGCTTAGCGGCTTATTTGTGTATATTTGCTTCTGTCTAGTCTTATAACTAGACGATAAGTGCTTAGCGGCTGATTCGTGCATCTGTGTTTCTATTTGGTATGATAATGAGACAATAAATGCTTAGCAACTTATTTGTGCACATTTGTTTCTATTTAGTCTTATAACTAGACAACAAGTGCTTAGCGGAATATTTTTGCATATGTGTTTCTGTTTGGTATTATAACGAGACGAAAAGTGCTTAGCGGCTTATTCGTGCAGCTGTGTTTCTATTTAGTATTATATTTAGAAAATAAGTACTTAGCGGCTGATTCGTGCATCTGTGTTTCTATTTGGTATTATAATGGGACAATAAATGCTTAGCGACTTATTTGTGCATATTTGCTTCTAATTAGTATTATAACTAGACAATAAGTGCTTAGCGGCTGATTCGTGCATCTGTGTTTCTATTTGGTATTATAATGAGACAATAAATGCTTACCGACTTATTTGTGCATATTTGTTTCTGTTTAGTCTTATAACTAGACAATAAGTGCTTAGCGGAATATTTTTGCATATGTGTTTCTGTTTGGTATTAAACGAGACGAGAATTGCTTAGCGGCTGATTCGTGCATCTGTGTTTCTATTTGGTGTTATAATGAGACAATAAATGCATAGCGACTTACTTGTGCATATTTATTTCTATTTAGTCTTATAATTAGACAACGAGTGCTTAGCGGAATCTTTTTGCATATGTGTTTCTGTTTGGCATTAAACGAGACGAGAAGTGCTTAGCGGCTGATTCGTGCATCTGTGTTTCTATTTAGTATTATAATGAGATAATAAATGCTTAGCGACTTATTTGTGCATATTTGTTTATATTTAGTATCATAACTAGACGATAAGTGCTTAACGGCTTATTTGTGCATGTGTTTCTATTTAATATTATAATGAGGCAATAAATGCTTAGCGGCTTATTTGTGTGTATTTGTTTCTATTTAGTCTTATAACTAGACAACAAGTGCTTAGCTGAATATTTTTGCATATGTGTTTCTGTTTGGTATTATAACGAGACGAGAAGTGCTTAGCGGCTTATTCGAGCAGCTGTGTTTCTATTTAGTATTATATTGAGACAATAAGTCCCTATCGGCTTATTTGTGTATATTTGCTTCTATCCACTACTATAACAAGAGTGTAAGTGCTTACTTGTTTTTGCGACAAGTTTTTGAGACAATAATTTGCTTCTATTTAGTATTATAACTAGACAATAAGTGTATAGCGGCTTATTTGTGCATCTGTGTTTCTATTTAGTATTATAATGAGACAATAAATGCTTAGCGGCTTATTTGTGTATAATTGTTTCTATTTAGTCTTATAAGTAGACGATAAGTGCTTAAAGGAATGTTTTTGCATAGGTGTTTCTATTTAGTATTATAACGAGATGAGAAGTGCCTAGTGACTTATTTGTGCATATTTGCCTCTATTTAATTTGATAACTAGACAATAAGTGCTTAGCGGCTGATTCGTGCGTCTGTGTATCTGTGTCTCTATTTGGTATTATAATGAGGCAATAAATGCTTAGCGGCTTATTTGTGTGTATTTGCTCCTATTTAGTCTTATAACTAGACAACAAGTGCTTAGCGGAATATTTTCGCATATGTGTTTCTGTTTAGTATTATAACGAGAGGAGAAGTGCTTAGCGACTTATTTGTGCATATTTGCTTCTATATAATTTGATAACTAGACAACAAGTGCTTTGCGACTTATTCGTGCATCTGTGTTTCTATTTAGTATTATATTTAAGCAATAAGTGCTTATCGGCTTATTTGCGGCTATTTGCTTTTATCCAGTACTACAACAAGAGTGTAAGTGCTTATTGGATTATTTGTGTATATTTGCTTCTATTTAGTATTATAACTAGACAATAAATGCTTAGCGACTTATTTGTGCATATTTGCTTCTAATTAATTTGATAACTAGACAATAAGTCCTTAGCGAATTATTCGTGCATCTGTGTTTCTATTTGGTATTATAATGAGACAATAAATGCCTAGCGACTTATTTGTGCATATTTGCTTCTAATTTGTATTATAACTATACAATAAGTGCTTAGCGGCTGATTCGTGCATCTGTGTTTCTATTTGGTATTATACTGAGACAATAAATGCTTAGCGACTTATTTGTGCATAGTTGCTTCTAATTAATTTGATAACTAGACAATAAGTCCTTAGCGAATTATTCGTGCATCTGTGTTTCTATTTAGTATTATAATTAGGTAATAAGTGCTTATCGGCTTATTTGCGGTTATTTGCTTCTAATTAGTATTATAACTAGACAATAAGTGCTTAGCGGCTGATTCGTGCATCTGTGTTTCTATTTGGTATTATAATGAGACAATAAATGCTTAGCGACTTATTTGTGCATATTTGTTTCTATTTAGTCTTATAACTAGACAACAAGTGCTATGCAGAATATTTTTGCATATGTGTTTCTGTTTGGTATTATAACGAGACGAGAAGTGCTTAGCGGCTTATTCGTGCAGCTGTGTTTTTATTTAGTATTATATTTAGAAAATAAGTGCTTAGCGGCTGATTCGTGCATCTGTGTTTCTATTTGGTATTATAATGAGACAATAAATGCCTAGCGACTTATTTGTGCATATTTGCTTCTAATTAGTATTATAACTAGACAATAAGTGCTTAGCGGCTAATTCGTGCATCTGTGTTTCTATTTGGTCTTATAATGAGACAATAAATGCTTATCGACTTATTTGTGCATATTTGCTTCTAAATAGTATTATAACTAGACAATAAGTGCTTAGCGACTTATTCGTGCATCTGTGTTTCTATTTGGAATTATAATGAGACAATAAATGCTTAGCGACTTATTTGTGCATATTTGCTTCTAATTAGTATTATAACTAGACAATAAGTGCTTAGCGGCTGATTCGTGCATCTGTGTTTCTATTTGGTCTTATAATGAGACAATAAATGCTTATCGACTAATTTGTGCATATTTGCTTCTAAATAGTATTATAACTAGACAATAAGTGCTTAGCGACTTATTCGTGCATCTGTGTTTCTATTTGGAATTATAATGAGACAATAAATGCTTAGCGACTTATTTGTGCATATTTGCTTCTAATTAGTATTATAACTAGACAATAAGTGCTTAGCGGCTAATTCGTGCATCTGTGTTTCTATTTGGTATTATAATGAGGCAATAAATGCTTAGCGGCTTATTTGTGTGTATTTGCTCCTATTTAATCTTATAACTAGACAACAAGTGCTTAGCGGAATATTTTCGAATATGTGTTTCTGTTTAGTATTATAACGAGAGGAGAAGTGCTTAGCGACTTATTTGTGCATACTTGATTCTATTTAATTTGATAACTAGACAACAAGTGCTTTGCGACTTATTCGTGCATCTGTGTTTCTATTTAGTATTATAATTAAGCAATAAGTGCTTATCGGCTTATTTGCGGTTATTTGCTTTTATCCAGTACTATAAAAAGAGTGTAAATTATTGGATTATTTGTGTATATTTGCTTCTATTTAGTATTATAACTAGACAATAAGTGCTTAGCGACTTATTTGTGCATATTTGCTTCTAATTAATTTGATAACTAGACAATAAGTCCTTAGCGAATTATTCGTGCATCTGTGTTTCTATTTGGTATTATAATGAGACAATAAATGCTTAGCGACTTATTTGTGCATATTTGCTTCTAATTAGTATTATAACTAGTTAATAAGTGCTTAGCGGCTGATTCGTGCATCTGTGTTTCTATTTGGTATTATAATGAGACAATAAATGCTTAGCGACTTATTTGTGCATATTTGCTTCTAATTAGTATTATAACTAGTTAATAAGTGCTTAGCGGCTGATTCGTGCATCTGTGTTTCTATTTAGTATTATAATGAGACAATAAATGCTTAGCGGCTTATTTGTGTATAATTGTTTCTATTTAGTCTTATAAGTAGACGATAAGTGCTTAAAGGAATGTTTTTGCATAGGTGTTTCTATTTAGTATTATAACGAGATGAGAAGTGCCTAGTGACTTATTTGTGCATATTTGCCTCTATTTAATTTGATAACTAGACAATAAGTGCTTAGCGGCTGATTCGTGCGTCTGTGTATCTGTGTCTCTATTTGGTATTATAATGAGGCAATAAATGCTTAGCGGCTTATTTGTGTGTATTTGCTCCTATTTAGTCTTATAACTAGACAACAAGTGCTTAGCGGAATATTTTCGCATATGTGTTTCTGTTTAGTATTATAACGAGAGGAGAAGTGCTTAGCGACTTATTTGTGCATATTTGCTTCTATATAATTTGATAACTAGACAACAAGTGCTTTGCGACTTATTCGTGCATCTGTGTTTCTATTTAGTATTATATTTAAGCAATAAGTGCTTATCGGCTTATTTGCGGCTATTTGCTTTTATCCAGTACTACAACAAGAGTGTAAGTGCTTATTGGATTATTTGTGTATATTTGCTTCTATTTAGTATTATAACTAGACAATAAATGCTTAGCGACTTATTTGTGCATATTTGCTTCTAATTAATTTGATAACTAGACAATAAGTCCTTAGCGAATTATTCGTGCATCTGTGTTTCTATTTGGTATTATAATGAGACAATAAATGCCTAGCGACTTATTTGTGCATATTTGCTTCTAATTTGTATTATAACTATACAATAAGTGCTTAGCGGCTGATTCGTGCATCTGTGTTTCTATTTGGTATTATACTGAGACAATAAATGCTTAGCGACTTATTTGTGCATAGTTGCTTCTAATTAATTTGATAACTAGACAATAAGTCCTTAGCGAATTATTCGTGCATCTGTGTTTCTATTTAGTATTATAATTAGGTAATAAGTGCTTATCGGCTTATTTGCGGTTATTTGCTTCTAATTAGTATTATAACTAGACAATAAGTGCTTAGCGGCTGATTCGTGCATCTGTGTTTCTATTTGGTATTATAATGAGACAATAAATGCTTAGCGACTTATTTGTGCATATTTGTTTCTATTTAGTCTTATAACTAGACAACAAGTGCTATGCAGAATATTTTTGCATATGTGTTTCTGTTTGGTATTATAACGAGACGAGAAGTGCTTAGCGGCTTATTCGTGCAGCTGTGTTTTTATTTAGTATTATATTTAGAAAATAAGTGCTTAGCGGCTGATTCGTGCATCTGTGTTTCTATTTGGTATTATAATGAGACAATAAATGCCTAGCGACTTATTTGTGCATATTTGCTTCTAATTAGTATTATAACTAGACAATAAGTGCTTAGCGGCTAATTCGTGCATCTGTGTTTCTATTTGGTCTTATAATGAGACAATAAATGCTTATCGACTTATTTGTGCATATTTGCTTCTAAATAGTATTATAACTAGACAATAAGTGCTTAGCGACTTATTCGTGCATCTGTGTTTCTATTTGGAATTATAATGAGACAATAAATGCTTAGCGACTTATTTGTGCATATTTGCTTCTAATTAGTATTATAACTAGACAATAAGTGCTTAGCGGCTGATTCGTGCATCTGTGTTTCTATTTGGTCTTATAATGAGACAATAAATGCTTATCGACTAATTTGTGCATATTTGCTTCTAAATAGTATTATAACTAGACAATAAGTGCTTAGCGACTTATTCGTGCATCTGTGTTTCTATTTGGAATTATAATGAGACAATAAATGCTTAGCGACTTATTTGTGCATATTTGCTTCTAATTAGTATTATAACTAGACAATAAGTGCTTAGCGGCTAATTCGTGCATCTGTGTTTCTATTTGGTATTATAATGAGGCAATAAATGCTTAGCGGCTTATTTGTGTGTATTTGCTCCTATTTAATCTTATAACTAGACAACAAGTGCTTAGCGGAATATTTTCGAATATGTGTTTCTGTTTAGTATTATAACGAGAGGAGAAGTGCTTAGCGACTTATTTGTGCATACTTGATTCTATTTAATTTGATAACTAGACAACAAGTGCTTTGCGACTTATTCGTGCATCTGTGTTTCTATTTAGTATTATAATTAAGCAATAAGTGCTTATCGGCTTATTTGCGGTTATTTGCTTTTATCCAGTACTATAAAAAGAGTGTAAATTATTGGATTATTTGTGTATATTTGCTTCTATTTAGTATTATAACTAGACAATAAGTGCTTAGCGACTTATTTGTGCATATTTGCTTCTAATTAATTTGATAACTAGACAATAAGTCCTTAGCGAATTATTCGTGCATCTGTGTTTCTATTTGGTATTATAATGAGACAATAAATGCTTAGCGACTTATTTGTGCATATTTGCTTCTAATTAGTATTATAACTAGTTAATAAGTGCTTAGCGGCTGATTCGTGCATCTGTGTTTCTATTTGGTATTATAATGAGACAATAAATGCTTAGCGACTTATTTGTGCATATTTGCTTCTAATTAGTATTATAACTAGTTAATAAGTGCTTAGCGGCTGATTCGTGCATCTGTGTTTCTATTTGGTATTATAATGAGACAATAAATGCTTAGCGACTTATTTGTGCATATTTGCTTCTAATTATTATTATAACTAGACAATAAGTGCTTAGCGGCTGATTCGTGCATCTGTGTTTCTATTTGTTATTATAATGAGACAATAAATGCTTAGCGACTTATTTGTGCATATTTGTTTCTAATTAGTATTATAACTAGTTAATAAGTGCTTAGCGGCTGATTCGTGCATCTGTGTTTCTATTTGGTATTATAATGAGACAACAAATGCTTAGCGGCTTATTTATACATATATATTTGCTTCTGTCCAGTACTATACCAAGGGGATAAGTGCTTAAGGGTTTATGTGTGTATGTTTGCTTCTATTTAATTTTATCACTAGACGATATATGCTTAGCGGCTTATTTGTGTATATTTGCTTCTGTCTAGTCTTATAACTAGACGATAAGTGCTTAGCGGCTGATTCGTGCATCTGTGTTTCTATTTGGTATGATAATGAGACAATAAATGCTTAGCAACTTATTTGTGCACATTTGTTTCTATTTAGTCTTATAACTAGACAACAAGTGCTTAGCGGAATATTTTTGCATATGTGTTTCTGTTTGGTATTATAACGAGACGAAAAGTGCTTAGCGGCTTATTCGTGCAGCTGTGTTTCTATTTAGTATTATATTTAGAAAATAAGTACTTAGCGGCTGATTCGTGCATCTGTGTTTCTATTTGGTATTATAATGGGACAATAAATGCTTAGCGACTTATTTGTGCATATTTGCTTCTAATTAGTATTATAACTAGACAATAAGTGCTTAGCGGCTGATTCGTGCATCTGTGTTTCTATTTGGTATTATAATGAGACAATAAATGCTTACCGACTTATTTGTGCATATTTGTTTCTGTTTAGTCTTATAACTAGACAATAAGTGCTTAGCGGAATATTTTTGCATATGTGTTTCTGTTTGGTATTAAACGAGACGAGAATTGCTTAGCGGCTGATTCGTGCATCTGTGTTTCTATTTGGTGTTATAATGAGACAATAAATGCATAGCGACTTACTTGTGCATATTTATTTCTATTTAGTCTTATAATTAGACAACGAGTGCTTAGCGGAATCTTTTTGCATATGTGTTTCTGTTTGGCATTAAACGAGACGAGAAGTGCTTAGCGGCTGATTCGTGCATCTGTGTTTCTATTTAGTATTATAATGAGATAATAAATGCTTAGCGACTTATTTGTGCATATTTGTTTATATTTAGTATCATAACTAGACGATAAGTGCTTAACGGCTTATTTGTGCATGTGTTTCTATTTAATATTATAATGAGGCAATAAATGCTTAGCGGCTTATTTGTGTGTATTTGTTTCTATTTAGTCTTATAACTAGACAACAAGTGCTTAGCTGAATATTTTTGCATATGTGTTTCTGTTTGGTATTATAACGAGACGAGAAGTGCTTAGCGGCTTATTCGAGCAGCTGTGTTTCTATTTAGTATTATATTGAGACAATAAGTCCCTATCGGCTTATTTGTGTATATTTGCTTCTATCCACTACTATAACAAGAGTGTAAGTGCTTACTTGTTTTTGCGACAAGTTTTTGAGACAATAATTTGCTTCTATTTAGTATTATAACTAGACAATAAGTGTATAGCGGCTTATTTGTGCATCTGTGTTTCTATTTAGTATTATAATGAGACAATAAATGCTTAGCGGCTTATTTGTGTATATTTGTTTCTATTTAGTCTTATAAGTAGACGATAAGTGCTTAAAGGAATGTTTTTGCATAGGTGTTTCTATTTAGTATTATAACGAGATGAGAAGTGCCTAGTGACTTATTTGTGCATATTTGCCTCTATTTAATTTGATAACTAGACAATAAGTGCTTAGCGGCTGATTCGTGCGTCTGTGTATCTGTGTCTCTATTTGGTATTATAATGAGGCAATAAATGCTTAGCGGCTTATTTGTGTGTATTTGCTCCTATTTAGTCTTATAACTAGACAACAAGTGCTTAGCGGAATATTTTCGCATATGTGTTTCTGTTTAGTATTATAACGAGAGGAGAAGTGCTTAGCGACTTATTTGTGCATATTTGCTTCTATATAATTTGATAACTAGACAACAAGTGCTTTGCGACTTATTCGTGCATCTGTGTTTCTATTTAGTATTATATTTAAGCAATAAGTGCTTATCGGCTTATTTGCGGCTATTTGCTTTTATCCAGTACTACAACAAGAGTGTAAGTGCTTATTGGATTATTTGTGTATATTTGCTTCTATTTAGTATTATAACTAGACAATAAATGCTTAGCGACTTATTTGTGCATATTTGCTTCTAATTAATTTGATAACTAGACAATAAGTCCTTAGCGAATTATTCGTG
This sequence comes from Hypercompe scribonia, assembly GCA_949316085.1. Lineage (NCBI taxonomy): Eukaryota > Metazoa > Arthropoda > Insecta > Lepidoptera > Erebidae > Hypercompe > Hypercompe scribonia. Next base: position 19,975,416 of record OX438982.1, on the reverse strand, counting down.
CATCTGTGTTTCTATTTGGTATTATAATGAGACAATAAATGCCTAGCGACTTATTTGTGCATATTTGCTTCTAATTTGTATTATAACTATACAATAAGTGCTTAGCGGCTGATTCGTGCATCTGTGTTTCTATTTGGTATTATACTGAGACAATAAATGCTTAGCGACTTATTTGTGCATAGTTGCTTCTAATTAATTTGATAACTAGACAATAAGTCCTTAGCGAATTATTCGTGCATCTGTGTTTCTATTTAGTATTATAATTAGGTAATAAGTGCTTATCGGCTTATTTGCGGTTATTTGCTTCTAATTAGTATTATAACTAGACAATAAGTGCTTAGCGGCTGATTCGTGCATCTGTGTTTCTATTTGGTATTATAATGAGACAATAAATGCTTAGCAACTTATTTGTGCACATTTGTTTCTATTTAGTCTTATAACTAGACAACAAGTGCTTAGCGGAATATTTTTGCATATGTGTTTCTGTTTGGTATTATAACGAGACGAGAAGTGCTTAGCGGCTTATTCGTGCAGCTGTGTTTTTATTTAGTATTATATTTAGAAAATAAGTGCTTAGCGGCTGATTCGTGCATCTGTGTTTCTATTTGGTATTATAATGAGACAATAAATGCCTAGCGACTTATTTGTACATATTTGCTTCTAATTAGTATTATAACTAGACAATAAGTGCTTAGCGGCTAATTCGTGCATCTGTGTTTCTATTTGGTCTTATAATGAGACAATAAATGCTTATCGACTTATTTGTGCATATTTGCTTCTAAATAGTATTATAACTAGACAATAAGTGCTTAGCGACTTATTCGTGCATCTGTGTTTCTATTTGGAATTATAATGAGACAATAAATGCTTAGCGACTTATTTGTGCATATTTGCTTCTAATTAGTATTATAACTAGACAATAAGTGCTTAGCGGCTGATTCGTGCATCTGTGTTCCTATTTGGTATTATAATGAGACAATAAATGCCTAGCGACTTATTTGTGCATATTTGCTTCTAATTAGTATTATAACTATACAATAAGTGCTTAGCGGCTGATTCATGCATCTGTGTTTCTATTTGGTATTATAATGAGACAATAAATGCTCAGCGACTTATTTGTGCATATTTGCATCTAATTAATATCATAACTAGACGATAAGTACTTAACGGCTTATTTGTGCATATGTATTTCTATATAATATTATAATGAGGCAATAAATGCTTAACGGCTTATTTGTGTGTATTTGCTTCTATTTAGTCTTATAACTAGACAACAAGTGCTTAGCGGCTGATTTGTGCATCTGTGTTTCTATTTGGTATTATAATGAGACAATAAATGCTTAGCGACTTATTTGTGCATATTTGCATCTAATTAGTATCATAACTAGACGATAAGTACTTAACGGCTTATTTGTGCATATGTGTTTCTATATAATATTATAATGAGGCAATAAATGCTTAGCGGCTTATTTGTGTGTATTTGCTTCTTTTTAGTCTTATAACTAGACAACAAGTGCTTAGCGGCTGATTTGTGCATCTGTGTTTCTATTTGGTATTATAATGAGACAATAAATGCTTAGCGACTTATTTGTGCATATTTGCTTCTAATTAGTATTATAATTAGACAATAAGTGCTTAGCGGCTGATTCGTGCATCTGTGTTTCTATTTAGTATTATAATTAGGCAATAAGTGCTTATCGGCTTATTTGCGGTTATTTGCTTCTATCCAGTACTATAACAAGAGTGTAAGTGCTTATTGGTTTATTTGTGTATATTTGCTTCTATTTAGTATTATAACTAAACAATAAGTGCTTAGCGGCTGATTCGTGCATCTGTGTTTCTATTTAGTATTATATTTAAGCAATAAGTGCTTATCGGCTTATTTGCGGCTATTTGCTTTTATCCAGTACTACAACAAGAGTGTAAGTGCTTATTGGATTATTTGTGTATATTTGCTTCTATTTAGTATTATAACTAGACAATAAATGCTTAGCGACTTATTTGTGCATATTTGCTTCTAATTAATTTGATAACTAGACAATAAGTCCTTAGCGAATTATTCGTGCATCTGTGTTTCTATTTGGTATTATAATGAGACAATAAATGCCTAGCGACTTATTTGTGCATATTTGCTTCTAATTTGTATTATAACTATACAATAAGTGCTTAGCGGCTGATTCGTGCATCTGTGTTTCTATTTGGTATTATACTGAGACAATAAATGCTTAGCGACTTATTTGTGCATAGTTGCTTCTAATTAATTTGATAACTAGACAATAAGTCCTTAGCGAATTATTCGTGCATCTGTGTTTCTATTTAGTATTATAATTAGGTAATAAGTGCTTATCGGCTTATTTGCGGTTATTTGCTTCTAATTAGTATTATAACTAGACAATAAGTGCTTAGCGGCTGATTCGTGCATCTGTGTTTCTATTTGGTATTATAATGAGACAATAAATGCTTAGCGACTTATTTGTGCATATTTGTTTCTATTTAGTCTTATAACTAGACAACAAGTGCTATGCGGAATATTTTTGCATATGTGTTTCTGTTTGGTATTATAACGAGACGAGAAGTGCTTAGCGGCTTATTCGTGCAGCTGTGTTTTTATTTAGTATTATATTTAGAAAATAAGTGCTTAGCGGCTGATTCGTGCATCTGTGTTTCTATTTGGTATTATAATGAGACAATAAATGCCTAGCGACTTATTTGTACATATTTGCTTCTAATTAGTATTATAACTAGACAATAAGTGCTTAGCGGCTAATTCGTGCATCTGTGTTTCTATTTGGTCTTATAATGAGACAATAAATGCTTATCGACTTATTTGTGCATATTTGCTTCTAAATAGTATTATAACTAGACAATAAGTGCTTAGCGACTTATTCGTGCATCTGTGTTTCTATTTGGAATTATAATGAGACAATAAATGCTTAGCGACTCATTTGTGCATATTTGCTTCTAATTAGTATTATAACTAGACAATAAGTGCTTAGCGGCTGATTCGTGCATCTGTGTTCCTATTTGGTATTATAATGAGACAATAAATGCCTAGCGACTTATTTGTGCATATTTGCTTCTAATTAGTATTATAACTATACAATAAGTGCTTAGCGGCTGATTCATGCATCTGTGTTTCTATTTGGTATTATAATGAGACAATAAATGCTCAGCGACTTATTTGTGCATATTTGCATCTAATTAATATCATAACTAGACGATAAGTACTTAACGGCTTATTTGTGCATATGTGTTTCTATATAATATTATAATGAGGCAATAAATGCTTAACGGCTTATTTGTGTGTATTTGCTTCTATTTAGTCTTATAACTAGACAACAAGTGCTTAGCGGCTGATTTGTGCATCTGTGTTTCTATTTGGTATTATAATGAGACAATAAATGCTTAGCGACTTATTTGTGCATATTTGCATCTAATTAGTATCATAACTAGACGATAAGTACTTAACGGCTTATTTGTGCATATGTGTTTCTATATAATATTATAATGAGGCAATAAATGCTTAGCGGCTTATTTGTGTGTATTTGCTTCTTTTTAGTCTTATAACTAGACAACAAGTGCTTAGCGGCTGATTTGTGCATCTGTGTTTCTATTTGGTATTATAATGAGACAATAAATGCTTAGCGACTTATTTGTGCATATTTGCTTCTAATTAGTATTATAATTAGACAATAAGTGCTTAGCGGCTGATTCGTGCATCTGTGTTTCTATTTAGTATTATAATTAGGCAATAAGTGCTTATCGGCTTATTTGCGGTTATTTGCTTCTATCCAGTACTATAACAAGAGTGTAAGTGCTTATTGGTTTATTTGTGTATATTTGCTTCTATTTAGTATTATAACTAAACAATAAGTGCTTAGCGGCTGATTCGTGCATCTGTGTTTCTATTTGGTATTATAATGAGACAATAAATGCTTAGCGACTTATTTGTGCATATTTGTTTCTATTTAATATTATAATGAGTCAATAAATGCTTAGCGGCTTATTTGTGTGTATTTGCTTTTATTTAGTCTTATGAGTAGACGATAAGTGCTTAGCGGAATATTTTTGCATATGTGTTTCTTTTTTGTATTATAACGAGACGAGAGGTGCTTAGCGACTTATTTTTACATATGTGTTTCTGTTTTGTATTATAACGAGACGGGAAGTGCTTAGCAACTTATTTGTCCATATTTGCTTCTAATTAGTATTATAACTAGACAATAAGTGCTTAGCGGCTGATTCGTGCATCTGTGTTTCTATTTGGTATTATAATGAGACAATAAATGCTTAGCGACTTATTTGTGCATATTTGCTTCTAATTAGTATTATAACTAGTTAATAAGTGCTTAGCGGCTGATTCGTGCATCTGTGTTTCTATTTGGTATTATAATGAGACAACAAATGCTTAGCGGCTTATTTATACATATATATTTGCTTCTGTCCAGTACTATACCAAGGGGATAAGTGCTTAAGGGTTTGTATGTGTATGTTTGCTTCTATTTAATTTTATCACTAGACGATATATGCTTAGCGGCTTATTTGTGTATATTTGCTTCTGTCTAGTCTTATAACTAGACGATAAGTGCTTAGCGGCTGATTCGTGCATCTGTGTTTCTATTTGGTATGATAATGAGACAATAAATGCTAAGCGACTTATTTGTGCACATTTGTTTCTATTTAGTCTCATAACTAGACAACAAGTGCTTAGCGGAATATTTTTGCATATGTGTTTCTGTTTGGTATTATAACGAGACGAAAAGTGCTTAGCGGCTTATTCGTGCAGCTGTGTTTCTATTTAGTATTATATTTAGAAAATAAGTACTTAGCGGCTGATTCGTGCATCTGTGTTTCTATTTGGTATTATAATGGGACAATAAATGCTTAGCGACTTATTTGTGCATATTTGCTTCTAATTAGTATTATAACTAGACAATAAGTGCTTAGCGGCTGATTCGTGCATCTGTGTTTCTATGTGGTATTATAATGAGACAATAAATGCTTACCGACTTATTTGTGCATATTTGTTTCTGTTTAGTCTTATAACTAGACAATAAGTGCTTAGCGGAATATTTTTGCATATGTGTTTCTGTTTGGTATTAAACGAGACGAGAATTGCTTAGCGGCTGATTCGTGCATCTGTATTTCTATTTGGTGTTATAATGAGACAATAAATGCTTAGCGACTTATTTGTGCATATTTATTTCTATTTAGTCTTATAATTAGACAACAAGTGCTTAGCGGAATCTTTTTGCATATGTGTTTCTGTTTGGCATTAAACGAGACGAGAAGTGCTTAGCGGCTGATTCGTGCATCTGTGTTTCTATTTAGTATTATAATGAGATAATAAATGCTTAGCGACTTATTTGTGCATATTTGTTTATATTTAGTATCATAACTAGACGATAAGTGCTTAACGGCTTATTTGTGCATGTGTTTCTATTTAATATTATAATGAGGCAATAAATGCTTAGCGGCTTATTTGTGTGTATTTGTTTCTATTTAGTCTTATAACTAGACAACAAGTGCTTAGCTGAATATTTTTGCATATGTGTTTCTGTTTGGTATTATAACGAGACGAGAAGTGCTTAGCGGCTTATTCGTGCAGCTGTGTTTTTATTTAGTATTATATTTAGAAAATAAGTGCTTAGCGGCTGATTCGTGCATCTGTGTTTCTATTTGGTATTATAATGAGACAATAAATGCCTAGCGACTTATTTGTACATATTTGCTTCTAATTAGTATTATAACTAGACAATAAGTGCTTAGCGGCTAATTCGTGCATCTGTGTTTCTATTTGGTCTTATAATGAGACAATAAATGCTTATCGACTTATTTGTGCATATTTGCTTCTAAATAGTATTATAACTAGACAATAAGTGCTTAGCGACTTATTCGTGCATCTGTGTTTCTATTTGGAATTATAATGAGACAATAAATGCTTAGCGACTCATTTGTGCATATTTGCTTCTAATTAGTATTATAACTAGACAATAAGTGCTTAGCGGCTGATTCGTGCATCTGTGTTCCTATTTGGTATTATAATGAGACAATAAATGCCTAGCGACTTATTTGTGCATATTTGCTTCTAATTAGTATTATAACTATACAATAAGTGCTTAGCGGCTGATTCATGCATCTGTGTTTCTATTTGGTATTATAATGAGACAATAAATGCTCAGCGACTTATTTGTGCATATTTGCATCTAATTAATATCATAACTAGACGATAAGTACTTAACGGCTTATTTGTGCATATGTGTTTCTATATAATATTATAATGAGGCAATAAATGCTTAACGGCTTATTTGTGTGTATTTGCTTCTATTTAGTCTTATAACTAGACAACAAGTGCTTAGCGGCTGATTTGTGCATCTGTGTTTCTATTTGGTATTATAATGAGACAATAAATGCTTAGCGACTTATTTGTGCATATTTGCATCTAATTAGTATCATAACTAGACGATAAGTACTTAACGGCTTATTTGTGCATATGTGTTTCTATATAATATTATAATGAGGCAATAAATGCTTAGCGGCTTATTTGTGTGTATTTGCTTCTTTTTAGTCTTATAACTAGACAACAAGTGCTTAGCGGCTGATTTGTGCATCTGTGTTTCTATTTGGTATTATAATGAGACAATAAATGCTTAGCGACTTATTTGTGCATATTTGCTTCTAATTAGTATTATAATTAGACAATAAGTGCTTAGCGGCTGATTCGTGCATCTGTGTTTCTATTTAGTATTATAATTAGGCAATAAGTGCTTATCGGCTTATTTGCGGTTATTTGCTTCTATCCAGTACTATAACAAGAGTGTAAGTGCTTATTGGTTTATTTGTGTATATTTGCTTCTATTTAGTATTATAACTAAACAATAAGTGCTTAGCGGCTGATTCGTGCATCTGTGTTTCTATTTGGTATTATAATGAGACAATAAATGCTTAGCGACTTATTTGTGCATATTTGTTTCTATTTAATATTATAATGAGTCAATAAATGCTTAGCGGCTTATTTGTGTGTATTTGCTTTTATTTAGTCTTATGAGTAGACGATAAGTGCTTAGCGGAATATTTTTGCATATGTGTTTCTTTTTTGTATTATAACGAGACGAGAGGTGCTTAGCGACTTATTTTTACATATGTGTTTCTGTTTTGTATTATAACGAGACGGGAAGTGCTTAGCAACTTATTTGTCCATATTTGCTTCTAATTAGTATTATAACTAGACAATAAGTGCTTAGCGGCTGATTCGTGCATCTGTGTTTCTATTTGGTATTATAATGAGACAATAAATGCTTAGCGACTTATTTGTGCATATTTGCTTCTAATTAGTATTATAACTAGTTAATAAGTGCTTAGCGGCTGATTCGTGCATCTGTGTTTCTATTTGGTATTATAATGAGACAACAAATGCTTAGCGGCTTATTTATACATATATATTTGCTTCTGTCCAGTACTATACCAAGGGGATAAGTGCTTAAGGGTTTGTATGTGTATGTTTGCTTCTATTTAATTTTATCACTAGACGATATATGCTTAGCGGCTTATTTGTGTATATTTGCTTCTGTCTAGTCTTATAACTAGACGATAAGTGCTTAGCGGCTGATTCGTGCATCTGTGTTTCTATTTGGTATGATAATGAGACAATAAATGCTAAGCGACTTATTTGTGCACATTTGTTTCTATTTAGTCTCATAACTAGACAACAAGTGCTTAGCGGAATATTTTTGCATATGTGTTTCTGTTTGGTATTATAACGAGACGAAAAGTGCTTAGCGGCTTATTCGTGCAGCTGTGTTTCTATTTAGTATTATATTTAGAAAATAAGTACTTAGCGGCTGATTCGTGCATCTGTGTTTCTATTTGGTATTATAATGGGACAATAAATGCTTAGCGACTTATTTGTGCATATTTGCTTCTAATTAGTATTATAACTAGACAATAAGTGCTTAGCGGCTGATTCGTGCATCTGTGTTTCTATGTGGTATTATAATGAGACAATAAATGCTTACCGACTTATTTGTGCATATTTGTTTCTGTTTAGTCTTATAACTAGACAATAAGTGCTTAGCGGAATATTTTTGCATATGTGTTTCTGTTTGGTATTAAACGAGACGAGAATTGCTTAGCGGCTGATTCGTGCATCTGTATTTCTATTTGGTGTTATAATGAGACAATAAATGCTTAGCGACTTATTTGTGCATATTTATTTCTATTTAGTCTTATAATTAGACAACAAGTGCTTAGCGGAATCTTTTTGCATATGTGTTTCTGTTTGGCATTAAACGAGACGAGAAGTGCTTAGCGGCTGATTCGTGCATCTGTGTTTCTATTTAGTATTATAATGAGATAATAAATGCTTAGCGACTTATTTGTGCATATTTGTTTATATTTAGTATCATAACTAGACGATAAGTGCTTAACGGCTTATTTGTGCATGTGTTTCTATTTAATATTATAATGAGGCAATAAATGCTTAGCGGCTTATTTGTGTGTATTTGTTTCTATTTAGTCTTATAACTAGACAACAAGTGCTTAGCTGAATATTTTTGCATATGTGTTTCTGTTTGGTATTATAACGAGACGAGAAGTGCTTAGCGGCTTATTCGAGCAGCTGTGTTTCTATTTAGTATTATATTGAGACAATAAGTCCCTATCGGCTTATTTGTGTATATTTGCTTCTATCCACTACTATAACAAGAGTGTAAGTGCTTACTTGTTTTTGCGACAAGTTTTTGAGACAATAATTTGCTTCTATTTAGTATTATAACTAGACAATAAGTGTATAGCGGCTTATTTGTGCATCTGTGTTTCTATTAATATTATAATGAGACAATAAATGCTTAGCGGCTTATTTGTGTATATTTGCTTCTGTTTAGTCTTATAAGTAGACGATAAGTGCTTAAAGGAATGTTCTTGCATAGGTGTTTCTATTTAGCATTATAACGAGATGAGAAGTGCCTAGTGACTTATTTGTGCATATTTGCCTCTATTTAATTTGATAACTAGACAATAAGTGCTTAGCGGCTGATTCGTGCGTCTGTGTATCTGTGTCTCTGTTTGGTATTATAATGAGGCAATAAATGCTTAGCGGCTTATTTGTGTGTATTTGCTCCTATTTAGTCTTATAACTAGACAACAAGTGCTTAGCGGAATATTTTCGCATATGTATTTCTGTTTAGTATTATAACGAGAGGAGAAGTGCTTAGCGACTTATTTGTGCATATTTGCTTCTATATAATTTGATAACTAGACAACAAGTGCTTTGCGACTTATTCGTGCATCTGTGTTTCTATTTAGTATTATATTTAAGCAATAAGTGCTTATCGGCTTATTTGCGGCTATTTGCTTTTATCCAGTACTACAACAAGAGTGTAAGTGCTTATTGGATTATTTGTGTATATTTGCTTCTATTTAGTATTATAACTAGACAATAAATGCTTAGCGACTTATTTGTGCATATTTGCTTCTAATTAATTTGATAACTAGACAATAAGTCCTTAGCGAATTATTCGTGCATCTGTGTTTCTATTTGGTATTATAATGAGACAATAAATGCCTAGCGACTTATTTGTGCATATTTGCTTCTAATTTGTATTATAACTATACAATAAGTGCTTAGCGGCTGATTCGTGCATCTGTGTTTCTATTTGGTATTATACTGAGACAATAAATGCTTAGCGACTTATTTGTGCATAGTTGCTTCTAATTAATTTGATAACTAGACAATAAGTCCTTAGCGAATTATTCGTGCATCTGTGTTTCTATTTAGTATTATAATTAGGTAATAAGTGCTTATCGGCTTATTTGCGGTTATTTGCTTCTAATTAGTGTTATAACTAGACAATAAGTGCTTAGCGGCTGATTCGTGCATCTGTGTTTCTATTTGGTATTATAATGAGACAATAAATGCTTAGCGACTTATTTGTGCATATTTGTTTCTATTTAGTCTTATAACTAGACAACAAGTGCTATGCGGAATATTTTTGCATATGTGTTTCTGTTTGGTATTATAACGAGACGAGAAGTGCTTAGCGGCTTATTCGTGCAGCTGTGTTTTTATTTAGTATTATATTTAGAAAATCAGTGCTTAGCGGCTGATTCGTGCATCTGTGTTTCTATTTGGTATTATAATGAGACAATAAATGCCTAGCGACTTATTTGTACATATTTGCTTCTAATTAGTATTATAACTAGACAATAAGTGCTTAGCGGCTAATTCGTGCATCTGTGTTTCTATTTGGTCTTATAATGAGACAATAAATGCTTATCGACTTATTTGTGCATATTTGCTTCTAAATAGTATTATAACTAGACAATAAGTGCTTAGCGACTTATTCGTGCATCTGTGTTTCTATTTGGAATTATAATGAGACAATAAATGCTTAGCGACTTATTTGTGCATATTTGCTTCTAATTAGTATTATAACTAGACAATAAGTGCTTAGCGGCTGATTCGTGCATCTGTGTTTCTATTTGGTATTATAATGAGACAATAAATGCCTAGCGACTTATTTGTGCATATTTGCTTCTAATTAGTATTATAACTATACAACAAGTGCTTAGCGGCTGATTCGTGCATCTGTGTTTCTATTTGGTATTATAATGAGACAATAAATGCTCAGCGACTTATTTGTGCATATTTGCATCTAATTAATATCATAACTAGACGATAAGTACTTATGGCTTATTTGTGCATATGTGTTTCTATATAATATTATAATGAGGCAATAAATGCTTAGCGGCTTATTTGTGTGTATTTGCTTCTATTTAGTCTTATAACTAGACAACAAGTGCTTAGCGGCTGATTTGTGCATCTGTGTTTCTATTTGGTATTATAATGAGACAATAAATGCTTAGCGACTTATTTGTGCATATTTGCATCTAATTAGTATCATAACTAGACGATAAGTACTTAACGGCTTATTTGTGCATATGTGTTTCTATATAATATTATAATGAGGCAATAAATGCTTAGCGGCTTATTTGCGGTTATTTGCTTCTATCCAGTACTATAACAAGAGTGTAAGTGCTTATTGGTTTATTTGTGTATATTTGCTTCTATTTAGTATTATAACTAAACAATAAGTGCTTAGCGGCTGATTCGTGCATCTGTGTTTCTATTTGGTATTATAATGAGACAATAAATGCTTAGCGACTTATTTGTGCATATTTGTTTCTATTTAATATTATAATGAGTCAATAAATGCTTAGCGGCTTATTTGTGTGTATTTGCTTTTATTAAGTCTTATGAGTAGACAATAAGTGCTTAGCGGAATATTTTTGCATATGTGTTTCTTTTTTGTATTATAACGAGATGAGAGGTGCTTAGCGACTTATTTTTACATATGTGTTTCTGTTTTGTATTATAACGAGACGGGAAGTGCTTAGCAACTTATTTGTCCATATTTGCTTCTAATTAGTATTATAACTAGACAATAAGTGCTTAGCGGCTGATTCGTGCATCTGTGTTTCTATTTGGTATTATAATGAGACAATAAATGCTTAGCGACTTATTTGTGCTTATTTGCTTCTAATTAGTATTATAACTAGACAATAAGTGCTTAGCGGCTGATTCGTGCATCTGTGTTTCTATTTGGTATTATAATGAGACAATAAATGCTTAGCGACTTATTTGTGCATATTGGCTTCTAATTAGTATTATAACTAGTTAATAAGTGCTTAGCGGCTGATTCGTGCATCTGTGTTTCTATTTGGTATTATAATGAGACAACATATGCTTAGCGGCTTATTTATACATATATATTTGCTTCTGTCCAGTACTATACCGAGGGGATAACTGCTTAGGTGTTTATGTGTGTATGTTTGCTTCTATTTAATTTTATCACTAGACGATATATGCTTAGCGGCTTATTTGTGTATATTTGCTTCTGTCTAGTCTTATAACTAGACGATAAGTGCTTAGCGGAATATTTTTACATATGTGTTTCTGTTTTGTATTATAACGAGACGAGAAGTGCTTAGCGACTTATTTGTACATATGTGTTTCTGTTTAGTATTATAACGAGACGGGAAGTGCTTAGCAACTTATTTGTGCATATTTGCTTCTAATTAGTTTTATAACTAGACAATAAGTGCTTAGCGGAATATTTTTGCATATGTGTTTCTGTTTTGTATTATAACGAGACGAAAAGTGCTTAGCGACTTATTTGTACATATGTGTTTCTGTTTAGTATTATAACGAGACGGGAAGTGCTTAGCAACTTATTTGTCCATATTTGCTTCTAATTAGTATTATAACTAGACAATAAGAGCTTAATGGCTGATTCGTGCGTCTGTGTTTCTATTTAGTATTATAATGAGACAATAAATGCTTAGCGACTTATTTGTGCATATTTGCTTCTAATTAGTATTATAACTAGACAATAAGTGCTCAGCGGCTTATTTGTGCATGTGTGTTTCTATTCAATATTATAATGAGGCAATTAATCTTAGCGGCTTATTTGTGTGTATTTGCTTCTATTTAGTCTTATAAGTAGACGATAAGTGCTTAGCGGAATATTTTTGCATATGTGTTTCTGTTTAGTATGATAACAAGACGAGAAGTGCTTTGCGACTTATTTGTGCATATTTGCTTCTAATTAATATTATCACTAGACGAAATATGCTTAGCGGTTTATTTGTGTATATTTGCTTCTGTCTAGTCTTATAACTAGACGATAAGTGCTTAGCGGAATATTTTTGCATATGTGTTTCTGTTTAGTATTATAATGAGACTATAAATGCTTAGCAATTTACTCGTGCTTTCGTTGCTGTTGTTACTTGTTCCATTTAATATAAAAAATACCACGTGAAATACAACATACATGTAACATAACGTGTGCTTTATTATGGTCGATTTTCGACCTCTGAGCGACCACTAGTTTATATAAATATATTTCATATTTTTTTTATACAATTGTTATTATTGTTATAAGAATTGACCAACATATCTAAAAACTTTAAAATTAAGCAATTCAACAATTTTTAATATTGTAGAAAAATGAAAAGTCAATAATGAATTTTCACAAAAAAAAGCCATCCCCTTTAGCATATACAAAAGAAGTGGAGGTCCATCAACGTTCGAGTGGTTCGTACAGATTAACGTCGCTAGGCTGCAAGGTAAGTAGGTATAAAATTAACCGATCGTTTCTATAATTTCGTATTTGAAAAGTATATTTATTATATGTTTGATATGTATGTATATGTAATGTTTATTTCTGTATAATGTACACCACTATTTATATGAATACGGCTCACGGCAGAGGATAAACCGAAGGCACCGGCAGAGGGTCCTATTACGAGTATAATGTAAGCGCTGCAATACCTCAGGCTGCTGCAACATTGTGGCGCTGTACAGGGAATTATAATTGCGTGTGGCCTCCTGTCAATGTCGGGTAAAATTATTTTTCTTTTCTTCTTCGGAAATAAAAAGTTTTTAATCTTAAGTATTTTATAGATAGTGATCTTAAAGTTGTTTTTGTTACAAAAAAAAATGTTATTACTATGTGTCTGCCAAAAAACTTTCCAAGAATAAAATAATCGGTGTGAGACATTTTATGTTTATGAAGGTTCATTGCTTTAGAAAATTTTTAGAACTTTTGTTTTCAATATATTGGAACAATAGCACAAGTAGTTAAGTTTACGATACGTAAAAACAATGGTCTGAGCCTCAAGAGCTGATAGCAAACGGTGGGTGGACTATCGGTGTGAACAATTGACAGTGCTCAAATGAGAGTTCTATTTAAGAAACAGTTTAACTTGAGAGTCATGCAAATTCGGGTTTTTAAGTATTGGTGTACGTAACGCGTACATCGTATAACTTTCAACGTATAACGTTAGAGCGTCACGGTAAGTGTTTGTTTGTAAATGTGTATTAATATGTTTCTATTTAGCCCTATTTGTATTTGTGTTTCAGTTAACCGGCTATTAAATTTCTTTTTTGTAAGTATCATGTCAATATCTAAAAAGTAAACATGCTTTATAGTCATCTTGTGATTTTAAATATTTATAAATAACTTTTTGTCATTGTCTGATTCTTATCCTTTATCATTTTATTTTTGCTTCATTTTTAAATAACATTCTATCTGTGCGTATGAAAGGTAATCGTGGCAGAGCCATGTTTTGGTAGTTAAGGGTCAGTTCGAGCGAAGTGATACCACGCCAAATATTTCGTTACTTTTTACCGAGAGAACGAGGTCACTGGTGCCCAAATTTCTCTGACTCTATTCTCTTTTTCATCTATTAATTTCAACGACGACTGATTTTTGTTTCAGAATTTTCAAAAAGTAAATTTCGAAATAAATTTTTAAAAATTAATGTTTTTTTCTCTTGGCTTGCTCTTTTGTGTTTATTCCCAATCCTTAACTTCATCGTGTCTAGTTAAAGTAATACGTGCTCAAAACTTTACTTAGACCAAATAAATCAGCTTTATAAGAAGCGTGGTGTTTGGGAATATCAATTTATTTCGGCATCCTTCAGAAGTATTAGTTAAAATAATATTTCATTGTTTTGAAACAATAACACAGGAAGGCGCTACAATTTTTCAGGTAATCGAGCAAAAAAAAGGTCTGAGGCTTGAAACACTACAGAAATTTCCATTGGGTGGGCGACTAGTTGCGGGATGTCTCGTCAGTCAGTGTCGGAAGCTAGCAGAGAACGGTCGATGTTTTATCAGTGACAGTGTTCGGTCCTGGTGATGACAATTCTTTTAAAGAATCAGTGTAAATGTCGGTGGGCAACAGGTGCTTAAGCAATCTAAATTGCGTAAATTCTAGTGCACGATGTTAGGACGACACGGTATATTTAGAACTTGTTTGATACAGATTGGCAGATAACTAGATCAATTTGAAATAATGTTACCATTTAGTGTTGATTTTGTACTGTATATTTTTCTGAAGGAGTTTAAGAGACGACTATAAGATTATTTTGTACATTTCTTCTTTGCAAAACAAACACGTTTCCAGATTTTTTTTCTAAAAGGTATGTTGGATTCTTAAAAGTGTTCTACGACTGATATTTTTATCTGATTTTCATCTTGGGTGTTTGGTCTGATGCTTTTCTGTCTCATCATCTTCATGTTCACACATAATCCACGACTTTCAAAGAAATATCAATCTTGAATAAAAGTAATCCTATCATCAGTAAAATTTCAGAAGATAAATCGTTATAAATGTAAATAAAAAGGAATATAATTAAAATATAAATAATATATGGCATTAAATGATGACTTAACTAGGATTATTGGCGCTCTTTGAGGGAAGTCTCTGTTCAATAGTGGACAACAACAAATAAATATAGTACAGTAGTGGTATAGCAATGGATTATTTTTAATTTTCTTCTAATGGTTTTGCTTTTTTATTTCTATCCCTTTTATCGCCGTTTTAATTGTGATTCTCACATTTCATCGTGTTTGGTAAAATTAACACGTGTACAAAACTTCACCTAGATTCTAGAGGCTAGGCTTCACAAGCGACACGTGGTGTTTATGAACATGCATTTGTTTGGAAATTTGTGCGAAGATGAACTTATCCTGATACTTCATTGTCTTAAACAATAGCCTAAGAAGGTAACTTTACAGGTACCTGAAAAAAGTAAAAAATTCGAAAGGTTTATAAATTCCCGAGGGGTGACAGCATTGTCCGTCAGTCGATTTCGAGAGGTGGTAGAGAACGGTCGGTGGTCAATGGATGTGATCAAGTGACAGTGTTAGGATGAATTTTATTAAAGATAAAATTGTTTAATTTGTGATTTTTGTGAATCTGCAAGACATAAATTTTTAATCTTCAGTATTATATAGATAACATTTTTAAAGTTGCGATTTGTTTACAAAAAATATTTTAATTGTCGTGTCTAACAATAAAACTTTTTCTAAGAATGAAATAACCAGTGTGTGAAAAAAAAAATTATATTTATGTACATTCCTTTGTTAACACAGTATTTAGAAATATTTTCATGTTGATATCCCATCGCGTGGAAACAATAACACAGGAAGCTAACTTTACAGATACCTGAAAAAATAATAGTTTAAGGCTCAAGAGTCGGTTTTTAAATTATTTATTATTAGATTATTATTAGAGCCTGCCGAAGTGACACTAGCCTGTTCGACGGTAAGAATCCATCACTTTATAAGTAACCTAGCAAAAAAAGTAACAGTGTTTAAAAATTACAGGAATTTTCGTTGAGTGTTCGTTGATTTTGTTTTGGTGACAATTAACTTGTTTGTGGGCGTCATTTATTCATTAACCTCTTTGTCTGTTTTCTATCGAGACTGTAAGTGGTTTGTTTGTGTAGATGTATTTCTATTTACTAGTATAGAGAGACGACAAATAATTAACGCTATATTTCTGCATGTGTTTCTATTTAGTATAATAACGAGACGATAAGTGCTTAGCGGATTATTTGTGTAAATGTGTTTCTATGTAGTAATAACCAGACGAAGAGCGCTAAGCTGTTTATGTGTGTAAA
Organism: Hypercompe scribonia; assembly: GCA_949316085.1. Lineage (NCBI taxonomy): Eukaryota > Metazoa > Arthropoda > Insecta > Lepidoptera > Erebidae > Hypercompe > Hypercompe scribonia. The sequence goes on along the minus strand of OX438982.1, from coordinate 19,958,946 downwards.
TTTAATTCTAATTAGCATTATAAGCAGATGATAAGAACTTAGCTGTTTATTGTGCATGTGATTTATTTAGTATTAAAACGAGACGATAAGTACTTAGCGGTTGATTTGTGCATATGTGCTTTTATTTAGTATTGCAACGAGACAATAAGTGCTTAGTGGTTTATTTCTTTGTATTTGCTTCTATACATTAATACAACGAGACGATAACTACTTTGCGGATTATATGTGTAAATATGTCACTGTTTAATTAAAACAAGACGGTAAGCGCTAAGCGGTTTATTTGTGTATATATGTTTCTATTTAGTATCATAACAAGACGATAAGTGCTTAGCAAATTATTCGTGTAAATATGTTTCCATTCAGTATGAAAGCGAGACGATTAATACCTAGCGGTTTATTTGTGTAATTGTATTTTTATTTAGCTATAACAAAACGATGAGGGCTAAGCGGTTTACTTTTGAAATATATTTCTATTTATTATTATAACGAGACGATACGTAATTAAAGTTTTACGTATGTGAATGTGTTTTTTCTTTATTGATTTGTTTGTGGTTGTGTTTAAAAACGTTTGATTCTTATTTCGATTTTAGTGTTTTGGGTCACAAAACCGCGTTTTTTTTCAACACAATTTGTTTTGATGTTCTTCAGATATGAAGCTTATTGTGTTGCAATAAATCAGAAAGTGCGCACTATTTTATGGTTTAGCATGCAAAAAAGGTACTAGTGTTGAAATACAACGGAAATTTACGTTTTTTGAGTGACCCGTAACGAGATAGCTCAGCAGGTTGTTGTCAGAAGCTGATAGAGTACGGTTAATGCACTATCATTATAAACAAGTGTCGGTGTACGGACGCAACAATGAATATTATTTAGAAAAAGTTTAACATGTGACCCAAGCAGGTACCAATTTTAACGTGTTGGTGTAAGTGTGTTATAAAAATCGCGGTAAATTACAATGCATAGCGTTGTAATAAGTGATTTAAACGAAGTTTAACTAGTGAATCACGGTGTTTCTGTAAGTGACGTTAACATGACGCTTTAAGTAGCATCGCAGAGCGTTGTAATTAGTGATTTGAAAAAAGGTTTAACTAGTGAATCCTGCAAACAGGAATTTCAAAGATTGATGTAAGTGACGTAAACATAACGCTTTAATTTGCAACACATAGCGTTGTCACAATGCGGTAGTGTTTCTTAAAAGTATCACGAAGAAAATACAAGTGCTAAGCAGTTTTTTAGAGTAAGTATATTTCTTTTTATTATTATAACGAGACGATACGTGTTCAAATGCTTACTTATGTAATTGTGTTTTTTGCTTATTAATTTGTTTATGGTTGTGTTTAAAAACGTTTGATTTTTATTTCGATTTTAGTGTTTTGGATCACCAACCGCGTTTTATTTTCAGGACAAATTGTTTTAATTTTCTTCAGATATCTAGCTTCTTGTGTTGAAATGATAACGCAGTGTGCACACACCGTTTCACGGTTATCCATGAAAAAAAATCTAGTGTCGAAATATAACGGAAATTTTCGTTCTTTGAGTGACAAGTACCAAAATAGTTCGTCATTTGCTGTCAGAAGCTGATAGAGTACGGTTAATGCACTATCAGTATAAACAAGTGTCGGTGTACGGACGCAACGTCTTTAAGCATAAACACAAACGGTGCTTGCGTTTAAAAAGGTTTGATTTTTATTTCGATTTTAGTGTTTTGGGTCACCAACCGCGTTTTACTTTCAGGGCAAGTAGTTTTGATTTTATTCAGAAATTTAGCTTCTTGTGTTGCAATAAACCAGTAAATTATAACGCAAAGCATTGTAATAAATGAGTTAAAAAAAGTTTAACTAGTGAATCACGGTTTTCGTGTAAGTGACGTTAACATGACGCTTTAAGTAGCATCGTAGAGCGTTGTAATTAGTGATTTGAAAAAAGGTTTAACTAGCGAATCCCGCCAACAGGAATATCAAAGTGTTGGTGTAAGTAACGTGAACGTAACACTTTAATTTGCATCACATAGCGTTGCAACAATGCGATAGTATTTCCCAAGTGTATCACGAAGAAAAGACAAGTGCTAATCGGTTTATTTGTGTATGTATATATCTACGTATAATATACGTGTTCAAATGCTTACTTATGTAATTGTGTTTTTTCTTTATTAATTTGTTTATGGTTGTGTTTAAAAACGTTTGATTTTTATTTCGATTTTAGTGTTTTGGATCACCAACTGCGTTTTATTTTCAGGACAAATTGTTTTAATTTTCTTCAGATATGTAGCTTCTTGTGTTGAAACGATAACGCAGTGAGCACACACCATTTTATGACTATCCATGAAAAAGATTCTAGTGTCGAAATACAACGGAAATTTTCGTTCTTTGAGTGACAAGTACCGAAATAGTTCGTCAGTTGTTGTCAGAAGCTAATAGAGAGCGGTTAACGCTTTATCAGTGTGAGCACGTGTCGGTGTACGGACGCAACGTTTTTAAGCACAAGCACAAACGGTGCTTGTGTTTAAAAACGTTTGATTTATATTTCGATTTTAGTGTTTTGGGTCACCAACCGCGTTTTACTTTCAGGGCAAGTAGTTTTGATTTTATTCAGAAATTTAGATTCTTGTGTTGTAATAAACCAGTAAATTATTATTCAAAGCATTGTAATATATGAGTTAAAAAAAGTTTAACTAGTGAATCACGGTGTTTCTGTAGGTGACGTTAACATAACGCTTTAAGTAGCATCGCAGAGCGTTATAATTAGTGATGTGAAAAAAGGTTTAACTAGTGCATCCCGCAAACAGGAATTTCAAAGTGTTGGTGTAAGTGACGTAAACATGACGCTTTAATTTGCAACACATAGCGTTGCCACAATGCAGTAGTGTTTCTTAAAAGCATCACGAAGAAAAGACAAGTGCTAAGCAGTTTTTTTGAGTAAGTATACTCCTTTTTATTATTATAACGAGACAATACGTGTTCAAATGCTTACTTATGTAATTGTGTTTATTTTTGTGATTTGTTTGTGGCTGTGTTTAAAAATGTTTGATTTTTATTCCGATTTAAGTGTTTTGGGTCACCAACCGCATTTAATTTTCAGGACAAGTTGTTTTGATTTTCTTTAGATGTGTAGCTGCTTGTGTTGTAACGATTACGCAGTGAGCACACGTCGTTTTACGGCTATACATGCAAAAATGGTTCTAGTGTTGAAATACAACGGAAATTTTCGTTGTTTTAGTGACAAGTAACAAGATAGCTCGGAATTTGTTGTCAGAACCTGATAGAGTACGGTTAATGCACTATCAGTATAAACAAATGTCGGTGTATGGACGCAACAATGAATATTATTTAGAAAAAGTTTAACATGTGACCCAAGCAGGCACCAATTTTAACGTGTTGGTGTAAGTGTGTTATAAAAATCGCGGTAAATTACAATGCATAGCGTTGTAATAAGTGATTTAAACGAAGTTTAACTAGTGAATCACGGTGTTTCTGTAAGTGACGTTAACATGACGCTTTAAGTAGCATCGCAGAGCGTTATCATTAGTGATGTGAAAAAGGTTTAACTAGTGCATCCCGCAAACAGGAATTTCAAAGTGTTGGTGTAAGTGACGTAAACATAACGCTTTAATTTGCAACACATAGCGTTGCCACAATGCGGTAGTGTTTCTTAAAAGTATCACGAAGAAAAAATAAGTGCTAAGCAGTTTTTTTGAATAAGTATATTTCTTTTTATTATTATAACAAGACGATACGCGTTTAACTGTTTACTTATAAAATTGTATTTTTTTTATTGATTTGTTTGTGTTTTTGTGTTTAAAAACATTTGATTTTTATTTCGTTTTTAGTGTTTTGGGTCACCAACTGCGCTTTATTTTTAGGACAAATTTAGATTTACTTCAGATATGGAGCTTCTTGTGTTGAAACAATAACGCAGTGAGCACACACTCTGTTACATCTATCCATGCAAAAAAGATTCTAGTGTAGATATACAATGTAAACTTTCGTTATTTGAGTGACAACGAACGAGATATCTCGTCAGGTGTCGTCAAAGGCTGATAGAGTACGGTTAATACGCTATCAGTATAAATAAGTGTCGGTGTTCGTTCATAACAATGAATATTATTTATAAAAAGTTTAATTTGTGAACAACGTAATCTTTAATTTCAAAGTATTGGTGTAAGTGACGTAAACAAATCGCTTTAAGTTATTATGCATTTCGTTATTTCGTTGTAAATAGTGATTTATTAAAAAAAGTTAACTTGTGATCCACGCAAGCTGGAATTTCGGTATTGGCGTAAGTGACGTAAGCACAACGCTTTCAGTTACAATGCTTTGCGTTGTAAAAAGTGATTTAGTAAAAAAGTTTAACTTGTGATCCACGTAAGCTGGCATTTTATTGTTGGTGTAAGTGACGTAAGCAGATCGCTTTAAGTTACAATGCGTAGCGTTACAATATTACGTTAATGTTTCTGTTAAGTATTATTAAAAAACAGCAAGTACTAAACGGGTATTTCCGTCAATATATTTCTATTTTATATTTTAACGAGTTGGTAAGTGTTTAGTGGTTTAATCATTGGTTTGTTTGAAATTTAGTTTAAAACGTTTGATTTTTTATTTTGATTTTAGTGTTTTTGTTAATCGACCTTTTTTTTCGTATAGATTTATTTTTTATTTATTTAAAAATGTAGCTTCTTGTGTTAAAACGACGACAAAGTAAGTATACAGAACTTTATGGCTAACCATGCAAAAATGGGTTCCAGGGTTTCAGTGTTCGTTGATAACAATGAATATTACTAAGCTAACTTTGAAAGTACCTGAAACAGTAATAGTTTAAGGCTTAGGATCAGTCGGTGTACTGTCGGAGTGCATATGTGACAGTATTTGGGTAAATATATAATATTTTTACATTTCTTAGAGCCTGCCGAAGTGACACTAGCCTGCCCGACGGTAAACACCAACCATTTTATAAGTAACCGAGCTTAAAAAATATGAGTGTTGAAAAATTACAGAAATTTTCGTCGAGTGTTTGTTGATTTCATTTAGGTGACAATTAACTTGTTTGTCGGCGTCATTTATTCATTATTTTCGTTCACTCTATTCTATCGAGACAGTAAGTGGTTTATTTGTGTAGAGGTGTTTCTATTAAAAACTGTAATGAGAGAACAATTACTCAGCGGTTTATTTGTGTAAATATGCTTATATTTACTAATATAGAGAGGCGACAAGTAATTAGCAGTTTATATCTACACGTATTTCTATTTAGTATTTTAAAGAGACGATAAGTGCTTAGCGGAATATTTTTGCATATGTGTTTCTATTTAGTATTGTAATGAGACAATAAGTGCTTAGCGGCTTATTCATGCATATGTGTTTCTATTTAGTATTACAATGAGACAATAAATGCTTAGCGGCTTATTTGTATATATTTGCTTCTATTTAGTCTTATAACTAGACGATAAGTGCTTAGCGGAATATTTTTGCATATGTGTTTCTGTTTAGTATTATAACGAGACGAAACATGCTTAGCGACTTATTTGTGCATATTTGCTTCTATTTAGTTTTATAACTAGATGATAAGTGCTTAGCGATTTATTTGTGCATATGTATTTCTATTTAGTATAATAACGAGACGATAAGTGCTTAGCGAATTATTCGTATAAATATGTTTCCATTCAGTATTAAAGCGAGACGATAAATGCTCAGCGGTTTATTTGTGTAAATGTGTTTCTACTTAGTTATAACAAGGCGACGAGCGCTAAGCGGTTTATTTGTGCAAATGTATTTCTATTTAGCTATAACAAGACGCTAAGCGCTAAGCAGTTTAATTGTCTAAATATGCTTCCATTTAGTATTATGACTAGACAAAAGTTAGACAATTCTTTTAAAATTTCTTCAAAGTCATAACTTTGTGTCGAAACGATGAGACGGTAAGCATACACCACTTCATAGGTACAGTTAATAGAATAGCTTATTACTTTGTGTCATAAGCTGTAAGAGTGCAGCAGATTGACTATCAGTATTAACAAGTGTCAGTGTTCAGACATGATAATAACTTTAATTATAATATGTGATAATGTGATACTAAGTAATGTTTAGGAAAAGTTCGAGTTTAAGTGTAAAAAGTTTAAGTTGTGATCCACACAAGCTGAAGTTACAAGTATTGGTGTAAGTGGTGTATACAGGCCACTTTGAATTACAATGCATAGCGTTCTATCTAGTTGTTGAAATATATAACAAAATGTCAAGTACCTACTAGCGCCATCTGTGCTAAACTATGTGCTTATGTTATTTTTGAATAAACCGTCAGTTGCTACCCGACCTCTGTGCGTATTAATTGCACTAGTGATTTAGAAAAAGTTTATCAAGTGAACTACGCAAGTGGAAATTTCAGTGTCAGTGTAAGTGGCATATGCAGATCGCTTTATCGTAATTATTGATTTAGAAAAAGTTAACCTTGTGAACGATGTAAGCTTAAATATCAAAGTGTTGGTGTAAGTGATATACAAAAATCGCTATTAGTTATAATGCATAGCGTTACAACAAGACGGAAATATTTTTTATAAGTATCACAAAAAAACAGCAAGTGCTAAGCAGTTTATTTGTGTAAATATATTTTTCTTTAAGATTATAATGGGACAATAGGTGTTGAATGGTTTACTAATGTGAATCTGTGTTTACTTGTTTGTTTGTGTTTCTGTTCGCAAAAGTTTAATTTTTTTTTGATTTAATGTTTTAGTCGTCAACCTTGTTTTTTTTCGGGACAATTCGTTTTGATTTTCTTCAGAAATGTAGCTTCTTGTATTGCAGTAACGTAATAAATATACACAATTTTATAACTTAAAATGCAGAAAAGGTTCCAGTGTTGGAGTACAACGGCAATTTTCGTTCTTTGAGTGACAAGTAACGAGATAGCTCGTCAGTTGTGGTCAGAAGTTGATAGAGTACGGTTAATGTAAAATAAATTGAATAATATAATATTATTAATTACGTCAGTATAAACAAATGTACGGACACAACAATAAATATTATTTACAAAAAAGTTTAACTTGTGACCCACGCACAGCATTGTAATTAGTGATTTGAAAAGAGTTTGAATTGTGCATCACGCAAGCTGGAATTTCAAAGTGTTGGTGTAAGTGGCGTATACAGATCGTAGTAAGTTACAATGCATAGCGTTGTAATTAGTGACTTAGAAAAAGTTTAACTAGTGAATTACGCAAGCTCCAATTTCAAAGTGTTGGTGTAAGTGACGTAAACATAACGCTTTTATTTGCAACGCATAGCGTTGTAATTAGTTATCTGAAAAAAGTTTAACTAATGAATGGCGTAAGCTGCAATTTCAAAGTGTTGGTGTAAGTGACGTAAACATAACGCTTTTATTTGCAACGCATAGCGTTGTAATTAGTAATCTGAAAAAAGTTTAACTAATGAATGGCGTAAGCTGCAATTTCAAAGTGTTGGTGTAAGTGGCGTATACAAATTGTTTTCAGTTATAACGCATAGCGTTGCAACGAGACCACAAAGTAAGTGGTTTATTTGTGTAAATATGTTTCTATTTCGTTTCATAATAACACTACAAGAGCTTAGTAGTTTATTTGAGTCAATGTGTATCTGATTTGTTTTGTAACGAGATGGCTTGTGTTTAGTTGTCTATACGTGTAAATATATTGCTATTGATACTTTTATATGAGTTCGTGTTTAAGATAGATTGATTTCCTATTTCAATTTTAGTTCTTTGATCCTTGATCTTTCTTATTTATCATTTTTTGATTTTGAAATAATAACACATTAAACACACTACTACACAGACAGTCGTGTTTAAAATATCTAAGTGTTTAAATACCACAGTTGCGGGTTTACGTTACCAAACGGGGCGTGAAAAGCATTTAACCAGGCTGCCATAGTGTGGTTCGCGATACTGCAATGTCTGCATTCACAATGAGTATGGTGACAAGAACTCTTAGATTGTATACAAGCTCTCCGTCTGCTTGAGTAGAATTACTTTGGCAGGCTCTTAGAATCCAAAATATAAACAGGGCGCTGTCATACATACGAAAAATTAGACCAGTCTGTCAAAAATAAGGTCTCATTAAATGGTCTCATAAAAATCATATTGAAGGCTAAATTAATGTCAAATAATGCGTAAACGTAAGTTGTCTCTGTAGTATGTATTTTTTTTTAAATATTATAAGTTCAACTTTCTTTTGTATCTGTAAAATTTAAAAAAAAAAATCGTGCCCTTTGTAGTTATCAGCTAATCCTGTTTTTATCTTGTCGTGTTTCGTTAACAATTAGTTCACAAAAGCTTTTCTCGGTACAAAAGAATTGACTTCATATAAAAAGCGTGGTATTTATAAATATTCTTTTGTTTAAAAATTCTTTTCAAATTTTAGTTTTCGTAATATTTTATTGCGTTGAATAAATAGCGCAGCCAACAACTTTGCTAGTAACTGCGCCAATAAAGTTTCTGAGTATTAAAATTCTAAAATTTGCATTGTTATAACATAACAATGGTATAAAAAAATTAACAATACAAAAATAGGAATGTACAAACCTTTAAGAGAAATATTCATAACGGAGCATTCCCAATAGACACTCTAACTTTTGAAATATTTTTCAATTATAATGCTTATAGAATACGTTGAATTAATAAAAAGGACATTACAAGCACTACCATGCATTTGACACACACAAACAAGTATTTATTACACGCATACATACCACAAATTATTTCTTATGTTTACTGTGGTCTTACTGATTGTCAAATAAAAAAGTTTTATTTGCCCCATTTAATATAAAAACCACCACGTGAAATACAACTCGCTTATACAAATACATGTAACATAACTTGTGCTTTATTATGGCCGATTTTCGACCTCTAAGCGACCACTAGTTTATACATATTATATATTTTTTTACACAATTGTTACATAATAAGTATTGATTTTTAATTTTTTTATAATAGATAAGAATTAACCAGTATAATTTAAAATTTTAAAATTAAGCTATTGAACAATTTTTAATATCGTGGAAAAATTTAAAGTCAATAATCAATTTCCACAAAAAAAATGCATCCCCTTTAACATATACAAAAGAGGTCGAGGGCCATAAACGTTCGTGTGGTTTGTACAGATTAACGTCGCTAGGCTGCAAAGTAAGTAGGTATAAAATTAACCGATCGTTTCTATAATTTCGTATATTGAAAGTATTTTTATTAGAGAGAGGGCCCTATTATGAGTATAATATCAGCACTTCAGTAGCTCAGGCTGCTGCAATATTGTGGCGTTGTACATTGTACAGGGCATTATAATTGCGGGTGGCCTACAGTCTATATCGGGTAAAATCATTTTTAAATAAAATAATAAAAATAATAATAATTAAGGCAATAAAAAAAAAATATCTTAAGTATTTTATAGATAGTGTTCTTAAAGTTGCTTTTTTTTTAAAAAAAATGTTATTACTATATTGTCTGTCAAAAAAACTTTCCAAGACTAAAATAATCGGTGTGTGAGACACTTTATGTTTATGAAGGTTCATTGCTTTAGAAAATCTTTAGAACTTTTGTTTTCAATATATCGGAACAATAGCACAGGTAGTTTAGTTTACAGATACCCAAAAACAATAGTCTGAGCTTCAAAAGCTGATAGGAAACGGTCGGTGGACTATCGGTGTGAACAATTGACAGTGCTCAAATGAGAGTTCTATTTAAGAAACAGTTTAACTTGAGAGTCATGCAAATTCGGGTTTTTAAGTATTGGTGTACGTAACGCGTACATCGTATAACTTTCAACGTATGGCGTGAGAGCGTCACGGTAAGTGTTTGTTTGTAAATGTGTATTAACATGGTTCTATTTAACTCTATATGTATTTGTCTTTCAGTTAACCGGCTACTAAATTTCTTTTTTTTAACTATCATGTAAATATCTAAAAAGTAAACATGCCTTATAGTCATCTTCTGATTTTAAATATTTATAAGTAACTTTTTGTCATTGTCTGATTCTTGTCCTTTATCATTTTATTTTTGCTTCATTTTTGAATAACATTCTATCTGTGCGTATGAAAGGTAATCGTGGAAGAGCCATGTTTTGGTACTTAAGGGTCAGCTCGACCGAATTGATACCACACCAAATATTTCATTACTTTTTACCGAGAGAACGAGGTTACCGGTGCCCAAACTTCTCTGACTCCATTCTCTTTTTCGTCTATTAATTTCAATGATGACTGATTTCTGTTTCAGAATTTTCAAATAGTAAATATGGAAATAAAATTTGATAAATAAATGTGTTTTCTCTTGGCTTGCTCCTTTGTGTTTATTCCAAATTCTTAACCTCATCGTGTCTAGTGATAGAAACACGGTGTCAAAACTTTACTGAGATCAAATAAATCAGCTTTATAAGAAGCGTGGCGTTTACGAATATCAATTTATTTCGGCATCCTTTAGAGGTAATACTTAAAATAATATTTCATTGTTTTGAAACAATAACACAGGAAGGCGCTACAATTTTTCAGGTAGTCGAGCAAAAAAACAGTCTGAGGGTTGAAACGCTACAGAAATTTGCATTGGGTGGGCGATTAGTTGCGGGATATCTCGTCAGTCGGCGTCGGAAGCTAGCAGAGAACGGTCGATGTTCTATCGGTGACAGTGTGCGGTGCTGGTGATGACGATTCTTTTAAAGAAGCAGTGTAAATGTCAGTGGACAACAGGTGCTTAAGCAATCTAAATTGCGTTAATTCTAGTGCACGATGTTAGGACGACACGGTATATTTAGAACTTGTTTGATACAGATGGGCAGATAACTAGATCAATTTGAAATAATGTTACCATTTAGTGTTGATTTTGTACTGAATATTTTTCTGAAGGAGTTTAAGAGACGACTATAAGATTATTTTGTACATTTCTTCTTTGCAAAACAAACACGTTTCCAGAGTTTTTTTTTTCTAAAAGGTATGTTGGATTCATAAAAGTGTTCTACGACTGATATTTTTATCTGATTTTCATCTTCGGTGTTTGGTCTGATGCTTTTTCTGTGTCATCATCTTCATGTTAACACATAATCCACTACTTTCAAAGAAATATCAATCTTGAATAAAAGTAATTGTATCATCAGTAAAATTTCATAAGATAAATCGTTATAAATGTAAATGAAAAGGAATATAATTAAAATATAAACGACATTTGATATTGAATGATGACTTAACTAGGATGATTGGCGCTCTTTGAGGGAGGTCTCTGTTCAATAGTGGATGACAATAAACAAATATAGTATAGTAGTGGTGTAGCAATGGATGGTTTTTAATTTTCTTCTAATACTTTTGCTTTTTTATTTCTATCCCTTTTATCGCTGTTCGAATTGTGATTTTCATATTTCATCGTGTTTCGTTAAATTAACACGTGAACAAAACTTCACCTAGATTCTAGAGACTAGGCTTCACAAGTGACACGTGGTGTTTATGAACGTGCATTTGTTTGGAAATTTGTGTGAAGTTGAACTTATCCTGATATTTCATTGCCTTAAACAATAGCGTAAGGAGGTAACTTTACAGGTACCCGAAAAGAGAAAAAAAATTCAAAAGGTTTAAAATTCCCGAGGGGTGAGGGACAAGTGACGGCATTGTCCGTCAGTCGGTTTCAGGAGGTGGTAGAGAAAGGCCGGTGGTCAATGGATGTGAACAATAATTATTGTGAATCGCCATGAAATAGATTTTTAATCTTCAGTATTATATAGATAACGTTTTTAAAGTTATTTTTGTTTACGAAAAATTTTTTAAGTGTCGTGTCTGGCAAAAACACTTTTTCTAAGAATGAAATAATCAGTGTGTGAAAAAAACCTTATATTCATGTACATTCGTTTGTTTACACAGTGTTTAGAAATATTTTCATATTGATATTCCATCACGCGGAAACAATAACACAGGAAGCTAACTTGCAGGTACCTGAAACAATAATAGTTTAAGGCTCAGGAGCTGTTAGAGATCAGTCGGTGTACTGTCGGTGTGGATATGTGACAGTATTCAGGTAAATATAGTTTTATATTTATTAGAGCCTGCCAGCCTGCCCGACGGTAAGCACCTACCACTTTATAAGTAACCAAGTGAAAGAAAAAGGAGAGTGTTGAAAATTACAGAAATCTTCGTTGATCGGGAGACAAGTAACTCGATAGTCGGTGTCATTTATTCATTAATCTCTTTCTCTTTCTTTTGACGAAACGCTAAGTGTTTAGGGGTTTATTTGTGTAAATATGTTTCTATTTATAATAGTATTATAGTGAGACAACAATTAGCCAATTCCTTTAGAATTTCTTCAGAGTTGTAACGTTTCGTATTGGAGTGATAGCACAGTAAGCAGATACCACTACATATGTAACATGTACCAATGCAAAAAAAAAGTCTGAGTGTTGAAATGTTCCAGAAGTTCTCGTTCATTGTGTGACAATTAATGGAATAACTTGTTTGTTGGCGTCATTAGTTGTAAGATTGCGGGAGATGTACTATCAGTATTAAAAAATATCAATGTTCGGACGAGATAACGAGTATAAGTAAAATGCGAGAAAATGGCATAATGAGTAATTTATTTACGAAAAAGTTTAACTTGTGACCCACGCTAGCTGGAATTTCAAAGTGTTGGTGTAAGTGATGTAACCAAATCCCTGTAAGTTTCAATGCGTAGCGTTGTAAATAGTGATTTAGAGAAAGTTTAACTAGTAAACAACGCAAGCTGAAATTCCAAAGTATTAATGTAAGTGGCGTATACAGATAGTTTTAAGTTGCAACACATAAATTTGTAGTAAGTGATTTAAAAAAAGTTTAACTAATGAACCACGCAAGCTGCATATTCAAAGTAGTGTAAGTGAGTGTAAGTGAAGTATTCAAATCGCTTTCAGTTACAATGCATAGCGTCGCAACAATGCGGTAGTGTTTCTTAAATGTATCACGAAAAAAAGACAAGTATTAAGCAGTTTGTTTGTGTAAATATATTTCTATTTATTATTATAACGAGACGATACGTGTTTAAAGGTTTACTTTAGTTTTATTTCAATTTAAGTGTTTTGGGTCACCAACCGCGTTTTTTTTATGACAATTTGTTTGGATTTTCTTCAGAAACGTAGCTTCTTGTGTTGCGATAACGCAGTAAGTGCACACTATTTTATGGCTTACCATGCAAAAAAGGTTCCAGTGTTGGAGTACAACGGAAACTTTCATTCTTTGAGTGACAAGTAACAAGATAGCTCGTCAATTGTCATCAGGAACTGATACAGTACGGTTAATGCACTATCAGTATAAACAAATATCGGAGTTCGGACGCAACAATGAATATTATTTAGAAAAAAGTTTAACTTGTGACCCACGCAAGCTCCAATTTTAACGTGTTGGTGTAAGTGACGTAAACAAAATGCTTTAAGTTCCAACACAACGTTGTAATTAGTGATTTGAAAAAGTTTAACTAGTGAATTCCAAAGTGTTGGTGTAAGCGGTGTATACAGATCGCTTTAAGTTACAATACATAGGGTTCTATCTAATGATTTAAAGAATGTTTAACTAGTGAATTACGCAAGCTGAAACTTCAAAGTACTATAAGTGAGTGTAAGTGAAGTATACTAATCGCTTTCAGTTACAATGCATAGCGTTGTAATTAGTGATTTGAAAAAGTGTAACTTGTGAATTACGCAAGCTGGAATTTCAAAGTACTATAAGTGTAGTATACTAATAGCTTTCAGTTACAATGCATAGCGTTGTAATTAGTGATTTGAAAAAGTTTAACTAGTAAATTTTGCAAGTTGGAATTTTAAAGTTTTTGTGAGAGTGGGGTATTTAGATCGCTTTAAGTTATTATACAATGCAGAGCGTTGTAATTAGTGATTTAGAAAAAGTGTAACTTGTGAATTACGCAAGCTGGAATTTAAAAGTGTTGGTGTAAGTGACGTAAACATAACGCTTTCAGTTGCATCGCACAGCGTTGTAATCAGTGATTTGAAATATTGATTTACGGTTGACGGTTAATGCATTATCAGTATAAACAAGTTCAACAGACGTAGATACTCTGTTAATAGTATACTATGCCCTAGCACCTAGGTAAATCAAGAAGATACAGTACTGACCAACTTTATACTGACTGCCAGGCTTTTTCGGTCAAACAAACTCTTGTAAAGGCGCTAACACTTTGCAAGCATCAGTCCACCTCGTTCAAGCCTATCTTGCAGTGCTCGACAAACAAAATTTACCCAGTACCTGCCTATAGATCATCTCTCACACGGCGTCAGTACTATGACCTTGACAATCTTTTTATAACGTTGATAACGCCAATAATAAAATTTACCCATTATGGTCACATACTCGTAAACTCAAAAAAAATATTACACGCTGACTCGAACGTTTGAACTACGTCACCTTAAAGAATATATTCAATCGCCAAACATTTAATTAGCTGACCTATTTGTTATATCTCACACACATGTACAAATACACTCACACGCACACACACACACACACACAATTTCTCACATATGGTAAATAAATAAACAAATAAAATCATTTGCCATAATAAAGTGTTAACATACATACTGTATTTAATCCTTTTTATATATAAATTATGTACTTACTTGTTAAAATAATTGTCTACGGAAGGCGCTGACGACTGTAACACAATTAATAAAAATTATTTGGTTGCTTTAAATTTGATTTTAATAGGTAATAAGGGAACATTGTGTATCAAAGGGATACATTATTAAACGATTTGATTTGTTTCTCGTGACTATTTCAATAACATTATTTTAATATTAGCACTTACAGAATCAACTAACTCAAAACTAAATTAACAAATCAAGTAATGATTAAAATAACTCTTAATTAAATAATAAAATGATTTATAGTAAAAATTAATCCACTACTAGTTAGTCAAAAATAAGATCTCATTAAAAGATCTTGTTAAAATCATATTGAACGCTAAATTAGTGTCAAATAATGCGTAAACGTAAGTTATCTCTGTATTATAATTTTTTTTTAAATGTTATAATTTTAACTTTCTTTTATTTCTGTGAAATCTAAAAAAAAAATTTGTGCCCTTTGTAGTTATTACCTAATCCTGTTTTTATCTTGTCGTGTTTCGATAACAATTAGTTCACAAAAGCTTTTCTCGGTACAAAAGAATTGACTTCATAAAAAAGCATGGTATTTATGAATATTCTTTTGTTCAAAAATTCTTTTCAAATTTTATTTTTAGTGATATTTTATTGAGTTGAAAAAATAGCGCATCCAATAGTTTTGCCAGTAACTGCGTCAATAAAGTTTCTGAGTATTAAAATTCTAAAAATTTGCATTGTTATAACATAACAATATAAAAATAGGAATATACAAACCTTTAAGAGAAATATTCACAGCGGATCATTCCCAACAATCACTTTAACTTTTGGAGATATTTTTAAAAAAAACTGCAAAATGCAAACAACCAATCTCTAAATGCAATTAACTATCATTTAACGTGCACCACCGATCACTTAGCGATTTGGAATTTTAGATGTTATCTGTTCCTGTAATATAAGCTTACGTTTAAATTCAAAATTAAAATTCTAGTTGCTAACTAAGTATACATGTGATCTTGTAAAATAATTTATTTCAACTTGATAACCTTTTTCAGGCACTGTTAATTTGAGAGAATATGTTATCGATAAATTTATATCAGAAGCAGAAACTTCGGACTCCTTTTTACGTAAATTGCGCGTACGGAGGAATATGAAATTTGATACAATTCTGCCCTTCTCTTCATGTAGGAGAAGTGCAGAACGCTAATATTTTTCAATTATGATGATTATAGAATACGTTAAATTAATAAAGAAGACATTACAAGCGCTACCATGCATTTGACACACACAAACAAGTATTTATTACACGCATACATACCACAAATTATTTCTTATGTTTACTGTGGTCTTACTGATTGTCAAATAGAAAAGTTTTATTTGTCCCATTTAATATAAAAAATACCACGTGAAATACAACTCGCTTATACAAATACATGTAACATAACGTGTGCTTTATTATGGTCGATTTTCGACCTCTGAGCGACCATTAGTTTATATAAATATATTTCTAATTTTTTTTACACAATTGTTATTATTGTTATAAGAATTGACCAACATAACTAAAAACTTTAAAATGAAGCAATTCAACAATTTTTAATATTGTAGAAAAATGAAAAGTCAATAATGAATTTTCACAAAAAAAATCCATCCCCTTTAGCATATACAAAAGAAGTGGAGGTCCATCAACGTTCGAGTGGTTCGTACAGATTAACGTCGCTAGGCTGCAAGGTAAGTAGGTATAAAATTAACCGATCGTTTCTATAATTTCATATTTTGAAAGTATATTTATTATATGTATGATATGTGTGTATATATATGTAATGTTTATTCCTGAATTTTCCTGAAAATTTCAGAAGATAAAGAAATCGTTATAAATGTAAATGAAATGGAATATAATTAAAATATAAATGATATACGGCATTGAATGATGACTTAACTAGGATGATTGGCGCTCTTTGAGGGAAGTCTCTGTTCAATAGTGGACGACAACAAATAAATATAGTACAGCAGTGGTATAGCAATGGATGATTTTTAATTTTCTTCTAATGGTTTTGCTTTTTTATTTCTATCCCTTTTATCGCCGTTTTAATTGTGATTCTCACATTTCATCGTGTTTGGTTAAATTAACACGTGTACAAAACTTCACCTAGATTCAAGAGGCTAGGCTTCACAAGAGACACGTGGTGTTTATGAACATGCATTTGTTTGGAAATTTGTGCGAAGTTGAACTTATCCTGATACTTCATTATCTTAAACAATAGCCTAAGAAGGTAACTTTACAGGTACCCGATAAAAGTAAAAAATTCAAAAGGTTTAGAAATTCCCGAGGGGTGAGGGACAAGTGACGGCATTGTCCGTCAGTCGGTTTCGAGAGGTGGTAGAGAACGGTCGGTGGTCAATGGATGTGAACAAGTGACAGTGTTAGGATGAATTTTATTAAAGATAAAATTGTTTAATTTGTGATTCTGTGAATCGGCAAGACGTAAATTTTTAATCTTCAGTATTATATAGATAACGTTTTCAAAGTTGCGATTTGTTAACAAAAAATATTTTAAGTGTCGTGTCTAACAATAAAACTTTTTCTAAGAATGAAATAACCAGTGTGTGAAAAAAAAAAATTATATTTATGTACATTCCTTTGTTAACACAGTATTCAGAAATATTTTCATGTTGATATTCTATCGCGTGGAAACAATAACACAGGAAGCTAACTTTACAGATACCTGAAAAAATAATAGTTTAAGGCTCAAGAGCTGGTTTTTTGATTATTTATTATTAGAGGCTGCCGAAGTGACACTAGCCTGTTCGACGGTAAGAATCCATCACTTTATAAGTAACCGAGCAGAAAAAGTAACAGTGTTTAAAAATTATAGGAATTTTCGTTGAGTGTTCGTTGATTTTGTTTCTGTGACAATTAACTTGTTTGTGGGCGTCATTTATTCATTAATCTCTTTGTCTGTTTTCTATCGAGACTGTAAGTGGTTTATTTGTGTAGATGTATTTCTATTTACTAGTATAAAGAGACGACAAGTCATTAACGGTTTATTTCTGCATGTGTTTCTATGTAGTAATAACGAGACGAAGAGCGCTAAGCTGTTTATGTGTGTAAATTTAATTCTAAGTAGCATTATAAACAGATGATAAGAATTTAGCTGTTTATTGTGCATGTGATTTATTTAGTACTAAAACGAGACGATAAGTATTTAGCGGTTGATCTGTGCATATGTGCTTTTATTTAGTATTGTAACGAGACAATAAGTGCTTAGCGGTTTATTTGTTTGTATTTGCTTCTATACATTAATATAACGAGACGATAAGTGCTTAGCGGATTATATATGTAAATATGTCACTGTTTAATTAAAACAAGACGGTAAGCGCTAGGCGGTTTATTTGTGTATATATGTTTCTATTTAGTATCATAACAAGACGATAAGTGCTTAGCAGTTTAATTGTGCGTATATATTTCTACTTAGAATTATAACGAGATGATATACTTATGCTTAGCGGTTTATTTGTGCATACGTGTTTCTGTTTAGTATCATAACGAGATGAAAAGTGCTTAGCAAATTATTCGTGTAAATATGTTTCCGTTCAGTATTAAAGCGAGATGATTAATACGGTTTATTTGTGTAAATGTATTTTTATTTAGCTATAACAAAACGATGAGGGCTAAGCGGTTTACTTTTGTAAATATATTTCTATCTATTATTATAACGAGACGATACGTAATTAAAGTTTTACGCATGTGAATGTGTTTTTTCTTTATTGATTTGTTTGTGGTTGTGTTTAAAAACGTTTGATTCTTATTTCGATTTTAGTGTTTTGGGTCACCAACCGCGTTTTTTTTCAACACAATTTGTTTTGATGTTCTTCAGATATGAAGCTTATTGTGTTGCAATAAATCAGAAAGTGCGCACTATTTTATATTTTAGCATGCAAAAAAGGTACTAGTGTTGAAATACAACGGAAATTTACGTTCTTTGAGTAACACGTAACGAGATAGCTCAGCAGTTGTTGTCAGAAGCTGATAGAGTACGGTTAATGCACTATCAGTATAAACAAGTGTCGGTGCACGGACGCAACAATGAATATTATTTAGAAAAAGTTTAACATGTGACCCAAGCAAGTACCAATTTTAACGTGTTGGTGTAAGTGTGTTATAAAAATCGCGATAAATTACAATGCATAGCGTTGTAATAAGTGATTTAAACGAAGTTTAACTAGTGAATCACGGTGTTTCTGTAGGTGACGTTAACATAACGCTTTAAGTAGCATCGCAGAGCGTTATAATTAGTGATGTGAAAAAAGGTTTAACTAGTGCATCCCGCAAACAGGAATTTCAAAGTGTTGGTGTAAGTGACGTAAACATGACGCTTTAATTTGCAACACATAGCGTTGCCACAATGCAGTAGTGTTTCTTAAAAGCATCACGAAGAAAAGACAAGTGCTAAGCAGTTTTTTTGAGTAAGTATACTCCTTTTTATTATTATAACGAGACAATACGTGTTCAAATGCTTACTTATGTAATTGTGTTTATTTTTGTGATTTGTTTGTGGCTGTGTTTAAAAATGTTTGATTTTTATTCCGATTTAAGTGTTTTGGGTCACCAACCGCATTTAATTTTCAGGACAAGTTGTTTTGATTTTCTTTAGATGTGTAGCTGCTTGTGTTGTAACGATTACGCAGTGAGCACACGTCGTTTTACGGCTATACATGCAAAAATGGTTCTAGTGTTGAAATACAACGGAAATTTTCGTTGTTTTAGTGACAAGTAACAAGATAGCTCGGAATTTGTTGTCAGAACCTGATAGAGTACGGTTAATGCACTATCAGTATAAACAAATGTCGGTGTATGGACGCAACAATGAATATTATTTAGAAAAAGTTTAACATGTGACCCAAGCAGGCACCAATTTTAACGTGTTGGTGTAAGTGTGTTATAAAAATCGCGGTAAATTACAATGCATAGCGTTGTAATAAGTGATTTAAACGAAGTTTAACTAGTGAATCACGGTGTTTCTGTAAGTGACGTTAACATGACGCTTTAAGTAGCATCGCAGAGCGTTATCATTAGTGATGTGAAAAAGGTTTAACTAGTGCATCCCGCAAACAGGAATTTCAAAGTGTTGGTGTAAGTGACGTAAACATAACGCTTTAATTTGCAACACATAGCGTTGCCACAATGCGGTAGTGTTTCTTAAAAGTATCACGAAGAAAAAATAAGTGCTAAGCAGTTTTTTTGAATAAGTATATTTCTTTTTATTATTATAACAAGACGATACGCGTTTAACTGTTTACTTATAAAATTGTATTTTTTTTATTGATTTGTTTGTGTTTTTGTGTTTAAAAACATTTGATTTTTATTTCGTTTTTAGTGTTTTGGGTCACCAACTGCGCTTTATTTTTAGGACAAATTTAGATTTACTTCAGATATGGAGCTTCTTGTGTTGAAACAATAACGCAGTGAGCACACACTCTGTTACATCTATCCATGCAAAAAAGATTCTAGTGTAGATATACAATGTAAACTTTCGTTATTTGAGTGACAACGAACGAGATATCTCGTCAGGTGTCGTCAAAGGCTGATAGAGTACGGTTAATACGCTATCAGTATAAATAAGTGTCGGTGTTCGTTCATAACAATGAATATTATTTATAAAAAGTTTAATTTGTGAACAACGTAATCTTTAATTTCAAAGTATTGGTGTAAGTGACGTAAACAAATCGCTTTAAATTATTATGCATTTCGTTATTTCGTTGTAAATAGTGATTTATTAAAAAAAGTTAACTTGTGATCCACGCAAGCTGGAATTTCAGTATTGGCGTAAGTGACGTAAGCACAACGCTTTCAGTTACAATGCTTTGCGTTGTAAAAAGTGATTTAGTAAAAAAGTTTAACTTGTGATCCACGTAAGCTGGCATTTTATTGTTGGTGTAAGTGACGTAAGCAGATCGCTTTAAGTTACAATGCATAGCGTTACAATATTACGTTAATGTTTCTGTTAAGTATTATTAAAAAACAGCAAGTACTAAGCGGGTATTTCCGTCAATATATTTCTATTTTATATTTTAACGAGTTGGTAAGTGTTTAGTGGTTTAATCATTGGTTTGTTTGAAATTTAGTTTAAAACGTTTGATTTTTTATTTTGATTTTAGTGTTTTTGTTAATCGACCTTTTTTTTCGTATAGATTTATTTTTTATTTATTTAAAAATGTAGCTTCTTGTGTTAAAACGACGACAAAGCAAGTATACACAACTTTATGGCTAACCATGCAAAAATGGGTTCCAGGGTTTCAGTTTTCGTTGATAACAATGAATATTACTAAGCTAACTTTGAAAGTACCTGAAACAGTAATAGTTTAAGGCTTAGGATCAGTCGGTGTACTGTCGGAGTGCATATGTGACAGTATTTGGGTAAATATATAATATTTTTATATTTCTTAGAGCCTGCCGAAGTGACACTAGCCTGCCCGACGGTAAACACCAACCATTTTATAAGTAACCGAGCTTAAAAAATATGAGTGTTGAAAAATTACAGAAATTTTCGTCGAGTGTTTGTTGATTTCATTTAGGTGACAATTAACTTGTTTGTCGGCGTCATTTATTCATTATTTTCGTTCACTCTATTCTATCGAGACAGTAAGTGGTTTATTTGAGTAGGGGTGTTTCTATTTAAAACTGTAATGAGAGAACAATTACTCAGCGGTTTATTTGTGTAAATATGCTTATATTTACTAATATAGAGAGGCGACAAGTAATTAGCAGTTTATATCTACATGTGTTTCTATTTAGTATCTTAAAGAGACGATAAGTGCTTAGCGGAATATTTTTGCATATGTGTTTCTATTTAGTATTGTAATGAGACAATAAGTGCTTAGCGGCTTATTCGTGCATATGTGTTTCTATTTAGTATTACAATGAGACAATAAATGCTTAGCGGCTTATTTGTATATATTTGCTTCTATTTAGTCTTATAACTAGACGATAAGTGCTTAGCGGAATATTTTTGCATATGTGTTTCTGTTTAGTATTATAACGAGACGAAACATGCTTAGCGACTTATTTGTGCATATTTGCTTCTATTTAGTTTTATAACTAGATGATAAGTGCTTAGCGATTTATTTGTGCATATGTATTTCTATTTAGTATAATAACGAGACGATAAGTGCTTAGCGAATTATTCGTATAAATATGTTTCCATTCAGTATTAAAGCGAGACGATAAATGCTCAGCGGTTTATTTGTGTAAATGTGTTTCTACTTAGTTATAACAAGGCGACGAGCGCTAAGCGGTTTATTTGTGCAAATGTATTTCTATTTAGCTATAACAAGACGCTAAGCGCTAAGCAGTTTAATTGTCTAAATATGCTTCCATTTAGTATTATGACTAGACAAAAGTTAGACAATTCTTTTAAAATTTCTTCAAAGTCATAACTTTGTGTCGAAACTATAAGACGGTAAGCATACACCACTTCATAGGTACAGTTAATAGAATAGCTTGTTACTTTGTGTCATAAGCTGTAAGAGTGCAGCAGATTGACTATCAGTATTAACAAGTGTCAGTGTTCAGACATGATAATAACTTTAATTAAAATATGTGTTAATGTGATACTAAGTAATGTTTAGGAAAAGTTCGAGTTTAAGTGTAAAAAGTTTAAGTTATGATCCACACAAGCTGAAGTTACAAGTATTGGTGTAAGTGGTGTATACAGGCCACTTTGAATTACAATGCATAGCGTTCTATCTAGTTGTTGAAATATATAACAAAATGTCAAGTACTTACTAGCGCCATCTGTGCTAAACTATGTGCTTATGTTATTTTTGAATAAACCGTCAGTTGCTACCCGACCTCTGTGCGTATTAATTGCACTAGTGATTTAGAAAAAGTTTATCAAGTGAACTACGCAAGTGGAAATTTCAGTGTCAGTGTAAGTGGCATATGCAGATCGCTTTATCGTAATTATTGATTTAGAAAAAGTTAACCTTGTGAACGATGTAAGCTTAAATATCAAAGTGTTGGTGTAAGTGATATACAAAAATCGCTATTAGTTATAATGCATAGCGTTACAACAAGACGGAAATATTTTTTATAAGTATCACAAAAAAACAGCAAGTGCTAAGCAGTTTATTTGTGTAAATATATTTTTCTTTAAGATTATAATGGGACAATAGGTGTTGAATGGTTTACTAATGTGAATCTGTGTTTACTTGTTTGTTTGTGTTTCTGTTCGCAAAAGTTTAATTTTTTTTTGATTTAATGTTGTAGTCGTCAACCTTGTTTTTTTTCGGGACAATACGTTTTGATTTTCTTCAGAAATGTAGCTTCTTGTATCGCAGTAACGTAATAAATATACACAATTTTATAACTTAAAATGCAGAAAAGGTTCCAGTGTTGGAGTACAACGGCAATTTTCGTTCTTTGAGTGACAAGTAACGAGATAGCTCGTCAGTTGTGGTCAGAAGTTGATAGAGTACGGTTAATGCACTATCAGTATAAACAAATGTACGGACACAACAATAAATATTATTTACAAAAAAATTTAACTTGTGACCCACGCACAGCATTGTAATTAGTGATTTGAAAAGAGTTTGAATTGTGCATCACGCAAGCTGGAATTTCAAAGTATTGGTGTAAGTGGCGTATACAGATCGTAGTAAGTTACAATGCATAGCGTTGTAATTAGTGACTTAGAAAAAGTTTAACTAGTGAATTACGCAAGCTCCAATTTCAAAGTGTTGGTGTAAGTGACGTAAACATAACGCTTTTATTTGCAACGCATAGCGTTGTAATTAGTTATCTGAAAAAAGTTTAACTAATGAATGGCGTAAGCTGCAATTTCAAAGTGTTGGTGTAAGTGTCGTATACAAATCGTTTTCAGTTATAACGCATAGCGTTGCAACGAGACCACAAAGTAAGTGGTTTATTTGTGTAAATATGTTTCTATTTCGTTTCATAATAACAGTACAAGAGCTTAGTAGTTTATTTGAGTCAATGTGTATCCGATTTGTTTTGTAACGAGATGGCTTGTGTTTAGTTGTCTATTCGTGTAAATATATTGCTATTGATACTTTTATATGAGTTCGTGTTTAAGATAGATTGATTTCCTATTTCAATTTTAGTTCTTTGATCCTTGATCTTTCTTATTTATCATTTTTTGATTTTGAAATAATAACACATTAAACACACTACTACACAGACAGTCGTGTTTAAAATATCTAAGTGTTTAAATACCACAGTTGCGGGTTTACGTTACCAAACGGGGCGTGAAAAGCATTTAACCAGGCTGCCATAGTGTGGTTCGCGATACTGCAATGTCTGCATTCACAATGAGTATGGTGACAAGAACTCTTAGATTGTATACAAGCTCTCCGTCTGCTTGAGTAGAATTACTTTGGCAGGCTCTTAGAATCCAAAATATAAACAGGGCGCTGTCATACATACGAAAAATTAGACCAGTCTGTCAAAAATAAGGTCTCATTAAATGGTCTCATAAAAATCATATTGAAGGCTAAATTAATGTCAAATAATGCGTAAACGTAAGTTGTCTCTGTAGTATGTATTTTTTTTTAAATATTATAAGTTCAACTTTCTTTTGTATCTGTAAAATTTAAAAAAAAAAATCGTGCCCTTTGTAGTTATCAGCTAATCCTGTTTTTATCTTGTCGTGTTTCGTTAACAATTAGTTCACAAAAGCTTTTCTCGGTACAAAAGAATTGACTTCATATAAAAAGCGTGGTATTTATAAATATTCTTTTGTTTAAAAATTCTTTTCAAATTTTAGTTTTCGTAATATTTTATTGCGTTGAATAAATAGCGCAGCCAACAACTTTGCTAGTAACTGCGCCAATAAAGTTTCTGAGTATTAAAATTCTAAAATTTGCATTGTTATAACATAACAATGGTATAAAAAAATTAACAATACAAAAATAGGAATGTACAAACCTTTAAGAGAAATATTCATAACGGAGCATTCCCAATAGACACTCTAACTTTTGAAATATTTTTCAATTATAATGCTTATAGAATACGTTAAATTAATAAAAAGGACATTATAAGCACTACCATGCATTTGACACACACAAACAAGTATTTATTACACGCATACATACCACAAATTATTTCTTATGTTTACTGTGGTCTTACTGATTGTCAAATAAAAAAGTTTTATTTGCCCCATTTAATATAAAAACCACCACGTGAAATACAACTCGCTTATACAAATACATGTAACATAACTTGTGCTTTATTATGGTCGATTTTCGACCTCTAAGCGACCACTAGTTTATACATATTATATATTTTTTTACATAATTGTTACATAATAAGTATTGATTTTTAATTTTTTTATAATAGATAAGAATTAACCAGTATAATTTAAAATTTTAAAATTAAGCTATTGAACAATTTTTAATATCGTGGAAAAATTTAAAGTCAATAATCAATTTCCACAAAAAAAATCCATCCCCTTTAACACATACAAAAGAGGTCGAGGTCCATAAACGTTCGTGTGGTTTGTACAGATTAACGTCGCTAGGCTGCAAGGTAAGTAGGTATAAAATTAACCGATCTTTTCTATAATTTCGTATTTTGAAAGTATTTTTATTAGAGAGAGGGCCCTATTACGAGTATAATATCAGCACTTCAGTAGCTCAGGCTGCTGCAATATTGTGGCGTTGTACATTGTACAGGGCATTATAATTGCGTGTGGCCTCCAGTCTATATCGGGTAAAATCATTTTTAAATAAAATAATAAAAATAATAATAATTAAGGGAATAAAAAAAAAATATCTTAAGTATTTTATAGATAGTGTTCTTGAAGTTGCTTTTTTAAAAAAAAAAATGTTATTACTATATTGTCTGCCAAAAAAACTTTCCAAGAATAAAATAATCGGTGTGTGAGACACTTTATGTTTATGAAGGCTCATTGCTTTAGAAAATCTTTAGAACTTTTGTTTTCAATATATCGGAACAATAGCACAGGTAGTTTAGTTTACAGATACCCAAAAACAATAGTCTGAGCTTCAAAAGCTGATAGGAAACGGTCGGTGGACTATCGGTGTGAACAATTGACAGTGCTCAAATGAGAGTTCTATTTAAGAAACAGTTTAACTTGAGAGTCATGCAAATTCGGGTTTTTAAGTATTGGTGTACGTAACGCGTACATCGTGTAACTTTCAACGTATGGCGTGAGAGCGTCACGGTAAGTGTTTGTTTGTAAATGTGTATTAACATGGTTCTATTTAACTCTATATGTATTTGTGTTTCAGTTAACCGGCTACTAAATTTCTTTTTTTTTAACTATCATGTAAATATCTAAAAAGTAAACATGCTTTATAGTCATCTTCCGTTTTTAAATATTTATAAATAACTTTTTGTCATTGTCTGATTCTTGTCATTTATCATTTTATTTTTGCTTCATTTTTAAATAACATTCTATCTGTGGGTATGAAAGGTAATTGTGGAAGAGCCATGTTTTGGTACTTAAGGGTCAGCTCGACCGAATTGATACCACACCAAATATTTCATTACTTCTTACCGAGAGAACGAGGTTACCGGTGCCCAAACTTCTCTGACTCCATTCTCTTTTTCGTCTATTAATTTCAATGATGACTGATTTCTGTTTCAGAATTTTCAAATAGTAAATATCGAAATAAAATTTGATAAATTAATGTTTTTTTCTCTTGGCTTGCTCCTTTGTGTTTATTTCAAATTCTTAACCTCATCGTGTCTAGTTAAAGTAACACGGTGTCAAAACTTTACTTAGATCAAATAAATCAGCTTTATAAGAAGCGTGGCGTTTATGGATATCAATTTATTTCGGCATCCTTTAGAGGTATTACTTAAAATAATATTTCATTGTTTTGAAACAATAACACAGGAAGGCGCTACAATTTTTCAGGTAATCGAACAAAAACACGGTCTGAGGGTTGAAACGCTACAGAAATTTGCATTGGGTGGGCGACTAGTTGCGGGATATCTCGTCAGTCGGCGTCGGAAGCTAGCAGAGAACGGTCGATGTTCTATCGGTGACAGTGTGCGGTGCTGGTGATGACGATTCTTTTAAAGCAGCAGTGTAAATGTCGGTGGACAACAGGTGCTTAAGCAATCTAAATTGCGTAAATTCTAGTGCACGATGTTAGAACGACACGGTATATTTAGAACTTGTTTGATACAGATTGGCAGATAACTAGATCAATTTGAAATAATGTTACCATTTAGTGTTGATTTTGTAGTGAATATTTTTCTGAAGGAGTTTAAGAGACGACTATAAGATTTTTTGTACATTTCTTCTTTGCAAAACAAACACGTTTCCAGAGTTTTTTTCTAAAAGGTATGTTGGATTCTTAAAAGTGTTCTACGATTGATATTTTTATCTGATTTTCATCTTAGGTGTTTGGTCTGATGCTTTTTCTGTGTCATCATCTTCATGTTCACACATAATCTACTACTTTCAAAGAAATATCAATCTTGAATAAAAGTAATCCTATCATCAGTAAAATTTCAGAAGATATAGAAATCGTTATAAATGTAAATGAAAAGGAATATAATTAAAATATAAATGATATATGGCATTGAATGATGACTTAACTAGGATGATTGGCGCTCTTTGAGGGAAGTCTTTGTTCAATAGTGGACGACAACAAATAAATATAGTATAGTAGTGGTATAACAATGGTAGGTTTTTAATTTTCTTCTAATATTTTTGCTTTTTTATTTCTATCCCTTTTACCGCTGTTCGAATTGTGATTCTCATATTTAATCGTGTTTGGTTAAATTAACACCTGAACAAAACTTTACCTAGATTCAAGAGGCTAGATTTCACAAGGGATACGTGGTGTTTATGAACGTGCATTTGTTTGGAAATTTGTGTGAAGTTGAACTTATCCTGATATTTCATTGCCTTAAACAATACCGTAAGAAGGTAACTTTACAGGTACCCAAAAAGAGAAAAAAAATTCAAAAGGTTAAAATTTCCGAGGGATGAGGGACAAGTGACGGCATTGCCCCTCAGTCGGGTTCAGGAGGTGGTAGAGAACGGCCGGTGGTCAATCGATGTGAACAATTATTATTGTGAATCGGCATGAAATAAATTTTTAATTTTCAGTATTAGATAGATAACGTTCTTAAAGTTATTTTTGTTCACAAAAAATATTTTAAGTGTCGTGTCTGGCAATAAAACTTTTTCTAAGAATGAAATAATCAATGTGTGAAAAAAACTTTATATTCATGTACATTCCTTTGTTTACACATTGTTTAGAAATATTTTCATATTGATATTGCATCACGCGGAAACAATAACACAGGAAGCTAACTCTGCCGGTATCTGAAACAATAATAGTTTAAGGCTTAGGAGCTGATAGAGATCAGTCGGTGTACTGTCGGTGTGGATATGTGACAGTATTCAGGTAAATATAGTTTTATATTTATTAGAGCCTGCCAACGTGACACTAGCCTGCCCGACAGTAAGCACCTACCACTTTATAAGTAACCAAGCGAAAGAAAAAGGAGAGTGTTGAAAATTACAGAAATCTTCGTTGAGCGGGAGACAAGTAACTCGATAGTCGGTGTCATTTATTCATTAATCTCTTTCTCTTTCTTCAGGCGAGACGCTAAGTTTTTAGTGGTTTATTTGTGTGAATATGTTTCTATTTAGTATTATAACGAGACAACAATTAGCCAATTCCTTTAGAATTTCTTCAGAGTTGTAACGTTTCGTATTGAAGCGATAGCACAGTAAGCAGATACCACTACACATGTAACATGTACCAATGCAAGAAAAAGTCTGAGTGTTGAAATGTTCCAGAAATTTTCGTTCATTGTGTGGCAATTAATGCAATAACTTGTTTGTTGGCGTCATTAGTTGTAAGATTGCGGGAGATGTACTATCAGTATTAAAAAATATCAATGTTCGGACGAAATAACGAGTATAAGTAAAATGTGAGAAAATGGCATAAAGTAATATTTATGAAAAAGTTTAACTTGTGACCCACGCAAGCTGGAATTTCAAAGTGTTGGTGTAAGTGACGTAACCAAATTCCTTTAAGTTTCAATGCGTAGCGTTGTAAATACTGATTTAGAAAAAGTGTAACTTGTGAATTACGCATGCTTGCACTTAAAAGTGTTGGTGTAAGTGACACAAACAGATCACTTTAGGTATTAATGCAAGGCGTTATAATTAGTGGTTTAGAAAAAGTGTAACTTGTGAATATCGCAAACTGATATTGTAAAGTGTTAGTGAAAGTGACGTATTCAGATCGCATTGAATTAAAATACATAGCATTGTAATTAGTGATTTTGAAAAAAATAAACTTGTGAACGACTCAAGCTGACATGTAAATGTGTTGGTGTAAGTTAGGTAAACATTACGCTTTAAGTTGCAACACATGGCGTTACAATAATTGATTTAAAAAAGAAGTAACTTGTGAATCACACAAGCTGGAGTTTTAAAGTGTTGGTATAAGTGACGTATACAGATGGCTTTATGTTACAATGCATAGCGTTCTAACTAGTGATTTAGAGAAAGTTTAACTAATAAACCACGTAAGCTGAAATTTCAAAGTATTGGTGTAAGTGGCGTATACAGATAGTTTTAAGTTGCAACACATAGATTTGTAATTAGTGATTTAAAAAAAGTTTAACTAATGAACCTTGCAAGCTGCATATTCAAAGTAGTGTAAGTGAGTGTAAGTGAAGTATTGAAATCGCTTTCAGTTACAAAGCATAGCGTTGTAATTAGTGATTTGAAAAAGTTTAACTAGTAAATTTTGCAAGCTGGCATTTTAAAGTGTTGGTGAAAGTGGCGTATTCAGATCGCTTTAAGTTATTATACAATGCAGAGCGTTGTAATTAGTGATTTAGAAAAAGTGTAACTTGTGAATTACGCAAGCTGGAATTTCAAAGTGTTGGTGTAAGTGTTCTTCTTCTCTGAAAAATTGTTTTGTTCAAAAATTCTTTTCAGGTTTTATTATTAGTGATATTTTATTGAGTTGCAATAGTTTTGCCGATAACTGCGCCAATAAAGTTTCAGAGTATTAAAATTATAAAAATTTACATTGTTATAACATAACAATATAAAAATAGGAATATACAAACCTTTAAATATTCACTACGGATTATTCTCAACAGTCACTTTAACTTTTGGAGATATTTCTAAAAATACTGCAAAATGCAACGAACTGATCTGTAAATGCAATTAACTATCATTTAACGTGCACCACCGATCACTTAGCGATTTGGAATTTTTGATCTTATCAGTTCTTGTAACATAAGCTTACGTTTAAATTCAAAATTAAAATCTTAATTGCTAACTAAGTATACATGTGATCTTGTAAAATAGTTTATTTCAACTTGATAACCTTTTCAGGCATTGTTAATTTGAGAGAATGTTATCGATAAATTTATATCAGAAGCAAAAGTTTCGCACTCCTTTTTACGTAAATTACGCGTACGGAGGAACATGAAATTTGATACAATTCTGCCCTTCTCCTACATGAGGAAAAGTGCAGAACGCTAATATTTTTCAATTATAATTGTTATAGAATACGTTAAATGAATAAAGAAAATAAAGAAAATTTAGAAAAGTTTTATTTGCCCCATTTAATATAAAAAATATCACGTGAAATACAACTCGTTTATACAAATATATGTAACATAACGTGTACTTTATTATGGACGATTTTCGGTCTCTAAGCAACCACTAGTTTATATATATTTCATATTTTTTTACACAATTGTTATTATTGTTGTAAGAATTGACCAATATAACTTAAAACTTTAAAAAGAAGCAATTCAATAATTTTTAATATTGTAGAAAAATCAAAACTCAATAATGAATTTCCACAAAATAAAAACCATCCCTTTAGCATATGCAAAGAGGTCGAGGTCCATCAACGGTTCTTGTGGTTCGTACAGATTAACGTCGCTAGGCTGCAATGTAAGTAGGTATAAAATTAATCGATCAGTTCTATAATTTCATATTTTGAAAGTATATTTATTATATGTGTGATATGTATGTATATATATGTAATGTTTATTCCTGTATAATGTACACCACTATTTATATGAATACGGCTCACGCCAGAGGACAAACCGAGTGCACCGGGAGAAGGCCCTATTATAATATCGCCGCTACGGTACCTCAGGCTGCTGCAATATTGTGGCGTTGTACAGGGCATTATAATTGCGTGTGACCTCCAGTCAATGTCGGGTAAAATTATTTTTCTTTTCTTCTTTCTCCTTTTCTCGGAAATAAAAAGATTTTTTATTTAAATATTTCATAGATAGTATTCTTAAAGTTGTTTTTGTTACAAAAAAAAATGTTATTACTATATTGTCTGCCAAAAAAATAATAATATAGTAATTATATAGTAATATCATTTCAAATAAAAGAATAAAATAATCGGTGTGTGAGAGTTTAGAAAATCTTTAGAACTTTTGTTTTCAACACAGGAACAATAACACAGGTTGTTAAGTTTACAGATATATGAAAACAATAGTCTGAGCCTCAAGAGCTGATAGGAAACGGTCGGTGGACTATCGGTGTGAACAATTGACAGTGCTCAAATGAGAGTTCTATTTAAGAAACAGTTTAACTTGAGAGTTATGCAAATTCGGGTTTTTAAGTATTGGTGTACGTAACGCGTACATCGTGTAACTTTCAACGTATAACGTTAGAGCGTCACGGTAAGTGCTTGTTTGTAAATGTGTATTAATATGTTCCTATTTAACCCTACTTTATATGTATTTGTGTTTCAGTTAACCGGCTATTAAATTTATTTCTTCTAAGCATCATGTCAATATCTAAAAAGTAAACATACTTTATAGTCATCTTCTGTTTTTAAATATTTGTAAATAACTTTTGTCCTTGCCTGATTCTTCTCCTTTATCATTTTATTTTTGCTTCATTCTTAAATAACATTCTGTCTGTGCGTATGAAAGGTAATCGTGGTAGAGCCATGTTTTAGTACTTAAGGGTCAGTTCGAGCGAAGTGATACCACACCAAATATTTCGTTACATTTTACCGAGAGAACGACCTTACCGGTGCCCAAATTTCTCTGACTCCGTTCTCTTTTTCGTCTATTAATTTCAATGTTGATTAATTTCTGTTTCAGAATTTTCAAATGATAAATATCGAAATAAAATTTTAAAAATTAATGTTTTCTTCTCTTGGCTTGCTCTTTTCTGTTTATTCCCAATCCTTAACCTCATCGTGTCTAGTTAAAGTAACACGTGGTCAAAACTTTACTTAGATCAAATCAATCAGCTTTATAAGAAGCGTGGTGTTTGCGAATATCAATTTATTTCGGGATCCTTTAGAAGTATTAGTTAAAATAATATTTCATTGTTTCGAAACAATAACACAGGAAGGCGCTTCAATTTTTTAGGTAGTCGAGCAAAAAAACGGTCTGAGGGTTGAAACACTACAGAAATTTCCATTGGGTGGGCGACTAGTTGCGGGATGTCTCGTCAGTCGGCGTCGGAAGCTAGCAGAGAACGGTCGATGTTCTATCAGTGACAGTGCTCGGTCCTGGTGATGACAATTCTTTTAAAGAATCAGTGTAAATGTCGGTGGACAACAGGTGCTTAAGCAATCTAAATTGTGTAAATTCTAGAGCACGATGTAAGGACGACACGGTATATTTAGAACTTGTTTGATACAGATTGGCAGATAACTAGATCAATTTGATATAATGTTACCATTTAGTGTTGATTTAAGAGACGACTATAAGATTATTTTGTACATTTGTTGCTTTGCAAAACAAACACGTTTCCAGAGTTTTTTTCTAAAAGGTATGTTGGATTCATAAAAGTGTTCTACGACTGATATTTTTATCTGATTTTCATTTTCGGTGTTTGGTCTGATACTTTTTCTGTGTCATCATCTTCATGTTCACACGTAATCCACTACTTTCAAAGAAATATCAATCTTGAATAAAAGTAGTCGTATCATCAGTAAAATTTCATAAGATAAAGAAATCGTTATAAATATAAATGAAAAGGAATATAATTAAAATATAAATGACATATGGTATTGAATGATGACTTAACTAGGATGATTGGCGCTCTTTGAGGAAAGTCTCTGTTCAATAGTGGACGACAACAAATAATTATAGTATAGTAGTGGTATAACAATGGATGGTTTTTAATTTTCTTCTAATAATTTTGCTTTTTTATTTCTATCCCTTTTATCGCTGTTCGAATTGTGATTCTTACATTTCATCGTGTTTGGTTAAATTAACACTTGAACAAAACTTTACCTAGACAAAACTTTACCTAGATTCAAGAGACTAGGCTTCACAAGAGACATGTGGTGTTTATGAACGTGCATTTGTTTGGAAATTTGTGTGAAGTTGAACTTATCCTGATATTTCATTCCATTAAACAATAGCGTAAGAAGGTAACTTTACAGGTATCCGAAAGGAGAAAAAAATTCAAAAGGTTTAAAATTCCCGATAGGTGAGGAATAAGCGATGGCATTGTCCGTCAGTCGGTTTCAGGAGGTGGTAGAGAACGGCCGGTGGTCAATGGATGTGAACAAGTGACAGTGTTGGGATGATTTTTATTAAAGAAATAGTTTAGCTTGTGGCTATTGTGAATCGGCATGAAATAGATTTTTAATCTTCAGTATTAGATAGATAACGTTTTTAAAGTTATTTTTGTTCACAAAAAAAATTTTAAGTGTCGTGTCTGGCAATAAAACTTCTAAGACTGAAATAATCAGTGTGTGAAAAAAACTTTATATTCATGTACATTCGTTTGTTTACACAGTGTTTAGAAATATTCTCATATTGATATTCCGTCACGCGGAAGCAATAACACAGGAAGCTAACTTTTCAGGTACCTGAAACAATAATATTTAAGGCTCAGGAGCTGATAGAGATCAGTCGGTGTACTGTCGGTGTGGATATGTGACAGTATTCAGGTAAATTTAGTTTTATATTTATTAGAGCCTGCCAAAGTGACACTAGCCTGCCCGACGGTAAGCACCTACCACTTTATAAGTAACCAAGCGAAAGAAAAAGGAGTGTTGAAAATTACAGAAATCTTCGTTGAGCGGGAGACAAGTAGCTCGATAGTCGGTGTCATTTATTCATTAATCTCTTTCTCTTTCTTCTGGCGAGACGCTAAGTGTTTAGTGGTTTATTTGTGTAAATATGTTCCTATTTAGTATTATAATGAGACAACAGTTAGCTAATTCCTTTAGAATTTCTTCAGAGTTGTAACGTTTCGTATTGAAGCGATAGCACAGTAAGCAGATACCACTACACATGTAACATGTACCAATGCAAAAAAAAAGTCTGAGTGTTGAAATGTTCCAAAAGTTCTCGTTCATTGAGTGTCAATTAATGCAATAAATTGTTTGTTGGCGTCATTAGTTGGAAGATTGCGGGAGATGTACTATCAGTATTAAAAAATGTCAATGTTCGGACGAGATAACGAGTATACGAGTATGTAAAATGCGAGAAAATGGCGTAATGAGTAATGTATTTACGAAAAAGTTAACTTGTGGCCCACGCAAGTTGGAATTTCAAAGTGTTGGTGTAAGTGACGTAACAAAATTCCTTCAAGTTTCAATGCGTAGCGTTGTAAATAGTGATTTAGAAAAAGTGTAACTTGTTAATTACGCATGCTTGCATTTAAAACTGTTGGTGTAAGTGACACAAACAGATCACTTTAAGTAATAATGCAAGGCGTTATAATTAGTGATTTAGAAAAAGCGTAACTTGTGAATGTCGCAAACTGATATTGTAAAGTGTTAGTGAAAGTGACGTACTCAGATCGCATTAAATTAAAATACATAGCATTGTAATTAGTAATTTTGAAAAAAATAAACTTGTGAACGGCTCAAGCTGAAATGTAAAAGTGTTGGTGTAAGTTAGGTAAACATTAAGCTTTAAGTTGCAACACATGGCGTTACAATAATTGATTTAAAAAAAAAGTAACTTGTGAATAACGCAAGCTGGAATTTCAAAGTACTGTAAGTGAGTGTAAGTGAAGTATACTAATCGCTTTCAGTAACAATGCATAGCGTTGTAATTAGTGATTACAAAGTTTAACTAGTAAATTTCGCAAGCTGGAACTTTAAAGTGTTGGGGAAAGTGGTGTATTCAGATTGCTTTAAGTTACAATGCAGAGCGTTGTAATTAGTGATTTAGAAAAAGTGTAACTTGTGAATTACGCAAGCTGGAATTTCAAAGTGTTGGTGTAAGTGACGTAAACATAACGCTTTCAGTTGCATCGCACAGCGTTGTAATCAATGATTTGAAATATTGATTTACGGTTGACGGTTAATGCACCATCAGTATAAACAAGTTCAGCAGACGTAGATACTCTGTTGATGGTATACTATGCCCTAGCACCTAGGTAAACCAAGAAGATACAGTACTGACCAACTTTATACTGACTGCCAGGCTTTTTCGGTTAGACAACTTCTTGTGAAGGCGCTAACACTTTGCAAGCATCAGTCCACCTCGTTCAAGCCTATCTTGCAGTGCTCGACAAACAAAATTTACCAAGTACCTGCCCATAGACCATCTCTCACACGGCGTCAGTACTATGACCTTGACAATCTTTTTTAAATTATGATAATGTCGATAATAAAATTTACCCATTATGGTCACATACTCGTAAACTCAAAAAAATTATTACACGCTGACTCAAAGGTTTGAACTACGTCACCTTAGAGAATGTATTCAATCGCCAAACATGCAATTAGCTGACCTATTTGTTATATCTCACATAAATGAAAAATACACTCACACGCACACACACACAATCTCTCACTTATGGTAAATAAATAAACAAATAAAACCATTTGACATAATAAAGGGTTAACATACATACTGTATTTTAATCCTTTTTATATATAATTTATGTACTTACCTGTTAAAATGGTGTATCGTTGATTTGTATTTGTTGTGTGGATATTTAAAACTAAGTAAATAATTGTCTACGGTGGAAGGCGCTGACGACTGTAACACAATTAACAAAAATTATCTGGTTGCATTAAATTTGATTTTAATACGAAATAAGGGCAACATTGTGTAACAAAGTGATACATTAATAAACTATTTGATTTGTTTCTCGTGACTATTTCAATAACATTATTTTAATATTAGCACTTACAGAATCAACTTACTCAAAACTAAATTAACAAACCAAGTAATGATTAAAATAACTCATAATTAAGTAATAAAATGATTTATAATAAAAATTAATCCACAACTAATCAGTCAAAAATAAGATCTCATTAAAAGGTCTCATTAAAATCATATCGAACGCTAAATTAATGTCAAATAATGCGTAAACGTAAGTTGTCTCTGTATTAGATATTTTTTTCAAATATTATAATTTTAACTTTCCTTTATTTCTGTGAAATCTAAAAAAAAAATTTGTGCCCTTTGTAGTTATCACCTAATCCTGTTTTATCTTGTCGTGTTTCGTTAACAATTAGTTCATTAGTTCACAAAAGCTTTTCTCGGTACAAAAGAATTGACTTCATAAAAAAGCGGGGTATTTATGAATATTCTTTTGTTCAAAAATTCTTTTCAAATCTTATTTTTAGTGATATTTTATTGAGTTGAAAAAATAGCGCATCCAATAGTTTTGCCGGTAACTGCGTCAATAAAGTTTCGGAGTATTAAAATTCTAAAAATTTGCATTGTTATAACATAACAATATAAAAATAGGAATATACAAACCTTTAAGAGAAATATTCACAACGGATCATTCCCAACAGTCACTTTAACTTTTGGAGATATTTTAAAAAAAAACTGCAAAATGCAAACAACCGATCTCTAAATGCAATTAACTATCATTTAACCTGCACCACCGATCACTTAGCGATTTGGAATTTTAGATGTTATCAGTTCCTGTAACATAAGCTTACGTTTAAATTCAAAATTAAAATCTTAGTTGCTAACTAAATATACATGTGATCTTGTAAAATAGTTTATTTCAACGTAATAACCTTTTTCAGGAATTGTTAATTTGAGAGAATATGTTATAGATAAATTTATATCAGAAGCAAAAACTTCGAACTCCTTTTTACGTGAATTGCGCGTACAGAGGAATATAAAATATGATACAATTAAACGATAATATTTTTCAATTATAATTCTTATAGAATACGTTAAATTAATAAAGAAGACATTACAAGCACTACCATGCATTTGACACACACAAACAAGTATTTATTACACGCATACATACCACAAATTATTTCTTATGTTTACTGTGGTCTTACTGATTGTCAAATAGAAAAGTTTTATTTGTCCCATTTAATATAAAAAATACCATGTGAAATATAACTCGCTTATACAAATACATATAACATAACGTGTGCTTTATTATGGTCGATTTTCGACCTCTGAGCGACCACTAGTTTATATAAATATATTTCATATTTTTTTACACAATTGTTATTATTGTTATAAAAATTGACCAACATAACTAAAAACTTTAAAATTAAGCAATTCCACAATTTTTAATATTGTAGAAAAATGAAAAGTCAATAATGAATTTTCACAAAAAAAATCCATCTCCTTTAGCATATACAAAAGAAGTGGAGGTCCATCAACGTTCGAGTGGTTCGTACAGATTAACGTCGCTAGGCTGCAAGGTAAGTAGGTATAAAATTAACCGATCGTTTCTATAATTTCGTATTTTAAAAGCATATTTATTATATGTATGATATGTATGTATATGTAATGTTTATTCCTGTATAATGTACACCACTATTTATATAAATACGGCTCACGCCAGAAGATAAATCGAAGGCACCGGCAGAGGGTCCTATTACGGGCTCAGGCTGCTGCAATATTTTGGCGCTGTACAGGGAATTATAATTGCGTGTGGCCTCCAGTCAATGTCGGGTAGAATTATTTTTCTTTTCTTCTTCGGAAATAAAAAGTTTTTAATCTTTAGTATTTTATAGATAGTGTTCTTAAAGTTGTTTTTGTTACAAAAAAAAAATGTTTTTACTATATTGTCTGCCAAAAAAACTTTCCAAGAATAAAATAATCGGTGTGTGAGACACTTTATGTTTATGAAGGTTCATTGCTTTAGAAAATCTTTAGAACTTTTGTTTTCAATATATCGGAACAATAGCACAGGTAGTTTAGTTTACAGATACCTAAAAACAATAGTCTGAGCTTCAAAAGCTGATAGAAAACGGTCGGTAGACTGTCGGTGTGAACAATTGACAGTGCTCAAATAAGAGTTCTATTTAAGAAACAGTTTAACTTGAGAGTCATGCAAATTCGGGTTTTTCAGTATTGGTGTACGTAACGCGTACATCGTGTAACTTTCAACGTATAACGTGAGAGCGTCACGGTAAGTGTTTGTTTGTAAATGTGTATTAATATGTTCCTATTTAACCCTACCCTATATGTATTTGTCTTTCAGTCAGCCGGTTGGCTATTAAATTTCTTTGTTGTAAGTATCATGTCGATATCTAAAAAGTAAACATGCTTTATAGTCATCTTGTGATTTTAAATATTTATAAATAACTTTTTGTCATTGTCTGATTCTTATCCTTTATCATTTTATTTTTGCTTCATTTTTAAATAACCTTCTATCTGTGCGTATGAAAGGTAATCGCGGAAGAGCCACGTTTTGTTTGTTAAGGGTCAGTTCGAGCGAAGTGATACCACACCAAATATTTCGTTACGTTTTACCGAGAGAACGAAGTTACCGGTGCCCAAACTTTTTTGACTCCATTCTCTTTTTCGTCTATTAATTTCAACGGCGACTGATTTCTGTTTCAGAATTTTCAAATAGTAAATATCGAAACAAAATTTTTAAAAATAATGTTTTTTTCTCTTGGCTTGCTCTTTAGTGATTATTCCCAATCCTTAACCTCATCGTCTCTAGTTAAAGTAACACGTGGTCAAAACTTTACTTAGATCAAATAAATCAGCTTTATAAGAAGCGTGGTGTTTGGGAATATCAATTTATTTCGGCATCCTTTAAAAATATTAGTTAAAATAATATTTCATTGTTTTGAAACAATAACACAGGAAGGCGCTACAATTTTTCAGGTAGTCGAGCAAAAAAAAGGTCTGAGGGTTGAAACACTACAGAAATTTCCATTGGGTGGGCGACTAGTTGCGGGATGTCTCGTCAATCGGTGTCGGAAGCTAGCAGAGAACGGTCGATGTTTTATCAGTGACAGTGTTCGGTGCTGGTGATGACAATTCTTTTAAAGAATCAGTGTTAATGTCGGTGGACAACAAGTGCTTAAGCAATCTAAATTGCGTAAATTCTAGTGCACGATGTTACGACGACACGGTATATTTAGAACTTGTTTGACAGATTGGCAGATAACTAGATCAATTTGAAATAATGTTACCATTTAGTGTTGATTTTGTAGTGAATATTTTTCTGAAGGAGTTTAAGAGACGACTATAAGATTTTTTGTACATTTCTTCCTTGCAAAACAAACACGTTTCCAGAGTTTTTTTCTAAAAGGTATGTTGGATTCTTAAAAGTGTTCTACGACTGATATTTTTATCTGATTTTCATCTTGGGTGTTTGGTCTGATGCTTTTTCTGTGTCATCATCTTCATGTTCACACATAATCTACTACTTTCAAAGAAATATCAATCTTGAATAAAAATAATCCTATCATCAGTAAAATTTCAGAAGATATAGAAATCGTTATAAATGTAAATGAAAAGGAATATAATTAAAATATAAATGATATATGGCATTGAATGATGACTTAACTAGGATGATTGGCGCTCTTTGAGGGAAGTCTTTGTTCAATAGTGGACGACAACAAATAAATATAGTATAGTAGTGGTATAGCAATTGATGATTTTTAATTTTCTTCTAATGGTTTTGCTTTTTATTTTTATCCCTTTTATCGCCGTTTTAATTGTGATTCTCACATTTCATCGTGTTTGGTAAAATTAACACGTGTACAAAATTACACCTAGATTCTAGAGGCTAGGCTTCACAAGAGACACGTGGTGTTTATGAACATGCATTTGTTTGGCAATTTGTGCGAAGTTGAACTTATCCTGATACTTCATTGTGTTAAACAATAGCCTAAGAAGGTAACTTTACAGGTACTCGAAAAAAGTAAAAATTCAAAAGGTTTAGAAATTCCCGAGGGGTGATTGACAAGTGACGGCATTGTCCGTCAGTCGGTTTTGAGAGGTGGTAGAGAACGGTCGGTGGTCAATGGATGTAAACAAATGACAGTGTTAGGATGAATTTTATTAAAGATAAAATTATTTAATTTGTGATTTTTGTGAATCAGCAAGACATAAATTTTTAATCTTCAGTATTATATAGATAACGTTTTTAAAGTTGCGATTTGTTTACAAAAAATATTTTAAGTGTCGTGTCTAACAATAAAACTTTTTCTGAGAATGAAATAACCAGTGTGTGAAAAAAAAAATTATATTTATGTACATTCCTTTGTTAACACAGTATTTAGAAATATTTTCATGTTGATATTCCATCGCGTGGAAACAATAACACAGCAAGCTAACTTTACAGATATCTGAAAAAATAATAGTTTAAGGCTCAAGAGCTGGTTTTTTGATTATTTATTATTAGATCCTGCCGAAGTGACACTAGCCTGTTCGGTGGTAAGAATCACAACGCTTTATAAGTAACCGAGCAAAAAAAGTAACAGTGTTTAAAAATTACAGGAATTTTCGTTGAGTGTTCGTTGATTTAGTTTCGGTGACAATTAACTTGTTTGTGGGCGTCATTTATTCATTAATCTCTTTGTCTGTTTTCTATCGAGACTGTAAGTGGTTTATTTGTGTAGATGTATTTCTATTTACTAGTATAGAGAGACGACAAGTAATTAACGGTTTATTTCTGCATGTGTTTCTATTTAGTACAAACGAGACGATAAGTGCTTCGTGGATTATTTGTGTAAATGTGTTTCTACGTAGTAATAACGAGACGAAGAGCGCTAAGCTGTTTATGTGTGTAAATTTAATTCTAATTATCATTATAAACAGATGATAAGAACTTAGCTGTTTATTGTGCATGTGATTTATTTAGTACTGAAACGAGACGATAAGTATTTAGCGGTTGATTTGTGCATATGTGCTTTTATTTAGTATTGTAACGAGACAATAAGTTCTTAGCGGTTTATTTGTTTGTATTCGCTTCTATACATTAATATAACGAGGCGATAAGTGCTTAGTGGATTATATGTGTAAATATGTCACTGTTTAATTAAAACAAGACGGTAAGCCCTAAGCGGTTTATTTGTGTATATATGTTTCTATTTAGTATCATAACAAGACGATAAGTGCTTAGCAGTTTAATTGTGCGTATATGTTTCTACTTAGAATTATAACGAGATGATATGTGCGTAGCGGTTTATTTGTGCATACGTGTTTCTGTTTAGTATCATAACGAGATAAAAAGTGCTTAGCAAATTATTCGTATAAATATGTTCCTATTCAGTATTAAAGCGAGACGATTGATACCCAGCGGTTTATTTGTGTAAATGTATTTTTATTTAGCTATAACAAAACGATGAGGGCTAAGCGGTTTACTTTTGAAATATATTTCTATTTAGTATTATAACGAGACGATACGTAATTAAAGTTCTACGTATGTGAATGTGTTTTTTCTTTATTGATTTGTTTGTGGCTGTGTTTAAAAACGTTTGATTCTTATTTCGATTTTAGTGTTTTGTGTCACCAACCGCGTTTTTTTTTCAAGACAATTTGTTTTCATTTTCTTTAGATATGAAGCTTATTGTGTTGCAATAAATCAGTAAGTGCGCACTATTTATGGTTTACCATGCAAAAAAGGTACTAGTGCTGAAATGAAACGGAAATTTTCGTTCTTTAACTGACTTGTAACGAGATCTTCATTTGTTGTCAGAAGCTGATAGAGTACGGTTAATGCACTATCAGTATAAACAATTGTCGGTGCACGGACGCAACAATGAATATTATTTAGAAAAAGTTTAACTTGTGACCCAAGCAGGTACTAATTTTAACGTGTTGGTGTGTGTTATAAAAATCGCGGTAAATTACAATGCATAGCGTTGTAATAAGTGATTTAAACGAAGTTTAACTAGTGAATCACGGTGTTTCTGTAAGTGACGTTAACATGACGCTTTAAGTAGCATCGCAGAGCGTTATAACTAGTGATGTGAAAAATGGTTTAACTAGTGAATCCCGCAAACAGGAATTTCTAAGTGGCGGTGTAAGTGACGTAAACATGACGCTTTAAGTTGTAACACATTGCGTTGCAACAATGCGGTAGTGTTTATTAGGTGTATCACGAGGAAAAGACAAGTGCTGAGCGGCTTATTTGTGTAAGTATATTTCTTTTTATTATTATTACGCGACGATACGTGTTCAAATGCTTACTTATGTAATTATGTTTTTTTTTGTGATTTGTTTGTGGCTGTGTTTAGAAATGTTTGATTTTTATTTTTATACCTATTTTACTGTTTTGGATCACCAACCGCGTTTTACTTTCAGGACAAGTCGCTTTGATTTTCTTCAGAAATGTAGCTTCTTGTGTTGCAATAAATCAGTAAACGACAATGCATCGTATTGGAATAAGTGAGATAAACAACGTTTAACTGGTGAATTACGGTGTTTGTGTAAGTGACGTTAACATAACGCTTTAAGTTGTAACACGTAGCGTTGCAACAATGCGGTAGTGTTTCTTAAGTGTATCACGAGGAAAAGACAAGTACTGAGCGGCTTATTTGTGTAAGTATATTTCTTTTTATTATTATAACGAGACGATACGTATTCAAATGCTTACTTAGTAATTGTATTTCTTATTGTGATTTGTTTGTGGCTGTCCCTGAAAATGATTGATTTTAATTTTAATTCCGATTTTACTGTTTTGGATCACCAACCGCGTTTACTTTCAGGACAAGTTGTTTTGATTTTCTTCAGAAATGTAGCTTCTTGTGTTGCCATAAATCAGTAAATGACAATTCATCGTATTGGAATAAGTGAGATAAACAACGTTTAACTAGTGAATTA
Source organism: Hypercompe scribonia (assembly GCA_949316085.1). NCBI lineage: Eukaryota > Metazoa > Arthropoda > Insecta > Lepidoptera > Erebidae > Hypercompe > Hypercompe scribonia. The sequence continues at coordinate 19,916,395 of OX438982.1, read as the reverse complement.
CGGTGTTTGTGTAAGTGACGTTAACATAACGCTTTAAGTTGTAACACGTAGCGTTGCAACAATGCGGTAGTGCTTCTTAAGTGTATCACGAGGAAAAGACAAGTGCTGAGCGGCTTATTTGTGTAAGTATATTTCTTTTTATAATGATAACAAGACGATACGTCTTCAAATGCTGTCTTATATAATTGTGTTTTTTTGTGATTTGTTTGTGGCTGTGTTTAAAAATGTTTGATTTTTATTTTTATACCTATTTTACTGTTTTGGGTCACCAACCGCGTTGTACTTTCATTACAAGTTGTTTTGATTTTCTTCAGAAATGTAGCTTCTTGTGTTGCCATAAATCAGTAAATGATAATTCATCGTATTGGAATAAGTGAGTTAAACAAAGATTAACTAGTGAACTACGGTGTTTGTGTAAGTGACTTTAACATAACGCTTTAAGTAGCATCCCAGAGCGTTATAATTAGTGATGTGAAAAAATGTTTAACTAGTGAATCCCGCAAACAGGAATTTCTAAGTGGCAGTGTAAGTGACGTAAACATGACGCTTTAAGTTGTAACACATAATGTTGCAACAATGCGGTAGTGTTTCTTAAGTGTATCACGAGGAAAAGACAAGTGCTAAGCGGTTTATTTGTGTAAGTATATTTCTTTTTATTATTATAACGAGACGATACGTCTTCAAATGCTTACTTATGTAATTGTGTCTTTTTTGTGATTTTTTTGTGGCTGTGTTTGAAAATGTTTGATTTTTATTCCGATTTAAGTGTTTTGGGTCACAAACCGCGTGTTACTTTCAGGACAAGTCGTTTTGATTTTCTTCAGAAATGTAGCTTCTTGTGTTGCAATAAATCAGTAAACGACAATAAATCGTATAAGTGAGATAAACAACGTTTAACTGGTGAATTACGGTGTTTGTGTAAGTGACGTTAACATAACGCTTTAAGTTGTAACACGTAGCGTTGCAACAATGCGGTAGTGTTTCTTAAGTGTATCACGAGGAAAAGACAAGTACTGAGCGGCTTATTTGTGTAAGTATATTTCTTTTTATTATTATAACGAGACGATACGTATTCAAATGCTTACTTAGTAATTGTATTTCTTATTGTGATTTGTTTGTGGCTGTCCCTGAAAATGATTGATTTTTATTTTAATTCCGATTTTACTGTTTTGGATCACCAACCGCGTTTACTTTCAGGACAAGTTGTTTTGATTTTCTTCAGAAATGTAGCTTCTTGTGTTGCCATAAATCAGTAAATGACAATTCATCGTATTGGAATAAGTGAGATAAACAACGTTTAACTAGTGAATTACGGTGTTTGTGTAAGTGACGTTAACATAACGCTTTAAGTTGTAACACGTAGCGTTGCAACAATGGGGTAGTGCTTCTTAAGTGTATCACGAGGAAAAGACAAGTGCTGAGCGGCTTATTTGTGTAAGTATATTTCTTTTGATAATGATAACAAGACGATACGTCTTCAAATGCTGTCTTATATAATTGTGTTTTTTTGTGATTTGTTTGTGGCTGTGTTTAAAAATGTTTGATTTTTATTTTTATACCTATTTAACTGTTTTGGGTCACCAACCGCGTTGTACTTTCATTACAAGTTGTTTTGATTTTCTTCAGAAATGTAGCTTCTTGTGTTGCAATAAATCAGTAAACGACAATGAATCGTATTGTAATAAGTGAGATAAACAACGTTTAACTGGTGAATTACGGTGTTTGTGTAAGTGACGTTAACATAACGCTTTAAGTTGTAACACGTAGCGTTGCAACAATGCGGTAGTGTTTCTTAAGTGTATCACGAGGAAAAGACAAGTACTGAGCGGCTTATTTTTGTAAGTATATTTCTTTTTATTATTATAACGAGACGATACGTATTCAAATGCTTACTTAGTAATTGTATTTCTTATTGTGATTTGTTTGTGGCTGTCCCTGAAAATGATTGATTTTTATTTTAATTCCGATTTTACTGTTTTGGATCACCAACCGCGTTTACTTTCAGGACAAGTTGTTTTGATTTTCTTCAGAAATGTAGCTTCTTGTGTTGCCATAAATCAGTAAATGACAATTCATCGTATTGGAATAAGTGAGATAAACAACGTTTAACTAGTGAATTACGGTGTTTGTGTAAGTGACGTTAACATAACGCTTTAAGTTGTAACACGTAGCGTTGCAACAATGCGGTAGTGTTTATTAGGTGTATCACGAGGAAAAGACAAGTGCTAAGCGATTTATTTGTGTAAGTATATTTCTTTTTATTATTATAACGAGACGATACGTATTCAAATGTTTACTTAGTAATTGTGTTTCTTATTGTGATTTGTTTGTGGCTGTGTTTGAAAATGTTTGATTTTTATTCCGATTTAAGCGTTTTGGGTCACCAACCGCGTGTTACTTTCAGGACAAGTCGTTTTGATTTTCTTCAGAAATGTAGCTTCTTGTGTTGCAATAAATCAGTAAACGACAATGAATCGTATTGTAATAAGTGAGATAAACAACGTTTAACTGGTGAATTACGGTGTTTGTGTAAGTGACGTAAACATGACGCTTTAAGTTGTAACACATAGCGTTGCAACAATGCCGTAGTGTTTATTAGGTGTATCACGAGGAAAAGACAAGTGCTTAGCGATTTATTTGTGTAAGTATATTTCTTTTTATTATTATAACGAGACGATACGTATTCAAATGTTTACTTAGTAATTGTGTTTCTTATTGTGATTTGTTTGTGGCTGTCCTTGAAAATGATTGATTTTTATTTTTATTCCGATTTTACTGTTTTGGATCACCAACCGCGTTTTACTCTCAGGACAAGTCGTTTTGATTTTCTTCAGAAATGTAGCTTCTTGTGTTGCAATAAATCAGTAAACGACAATGCATCGTATTGGAATAAGTGAGATAAACAACGTTTAACTGGTGAATTACGGTGTTTGTGTAAGTGACGTTAACATAACGCTTTAAGTTGTAACACGTAGCGTTGCAACAATGCGGTAGTGTTTCTTAAGTGTATCACGAGGAAAAGACAAGTACTGAGCGGCTTATTTGTGTAAGTATATTTCTTTTTATTATTATAACGAGACGATACGTATTCAAATGCTTACTTAGTAATTGTATTTCTTATTGTGATTTGTTTGTGGCTGTCCCTGAAAATGATTGATTTTTATTTTAATTCCGATTTTACTGTTTTGGATCACCAACCGCGTTTACTTTCAGGACAAGTTGTTTTGATTTTCTTCAGAAATGTAGCTTCTTGTGTTGCCATAAATCAGTAAATGACAATTCATCGTATTGGAATAAGTGAGATAAACAACGTTTAACTAGTGAATTACGGTGTTTGTGTAAGTGACGTTAACATAACGCTTTAAGTTGTAACACGTAGCGTTGCAACAATGCGGTAGTGCTTCTTAAGTGTATCACGAGGAAAAGACAAGTGCTGAGCGGCTTATTTGTGTAAGTATATTTCTTTTGATAATGATAACAAGACGATACGTCTTCAAATGCTGTCTTATATAATTGTGTTTTTTTGTGATTTGTTTGTGGCTGTGTTTAAAAATGTTTGATTTTTATTTTTATACCTATTTAACTGTTTTGGGTCACCAACCGCGTTGTACTTTCATTACAAGTTGTTTTGATTTTCTTCAGAAATGTAGCTTCTTGTGTTGCCATAAATCAGTAAATGACAATGAATCGTATTGTAATAAGTGAGATAAACAACGTTTAACTGGTGAATTACGGTGTTTGTGTAAGTGACGTTAACATAACGCTTTAAGTTGTAACACGTAGCGTTGCAACAATGCAGTAGTGTTTCTTAAGTGTATCACGAGGAAAAGACAAGTACTGAGCGGCTTATTTGTGTAAGTATATTTCTTTTTATTATTATAACGAGACGATACGTATTCAAATGCTTACTTAGTAATTGTATTTCTTATTGTGATTTGTTTGTGGCTGTCCCTGAAAATGATTGATTTTTATTTTAATTCCGATTTTACTGTTTTGGATCACCAACCGCGTTTACTTGCAGGACAAGTCGTTTGGATTTTCTTCAGAAATGTAGCTTCTTTTGTTGCAATAAATCAGTAAATGACAATGCATCGTATTGTAATAAGTGAGTTAAACAAAGTTTAACTAGTGAGTTACGGTGTTTGTGTAAGTGACTTTAACATAACGCTTTAAGTAGCATCCCAGAGCGTTATAATTAGTGATGTGAAAAAAGGTTTAACTAGTGAATCCCGCAAACAGGAATTTCTAAGTGGCGGTGTAAGTGACGTAAACATGACGCTTTAAGTTGTAACACATAGCGTTGCAACATTGCGGTAGTGTTTCTTAAGTGTATCACGAGGAAAAGACAAGTACTGAGCGGCTTATTTGTGTAAGTATATTTCTTTTTATTATTATAACGAGACGATACGTATTCAAATGCTTACTTAGTAATTGTATTTCTTATTGTGATTTGTTTGTGGCTGTCCCTGAAAATGATTGATTTTTATTTTAATTCCGATTTTACTGTTTTGGATCACCAACCGCGTTTACTTGCAGGACAAGTCGTTTGGATTTTCTTCAGAAATGTAGCTTCTTTTGTTGCAATAAATCAGTAAATGACAATGCATCGTATTGTAATAAGTGAGTTAAACAAAGTTTAACTAGTGAGTTACGGTGTTTGTGTAAGTGACTTTAACATAACGCTTTAAGTAGCATCCCAGAGCGTTATAATTAGTGATGTGAAAAAAGGTTTAACTAGTGAATCCCGCAAACAGGAATTTCTAAGTGGCGGTGTAAGTGACGTAAACATGACGCTTTAAGTTGTAACACATAGCGTTGCAACATTGCGGTAGTGTTTCTTAAGTGTATCACGTGGAAAAGACAAGTGCTAAGCGATTTATTTGTGTAAGTATATTTCTTTTTATTATTATAACGAGACGATACGTATTCAAATGTTTACTTAGTAATTGTGTTTCTTATTGTGATTTGTTTGTGGCTGTCCTTGAAAATGATTGATTTTTATTTTTATTCCGATTTTACTGTTTTGGATCACCAACCGCGTTTTACTCTCAGGACAAGTCGTTTTGATTTTCTTCAGAAATGTAGCTTCTTGTGTTGCAATAAATCAGTAAACGACAATGCATCGTATTGGAATAAGTGAGATAAACAACGTTTAACTGGTGAATTACGGTGTTTGTGTAAGTGACGTTAACATAACGCTTTAAGTTGTAACACGTAGCGTTGCAACAATGCGGTAGTGTTTCTTAAGTGTATCACGAGGAAAAGACAAGTGCTGAGCGGCTTATTTGTGTAAGTATATTTCTTTTTATTATTATAACGAGACGATACGTATTCAAATGCTTACTTAGTAATTGTATTTCTTATTGTGATTTGTTTGTGGCTGTCCCTGTAAATGATTGATTTTTATTTTAATTCCGATTTTACTGTTTTGGATCACCAACCGCGTTTACTTTCAGGACAAGTCGTTTGGATTTTCTTCAGAAATGTAGCTTCTTGTGTTGCAATAAATCAGTAAATGACAATGCATCGTATTGTAATAAGTGAGTTAAACAAAGTTTAACTAGTGAGTTACGGTGTTTGTGTAAGTGACTTTAACATAACGCTTTAAGTAGCATCCCAGAGCGTTATAATTAGTGATGTGAAAAAAGGTTTAACTAGTGAATCCCGCAAACAGGAATTTCTAAGTGGCGGTGTAAGTGACGTAAACATGACGCTTTAAGTTGTAACACATTGCGTTGCAACAATGCGGTAGTGTTTATTAGGTGTATCACGAGGAAAAGACAAGGGCTAAGCGGTTTATTTGTGTAAGTATATTTCTTTTTATTATTATAACGAGACGATACGTCTTCAAATGCTTACTTATGTAATTGTGTCTTTTTTGTGATTTTTTTGTGGCTGTGTTTGAAAATGTTTGATTTTTATTCCGATTTAAGTGTTTTGGGTCACCAACCGCGTGTTACTTTCAGGACAAGTCGTTTTGATTTTCTTCAGAAATGTAGCTTCTTGTGTTGCAATAAATCAGTAAACGACAATGAATCGTATTATAATAAGTGAGATAAACAACGTTTAACTAGTGAATTACGGTGTTTGTGTAAGTGACGTTAACATAACGCTTTAAGTTGTAACACGTAGCGTTGCAACAATGCGGTAGTGTTTCTTAAGTGTATCACGAGGAAAAGACAAGTGCTGAGCGGCTTATTTGTGTAAGTATATTTCTTTTTATAATGATAACAAGACGATACGTCTTCAAATGCTGTCTTATATAATTGTGTTTTTTTGTGATTTGTTTGTGGCTGTGTTTAAAAATGTTTGATTTTTATTTTTATACCTATTTTACTGTTTTGGGTCACCAACCGCGTTGTACTTTCATTACAAATTGTTTTGATTTTCTTCAGAAATGTAGCTTCTTGTGTTGCCATAAATCAGTAAATGATAATTCATCGTATTGGAATAAGTGAGTTAAACAAAGATTAACTAGTGAACTACGGTGTTTGTGTAAGTGACTTTAACATAACGCTTTAAGTAGCATCCCAGAGCGTTATAATTAGTGATGTGAAAAAATGTTTAACTAGTGAATCCCGCAAACAGGAATTTCTAAGTGGCGGTGTAAGTGACGTAAACATGACGCTTTAAGTTGTAACACATAATGTTGCAACAATGCGGTAGTGTTTCTTAAGTGTATCACGAGGAAAAGACAAGTGCTAAGCGGTTTATTTGTGTAAGTATATTTCTTTTTATTATTATAACGAGACAATACGTCTTCAAATGCTTACTTATGTAATTGTGTCTTTTTTGTGATTTTTTTGTGGCTGTGTTTGAAAATGTTTGATTTTTATTCCGATTTAAGTGTTTTGGGTCACCAACCGCGTGTTACTTTCAGGACAAGTCGTTTTGATTTTCTTCAGAAATGTAGTTTCTTGTGTTGCAATAAATCAGTAAACGACAATGGACCGTATTGTAATAAGTGAGATAAACAACGTTTAACTAGTGAATTACGGTGTTTGTGTAAGTGACGTTAACATAACGCTTTAAGTTGTAACACGTAGCGTTGCAACAATGCGGTAGTGTTTCTTAAGTGTATCACGAGGAAAAGACAAGTGCTGAGCGGCTTATTTGTGTAAGTATATTTCTTTTTATAATGATAACAAGACGATACGTCTTCAAATGCTGTCTTATATAATTGTGTTTTTTTGTGATTTGTTTGTGGCTGTGTTTAAAAATGTTTGATTTTTATTTTTATACCTATTTAACTGTTTTGGGTCACCAACCGCGTTGTACTTTCATTACAAGTTGTTTTGATTTTCTTCAGAAATGTAGCTTCTTGTGTTGCCATAAATCAGTAAATGACAATTCATCGTATTGGAATAAGTGAGTTAAACAAAGATTAACTAGTGAACTACGGTGTTTGTGTAAGTGACTTTAACATAACGCTTAAAGTAGCATCCCAGAGCGTTATAATTAGTGATGTGAAAAAAGGTTTAACTAGTGAATCCCGCAAACAGGAATTTCTAAGTGGCGGTGTAAGTGACGTAAACATGACGCTTTAAGTTGTAACACATAATGTTGCAACAATGCGGTAGTGTTTCTTAAGTGTATCACGAGGAAAAGACAAGTGCTAAGCGGTTTATTTGTGTAAGTATATTTCTTTTTATTATTATAATGAGACGATACGTCTTCAAATGCTTACTTATGTAATTGTGTCTTTTTTGTGATTTTTTTGTGGCTGTGTTTGAAAATGTTTGATTTTTATTCCGATTTAAGTGTTTTGGGTCACCAACCGCGTGTTACTTTCAGCACAAGTCGTTTGGATTTTCTTCAGAAATGTAGCTTCTTGTGTTGCAATAAATCAGTAAACGACAATGAATCGTATTGTAATAAGTGAGATAAACAACGTTTAACTGGTGAATTACGGTGTTTGTGTAAGTGACGTTAACATAACGCTTTAAGTTGTAACACGTAGCGTTGCAACAATGCGGTAGTGTTTCTTAAGTGTATCACGAGGAAAAGACAAGTGCTGAGCGGCTTATTTGTGTAAGTATATTTCTTTTTATTATTATAACGAGACGATACGTATTCAAATGCTTACTTAGTAATTGTATTTCTTATTGTGATTTGTTTGTGGCTGTCCCTGAAAATGATTGATTTTTATTTTAATTCTGATTTAACTGTTTTGGATCACCAACCGCGTTTACTTGCAGGACAAGTCGTTTGGATTTTCTTCAGAAATGTAGCTTCTTTTGTTGCAATAAATCAGTAAATGACAATGCATCGTATTGTAATAAGTGAGTTAAACAAAGTTTAACTAGTGAGTTACGGTGTTTGTGTAAGTGACTTTAACATAACGCTTTAAGTAGCATCCCAGAGCGTTATAATTAGTGATGTGAAAAAAGGTTTAACTAGCGAATCCCGCAAACAGGAATTTCTAAGTGGCGGTGTAAGTGACGTAAACATGACGCTTTAAGTTGTAACACATAGCGTTGCAACATTGCGGTAGTGTTTCTTAAGTGTATCACGTGGAAAAGACAAGTGCTAAGCGATTTATTTGTGTAAGTATATTTCTTTTTATTATTATAACGAGACGATACGTATTCAAATGTTTACTTAGTAATTGTGTTTCTTATTGTGATTTGTTTGTGGCTGTCCTTGAAAATGATTGATTTTTATTTTTATTCCGATTTTACTGTTTTGGATCACCAACCGCGTTTTACTCTCAGGACAAGTCGTTTTGATTTTCTTCAGAAATGTAGCTTCTTGTGTTGCAATAAATCAGTAAACGACAATGCATCGTATTGGAATAAGTGAGATAAACAACGTTTAACTGGTGAATTACGGTGTTTGTGTAAGTGACGTTAACATAACGCTTTAAGTTGTAACACGTAGCGTTGCAACAATGCGGTAGTGTTTCTTAAGTGTATCACGAGGAAAAGACAAGTGCTGAGCGGCTTATTTGTGTAAGTATATTTCTTTTTATTATTATAACGAGACGATACGTATTCAAATGCTTACTTAGTAATTGTATTTCTTATTGTGATTTGTTTGTGGCTGTCCCTGTAAATGATTGATTTTTATTTTAATTCCGATTTTACTGTTTTGGATCACCAACCGCGTTTACTTTCAGGACAAGTTGTTTTGATTTTCTTCAGAAATGTAGCTTCTTGTGTTGCCATAAATCAGTAAATGACAATTCATCGTATTGGAATAAGTGAGATAAACAACGTTTAACTAGTGAATTACGGTGTTTGTGTAAGTGACGTTAACATAACGCTTTAAGTTGTAACACGTAGCGTTGCAACAATGCGGTAGTGCTTCTTAAGTGTATCACGAGGAAAAGACAAGTGCTGAGCGGCTTATTTGTGTAAGTATATTTCTTTTTATAATGATAACAAGACGATACGTCTTCAAATGCTGTCTTATATAATTGTGTTTTTTTGTGATTTGTTTGTGGCTGTGTTTAAAAATGTTTGATTTTTATTTTTATACCTATTTTACTGTTTTGGGTCACCAACCGCGTTGTACTTTCATTACAAATTGTTTTGATTTTCTTCAGAAATGTAGCTTCTTGTGTTGCCATAAATCAGTAAATGATAATTCATCGTATTGGAATAAGTGAGTTAAACAAAGATTAACTAGTGAACTACGGTGTTTGTGTAAGTGACTTTAACATAACGCTTTAAGTAGCATCCCAGAGCGTTATAATTAGTGATGTGAAAAAATGTTTAACTAGTGAATCCCGCAAACAGGAATTTCTAAGTGGCGGTGTAAGTGACGTAAACATGACGCTTTAAGTTGTAACACATAATGTTGCAACAATGCGGTAGTGTTTCTTAAGTGTATCACGAGGAAAAGACAAGTGCTAAGCGGTTTATTTGTGTAAGTATATTTCTTTTTATTATTATAACGAGACGATACGTATTCAAATGTTTACTTAGTAATTGTGTTTCTTATTGTGATTTGTTTGTGGCTGTCCTTGAAAATGATTGATTTTTATTTTTATTCCGATTTTACTGTTTTGGATCACCAACCGCGTTTTACTCTCAGGACAAGTCGTTTTGATTTTCTTCAGAAATGTAGCTTCTTGTGTTGCAATAAATCAGTAAACGACAATGCATCGTATTGGAATAAGTGAGATAAACAACGTTTAACTGGTGAATTACGGTGTTTGTGTAAGTGACGTTAACATAACGCTTTAAGTTGTAACACGTAGCGTTGCAACAATGCGGTAGTGTTTCTTAAGTGTATCACGAGGAAAAGACAAGTGCTGAGCGGCTTATTTGTGTAAGTATATTTCTTTTTATTATTATAACGAGACGATACGTATTCAAATGCTTACTTAGTAATTGTATTTCTTATTGTGATTTGTTTGTGGCTGTCCCTGTAAATGATTGATTTTTATTTTAATTCCGATTTTACTGTTTTGGATCACCAACCGCGTTTACTTTCAGGACAAGTTGTTTTGATTTTCTTCAGAAATGTAGCTTCTTGTGTTGCCATAAATCAGTAAATGACAATTCATCGTATTGGAATAAGTGAGATAAACAACGTTTAACTAGTGAATTACGGTGTTTGTGTAAGTGACGTTAACATAACGCTTTAAGTTGTAACACGTAGCGTTGCAACAATGCGGTAGTGCTTCTTAAGTGTATCACGAGGAAAAGACAAGTGCTGAGCGGCTTATTTGTGTAAGTATATTTCTTTTTATAATGATAACAAGACGATACGTCTTCAAATGCTGTCTTATATAATTGTGTTTTTTTGTGATTTGTTTGTGGCTGTGTTTAAAAATGTTTGATTTTTATTTTTATACCTATTTTACTGTTTTGGGTCACCAACCGCGTTGTACTTTCATTACAAATTGTTTTGATTTTCTTCAGAAATGTAGCTTCTTGTGTTGCCATAAATCAGTAAATGATAATTCATCGTATTGGAATAAGTGAGTTAAACAAAGATTAACTAGTGAACTACGGTGTTTGTGTAAGTGACTTTAACATAACGCTTTAAGTAGCATCCCAGAGCGTTATAATTAGTGATGTGAAAAAATGTTTAACTAGTGAATCCCGCAAACAGGAATTTCTAAGTGGCGGTGTAAGTGACGTAAACATGACGCTTTAAGTTGTAACACATAATGTTGCAACAATGCGGTAGTGTTTCTTAAGTGTATCACGAGGAAAAGACAAGTGCTAAGCGGTTTATTTGTGTAAGTATATTTCTTTTTATTATTATAACGAGACAATACGTCTTCAAATGCTTACTTATGTAATTGTGTCTTTTTTGTGATTTTTTTGTGGCTGTGTTTGAAAATGTTTGATTTTTATTCCGATTTAAGTGTTTTGGGTCACCAACCGCGTGTTACTTTCAGGACAAGTCGTTTTGATTTTCTTCAGAAATGTAGTTTCTTGTGTTGCAATAAATCAGTAAACGACAATGGACCGTATTGTAATAAGTGAGATAAACAACGTTTAACTAGTGAATTACGGTGTTTGTGTAAGTGACGTTAACATAACGCTTTAAGTTGTAACACGTAGCGTTGCAACAATGCGGTAGTGTTTCTTAAGTGTATCACGAGGAAAAGACAAGTGCTGAGCGGCTTATTTGTGTAAGTATATTTCTTTTTATAATGATAACAAGACGATACGTCTTCAAATGCTGTCTTATATAATTGTGTTTTTTTGTGATTTGTTTGTGGCTGTGTTTAAAAATGTTTGATTTTTATTTTTATACCTATTTAACTGTTTTGGGTCACCAACCGCGTTGTACTTTCATTACAAGTTGTTTTGATTTTCTTCAGAAATGTAGCTTCTTGTGTTGCCATAAATCAGTAAATGACAATTCATCGTATTGGAATAAGTGAGTTAAACAAAGATTAACTAGTGAACTACGGTGTTTGTGTAAGTGACTTTAACATAACGCTTAAAGTAGCATCCCAGAGCGTTATAATTAGTGATGTGAAAAAAGGTTTAACTAGTGAATCCCGCAAACAGGAATTTCTAAGTGGCGGTGTAAGTGACGTAAACATGACGCTTTAAGTTGTAACACATAATGTTGCAACAATGCGGTAGTGTTTCTTAAGTGTATCACGAGGAAAAGACAAGTGCTAAGCGGTTTATTTGTGTAAGTATATTTCTTTTTATTATTATAACGAGACAATACGTCTTCAAATGCTTACTTATGTAATTGTGTCTTTTTTGTGATTTTTTTGTGGCTGTGTTTGAAAATGTTTGATTTTTATTCCGATTTAAGTGTTTTGGGTCACCAACCGCGTGTTACTTTCAGGACAAGTCGTTTTGATTTTCTTCAGAAATGTAGTTTCTTGTGTTGCAATAAATCAGTAAACGACAATGGACCGTATTGTAATAAGTGAGATAAACAACGTTTAACTAGTGAATTACGGTGTTTGTGTAAGTGACGTTAACATAACGCTTTAAGTTGTAACACGTAGCGTTGCAACAATGCGGTAGTGTTTCTTAAGTGTATCACGAGGAAAAGACAAGTGCTGAGCGGCTTATTTGTGTAAGTATATTTCTTTTTATAATGATAACAAGACGATACGTCTTCAAATGCTGTCTTATATAATTGTGTTTTTTTGTGATTTGTTTGTGGCTGTGTTTAAAAATGTTTGATTTTTATTTTTATACCTATTTAACTGTTTTGGGTCACCAACCGCGTTGTACTTTCATTACAAGTTGTTTTGATTTTCTTCAGAAATGTAGCTTCTTGTGTTGCCATAAATCAGTAAATGACAATTCATCGTATTGGAATAAGTGAGTTAAACAAAGATTAACTAGTGAACTACGGTGTTTGTGTAAGTGACTTTAACATAACGCTTAAAGTAGCATCCCAGAGCGTTATAATTAGTGATGTGAAAAAAGGTTTAACTAGTGAATCCCGCAAACAGGAATTTCTAAGTGGCGGTGTAAGTGACGTAAACATGACGCTTTAAGTTGTAACACATTGCGTTGCAACAATGCGGTAGTGTTTATTAGGTGTATCACGAGGAAAAGACAAGGGCTAAGCGGTTTATTTGTGTAAGTATATTTCTTTTTATTATTATAACGAGACGATACGTCTTCAAATGCTTACTTATGTAATTGTGTCTTTTTTGTGATTTTTTTGTGGCTGTGTTTGAAAATGTTTGATTTTTATTCCGATTTAAGTGTTTTGGGTCACCAACCGCGTGTTACTTTCAGGACAAGTCGTTTTGATTTTCTTCAGAAATGTAGCTTCTTGTGTTGCAATAAATCAGTAAACGACAATGAATCGTATTATAATAAGTGAGATAAACAACGTTTAACTAGTGAATTACGGTGTTTGTGTAAGTGACGTTAACATAACGCTTTAAGTTGTAACACGTAGCGTTGCAACAATGCGGTAGTGTTTCTTAAGTGTATCACGAGGAAAAGACAAGTGCTGAGCGGCTTATTTGTGTAAGTATATTTCTTTTTATAATGATAACAAGACGATACGTCTTCAAATGCTGTCTTATATAATTGTGTTTTTTTGTGATTTGTTTGTGGCTGTGTTTAAAAATGTTTGATTTTTATTTTTATACCTATTTAACTGTTTTGGGTCACCAACCGCGTTGTACTTTCATTACAAGTTGTTTTGATTTTCTTCAGAAATGTAGCTTCTTGTGTTGCCATAAATCAGTAAATGACAATTCATCGTATTGGAATAAGTGAGTTAAACAAAGATTAACTAGTGAACTACGGTGTTTGTGTAAGTGACTTTAACATAACGCTTAAAGTAGCATCCCAGAGCGTTATAATTAGTGATGTGAAAAAAGGTTTAACTAGTGAATCCCGCAAACAGGAATTTCTAAGTGGCGGTGTAAGTGACGTAAACATGACGCTTTAAGTTGTAACACATTGCGTTGCAACAATGCGGTAGTGTTTATTAGGTGTATCACGAGGAAAAGACAAGGGCTAAGCGGTTTATTTGTGTAAGTATATTTCTTTTTATTATTATAACGAGACGATACGTCTTCAAATGCTTACTTATGTAATTGTGTCTTTTTTGTGATTTTTTTGTGGCTGTGTTTGAAAATGTTTGATTTTTATTCCGATTTAAGTGTTTTGGGTCACCAACCGCGTGTTACTTTCAGGACAAGTCGTTTTGATTTTCTTCAGAAATGTAGCTTCTTGTGTTGCAATAAATCAGTAAACGACAATGAATCGTATTATAATAAGTGAGATAAACAACGTTTAACTAGTGAATTACGGTGTTTGTGTAAGTGACGTTAACATAACGCTTTAAGTTGTAACACGTAGCGTTGCAACAATGCGGTAGTGTTTCTTAAGTGTATCACGAGGAAAAGACAAGTGCTGAGCGGCTTATTTGTGTAAGTATATTTCTTTTTATAATGATAACAAGACGATACGTCTTCAAATGCTGTCTTATATAATTGTGTTTTTTTGTGATTTGTTTGTGGCTGTGTTTAAAAATGTTTGATTTTTATTTTTATACCTATTTAACTGTTTTGGGTCACCAACCGCGTTGTACTTTCATTACAAGTTGTTTTGATTTTCTTCAGAAATGTAGCTTCTTGTGTTGCCATAAATCAGTAAATGACAATTCATCGTATTGGAATAAGTGAGTTAAACAAAGATTAACTAGTGAACTACGGTGTTTGTGTAAGTGACTTTAACATAACGCTTAAAGTAGCATCCCAGAGCGTTATAATTAGTGATGTGAAAAAAGGTTTAACTAGTGAATCCCGCAAACAGGAATTTCTAAGTGGCGGTGTAAGTGACGTAAACATGACGCTTTAAGTTGTAACACATAATGTTGCAACAATGCGGTAGTGTTTCTTAAGTGTATCACGAGGAAAAGACAAGTGCTAAGCGGTTTATTTGTGTAAGTATATTTCTTTTTATTATTATAATGATACGATACGTCTTCAAATGCTTACTTATGTAATTGTGTCTTTTTTGTGATTTTTTTGTGGCTGTGTTTGAAAATGTTTGATTTTTATTCCGATTTAAGCGTTTTGGGTCACCAACTGCGTGTTACTTTCAGGACAAGTCGTTTTGATTTTCTTCAGAAATGTAGCTTCTTGTGTTGCAATAAATCAGTAAACGACAATGAATCGTATTGTAATAAGTGAGATAAACAACGTTTAACTAGTGAATTACGGTGTTTGTGTAAGTGACGTTAACATAACGCTTTAAGTTGTAACACGTAGCGTTGCAACAATGCGGTAGTGTTTCTTAAGTGTATCACGAGGAAAAGACAAGTGCTGAGCGGCTTATTTGTGTAAGTATATTTCTTTTTATTATTATAACGAGACGATACGTATTCAAATGCTTACTTAGTAATTGTATTTCTTATTGTGATTTGTTTGTGGCTGTCCCTGAAAATGATTGATTTTTATTTTAATTCCGATTTAACTGTTTTGGATCACCAACCGCGTTTACTTGCAGGACAAGTCGTTTGGATTTTCTTCAGAAATGTAGCTTCTTTTGTTGCAATAAATCAGTAAATGACAATGCATCGTATTGTAATAAGTGAGTTAAACAAAGTTTAACTAGTGAGTTACGGTGTTTGTGTAAGTGACTTTAACATAACGCTTTAAGTAGCATCCCAGAGCGTTATAATTAGTGATGTGAAAAAAGGTTTAACTAGCGAATCCCGCAAACAGGAATTTCTAAGTGGCGGTGTAAGTGACGTAAACATGACGCTTTAAGTTGTAACACATAGCGTTGCAACATTGCGGTAGTGTTTCTTAAGTGTATCACGTGGAAAAGACAAGTGCTAAGCGATTTATTTGTGTAAGCATATTTCTTTTTATTATTATAACGAGACGATACGTATTCAAATGTTTACTTAGTAATTGTGTTTCTTATTGTGATTTGTTTGTGGCTGTCCTTGAAAATGATTGATTTTTATTTTTATTCCGATTTTACTGTTTTGGATCACCAACCGCGTTTTACTCTCAGGACAAGTCGTTTTGATTTTCTTCAGAAATGTAGCTTCTTGTGTTGCAATAAATCAGTAAACGACAATGCATCGTATTGGAATAAGTGAGATAAACAACGTTTAACTGGTGAATTACGGTGTTTGTGTAAGTGACGTTAACATAACGCTTTAAGTTGTAACACGTAGCGTTGCAACAATGCGGTAGTGTTTATTAGGTGTATCACGAGGAAAAGACAAGGGCTAAGCGGTTTATTTGTGTAAGTATATTTCTTTTTACTATTATAATGAGACGATACATCTTCAAATGCTTACTTATGAAATTGTGTCTTTTTTGTGATTTTTTAGTGGCTGTGTTTGAAAATGTTTGATTTTTATTCCGATTTAAGTGTTTTGGGTCACCAACCGCGTGTTACTTTCAGCACAAGTCGTTTGGATTTTCTTCAGAAATGTAGCTTCTTGTGTTGCAATAAATCAGTAAACGACAATGAATCGTATTGTAATAAGTGAGATAAACAACGTTTAACTGGTGAATTACGGTGTTTGTGTAAGTGACGTTAACATAACGCTTTAAGTTGTAACACGTAGCGTTGCAACAATGCGGTAGTGTTTCTTAAGTGTATCACGAGGAAAAGACAAGTGCTGAGCGGCTTATTTGTGTAAGTATATTTCTTTTTATTATTATAACGAGACGATACGTATTCAAATGCTTACTTAGTAATTGTATTTCTTATTGTGATTTGTTTGTGGCTGTCCCTGAAAATGATTGATTTTTATTTTAATTCCGATTTAACTGTTTTGGATCACCAACCGCGTTTACTTGCAGGACAAGTCGTTTGGATTTTCTTCAGAAATGTAGCTTCTTTTGTTGCAATAAATCAGTAAATGACAATGCATCGTATTGTAATAAGTGAGTTAAACAAAGTTTAACTAGTGAGTTACGGTGTTTGTGTAAGTGACTTTAACATAACGCTTTAAGTAGCATCCCAGAGCGTTATAATTAGTGATGTGAAAAAAGGTTTAACTAGCGAATCCCGCAAACAGGAATTTCTAAGTGGCGGTGTAAGTGACGTAAACATGACGCTTTAAGTTGTAACACATAGCGTTGCAACATTGCGGTAGTGTTTCTTAAGTGTATCACGTGGAAAAGACAAGTGCTAAGCGATTTATTTGTGTAAGTATATTTCTTTTTATTATTATAACGAGACGATACGTATTCAAATGTTTACTTAGTAATTGTGTTTCTTATTGTGATTTGTTTGTGGCTGTCCTTGAAAATGATTGATTTTTATTTTTATTCCGATTTTACTGTTTTGGATCACCAACCGCGTTTTACTCTCAGGACAAGTCGTTTTGATTTTCTTCAGAAATGTAGCTTCTTGTGTTGCAATAAATCAGTAAACGACAATGCATCGTATTGGAATAAGTGAGATAAACAACGTTTAACTGGTGAATTACGGTGTTTGTGTAAGTGACGTTAACATAACGCTTTAAGTTGTAACACGTAGCGTTGCAACAATGCGGTAGTGTTTTTTAAGTGTATCACGAGGAAAAGACAAGTGCTGAGCGGCTTATTTGTGTAAGTATATTTCTTTTTATTATTATAACGAGACGATACGTATTCAAATGCTTACTTAGTAATTGTATTTCTTATTGTGATTTGTTTGTGGCTGTCCCTGCAAATGATTGATTTTTATTTTAATTCCGATTTTACTGTTTTGGATCACCAACCGCGTTTACTTTCAGGACAAGTCGTTTGGATTTTCTTCAGAAATGTAGCTTCTTGTGTTGCAATAAATCAGTAAATGACAATGCATCGTATTGTAATAAGTGAGTTAAACAAAGTTTAACTAGTGAGTTACGGTGTTTGTGTAAGTGACTTTAACATAACGCTTTAAGTAGCATCCCAGAGCGTTATAATTAGTGATGTGAAAAAAGGTTTAACTAGTGAATCCCGCAAACAGGAATTTCTAAGTGGCGGTGTAAGTGACGTAAACATGACGCTTTAAGTTGTAACACATTGCGTTGCAACAATGCGGTAGTGTTTATTAGGTGTATCACGAGGAAAAGACAAGGGCTAAGCGGTTTATTTGTGTAAGTATATTTCTTTTTATTATTATAACGAGACGATACGTCTTCAAATGCTTACTTATGTAATTGTGTCTTTTTTGTGATTTTTTTGTGGCTGTGTTTGAAAATGTTTGATTTTTATTCCGATTTAAGTGTTTTGGGTCACCAACCGCGTGTTACTTTCAGGACAAGTCGTTTTGATTTTCTTCAGAAATGTAGCTTCTTGTGTTGCAATAAATCAGTAAACGACAATGAATCGTATTATAATAAGTGAGATAAACAACGTTTAACTAGTGAATTACGGTGTTTGTGTAAGTGACGTTAACATAACGCTTTAAGTTGTAACACGTAGCGTTGCAACAATGCGGTAGTGTTTCTTAAGTGTATCACGAGGAAAAGACAAGTGCTGAGCGGCTTATTTGTGTAAGTATATTTCTTTTTATAATGATAACAAGACGATACGTCTTCAAATGCTGTCTTATATAATTGTGTTTTTTTGTGATTTGTTTGTGGCTGTGTTTAAAAATGTTTGATTTTTATTTTTATACCTATTTAACTGTTTTGGGTCACCAACCGCGTTGTACTTTCATTACAAGTTGTTTTGATTTTCTTCAGAAATGTAGCTTCTTGTGTTGCCATAAATCAGTAAATGACAATTCATCGTATTGGAATAAGTGAGTTAAACAAAGATTAACTAGTGAACTACGGTGTTTGTGTAAGTGACTTTAACATAACGCTTAAAGTAGCATCCCAGAGCGTTATAATTAGTGATGTGAAAAAAGGTTTAACTAGTGAATCCCGCAAACAGGAATTTCTAAGTGGCGGTGTAAGTGACGTAAACATGACGCTTTAAGTTGTAACACATAATGTTGCAACAATGCGGTAGTGTTTCTTAAGTGTATCACGAGGAAAAGACAAGTGCTAAGCGGTTTATTTGTGTAAGTATATTTCTTTTTATTATTATAATGAGACGATACGTCTTCAAATGCTTACTTATGTAATTGTGTCTTTTTTGTGATTTTTTTGTGGCTGTGTTTGAAAATGTTTGATTTTTATTCCGATTTAAGCGTTTTGGGTCACCAACTGCGTGTTACTTTCAGGACAAGTCGTTTTGATTTTCTTCAGAAATGTAGCTTCTTGTGTTGCAATAAATCAGTAAACGACAATGAATCGTATTGTAATAAGTGAGATAAACAACGTTTAACTAGTGAATTACGGTGTTTGTGTAAGTGACGTTAACATAACGCTTTAAGTTGTAACACGTAGCGTTGCAACAATGCGGTAGTGTTTCTTAAGTGTATCACGAGGAAAAGACAAGTGCTGAGCGGCTTATTTGTGTAAGTATATTTCTTTTTATTATTATAACGAGACGATACGTATTCAAATGCTTACTTAGTAATTGTATTTCTTATTGTGATTTGTTTGTGGCTGTCCCTGAAAATGATTGATTTTTATTTTAATTCCGATTTAACTGTTTTGGATCACCAACCGCGTTTACTTGCAGGACAAGTCGTTTGGATTTTCTTCAGAAATGTAGCTTCTTTTGTTGCAATAAATCAGTAAATGACAATGCATCGTATTGTAATAAGTGAGTTAAACAAAGTTTAACTAGTGAGTTACGGTGTTTGTGTAAGTGACTTTAACATAACGCTTTAAGTAGCATCCCAGAGCGTTATAATTAGTGATGTGAAAAAAGGTTTAACTAGCGAATCCCGCAAACAGGAATTTCTAAGTGGCGGTGTAAGTGACGTAAACATGACGCTTTAAGTTGTAACACATAGCGTTGCAACATTGCGGTAGTGTTTCTTAAGTGTATCACGTGGAAAAGACAAGTGCTAAGCGATTTATTTGTGTAAGCATATTTCTTTTTATTATTATAACGAGACGATACGTATTCAAATGTTTACTTAGTAATTGTGTTTCTTATTGTGATTTGTTTGTGGCTGTCCTTGAAAATGATTGATTTTTATTTTTATTCCGATTTTACTGTTTTGGATCACCAACCGCGTTTTACTCTCAGGACAAGTCGTTTTGATTTTCTTCAGAAATGTAGCTTCTTGTGTTGCAATAAATCAGTAAACGACAATGCATCGTATTGGAATAAGTGAGATAAACAACGTTTAACTGGTGAATTACGGTGTTTGTGTAAGTGACGTTAACATAACGCTTTAAGTTGTAACACGTAGCGTTGCAACAATGCGGTAGTGTTTATTAGGTGTATCACGAGGAAAAGACAAGGGCTAAGCGGTTTATTTGTGTAAGTATATTTCTTTTTACTATTATAACGAGACGATACGTCTTCAAATGCTTACTTATGTAATTGTGTTTTTTTTGTGATTTCTTTGTAGCTGTGTTTAAAAATGTTTGATTTTTATTTCGATGTTAGTGTTTTGGGTCACCAACCGCGTTTTATTTTCAGGACAAGTTGTTTTAATTTTCTTCAGAAATGTAGCTTCTTGTGTTGCCATAAATCAGTAAACGACAATGCATCGTATTGGAATAAGTGAGATAAACAACGTTTAACTGGTGAATTACGGTGTTTGTGTAAGTGACGTTAACATAACGCTTTAAGTTGTAACACGTAGCGTTGCAACAATGCGGTAGTGTTTCTTAAGTGTATCACGAGGAAAAGACAAGTGCTGAGCGGCTTATTTGTGTAAGTATATTTCTTTTTATTATTATAACGAGACGATACGTATTGAAATGCTTACTTAGTAATTGTATTTCTTATTGTGATTTGTTTGTGGCTGTCCCTGTAAATGATTGATTTTTATTTTAATTCCGATTTTACTGTTTTGGATCACCAACCGCGTTTACTTTCAGGACAAGTTGTTTTGATTTTCTTCAGAAATGTAGCTTCTTGTGTTGCCATAAATCAGTAAATGACAATTCATCGTATTGGAATAAGTGAGATAAACAACGTTTAACTAGTGAATTACGGTGTTTGTGTAAGTGACGTTAACATAACGCTTTAAGTTGTAACACGTAGCGTTGCAACAATGCGGTAGTGCTTCTTAAGTGTATCACGAGGAAAAGACAAGTGCTGAGCGGCTTATTTGTGTAAGTATATTTCTTTTTATAATGATAACAAGACGATACGTCTTCAAATGCTGTCTTATATAATTGTGTTTTTTTGTGATTTGTTTGTGGCTGTGTTTAAAAATGTTTGATTTTTATTTTTATACCTATTTTACTGTTTTGGGTCACCAACCGCGTTGTACTTTCATTACAAATTGTTTTGATTTTCTTCAGAAATGTAGCTTCTTGTGTTGCCATAAATCAGTAAATGATAATTCATCGTATTGGAATAAGTGAGTTAAACAAAGATTAACTAGTGAACTACGGTGTTTGTGTAAGTGACTTTAACATAACGCTTTAAGTAGCATCCCAGAGCGTTATAATTAGTGATGTGAAAAAATGTTTAACTAGTGAATCCCGCAAACAGGAATTTCTAAGTGGCGGTGTAAGTGACGTAAACATGACGCTTTAAGTTGTAACACATAATGTTGCAACAATGCGGTAGTGTTTCTTAAGTGTATCACGAGGAAAAGACAAGTGCTAAGCGGTTTATTTGTGTAAGTATATTTCTTTTTATTATTATAACGAGACAATACGTCTTCAAATGCTTACTTATGTAATTGTGTCTTTTTTGTGATTTTTTTGTGGCTGTGTTTGAAAATGTTTGATTTTTATTCCGATTTAAGTGTTTTGGGTCACCAACCGCGTGTTACTTTCAGGACAAGTCGTTTTGATTTTCTTCAGAAATGTAGTTTCTTGTGTTGCAATAAATCAGTAAACGACAATGGACCGTATTGTAATAAGTGAGATAAACAACGTTTAACTAGTGAATTACGGTGTTTGTGTAAGTGACGTTAACATAACGCTTTAAGTTGTAACACGTAGCGTTGCAACAATGCGGTAGTGTTTCTTAAGTGTATCACGAGGAAAAGACAAGTGCTGAGCGGCTTATTTGTGTAAGTATATTTCTTTTTATAATGATAACAAGACGATACGTCTTCAAATGCTGTCTTATATAATTGTGTTTTTTTGTGATTTGTTTGTGGCTGTGTTTAAAAATGTTTGATTTTTATTTTTATACCTATTTAACTGTTTTGGGTCACCAACCGCGTTGTACTTTCATTACAAGTTGTTTTGATTTTCTTCAGAAATGTAGCTTCTTGTGTTGCCATAAATCAGTAAATGACAATGAATCGTATTGTAATAAGTGAGATAAACAACGTTTAACTGGTGAATTACGGTGTTTGTGTAAGTGACGTTAACATAACGCTTTAAGTTGTAACACGTAGCGTTGCAACAATGCAGTAGTGTTTCTTAAGTGTATCACGAGGAAAAGACAAGTACTGAGCGGCTTATTTGTGTAAGTATATTTCTTTTTATTATTATAACGAGACGATACGTATTCAAATGCTTACTTAGTAATTGTATTTCTTATTGTGATTTGTTTGTGGCTGTCCCTGAAAATGATTGATTTTTATTTTAATTCCGATTTTACTGTTTTGGATCACCAACCGCGTTTACTTGCAGGACAAGTCGTTTGGATTTTCTTCAGAAATGTAGCTTCTTTTGTTGCAATAAATCAGTAAATGACAATGCATCGTATTGTAATAAGTGAGTTAAACAAAGTTTAACTAGTGAGTTACGGTGTTTGTGTAAGTGACTTTAACATAACGCTTTAAGTAGCATCCCAGAGCGTTATAATTAGTGATGTGAAAAAAGGTTTAACTAGTGAATCCCGCAAACAGGAATTTCTAAGTGGCGGTGTAAGTGACGTAAACATGACGCTTTAAGTTGTAACACATAGCGTTGCAACATTGCGGTAGTGTTTCTTAAGTGTATCACGAGGAAAAGACAAGTACTGAGCGGCTTATTTGTGTAAGTATATTTCTTTTTGTTATTATAACGAGACGATACGTATTCAAATGCTTACTTAGTAATTGTATTTCTTATTGTGATTTGTTTGTGGCTGTCCCTGAAAATGATTGATTTTTATTTTAATTCCGATTTTACTGTTTTGGATCACCAACCGCGTTTACTTGCAGGACAAGTCGTTTGGATTTTCTTCAGAAATGTAGCTTCTTTTGTTGCAATAAATCAGTAAATGACAATGCATCGTATTGTAATAAGTGAGTTAAACAAAGTTTAACTAGTGAGTTACGGTGTTTGTGTAAGTGACTTTAACATAACGCTTTAAGTAGCATCCCAGAGCGTTATAATTAGTGATGTGAAAAAAGGTTTAACTAGTGAATCCCGCAAACAGGAATTTCTAAGTGGCGGTGTAAGTGACGTAAACATGACGCTTTAAGTTGTAACACATAGCGTTGCAACATTGCGGTAGTGTTTCTTAAGTGTATCACGTGGAAAAGACAAGTGCTAAGCGATTTATTTGTGTAAGTATATTTCTTTTTATTATTATAACGAGACGATACGTATTCAAATGTTTACTTAGTAATTGTGTTTCTTATTGTGATTTGTTTGTGGCTGTCCTTGAAAATGATTGATTTTTATTTTTATTCCGATTTTACTGTTTTGGATCACCAACCGCGTTTTACTCTCAGGACAAGTCGTTTTGATTTTCTTCAGAAATGTAGCTTCTTGTGTTGCAATAAATCAGTAAACGACAATGCATCGTATTGGAATAAGTGAGATAAACAACGTTTAACTGGTGAATTACGGTGTTTGTGTAAGTGACGTTAACATAACGCTTTAAGTTGTAACACGTAGCGTTGCAACAATGCGGTAGTGTTTCTTAAGTGTATCACGAGGAAAAGACAAGTGCTGAGCGGCTTATTTGTGTAAGTATATTTCTTTTTATTATTATAACGAGACGATACGTATTCAAATGCTTACTTAGTAATTGTATTTCTTATTGTGATTTGTTTGTGGCTGTCCCTGTAAATGATTGATTTTTATTTTAATTCCGATTTTACTGTTTTGGATCACCAACCGCGTTTACTTTCAGGACAAGTCGTTTGGATTTTCTTCAGAAATGTAGCTTCTTGTGTTGCAATAAATCAGTAAATGACAATGCATCGTATTGTAATAAGTGAGTTAAACAAAGTTTAACTAGTGAGTTACGGTGTTTGTGTAAGTGACTTTAACATAACGCTTTAAGTAGCATCCCAGAGCGTTATAATTAGTGATGTGAAAAAAGGTTTAACTAGTGAATCCCGCAAACAGGAATTTCTAAGTGGCGGTGTAAGTGACGTAAACATGACGCTTTAAGTTGTAACACATTGCGTTGCAACAATGCGGTAGTGTTTATTAGGTGTATCACGAGGAAAAGACAAGGGCTAAGCGGTTTATTTGTGTAAGTATATTTCTTTTTATTATTATAACGAGACGATACGTCTTCAAATGCTTACTTATGTAATTGTGTCTTTTTTGTGATTTTTTTGTGGCTGTGTTTGAAAATGTTTGATTTTTATTCCGATTTAAGTGTTTTGGGTCACCAACCGCGTGTTACTTTCAGGACAAGTCGTTTTGATTTTCTTCAGAAATGTAGCTTCTTGTGTTGCAATAAATCAGTAAACGACAATGAATCGTATTATAATAAGTGAGATAAACAACGTTTAACTAGTGAATTACGGTGTTTGTGTAAGTGACGTTAACATAACGCTTTAAGTTGTAACACGTAGCGTTGCAACAATGCGGTAGTGTTTCTTAAGTGTATCACGAGGAAAAGACAAGTGCTGAGCGGCTTATTTGTGTAAGTATATTTCTTTTTATAATGATAACAAGACGATACGTCTTCAAATGCTGTCTTATATAATTGTGTTTTTTTGTGATTTGTTTGTGGCTGTGTTTAAAAATGTTTGATTTTTATTTTTATACCTATTTAACTGTTTTGGGTCACCAACCGCGTTGTACTTTCATTACAAGTTGTTTTGATTTTCTTCAGAAATGTAGCTTCTTGTGTTGCCATAAATCAGTAAATGACAATTCATCGTATTGGAATAAGTGAGTTAAACAAAGATTAACTAGTGAACTACGGTGTTTGTGTAAGTGACTTTAACATAACGCTTAAAGTAGCATCCCAGAGCGTTATAATTAGTGATGTGAAAAAAGGTTTAACTAGTGAATCCCGCAAACAGGAATTTCTAAGTGGCGGTGTAAGTGACGTAAACATGACGCTTTAAGTTGTAACACATAATGTTGCAACAATGCGGTAGTGTTTCTTAAGTGTATCACGAGGAAAAGACAAGTGCTAAGCGGTTTATTTGTGTAAGTATATTTCTTTTTATTATTATAATGAGACGATACGTCTTCAAATGCTTACTTATGTAATTGTGTCTTTTTTGTGATTTTTTTGTGGCTGTGTTTGAAAATGTTTGATTTTTATTCCGATTTAAGCGTTTTGGGTCACCAACTGCGTGTTACTTTCAGGACAAGTCGTTTTGATTTTCTTCAGAAATGTAGCTTCTTGTGTTGCAATAAATCAGTAAACGACAATGAATCGTATTGTAATAAGTGAGATAAACAACGTTTAACTAGTGAATTACGGTGTTTGTGTAAGTGACGTTAACATAACGCTTTAAGTTGTAACACGTAGCGTTGCAACAATGCGGTAGTGTTTCTTAAGTGTATCACGAGGAAAAGACAAGTGCTGAGCGGCTTATTTGTGTAAGTATATTTCTTTTTATTATTATAACGAGACGATACGTATTCAAATGCTTACTTAGTAATTGTATTTCTTATTGTGATTTGTTTGTGGCTGTCCCTGAAAATGATTGATTTTTATTTTAATTCCGATTTAACTGTTTTGGATCACCAACCGCGTTTACTTGCAGGACAAGTCGTTTGGATTTTCTTCAGAAATGTAGCTTCTTTTGTTGCAATAAATCAGTAAATGACAATGCATCGTATTGTAATAAGTGAGTTAAACAAAGTTTAACTAGTGAGTTACGGTGTTTGTGTAAGTGACTTTAACATAACGCTTTAAGTAGCATCCCAGAGCGTTATAATTAGTGATGTGAAAAAAGGTTTAACTAGCGAATCCCGCAAACAGGAATTTCTAAGTGGCGGTGTAAGTGACGTAAACATGACGCTTTAAGTTGTAACACATAGCGTTGCAACATTGCGGTAGTGTTTCTTAAGTGTATCACGTGGAAAAGACAAGTGCTAAGCGATTTATTTGTGTAAGTATATTTCTTTTTATTATTATAACGAGACGATACGTATTCAAATGTTTACTTAGTAATTGTGTTTCTTATTGTGATTTGTTTGTGGCTGTCCTTGAAAATGATTGATTTTTATTTTTATTCCGATTTTACTGCTTTGGATCACCAACCGCGTTTTACTCTCAGGACAAGTCGTTTTGATTTTCTTCAGAAATGTAGCTTCTTGTGTTGCAATAAATCAGTAAACGACAATGCATCGTATTGGAATAAGTGAGATAAACAACGTTTAACTGGTGAATTACGGTGTTTGTGTAAGTGACGTTAACATAACGCTTTAAGTTGTAACACGTAGCGTTGCAACAATGCGGTAGTGTTTCTTAAGTGTATCACGAGGAAAAGACAAGTGCTGAGCGGCTTATTTGTGTAAGTATATTTCTTTTTATTATTATAACGAGACGATACGTATTCAAATGCTTACTTAGTAATTGTATTTCTTATTGTGATTTGTTTGTGGCTGTCCCTGTAAATGATTGATTTTTATTTTAATTCCGATTTTACTGTTTTGGATCACCAACCGCGTTTACTTTCAGGACAAGTTGTTTTGATTTTCTTCAGAAATGTAGCTTCTTGTGTTGCCATAAATCAGTAAATGACAATTCATCGTATTGGAATAAGTGAGATAAACAACGTTTAACTAGTGAATTACGGTGTTTGTGTAAGTGACGTTAACATAACGCTTTAAGTTGTAACACGTAGCGTTGCAACAATGCGGTAGTGCTTCTTAAGTGTATCACGAGGAAAAGACAAGTGCTGAGCGGCTTATTTGTGTAAGTATATTTCTTTTTATAATGATAACAAGACGATACGTCTTCAAATGCTGTCTTATATAATTGTGTTTTTTTGTGATTTGTTTGTGGCTGTGTTTAAAAATGTTTGATTTTTATTTTTATACCTATTTTACTGTTTTGGGTCACCAACCGCGTTGTACTTTCATTACAAATTGTTTTGATTTTCTTCAGAAATGTAGCTTCTTGTGTTGCCATAAATCAGTAAATGATAATTCATCGTATTGGAATAAGTGAGTTAAACAAAGATTAACTAGTGAACTACGGTGTTTGTGTAAGTGACTTTAACATAACGCTTTAAGTAGCATCCCAGAGCGTTATAATTAGTGATGTGAAAAAATGTTTAACTAGTGAATCCCGCAAACAGGAATTTCTAAGTGGCGGTGTAAGTGACGTAAACATGACGCTTTAAGTTGTAACACATAATGTTGCAACAATGCGGTAGTGTTTCTTAAGTGTATCACGAGGAAAAGACAAGTGCTAAGCGGTTTATTTGTGTAAGTATATTTCTTTTTATTATTATAACGAGACGATACGTATTCAAATGTTTACTTAGTAATTGTGTTTCTTATTGTGATTTGTTTGTGGCTGTCCTTGAAAATGATTGATTTTTATTTTTATTCCGATTTTACTGTTTTGGATCACCAACCGCGTTTTACTCTCAGGACAAGTCGTTTTGATTTTCTTCAGAAATGTAGCTTCTTGTGTTGCAATAAATCAGTAAACGACAATGCATCGTATTGGAATAAGTGAGATAAACAACGTTTAACTGGTGAATTACGGTGTTTGTGTAAGTGACGTTAACATAACGCTTTAAGTTGTAACACGTAGCGTTGCAACAATGCGGTAGTGTTTCTTAAGTGTATCACGAGGAAAAGACAAGTGCTGAGCGGCTTATTTGTGTAAGTATATTTCTTTTTATTATTATAACGAGACGATACGTATTCAAATGCTTACTTAGTAATTGTATTTCTTATTGTGATTTGTTTGTGGCTGTCCCTGTAAATGATTGATTTTTATTTTAATTCCGATTTTACTGTTTTGGATCACCAACCGCGTTTACTTTCAGGACAAGTTGTTTTGATTTTCTTCAGAAATGTAGCTTCTTGTGTTGCCATAAATCAGTAAATGACAATTCATCGTATTGGAATAAGTGAGATAAACAACGTTTAACTAGTGAATTACGGTGTTTGTGTAAGTGACGTTAACATAACGCTTTAAGTTGTAACACGTAGCGTTGCAACAATGCGGTAGTGCTTCT
This sequence comes from Hypercompe scribonia, assembly GCA_949316085.1. Lineage (NCBI taxonomy): Eukaryota > Metazoa > Arthropoda > Insecta > Lepidoptera > Erebidae > Hypercompe > Hypercompe scribonia. Next base: position 19,888,172 of record OX438982.1, on the reverse strand, counting down.
TAAGTGTATCACGAGGAAAAGACAAGTGCTGAGCGGCTTATTTGTGTAAGTATATTTCTTTTTATAATGATAACAAGACGATACGTCTTCAAATGCTGTCTTATATAATTGTGTTTTTTTGTGATTTGTTTGTGGCTGTGTTTAAAAATGTTTGATTTTTATTTTTATACCTATTTTACTGTTTTGGGTCACCAACCGCGTTGTACTTTCATTACAAATTGTTTTGATTTTCTTCAGAAATGTAGCTTCTTGTGTTGCCATAAATCAGTAAATGATAATTCATCGTATTGGAATAAGTGAGTTAAACAAAGATTAACTAGTGAACTACGGTGTTTGTGTAAGTGACTTTAACATAACGCTTTAAGTAGCATCCCAGAGCGTTATAATTAGTGATGTGAAAAAATGTTTAACTAGTGAATCCCGCAAACAGGAATTTCTAAGTGGCGGTGTAAGTGACGTAAACATGACGCTTTAAGTTGTAACACATAATGTTGCAACAATGCGGTAGTGTTTCTTAAGTGTATCACGAGGAAAAGACAAGTGCTAAGCGGTTTATTTGTGTAAGTATATTTCTTTTTATTATTATAACGAGACAATACGTCTTCAAATGCTTACTTATGTAATTGTGTCTTTTTTGTGATTTTTTTGTGGCTGTGTTTGAAAATGTTTGATTTTTATTCCGATTTAAGTGTTTTGGGTCACCAACCGCGTGTTACTTTCAGGACAAGTCGTTTTGATTTTCTTCAGAAATGTAGTTTCTTGTGTTGCAATAAATCAGTAAACGACAATGGACCGTATTGTAATAAGTGAGATAAACAACGTTTAACTAGTGAATTACGGTGTTTGTGTAAGTGACGTTAACATAACGCTTTAAGTTGTAACACGTAGCGTTGCAACAATGCGGTAGTGTTTCTTAAGTGTATCACGAGGAAAAGACAAGTGCTGAGCGGCTTATTTGTGTAAGTATATTTCTTTTTATAATGATAACAAGACGATACGTCTTCAAATGCTGTCTTATATAATTGTGTTTTTTTGTGATTTGTTTGTGGCTGTGTTTAAAAATGTTTGATTTTTATTTTTATACCTATTTAACTGTTTTGGGTCACCAACCGCGTTGTACTTTCATTACAAGTTGTTTTGATTTTCTTCAGAAATGTAGCTTCTTGTGTTGCCATAAATCAGTAAATGACAATTCATCGTATTGGAATAAGTGAGTTAAACAAAGATTAACTAGTGAACTACGGTGTTTGTGTAAGTGACTTTAACATAACGCTTAAAGTAGCATCCCAGAGCGTTATAATTAGTGATGTGAAAAAAGGTTTAACTAGTGAATCCCGCAAACAGGAATTTCTAAGTGGCGGTGTAAGTGACGTAAACATGACGCTTTAAGTTGTAACACATAATGTTGCAACAATGCGGTAGTGTTTCTTAAGTGTATCACGAGGAAAAGACAAGTGCTAAGCGGTTTATTTGTGTAAGTATATTTCTTTTTATTATTATAACGAGACAATACGTCTTCAAATGCTTACTTATGTAATTGTGTCTTTTTTGTGATTTTTTTGTGGCTGTGTTTGAAAATGTTTGATTTTTATTCCGATTTAAGTGTTTTGGGTCACCAACCGCGTGTTACTTTCAGGACAAGTCGTTTTGATTTTCTTCAGAAATGTAGTTTCTTGTGTTGCAATAAATCAGTAAACGACAATGGACCGTATTGTAATAAGTGAGATAAACAACGTTTAACTAGTGAATTACGGTGTTTGTGTAAGTGACGTTAACATAACGCTTTAAGTTGTAACACGTAGCGTTGCAACAATGCGGTAGTGTTTCTTAAGTGTATCACGAGGAAAAGACAAGTGCTGAGCGGCTTATTTGTGTAAGTATATTTCTTTTTATAATGATAACAAGACGATACGTCTTCAAATGCTGTCTTATATAATTGTGTTTTTTTGTGATTTGTTTGTGGCTGTGTTTAAAAATGTTTGATTTTTATTTTTATACCTATTTAACTGTTTTGGGTCACCAACCGCGTTGTACTTTCATTACAAGTTGTTTTGATTTTCTTCAGAAATGTAGCTTCTTGTGTTGCCATAAATCAGTAAATGACAATTCATCGTATTGGAATAAGTGAGTTAAACAAAGATTAACTAGTGAACTACGGTGTTTGTGTAAGTGACTTTAACATAACGCTTAAAGTAGCATCCCAGAGCGTTATAATTAGTGATGTGAAAAAAGGTTTAACTAGTGAATCCCGCAAACAGGAATTTCTAAGTGGCGGTGTAAGTGACGTAAACATGACGCTTTAAGTTGTAACACATTGCGTTGCAACAATGCGGTAGTGTTTATTAGGTGTATCACGAGGAAAAGACAAGGGCTAAGCGGTTTATTTGTGTAAGTATATTTCTTTTTATTATTATAACGAGACGATACGTCTTCAAATGCTTACTTATGTAATTGTGTCTTTTTTGTGATTTTTTTGTGGCTGTGTTTGAAAATGTTTGATTTTTATTCCGATTTAAGTGTTTTGGGTCACCAACCGCGTGTTACTTTCAGGACAAGTCGTTTTGATTTTCTTCAGAAATGTAGCTTCTTGTGTTGCAATAAATCAGTAAACGACAATGAATCGTATTATAATAAGTGAGATAAACAACGTTTAACTAGTGAATTACGGTGTTTGTGTAAGTGACGTTAACATAACGCTTTAAGTTGTAACACGTAGCGTTGCAACAATGCGGTAGTGTTTCTTAAGTGTATCACGAGGAAAAGACAAGTGCTGAGCGGCTTATTTGTGTAAGTATATTTCTTTTTATAATGATAACAAGACGATACGTCTTCAAATGCTGTCTTATATAATTGTGTTTTTTTGTGATTTGTTTGTGGCTGTGTTTAAAAATGTTTGATTTTTATTTTTATACCTATTTAACTGTTTTGGGTCACCAACCGCGTTGTACTTTCATTACAAGTTGTTTTGATTTTCTTCAGAAATGTAGCTTCTTGTGTTGCCATAAATCAGTAAATGACAATTCATCGTATTGGAATAAGTGAGTTAAACAAAGATTAACTAGTGAACTACGGTGTTTGTGTAAGTGACTTTAACATAACGCTTAAAGTAGCATCCCAGAGCGTTATAATTAGTGATGTGAAAAAAGGTTTAACTAGTGAATCCCGCAAACAGGAATTTCTAAGTGGCGGTGTAAGTGACGTAAACATGACGCTTTAAGTTGTAACACATAATGTTGCAACAATGCGGTAGTGTTTCTTAAGTGTATCACGAGGAAAAGACAAGTGCTAAGCGGTTTATTTGTGTAAGTATATTTCTTTTTATTATTATAATGAGACGATACGTCTTCAAATGCTTACTTATGTAATTGTGTCTTTTTTGTGATTTTTTTGTGGCTGTGTTTGAAAATGTTTGATTTTTATTCCGATTTAAGCGTTTTGGGTCACCAACTGCGTGTTACTTTCAGGACAAGTCGTTTTGATTTTCTTCAGAAATGTAGCTTCTTGTGTTGCAATAAATCAGTAAACGACAATGAATCGTATTGTAATAAGTGAGATAAACAACGTTTAACTAGTGAATTACGGTGTTTGTGTAAGTGACGTTAACATAACGCTTTAAGTTGTAACACGTAGCGTTGCAACAATGCGGTAGTGTTTCTTAAGTGTATCACGAGGAAAAGACAAGTGCTAAGCGATTTAATTGTGTAAGCATATTTCTTTTTATTATTATAACGAGACGATACGTATTCAAATGTTTACTTAGTAATTGTGTTTCTTATTGTGATTTGTTTGTGGCTGTCCTTGAAAATGATTGATTTTTATTTTTATTCCGATTTTACTGTTTTGGATCACCAACCGCGTTTTACTCTCAGGACAAGTCGTTTTGATTTTCTTCAGAAATGTAGCTTCTTGTGTTGCAATAAATCAGTAAACGACAATGCATCGTATTGGAATAAGTGAGATAAACAACGTTTAACTGGTGAATTACGGTGTTTGTGTAAGTGACGTTAACATAACGCTTTAAGTTGTAACACGTAGCGTTGCAACAATGCGGTAGTGTTTATTAGGTGTATCACGAGGAAAAGACAAGGGCTAAGCGGTTTATTTGTGTAAGTATATTTCTTTTTACTATTATAATGAGACGATACATCTTCAAATGCTTACTTATGAAATTGTGTCTTTTTTGTGATTTTTTTGTGGCTGTGTTTGAAAATGTTTGATTTTTATTCCGATTTAAGTGTTTTGGGTCACCAACCGCGTGTTACTTTCAGCACAAGTCGTTTGGATTTTCTTCAGAAATGTAGCTTCTTGTGTTGCAATAAATCAGTAAACGACAATGAATCGTATTGTAATAAGTGAGATAAACAACGTTTAACTGGTGAATTACGGTGTTTGTGTAAGTGACGTTAACATAACGCTTTAAGTTGTAACACGTAGCGTTGCAACAATGCGGTAGTGTTTCTTAAGTGTATCACGAGGAAAAGACAAGTGCTGAGCGGCTTATTTGTGTAAGTATATTTCTTTTTATTATTATAACGAGACGATACGTATTCAAATGCTTACTTAGTAATTGTATTTCTTATTGTGATTTGTTTGTGGCTGTCCCTGAAAATGATTGATTTTTATTTTAATTCCGATTTAACTGTTTTGGATCACCAACCGCGTTTACTTGCAGGACAAGTCGTTTGGAATTTCTTCAGAAATGTAGCTTCTTTTGTTGCAATAAATCAGTAAATGACAATGCATCGTATTGTAATAAGTGAGTTAAACAAAGTTTAACTAGTGAGTTACGGTGTTTGTGTAAGTGACTTTAACATAACGCTTTAAGTAGCATCCCAGAGCGTTATAATTAGTGATGTGAAAAAAGGTTTAACTAGCGAATCCCGCAAACAGGAATTTCTAAGTGGCGGTGTAAGTGACGTAAACATGACGCTTTAAGTTGTAACACATAGCGTTGCAACAATGCGGTAGTGTTTCTTAAGTGTATCACGTGGAAAAGACAAGTGCTAAGCGATTTATTTGTGTAAGTATATTTCTTTTTATTATTATAACGAGACGATACGTATTCAAATGTTTACTTAGTAATTGTGTTTCTTATTGTGATTTGTTTGTGGCTGTCCTTGAAAATGATTGATTTTTATTTTTATTCCGATTTTACTGTTTTGGATCACCAACCGCGTTTTACTCTCAGGACAAGTCGTTTTGATTTTCTTCAGAAATGTAGCTTCTTGTGTTGCAATAAATCAGTAAACGACAATGCATCGTATTGGAATAAGTGAGATAAACAACGTTTAACTGGTGAATTACGGTGTTTGTGTAAGTGACGTTAACATAACGCTTTAAGTTGTAACACGTAGCGTTGCAACAATGCGGTAGTGTTTTTTAAGTGTATCACGAGGAAAAGACAAGTGCTGAGCGGCTTATTTGTGTAAGTATATTTCTTTTTATTATTATAACGAGACGATACGTATTCAAATGCTTACTTAGTAATTGTATTTCTTATTGTGATTTGTTTGTGGCTGTCCCTGCAAATGATTGATTTTTATTTTAATTCCGATTTTACTGTTTTGGATCACCAACCGCGTTTACTTTCAGGACAAGTCGTTTGGATTTTCTTCAGAAATGTAGCTTCTTGTGTTGCAATAAATCAGTAAATGACAATGCATCGTATTGTAATAAGTGAGTTAAACAAAGTTTAACTAGTGAGTTACGGTGTTTGTGTAAGTGACTTTAACATAACGCTTTAAGTAGCATCCCAGAGCGTTATAATTAGTGATGTGAAAAAAGGTTTAACTAGTGAATCCCGCAAACAGGAATTTCTAAGTGGCGGTGTAAGTGACGTAAACATGACGCTTTAAGTTGTAACACATTGCGTTGCAACAATGCGGTAGTGTTTATTAGGTGTATCACGAGGAAAAGACAAGGGCTAAGCGGTTTATTTGTGTAAGTATATTTCTTTTTATTATTATAACGAGACGATACGTCTTCAAATGCTTACTTATGTAATTGTGTCTTTTTTGTGATTTTTTTGTGGCTGTGTTTGAAAATGTTTGATTTTTATTCCGATTTAAGTGTTTTGGGTCACCAACCGCGTGTTACTTTCAGGACAAGTCGTTTTGATTTTCTTCAGAAATGTAGCTTCTTGTGTTGCAATAAATCAGTAAACGACAATGAATCGTATTATAATAAGTGAGATAAACAACGTTTAACTAGTGAATTACGGTGTTTGTGTAAGTGACGTTAACATAACGCTTTAAGTTGTAACACGTAGCGTTGCAACAATGCGGTAGTGTTTCTTAAGTGTATCACGAGGAAAAGACAAGTGCTGAGCGGCTTATTTGTGTAAGTATATTTCTTTTTATAATGATAACAAGACGATACGTCTTCAAATGCTGTCTTATATAATTGTGTTTTTTTGTGATTTGTTTGTGGCTGTGTTTAAAAATGTTTGATTTTTATTTTTATACCTATTTAACTGTTTTGGGTCACCAACCGCGTTGTACTTTCATTACAAGTTGTTTTGATTTTCTTCAGAAATGTAGCTTCTTGTGTTGCCATAAATCAGTAAATGACAATTCATCGTATTGGAATAAGTGAGTTAAACAAAGATTAACTAGTGAACTACGGTGTTTGTGTAAGTGACTTTAACATAACGCTTAAAGTAGCATCCCAGAGCGTTATAATTAGTGATGTGAAAAAAGGTTTAACTAGTGAATCCCGCAAACAGGAATTTCTAAGTGGCGGTGTAAGTGACGTAAACATGACGCTTTAAGTTGTAACACATAATGTTGCAACAATGCGGTAGTGTTTCTTAAGTGTATCACGAGGAAAAGACAAGTGCTAAGCGGTTTATTTGTGTAAGTATATTTCTTTTTATTATTATAATGAGACGATACGTCTTCAAATGCTTACTTATGTAATTGTGTCTTTTTTGTGATTTTTTTGTGGCTGTGTTTGAAAATGTTTGATTTTTATTCCGATTTAAGCGTTTTGGGTCACCAACTGCGTGTTACTTTCAGGACAAGTCGTTTTGATTTTCTTCAGAAATGTAGCTTCTTGTGTTGCAATAAATCAGTAAACGACAATGAATCGTATTGTAATAAGTGAGATAAACAACGTTTAACTAGTGAATTACGGTGTTTGTGTAAGTGACGTTAACATAACGCTTTAAGTTGTAACACGTAGCGTTGCAACAATGCGGTAGTGTTTCTTAAGTGTATCACGAGGAAAAGACAAGTGCTGAGCGGCTTATTTGTGTAAGTATATTTCTTTTTATTATTATAACGAGACGATACGTATTCAAATGCTTACTTAGTAATTGTATTTCTTATTGTGATTTGTTTGTGGCTGTCCCTGAAAATGATTGATTTTTATTTTAATTCCGATTTAACTGTTTTGGATCACCAACCGCGTTTACTTGCAGGACAAGTCGTTTGGATTTTCTTCAGAAATGTAGCTTCTTTTGTTGCAATAAATCAGTAAATGACAATGCATCGTATTGTAATAAGTGAGTTAAACAAAGTTTAACTAGTGAGTTACGGTGTTTGTGTAAGTGACTTTAACATAACGCTTTAAGTAGCATCCCAGAGCGTTATAATTAGTGATGTGAAAAAAGGTTTAACTAGCGAATCCCGCAAACAGGAATTTCTAAGTGGCGGTGTAAGTGACGTAAACATGACGCTTTAAGTTGTAACACATAGCGTTGCAACATTGCGGTAGTGTTTCTTAAGTGTATCACGTGGAAAAGACAAGTGCTAAGCGATTTATTTGTGTAAGCATATTTCTTTTTATTATTATAACGAGACGATACGTATTCAAATGTTTACTTAGTAATTGTGTTTCTTATTGTGATTTGTTTGTGGCTGTCCTTGAAAATGATTGATTTTTATTTTTATTCCGATTTTACTGTTTTGGATCACCAACCGCGTTTTACTCTCAGGACAAGTCGTTTTGATTTTCTTCAGAAATGTAGCTTCTTGTGTTGCAATAAATCAGTAAACGACAATGCATCGTATTGGAATAAGTGAGATAAACAACGTTTAACTGGTGAATTACGGTGTTTGTGTAAGTGACGTTAACATAACGCTTTAAGTTGTAACACGTAGCGTTGCAACAATGCGGTAGTGTTTATTAGGTGTATCACGAGGAAAAGACAAGGGCTAAGCGGTTTATTTGTGTAAGTATATTTCTTTTTATTATTATAACGAGACGATACGTATTCAAATGCTTACTTAGTAATTGTATTTCTTATTGTGATTTGTTTGTGGCTGTCCCTGAAAATGATTGATTTTTATTTTAATTCCGATTTAACTGTTTTGGATCACCAACCGCGTTTACTTGCAGGACAAGTCGTTTGGATTTTCTTCAGAAATGTAGCTTCTTTTGTTGCAATAAATCAGTAAATGACAATGCATCGTATTGTAATAAGTGAGTTAAACAAAGTTTAACTAGTGAGTTACGGTGTTTGTGTAAGTGACTTTAACATAACGCTTTAAGTAGCATCCCAGAGCGTTATAATTAGTGATGTGAAAAAAGGTTTAACTAGCGAATCCCGCAAACAGGAATTTCTAAGTGGCGGTGTAAGTGACGTAAACATGACGCTTTAAGTTGTAACACATAGCGTTGCAACATTGCGGTAGTGTTTCTTAAGTGTATCACGTGGAAAAGACAAGTGCTAAGCGATTTATTTGTGTAAGTATATTTCTTTTTATTATTATAACGAGACGATACGTATTCAAATGTTTACTTAGTAATTGTGTTTCTTATTGTGATTTGTTTGTGGCTGTCCTTGAAAATGATTGATTTTTATTTTTATTCCGATTTTACTGTTTTGGATCACCAACCGCGTTTTACTCTCAGGACAAGTCGTTTTGATTTTCTTCAGAAATGTAGCTTCTTGTGTTGCAATAAATCAGTAAACGACAATGCATCGTATTGGAATAAGTGAGATAAACAACGTTTAACTGGTGAATTACGGTGTTTGTGTAAGTGACGTTAACATAACGCTTTAAGTTGTAACACGTAGCGTTGCAACAATGCGGTAGTGTTTTATAAGTGTATCACGAGGAAAAGACAAGTGCTGAGCGGCTTATTTGTGTAAGTATATTTCTTTTTATTATTATAACGAGACGATACGTATTCAAATGCTTACTTAGTAATTGTATTTCTTATTGTGATTTGTTTGTGGCTGTCCCTGCAAATGATTGATTTTTATTTTAATTCCGATTTTACTGTTTTGGATCACCAACCGCGTTTACTTTCAGGACAAGTCGTTTGGATTTTCTTCAGAAATGTAGCTTCTTGTGTTGCAATAAATCAGTAAATGACAATGCATCGTATTGTAATAAGTGAGTTAAACAAAGTTTAACTAGTGAGTTACGGTGTTTGTGTAAGTGACTTTAACATAACGCTTTAAGTAGCATCCCAGAGCGTTATAATTAGTGATGTGAAAAAAGGTTTAACTAGTGAATCCCGCAAACAGGAATTTCTAAGTGGCGGTGTAAGTGACGTAAACATGACGCTTTAAGTTGTAACACATTGCGTTGCAACAATGCGGTAGTGTTTATTAGGTGTATCACGAGGAAAAGACAAGGGCTAAGCGGTTTATTTGTGTAAGTATATTTCTTTTTATTATTATAACGAGACGATACGTCTTCAAATGCTTACTTATGTAATTGTGTCTTTTTTGTGATTTTTTTGTGGCTGTGTTTGAAAATGTTTGATTTTTATTCCGATTTAAGTGTTTTGGGTCACCAACCGCGTGTTACTTTCAGGACAAGTCGTTTTGATTTTCTTCAGAAATGTAGCTTCTTGTGTTGCAATAAATCAGTAAACGACAATGAATCGTATTATAATAAGTGAGATAAACAACGTTTAACTAGTGAATTACGGTGTTTGTGTAAGTGACGTTAACATAACGCTTTAAGTTGTAACACGTAGCGTTGCAACAATGCGGTAGTGTTTCTTAAGTGTATCACGAGGAAAAGACAAGTGCTGAGCGGCTTATTTGTGTAAGTATATTTCTTTTTATAATGATAACAAGACGATACGTCTTCAAATGCTGTCTTATATAATTGTGTTTTTTTGTGATTTGTTTGTGGCTGTGTTTAAAAATGTTTGATTTTTATTTTTATACCTATTTAACTGTTTTGGGTCACCAACCGCGTTGTACTTTCATTACAAGTTGTTTTGATTTTCTTCAGAAATGTAGCTTCTTGTGTTGCCATAAATCAGTAAATGACAATTCATCGTATTGGAATAAGTGAGTTAAACAAAGATTAACTAGTGAACTACGGTGTTTGTGTAAGTGACTTTAACATAACGCTTAAAGTAGCATCCCAGAGCGTTATAATTAGTGATGTGAAAAAAGGTTTAACTAGTGAATCCCGCAAACAGGAATTTCTAAGTGGCGGTGTAAGTGACGTAAACATGACGCTTTAAGTTGTAACACATAATGTTGCAACAATGCGGTAGTGTTTCTTAAGTGTATCACGAGGAAAAGACAAGTGCTAAGCGGTTTATTTGTGTAAGTATATTTCTTTTTATTATTATAATGAGACGATACGTCTTCAAATGCTTACTTATGTAATTGTGTCTTTTTTGTGATTTTTTTGTGGCTGTGTTTGAAAATGTTTGATTTTTATTCCGATTTAAGCGTTTTGGGTCACCAACTGCGTGTTACTTTCAGGACAAGTCGTTTTGATTTTCTTCAGAAATGTAGCTTCTTGTGTTGCAATAAATCAGTAAACGACAATGAATCGTATTGTAATAAGTGAGATAAACAACGTTTAACTAGTGAATTACGGTGTTTGTGTAAGTGACGTTAACATAACGCTTTAAGTTGTAACACGTAGCGTTGCAACAATGCGGTAGTGTTTCTTAAGTGTATCACGAGGAAAAGACAAGTGCTGAGCGGCTTATTTGTGTAAGTATATTTCTTTTTATTATTATAACGAGACGATACGTATTCAAATGCTTACTTAGTAATTGTATTTCTTATTGTGATTTGTTTGTGGCTGTCCCTGAAAATGATTGATTTTTATTTTAATTCCGATTTAACTGTTTTGGATCACCAACCGCGTTTACTTGCAGGACAAGTCGTTTGGATTTTCTTCAGAAATGTAGCTTCTTTTGTTGCAATAAATCAGTAAATGACAATGCATCGTATTGTAATAAGTGAGTTAAACAAAGTTTAACTAGTGAGTTACGGTGTTTGTGTAAGTGACTTTAACATAACGCTTTAAGTAGCATCCCAGAGCGTTATAATTAGTGATGTGAAAAAAGGTTTAACTAGCGAATCCCGCAAACAGGAATTTCTAAGTGGCGGTGTAAGTGACGTAAACATGACGCTTTAAGTTGTAACACATAGCGTTGCAACATTGCGGTAGTGTTTCTTAAGTGTATCACGTGGAAAAGACAAGTGCTAAGCGATTTATTTGTGTAAGTATATTTCTTTTTATTATTATAACGAGACGATACGTATTCAAATGTTTACTTAGTAATTGTGTTTCTTATTGTGATTTGTTTGTGGCTGTCCTTGAAAATGATTGATTTTTATTTTTATTCCGATTTTACTGTTTTGGATCACCAACCGCGTTTTACTCTCAGGACAAGTCGTTTTGATTTTCTTCAGAAATGTAGCTTCTTGTGTTGCAATAAATCAGTAAACGACAATGCATCGTATTGGAATAAGTGAGATAAACAACGTTTAACTGGTGAATTACGGTGTTTGTGTAAGTGACGTTAACATAACGCTTTAAGTTGTAACACGTAGCGTTGCAACAATGCGGTAGTGTTTCTTAAGTGTATCACGAGGAAAAGACAAGTGCTGAGCGGCTTATTTGTGTAAGTATATTTCTTTTTATTATTATAACGAGACGATACGTATTCAAATGCTTACTTAGTAATTGTATTTCTTATTGTGATTTGTTTGTGGCTGTCCCTGTAAATGATTGATTTTTATTTTAATTCCGATTTTACTGTTTTGGATCACCAACCGCGTTTACTTTCAGGACAAGTTGTTTTGATTTTCTTCAGAAATGTAGCTTCTTGTGTTGCCATAAATCAGTAAATGACAATTCATCGTATTGGAATAAGTGAGATAAACAACGTTTAACTAGTGAATTACGGTGTTTGTGTAAGTGACGTTAACATAACGCTTTAAGTTGTAACACGTAGCGTTGCAACAATGCGGTAGTGCTTCTTAAGTGTATCACGAGGAAAAGACAAGTGCTGAGCGGCTTATTTGTGTAAGTATATTTCTTTTTATAATGATAACAAGACGATACGTCTTCAAATGCTGTCTTATATAATTGTGTTTTTTTGTGATTTGTTTGTGGCTGTGTTTAAAAATGTTTGATTTTTATTTTTATACCTATTTTACTGTTTTGGGTCACCAACCGCGTTGTACTTTCATTACAAATTGTTTTGATTTTCTTCAGAAATGTAGCTTCTTGTGTTGCCATAAATCAGTAAATGATAATTCATCGTATTGGAATAAGTGAGTTAAACAAAGATTAACTAGTGAACTACGGTGTTTGTGTAAGTGACTTTAACATAACGCTTTAAGTAGCATCCCAGAGCGTTATAATTAGTGATGTGAAAAAATGTTTAACTAGTGAATCCCGCAAACAGGAATTTCTAAGTGGCGGTGTAAGTGACGTAAACATGACGCTTTAAGTTGTAACACATAATGTTGCAACAATGCGGTAGTGTTTCTTAAGTGTATCACGAGGAAAAGACAAGTGCTAAGCGGTTTATTTGTGTAAGTATATTTCTTTTTATTATTATAACGAGACAATACGTCTTCAAATGCTTACTTATGTAATTGTGTCTTTTTTGTGATTTTTTTGTGGCTGTGTTTGAAAATGTTTGATTTTTATTCCGATTTAAGTGTTTTGGGTCACCAACCGCGTGTTACTTTCAGGACAAGTCGTTTTGATTTTCTTCAGAAATGTAGCTTCTTGTGTTGCAATAAATCAGTAAACGACAATGGACCGTATTGTAATAAGTGAGATAAACAACGTTTAACTAGTGAATTACGGTGTTTGTGTAAGTGACGTTAACATAACGCTTTAAGTTGTAACACGTAGCGTTGCAACAATGCGGTAGTGTTTCTTAAGTGTATCACGAGGAAAAGACAAGTGCTGAGCGGCTTATTTGTGTAAGTATATTTCTTTTTATAATGATAACAAGACGATACGTCTTCAAATGCTGTCTTATATAATTGTGTTTTTTTGTGATTTGTTTGTGGCTGTGTTTAAAAATGTTTGATTTTTATTTTTATACCTATTTAACTGTTTTGGGTCACCAACCGCGTTGTACTCTCATTACAAGTTGTTTTGATTTTCTTCAGAAATGTAGCTTCTTGTGTTGCCATAAATCAGTAAATGACAATTCATCGTATTGGAATAAGTGAGTTAAACAAAGATTAACTAGTGAACTACGGTGTTTGTGTAAGTGACTTTAACATAACGCTTAAAGTAGCATCCCAGAGCGTTATAATTAGTGATGTGAAAAAAGGTTTAACTAGTGAATCCCGCAAACAGGAATTTCTAAGTGGCGGTGTAAGTGACGTAAACATGACGCTTTAAGTTGTAACACATTGCGTTGCAACAATGCGGTAGTGTTTATTAGGTGTATCACGAGGAAAAGACAAGGGCTAAGCGGTTTATTTGTGTAAGTATATTTCTTTTTATTATTATAACGAGACGATACGTCTTCAAATGCTTACTTATGTAATTGTGTCTTTTTTGTGATTTTTTTGTGGCTGTGTTTGAAAATGTTTGATTTTTATTCCGATTTAAGCGTTTTGGGTCACCAACTGCGTGTTACTTTCAGGACAAGTCGTTTTGATTTTCTTCAGAAATGTAGCTTCTTGTGTTGCAATAAATCAGTAAACGACAATGAATCGTATTGTAATAAGTGAGATAAACAACGTTTAACTAGTGAATTACGGTGTTTGTGTAAGTGACGTTAACATAACGCTTTAAGTTGTAACACGTAGCGTTGCAACAATGCGGTAGTGTTTCTTAAGTGTATCACGAGGAAAAGACAAGTGCTGAGCGGCTTATTTGTGTAAGTATATTTCTTTTTATTATTATAACGAGACGATACGTATTCAACTGCTTACTTAGTAATTGTATTTCTTATTGTGATTTGTTTGTGGCTGTCCCTGAAAATGATTGATTTTTATTTTAATTCCGATTTAACTGTTTTGGATCACCAACCGCGTTTACTTGCAGGACAAGTCGTTTGGATTTTCTTCAGAAATGTAGCTTCTTTTGTTGCAATAAATCAGTAAATGACAATGCATCGTATTGTAATAAGTGAGTTAAACAAAGTTTAACTAGTGAGTTACGGTGTTTGTGTAAGTGACTTTAACATAACGCTTTAAGTAGCATCCCAGAGCGTTATAATTAGTGATGTGAAAAAAGGTTTAACTAGCGAATCCCGCAAACAGGAATTTCTAAGTGGCGGTGTAAGTGACGTAAACATGACGCTTTAAGTTGTAACACATAGCGTTGCAACATTGCGGTAGTGTTTCTTAAGTGTATCACGTGGAAAAGACAAGTGCTAAGCGATTTATTTGTGTAAGTATATTTCTTTTTATTATTATAACGAGACGATACGTATTCAAATGTTTACTTAGTAATTGTGTTTCTTATTGTGATTTGTTTGTGGCTGTCCTTGAAAATGATTGATTTTTATTTTTATTCCGATTTTACTGTTTTGGATCACCAACCGCGTTTTACTCTCAGGACAAGTCGTTTTGATTTTCTTCAGAAATGTAGCTTCTTGTGTTGCAATAAATCAGTAAACGACAATGCATCGTATTGGAATAAGTGAGATAAACAACGTTTAACTGGTGAATTACGGTGTTTGTGTAAGTGACGTTAACATAACGCTTTAAGTTGTAACACGTAGCGTTGCAACAATGCGGTAGTGTTTTTTAAGTGTATCACGAGGAAAAGACAAGTGCTGAGCGGCTTATTTGTGTAAGTATATTTCTTTTTATTATTATAACGAGACGATACGTATTCAAATGCTTACTTAGTAATTGTATTTCTTATTGTGATTTGTTTGTGGCTGTCCCTGCAAATGATTGATTTTTATTTTAATTCCGATTTTACTGTTTTGGATCACCAACCGCGTTTACTTTCAGGACAAGTCGTTTGGATTTTCTTCAGAAATGTAGCTTCTTGTGTTGCAATAAATCAGTAAATGACAATGCATCGTATTGTAATAAGTGAGTTAAACAAAGTTTAACTAGTGAGTTACGGTGTTTGTGTAAGTGACTTTAACATAACGCTTTAAGTAGCATCCCAGAGCGTTATAATTAGTGATGTGAAAAAAGGTTTAACTAGTGAATCCCGCAAACAGGAATTTCTAAGTGGCGGTGTAAGTGACGTAAACATGACGCTTTAAGTTGTAACACATAATGTTGCAACAATGCGGTAGTGTTTCTTAAGTGTATCACGAGGAAAAGACAAGTGCTAAGCGGTTTATTTGTGTAAGTATATTTCTTTTTATTATTATAATGAGACGATACGTCTTCAAATGCTTACTTATGTAATTGTGTCTTTTTTGTGATTTTTTTGTGGCTGTGTTTGAAAATGTTTGATTTTTATTCCGATTTAAGTGTTTTGGGTCACCAACCGCGTGTTACTTTCAGCACAAGTCGTTTGGATTTTCTTCAGAAATGTAGCTTCTTGTGTTGCAATAAATCAGTAAACGACAATGCATCGTATTGGAATAAGTGAGATAAACAACGTTTAACTGGTGAATTACGGTGTTTGTGTAAGTGACGTTAACATAACGCTTTAAGTTGTAACACGTAGCGTTGCAACAATGCGGTAGTGTTTTTTAAGTGTATCACGAGGAAAAGACAAGTGCTGAGCGGCTTATTTGTGTAAGTATATTTCTTTTTATTATTATAACGAGACGATACGTATTCAAATGCTTACTTAGTAATTGTATTTCTTATTGTGATTTGTTTGTGGCTGTCCCTGCAAATGATTGATTTTTATTTTAATTCCGATTTTACTGTTTTGGATCACCAACCGCGTTTACTTTCAGGACAAGTCGTTTGGATTTTCTTCAGAAATGTAGCTTCTTGTGTTGCAATAAATCAGTAAATGACAATGCATCGTATTGTAATAAGTGAGTTAAACAAAGTTTAACTAGTGAGTTACGGTGTTTGTGTAAGTGACTTTAACATAACGCTTTAAGTAGCATCCCAGAGCGTTATAATTAGTGATGTGAAAAAAGGTTTAACTAGTGAATCCCGCAAACAGGAATTTCTAAGTGGCGGTGTAAGTGACGTAAACATGACGCTTTAAGTTGTAACACATAATGTTGCAACAATGCGGTAGTGTTTCTTAAGTGTATCACGAGGAAAAGACAAGTGCTAAGCGGTTTATTTGTGTAAGTATATTTCTTTTTATTATTATAATGAGACGATACGTCTTCAAATGCTTACTTATGTAATTGTGTCTTTTTTGTGATTTTTTTGTGGCTGTGTTTGAAAATGTTTGATTTTTATTCCGATTTAAGTGTTTTGGGTCACCAACCGCGTGTTACTTTCAGCACAAGTCGTTTGGATTTTCTTCAGAAATGTAGCTTCTTGTGTTGCAATAAATCAGTAAACGACAATGAATCGTATTGTAATAAGTGAGATAAACAACGTTTAACTGGTGAATTACGGTGTTTGTGTAAGTGACGTTAACATAACGCTTTAAGTTGTAACACGTAGCGTTGCAACAATGCGGTAGTGTTTCTTAAGTGTATCACGAGGAAAAGACAAGTGCTGAGCGGCTTATTTGTGTAAGTATATTTCTTTTTATTATTATAACGAGACGATACGTATTCAAATGCTTACTTAGTAATTGTATTTCTTATTGTGATTTGTTTGTGGCTGTCCCTGAAAATGATTGATTTTTATTTTAATTCCGATTTAACTGTTTTGGATCACCAACCGCGTTTACTTGCAGGACAAGTCGTTTGGATTTTCTTCAGAAATGTAGCTTCTTTTGTTGCAATAAATCAGTAAATGACAATGCATCGTATTGTAATAAGTGAGTTAAACAAAGTTTAACTAGTGAGTTACGGTGTTTGTGTAAGTGACTTTAACATAACGCTTTAAGTAGCATCCCAGAGCGTTATAATTAGTGATGTGAAAAAAGGTTTAACTAGCGAATCCCGCAAACAGGAATTTCTAAGTGGCGGTGTAAGTGACGTAAACATGACGCTTTAAGTTGTAACACATAGCGTTGCAACATTGCGGTAGTGTTTCTTAAGTGTATCACGTGGAAAAGACAAGTGCTAAGCGATTTATTTGTGTAAGCATATTTCTTTTTATTATTATAACGAGACGATACGTATTCAAATGTTTACTTAGTAATTGTGTTTCTTATTGTGATTTGTTTGTGGCTGTCCTTGAAAATGATTGATTTTTATTTTTATTCCGATTTTACTGTTTTGGATCACCAACCGCGTTTTACTCTCAGGACAAGTCGTTTTGATTTTCTTCAGAAATGTAGCTTCTTGTGTTGCAATAAATCAGTAAACGACAATGCATCGTATTGGAATAAGTGAGATAAACAACGTTTAACTGGTGAATTACGGTGTTTGTGTAAGTGACGTTAACATAACGCTTTAAGTTGTAACACGTAGCGTTGCAACAATGCGGTAGTGTTTATTAGGTGTATCACGAGGAAAAGACAAGGGCTAAGCGGTTTATTTGTGTAAGTATATTTCTTTTTACTATTATAATGAGACGATACATCTTCAAATGCTTACTTATGAAATTGTGTCTTTTTTGTGATTTTTTTGTGGCTGTGTTTGAAAATGTTTGATTTTTATTCCGATTTAAGTGTTTTGGGTCACCAACCGCGTGTTACTTTCAGCACAAGTCGTTTGGATTTTCTTCAGAAATGTAGCTTCTTGTGTTGCAATAAATCAGTAAACGACAATGAATCGTATTGTAATAAGTGAGATAAACAACGTTTAACTGGTGAATTACGGTGTTTGTGTAAGTGACGTTAACATAACGCTTTAAGTTGTAACACGTAGCGTTGCAACAATGCGGTAGTGTTTCTTAAGTGTATCACGAGGAAAAGACAAGTGCTGAGCGGCTTATTTGTGTAAGTATATTTCTTTTTATTATTATAACGAGACGATACGTATTCAAATGCTTACTTAGTAATTGTATTTCTTATTGTGATTTGTTTGTGGCTGTCCCTGAAAATGATTGATTTTTATTTTAATTCCGATTTAACTGTTTTGGATCACCAACCGCGTTTACTTGCAGGACAAGTCGTTTGGATTTTCTTCAGAAATGTAGCTTCTTTTGTTGCAATAAATCAGTAAATGACAATGCATCGTATTGTAATAAGTGAGTTAAACAAAGTTTAACTAGTGAGTTACGGTGTTTGTGTAAGTGACTTTAACATAACGCTTTAAGTAGCATCCCAGAGCGTTATAATTAGTGATGTGAAAAAAGGTTTAACTAGCGAATCCCGCAAACAGGAATTTCTAAGTGGCGGTGTAAGTGACGTAAACATGACGCTTTAAGTTGTAACACATAATGTTGCAACAATGCGGTAGTGTTTCTTAAGTGTATCACGAGGAAAAGACAAGTGCTAAGCGGTTTATTTGTGTAAGTATATTTCTTTTTATTATTATAATGAGACGATACGTCTTCAAATGCTTACTTATGTAATTGTGTCTTTTTTGTGATTTTTTTGTGGCTGTGTTTGAAAATGTTTGATTTTTATTCCGATTTAAGCGTTTTGGGTCACCAACTGCGTGTTACTTTCAGGACAAGTCGTTTTGATTTTCTTCAGAAATGTAGCTTCTTGTGTTGCAATAAATCAGTAAACGACAATGAATCGTATTGTAATAAGTGAGATAAACAACGTTTAACTAGTGAATTACGGTGTTTGTGTAAGTGACGTTAACATAACGCTTTAAGTTGTAACACGTAGCGTTGCAACAATGCGGTAGTGCTTCTTAAGTGTATCACGAGGAAAAGACAAGTGCTGAGCGGCTTATTTGTGTAAGTATATTTCTTTTTATAATGATAACAAGACGATACGTCTTCAAATGCTGTCTTATATAATTGTGTTTTTTTGTGATTTGTTTGTGGCTGTGTTTAAAAATGTTTGATTTTTATTTTTATACCTATTTTACTGTTTTGGGTCACCAACCGCGTTGTACTTTCATTACAAATTGTTTTGATTTTCTTCAGAAATGTAGCTTCTTGTGTTGCCATAAATCAGTAAATGATAATTCATCGTATTGGAATAAGTGAGTTAAACAAAGATTAACTAGTGAACTACGGTGTTTGTGTAAGTGACTTTAACATAACGCTTTAAGTAGCATCCCAGAGCGTTATAATTAGTGATGTGAAAAAATGTTTAACTAGTGAATCCCGCAAACAGGAATTTCTAAGTGGCGGTGTAAGTGACGTAAACATGACGCTTTAAGTTGTAACACATAATGTTGCAACAATGCGGTAGTGTTTCTTAAGTGTATCACGAGGAAAAGACAAGTGCTAAGCGGTTTATTTGTGTAAGTATATTTCTTTTTATTATTATAACGAGACAATACGTCTTCAAATGCTTACTTATGTAATTGTGTCTTTTTTGTGATTTTTTTGTGGCTGTGTTTGAAAATGTTTGATTTTTATTCCGATTTAAGTGTTTTGGGTCACCAACCGCGTGTTACTTTCAGGACAAGTCGTTTTGATTTTCTTCAGAAATGTAGTTTCTTGTGTTGCAATAAATCAGTAAACGACAATGGACCGTATTGTAATAAGTGAGATAAACAACGTTTAACTAGTGAATTACGGTGTTTGTGTAAGTGACGTTAACATAACGCTTTAAGTTGTAACACGTAGCGTTGCAACAATGCGGTAGTGTTTCTTAAGTGTATCACGAGGAAAAGACAAGTGCTGAGCGGCTTATTTGTGTAAGTATATTTCTTTTTATAATGATAACAAGACGATACGTCTTCAAATGCTGTCTTATATAATTGTGTTTTTTTGTGATTTGTTTGTGGCTGTGTTTAAAAATGTTTGATTTTTATTTTTATACCTATTTAACTGTTTTGGGTCACCAACCGCGTTGTACTCTCATTACAAGTTGTTTTGATTTTCTTCAGAAATGTAGCTTCTTGTGTTGCCATAAATCAGTAAATGACAATTCATCGTATTGGAATAAGTGAGTTAAACAAAGATTAACTAGTGAACTACGGTGTTTGTGTAAGTGACTTTAACATAACGCTTAAAGTAGCATCCCAGAGCGTTATAATTAGTGATGTGAAAAAAGGTTTAACTAGTGAATCCCGCAAACAGGAATTTCTAAGTGGCGGTGTAAGTGACGTAAACATGACGCTTTAAGTTGTAACACATTGCGTTGCAACAATGCGGTAGTGTTTATTAGGTGTATCACGAGGAAAAGACAAGGGCTAAGCGGTTTATTTGTGTAAGTATATTTCTTTTTATTATTATAACGAGACGATACGTCTTCAAATGCTTACTTATGTAATTGTGTCTTTTTTGTGATTTTTTTGTGGCTGTGTTTGAAAATGTTTGATTTTTATTCCGATTTAAGCGTTTTGGGTCACCAACTGCGTGTTACTTTCAGGACAAGTCGTTTTGATTTTCTTCAGAAATGTAGCTTCTTGTGTTGCAATAAATCAGTAAACGACAATGAATCGTATTGTAATAAGTGAGATAAACAACGTTTAACTAGTGAATTACGGTGTTTGTGTAAGTGACGTTAACATAACGCTTTAAGTTGTAACACGTAGCGTTGCAACAATGCGGTAGTGTTTCTTAAGTGTATCACGAGGAAAAGACAAGTGCTGAGCGGCTTATTTGTGTAAGTATATTTCTTTTTATTATTATAACGAGACGATACGTATTCAACTGCTTACTTAGTAATTGTATTTCTTATTGTGATTTGTTTGTGGCTGTCCCTGAAAATGATTGATTTTTATTTTAATTCCGATTTAACTGTTTTGGATCACCAACCGCGTTTACTTGCAGGACAAGTCGTTTGGATTTTCTTCAGAAATGTAGCTTCTTTTGTTGCAATAAATCAGTAAATGACAATGCATCGTATTGTAATAAGTGAGTTAAACAAAGTTTAACTAGTGAGTTACGGTGTTTGTGTAAGTGACTTTAACATAACGCTTTAAGTAGCATCCCAGAGCGTTATAATTAGTGATGTGAAAAAAGGTTTAACTAGCGAATCCCGCAAACAGGAATTTCTAAGTGGCGGTGTAAGTGACGTAAACATGACGCTTTAAGTTGTAACACATAGCGTTGCAACATTGCGGTAGTGTTTCTTAAGTGTATCACGTGGAAAAGACAAGTGCTAAGCGATTTATTTGTGTAAGTATATTTCTTTTTATTATTATAACGAGACGATACGTATTCAAATGTTTACTTAGTAATTGTGTTTCTTATTGTGATTTGTTTGTGGCTGTCCTTGAAAATGATTGATTTTTATTTTTATTCCGATTTTACTGTTTTGGATCACCAACCGCGTTTTACTCTCAGGACAAGTCGTTTTGATTTTCTTCAGAAATGTAGCTTCTTGTGTTGCAATAAATCAGTAAACGACAATGCATCGTATTGGAATAAGTGAGATAAACAACGTTTAACTGGTGAATTACGGTGTTTGTGTAAGTGACGTTAACATAACGCTTTAAGTTGTAACACGTAGCGTTGCAACAATGCGGTAGTGTTTTTTAAGTGTATCACGAGGAAAAGACAAGTGCTGAGCGGCTTATTTGTGTAAGTATATTTCTTTTTATTATTATAACGAGACGATACGTATTCAAATGCTTACTTAGTAATTGTATTTCTTATTGTGATTTGTTTGTGGCTGTCCCTGCAAATGATTGATTTTTATTTTAATTCCGATTTTACTGTTTTGGATCACCAACCGCGTTTACTTTCAGGACAAGTCGTTTGGATTTTCTTCAGAAATGTAGCTTCTTGTGTTGCAATAAATCAGTAAATGACAATGCATCGTATTGTAATAAGTGAGTTAAACAAAGTTTAACTAGTGAGTTACGGTGTTTGTGTAAGTGACTTTAACATAACGCTTTAAGTAGCATCCAAGAGCGTTATAATTAGTGATGTGAAAAAAGGTTTAACTAGTGAATCCCGCAAACAGGAATTTCTAAGTGGCGGTGTAAGTGACGTAAACATGACGCTTTAAGTTGTAACACATAATGTTGCAACAATGCGGTAGTGTTTCTTAAGTGTATCACGAGGAAAAGACAAGTGCTAAGCGGTTTATTTGTGTAAGTATATTTCTTTTTATTATTATAATGAGACGATACGTCTTCAAATGCTTACTTATGTAATTGTGTCTTTTTTGTGATTTTTTTGTGGCTGTGTTTGAAAATGTTTGATTTTTATTCCGATTTAAGTGTTTTGGGTCACCAACCGCGTGTTACTTTCAGCACAAGTCGTTTGGATTTTCTTCAGAAATGTAGCTTCTTGTGTTGCAATAAATCAGTAAACGACAATGAATCGTATTGTAATAAGTGAGATAAACAACGTTTAACTGGTGAATTACGGTGTTTGTGTAAGTGACGTTAACATAACGCTTTAAGTTGTAACACGTAGCGTTGCAACAATGCGGTAGTGTTTCTTAAGTGTATCACGAGGAAAAGACAAGTGCTGAGCGGCTTATTTGTGTAAGTATATTTCTTTTTATTATTATAACGAGACGATACGTATTCAAATGCTTACTTAGTAATTGTATTTCTTATTGTGATTTGTTTGTGGCTGTCCCTGAAAATGATTGATTTTTATTTTAATTCCGATTTAACTGTTTTGGATCACCAACCGCGTTTACTTGCAGGACAAGTCGTTTGGATTTTCTTCAGAAATGTAGCTTCTTTTGTTGCAATAAATCAGTAAATGACAATGCATCGTATTGTAATAAGTGAGTTAAACAAAGTTTAACTAGTGAGTTACGGTGTTTGTGTAAGTGACTTTAACATAACGCTTTAAGTAGCATCCCAGAGCGTTATAATTAGTGATGTGAAAAAAGGTTTAACTAGCGAATCCCGCAAACAGGAATTTCTAAGTGGCGGTGTAAGTGACGTAAACATGACGCTTTAAGTTGTAACACATAGCGTTGCAACATTGCGGTAGTGTTTCTTAAGTGTATCACGTGGAAAAGACAAGTGCTAAGCGATTTATTTGTGTAAGCATATTTCTTTTTATTATTATAACGAGACGATACGTATTCAAATGTTTACTTAGTAATTGTGTTTCTTATTGTGATTTGTTTGTGGCTGTCCTTGAAAATGATTGATTTTTATTTTTATTCCGATTTTACTGTTTTGGATCACCAACCGCGTTTTACTCTCAGGACAAGTCGTTTTGATTTTCTTCAGAAATGTAGCTTCTTGTGTTGCAATAAATCAGTAAACGACAATGCATCGTATTGGAATAAGTGAGATAAACAACGTTTAACTGGTGAATTACGGTGTTTGTGTAAGTGACGTTAACATAACGCTTTAAGTTGTAACACGTAGCGTTGCAACAATGCGGTAGTGTTTATTAGGTGTATCACGAGGAAAAGACAAGGGCTAAGCGGTTTATTTGTGTAAGTATATTTCTTTTTACTATTATAATGAGACGATACATCTTCAAATGCTTACTTATGAAATTGTGTCTTTTTTGTGATTTTTTTGTGGCTGTGTTTGAAAATGTTTGATTTTTATTCCGATTTAAGTGTTTTGGGTCACCAACCGCGTGTTACTTTCAGCACAAGTCGTTTGGATTTTCTTCAGAAATGTAGCTTCTTGTGTTGCAATAAATCAGTAAACGACAATGAATCGTATTGTAATAAGTGAGATAAACAACGTTTAACTGGTGAATTACGGTGTTTGTGTAAGTGACGTTAACATAACGCTTTAAGTTGTAACACGTAGCGTTGCAACAATGCGGTAGTGTTTCTTAAGTGTATCACGAGGAAAAGACAAGTGCTGAGCGGCTTATTTGTGTAAGTATATTTCTTTTTATTATTATAACGAGACGATACGTATTCAAATGCTTACTTAGTAATTGTATTTCTTATTGTGATTTGTTTGTGGCTGTCCCTGAAAATGATTGATTTTTATTTTAATTCCGATTTAACTGTTTTGGATCACCAACCGCGTTTACTTGCAGGACAAGTCGTTTGGATTTTCTTCAGAAATGTAGCTTCTTTTGTTGCAATAAATCAGTAAATGACAATGCATCGTATTGTAATAAGTGAGTTAAACAAAGTTTAACTAGTGAGTTACGGTGTTTGTGTAAGTGACTTTAACATAACGCTTTAAGTAGCATCCCAGAGCGTTATAATTAGTGATGTGAAAAAAGGTTTAACTAGCGAATCCCGCAAACAGGAATTTCTAAGTGGCGGTGTAAGTGACGTAAACATGACGCTTTAAGTTGTAACACATAATGTTGCAACAATGCGGTAGTGTTTCTTAAGTGTATCACGAGGAAAAGACAAGTGCTAAGCGGTTTATTTGTGTAAGTATATTTCTTTTTATTATTATAATGAGACGATACGTCTTCAAATGCTTACTTATGTAATTGTGTCT
Organism: Hypercompe scribonia; assembly: GCA_949316085.1. Classification (NCBI taxonomy): domain Eukaryota; kingdom Metazoa; phylum Arthropoda; class Insecta; order Lepidoptera; family Erebidae; genus Hypercompe; species Hypercompe scribonia. The sequence goes on along the minus strand of OX438982.1, from coordinate 19,863,551 downwards.
TTTTTGTGATTTTTTTGTGGCTGTGTTTGAAAATGTTTGATTTTTATTCCGATTTAAGCGTTTTGGGTCACCAACTGCGTGTTACTTTCAGGACAAGTCGTTTTGATTTTCTTCAGAAATGTAGCTTCTTGTGTTGCAATAAATCAGTAAACGACAATGAATCGTATTGTAATAAGTGAGATAAACAACGTTTAACTAGTGAATTACGGTGTTTGTGTAAGTGACGTTAACATAACGCTTTAAGTTGTAACACGTAGCGTTGCAACAATGCGGTAGTGTTTCTTAAGTGTATCACGAGGAAAAGACAAGTGCTGAGCGGCTTATTTGTGTAAGTATATTTCTTTTTATTATTATAACGAGACGATACGTATTCAAATGCTTACTTAGTAATTGTATTTCTTATTGTGATTTGTTTGTGGCTGTCCCTGAAAATGATTGATTTTTATTTTAATTCCGATTTAACTGTTTTGGATCACCAACCGCGTTTACTTGCAGGACAAGTCGTTTGGATTTTCTTCAGAAATGTAGCTTCTTTTGTTGCAATAAATCAGTAAATGACAATGCATCGTATTGTAATAAGTGAGTTAAACAAAGTTTAACTAGTGAGTTACGGTGTTTGTGTAAGTGACTTTAACATAACGCTTTAAGTAGCATCCCAGAGCGTTATAATTAGTGATGTGAAAAAAGGTTTAACTAGCGAATCCCGCAAACAGGAATTTCTAAGTGGCGGTGTAAGTGACGTAAACATGACGCTTTAAGTTGTAACACATAGCGTTGCAACATTGCGGTAGTGTTTCTTAAGTGTATCACGTGGAAAAGACAAGTGCTAAGCGATTTATTTGTGTAAGCATATTTCTTTTTATTATTATAACGAGACGATACGTATTCAAATGTTTACTTAGTAATTGTGTTTCTTATTGTGATTTGTTTGTGGCTGTCCTTGAAAATGATTGATTTTTATTTTTATTCCGATTTTACTGTTTTGGATCACCAACCGCGTTTTACTCTCAGGACAAGTCGTTTTGATTTTCTTCAGAAATGTAGCTTCTTGTGTTGCAATAAATCAGTAAACGACAATGCATCGTATTGGAATAAGTGAGATAAACAACGTTTAACTGGTGAATTACGGTGTTTGTGTAAGTGACGTTAACATAACGCTTTAAGTTGTAACACGTAGCGTTGCAACAATGCGGTAGTGTTTATTAGGTGTATCACGAGGAAAAGACAAGGGCTAAGCGGTTTATTTGTGTAAGTATATTTCTTTTTACTATTATAATGAGACGATACATCTTCAAATGCTTACTTATGAAATTGTGTCTTTTTTGTGATTTTTTTGTGGCTGTGTTTGAAAATGTTTGATTTTTATTCCGATTTAAGTGTTTTGGGTCACCAACCGCGTGTTACTTTCAGCACAAGTCGTTTGGATTTTCTTCAGAAATGTAGCTTCTTGTGTTGCAATAAATCAGTAAACGACAATGAATCGTATTGTAATAAGTGAGATAAACAACGTTTAACTGGTGAATTACGGTGTTTGTGTAAGTGACGTTAACATAACGCTTTAAGTTGTAACACGTAGCGTTGCAACAATGCGGTAGTGTTTCTTAAGTGTATCACGAGGAAAAGACAAGTGCTGAGCGGCTTATTTGTGTAAGTATATTTCTTTTTATTATTATAACGAGACGATACGTATTCAAATGCTTACTTAGTAATTGTATTTCTTATTGTGATTTGTTTGTGGCTGTCCCTGAAAATGATTGATTTTTATTTTAATTCCGATTTAACTGTTTTGGATCACCAACCGCGTTTACTTGCAGGACAAGTCGTTTGGAATTTCTTCAGAAATGTAGCTTCTTTTGTTGCAATAAATCAGTAAATGACAATGCATCGTATTGTAATAAGTGAGTTAAACAAAGTTTAACTAGTGAGTTACGGTGTTTGTGTAAGTGACTTTAACATAACGCTTTAAGTAGCATCCCAGAGCGTTATAATTAGTGATGTGAAAAAAGGTTTAACTAGCGAATCCCGCAAACAGGAATTTCTAAGTGGCGGTGTAAGTGACGTAAACATGACGCTTTAAGTTGTAACACATAGCGTTGCAACAATGCGGTAGTGTTTCTTAAGTGTATCACGTGGAAAAGACAAGTGCTAAGCGATTTATTTGTGTAAGTATATTTCTTTTTATTATTATAACGAGACGATACGTATTCAAATGTTTACTTAGTAATTGTGTTTCTTATTGTGATTTGTTTGTGGCTGTCCTTGAAAATGATTGATTTTTATTTTTATTCCGATTTTACTGTTTTGGATCACCAACCGCGTTTTACTCTCAGGACAAGTCGTTTTGATTTTCTTCAGAAATGTAGCTTCTTGTGTTGCAATAAATCAGTAAACGACAATGCATCGTATTGGAATAAGTGAGATAAACAACGTTTAACTGGTGAATTACGGTGTTTGTGTAAGTGACGTTAACATAACGCTTTAAGTTGTAACACGTAGCGTTGCAACAATGCGGTAGTGTTTTTTAAGTGTATCACGAGGAAAAGACAAGTGCTGAGCGGCTTATTTGTGTAAGTATATTTCTTTTTATTATTATAACGAGACGATACGTATTCAAATGCTTACTTAGTAATTGTATTTCTTATTGTGATTTGTTTGTGGCTGTCCCTGCAAATGATTGATTTTTATTTTAATTCCGATTTTACTGTTTTGGATCACCAACCGCGTTTACTTTCAGGACAAGTCGTTTGGATTTTCTTCAGAAATGTAGCTTCTTGTGTTGCAATAAATCAGTAAATGACAATGCATCGTATTGTAATAAGTGAGTTAAACAAAGTTTAACTAGTGAGTTACGGTGTTTGTGTAAGTGACTTTAACATAACGCTTTAAGTAGCATCCCAGAGCGTTATAATTAGTGATGTGAAAAAAGGTTTAACTAGTGAATCCCGCAAACAGGAATTTCTAAGTGGCGGTGTAAGTGACGTAAACATGACGCTTTAAGTTGTAACACATTGCGTTGCAACAATGCGGTAGTGTTTATTAGGTGTATCACGAGGAAAAGACAAGGGCTAAGCGGTTTATTTGTGTAAGTATATTTCTTTTTATTATTATAACGAGACGATACGTCTTCAAATGCTTACTTATGTAATTGTGTCTTTTTTGTGATTTTTTTGTGGCTGTGTTTGAAAATGTTTGATTTTTATTCCGATTTAAGTGTTTTGGGTCACCAACCGCGTGTTACTTTCAGGACAAGTCGTTTTGATTTTCTTCAGAAATGTAGCTTCTTGTGTTGCAATAAATCAGTAAACGACAATGAATCGTATTATAATAAGTGAGATAAACAACGTTTAACTAGTGAATTACGGTGTTTGTGTAAGTGACGTTAACATAACGCTTTAAGTTGTAACACGTAGCGTTGCAACAATGCGGTAGTGTTTCTTAAGTGTATCACGAGGAAAAGACAAGTGCTGAGCGGCTTATTTGTGTAAGTATATTTCTTTTTATAATGATAACAAGACGATACGTCTTCAAATGCTGTCTTATATAATTGTGTTTTTTTGTGATTTGTTTGTGGCTGTGTTTAAAAATGTTTGATTTTTATTTTTATACCTATTTAACTGTTTTGGGTCACCAACCGCGTTGTACTTTCATTACAAGTTGTTTTGATTTTCTTCAGAAATGTAGCTTCTTGTGTTGCCATAAATCAGTAAATGACAATTCATCGTATTGGAATAAGTGAGTTAAACAAAGATTAACTAGTGAACTACGGTGTTTGTGTAAGTGACTTTAACATAACGCTTAAAGTAGCATCCCAGAGCGTTATAATTAGTGATGTGAAAAAAGGTTTAACTAGTGAATCCCGCAAACAGGAATTTCTAAGTGGCGGTGTAAGTGACGTAAACATGACGCTTTAAGTTGTAACACATAATGTTGCAACAATGCGGTAGTGTTTCTTAAGTGTATCACGAGGAAAAGACAAGTGCTAAGCGGTTTATTTGTGTAAGTATATTTCTTTTTATTATTATAATGAGACGATACGTCTTCAAATGCTTACTTATGTAATTGTGTCTTTTTTGTGATTTTTTTGTGGCTGTGTTTGAAAATGTTTGATTTTTATTCCGATTTAAGCGTTTTGGGTCACCAACTGCGTGTTACTTTCAGGACAAGTCGTTTTGATTTTCTTCAGAAATGTAGCTTCTTGTGTTGCAATAAATCAGTAAACGACAATGAATCGTATTGTAATAAGTGAGATAAACAACGTTTAACTAGTGAATTACGGTGTTTGTGTAAGTGACGTTAACATAACGCTTTAAGTTGTAACACGTAGCGTTGCAACAATGCGGTAGTGTTTCTTAAGTGTATCACGAGGAAAAGACAAGTGCTGAGCGGCTTATTTGTGTAAGTATATTTCTTTTTATTATTATAACGAGACGATACGTATTCAAATGCTTACTTAGTAATTGTATTTCTTATTGTGATTTGTTTGTGGCTGTCCCTGAAAATGATTGATTTTTATTTTAATTCCGATTTAACTGTTTTGGATCACCAACCGCGTTTACTTGCAGGACAAGTCGTTTGGATTTTCTTCAGAAATGTAGCTTCTTTTGTTGCAATAAATCAGTAAATGACAATGCATCGTATTGTAATAAGTGAGTTAAACAAAGTTTAACTAGTGAGTTACGGTGTTTGTGTAAGTGACTTTAACATAACGCTTTAAGTAGCATCCCAGAGCGTTATAATTAGTGATGTGAAAAAAGGTTTAACTAGCGAATCCCGCAAACAGGAATTTCTAAGTGGCGGTGTAAGTGACGTAAACATGACGCTTTAAGTTGTAACACATAGCGTTGCAACATTGCGGTAGTGTTTCTTAAGTGTATCACGTGGAAAAGACAAGTGCTAAGCGATTTATTTGTGTAAGCATATTTCTTTTTATTATTATAACGAGACGATACGTATTCAAATGTTTACTTAGTAATTGTGTTTCTTATTGTGATTTGTTTGTGGCTGTCCTTGAAAATGATTGATTTTTATTTTTATTCCGATTTTACTGTTTTGGATCACCAACCGCGTTTTACTCTCAGGACAAGTCGTTTTGATTTTCTTCAGAAATGTAGCTTCTTGTGTTGCAATAAATCAGTAAACGACAATGCATCGTATTGGAATAAGTGAGATAAACAACGTTTAACTGGTGAATTACGGTGTTTGTGTAAGTGACGTTAACATAACGCTTTAAGTTGTAACACGTAGCGTTGCAACAATGCGGTAGTGTTTATTAGGTGTATCACGAGGAAAAGACAAGGGCTAAGCGGTTTATTTGTGTAAGTATATTTCTTTTTACTATTATAATGAGACGATACATCTTCAAATGCTTACTTATGAAATTGTGTCTTTTTTGTGATTTTTTTGTGGCTGTGTTTGAAAATGTTTGATTTTTATTCCGATTTAAGTGTTTTGGGTCACCAACCGCGTGTTACTTTCAGCACAAGTCGTTTGGATTTTCTTCAGAAATGTAGCTTCTTGTGTTGCAATAAATCAGTAAACGACAATGAATCGTATTGTAATAAGTGAGATAAACAACGTTTAACTGGTGAATTACGGTGTTTGTGTAAGTGACGTTAACATAACGCTTTAAGTTGTAACACGTAGCGTTGCAACAATGCGGTAGTGTTTCTTAAGTGTATCACGAGGAAAAGACAAGTGCTGAGCGGCTTATTTGTGTAAGTATATTTCTTTTTATTATTATAACGAGACGATACGTATTCAAATGCTTACTTAGTAATTGTATTTCTTATTGTGATTTGTTTGTGGCTGTCCCTGAAAATGATTGATTTTTATTTTAATTCCGATTTAACTGTTTTGGATCACCAACCGCGTTTACTTGCAGGACAAGTCGTTTGGATTTTCTTCAGAAATGTAGCTTCTTTTGTTGCAATAAATCAGTAAATGACAATGCATCGTATTGTAATAAGTGAGTTAAACAAAGTTTAACTAGTGAGTTACGGTGTTTGTGTAAGTGACTTTAACATAACGCTTTAAGTAGCATCCCAGAGCGTTATAATTAGTGATGTGAAAAAAGGTTTAACTAGCGAATCCCGCAAACAGGAATTTCTAAGTGGCGGTGTAAGTGACGTAAACATGACGCTTTAAGTTGTAACACATAGCGTTGCAACATTGCGGTAGTGTTTCTTAAGTGTATCACGTGGAAAAGACAAGTGCTAAGCGATTTATTTGTGTAAGTATATTTCTTTTTATTATTATAACGAGACGATACGTATTCAAATGTTTACTTAGTAATTGTGTTTCTTATTGTGATTTGTTTGTGGCTGTCCTTGAAAATGATTGATTTTTATTTTTATTCCGATTTTACTGTTTTGGATCACCAACCGCGTTTTACTCTCAGGACAAGTCGTTTTGATTTTCTTCAGAAATGTAGCTTCTTGTGTTGCAATAAATCAGTAAACGACAATGCATCGTATTGGAATAAGTGAGATAAACAACGTTTAACTGGTGAATTACGGTGTTTGTGTAAGTGACGTTAACATAACGCTTTAAGTTGTAACACGTAGCGTTGCAACAATGCGGTAGTGTTTTATAAGTGTATCACGAGGAAAAGACAAGTGCTGAGCGGCTTATTTGTGTAAGTATATTTCTTTTTATTATTATAACGAGACGATACGTATTCAAATGCTTACTTAGTAATTGTATTTCTTATTGTGATTTGTTTGTGGCTGTCCCTGCAAATGATTGATTTTTATTTTAATTCCGATTTTACTGTTTTGGATCACCAACCGCGTTTACTTTCAGGACAAGTCGTTTGGATTTTCTTCAGAAATGTAGCTTCTTGTGTTGCAATAAATCAGTAAATGACAATGCATCGTATTGTAATAAGTGAGTTAAACAAAGTTTAACTAGTGAGTTACGGTGTTTGTGTAAGTGACTTTAACATAACGCTTTAAGTAGCATCCCAGAGCGTTATAATTAGTGATGTGAAAAAAGGTTTAACTAGTGAATCCCGCAAACAGGAATTTCTAAGTGGCGGTGTAAGTGACGTAAACATGACGCTTTAAGTTGTAACACATTGCGTTGCAACAATGCGGTAGTGTTTATTAGGTGTATCACGAGGAAAAGACAAGGGCTAAGCGGTTTATTTGTGTAAGTATATTTCTTTTTATTATTATAACGAGACGATACGTCTTCAAATGCTTACTTATGTAATTGTGTCTTTTTTGTGATTTTTTTGTGGCTGTGTTTGAAAATGTTTGATTTTTATTCCGATTTAAGTGTTTTGGGTCACCAACCGCGTGTTACTTTCAGGACAAGTCGTTTTGATTTTCTTCAGAAATGTAGCTTCTTGTGTTGCAATAAATCAGTAAACGACAATGAATCGTATTATAATAAGTGAGATAAACAACGTTTAACTAGTGAATTACGGTGTTTGTGTAAGTGACGTTAACATAACGCTTTAAGTTGTAACACGTAGCGTTGCAACAATGCGGTAGTGTTTCTTAAGTGTATCACGAGGAAAAGACAAGTGCTGAGCGGCTTATTTGTGTAAGTATATTTCTTTTTATAATGATAACAAGACGATACGTCTTCAAATGCTGTCTTATATAATTGTGTTTTTTTGTGATTTGTTTGTGGCTGTGTTTAAAAATGTTTGATTTTTATTTTTATACCTATTTAACTGTTTTGGGTCACCAACCGCGTTGTACTTTCATTACAAGTTGTTTTGATTTTCTTCAGAAATGTAGCTTCTTGTGTTGCCATAAATCAGTAAATGACAATTCATCGTATTGGAATAAGTGAGTTAAACAAAGATTAACTAGTGAACTACGGTGTTTGTGTAAGTGACTTTAACATAACGCTTAAAGTAGCATCCCAGAGCGTTATAATTAGTGATGTGAAAAAAGGTTTAACTAGTGAATCCCGCAAACAGGAATTTCTAAGTGGCGGTGTAAGTGACGTAAACATGACGCTTTAAGTTGTAACACATAATGTTGCAACAATGCGGTAGTGTTTCTTAAGTGTATCACGAGGAAAAGACAAGTGCTAAGCGGTTTATTTGTGTAAGTATATTTCTTTTTATTATTATAATGAGACGATACGTCTTCAAATGCTTACTTATGTAATTGTGTCTTTTTTGTGATTTTTTTGTGGCTGTGTTTGAAAATGTTTGATTTTTATTCCGATTTAAGCGTTTTGGGTCACCAACTGCGTGTTACTTTCAGGACAAGTCGTTTTGATTTTCTTCAGAAATGTAGCTTCTTGTGTTGCAATAAATCAGTAAACGACAATGAATCGTATTGTAATAAGTGAGATAAACAACGTTTAACTAGTGAATTACGGTGTTTGTGTAAGTGACGTTAACATAACGCTTTAAGTTGTAACACGTAGCGTTGCAACAATGCGGTAGTGTTTCTTAAGTGTATCACGAGGAAAAGACAAGTGCTGAGCGGCTTATTTGTGTAAGTATATTTCTTTTTATTATTATAACGAGACGATACGTATTCAAATGCTTACTTAGTAATTGTATTTCTTATTGTGATTTGTTTGTGGCTGTCCCTGAAAATGATTGATTTTTATTTTAATTCCGATTTAACTGTTTTGGATCACCAACCGCGTTTACTTGCAGGACAAGTCGTTTGGATTTTCTTCAGAAATGTAGCTTCTTTTGTTGCAATAAATCAGTAAATGACAATGCATCGTATTGTAATAAGTGAGTTAAACAAAGTTTAACTAGTGAGTTACGGTGTTTGTGTAAGTGACTTTAACATAACGCTTTAAGTAGCATCCCAGAGCGTTATAATTAGTGATGTGAAAAAAGGTTTAACTAGCGAATCCCGCAAACAGGAATTTCTAAGTGGCGGTGTAAGTGACGTAAACATGACGCTTTAAGTTGTAACACATAGCGTTGCAACATTGCGGTAGTGTTTCTTAAGTGTATCACGAGGAAAAGACAAGTGCTAAGCGGTTTATTTGTGTAAGTATATTTCTTTTTATTATTATAATGAGACGATACGTCTTCAAATGCTTACTTATGTAATTGTGTCTTTTTTGTGATTTTTTTGTGGCTGTGTTTGAAAATGTTTGATTTTTATTCCGATTTAAGCGTTTTGGGTCACCAACTGCGTGTTACTTTCAGGACAAGTCGTTTTGATTTTCTTCAGAAATGTAGCTTCTTGTGTTGCAATAAATCAGTAAACGACAATGAATCGTATTGTAATAAGTGAGATAAACAACGTTTAACTAGTGAATTACGGTGTTTGTGTAAGTGACGTTAACATAACGCTTTAAGTTGTAACACGTAGCGTTGCAACAATGCGGTAGTGTTTCTTAAGTGTATCACGAGGAAAAGACAAGTGCTGAGCGGCTTATTTGTGTAAGTATATTTCTTTTTATTATTATAACGAGACGATACGTATTCAAATGCTTACTTAGTAATTGTATTTCTTATTGTGATTTGTTTGTGGCTGTCCCTGAAAATGATTGATTTTTATTTTAATTCCGATTTAACTGTTTTGGATCACCAACCGCGTTTACTTGCAGGACAAGTCGTTTGGATTTTCTTCAGAAATGTAGCTTCTTTTGTTGCAATAAATCAGTAAATGACAATGCATCGTATTGTAATAAGTGAGTTAAACAAAGTTTAACTAGTGAGTTACGGTGTTTGTGTAAGTGACTTTAACATAACGCTTTAAGTAGCATCCCAGAGCGTTATAATTAGTGATGTGAAAAAAGGTTTAACTAGCGAATCCCGCAAACAGGAATTTCTAAGTGGCGGTGTAAGTGACGTAAACATGACGCTTTAAGTTGTAACACATAGCGTTGCAACATTGCGGTAGTGTTTCTTAAGTGTATCACGTGGAAAAGACAAGTGCTAAGCGATTTATTTGTGTAAGCATATTTCTTTTTATTATTATAACGAGACGATACGTATTCAAATGTTTACTTAGTAATTGTGTTTCTTATTGTGATTTGTTTGTGGCTGTCCTTGAAAATGATTGATTTTTATTTTTATTCCGATTTTACTGTTTTGGATCACCAACCGCGTTTTACTCTCAGGACAAGTCGTTTTGATTTTCTTCAGAAATGTAGCTTCTTGTGTTGCAATAAATCAGTAAACGACAATGCATCGTATTGGAATAAGTGAGATAAACAACGTTTAACTGGTGAATTACGGTGTTTGTGTAAGTGACGTTAACATAACGCTTTAAGTTGTAACACGTAGCGTTGCAACAATGCGGTAGTGTTTATTAGGTGTATCACGAGGAAAAGACAAGGGCTAAGCGGTTTATTTGTGTAAGTATATTTCTTTTTACTATTATAATGAGACGATACATCTTCAAATGCTTACTTATGAAATTGTGTCTTTTTTGTGATTTTTTTGTGGCTGTGTTTGAAAATGTTTGATTTTTATTCCGATTTAAGTGTTTTGGGTCACCAACCGCGTGTTACTTTCAGCACAAGTCGTTTGGATTTTCTTCAGAAATGTAGCTTCTTGTGTTGCAATAAATCAGTAAACGACAATGAATCGTATTGTAATAAGTGAGATAAACAACGTTTAACTGGTGAATTACGGTGTTTGTGTAAGTGACGTTAACATAACGCTTTAAGTTGTAACACGTAGCGTTGCAACAATGCGGTAGTGTTTCTTAAGTGTATCACGAGGAAAAGACAAGTGCTGAGCGGCTTATTTGTGTAAGTATATTTCTTTTTATTATTATAACGAGACGATACGTATTCAAATGCTTACTTAGTAATTGTATTTCTTATTGTGATTTGTTTGTGGCTGTCCCTGAAAATGATTGATTTTTATTTTAATTCCGATTTAACTGTTTTGGATCACCAACCGCGTTTACTTGCAGGACAAGTCGTTTGGAATTTCTTCAGAAATGTAGCTTCTTTTGTTGCAATAAATCAGTAAATGACAATGCATCGTATTGTAATAAGTGAGTTAAACAAAGTTTAACTAGTGAGTTACGGTGTTTGTGTAAGTGACTTTAACATAACGCTTTAAGTAGCATCCCAGAGCGTTATAATTAGTGATGTGAAAAAAGGTTTAACTAGCGAATCCCGCAAACAGGAATTTCTAAGTGGCGGTGTAAGTGACGTAAACATGACGCTTTAAGTTGTAACACATAGCGTTGCAACAATGCGGTAGTGTTTCTTAAGTGTATCACGTGGAAAAGACAAGTGCTAAGCGATTTATTTGTGTAAGTATATTTCTTTTTATTATTATAACGAGACGATACGTATTCAAATGTTTACTTAGTAATTGTGTTTCTTATTGTGATTTGTTTGTGGCTGTCCTTGAAAATGATTGATTTTTATTTTTATTCCGATTTTACTGTTTTGGATCACCAACCGCGTTTTACTCTCAGGACAAGTCGTTTTGATTTTCTTCAGAAATGTAGCTTCTTGTGTTGCAATAAATCAGTAAACGACAATGCATCGTATTGGAATAAGTGAGATAAACAACGTTTAACTGGTGAATTACGGTGTTTGTGTAAGTGACGTTAACATAACGCTTTAAGTTGTAACACGTAGCGTTGCAACAATGCGGTAGTGTTTTTTAAGTGTATCACGAGGAAAAGACAAGTGCTGAGCGGCTTATTTGTGTAAGTATATTTCTTTTTATTATTATAACGAGACGATACGTATTCAAATGCTTACTTAGTAATTGTATTTCTTATTGTGATTTGTTTGTGGCTGTCCCTGCAAATGATTGATTTTTATTTTAATTCCGATTTTACTGTTTTGGATCACCAACCGCGTTTACTTTCAGGACAAGTCGTTTGGATTTTCTTCAGAAATGTAGCTTCTTGTGTTGCAATAAATCAGTAAATGACAATGCATCGTATTGTAATAAGTGAGTTAAACAAAGTTTAACTAGTGAGTTACGGTGTTTGTGTAAGTGACTTTAACATAACGCTTTAAGTAGCATCCCAGAGCGTTATAATTAGTGATGTGAAAAAAGGTTTAACTAGTGAATCCCGCAAACAGGAATTTCTAAGTGGCGGTGTAAGTGACGTAAACATGACGCTTTAAGTTGTAACACATTGCGTTGCAACAATGCGGTAGTGTTTATTAGGTGTATCACGAGGAAAAGACAAGGGCTAAGCGGTTTATTTGTGTAAGTATATTTCTTTTTATTATTATAACGAGACGATACGTCTTCAAATGCTTACTTATGTAATTGTGTCTTTTTTGTGATTTTTTTGTGGCTGTGTTTGAAAATGTTTGATTTTTATTCCGATTTAAGTGTTTTGGGTCACCAACCGCGTGTTACTTTCAGGACAAGTCGTTTTGATTTTCTTCAGAAATGTAGCTTCTTGTGTTGCAATAAATCAGTAAACGACAATGAATCGTATTATAATAAGTGAGATAAACAACGTTTAACTAGTGAATTACGGTGTTTGTGTAAGTGACGTTAACATAACGCTTTAAGTTGTAACACGTAGCGTTGCAACAATGCGGTAGTGTTTCTTAAGTGTATCACGAGGAAAAGACAAGTGCTGAGCGGCTTATTTGTGTAAGTATATTTCTTTTTATAATGATAACAAGACGATACGTCTTCAAATGCTGTCTTATATAATTGTGTTTTTTTGTGATTTGTTTGTGGCTGTGTTTAAAAATGTTTGATTTTTATTTTTATACCTATTTAACTGTTTTGGGTCACCAACCGCGTTGTACTTTCATTACAAGTTGTTTTGATTTTCTTCAGAAATGTAGCTTCTTGTGTTGCCATAAATCAGTAAATGACAATTCATCGTATTGGAATAAGTGAGTTAAACAAAGATTAACTAGTGAACTACGGTGTTTGTGTAAGTGACTTTAACATAACGCTTAAAGTAGCATCCCAGAGCGTTATAATTAGTGATGTGAAAAAAGGTTTAACTAGTGAATCCCGCAAACAGGAATTTCTAAGTGGCGGTGTAAGTGACGTAAACATGACGCTTTAAGTTGTAACACATAATGTTGCAACAATGCGGTAGTGTTTCTTAAGTGTATCACGAGGAAAAGACAAGTGCTAAGCGGTTTATTTGTGTAAGTATATTTCTTTTTATTATTATAATGAGACGATACGTCTTCAAATGCTTACTTATGTAATTGTGTCTTTTTTGTGATTTTTTTGTGGCTGTGTTTGAAAATGTTTGATTTTTATTCCGATTTAAGCGTTTTGGGTCACCAACTGCGTGTTACTTTCAGGACAAGTCGTTTTGATTTTCTTCAGAAATGTAGCTTCTTGTGTTGCAATAAATCAGTAAACGACAATGAATCGTATTGTAATAAGTGAGATAAACAACGTTTAACTAGTGAATTACGGTGTTTGTGTAAGTGACGTTAACATAACGCTTTAAGTTGTAACACGTAGCGTTGCAACAATGCGGTAGTGTTTATTAGGTGTATCACGAGGAAAAGACAAGGGCTAAGCGGTTTATTTGTGTAAGTATATTTCTTTTTATTATTATAACGAGACGATACGTCTTCAAATGCTTACTTATGTAATTGTGTCTTTTTTGTGATTTTTTTGTGGCTGTGTTTGAAAATGTTTGATTTTTATTCCGATTTAAGCGTTTTGGGTCACCAACTGCGTGTTACTTTCAGGACAAGTCGTTTTGATTTTCTTCAGAAATGTAGCTTCTTGTGTTGCAATAAATCAGTAAACGACAATGAATCGTATTGTAATAAGTGAGATAAACAACGTTTAACTAGTGAATTACGGTGTTTGTGTAAGTGACGTTAACATAACGCTTTAAGTTGTAACACGTAGCGTTGCAACAATGCGGTAGTGTTTCTTAAGTGTATCACGAGGAAAAGACAAGTGCTGAGCGGCTTATTTGTGTAAGTATATTTCTTTTTATTATTATAACGAGACGATACGTATTCAACTGCTTACTTAGTAATTGTATTTCTTATTGTGATTTGTTTGTGGCTGTCCCTGAAAATGATTGATTTTTATTTTAATTCCGATTTAACTGTTTTGGATCACCAACCGCGTTTACTTGCAGGACAAGTCGTTTGGATTTTCTTCAGAAATGTAGCTTCTTTTGTTGCAATAAATCAGTAAATGACAATGCATCGTATTGTAATAAGTGAGTTAAACAAAGTTTAACTAGTGAGTTACGGTGTTTGTGTAAGTGACTTTAACATAACGCTTTAAGTAGCATCCCAGAGCGTTATAATTAGTGATGTGAAAAAAGGTTTAACTAGCGAATCCCGCAAACAGGAATTTCTAAGTGGCGGTGTAAGTGACGTAAACATGACGCTTTAAGTTGTAACACATAGCGTTGCAACATTGCGGTAGTGTTTCTTAAGTGTATCACGTGGAAAAGACAAGTGCTAAGCGATTTATTTGTGTAAGTATATTTCTTTTTATTATTATAACGAGACGATACGTATTCAAATGTTTACTTAGTAATTGTGTTTCTTATTGTGATTTGTTTGTGGCTGTCCTTGAAAATGATTGATTTTTATTTTTATTCCGATTTTACTGTTTTGGATCACCAACCGCGTTTTACTCTCAGGACAAGTCGTTTTGATTTTCTTCAGAAATGTAGCTTCTTGTGTTGCAATAAATCAGTAAACGACAATGCATCGTATTGGAATAAGTGAGATAAACAACGTTTAACTGGTGAATTACGGTGTTTGTGTAAGTGACGTTAACATAACGCTTTAAGTTGTAACACGTAGCGTTGCAACAATGCGGTAGTGTTTTTTAAGTGTATCACGAGGAAAAGACAAGTGCTGAGCGGCTTATTTGTGTAAGTATATTTCTTTTTATTATTATAACGAGACGATACGTATTCAAATGCTTACTTAGTAATTGTATTTCTTATTGTGATTTGTTTGTGGCTGTCCCTGCAAATGATTGATTTTTATTTTAATTCCGATTTTACTGTTTTGGATCACCAACCGCGTTTACTTTCAGGACAAGTCGTTTGGATTTTCTTCAGAAATGTAGCTTCTTGTGTTGCAATAAATCAGTAAATGACAATGCATCGTATTGTAATAAGTGAGTTAAACAAAGTTTAACTAGTGAGTTACGGTGTTTGTGTAAGTGACTTTAACATAACGCTTTAAGTAGCATCCCAGAGCGTTATAATTAGTGATGTGAAAAAAGGTTTAACTAGTGAATCCCGCAAACAGGAATTTCTAAGTGGCGGTGTAAGTGACGTAAACATGACGCTTTAAGTTGTAACACATAATGTTGCAACAATGCGGTAGTGTTTCTTAAGTGTATCACGAGGAAAAGACAAGTGCTAAGCGGTTTATTTGTGTAAGTATATTTCTTTTTATTATTATAATGAGACGATACGTCTTCAAATGCTTACTTATGTAATTGTGTCTTTTTTGTGATTTTTTTGTGGCTGTGTTTGAAAATGTTTGATTTTTATTCCGATTTAAGTGTTTTGGGTCACCAACCGCGTGTTACTTTCAGCACAAGTCGTTTGGATTTTCTTCAGAAATGTAGCTTCTTGTGTTGCAATAAATCAGTAAACGACAATGAATCGTATTGTAATAAGTGAGATAAA
This sequence comes from Hypercompe scribonia, assembly GCA_949316085.1. Classification (NCBI taxonomy): domain Eukaryota; kingdom Metazoa; phylum Arthropoda; class Insecta; order Lepidoptera; family Erebidae; genus Hypercompe; species Hypercompe scribonia. Next base: position 19,848,018 of record OX438982.1, on the reverse strand, counting down.
CAACGTTTAACTGGTGAATTACGGTGTTTGTGTAAGTGACGTTAACATAACGCTTTAAGTTGTAACACGTAGCGTTGCAACAATGCGGTAGTGTTTCTTAAGTGTATCACGAGGAAAAGACAAGTGCTGAGCGGCTTATTTGTGTAAGTATATTTCTTTTTATTATTATAACGAGACGATACGTATTCAAATGCTTACTTAGTAATTGTATTTCTTATTGTGATTTGTTTGTGGCTGTCCCTGAAAATGATTGATTTTTATTTTAATTCCGATTTAACTGTTTTGGATCACCAACCGCGTTTACTTGCAGGACAAGTCGTTTGGATTTTCTTCAGAAATGTAGCTTCTTTTGTTGCAATAAATCAGTAAATGACAATGCATCGTATTGTAATAAGTGAGTTAAACAAAGTTTAACTAGTGAGTTACGGTGTTTGTGTAAGTGACTTTAACATAACGCTTTAAGTAGCATCCCAGAGCGTTATAATTAGTGATGTGAAAAAAGGTTTAACTAGCGAATCCCGCAAACAGGAATTTCTAAGTGGCGGTGTAAGTGACGTAAACATGACGCTTTAAGTTGTAACACATAGCGTTGCAACATTGCGGTAGTGTTTCTTAAGTGTATCACGTGGAAAAGACAAGTGCTAAGCGATTTATTTGTGTAAGCATATTTCTTTTTATTATTATAACGAGACGATACGTATTCAAATGTTTACTTAGTAATTGTGTTTCTTATTGTGATTTGTTTGTGGCTGTCCTTGAAAATGATTGATTTTTATTTTTATTCCGATTTTACTGTTTTGGATCACCAACCGCGTTTTACTCTCAGGACAAGTCGTTTTGATTTTCTTCAGAAATGTAGCTTCTTGTGTTGCAATAAATCAGTAAACGACAATGCATCGTATTGGAATAAGTGAGATAAACAACGTTTAACTGGTGAATTACGGTGTTTGTGTAAGTGACGTTAACATAACGCTTTAAGTTGTAACACGTAGCGTTGCAACAATGCGGTAGTGTTTATTAGGTGTATCACGAGGAAAAGACAAGGGCTAAGCGGTTTATTTGTGTAAGTATATTTCTTTTTACTATTATAATGAGACGATACATCTTCAAATGCTTACTTATGAAATTGTGTCTTTTTTGTGATTTTTTTGTGGCTGTGTTTGAAAATGTTTGATTTTTATTCCGATTTAAGTGTTTTGGGTCACCAACCGCGTGTTACTTTCAGCACAAGTCGTTTGGATTTTCTTCAGAAATGTAGCTTCTTGTGTTGCAATAAATCAGTAAACGACAATGAATCGTATTGTAATAAGTGAGATAAACAACGTTTAACTGGTGAATTACGGTGTTTGTGTAAGTGACGTTAACATAACGCTTTAAGTTGTAACACGTAGCGTTGCAACAATGCGGTAGTGTTTCTTAAGTGTATCACGAGGAAAAGACAAGTGCTGAGCGGCTTATTTGTGTAAGTATATTTCTTTTTATTATTATAACGAGACGATACGTATTCAAATGCTTACTTAGTAATTGTATTTCTTATTGTGATTTGTTTGTGGCTGTCCCTGAAAATGATTGATTTTTATTTTAATTCCGATTTAACTGTTTTGGATCACCAACCGCGTTTACTTGCAGGACAAGTCGTTTGGATTTTCTTCAGAAATGTAGCTTCTTTTGTTGCAATAAATCAGTAAATGACAATGCATCGTATTGTAATAAGTGAGTTAAACAAAGTTTAACTAGTGAGTTACGGTGTTTGTGTAAGTGACTTTAACATAACGCTTTAAGTAGCATCCCAGAGCGTTATAATTAGTGATGTGAAAAAAGGTTTAACTAGCGAATCCCGCAAACAGGAATTTCTAAGTGGCGGTGTAAGTGACGTAAACATGACGCTTTAAGTTGTAACACATAATGTTGCAACAATGCGGTAGTGTTTCTTAAGTGTATCACGAGGAAAAGACAAGTGCTAAGCGGTTTATTTGTGTAAGTATATTTCTTTTTATTATTATAATGAGACGATACGTCTTCAAATGCTTACTTATGTAATTGTGTCTTTTTTGTGATTTTTTTGTGGCTGTGTTTGAAAATGTTTGATTTTTATTCCGATTTAAGCGTTTTGGGTCACCAACTGCGTGTTACTTTCAGGACAAGTCGTTTTGATTTTCTTCAGAAATGTAGCTTCTTGTGTTGCAATAAATCAGTAAACGACAATGAATCGTATTGTAATAAGTGAGATAAACAACGTTTAACTAGTGAATTACGGTGTTTGTGTAAGTGACGTTAACATAACGCTTTAAGTTGTAACACGTAGCGTTGCAACAATGCGGTAGTGTTTCTTAAGTGTATCACGAGGAAAAGACAAGTGCTGAGCGGCTTATTTGTGTAAGTATATTTCTTTTTATTATTATAACGAGACGATACGTATTCAAATGCTTACTTAGTAATTGTATTTCTTATTGTGATTTGTTTGTGGCTGTCCCTGAAAATGATTGATTTTTATTTTAATTCCGATTTAACTGTTTTGGATCACCAACCGCGTTTACTTGCAGGACAAGTCGTTTGGATTTTCTTCAGAAATGTAGCTTCTTTTGTTGCAATAAATCAGTAAATGACAATGCATCGTATTGTAATAAGTGAGTTAAACAAAGTTTAACTAGTGAGTTACGGTGTTTGTGTAAGTGACTTTAACATAACGCTTTAAGTAGCATCCCAGAGCGTTATAATTAGTGATGTGAAAAAAGGTTTAACTAGCGAATCCCGCAAACAGGAATTTCTAAGTGGCGGTGTAAGTGACGTAAACATGACGCTTTAAGTTGTAACACATAGCGTTGCAACATTGCGGTAGTGTTTCTTAAGTGTATCACGTGGAAAAGACAAGTGCTAAGCGATTTATTTGTGTAAGCATATTTCTTTTTATTATTATAACGAGACGATACGTATTCAAATGTTTACTTAGTAATTGTGTTTCTTATTGTGATTTGTTTGTGGCTGTCCTTGAAAATGATTGATTTTTATTTTTATTCCGATTTTACTGTTTTGGATCACCAACCGCGTTTTACTCTCAGGACAAGTCGTTTTGATTTTCTTCAGAAATGTAGCTTCTTGTGTTGCAATAAATCAGTAAACGACAATGCATCGTATTGGAATAAGTGAGATAAACAACGTTTAACTGGTGAATTACGGTGTTTGTGTAAGTGACGTTAACATAACGCTTTAAGTTGTAACACGTAGCGTTGCAACAATGCGGTAGTGTTTATTAGGTGTATCACGAGGAAAAGACAAGGGCTAAGCGGTTTATTTGTGTAAGTATATTTCTTTTTACTATTATAATGAGACGATACATCTTCAAATGCTTACTTATGAAATTGTGTCTTTTTTGTGATTTTTTTGTGGCTGTGTTTGAAAATGTTTGATTTTTATTCCGATTTAAGTGTTTTGGGTCACCAACCGCGTGTTACTTTCAGCACAAGTCGTTTGGATTTTCTTCAGAAATGTAGCTTCTTGTGTTGCAATAAATCAGTAAACGACAATGAATCGTATTGTAATAAGTGAGATAAACAACGTTTAACTGGTGAATTACGGTGTTTGTGTAAGTGACGTTAACATAACGCTTTAAGTTGTAACACGTAGCGTTGCAACAATGCGGTAGTGTTTCTTAAGTGTATCACGAGGAAAAGACAAGTGCTGAGCGGCTTATTTGTGTAAGTATATTTCTTTTTATTATTATAACGAGACGATACGTATTCAAATGCTTACTTAGTAATTGTATTTCTTATTGTGATTTGTTTGTGGCTGTCCCTGAAAATGATTGATTTTTATTTTAATTCCGATTTAACTGTTTTGGATCACCAACCGCGTTTACTTGCAGGACAAGTCGTTTGGAATTTCTTCAGAAATGTAGCTTCTTTTGTTGCAATAAATCAGTAAATGACAATGCATCGTATTGTAATAAGTGAGTTAAACAAAGTTTAACTAGTGAGTTACGGTGTTTGTGTAAGTGACTTTAACATAACGCTTTAAGTAGCATCCCAGAGCGTTATAATTAGTGATGTGAAAAAAGGTTTAACTAGCGAATCCCGCAAACAGGAATTTCTAAGTGGCGGTGTAAGTGACGTAAACATGACGCTTTAAGTTGTAACACATAGCGTTGCAACAATGCGGTAGTGTTTCTTAAGTGTATCACGTGGAAAAGACAAGTGCTAAGCGATTTATTTGTGTAAGTATATTTCTTTTTATTATTATAACGAGACGATACGTATTCAAATGTTTACTTAGTAATTGTGTTTCTTATTGTGATTTGTTTGTGGCTGTCCTTGAAAATGATTGATTTTTATTTTTATTCCGATTTTACTGTTTTGGATCACCAACCGCGTTTTACTCTCAGGACAAGTCGTTTTGATTTTCTTCAGAAATGTAGCTTCTTGTGTTGCAATAAATCAGTAAACGACAATGCATCGTATTGGAATAAGTGAGATAAACAACGTTTAACTGGTGAATTACGGTGTTTGTGTAAGTGACGTTAACATAACGCTTTAAGTTGTAACACGTAGCGTTGCAACAATGCGGTAGTGTTTTTTAAGTGTATCACGAGGAAAAGACAAGTGCTGAGCGGCTTATTTGTGTAAGTATATTTCTTTTTATTATTATAACGAGACGATACGTATTCAAATGCTTACTTAGTAATTGTATTTCTTATTGTGATTTGTTTGTGGCTGTCCCTGCAAATGATTGATTTTTATTTTAATTCCGATTTTACTGTTTTGGATCACCAACCGCGTTTACTTTCAGGACAAGTCGTTTGGATTTTCTTCAGAAATGTAGCTTCTTGTGTTGCAATAAATCAGTAAATGACAATGCATCGTATTGTAATAAGTGAGTTAAACAAAGTTTAACTAGTGAGTTACGGTGTTTGTGTAAGTGACTTTAACATAACGCTTTAAGTAGCATCCCAGAGCGTTATAATTAGTGATGTGAAAAAAGGTTTAACTAGTGAATCCCGCAAACAGGAATTTCTAAGTGGCGGTGTAAGTGACGTAAACATGACGCTTTAAGTTGTAACACATAATGTTGCAACAATGCGGTAGTGTTTCTTAAGTGTATCACGAGGAAAAGACAAGTGCTAAGCGGTTTATTTGTGTAAGTATATTTCTTTTTATTATTATAATGAGACGATACGTCTTCAAATGCTTACTTATGTAATTGTGTCTTTTTTGTGATTTTTTTGTGGCTGTGTTTGAAAATGTTTGATTTTTATTCCGATTTAAGTGTTTTGGGTCACCAACCGCGTGTTACTTTCAGCACAAGTCGTTTGGATTTTCTTCAGAAATGTAGCTTCTTGTGTTGCAATAAATCAGTAAACGACAATGAATCGTATTGTAATAAGTGAGATAAACAACGTTTAACTGGTGAATTACGGTGTTTGTGTAAGTGACGTTAACATAACGCTTTAAGTTGTAACACGTAGCGTTGCAACAATGCGGTAGTGTTTCTTAAGTGTATCACGAGGAAAAGACAAGTGCTGAGCGGCTTATTTGTGTAAGTATATTTCTTTTTATTATTATAACGAGACGATACGTATTCAAATGCTTACTTAGTAATTGTATTTCTTATTGTGATTTGTTTGTGGCTGTCCCTGAAAATGATTGATTTTTATTTTAATTCCGATTTAACTGTTTTGGATCACCAACCGCGTTTACTTGCAGGACAAGTCGTTTGGATTTTCTTCAGAAATGTAGCTTCTTTTGTTGCAATAAATCAGTAAATGACAATGCATCGTATTGTAATAAGTGAGTTAAACAAAGTTTAACTAGTGAGTTACGGTGTTTGTGTAAGTGACTTTAACATAACGCTTTAAGTAGCATCCCAGAGCGTTATAATTAGTGATGTGAAAAAAGGTTTAACTAGCGAATCCCGCAAACAGGAATTTCTAAGTGGCGGTGTAAGTGACGTAAACATGACGCTTTAAGTTGTAACACATAGCGTTGCAACATTGCGGTAGTGTTTCTTAAGTGTATCACGTGGAAAAGACAAGTGCTAAGCGATTTATTTGTGTAAGCATATTTCTTTTTATTATTATAACGAGACGATACGTATTCAAATGTTTACTTAGTAATTGTGTTTCTTATTGTGATTTGTTTGTGGCTGTCCTTGAAAATGATTGATTTTTATTTTTATTCCGATTTTACTGTTTTGGATCACCAACCGCGTTTTACTCTCAGGACAAGTCGTTTTGATTTTCTTCAGAAATGTAGCTTCTTGTGTTGCAATAAATCAGTAAACGACAATGCATCGTATTGGAATAAGTGAGATAAACAACGTTTAACTGGTGAATTACGGTGTTTGTGTAAGTGACGTTAACATAACGCTTTAAGTTGTAACACGTAGCGTTGCAACAATGCGGTAGTGTTTATTAGGTGTATCACGAGGAAAAGACAAGGGCTAAGCGGTTTATTTGTGTAAGTATATTTCTTTTTACTATTATAATGAGACGATACATCTTCAAATGCTTACTTATGAAATTGTGTCTTTTTTGTGATTTTTTTGTGGCTGTGTTTGAAAATGTTTGATTTTTATTCCGATTTAAGTGTTTTGGGTCACCAACCGCGTGTTACTTTCAGCACAAGTCGTTTGGATTTTCTTCAGAAATGTAGCTTCTTGTGTTGCAATAAATCAGTAAACGACAATGAATCGTATTGTAATAAGTGAGATAAACAACGTTTAACTGGTGAATTACGGTGTTTGTGTAAGTGACGTTAACATAACGCTTTAAGTTGTAACACGTAGCGTTGCAACAATGCGGTAGTGTTTCTTAAGTGTATCACGAGGAAAAGACAAGTGCTGAGCGGCTTATTTGTGTAAGTATATTTCTTTTTATTATTATAACGAGACGATACGTATTCAAATGCTTACTTAGTAATTGTATTTCTTATTGTGATTTGTTTGTGGCTGTCCCTGAAAATGATTGATTTTTATTTTAATTCCGATTTAACTGTTTTGGATCACCAACCGCGTTTACTTGCAGGACAAGTCGTTTGGATTTTCTTCAGAAATGTAGCTTCTTTTGTTGCAATAAATCAGTAAATGACAATGCATCGTATTGTAATAAGTGAGTTAAACAAAGTTTAACTAGTGAGTTACGGTGTTTGTGTAAGTGACTTTAACATAACGCTTTAAGTAGCATCCCAGAGCGTTATAATTAGTGATGTGAAAAAAGGTTTAACTAGCGAATCCCGCAAACAGGAATTTCTAAGTGGCGGTGTAAGTGACGTAAACATGACGCTTTAAGTTGTAACACATAATGTTGCAACAATGCGGTAGTGTTTCTTAAGTGTATCACGAGGAAAAGACAAGTGCTAAGCGGTTTATTTGTGTAAGTATATTTCTTTTTATTATTATAATGAGACGATACGTCTTCAAATGCTTACTTATGTAATTGTGTCTTTTTTGTGATTTTTTTGTGGCTGTGTTTGAAAATGTTTGATTTTTATTCCGATTTAAGCGTTTTGGGTCACCAACTGCGTGTTACTTTCAGGACAAGTCGTTTTGATTTTCTTCAGAAATGTAGCTTCTTGTGTTGCAATAAATCAGTAAACGACAATGAATCGTATTGTAATAAGTGAGATAAACAACGTTTAACTAGTGAATTACGGTGTTTGTGTAAGTGACGTTAACATAACGCTTTAAGTTGTAACACGTAGCGTTGCAACAATGCGGTAGTGTTTCTTAAGTGTATCACGAGGAAAAGACAAGTGCTGAGCGGCTTATTTGTGTAAGTATATTTCTTTTTATTATTATAACGAGACGATACGTATTCAAATGCTTACTTAGTAATTGTATTTCTTATTGTGATTTGTTTGTGGCTGTCCCTGAAAATGATTGATTTTTATTTTAATTCCGATTTAACTGTTTTGGATCACCAACCGCGTTTACTTGCAGGACAAGTCGTTTGGATTTTCTTCAGAAATGTAGCTTCTTTTGTTGCAATAAATCAGTAAATGACAATGCATCGTATTGTAATAAGTGAGTTAAACAAAGTTTAACTAGTGAGTTACGGTGTTTGTGTAAGTGACTTTAACATAACGCTTTAAGTAGCATCCCAGAGCGTTATAATTAGTGATGTGAAAAAAGGTTTAACTAGCGAATCCCGCAAACAGGAATTTCTAAGTGGCGGTGTAAGTGACGTAAACATGACGCTTTAAGTTGTAACACATAGCGTTGCAACATTGCGGTAGTGTTTCTTAAGTGTATCACGTGGAAAAGACAAGTGCTAAGCGATTTATTTGTGTAAGCATATTTCTTTTTATTATTATAACGAGACGATACGTATTCAAATGTTTACTTAGTAATTGTGTTTCTTATTGTGATTTGTTTGTGGCTGTCCTTGAAAATGATTGATTTTTATTTTTATTCCGATTTTACTGTTTTGGATCACCAACCGCGTTTTACTCTCAGGACAAGTCGTTTTGATTTTCTTCAGAAATGTAGCTTCTTGTGTTGCAATAAATCAGTAAACGACAATGCATCGTATTGGAATAAGTGAGATAAACAACGTTTAACTGGTGAATTACGGTGTTTGTGTAAGTGACGTTAACATAACGCTTTAAGTTGTAACACGTAGCGTTGCAACAATGCGGTAGTGTTTATTAGGTGTATCACGAGGAAAAGACAAGGGCTAAGCGGTTTATTTGTGTAAGTATATTTCTTTTTACTATTATAATGAGACGATACATCTTCAAATGCTTACTTATGAAATTGTGTCTTTTTTGTGATTTTTTTGTGGCTGTGTTTGAAAATGTTTGATTTTTATTCCGATTTAAGTGTTTTGGGTCACCAACCGCGTGTTACTTTCAGCACAAGTCGTTTGGATTTTCTTCAGAAATGTAGCTTCTTGTGTTGCAATAAATCAGTAAACGACAATGAATCGTATTGTAATAAGTGAGATAAACAACGTTTAACTGGTGAATTACGGTGTTTGTGTAAGTGACGTTAACATAACGCTTTAAGTTGTAACACGTAGCGTTGCAACAATGCGGTAGTGTTTCTTAAGTGTATCACGAGGAAAAGACAAGTGCTGAGCGGCTTATTTGTGTAAGTATATTTCTTTTTATTATTATAACGAGACGATACGTATTCAAATGCTTACTTAGTAATTGTATTTCTTATTGTGATTTGTTTGTGGCTGTCCCTGAAAATGATTGATTTTTATTTTAATTCCGATTTAACTGTTTTGGATCACCAACCGCGTTTACTTGCAGGACAAGTCGTTTGGATTTTCTTCAGAAATGTAGCTTCTTTTGTTGCAATAAATCAGTAAATGACAATGCATCGTATTGTAATAAGTGAGTTAAACAAAGTTTAACTAGTGAGTTACGGTGTTTGTGTAAGTGACTTTAACATAACGCTTTAAGTAGCATCCCAGAGCGTTATAATTAGTGATGTGAAAAAAGGTTTAACTAGCGAATCCCGCAAACAGGAATTTCTAAGTGGCGGTGTAAGTGACGTAAACATGACGCTTTAAGTTGTAACACATTGCGTTGCAACAATGCGGTAGTGTTTATTAGGTGTATCACGAGGAAAAGACAAGGGCTAAGCGGTTTATTTGTGTAAGTATATTTCTTTTTATTATTATAACGAGACGATACGTCTTCAAATGCTTACTTATGTAATTGTGTCTTTTTTGTGATTTTTTTGTGGCTGTGTTTGAAAATGTTTGATTTTTATTCCGATTTAAGTGTTTTGGGTCACCAACCGCGTGTTACTTTCAGGACAAGTCGTTTTGATTTTCTTCAGAAATGTAGCTTCTTGTGTTGCAATAAATCAGTAAACGACAATGAATCGTATTATAATAAGTGAGATAAACAACGTTTAACTAGTGAATTACGGTGTTTGTGTAAGTGACGTTAACATAACGCTTTAAGTTGTAACACGTAGCGTTGCAACAATGCGGTAGTGTTTCTTAAGTGTATCACGAGGAAAAGACAAGTGCTGAGCGGCTTATTTGTGTAAGTATATTTCTTTTTATAATGATAACAAGACGATACGTCTTCAAATGCTGTCTTATATAATTGTGTTTTTTTGTGATTTGTTTGTGGCTGTGTTTAAAAATGTTTGATTTTTATTTTTATACCTATTTAACTGTTTTGGGTCACCAACCGCGTTGTACTTTCATTACAAGTTGTTTTGATTTTCTTCAGAAATGTAGCTTCTTGTGTTGCCATAAATCAGTAAATGACAATTCATCGTATTGGAATAAGTGAGTTAAACAAAGATTAACTAGTGAACTACGGTGTTTGTGTAAGTGACTTTAACATAACGCTTAAAGTAGCATCCCAGAGCGTTATAATTAGTGATGTGAAAAAAGGTTTAACTAGTGAATCCCGCAAACAGGAATTTCTAAGTGGCGGTGTAAGTGACGTAAACATGACGCTTTAAGTTGTAACACATAATGTTGCAACAATGCGGTAGTGTTTCTTAAGTGTATCACGAGGAAAAGACAAGTGCTAAGCGGTTTATTTGTGTAAGTATATTTCTTTTTATTATTATAATGAGACGATACGTCTTCAAATGCTTACTTATGTAATTGTGTCTTTTTTGTGATTTTTTTGTGGCTGTGTTTGAAAATGTTTGATTTTTATTCCGATTTAAGCGTTTTGGGTCACCAACTGCGTGTTACTTTCAGGACAAGTCGTTTTGATTTTCTTCAGAAATGTAGCTTCTTGTGTTGCAATAAATCAGTAAACGACAATGAATCGTATTGTAATAAGTGAGATAAACAACGTTTAACTAGTGAATTACGGTGTTTGTGTAAGTGACGTTAACATAACGCTTTAAGTTGTAACACGTAGCGTTGCAACAATGCGGTAGTGTTTCTTAAGTGTATCACGAGGAAAAGACAAGTGCTGAGCGGCTTATTTGTGTAAGTATATTTCTTTTTATTATTATAACGAGACGATACGTATTCAAATGCTTACTTAGTAATTGTATTTCTTATTGTGATTTGTTTGTGGCTGTCCCTGAAAATGATTGATTTTTATTTTAATTCCGATTTAACTGTTTTGGATCACCAACCGCGTTTACTTGCAGGACAAGTCGTTTGGATTTTCTTCAGAAATGTAGCTTCTTTTGTTGCAATAAATCAGTAAATGACAATGCATCGTATTGTAATAAGTGAGTTAAACAAAGTTTAACTAGTGAGTTACGGTGTTTGTGTAAGTGACTTTAACATAACGCTTTAAGTAGCATCCCAGAGCGTTATAATTAGTGATGTGAAAAAAGGTTTAACTAGCGAATCCCGCAAACAGGAATTTCTAAGTGGCGGTGTAAGTGACGTAAACATGACGCTTTAAGTTGTAACACATAGCGTTGCAACATTGCGGTAGTGTTTCTTAAGTGTATCACGTGGAAAAGACAAGTGCTAAGCGATTTATTTGTGTAAGTATATTTCTTTTTATTATTATAACGAGACGATACGTATTCAAATGTTTACTTAGTAATTGTGTTTCTTATTGTGATTTGTTTGTGGCTGTCCTTGAAAATGATTGATTTTTATTTTTATTCCGATTTTACTGTTTTGGATCACCAACCGCGTTTTACTCTCAGGACAAGTCGTTTTGATTTTCTTCAGAAATGTAGCTTCTTGTGTTGCAATAAATCAGTAAACGACAATGCATCGTATTGGAATAAGTGAGATAAACAACGTTTAACTGGTGAATTACGGTGTTTGTGTAAGTGACGTTAACATAACGCTTTAAGTTGTAACACGTAGCGTTGCAACAATGCGGTAGTGTTTCTTAAGTGTATCACGAGGAAAAGACAAGTGCTGAGCGGCTTATTTGTGTAAGTATATTTCTTTTTATTATTATAACGAGACGATACGTATTCAAATGCTTACTTAGTAATTGTATTTCTTATTGTGATTTGTTTGTGGCTGTCCCTGTAAATGATTGATTTTTATTTTAATTCCGATTTTACTGTTTTGGATCACCAACCGCGTTTACTTTCAGGACAAGTTGTTTTGATTTTCTTCAGAAATGTAGCTTCTTGTGTTGCCATAAATCAGTAAATGACAATTCATCGTATTGGAATAAGTGAGATAAACAACGTTTAACTAGTGAATTACGGTGTTTGTGTAAGTGACGTTAACATAACGCTTTAAGTTGTAACACGTAGCGTTGCAACAATGCGGTAGTGCTTCTTAAGTGTATCACGAGGAAAAGACAAGTGCTGAGCGGCTTATTTGTGTAAGTATATTTCTTTTTATAATGATAACAAGACGATACGTCTTCAAATGCTGTCTTATATAATTGTGTTTTTTTGTGATTTGTTTGTGGCTGTGTTTAAAAATGTTTGATTTTTATTTTTATACCTATTTTACTGTTTTGGGTCACCAACCGCGTTGTACTTTCATTACAAATTGTTTTGATTTTCTTCAGAAATGTAGCTTCTTGTGTTGCCATAAATCAGTAAATGATAATTCATCGTATTGGAATAAGTGAGTTAAACAAAGATTAACTAGTGAACTACGGTGTTTGTGTAAGTGACTTTAACATAACGCTTTAAGTAGCATCCCAGAGCGTTATAATTAGTGATGTGAAAAAATGTTTAACTAGTGAATCCCGCAAACAGGAATTTCTAAGTGGCGGTGTAAGTGACGTAAACATGACGCTTTAAGTTGTAACACATAATGTTGCAACAATGCGGTAGTGTTTCTTAAGTGTATCACGAGGAAAAGACAAGTGCTAAGCGGTTTATTTGTGTAAGTATATTTCTTTTTATTATTATAACGAGACAATACGTCTTCAAATGCTTACTTATGTAATTGTGTCTTTTTTGTGATTTTTTTGTGGCTGTGTTTGAAAATGTTTGATTTTTATTCCGATTTAAGTGTTTTGGGTCACCAACCGCGTGTTACTTTCAGGACAAGTCGTTTTGATTTTCTTCAGAAATGTAGTTTCTTGTGTTGCAATAAATCAGTAAACGACAATGGACCGTATTGTAATAAGTGAGATAAACAACGTTTAACTAGTGAATTACGGTGTTTGTGTAAGTGACGTTAACATAACGCTTTAAGTTGTAACACGTAGCGTTGCAACAATGCGGTAGTGTTTCTTAAGTGTATCACGAGGAAAAGACAAGTGCTGAGCGGCTTATTTGTGTAAGTATATTTCTTTTTATAATGATAACAAGACGATACGTCTTCAAATGCTGTCTTATATAATTGTGTTTTTTTGTGATTTGTTTGTGGCTGTGTTTAAAAATGTTTGATTTTTATTTTTATACCTATTTAACTGTTTTGGGTCACCAACCGCGTTGTACTCTCATTACAAGTTGTTTTGATTTTCTTCAGAAATGTAGCTTCTTGTGTTGCCATAAATCAGTAAATGACAATTCATCGTATTGGAATAAGTGAGTTAAACAAAGATTAACTAGTGAACTACGGTGTTTGTGTAAGTGACTTTAACATAACGCTTAAAGTAGCATCCCAGAGCGTTATAATTAGTGATGTGAAAAAAGGTTTAACTAGTGAATCCCGCAAACAGGAATTTCTAAGTGGCGGTGTAAGTGACGTAAACATGACGCTTTAAGTTGTAACACATTGCGTTGCAACAATGCGGTAGTGTTTATTAGGTGTATCACGAGGAAAAGACAAGGGCTAAGCGGTTTATTTGTGTAAGTATATTTCTTTTTATTATTATAACGAGACGATACGTCTTCAAATGCTTACTTATGTAATTGTGTCTTTTTTGTGATTTTTTTGTGGCTGTGTTTGAAAATGTTTGATTTTTATTCCGATTTAAGCGTTTTGGGTCACCAACTGCGTGTTACTTTCAGGACAAGTCGTTTTGATTTTCTTCAGAAATGTAGCTTCTTGTGTTGCAATAAATCAGTAAACGACAATGAATCGTATTGTAATAAGTGAGATAAACAACGTTTAACTAGTGAATTACGGTGTTTGTGTAAGTGACGTTAACATAACGCTTTAAGTTGTAACACGTAGCGTTGCAACAATGCGGTAGTGTTTCTTAAGTGTATCACGAGGAAAAGACAAGTGCTGAGCGGCTTATTTGTGTAAGTATATTTCTTTTTATTATTATAACGAGACGATACGTATTCAACTGCTTACTTAGTAATTGTATTTCTTATTGTGATTTGTTTGTGGCTGTCCCTGAAAATGATTGATTTTTATTTTAATTCCGATTTAACTGTTTTGGATCACCAACCGCGTTTACTTGCAGGACAAGTCGTTTGGATTTTCTTCAGAAATGTAGCTTCTTTTGTTGCAATAAATCAGTAAATGACAATGCATCGTATTGTAATAAGTGAGTTAAACAAAGTTTAACTAGTGAGTTACGGTGTTTGTGTAAGTGACTTTAACATAACGCTTTAAGTAGCATCCCAGAGCGTTATAATTAGTGATGTGAAAAAAGGTTTAACTAGCGAATCCCGCAAACAGGAATTTCTAAGTGGCGGTGTAAGTGACGTAAACATGACGCTTTAAGTTGTAACACATAGCGTTGCAACATTGCGGTAGTGTTTCTTAAGTGTATCACGTGGAAAAGACAAGTGCTAAGCGATTTATTTGTGTAAGTATATTTCTTTTTATTATTATAACGAGACGATACGTATTCAAATGTTTACTTAGTAATTGTGTTTCTTATTGTGATTTGTTTGTGGCTGTCCTTGAAAATGATTGATTTTTATTTTTATTCCGATTTTACTGTTTTGGATCACCAACCGCGTTTTACTCTCAGGACAAGTCGTTTTGATTTTCTTCAGAAATGTAGCTTCTTGTGTTGCAATAAATCAGTAAACGACAATGCATCGTATTGGAATAAGTGAGATAAACAACGTTTAACTGGTGAATTACGGTGTTTGTGTAAGTGACGTTAACATAACGCTTTAAGTTGTAACACGTAGCGTTGCAACAATGCGGTAGTGTTTTTTAAGTGTATCACGAGGAAAAGACAAGTGCTGAGCGGCTTATTTGTGTAAGTATATTTCTTTTTATTATTATAACGAGACGATACGTATTCAAATGCTTACTTAGTAATTGTATTTCTTATTGTGATTTGTTTGTGGCTGTCCCTGCAAATGATTGATTTTTATTTTAATTCCGATTTTACTGTTTTGGATCACCAACCGCGTTTACTTTCAGGACAAGTCGTTTGGATTTTCTTCAGAAATGTAGCTTCTTGTGTTGCAATAAATCAGTAAATGACAATGCATCGTATTGTAATAAGTGAGTTAAACAAAGTTTAACTAGTGAGTTACGGTGTTTGTGTAAGTGACTTTAACATAACGCTTTAAGTAGCATCCCAGAGCGTTATAATTAGTGATGTGAAAAAAGGTTTAACTAGTGAATCCCGCAAACAGGAATTTCTAAGTGGCGGTGTAAGTGACGTAAACATGACGCTTTAAGTTGTAACACATTGCGTTGCAACAATGCGGTAGTGTTTATTAGGTGTATCACGAGGAAAAGACAAGGGCTAAGCGGTTTATTTGTGTAAGTATATTTCTTTTTATTATTATAACGAGACGATACGTCTTCAAATGCTTACTTATGTAATTGTGTCTTTTTTGTGATTTTTTTGTGGCTGTGTTTGAAAATGTTTGATTTTTATTCCGATTTAAGTGTTTTGGGTCACCAACCGCGTGTTACTTTCAGGACAAGTCGTTTTGATTTTCTTCAGAAATGTAGCTTCTTGTGTTGCAATAAATCAGTAAACGACAATGAATCGTATTATAATAAGTGAGATAAACAACGTTTAACTAGTGAATTACGGTGTTTGTGTAAGTGACGTTAACATAACGCTTTAAGTTGTAACACGTAGCGTTGCAACAATGCGGTAGTGTTTCTTAAGTGTATCACGAGGAAAAGACAAGTGCTGAGCGGCTTATTTGTGTAAGTATATTTCTTTTTATAATGATAACAAGACGATACGTCTTCAAATGCTGTCTTATATAATTGTGTTTTTTTGTGATTTGTTTGTGGCTGTGTTTAAAAATGTTTGATTTTTATTTTTATACCTATTTAACTGTTTTGGGTCACCAACCGCGTTGTACTTTCATTACAAGTTGTTTTGATTTTCTTCAGAAATGTAGCTTCTTGTGTTGCCATAAATCAGTAAATGACAATTCATCGTATTGGAATAAGTGAGTTAAACAAAGATTAACTAGTGAACTACGGTGTTTGTGTAAGTGACTTTAACATAACGCTTAAAGTAGCATCCCAGAGCGTTATAATTAGTGATGTGAAAAAAGGTTTAACTAGTGAATCCCGCAAACAGGAATTTCTAAGTGGCGGTGTAAGTGACGTAAACATGACGCTTTAAGTTGTAACACATAATGTTGCAACAATGCGGTAGTGTTTCTTAAGTGTATCACGAGGAAAAGACAAGTGCTAAGCGGTTTATTTGTGTAAGTATATTTCTTTTTATTATTATAATGAGACGATACGTCTTCAAATGCTTACTTATGTAATTGTGTCTTTTTTGTGATTTTTTTGTGGCTGTGTTTGAAAATGTTTGATTTTTATTCCGATTTAAGCGTTTTGGGTCACCAACTGCGTGTTACTTTCAGGACAAGTCGTTTTGATTTTCTTCAGAAATGTAGCTTCTTGTGTTGCAATAAATCAGTAAACGACAATGAATCGTATTGTAATAAGTGAGATAAACAACGTTTAACTAGTGAATTACGGTGTTTGTGTAAGTGACGTTAACATAACGCTTTAAGTTGTAACACGTAGCGTTGCAACAATGCGGTAGTGTTTCTTAAGTGTATCACGAGGAAAAGACAAGTGCTGAGCGGCTTATTTGTGTAAGTATATTTCTTTTTATTATTATAACGAGACGATACGTATTCAAATGCTTACTTAGTAATTGTATTTCTTATTGTGATTTGTTTGTGGCTGTCCCTGCAAATGATTGATTTTTATTTTAATTCCGATTTTACTGTTTTGGATCACCAACCGCGTTTACTTTCAGGACAAGTCGTTTGGATTTTCTTCAGAAATGTAGCTTCTTGTGTTGCAATAAATCAGTAAATGACAATGCATCGTATTGTAATAAGTGAGTTAAACAAAGTTTAACTAGTGAGTTACGGTGTTTGTGTAAGTGACTTTAACATAACGCTTTAAGTAGCATCCCAGAGCGTTATAATTAGTGATGTGAAAAAAGGTTTAACTAGTGAATCCCGCAAACAGGAATTTCTAAGTGGCGGTGTAAGTGACGTAAACATGACGCTTTAAGTTGTAACACATTGCGTTGCAACAATGCGGTAGTGTTTATTAGGTGTATCACGAGGAAAAGACAAGGGCTAAGCGGTTTATTTGTGTAAGTATATTTCTTTTTATTATTATAACGAGACGATACGTCTTCAAATGCTTACTTATGTAATTGTGTCTTTTTTGTGATTTTTTTGTGGCTGTGTTTGAAAATGTTTGATTTTTATTCCGATTTAAGTGTTTTGGGTCACCAACCGCGTGTTACTTTCAGGACAAGTCGTTTTGATTTTCTTCAGAAATGTAGCTTCTTGTGTTGCAATAAATCAGTAAACGACAATGAATCGTATTATAATAAGTGAGATAAACAACGTTTAACTAGTGAATTACGGTGTTTGTGTAAGTGACGTTAACATAACGCTTTAAGTTGTAACACGTAGCGTTGCAACAATGCGGTAGTGTTTCTTAAGTGTATCACGAGGAAAAGACAAGTGCTGAGCGGCTTATTTGTGTAAGTATATTTCTTTTTATAATGATAACAAGACGATACGTCTTCAAATGCTGTCTTATATAATTGTGTTTTTTTGTGATTTGTTTGTGGCTGTGTTTAAAAATGTTTGATTTTTATTTTTATACCTATTTAACTGTTTTGGGTCACCAACCGCGTTGTACTTTCATTACAAGTTGTTTTGATTTTCTTCAGAAATGTAGCTTCTTGTGTTGCCATAAATCAGTAAATGACAATTCATCGTATTGGAATAAGTGAGTTAAACAAAGATTAACTAGTGAACTACGGTGTTTGTGTAAGTGACTTTAACATAACGCTTAAAGTAGCATCCCAGAGCGTTATAATTAGTGATGTGAAAAAAGGTTTAACTAGTGAATCCCGCAAACAGGAATTTCTAAGTGGCGGTGTAAGTGACGTAAACATGACGCTTTAAGTTGTAACACATAATGTTGCAACAATGCGGTAGTGTTTCTTAAGTGTATCACGAGGAAAAGACAAGTGCTAAGCGGTTTATTTGTGTAAGTATATTTCTTTTTATTATTATAATGAGACGATACGTCTTCAAATGCTTACTTATGTAATTGTGTCTTTTTTGTGATTTTTTTGTGGCTGTGTTTGAAAATGTTTGATTTTTATTCCGATTTAAGCGTTTTGGGTCACCAACTGCGTGTTACTTTCAGGACAAGTCGTTTTGATTTTCTTCAGAAATGTAGCTTCTTGTGTTGCAATAAATCAGTAAACGACAATGAATCGTATTGTAATAAGTGAGATAAACAACGTTTAACTAGTGAATTACGGTGTTTGTGTAAGTGACGTTAACATAACGCTTTAAGTTGTAACACGTAGCGTTGCAACAATGCGGTAGTGTTTCTTAAGTGTATCACGAGGAAAAGACAAGTGCTGAGCGGCTTATTTGTGTAAGTATATTTCTTTTTATTATTATAACGAGACGATACGTATTCAAATGCTTACTTAGTAATTGTATTTCTTATTGTGATTTGTTTGTGGCTGTCCCTGAAAATGATTGATTTTTATTTTAATTCCGATTTAACTGTTTTGGATCACCAACCGCGTTTACTTGCAGGACAAGTCGTTTGGATTTTCTTCAGAAATGTAGCTTCTTTTGTTGCAATAAATCAGTAAATGACAATGCATCGTATTGTAATAAGTGAGTTAAACAAAGTTTAACTAGTGAGTTACGGTGTTTGTGTAAGTGACTTTAACATAACGCTTTAAGTAGCATCCCAGAGCGTTATAATTAGTGATGTGAAAAAAGGTTTAACTAGCGAATCCCGCAAACAGGAATTTCTAAGTGGCGGTGTAAGTTACGTAAACATGACGCTTTAAGTTGTAACACATAGCGTTGCAACATTGCGGTAGTGTTTCTTAAGTGTATCACGTGGAAAAGACAAGTGCTAAGCGATTTATTTGTGTAAGTATATTTCTTTTTATTATTATAACGAGACGATACGTATTCAAATGTTTACTTAGTAATTGTGTTTCTTATTGTGATTTGTTTGTGGCTGTCCTTGAAAATGATTGATTTTTATTTTTATTCCGATTTTACTGTTTTGGATCACCAACCGCGTTTTACTCTCAGGACAAGTCGTTTTGATTTTCTTCAGAAATGTAGCTTCTTGTGTTGCAATAAATCAGTAAACGACAATGCATCGTATTGGAATAAGTGAGATAAACAACGTTTAACTGGTGAATTACGGTGTTTGTGTAAGTGACGTTAACATAACGCTTTAAGTTGTAACACGTAGCGTTGCAACAATGCGGTAGTGTTTTTTAAGTGTATCACGAGGAAAAGACAAGTGCTGAGCGGCTTATTTGTGTAAGTATATTTCTTTTTATTATTATAACGAGACGATACGTATTCAAATGCTTACTTAGTAATTGTATTTCTTATTGTGATTTGTTTGTGGCTGTCCCTGCAAATGATTGATTTTTATTTTAATTCCGATTTTACTGTTTTGGATCACCAACCGCGTTTACTTTCAGGACAAGTCGCTTGGATTTTCTTCAGAAATGTAGCTTCTTGTGTTGCAATAAATCAGTAAATGACAATGCATCGTATTGTAATAAGTGAGTTAAACAAAGTTTAACTAGTGAGTTACGGTGTTTGTGTAAGTGACTTTAACATAACGCTTTAAGTAGCATCCCAGAGCGTTATAATTAGTGATGTGAAAAAAGGTTTAACTAGTGAATCCCGCAAACAGGAATTTCTAAGTGGCGGTGTAAGTGACGTAAACATGACGCTTTAAGTTGTAACACATTGCGTTGCAACAATGCGGTAGTGTTTATTAGGTGTATCACGAGGAAAAGACAAGGGCTAAGCGGTTTATTTGTGTAAGTATATTTCTTTTTATTATTATAACGAGACGATACGTCTTCAAATGCTTACTTATGTAATTGTGTCTTTTTTGTGATTTTTTTGTGGCTGTGTTTGAAAATGTTTGATTTTTATTCCGATTTAAATGTTTTGGGTCACCAACCGCGTGTTACTTTCAGGACAAGTCGTTTTGATTTTCTTCAGAAATGTAGCTTCTTGTGTTGCAATAAATCAGTAAACGACAATGAATCGTATTATAATAAGTGAGATAAACAACGTTTAACTAGTGAATTACGGTGTTTGTGTAAGTGACGTTAACATAACGCTTTAAGTTGTAACACGTAGCGTTGCAACAATGCGGTAGTGTTTCTTAAGTGTATCACGAGGAAAAGACAAGTGCTGAGCGGCTTATTTGTGTAAGTATATTTCTTTTTATAATGATAACAAGACGATACGTCTTCAAATGCTGTCTTATATAATTGTGTTTTTTTGTGATTTGTTTGTGGCTGTGTTTAAAAATGTTTGATTTTTATTTTTATACCTATTTAACTGTTTTGGGTCACCAACCGCGTTGTACTTTCATTACAAGTTGTTTTGATTTTCTTCAGAAATGTAGCTTCTTGTGTTGCCATAAATCAGTAAATGACAATTCATCGTATTGGAATAAGTGAGTTAAACAAAGATTAACTAGTGAACTACGGTGTTTGTGTAAGTGACTTTAACATAACGCTTAAAGTAGCATCCCAGAGCGTTATAATTAGTGATGTGAAAAAAGGTTTAACTAGTGAATCCCGCAAACAGGAATTTCTAAGTGGCGGTGTAAGTGACGTAAACATGACGCTTTAAGTTGTAACACATAATGTTGCAACAATGCGGTAGTGTTTCTTAAGTGTATCACGAGGAAAAGACAAGTGCTAAGCGGTTTATTTGTGTAAGTATATTTCTTTTTATTATTATAATGAGACGATACGTCTTCAAATGCTTACTTATGTAATTGTGTCTTTTTTGTGATTTTTTTGTGGCTGTGTTTGAAAATGTTTGATTTTTATTCCGATTTAAGCGTTTTGGGTCACCAACTGCGTGTTACTTTCAGGACAAGTCGTTTTGATTTTCTTCAGAAATGTAGCTTCTTGTGTTGCAATAAATCAGTAAACGACAATGAATCGTATTGTAATAAGTGAGATAAACAACGTTTAACTAGTGAATTACGGTGTTTGTGTAAGTGACGTTAACATAACGCTTTAAGTTGTAACACGTAGCGTTGCAACAATGCGGTAGTGTTTCTTAAGTGTATCACGAGGAAAAGACAAGTGCTGAGCGGCTTATTTGTGTAAGTATATTTCTTTTTATTATTATAACGAGACGATACGTATTCAAATGCATACTTAGTAATTGTATTTCTTATTGTGATTTGTTTGTGGCTGTCCCTGAAAATGATTGATTTTTATTTTAATTCCGATTTAACTGTTTTGGATCACCAACCGCGTTTACTTGCAGGACAAGTCGTTTGGATTTTCTTCAGAAATGTAGCTTCTTTTGTTGCAATAAATCAGTAAATGACAATGCATCGTATTGTAATAAGTGAGTTAAACAAAGTTTAACTAGTGAGTTACGGTGTTTGTGTAAGTGACTTTAACATAACGCTTTAAGTAGCATCCCAGAGCGTTATAATTAGTGATGTGAAAAAAGGTTTAACTAGCGAATCCCGCAAACAGGAATTTCTAAGTGGCGGTGTAAGTTACGTAAACATGACGCTTTAAGTTGCAACACATAGCGTTGCAACATTGCGGTAGTGTTTCTTAAGTGTATCACGTGGAAAAGACAAGTGCTAAGCGATTTATTTGTGTAAGTATATTTCTTTTTATTATTATAACGAGACGATACGTATTCAAATGTTTACTTAGTAATTGTGTTTCTTATTGTGATTTGTTTGTGGCTGTCCTTGAAAATGATTGATTTTTATTTTTATTCCGATTTTACTGTTTTGGATCACCAACCGCGTTTTACTCTCAGGACAAGTCGTTTTGATTTTCTTCAGAAATGTAGCTTCTTGTGTTGCAATAAATCAGTAAACGACAATGCATCGTATTGGAATAAGTGAGATAAACAACGTTTAACTGGTGAATTACGGTGTTTGTGTAAGTGACGTTAACATAACGCTTTAAGTTGTAACACGTAGCGTTGCAACAATGCGGTAGTGTTTTTTAAGTGTATCACGAGGAAAAGACAAGTGCTGAGCGGCTTATTTGTGTAAGTATATTTCTTTTTATTATTATAACGAGACGATACGTATTCAAATGCTTACTTAGTAATTGTATTTCTTATTGTGATTTGTTTGTGGCTGTCCCTGCAAATGATTGATTTTTATTTTAATTCCGATTTTACTGTTTTGGATCACCAACCGCGTTTACTTTCAGGACAAGTCGCTTGGATTTTCTTCAGAAATGTAGCTTCTTGTGTTGCAATAAATCAGTAAATGACAATGCATCGTATTGTAATAAGTGAGTTAAACAAAGTTTAACTAGTGAGTTACGGTGTTTGTGTAAGTGACTTTAACATAACGCTTTAAGTAGCATCCCAGAGCGTTATAATTAGTGATGTGAAAAAAGGTTTAACTAGTGAATCCCGCAAACAGGAATTTCTAAGTGGCGGTGTAAGTGACGTAAACATGACGCTTTAAGTTGTAACACATTGCGTTGCAACAATGCGGTAGTGTTTATTAGGTGTATCACGAGGAAAAGACAAGGGCTAAGCGGTTTATTTGTGTAAGTATATTTCTTTTTATTATTATAACGAGACGATACGTCTTCAAATGCTTACTTATGTAATTGTGTCTTTTTTGTGATTTTTTTGTGGCTGTGTTTGAAAATGTTTGATTTTTATTCCGATTTAAATGTTTTGGGTCACCAACCGCGTGTTACTTTCAGGACAAGTCGTTTTGATTTTCTTCAGAAATGTAGCTTCTTGTGTTGCAATAAATCAGTAAACGACAATGAATCGTATTATAATAAGTGAGATAAACAACGTTTAACTAGTGAATTACGGTGTTTGTGTAAGTGACGTTAACATAACGCTTTAAGTTGTAACACGTAGCGTTGCAACAATGCGGTAGTGTTTCTTAAGTGTATCACGAGGAAAAGACAAGTGCTGAGCGGCTTATTTGTGTAAGTATATTTCTTTTTATAATGATAACAAGACGATACGTCTTCAAATGCTGTCTTATATAATTGTGTTTTTTTGTGATTTGTTTGTGGCTGTGTTTAAAAATGTTTGATTTTTATTTTTATACCTATTTAACTGTTTTGGGTCACCAACCGCGTTGTACTTTCATTACAAGTTGTTTTGATTTTCTTCAGAAATGTAGCTTCTTGTGTTGCCATAAATCAGTAAATGACAATTCATCGTATTGGAATAGGTGAGTTAAACAAAGATTAACTAGTGAACTACGGTGTTTGTGTAAGTGACTTTAACATAACGCTTAAAGTAGCATCCCAGAGCGTTATAATTAGTGATGTGAAAAAAGGTTTAACTAGTGAATCCCGCAAACAGGAATTTCTAAGTGGCGGTGTAAGTGACGTAAACATGACGCTTTAAGTTGTAACATATAATGTTGCAACAATGCGGTAGTGTTTCTTAAGTGTATCACGAGGAAAAGACAAGTGCTAAGCGGTTTATTTGTGTAAGTATATTTCTTTTTATTATTATAATGAGACGATACGTCTTCAAATGCTTACTTATGTAATTGTGTCTTTTTTGTGATTTTTTTGTGGCTGTGTTTGAAAATGTTTGATTTTTATTCCGATTTAAGCGTTTTGGGTCACCAACTGCGTGTTACTTTCAGGACAAGTCGTTTTGATTTTCTTCAGAAATGTAGCTTCTTGTGTTGCAATAAATCAGTAAACGACAATGAATCGTATTGTAATAAGTGAGATAAACAACGTTTAACTAGTGAATTACGGTGTTTGTGTAAGTGACGTTAACATAACGCTTTAAGTTGTAACACGTAGCGTTGCAACAATGCGGTAGTGTTTCTTAAGTGTATCACGAGGAAAAGACAAGTGCTGAGCGGCTTATTTGTGTAAGTATATTTCTTTTTATTATTATAACGAGACGATACGTATTCAAATGCTTACTTAGTAATTGTATTTCTTATTGTGATTTGTTTGTGGCTGTCCCTGAAAATGATTGATTTTTATTTTAATTCCGATTTAACTGTTTTGGATCACCAACCGCGTTTACTTGCAGGACAAGTCGTTTGGATTTTCTTCAGAAATGTAGCTTCTTTTGTTGCAATAAATCAGTAAATGACAATGCATCGTATTGTAATAAGTGAGTTAAACAAAGTTTAACTAGTGAGTTACGGTGTTTGTGTAAGTGACTTTAACATAACGC
Source organism: Hypercompe scribonia (assembly GCA_949316085.1). Taxonomy (NCBI): domain Eukaryota; kingdom Metazoa; phylum Arthropoda; class Insecta; order Lepidoptera; family Erebidae; genus Hypercompe; species Hypercompe scribonia. The sequence continues at coordinate 19,823,571 of OX438982.1, read as the reverse complement.
TTTAAGTAGCATCCCAGAGCGTTATAATTAGTGATGTGAAAAAAGGTTTAACTAGCGAATCCCGCAAACAGGAATTTCTAAGTGGCGGTGTAAGTTACGTAAACATGACGCTTTAAGTTGTAACACATAGCGTTGCAACATTGCGGTAGTGTTTCTTAAGTGTATCACGTGGAAAAGACAAGTGCTAAGCGATTTATTTGTGTAAGTATATTTCTTTTTATTATTATAACGAGACGATACGTATTCAAATGTTTACTTAGTAATTGTGTTTCTTATTGTGATTTGTTTGTGGCTGTCCTTGAAAATGATTGATTTTTATTTTTATTCCGATTTTACTGTTTTGGATCACCAACCGCGTTTTACTCTCAGGACAAGTCGTTTTGATTTTCTTCAGAAATGTAGCTTCTTGTGTTGCAATAAATCAGTAAACGACAATGCATCGTATTGGAATAAGTGAGATAAACAACGTTTAACTGGTGAATTACGGTGTTTGTGTAAGTGACGTTAACATAACGCTTTAAGTTGTAACACGTAGCGTTGCAACAATGCGGTAGTGTTTTTTAAGTGTATCACGAGGAAAAGACAAGTGCTGAGCGGCTTATTTGTGTAAGTATATTTCTTTTTATTATTATAACGAGACGATACGTATTCAAATGCTTACTTAGTAATTGTATTTCTTATTGTGATTTGTTTGTGGCTGTCCCTGCAAATGATTGATTTTTATTTTAATTCCGATTTTACTGTTTTGGATCACCAACCGCGTTTACTTTCAGGACAAGTCGTTTGGATTTTCTTCAGAAATGTAGCTTCTTGTGTTGCAATAAATCAGTAAATGACAATGCATCGTATTGTAATAAGTGAGTTAAACAAAGTTTAACTAGTGAGTTACGGTGTTTGTGTAAGTGACTTTAACATAACGCTTTAAGTAGCATCCCAGAGCGTTATAATTAGTGATGTGAAAAAAGGTTTAACTAGTGAATCCCGCAAACAGGAATTTCTAAGTGGCGGTGTAAGTGACGTAAACATGACGCTTTAAGTTGTAACACATTGCGTTGCAACAATGCGGTAGTGTTTATTAGGTGTATCACGAGGAAAAGACAAGGGCTAAGCGGTTTATTTGTGTAAGTATATTTCTTTTTATTATTATAACGAGACGATACGTCTTCAAATGCTTACTTATGTAATTGTGTCTTTTTTGTGATTTTTTTGTGGCTGTGTTTGAAAATGTTTGATTTTTATTCCGATTTAAATGTTTTGGGTCACCAACCGCGTGTTACTTTCAGGACAAGTCGTTTTGATTTTCTTCAGAAACGTAGCTTCTTGTGTTGCAATAAATCAGTAAACGACAATGAATCGTATTATAATAAGTGAGATAAACAACGTTTAACTAGTGAATTACGGTGTTTGTGTAAGTGACGTTAACATAACGCTTTAAGTTGTAACACGTAGCGTTGCAACAATGCGGTAGTGTTTCTTAAGTGTATCACGAGGAAAAGACAAGTGCTGAGCGGCTTATTTGTGTAAGTATATTTCTTTTTATAATGATAACAAGACGATACGTCTTCAAATGCTGTCTTATATAATTGTGTTTTTTTGTGATTTGTTTGTGGCTGTGTTTAAAAATGTTTGATTTTTATTTTTATACCTATTTAACTGTTTTGGGTCACCAACCGCGTTGTACTTTCATTACAAGTTGTTTTGATTTTCTTCAGAAATGTAGCTTCTTGTGTTGCCATAAATCAGTAAATGACAATTCATCGTATTGGAATAAGTGAGTTAAACAAAGATTAACTAGTGAACGACGGTGTTTGTGTAAGTGACTTTAACATAACGCTTTAAGTAGCATCCCAGAGCGTCATAATTAGTGATGTGAAAAAAGGTTTAACTAGTGAATCCCGCAAACAGGAATTTCTAAGTGGCGGTGTAAGTGACGTAAACATGACGCTTTAAGTTGTAACACATAGCGTTGCAACATTGCGGTAGTGTTTCTTAAGTGTATCACGTGGAAAAGACAAGTGCTAAGCGATTTATTTGTGTAAGCATATTTCTTTTTATTATTATAACGAGACGATACGTATTCAAATGTTTACTTAGTAATTGTGTTTCTTATTGTGATTTGTTTGTGGCTGTCCTTGAAAATGATTGATTTTTATTTTTATTCCGATTTTACTGTTTTGGATCACCAACCGCGTTTTACTCTCAGGACAAGTCGTTTTGATTTTCTTTAGAAATGTAGCTTCTTGTGTTGCAATAAATCAGTAAACGACAATGCATCGTATTGGAATAAGTGAGATAAACAACGTTTAACTGGTGAATTACGGTGTTTGTGTAAGTGACGTTAACATAACGCTTTAAGTTGTAACACGTAGCGTTGCAACAATGCGGTAGTGTTTATTAGGTGTATCACGAGGAAAAGACAAGGGCTAAGCGGTTTATTTGTGTAAGTATATTTCTTTTTACTATTATAATGAGACGATACATCTTCAAATGCTTACTTATGAAATTGTGTCTTTTTTGTGATTTTTTTGTGGCTGTGTTTGAAAATGTTTGATTTTTATTCCGATTTAAGTGTTTTGGGTCACCAACCGCGTGTTACTTTCAGCACAAGTCGTTTGGATTTTCTTCAGAAATGTAGCTTCTTGTGTTGCAGTAAATCAGTAAACGACAATGAATCGTATTGTAATAAGTGAGATAAACAACGTTTAACTGGTGAATTACGGTGTTTGTGTAAGTGACGTTAACATAACGCTTTAAGTTGTAACACGTAGCGTTGCAACAATGCGGTAGTGTTTCTTAAGTGTATCACGAGGAAAAGACAAGTGCTGAGCGGCTTATTTGTGTAAGTATATTTCTTTTTATTATTATAACGAGACGATACGTATTCAAATGCTTACTTAGTAATTGTATTTCTTATTGTGATTTGTTTGTGGCTGTCCCTGAAAATGATTGATTTTTATTTTAATTCCGATTTAACTGTTTTGGATCACCAACGCGTTTACTTGCAGGACAAGTCGTTTGGATTTTCTTCAGAAATGTAGCTTCTTTTGTTGCAATAAATCAGTAAATGACAATGCATCGTATTGTAATAAGTGAGTTAAACAAAGTTTAACTAGTGAGTTACGGTGTTTGTGTAAGTGACTTTAACATAACGCTTTAAGTAGCATCCCAGAGCGTCATAATTAGTGATGTGAAAAAAGGTTTAACTAGTGAATCCCGCAAACAGGAATTTCTAAGTGGCGGTGTAAGTGACGTAAACATGACGCTTTAAGTTGTAACACATAGCGTTGCAACATTGCGGTAGTGTTTCTTAAGTGTATCACGTGGAAAAGACAAGTGCTAAGCGATTTATTTGTGTAAGCATATTTCTTTTTATTATTATAACGAGACGATACGTATTCAAATGTTTACTTAGTAATTGTGTTTCTTATTGTGATTTGTTTGTGGCTGTCCTTGAAAATGATTGATTTTTATTTTTATTCCGATTTTACTGTTTTGGATCACCAACCGCGTTTTACTCTCAGGACAAGTCGTTTTGATTTTCTTCAGAAATGTAGCTTCTTGTGTTGCAATAAATCAGTAAACGACAATGCATCGTATTGGAATAAGTGAGATAAACAACGTTTAACTGGTGAATTACGGTGTTTGTGTAAGTGACGTTAACATAACGCTTTAAGTTGTAACACGTAGCGTTGCAACAATGCGGTAGTGTTTATTAGGTGTATCACGAGGAAAAGACAAGGGCTAAGCGGTTTATTTGTGTAAGTATATTTCTTTTTATTATTATAACGAGACGATACGTCTTCAAATGCTTACTTATGTAATTGTGTCTTTTTTGTGATTTTTTTGTGGCTGTGTTTGAAAATGTTTGATTTTTATTCCGATTTAAGTGTTTTGGGTCACCAACCGCGTGTTACTATCAGGACAAGTCGTTTTGATTTTCTTCAGAAATGTAGCTTCTTGTGTTGCAATAAATCAGTTAACGACAATGAATCGTATTATAATAAGTGAGATAAACAACGTTTAACTAGTGAATTACGGTGTTTGTGTAAGTGACGTTAACATAACGCTTTAAGTTGTAACACGTAGCGTTGCAACAATGCGGTAGTGTTTCTTAAGTGTATCACGAGGAAAAGACAAGTGCTGAGCGGCTTATTTGTGTAAGTATATTTCTTTTTATAATGATAACAAGACGATACGTCTTCAAATGCTGTCTTATATAATTGTGTTTTTTTGTGATTTGTTTGTGGCTGTGTTTAAAAATGTTTGATTTTTATTTTTATACCTATTTTACTGTTTTGGGTCACCAACCGCGTTGTACTTTCATTACAAGTTGTTTTGATTTTCTTCAGAAATGTAGCTTCTTGTGTTGCCATAAATCAGTAAATGATAATTCATAGTATTGGAATAAGTGAGTTAAACAAAGATTAACTAGTGAACTACGGTGTTTGTGTAAGTGACTTTAACATAACGCTTTAAGTAGCATCCCAGAGCGTTATAATTAGTGATGTGAAAAAATGTTTAACTAGTGAATCCCGCAAACAGGAATTTCTAAGTGGCGGTGTAAGTGACGTAAACATGACGCTTTAAGTTGTAACACATAATGTTGCAACAATGCGGTAGTGTTTCTTAAGTGTATCACGAGGAAAAGACAAGTGCTAAGCGGTTTATTTGTGTAAGTATATTTCTTTTTATTATTATAACGAGACGATACGTCTTCAAATGCTTACTTATGTAATTGTGTCTTTTTTGTGATTTTTTTGTGGCTGTGTTTGAAAATGTTTGATTTTTATTCCGATTTAAGTGTTTTGGGTCACCAACCGCGTGTTACTTTCAGGACAAGTCGTTTTGATTTTCTTCAGAAATGTAGCTTCTTGTGTTGCAATAAATCAGTAAACGACAATGGACCGTATTGTAATAAGTGAGATAAACAACGTTTAACTAGTGAATTACGGTGTTTGTGTAAGTGACGTTAACATAACGCTTTAAGTTGTAACACGTAGCGTTGCAACAATGCGGTAGTGTTTCTTAAGTGTATCACGAGGAAAAGACAAGTGCTGAGCGGCTTATTTGTGTAAGTATATTTCTTTTTATTATTATAACGCGACGATACGTGTTCAAATGCTTACTTATGTAATTGTGTCTTTTTTGTGATGTTTTTGTGGCTGTGTTTGAAAATGTTTGATTTTTGTTCCGATTTAAGTGTTTTGGGTCACCAACCGCGTGTTACTTTCAGGACAAGTCGTTTGGATTTTCTTCAGAAATGTAGCTTCTTGTGTTGCAATAAATCAGTAAACGACAATGAATCGTATTGTAATAAGTGAGATAAACAACGTTTAACTAGTGAATTACGGTGTTTGTGTAAGTGACGTTAACATAACGCTTTAAGTTGTAACACGTAGCGTTGCAACAATGCGGTAGTGTTTCTTAAGTGTATCACGAGGAAAAGACAAGTGCTGAGCGGCTTATTTGTGTAAGTATATTTCTTTTTATTATTATAACGAGACGATACGTGTACAAACGCTTCCTCATGTAATTGCGTTTTCTTTGTGATTTGTTTGTGGCTGTGTTTAAAAATGTTTGATTTTTATTTTTATACCTATTTTACTGTTTTGGTTCACCAACCGCGTTTTACTTTCAGGACAAGTCGTTTTGATTTTCTTCAGAAATGTAGCTTCTTGTGTTGCCAGAAATCAGTAAATGACAATGCATCGTATTGGAATAAGTGAGTTAAACAAAGTTTAACTGGTGAATTACGGTGTATGTGTAAGTGACTTTAACATAACGCTTTAAGTTGTAACACGTAGCGTTGCAACAATGCGGTAGTGTTTATTAGGTGTATCACGAGGAAAAGACAAGGGCTAAACGGTTTATTTGTGTAAGTATATTTCTTTTTATTATTATAACGAGACGATACGCCTTCAAATGCTTACTTATGTAATTGTGTTTTTTTTGTGATTTTTTTGTGGCTGTGTTTGAAAATGTTTGATTTTTATTCCGATTTTAGTGTTTTGGGTCACCAACCGCGTGTTACTTTCAGGACAAGTCGTTTTGATTTTCTTCAGAAATTTAGCTTCTTGTGTTGCAATAAATCAGTAAACGACAATGAATCGTATTGTAATAAGTGAGATAAACAACGTTTAACTAGTGAATTACGGTGTTTGTGTAAGTGACGTTAACATAACGCTTTAAGTTGTAACACGTAGCGTTGCAACAATGCGGTAGTGTTTATTAGGTGTATCACGAGGAAAAGACAAGTGCTAAGCGATTTATTTGTGTAAGTATATTTCTTTTTATTATTATAACGAGACGATACGTATTCAAATGTTTACTTAGTAATTGTGTTTCTTATTGTGATTTGTTTGTGGCTGTGTTTAAAAATGTTTGATTTTTATTTTTATACCTATTTTACTGTTTTGGATCACCAACCGCGTTTTACTCTCAGGACAAGTCGGTTTGATTTTCTTCAGAAATGTAGCTTCTTGTGTTGCAATAAATCAGTAAACCACAATGGATCGTATTGTAATAAGTGAGATAAACAACGTTTAACTAGTGAATTACGGTGTTTGTGTAAGTGACGTTAACATAACGCTTTAAGTTGTAACACGTAGCGTTGCAACAATGTGGTAGTGTTTCTTAAGTGTATCACGAGGAAAAGACAAGTGCTGAGCGGCTTATTTGTGTAAGTATATTTCTTTTTATAATGATAACAAGACGATACGTCTTCAAATGCTGTCTTATATAATTGTGTTTTTTTGTGATTTGTTTGTGGCTGTGTTTAAAAATGTTTGATTTTTATTTTTATACCTATTTAACTGTTTTGGGTCACCAACCGCGTTGTACTTTCATTACAAGTTGTTTTGATTTTCTTCAGAAATGTAGCTTCTTGTGTTGCCATAAATCAGTAAATGACAATTCATCGTATTGGAATAAGTGAGTTAAACAAAGATTAACTAGTGAACTACGGTGTTTGTGTAAGTGACTTTAACATAACGCTTAAAGTAGCATCCCAGAGCGTTATAATTAGTGATGTGAAAAAAGGTTTAACTAGTGAATCCCGCAAACAGGAATTTCTAAGTGGCGGTGTAAGTGACGTAAACATGACGCTTTAAGTTGTAACACATAATGTTGCAACAATGCGGTAGTGTTTCTTAAGTGTATCACGAGGAAAAGACAAGTGCTAAGCGGTTTATTGGTGTAAGTATATTTCTTTTTATTATTATAACGAGACGATACGTCTTCAAATGCTTACTTATGTAATTGTGTCTTTTTTGTGATTTTTTTGTGGCTGTGTTTGAAAATGTTTGATTTTTATTCCGATTTAAGCGTTTTGGGTCACCAACTGCGTGTTACTTTCAGGACAAGTCGTTTTGATTTTCTTCAGAAATGTAGCTTCTTGTGTTGCAATAAATCAGTAAACGACAATAAATCGTATTGTAATAAGTGAGATAAACAACGTTTAACTAGTGAATTACGGTGTTTGTGTAAGTGACGTTAACATAACGCTTTAAGTTGTAACACGTAGCGTTGCAACAATGCGGTAGTGTTTCTTAAGTGTATCACGAGGAAAAGACAAGTGCTGAGCGGCTTATTTGTGTAAGTATATTTCTTTTTATTATTATAACGAGACGATACGTATTCAAATGCTTACTTAGTAATTGTATTTCTTATTGTGATTTGTTTGTGGCTGTCCCTGAAAATGATTGATTTTTATTTTAGTTCTGATTTAACTGTTTTGGATCACCAACCGCGTTTACTTGCAGGACAAGTCGTTTGGATTTTCTTCAGAAATGTAGCTTCTTTTGTTGCAATAAATCAGTAAATGACAATGCATCGTATTGTAATAAGTGAGTTAAACAAAGTTTAACTAGTGAGTTACGGTGTTTGTGTAAGTGACTTTAACATAACGCTTTAAGTAGCATCCCAGAGCGTTATAATTAGTGATGTGAAAAAAGGTTTAACTAGTGAATCCCGCAAACAGGAATTTCTAAGTGGCGGTGTAAGTGACGTAAACATGACGCTTTAAGTTGCAACACATAGCGTTGCAACATTGCGGTAGTGTTTCTTAAGTGTATCACGTGGAAAAGACAAGTGCTAAGCGATTTATTTGTGTAAGTATATTTCTTTTTATTATTATAACGAGACGATACGTATTCAAATGTTTACTTAGTAATTGTGTTTCTTGTTGTGATTTGTTTGTGGCTGTCCTTGAAAATGATTGATTTTTATTTTTATTCCGATTTTACTGTTTTGGATCACCAACCGCGTTTTACTCTCAGGACAAGTCGTTTTGATTTTCTTCAGAAATGTAGCTTCTTGTGTTGCAATAAATCAGTAAACGACAATGCATCGTATTGGAATAAGTGAGATAAACAACGTTTAACTGGTGAATTACGGTGTTTGTGTAAGTTACGTTAACATAACGCATTAAGTTGTAACACGTAGCGTTGCAACAATGCGGTAGTGTTTCTTAAGTGTATCACGAGGAAAAGACAAGTGCTGAGCGGCTTATTTGTGTAAGTATATTTCTTTTTATTATTATAACGAGACGATACGTATTCAAATGCTTACTTAGTAATTGTATTTCTTATTGTGATTTGTTTGTGGCTGTCCCTGAAAATGATTGATTTTTATTTTAATTCTGATTTAACTGTTTTGGATCACCAACCGCGTTTACTTGCAGGACAAGTCGTTTGGATTTTCTTCAGAAATGTAGCTTCTTTTGTTGCAATAAATCAGTAAATGACAATGCATCGTATTGTAATAAGTGAGTTAAACAAAGTTTAACTAGTGAGTTACGGTGTTTGTGTAAGTGACTTTAACATAACGCTTTAAGTAGCATCCCAGAGCGTTATAATTAGTGATGTGAAAAAAGGTTTAACTAGTGAATCGCGCAAACAGGAACTTCTAAGTGGCGGTGTAAGTGACGTAAACATGACGCTTTAAGTTGCAACACATAGCGTTGCAACATTGCGGTAGTGTTTCTTAAGTGTATCACGTGGAAAAGACAAGTGCTAAGCGATTTATTTGTGTAAGTATATTTCGTTTTATTATTATAACGAGACGATACGTATTCAAATGTTTACTTAGTAATTGTGTTTCTTGTTGTGATTTGTTTGTGGCTGTCCTTGAAAATGATTGATTTTTATTTTTATTCCGATTTTACTGTTTTGGATCACCAACCGCGTTTTACTCTCAGGACAAGTCGTTTTGATTTTCTTCAGAAATGTAGCTTCTTGTGTTGCAATAAATCAGTAAACGACAATGCATCGTATTGGAATAAGTGAGATAAACAACGTTTAACTGGTGAATTACGGTGTTTGTGTAAGTTACGTTAACATAACGCATTAAGTTGTAACACGTAGCGTTGCAACAATGCGGTAGTGTTTCTTAAGTGTATCACGAGGAAAAGACAAGTGCTGAGCGGCTTATTTGTGTAAGTATATTTCTTTTTATTATTATAACGAGACGATACGTATTCAAATGCTTACTTAGTAATTGTATTTCTTATTGTGATTTGTTTGTGGCTGTCCCTGAAAATGATTGATTTTTATTTTAATTCCGATTTTACTGTTTTGGATCACCAACCGCGTTTACTTTCAGGACAAGTTGTTTTGATTTTCTTCAGAAATGTAGCTTCTTGTGTTGCCATAAATCAGTAAATGACAATTCATCGTATTGGAATAAGTGAGATAAACAACGTTTAACTAGTGAATTACGGTGTTTGTGTAAGTGACGTTAACATAACGCTTTAAGTTGTAACACGTAGCGTTGCAACAATGCGGTAGTGCTTCTTAAGTGTATCACGAGGAAAAGACAAGTGCTGAGCGGCTTATTTGTGTAAGTATATTTCTTTTTATAATGATAACAAGACGATACGTCTTCAAATGCTGTCTTATATAATTGTGTTTTTTTGTGATTTGTTTGTGGCTGTGTTTAAAAATGTTTGATTTTTATTTTTATACCTATTTTACTGTTTTGGGTCACCAACCGCGTTGTACTTTCATTACAAGTTGTTTTGATTTTCTTCAGAAATGTAGCTTCTTGTGTTGCCATAAATCAGTAAATGATAATTCATCGTATTGGAATAAGTGAGTTAAACAAAGATTAACTAGTGAACTACGGTGTTTGTGTAAGTGACTTTAACATAACGCTTTAAGTAGCATCCCAGAGCGTTATAATTAGTGATGTGAAAAAATGTTTAACTAGTGAATCCCGCAAACAGGAATTTCTAAGTGGCGGTGTAAGTGACGTAAACATGACGCTTTAAGTTGTAACACATAATGTTGCAACAATGCGGTAGTGTTTCTTAAGTGTATCACGAGGAAAAGACAAGTGCTAAGCGGTTTATTTGTGTAAGTATATTTCTTTTTATTATTATAACGAGACGATACGTCTTCAAATGCTTACTTATGTAATTGTGTCTTTTTTGTGATTTTTTTGTGGCTGTGTTTGAAAATGTTTGATTTTTATTCCGATTTAAGTGTTTTGGGTCACCAACCGCGTGTTACTTTCAGGACAAGTCGTTTTGATTTTCTTCAGAAATGTAGCTTCTTGTGTTGCAATAAATCAGTAAACGACAATGGACCGTATTGTAATAAGTGAGATAAACAACGTTTAACTAGTGAATTACGGTGTTTGTGTAAGTGACGTTAACATAACGCTTTAAGTTGTAACACGTAGCGTTGCAACAATGCGGTAGTGTTTCTTAAGTGTATCACGAGGAAAAGACAAGTGCTGAGCGGCTTATTTGTGTAAGTATATTTCTTTTTATTATTATAACGAGACGATACGTATTCAAATGCTTACTTAGTAATTGTGTTTCTTATTGTGATTTGTTTGTGGCTGTCCTTGAAAAAGATTGATTTTTATTTTTATTCCGATTTTACTGTTTTGGATCACCAACCGCGTTTTACTCTCAGGACAAGTCGGTTTGATTTTCTTCAGAAATGATGCTTCTTGTGTTGCAATAAATCAGTAAATGACAATGCATCGTATTGTAATAAGTGAGATAAACAACGTTTAACTAGTGAATTACGGTGTTTGTGTAAGTGACGTTAACATAACGCTTTAAGTTGTAACACGTAGCGTTGCAACAATGCGGTAGTGTTTATTAGGTGTATCACGAGGAAAAGACAAGGGCTAAGCGGTTTATTTGTGTAAGTATATTTCTTTTTATTATTATAACGAGACGATACGTCTTCAAATGCTTACTTATGTAATTGTGTCTTTTTTGTAATTTTTTTGTGGCTGTGTTTGAAAATGTTTGATTTTTATTCCGATTTTAGTGTTTTGGGTCACCAACCGCGTGTTACTTTCAGGACAAGTCGTTTTGATTTTCTTCAGAAATTTAGCTTCTTGTGTTGCAATAAATCAGTAAACGACAATGGACCGTATTGTAATAAGTGAGATAAACAACGTTTAACTAGTGAATTACGGTGTTTGTGTAAGTGACGTTAACATAACGCTTTAAGTTGTAACACGTAGCGTTGCAACAATGCGGTAGTGTTTCTTAAGTGTATCACGAGGAAAAGACAAGTGCTGAGCGGCTTATTTGTGTAAGTATATTTCTTTTTATTATTATAACGCGACGATACGTGTTCAAATGCTTACTTATGTAATTGTGTCTTTTTTGTGATGTTTTTGTGGCTGTGTTTGAAAATGTTTGATTTTTATTCCGATTTAAGTGTTTTCGGTCACCAACCGCGTGTTACTTTCAGGACAAGTCGTTTGGATTTTCTTCAGAAATGTAGCTTCTTGTGTTGCAATAAATCAGTAAACGACAATGAATCGTATTGTAATAAGTGAGATAAACAACGTTTAACTAGTGAATTACGGTGTTTGTGTAAGTGACGTTAACATAACGCTTTAAGTTGTAACACGTAGCGTTGCAACAATGCGGTAGTGTTTCTTAAGTGTATCACGAGGAAAAGACAAGTGCTGAGCGGCTTATTTGTGTAAGTATATTTCTTTTTATTATTATAACGAGACGATACGTGTACAAACGCTTCCTCATGTAATTGCGTTTTCTTTGTGATTTGTTTGTGGCTGTGTTTAAAAATGTTTGATTTTTATTTTTATACCTATTTTACTGTTTTGGTTCACCAACCGCGTTTTACTTTCAGGACAAGTCGTTTTGATTTTCTTCAGAAATGTAGCTTCTTGTGTTGCCAGAAATCAGTAAATGACAATGCATCGTATTGGAATAAGTGAGTTAAACAAAGTTTAACTGGTGAATTACGGTGTATGTGTAAGTGATTTTAACATAACGCTTTAAGTTGTAACACGTAGCGTTGCAACAATGCGGTAGTGTTTATTAGGTGTATCACGAGGAAAAGACAAGGGCTAAACGGTTTATTTGTGTAAGTATATTTCTTTTTATTATTATAACGAGACGATACGCCTTCAAATGCTTACTTATGTAATTGTGTTTTTTTTGTGATTTTTTGTGGCTGTGTTTGAAAATGTTTGATTTTTATTCCGATTTTAGTGTTTTGGGTCACCAACCGCGTGTTACTTTCAGGACAAGTCGTTTTGATTTTCTTCAGAAATTTAGCTTCTTGTGTTGCAATAAATCAGTAAACGACAATGAATCGTATTGTAATAAGTGAGATAAACAACGTTTAACTAGTGAATTACGGTGTTTGTGTAAGTGACGTTAACATAACGCTTTAAGTTGTAACACGTAGCGTTGCAACAATGCGGTAGTGTTTATTAGGTGTATCACGAGGAAAAGACAAGTGCTAAGCAATTTATTTGTGTAAGTATATTTCTTTTTATTATTATAACGAGACGATACGTATTCAAATGTTTACTTAGTAATTGTGTTTCTTATTGTGATTTGTTTGTGGCTGTGTTTAAAAATGTTTGATTTTTATTTTTATACCTATTTTACTGTTTTGGATCACCAACCGCGTTTTACTCTCAGGACAAGCCGGTTTGATTTTCTTCAGAAATGTAGCTTCTTGTGTTGCAATAAATCAGTAAACCACAATGGATCGTATTGTAATAAGTGAGATAAACAACGTTTAACTAGTGAATTACGGTGTTTGTGTAAGTGACGTTAACATAACGCTTTAAGTTGTAACACGTAGCGTTGCAACAATGTGGTAGTGTTTCTTAAGTGTATCACGAGGAAAAGACAAGTGCTGAGCGGCTTATTTGTGTAAGTATATTTCTTTTTATAATGATAACAAGACGATACGTCTTCAAATGCTGTCTTATATAATTGTGTTTTTTTGTGATTTGTTTGTGGCTGTGTTTAAAAATGTTTGATTTTTATTCCGATTTTAGTGTTTTGGGTCACCAACCGCGTGTTACTTTCAGGACAAGTCGTTTTGATTTTCTTCAGAAATGTAGCTTCTTGTGTTGCAATAAATCAGTAAACGACAATGAATCGTATTGTAATAAGTGAGATAAATAACGTTTAACTAGTGAATTACGGTGTTTGTGTAAGTGACGTTAACATAACGCTTTAAGTTGTAACACATAGCGTTGCAACAATGCGGTAGTAATTCTTAAGTGTATCACGAGGAAAAGACAAGTGCTGAGCGGCTTATTTGTGTAAGTATATTTCTTTTTATTATTATAACGAGACAATACGTATTCAAATGCTTACTTAGTAATTGTATTTCTTATTGTGATTTGTTTGTGGCTGTCCCTGAAAGTGATTGATTTTTATTTTAATTCCGATTTTACTGTTTTGGATCACCAACCGCGTTTACTTGCAGGACAAGTCGTTTGGATTTTCTTCAGAAATGTAGCATCTTGTGTTGCAATAAATCAGCAAATAACAATGCATCGTATTGTAATAAGTGAGATAAACAACGTTTAACTAGTGAATTACGGTGTTTGTGTAAGTGACGTTAACATAACGCTTTAAGTTGTAACACGTAGCGTTGCAACAATGCGGTAGTGTTTATTAGGTGTATCACGAGGAAAAGACAAGGGCTGAGCGGCTTATTTGTGTAAGTATATTTCTTTTTATTATTATAACGAGACAATACGTATTCAAATGCTTACTTAGTAATTGTATTTCTTATTGTGATTTGTTTGTGGCTGTCCCTGAAAGTGATTGATTTTTATTTTAATTCCGATTTTACTGTTTTGGATCACCAACCGCGTTTACTTGCAGGACAAGTCGTTTGGATTTTCTTCAGAAATGTAGCATCTTGTGTTGCAATAAATCAGCAAATAACAATGCATCGTATTGTAATAAGTGAGATAAACAACGTTTAACTAGTGAATTACGGTGTTTGTGTAAGTGACGTTAACATAACGCTTTAAGTAGCATCCCAGAGCGTTATAATTAGTGATGTGAAAAAAGGTTTAACTAGTGAATGCCGCAAACAGGAATTTCTAAGTGGTGGTGTAAGTGACGTAAACATGACGCTTTAAGTTGTAACACGTAGCGTTGCAACAATGCGGTAGTGTTTCTTAAGTGTATCACGAGGAAAAGACAAGGGCTAAGCGGTTTATTTGTGTAAGTATATTTCTTTTTATTATTATAACGAGACGATACGTCTTCAAATGCTTACTTATGTAATTGTGTTTTTTTTGTGATTTCTTTGTAGCTGTGTTTAAAAATGTTTGATTTTTATTTCGATGTTAGTGTTTTGGGTCACCAACCGCGTTTTATTTTCAGGACAAGTTGTTTTAATTTTCTTCAGAAATGTAGCTTCTTGTGTTGCCATAAATCAGTAAATCACAATGCATCGTATTGGAATAAGTGAGTTAAACAACGTTTAACTAGTGAATTACGGTGTTTGTGTAAGTGACGTTAACATAACGCTTTAAGTTGTAACACATAGCGTTGCAACAATGCGGTAGTGTTTCTTAAGTGTATCACGAGGAAAAGACAAGTGCTGAGCGGCTTATTTGTGTAAGTATATTTCTTTTTATTATTATAACGAGACAATACGTATTCAAATGCTTACTTAGTAATTGTATTTCTTATTGTGATTTGTTTGTGGCTGTCCCTGAAAGTGATTGATTTTTATTTTAATTCCGATTTTACTGTTTTGGATCACCAACCGCGTTTACTTGCAGGACAAGTCGTTTGGATTTTCTTCAGAAATGTAGCATCTTGTGTTGCAATAAATCAGCAAATAACAATGCATCGTATTGTAATAAGTGAGATAAACAACGTTTAACTAGTGAATTACGGTGTTTGTGTAAGTGACGTTAACATAACGCTTTAAATTGTAACACGTAGCGTTGCAACAATGCGGTAGTGTTTATTAGGTGTATTACGAGGAAAAGACAAGGGCTAAGCGGTTTATTTGTGAAAGAATATTTCTTTTTATTATTAAAGCGAGACGATACGTCTTCATATGCTTACTTATGTAATTGGTTTTTGTTTGTGATTTGTTTGTGGCTGTGTTTAAAAATGTTTGATTTTTATTTTAATACCTACTTTACTGTTTTGGGTCACCAACCGCGTTGTACTTTCAGGACAAATCGTTTGGATTTTCTTCAGAAATGTAGCTTCTTTTGTTGCAATAAATCAGTAAATGACAATGCATCGTATTGGAATAAGTGAGTTAAACAAAGTTTAACTGGTGAATTACGGTGTTAGTGTAAGTGACGTTAACATAACGCTTTAAGTTGTAACACGTAGCGTTGCAACAATGCGGTAGTGTTTCTTAAGTGTATCACGAGGAAAAGACAAGTGCTGAGCGGCTTATTTGTGTAAGTATATTTCTTTTTATAATGATAACAAGACGATACGTCTTCAAATGCTGTCTTATATAATTGTGTTTTTTTGTGATTTGTTTGTGGCTGTGTTTAAAAATGTTTGATTTTTATTCCGATTTTAGTGTTTTGGGTCACCAACCACGTGTTACTTTCAGGACAAGTCGTTTTGATTTTCTTCAGAAATGTAGCTTCTTGTGTTGCAATAAATCAGTAAACGACAATGAATCGTATTGTAATAAGTGAGATAAATAACGTTTAACTAGTGAATTACGGTGTTTGTGTAAGTGACGTTAACATAACGCTTTAAGTTGTAACACATAGCGTCGCAACAATGCGGTAGTGTTTCTTAAGTGTATCACGAGGAAAAGACAAGTGCTGAGCGGCTTATTTGTGTAAGTATATTTCTTTTTATTATTATAACGCGACGATACGTGTTCAAATGCTTACTTATGTAATTGTGTCTTTTTTGTGATGTTTTTGTGGCTGTGTTTGAAAATGTTTGATTTTTATTCCGATTTAAGTGTTTTGGGTCACCAACCGCGTGTTACTTTCAGGACAAGTCGTTTGGATTTTCTTCAGAAATGTAGCTTCTTGTGTTGCAATAAATCAGTAAACGACAATGAATCGTATTGTAATAAGTGAGATAAACAACGTTTAACTAGTGAATTACGGTGTTTGTGTAAGTGGTAAGTATTTTGAAAACTTTATTAAAATAATTAAAGTTACCAATTTAGCTTTTAATCAAATGAACAAAACAAGAAATATGATTAAATTAATTATTATGACATCGAGTACATAAAACAGTTGTATTTGAATGTTGTTTACATATAAACTTTTTACAAATTACACAGATCAAAGATGTTTTATTATCAGTTTTTACACATAGTTGACAACGATTTCTTTTGAAAGCTTTCTTAGCAGTAACAACATTGTTTTCTTCGTGTTGAGTTGAAGTTGATGCAGTTTCACTAGCTTCACGTATCTTTCTCGCAATTTCTAAAGAAAATGGTGCCCTTGGTAAGGTTTTCCTGGATTTTATATATGGTGTAACTAACTGCTTACCTAGGTTTTCCAAAAATATTCGTCGTTTTGCTAGACACCCTTCCATCCATCTATCATTGGCAGCTATGAATAATACAAATGCATTATATGCTGATATATCGACCATGTTGCTGAAGACTACTTGGGGCCATCTATTTGTCTTTCTTTTGCAGGTGTAGCAGGAGACAACTTTGTCCATTGTGTCAACGCCGCCTTTACATTTATTGTAATCTAATATTATTACAGGCTTTTTATCTGCACGATCACTCACTTCTGGGCCGTGATGCAAAGTGCTGAGGAGATTTACCGATTTATTTTTCTTGGGAATGTATGACACAACTGTAGTATTTTCAGTAAATGCAAAAGAAGATGAATACAAAGGTTTCCTTTTCGTTTCCAATATTTCTAGTGGTAATACCGGTTTATTTTTGCGTATAGTACCAACTACAGTAATCTGGTTTTCTAGTAACTTCTGTCCAAGTTGATAGGACGTGAAAAAATTATCAACAGTTAGGTTATGTCCTTTCAAGCCCCGTGTCAAATCAAGGACAACACGCATACCTTGATTTTTTTCAGGCGCGCTTCCCATTTCTTTACCCGTGTATGGTTGGATATTCCAAACGTAACTTGTTGCAGAATCACATAAAACCCAAAATTTTATACCATATTTTGCTGGTTTTGATGGCATGTATTGCCGGAAAGGGCATCTTCCTCTGAATGCGATGAGCTGCTCGTCTACTGTAACATTTTCAGAAGGATTATACAATTTAGGTAATATATCAACCCACTGATTCCACAACTCTCGAATAGGAGTAAACTTATCCACTAATCGCCGTGCAGATCGCGTTTCTCTATTGTCAAACCTTATTACTCTCGATAATTTCTTGAATGTTTTTATTGGCATGACTGCCGCGAAAAGGGGTCTTCCTTATTCAGTATCCCATAAACTTTCAGTGCTTTCGTTACATGAACGAAAAACTCCAGCTAGCAATATCAGTCCAATAAATACAAATAAATCAGTACTGTCAATATCATTCCAATCGTCAGCGAAAACACGCTTACCCTCCAAATTAGTATAATTCAAAATAATATGTAATAAAGGGGGAGGAAAAAATAACTGAAAACTGGATATTTCCTCAGCGGTAATCCTTGAGCAAGAGTAACGTGTCAATCCTGGCATCAAGCTAATAATGTTTTCTCTAGATGCTCTTCCGTGAGATTGCCGAATTGGTTCCTTAGAGTATTTTATTCTTCCGTCTTTTGAAGACATTGTTTGAACAGGCGAATTCACTTCACTATCACTGATCGAGCTATCAGACTGTTCAGCTTCTTCGACATTATCTTCTATTTCACAACAAGATTCTTCATTATCTGATGCATGTAACATCGATTCTATTTCACTGTCTATCATTTCACATCACAGGCACGATATTGTTCTACGACTGCGAGCTAATGAATACGCTTTGTTCAACTAACATTTATCGCACCGGCGTTTATTTATTAGTCACATTGTCGGTATAACATAATAATGTCCCATGACATACGATCTTATAAACAAATGTAACTACACAACTCAATTCTAAGCATGGTCAAATCTGACCCGAAGACCGTTAGAGTAAAAAAGTTAAAAAAGCATATTAACATATACATATATATTTTAATTTTATTGAAAATAAGCTTGTTTCAGTGATTAAATAAAAGTCATAGAATATCAATATCTAAAAAGTCTTATTTCTTGAGAAAAAAAAATTTTTTTCGCAAAATGGGTCAAAGTTGACCCGAAGACCTTATAAAGGTTAAGTGTATCACGAGGAAAAGACAAGTGCTGAGCGGCTTATTTGTGTAAGTATATTTCTTTTTATTATTATAACGAGACGATACGTGTACAAACGCTTCCTTATGTAATTGCGTTTTCTTTGTGATTTGTTTGTGGCTGTGTTTAAAAATGTTTGATTTTTATTTTTATACCTATTTTACGGGTTTGGTTCACCAAACGCGTTTTACTTTCAGGACAAGTCGTTTTGATTTTCTTCAGAAATGTAGCTTCTTGTGTTGCCAGAAATCAGTAAATGACAATGCATCGTATTGGAATAAGTGAGTTAAACAAAGTTTAACTGGTGAATTACGGTGTATGTGTAAGTGACTTTAACATAACACTTTAAGTACCATCCCAGAGCGTTATAATTAGTGATGTGAAAAAAGGTTTAACTAGTAAATGCCGCAAACAGGAATTTCTAAGTGGTGGTGTAAGTGACGTAAACATGACGCTTTAAATTGTAACACATAGCGTTGCAACAATGCGGTAGTGTTTCTTAAGTGTATCACGAGGAAAAGACAAGGGCTAAGCGGTTTATTTGTGTAAGTATATTTCTTTTTATTATTATAACGAGACGATACGTCTTCAAATGCTTACTTATGTAATTGTGTTTTTTTTGTGATTTCTTTGTGGCTGTGTTTAAAAATGTTTGATTTTTATTTCGATTTTAGTGTTTTGGGTCACCAACCGCGTTTTACTTTCAGGACAAGTTGTTTTGATTTTCTTCAGAAATGTAGCTTCTTGTGTTGCCATAAATCAGTAAATCACAATGCATCGTATTGGAATAAGTGAGTTAAACAAAGTTTAACTGGTGAATTACGGTGTTTGTGTAAGTGACGTTAACATAACGCTTTAAGTTGTAACACGTAGCGTTGCAACAATGCGGTAGTGTTTCTTAAGTGTATCACGAGGAAAAGACAAGTGCTGAGCGGCTTATTTGTGTAAGTATATTTCTTTTTATTATTATAACGAGACGATACGTGTACAAACGCTTCCTTATGTAATTGCGTTTTCTTTGTGATTTGTTTGTGGCTGTGTTTAAAAATGTTTGATTTTTATTTTTATACCTATTTTACTGTTTTGGTTCACCAACCGCGTTTTACTTTCAGGACAAGTCGTTTTGATTTTCTTCAGAAATGTAGCTTCGTGTGTTGCCAGAAATCAGTAAATGACAATGCATCGTATTGGAATAAGTGAGTTAAACAAAGTTTAACTGGTGAATTACGGTGTATGTGTAAGTGACTTTAACATAACACTTTAAGTAGCATCCCAGAGCGTTATAATTAGTGATGAGAAAAAAGGTTTAACTAGTGAATGCCGCAAACAGGAATTTCTAAGTGGTGGTGTAAGTGACGTAAACATGACGCTTTAAGTTATAACACATAGCGTTGCAACAATGCGGTAGTGTTTCTTAAGTGTATCACGAGGAAAAGACAAGGGCTAAGCGGTTTATTTGTGTAAGTATATTTCTTTTTATTATTATAACGAGACGATACGTCTTCAAATGTTTACTCGTGTAATTGTGTTTTTTTTGTGATTTCTTTGTAGCTGTGTTTAAAAATGTTTGATTTTATTTCGATTTTAGTGTTTTGGGTCACCAACCGCGTTTTATTTTCAGGACAAGTCGTTTTGATTTTCTTCAGAAATGTAGCTTCTTGTGTTGTCATAAATCAGTAAATCACAATGCATCGTATTGAAATAAGTGAGTTAAACAAAGTTTAACTGGTGAATTACGGTGTTTGTGTAAGTGACGTTAACATAACGCTTTAAGTTGTAACACGTAGCGTTGCAACAATGCGGTAGTGTTTCTTAAGTGTATCACGAGGAAAAGACAAGTGCTAAGCGGCTTATTTGTGTAAGTATATTTCTTTTTATTACTATAACGAGACGATACGTGCTCAAATGCTTCCTTATTTAATTGCGTTTTCTTTGTGATTTGTTTGTGGCTGTGTTTAAAAATGTTTGATTTTTATTTTTATACCTATTTTACTGTTTTGGGTCACCAACCGCGTTGTACTTTCAGGACAAATCGTTTTGATTTTCTTCAGAAATGTAGCTTCTTGTGTTGCAATAAATCAGTAAACGACAATGGATCGTATTGTAATAAGTGAGATAAACAACGTTTAACTAGTGAATTACGGTGTTTGTGTAAGTGACGTTAACATAACGCTTTAAGTTGTAACACGTAGCGTTGCAACAATGCGGTAGTGTTTCTTAAGTGTATCACGAGGAAAAGACAAGTGCTGAGCGGCTTATTTGTGTAAGTATATTTCTTTTTATAATGATAACAAGACGATACGTCTTCAAATGCTGTCTTATATAATTGTGTTTTTTTGTGATTTGTTTGTGGCTGTGTTTAAAAATGTTTGATTTTTATTCCGATTTTAGTGTTTTGGGTCACCAACCGCGTGTTACTTTCAGGACAAGTCGTTTTGATTTTCTTCAGAAATGTAGCTTCTTGTGTTGCAATAAATCAGTAAACGACAATGAATCGTATTGTAATAAGTGAGATAAATAACATTTAACTAGTGAATTACGGTGTTTGTGTAAGTGACGTTAACATAACGCTTTAAGTTGTAACACATAGCGTCGCAACAATGCGGTAGTGTTTATTAGGTGTATCACGAGGAAAAGACAAGGGCTGAGCGGCTTATTTGTGTAAGTATATTTCTTTTTATTATTATAACGAGACAATACGTATTTAAATGCTTACTTAGTAATTGTATTTCTTATTGTGATTTGTTTGTGGCTGTCCCTGAAAGTGATTGATTTTTATTTTAATTCCGATTTTACTGTTTTGGATCACCAACCGCGTTTACTTGCAGTACAAGTCGTTTGGATTTTCTTCAGAAATGTAGCATCTTGTGTTGCAATAAATCAGCAAATAACAAAGCATCGTATTGTAATAAGTGAGATAAACAACGTTTAACTAGTGAATTACGGTGTTTGTGTAAGTGACGTTAACATAACGCTTTAAGTTGTAACACGTAGCGTTGCAACAATGCGGTAGTGTTTATTAGGTGTATCACGAGGAAAAGACAAGGGCTGAGCGGCTTATTTGTTTAAGTATATTTCTTTTTATTATTATAACGAGACAATACGTATTCAAATGCTTACTTAGTAATTGTATTTCTAATTGTGATTTGTTTGTGGCTGTCCCTGAAAATGATTGATTTTTATTTTAATTCCGATTTTACTGTTTTGGATCACCAACCGCGTTTACTTGCAGGACAAGTCGTTTGGATTTTCTTCAGAAATGTAGCATCTTGTGTTGCAATAAATCAGCAAATAACAATGCATCGTATTGTAATAAGTGAGATAAACAACGTTTAACTAGTGAATTACGGTGTTTGTGTAAGTGACGTTAACATAACGCTTTAAATTGTAACACGTAGCGTTGCAATAATGCGGTAGTGTTTATTAGGTGTATCACGAGGAAAAGACAAGGGCTAAGCGGTTTATTTGTGTAAGAATATTTCTTTTTATTATTAAAACGAGACGATACGTCTTCATATGCTTACTTATGTAATTGTGTCTTTTTTGTAATTTTTTTGTGGCTGTGTTTGAAAATGTTTGATTTTTATTCCGATTTTAGTGTTTTGGGTCACCAACCGCGTATTACTTTCAGGACAAGTCGTTTTGATTTTCTTCAGAAATTTAGCTTCTTGTGTTGCAATAAATCAGTAAACGACAATGAATCGTATTGTAATAAGTGAGATAAACAACGTTTAACTAGTGAAATACGGTGTTTGTGTAAGTGACGTTAACATAACGCTTTAAGTTGTAACACGTAGCGTTGCAACAATGCGGTAGTGCTTCTTAAGTGTATCACGAGGAAAAGACAAGTGCTGAGCGGCTTATTTGTGTAAATATATTTCTTTTTATTATTATAACGCGACGATACGTGTTCAAATGCTTACTTATGTAATTGTGTCTTTTTTGTGATTTTTTTGTGGCTGTGTTTGAAAATGTTTGATTTTAATTCCGATTTTACTGTTTTGGATCACCAACCGCGTTTACTTGCAGGACAAGTCGTTTGGATTTTCTTCAGAAATGTAGCATCTTGTGTTGCAATAAATCAGCAAATAACAATGCATCGTATTGTAATAAGTGAGATAAACAACGTTTAACTAGTGAATTACGGTGTTTGTGTAAGTGACGTTAACATAACGCTTTAAGTTGTAACACGTAGCGTTGCAACAATGCGGTAGTGTTTATTAGGTGTATCACGAGGAAAAGACAAGGGCTGAGCGGCTTATTTGTGTAAGTATATTTCTTTTTATTATTATAACGAGACAATACGTATTCAAATGCTTACTTAGTAATTGTATTTCTTATTGTGATTTGTTTGTGGCTGTCCCTGAAAGTGATTGATTTTTATTTTAATTCCGATTTTACTGTTTTGGATCACCAACCGCGTTTACTTGCAGGACAAGTCGTTTGGATTTTCTTCAGAAATGTAGCATCTTGTGTTGCAATAAATCAGCAAATAACAATGCATCGTATTGTAATAAGTGAGATAAACAACGTTTAACTAGTGAATTACGGTGTTTGTGTAAGTGACGTTAACATAACGCTTTAAGTAGCATCCCAGAGCGTTATAATTAGTGATGTGAAAAAAGGTTTAACTAGTGAATGCCGCAAACAGGAATTTCTAAGTGGTGGTGTAAGTGACGTAAACATGACGCTTTAAGTTGTAACACGTAGCGTTGCAACAATGCGGTAGTGTTTCTTAAGTGTATCACGAGGAAAAGACAAGGGCTAAGCGGTTTATTTGTGTAAGTATATTTCTTTTTATTATTATAACGAGACGATACGTCTTCAAATGCTTACTTATGTAATTGTGTTTTTTTTGTGATTTCTTTGTAGCTGTGTTTAAAAATGTTTGATTTTTATTTCGATGTTAGTGTTTTGGGTCACCAACCGCGTTTTATTTTCAGGACAAGTTGTTTTAATTTTCTTCAGAAATGTAGCTTCTTGTGTTGCCATAAATCAGTAAATCACAATGCATCGTATTGGAATAAGTGAGTTAAACAACGTTTAACTAGTGAATTACGGTGTTTGTGTAAGTGACGTTAACATAACGCTTTAAGTTGTAACACATAGCGTTGCAACAATGCGGTAGTGTTTCTTAAGTGTATCACGAGGAAAAGACAAGTGCTGAGCGGCTTATTTGTGTAAGTATATTTCTTTTTATTATTATAACGAGACAATACGTATTCAAATGCTTACTTAGTAATTGTATTTCTTATTGTGATTTGTTTGTGGCTGTCCCTGAAAGTGATTGATTTTTATTTTAATTCCGATTTTACTGTTTTGGATCACCAACCGCGTTTACTTGCAGGACAAGTCGTTTGGATTTTCTTCAGAAATGTAGCATCTTGTGTTGCAATAAATCAGCAAATAACAATGCATCGTATTGTAATAAGTGAGATAAACAACGTTTAACTAGTGAATTACGGTGTTTGTGTAAGTGACGTTAACATAACGCTTTAAATTGTAACACGTAGCGTTGCAACAATGCGGTAGTGTTTATTAGGTGTATTACGAGGAAAAGACAAGGGCTAAGCGGTTTATTTGTGAAAGAATATTTCTTTTTATTATTAAAGCGAGACGATACGTCTTCATATGCTTACTTATGTAATTGGTTTTTGTTTGTGATTTGTTTGTGGCTGTGTTTAAAAATGTTTGATTTTTATTTTAATACCTACTTTACTGTTTTGGGTCACCAACCGCGTTGTACTTTCAGGACAAATCGTTTGGATTTTCTTCAGAAATGTAGCTTCTTTTGTTGCAATAAATCAGTAAATGACAATGCATCGTATTGGAATAAGTGAGTTAAACAAAGTTTAACTGGTGAATTACGGTGTTAGTGTAAGTGACGTTAACATAACGCTTTAAGTTGTAACACGTAGCGTTGCAACAATGCGGTAGTGTTTCTTAAGTGTATCACGAGGAAAAGACAAGTGCTGAGCGGCTTATTTGTGTAAGTATATTTCTTTTTATAATGATAACAAGACGATACGTCTTCAAATGCTGTCTTATATAATTGTGTTTTTTTGTGATTTGTTTGTGGCTGTGTTTAAAAATGTTTGATTTTTATTCCGATTTTAGTGTTTTGGGTCACCAACCACGTGTTACTTTCAGGACAAGTCGTTTTGATTTTCTTCAGAAATGTAGCTTCTTGTGTTGCAATAAATCAGTAAACGACAATGAATCGTATTGTAATAAGTGAGATAAATAACGTTTAACTAGTGAATTACGGTGTTTGTGTAAGTGACGTTAACATAACGCTTTAAGTTGTAACACATAGCGTCGCAACAATGCGGTAGTGTTTCTTAAGTGTATCACGAGGAAAAGACAAGTGCTGAGCGGCTTATTTGTGTAAGTATATTTCTTTTTATTATTATAACGCGACGATACGTGTTCAAATGCTTACTTATGTAATTGTGTCTTTTTTGTGATGTTTTTGTGGCTGTGTTTGAAAATGTTTGATTTTTATTCCGATTTAAGTGTTTTGGGTCACCAACCGCGTGTTACTTTCAGGACAAGTCGTTTGGATTTTCTTCAGAAATGTAGCTTCTTGTGTTGCAATAAATCAGTAAACGACAATGAATCGTATTGTAATAAGTGAGATAAACAACGTTTAACTAGTGAATTACGGTGTTTGTGTAAGTGGTAAGTATTTTGAAAACTTTATTAAAATAATTAAAGTTACCAATTTAGCTTTTAATCAAATGAACAAAACAAGAAATATGATTAAATTAATTATTATGACATCGAGTACATAAAACAGTTGTATTTGAATGTTGTTTACATATAAACTTTTTACAAATTACACAGATCAAAGATGTTTTATTATCAGTTTTTACACATAGTTGACAACGATTTCTTTTGAAAGCTTTCTTAGCAGTAACAACATTGTTTTCTTCGTGTTGAGTTGAAGTTGATGCAGTTTCACTAGCTTCACGTATCTTTCTCGCAATTTCTAAAGAAAATGGTGCCCTTGGTAAGGTTTTCCTGGATTTTATATATGGTGTAACTAACTGCTTACCTAGGTTTTCCAAAAATATTCGTCGTTTTGCTAGACACCCTTCCATCCATCTATCATTGGCAGCTATGAATAATACAAATGCATTATATGCTGATATATCGACCATGTTGCTGAAGACTACTTGGGGCCATCTATTTGTCTTTCTTTTGCAGGTGTAGCAGGAGACAACTTTGTCCATTGTGTCAACGCCGCCTTTACATTTATTGTAATCTAATATTATTACAGGCTTTTTATCTGCACGATCACTCACTTCTGGGCCGTGATGCAAAGTGCTGAGGAGATTTACCGATTTATTTTTCTTGGGAATGTATGACACAACTGTAGTATTTTCAGTAAATGCAAAAGAAGATGAATACAAAGGTATCCTTTTCGTTTCCAATATTTCTAGTGGTAATACCGGTTTATTTTTGCGTATAGTACCAACTACAGTAATCTGGTTTTCTAGTAACTTCTGTCCAAGTTGATAGGACGTGAAAAAATTATCAACAGTTAGGTTATGTCCTTTCAAGCCCCGTGTCAAATCAAGGACAACACGCATACCTTGATTTTTTTCAGGCGCGCTTCCCATTTCTTTACCCGTGTATGGTTGGATATTCCAAACGTAACTTGTTGCAGAATCACATAAAACCCAAAATTTTATACCATATTTTGCTGGTTTTGATGGCATGTATTGCCGGAAAGGGCATCTTCCTCTGAATGCGATGAGCTGCTCGTCTACTGTAACATTTTCAGAAGGATTATACAATTTAGGTAATATATCAACCCACTGATTCCACAACTCTCGAATAGGAGTAAACTTATCCACTAATCGCCGTGCAGATCGCGTTTCTCTATTGTCAAACCTTATTACTCTCGATAATTTCTTGAATGTTTTTATTGGCATGACTGCCGCGAAAAGGGGTCTTCCTTATTCAGTATCCCATAAACTTTCAGTGCTTTCGTTACATGAACGAAAAACTCCAGCTAGCAATATCAGTCCAATAAATACAAATAAATCAGTACTGTCAATATCATTCCAATCGTCAGCGAAAACACGCTTACCCTCCAAATTAGTATAATTCAAAATAATATGTAATAAAGGGGGAGGAAAAAATAACTGAAAACTGGATATTTCCTCAGCGGTAATCCTTGAGCAAGAGTAACGTGTCAATCCTGGCATCAAGCTAATAATGTTTTCTCTAGATGCTCTTCCGTGAGATTGCCGAATTGGTTCCTTAGAGTATTTTATTCTTCCGTCTTTTGAAGACATTGTTTGAACAGGCGAATTCACTTCACTATCACTGATCGAGCTATCAGACTGTTCAGCTTCTTCGACATTATCTTCTATTTCACAACAAGATTCTTCGTTATCTGATGCATGTAACATCGATTCTATTTCACTGTCTATCATTTCACATCACAGGCACGATATTGTTCTACGACTGCGAGCTAATGAATACGCTTTGTTCAACTAACATTTATCGCACCGGCGTTTATTTATTAGTCACATTGTCGGTATAACATAATAATGTCCCATGACATACGATCTTATAAACAAATGTAACTACACAACTCAATTCTAAGCATGGTCAAATCTGACCCGAAGACCGTTAGAGTAAAAAAGTTAAAAAAGCATATTAACATATACATATATATTTTAATTTTATTGAAAATAAGCTTGTTTCAGTGATTAAATAAAAGTCATAGAATATCAATATCTAAAAAGTCTTATTTCTTGAGAAAAAAAAATTTTTTTCGCAAAATGGGTCAAAGTTGACCCGAAGACCTTATAAAGGTTAAGTGTATCACGAGGAAAAGACAAGTGCTGAGCGGCTTATTTGTGTAAGTATATTTCTTTTTATTATTATAACGAGACGATACGTGTACAAACGCTTCCTTATGTAATTGCGTTTTCTTTGTGATTTGTTTGTGGCTGTGTTTAAAAATGTTTGATTTTTATTTTTATACCTATTTTACGGGTTTGGTTCACCAAACGCGTTTTACTTTCAGGACAAGTCGTTTTGATTTTCTTCAGAAATGTAGCTTCTTGTGTTGCCAGAAATCAGTAAATGACAATGCATCGTATTGGAATAAGTGAGTTAAACAAAGTTTAACTGGTGAATTACGGTGTATGTGTAAGTGACTTTAACATAACACTTTAAGTACCATCCCAGAGCGTTATAATTAGTGATGTGAAAAAAGGTTTAACTAGTAAATGCCGCAAACAGGAATTTCTAAGTGGTGGTGTAAGTGACGTAAACATGACGCTTTAAATTGTAACACATAGCGTTGCAACAATGCGGTAGTGTTTCTTAAGTGTATCACGAGGAAAAGACAAGGGCTAAGCGGTTTATTTGTGTAAGTATATTTCTTTTTATTATTATAACGAGACGATACGTCTTCAAATGCTTACTTATGTAATTGTGTTTTTTTTGTGATTTCTTTGTGGCTGTGTTTAAAAATGTTTGATTTTTATTTCGATTTTAGTGTTTTGGGTCACCAACCGCGTTTTACTTTCAGGACAAGTTGTTTTGATTTTCTTCAGAAATGTAGCTTCTTGTGTTGCCATAAATCAGTAAATCACAATGCATCGTATTGGAATAAGTGAGTTAAACAAAGTTTAACTGGTGAATTACGGTGTTTGTGTAAGTGACGTTAACATAACGCTTTAAGTTGTAACACGTAGCGTTGCAACAATGCGGTAGTGTTTCTTAAGTGTATCACGAGGAAAAGACAAGTGCTGAGCGGCTTATTTGTGTAAGTATATTTCTTTTTATTATTATAACGAGACGATACGTGTACAAACGCTTCCTTATGTAATTGCGTTTTCTTTGTGATTTGTTTGTGGCTGTGTTTAAAAATGTTTGATTTTTATTTTTATACCTATTTTACTGTTTTGGTTCACCAACCGCGTTTTACTTTCAGGACAAGTCGTTTTGATTTTCTTCAGAAATGTAGCTTCGTGTGTTGCCAGAAATCAGTAAATGACAATGCATCGTATTGGAATAAGTGAGTTAAACAAAGTTTAACTGGTGAATTACGGTGTATGTGTAAGTGACTTTAACATAACACTTTAAGTAGCATCCCAGAGCGTTATAATTAGTGATGAGAAAAAAGGTTTAACTAGTGAATGCCGCAAACAGGAATTTCTAAGTGGTGGTGTAA
Organism: Hypercompe scribonia; assembly: GCA_949316085.1. Classification (NCBI taxonomy): domain Eukaryota; kingdom Metazoa; phylum Arthropoda; class Insecta; order Lepidoptera; family Erebidae; genus Hypercompe; species Hypercompe scribonia. The sequence goes on along the minus strand of OX438982.1, from coordinate 19,794,823 downwards.
GTGACGTAAACATGACGCTTTAAGTTATAACACATAGCGTTGCAACAATGCGGTAGTGTTTCTTAAGTGTATCACGAGGAAAAGACAAGGGCTAAGCGGTTTATTTGTGTAAGTATATTTCTTTTTATTATTATAACGAGACGATACGTCTTCAAATGTTTACTCGTGTAATTGTGTTTTTTTTGTGATTTCTTTGTAGCTGTGTTTAAAAATGTTTGATTTTATTTCGATTTTAGTGTTTTGGGTCACCAACCGCGTTTTATTTTCAGGACAAGTCGTTTTGATTTTCTTCAGAAATGTAGCTTCTTGTGTTGTCATAAATCAGTAAATCACAATGCATCGTATTGAAATAAGTGAGTTAAACAAAGTTTAACTGGTGAATTACGGTGTTTGTGTAAGTGACGTTAACATAACGCTTTAAGTTGTAACACGTAGCGTTGCAACAATGCGGTAGTGTTTCTTAAGTGTATCACGAGGAAAAGACAAGTGCTAAGCGGCTTATTTGTGTAAGTATATTTCTTTTTATTACTATAACGAGACGATACGTGCTCAAATGCTTCCTTATTTAATTGCGTTTTCTTTGTGATTTGTTTGTGGCTGTGTTTAAAAATGTTTGATTTTTATTTTTATACCTATTTTACTGTTTTGGGTCACCAACCGCGTTGTACTTTCAGGACAAATCGTTTTGATTTTCTTCAGAAATGTAGCTTCTTGTGTTGCAATAAATCAGTAAACGACAATGGATCGTATTGTAATAAGTGAGATAAACAACGTTTAACTAGTGAATTACGGTGTTTGTGTAAGTGACGTTAACATAACGCTTTAAGTTGTAACACGTAGCGTTGCAACAATGCGGTAGTGTTTCTTAAGTGTATCACGAGGAAAAGACAAGTGCTGAGCGGCTTATTTGTGTAAGTATATTTCTTTTTATAATGATAACAAGACGATACGTCTTCAAATGCTGTCTTATATAATTGTGTTTTTTTGTGATTTGTTTGTGGCTGTGTTTAAAAATGTTTGATTTTTATTCCGATTTTAGTGTTTTGGGTCACCAACCGCGTGTTACTTTCAGGACAAGTCGTTTTGATTTTCTTCAGAAATGTAGCTTCTTGTGTTGCAATAAATCAGTAAACGACAATGAATCGTATTGTAATAAGTGAGATAAATAACATTTAACTAGTGAATTACGGTGTTTGTGTAAGTGACGTTAACATAACGCTTTAAGTTGTAACACATAGCGTCGCAACAATGCGGTAGTGTTTATTAGGTGTATCACGAGGAAAAGACAAGGGCTGAGCGGCTTATTTGTGTAAGTATATTTCTTTTTATTATTATAACGAGACAATACGTATTTAAATGCTTACTTAGTAATTGTATTTCTTATTGTGATTTGTTTGTGGCTGTCCCTGAAAGTGATTGATTTTTATTTTAATTCCGATTTTACTGTTTTGGATCACCAACCGCGTTTACTTGCAGTACAAGTCGTTTGGATTTTCTTCAGAAATGTAGCATCTTGTGTTGCAATAAATCAGCAAATAACAAAGCATCGTATTGTAATAAGTGAGATAAACAACGTTTAACTAGTGAATTACGGTGTTTGTGTAAGTGACGTTAACATAACGCTTTAAGTTGTAACACGTAGCGTTGCAACAATGCGGTAGTGTTTATTAGGTGTATCACGAGGAAAAGACAAGGGCTGAGCGGCTTATTTGTTTAAGTATATTTCTTTTTATTATTATAACGAGACAATACGTATTCAAATGCTTACTTAGTAATTGTATTTCTAATTGTGATTTGTTTGTGGCTGTCCCTGAAAATGATTGATTTTTATTTTAATTCCGATTTTACTGTTTTGGATCACCAACCGCGTTTACTTGCAGGACAAGTCGTTTGGATTTTCTTCAGAAATGTAGCATCTTGTGTTGCAATAAATCAGCAAATAACAATGCATCGTATTGTAATAAGTGAGATAAACAACGTTTAACTAGTGAATTACGGTGTTTGTGTAAGTGACGTTAACATAACGCTTTAAATTGTAACACGTAGCGTTGCAATAATGCGGTAGTGTTTATTAGGTGTATCACGAGGAAAAGACAAGGGCTAAGCGGTTTATTTGTGTAAGAATATTTCTTTTTATTATTAAAACGAGACGATACGTCTTCATATGCTTACTTATGTAATTGTGTCTTTTTTGTAATTTTTTTGTGGCTGTGTTTGAAAATGTTTGATTTTTATTCCGATTTTAGTGTTTTGGGTCACCAACCGCGTATTACTTTCAGGACAAGTCGTTTTGATTTTCTTCAGAAATTTAGCTTCTTGTGTTGCAATAAATCAGTAAACGACAATGAATCGTATTGTAATAAGTGAGATAAACAACGTTTAACTAGTGAAATACGGTGTTTGTGTAAGTGACGTTAACATAACGCTTTAAGTTGTAACACGTAGCGTTGCAACAATGCGGTAGTGCTTCTTAAGTGTATCACGAGGAAAAGACAAGTGCTGAGCGGCTTATTTGTGTAAATATATTTCTTTTTATTATTATAACGCGACGATACGTGTTCAAATGCTTACTTATGTAATTGTGTCTTTTTTGTGATTTTTTTGTGGCTGTGTTTGAAAATGTTTGATTTTTATTCCGATTTAAGTGTTTTGGGTCACCAACCGCGTGTTACATTCAGGACAAGTCGTTTGGATTTTCTTCAGAAATGTAGCATCTTGTGTTGCAATAAATCAGCAAATAACAATGCATCGTATTGTAATAAGTGAGATAAACAACGTTTAACTAGTGAATTACGGTGTTTGTGTAAGTGACGTTAACATAACGCTTTAAGTTGTAACACGTAGCGTTGCAACAATGCGGTAGTGTTTATTAGGTGTATCACGAGGAAAAGACAAGTGCTAAGCGATTTATTTGTGTAAGTATATTTCTTTTTATTATTATAACGAGACGATACGTATTCAAATGTTTACTTAGTAATTGTGTTTCTTATTGTGATTTGTTTGTGGCTGTGTTTAAAAATGTTTGATTTTTATTTTTATACCTATTTTACTGTTTTGGATCACCAACCGCGTTTTACTCTCAGGACAAGTCGGTTTGATTTTCTTCAGAAATGAAGCTTCTTGTGTTGCAATAAATCAGTAAATGACAATGCATCGTATTGTAATAAGTGAGATAAACAACGTTTAACTAGTGAATTACGGTGTTTGTGTAAGTGACGTTAACATAACGCTTTAAGTTGTAACACGTAGCGTTGCAACAATGCGGTAGTGTTTATTAGGTGTATCACGAGGAAAAGACAAGGGCTAAGCGGTTTATTTGTGTAAGTATATTTCTTTTTATTATTATAACGAGACGATACGTCTTCAAATGCTTACTTATGTAATTGTGTCTTTTTTGTGATTTTTTTGTGGCTGTGTATGAAAATGTTTGATTTTTATTCCGATTTTAGTGTTTTGGGTCACCAACCGCGTGTTACTTTCAGGACAAGTCGTTTGGATTTTCTTCAGAAATGTAGCTTCTTGTGTTGCAATAAATCAGTAAACGACAATGAATCGTATTGTAATAAATGAGATATATAACGTTTAGCTAGTGAATTACGGTGTTTGTGTAAGTGACGTTAACATAACGCTTTAAGTTCTAACACGTAGCGTTGCAACAATGCGGTAGTGTTTCTTAAGTGTATCACGAGGAAAAGACAAGTGCTGAGCGGCTTATTTGTGTAAGTATATTTCTTTTTATTATTATAACGAGACAATACGTATTCAAATGCTTACTTAGTAATTGTATTTCTTATTGTGATTTGTTTGTGGCTGTCCCTGAAAATGATTGATTTTTATTTTAATTCCGATTTTACTGTTTTGGATCACCAACCGCGTTTACTTGCAGGACAAGTCGTTTGGATTTTCTTCAGAAATGTAGCATCTTGTGTTGCAATAAATCAGCAAATAACAATGCATCGTATTGTAATAAGTGAGATAAACAACGTTTAACTAGTGAATTACGGTGTTTGTGTAAGTGACGTTAACATAACGCTTTAAATTGTAACACGTAGCGTTGCAACAATGCGGTAGTGTTTATTAGGTGTATCACGAGGAAAAGACAAGGGCTAAGCGGTTTATTTGTGTAAGAATATTTCTTTTTATTATTAAAACGAGACGATACGTCTTCATATGCTTACTTATGTAATTGGTTTTTGTTTGTGATTTGTTTGTGGCTGTGTTTAAAAATGTTTGATTTTTATTTTTATACCTACTTTACTGTTTTGGGTCACCAACCGCGTTGTACTTTCAGGACAAATCGTTTGGATTTTCTTCAGAAATGTAGCTTCTTTTGTTGCAATAAATCAGTAAATGACAATGCATCGTATTGGAATAAGTGAGTTAAACAAAGTTTAACTGGTGAATTACGGTGTATGTGTAAGTGACTTCAACATAACACTTTAAGTAGCATCCCAGAGCGTTATAATTAGTGATGTGAAAAAAGGTTTAACTAGTGAATGCCGCAAACAGGAATTTCTAAGTGGTGGTGTAAGTGACGTAAACATGACGCTTTAAGTTGTAACACGTAGCGTTGCAACAATGCGGTAGTGTTTATTAGGTGTATCACGAGGAAAAGACAAGTGCTGAGCGGCTTATTTGTGTAAGTATATTTCTTTTTATTATTATAACGAGACGATACGTGTACAAACGCTTCCTTATGTAATTGCGTTTTCTTTGTGATTTGTTTGTGGCTGTGTTTAAAAATGTTTGATTTTTATTTTTATACCTATTTTACTGTTTTGGTTCACCAACCGCGTTTTACTTTCAGGACAAGTCGTTTTGATTTTCTTCAGAAATGTAGCTTCTTGTGTTGTCATAAATCAGTAAATCACAATGCATCGTATTGAAATAAGTGAGTTAAACAAAGTTTAACTGGTGAATTACGGTGTTTGTGTAAGTGACGTTAACATAACGCTTTAAGTTGTAACACGTAGCGTTGCAACAATGCGGTAGTGTTTCTTAAGTGTATCACGAGGAAAAGACAAGTGCTAAGCGGCTTATTTGTGTAAGTATATTTCTTTTTATTACTATAACGAGACGATACGTGCTCAAATGCTTCCTTATTTAATTGCGTTTTCTTTGTGATTTGTTTGTGGCTGTGTTTAAAAATGTTTGATTTTTATTTTTATACCTATTTTACTGTTTTGGGTCACCAACCGCGTTGTACTTTCAGGACGAATCGTTTTGATTTTCTTCAGAAATGTAGCTTCTTGTGTTGCCCGAAATCAGTAAATGACAATGCATCGTATTAGAATAAGTGAGTTAAACAAAATTTAACTGGTGAATTACGGTGTATGTGTAAGTAACTTTAACATAACACTTTAAGTAGCATCCCAGAGCGTTATAATTAGTGATGTGAAAAAAGGTTTAACTAGTAAATGCCGCAAACAGGAATTTCTAAGTGGTGGTGTAAGTGACGTAAACATGACGCTTTAAGTTGTAACACATAGCGTTGCAACAATGCGGTAGTGTTTATTAGGTGTATCACGAGGAAAAGACAAGGGCTAAGCGGTTTATTTGTGTAAGTATATTTCTTTTTATTATTTTAACGAGACGATACGTCTCCAAATGCTGTCTTATATAATTGTGTTTTTTTGTGATTTGTTTGTGGCTGTGTTTAAAAATGTTTGATTTTTATTTTTATACCTATTTTACTGTTTTGGGTCACCAACCGCGTTTTACTTTCAGGAGAAGTCGTTTTGATTTTCTTCAGAAATGTAGCTTCTTGTGTTGCAATAAATCAGTAAACGACAATGAATCGTATTGTAATAAGTGAGATAAATAACGTTTAACTAGTGAATTACGGTGTTTGTGTAAGTGACGTTAACATAACGCTTTAAGTTGTAACACATAGCGTCGCAACAATGCGGTAGTGTTTCTTAAGTGTATCACGAGGAAAAGACAAGTGCTGAGCGGCTTATTTGTGTAAGTATATTTCTTTTTATTATTATAACGAGACAATACGTATTTAAATGCTTACTTATTAATTGTATTTCTTATTGTGATTTGTTTGTGGCTGTCCCTGAAAGTGATTGATTTTTATTTTAATTCCGATTTTACTGTTTTGGATCACCAACCGCGTTTACTTGCAGGACAAGTCGTTTGGATTTTCTTCAGAAATGTAGCATCTTGTGTTGCAATAAATCAGCAAATAACAATGCATCGTATTGTAATAAGTGAGATAAACAACGTTTAACTAGTGAATTACGGTGTTTATGTAAGTGACGTTAACATAACGCTTTAAGTTGTAACACGTAGCGTTGCAACAATACGGTAGTGTTTATTAGGTGTATCACGAGGAAAAGACAAGGGCTGAGCGGCTTATTTGTGTAAGTATATTTCTTTTTATTATTATAACGAGACAATACGTATTCAAATGCTTACTTAGTAATTGTATTTCTTATTGTGATTTGTTTGTGGCTGTCCCTGAAAATGATTGATTTTTATTTTAATTTTGATTTTACTGTTTTGGATCACCAACCGCGTTTACTTGCAGGACAAGTCGTTTGGATTTTCTTCAGAAATGTAGCATCTTGTGTTGCAATAAATCAGCAAATAACAATGCATCGTATTGTAATAAGTGAGATAAACAACGTTTAACTAGTGAATTACGGTGTTTGTGTAAGTGACGTTAACATAACGCTTTAAATTGTAACACGTAGCGTTGCAACAATGCGGTAGTGTTTATTAGGTGTATCACGAGGAAAAGACAAGGGCTAAGCGGTTTATTTGTGTAAGAATATTTCTTTTTATTATTAAAACGAGACGATACGTCTTCATATGCTTACTTATGTAATTGTGTCTTTTTTGTAATTTTTTTGTGGCTGTGTTTGAAAATGTTTGATTTTTATTCCGATTTTAGTGTTTTGGGTCACCAACCGCGTATTACTTTCAGGACAAGTCGTTTTGATTTTCTTCAGAAATTTAGCTTCTTGTGTTGCAATAAATCAGTAAACGACAATGAATCGTATTGTAATAAGTGAGATAAACAACGTTTAACTAGTGAATTACGGTGTTTGTGTAAGTGACGTTAACATAACGCTTTAAGTTGTAACACGTAGCGTTGCAACAATGCGGTAGTGCTTCTTAAGTGTATCACGAGGAAAAGACAAGTGCTGAGCGGCTTATTTGTGTGAGTATATTTCTTTTTATTATTATAACGCGACGATACGTGTTCAAATGCTTACTTATGTAATTGTGTCTTTTTTGTGATTTTTTTGTGGCTGTGTTTGAAAATGTTTGATTTTTATTCCGATTTAAGTGTTTTGGGTCACCAACCGCGTGTTACATTCAGGACAAGTCGTTTGGATTTTCTTCAGAAATGTAGCTTCTTGTGTTGCAATAAATCAGTAAACGACAATGAATCGTACTGTAATAAGTGAGATAAACAACGTTTAACTAGTGAATTACGGTGTTTCTGTAAGTGACGTTAACATAACGCTTTAAGTTGTAACACGTAGCGTTGCAACAATGCGGTAGTGTTTCTTAAGTGTATCACGAGGAAAAGACAAGTGCTGAGCGGCTTATTTGTATAAGTATATTTCTTTTTATTATTATAACGAGACGATACGTGTACAAACGCTTCCTTATGTAATTGCGTTTTCTTTGTGATTTGTTTGTGGCTGTGTTTAAAAATGTTTGATTTTTATTTTTATACCTATTTTACTGTTTTGGTCCACCAACCGCGTTTTACTTTCAGGACAAGTCGTTTTAATTTTCTTCAGAAATGCAGCTTCTTGTGTTGCCATAAATCAGTAAATCACAATGCATCGTATTGGAATAAGTGAGTTAAACAAAGTTTAACTGGTGAATTACGGTGTTTGTGTAAGTGACGTTAACATAACGCTTTAAGTTGTAACACGTAGCGTTGCAACAATGCGGTAGTGTTTCTTAAGTGTATCACGAGGAAAAGACAACGGCTAAGCGGTTTATTTGTGTAAGTATATTTCTTTTTATTATTATAACGAGACGATACGTCTTCAAATGCTTACTTATGTAATTGTGTTTTTTTTGTGATTTCTTTGTGGCTGTGTTTAAAAATGTTTGATTTTTATTTCGATTTTAGTGTTTTGGGTCACCAACCGCGTTTTACTTTCAGGACAAGTTGTTTTGATTTTCTTCAGAAATGTTGCTTCTTGTGTTGCCATAAATCAGTAAATCACAATGCATCGTATTGGAATAAGTGAGTTAAACAAAGTTTAACTGGTGAATTACGGTGTTAGTGTAAGTGACGTTAACATAACGCTTTAAGTTGTAACACGTAGCGTTGCAACAATGCGGTAGTGTTTCTTAAGTGTATCACGAGGAAAAGACAAGGGCTAAGCGGTTTATTTGTGTAAGTATATTTCTTTTTATTATTATAACGAGACGATACGTCTTCAAATGCTTACTTATGTAATTGTGTTTTTTTTGTGATTTCTTTGTGGCTGTGTTTAAAAATGTTTGATTTTTATTTCGATTTTAGTGTTTTGGGTCACCAACCGCGTTTTACTTTCAGGACAAGTTGTTTTGATTTTCTTCAGAAATGTTGCTTCTTGTGTTGCCATAAATCAGTAAATCACAATGCATCGTATTGGAATGAGTGAGTTAAACAAAGTTTAACTGGTGAATTACGGTGTTTGTGTAAGTGACGTTAACATAACGCTTTAAGTTGTAACACGTAGCGTTGCAACAATGCGGTAGTGTTTCTTAAGTGTATCACGAGGAAAAGACAAGTGCTGAGCGGCTTATTTGTGTAAGTATATTTCTTTTTATTATTATAACGAGACGATACGTGTACAAACGCTTCCTTATGTAATTGCGTTTTCTTTGTGATTTGTTTGTGGCTGTGTTTAAAAATGTTTGATTTTTATTTTTATACCTATTTTACTGTTTTGGTTCACCAACCGCGTTTTACTTTCAGGACAAGTCGTTTTGATTTTCTTCAGAAATGTAGCTTCGTGTGTTGCCAGAAATCAGTAAATGACAATGCATCGTATTGGAATAAGTGAGTTAAACAAAGTTTAACTGGTGAATTACGGTGTATGTGTAAGTGACTTTAACATAACACTTTAAGTAGCATCCCAGAGCGTTATAATTAGTGATGAGAAAAAAGGTTTAACTAGTGAATGCCGCAAACAGGAATTTCTAAGTGGTGGTGTAAGTGACGTAAACATGACGCTTTAAGTTGTAACACATAGCGTTCCAACAATGCGGTAGTGTTTCTTAAGTGTATCACGAGGAAAAGACAAGTACTGAGCGGCTTATTTGTGTAAGTATATTTCTTTTTATTATTATAATGAGACGATACGTCTCCAAATGCTTACTTATGTGATTGTGTTTTTTTTGTGATTTGTTTGTGGCTGTGTTTAAAAATGTTTGATTTTTATTCCAATTTTAGTGTTTTGGGTCACCAACCGCGTTTTACTTTCAGGACAAGTCGTTTTGATTTTCTTCAGAAATGTAGCTTCTTGTGTTGCAATAAATCAGTAAACGACAATGGATCGTATTGTAATAAGTGAGATAAACAACGTTTAACTAGTGAATTACGGTGTTTGTATAAGTGACGTTAACATAACGCTTTAAGTTGTAACACGTAGCGTTGCAACAATGCGGTAGTGTTTCTTAAGTGTATCACGAGGAAAAGACAAGTGCTGAGCGGCTTATTTGTGTAAGTATATTTCTTTTTATAGTGATAACAAGACGATACGTCTTCAAATGCTGTCTTATATAATTGTGTTTTTTTGTGATTTGTTTGTGGCTGTGTTTAAAAATGTTTGATTTTTATTCCGATTTTAGTGTTTTGGGTCACCAACCGCGTGTTACTTTCAGGACAAGTCGTTTTGATTTTCTTCAGAAATGTAGCTTCTTGTGTTGCAATAAATCAGTAAACGACAATGAATCGTATTGTAATAAGTGAGATAAATAACGTTTAACTAGTGAATTACGGTGTTTGTGTAAGTGACGTTAACATAACGCTTTAAGTTGTAACACATAGCGTCGCAACAATGCGGTAGTGTTTCTTAAGTGTATCACGAGGAAAAGACAAGTGCTGAGCGGCTTATTTGTGTAAGTATATTTCTTTTTATTATTATAACGAGACAATACGTATTCAAATGCTTACTTAGTAATTGTATTTCTTATTGTGATTTGTTTGTGGCTGGCCCTGAAAGTGATTGATTTTTATTTTAATTCCGATTTTACTGTTTTGGATCACCAACCGCGTTTACTTGCAGGACAAGTCGTTTGGATTTTCTTCAGAAATGTAGCATCTTGTGTTGCAATAAATCAGCAAATAACAATGCATCGTATTGTAATAAGTGAGATAAACAACGTTTAACTAGTGAATTACGGTGTTTGTGTAAGTGACGTTAACATAACGCTTTAAGTTGTAACACGTAGCGTTGCAACAATGCGGTAGTGTTTCTTAAGTGTATCACGAGGAAAAGACAAGTGCTGAGCGGCTTATTTGTGTAAGTATATTTCTTTTTATAGTGATAACAAGACGATACGTCTTCAAATGCTGTCTTATATAATTGTGTTTTTTTGTGATTTGTTTGTGGCTGTGTTTAAAAATGTTTGATTTTTATTCCGATTTTAGTGTTTTGGGTCACCAACCGCGTGTTACTTTCAGGACAAGTCGTTTTGATTTTCTTCAGAAATGTAGCTTCTTGTGTTGCAATAAATCAGTAAACGACAATGAATCATATTGTAATAAGTGAGATAAATAACGTTTAACTAGTGAATTACGGTGTTTGTGTAAGTGACGTTAACATAACGTTTTAAGTTGTAACACATAGCGTTGCAACAATGCGGTAGTGTTTCTTAAGTGTATCACGAGGAAAAGACAAGTGCTGAGCGGCTTATTTGTGTAAGTATATTTCTTTTTATTATTATAACGAGACAATACGTATTCAAATGCTTACTTAGTAATTGTATTTCTTATTGTGATTTGTTTGTGGCTGTCCCTGAAAGTGATTGATTTTTATTTTAATTCCGATTTTACTGTTTTGGATCACCAACCGCGTTTACTTGCAGGACAAGTCGTTTGGATTTTCTTCAGAAATGTAGCATCTTGTGTTGCAATAAATCAGCAAATAACAATGCATCGTATTGTAATAAGTGAGATAAACAACGTTTAACTAGTGAATTACGGTGTTTGTGTAAGTGACGTTAACATAACGCTTTAAGTTGTAACACGTAGCGTTGCAACAATGCGGTAGTGTTTATTAGGTGTATCACGAGGAAAAGACAAGGGCTGAGCGGCTTATTTGTGTAAGTATATTTCTTTTTATTATTATAACGAGACAATACGTATTCAAATGCTTACTTAGTAATTGTATTTCTTATTGTGATTTGTTTGTGGCTGTCCCTGAAAATGATTGATTTTTATTTTAATTCCGATTTTACTGTTTTGGATCACCAACCGCGTTTACTTGCAGGACAAGTCGTTTGGATTTTCTTCAGAAATGTAGCATCTTGTGTTGCAATAAATCAGCAAATAACAATGCATCGTATTGCAATAAGTGAGATAAACAAAGTTTAACTGGTGAATTACGGTGTTTGTGTAAGTGACGTTAACATAACGCTTTAAATTGTAACACGTAGCGTTGCAACAATGCGGTAGTGTTTATTAGGTGTATCACGAGGAAAAGACAAGGGCTAAGCGGTTTATTTGTGTAAGAATATTTCTTTTTATTATTAAAACGAGACGATACGTCTTCATATGCTTACTTATGTAATTGGTTTTTGTTTGTGATTTGTTTGTGGCTGTGTTTAAAAATGTTTGATTTTTATTTTAATACCTATTTTACTGTTTTGGGTCACCAACCGCGTTTTATTTTCAGGACAAGTTGATTTGATTTGCTTCAGAAATGTAGCTTCTTGTGTTGCCATAAATCAGTAAATCACAATGCATCGTATTGGAATGAGTGAGTTAAACAAAGTTTAACTGGTGAATTACGGTGTTTGTGTAAGTGACGTTAACATAACGCTTTAAGTTGTAACACGTAGCGTTGCAACAATGCGGTAGTGTTTCTTAAGTGTATCACGAGGAAAAGACAAGGGCTAAGCGGTTTATTTGTGTAAGAATATTTCTTTTTATTATTAAAACGAGACGATACGTCTTCAAATGCTTACTTATGTAATTGTGTTTTTTTTGTGATTTCTTTGTGGCTGTGTTTAAAAATGTTTGATTTTTATTTCGATTTTAGTGTTTTGGGTCACCAACCGCGTTTTACTTTCAGGACAAGTTGTTTTGATTTTCTTCAGAAATGTAGCTTCTTGTGTTGCCATAAATCAGTAAATCACAATGCATCGTATTGGAATGAGTGAGTTAAACAAAGTTTAACTGGTGAATTACGGTGTTTGTGTAAGTGACGTTAACATAACGCTTTAAGTTGTAACACGTAGCGTTGCAACAATGCGGTAGTGTTTCTTAAGTGTATCACGAGGAAAAGACAAGTGCTGAGCGGCTTATTTGTGTAAGTATATTTCTTTTTATTATTATAACGAGACGATACGTGTACAAACGCTTCCTTATGTAATTGCGTTTTCTTTGTGATTTGTTTGTGGCTGTGTTTAAAAATGTTTGATTTTTATTTTTATACCTATTTTACTGTTTTGGTTCACCAACCACGTTTTACTTTCAGGACAAGTCGTTTTGATTTTCTTCAGAAATGTAGCTTCTTGTGTTGCAATAAATCAGTAAATGACAATGCATCGTATTGGAATAAGTGAGTTAAACAAAGTTTAACTGGTGAATTACGGTGTTTGTGTAAGTGACTTTAACAAAACACTTTAAGTAGCATCCCAGAGCGTTATAATTAGTGATGTGAAAAAAGGTTTAACTAGTGAATGCCGCAAACAGGAATTTCTAAGTGGTGGTGTAAGTGACGTAAACATGACGCTTTAAGTTGTAACACGTAGCGTTGCAACAATGCCGTAGTGTTTCTTAAGTGTATCACGAGGAAAAGACAAGTGCTGAGCTGCTTATTTGTGTAAGTATATTTCTTTTTATTATTATAATGAGACGATACGTCTCCAAATGCTTACTTATGTGATTGTGTTTTTTTGTGATTTGTTTGTGGCTGTGTTTAATAATGTTTGATTTTTATTCCAATTTTAGTGTTTTGGGTCACCAACCGCGTTTTACTTTCAGGACAAGTCGTTTTGATTTTCTTCAGAAATGTAGCTTCTTGTGTTGCAATAAATCAGTAAATGACAATGCATCGTATTGGAATAAGTGATATAAACAACGTTTAACTAGTGAATTACGGTGTTTGTGTAAGTGACGTTAACATAACGCTTTAAGTTGTAACACGTAGCGTTGCAACAATGTTGTAGTGTTTCTTAAGTGTATCACGAGGAAAAGACAAGTGCTGAGCGGCTTATTTGTGTAAGTATATTTCATTTTATTATTATAACGAGACGATACGTGTTCAAATGCTTACTTATGTAATTGGTTTTTGTTTGTGATTTGTTTGTGGCTGTGTTTAAAAATGTTTGATTTTTATTTTTATACCTATTTTACTGTTTTGGGTCACCAACCGCGTTTTACTTTCAGGAGAAGTCGTTTTATTTTCTTCAGAAATGTAGCTTCTTGTGTTGCAATAAATCAGCAAATAACAATGCATCGTATTGTAATAAGTGAGATAAACAACGTTTAACTAATGAATTACGGTGTTTGTGTAAGTGACGTTAACATAACGCTTTAAGTTGTAACACGTAGCGTTGCAACAATGCGGTAGTGTTTATTAGGTGTATCACGAGGAAAAGACAAGGGCTAAGCGGTTTATTTGTGTAAGTATATTTCTTTTTATTATTATAACGAGACGATACGTGTTCAAATGCTTACTTATGTAATTGGTTTTTGTTTGTGATTTGTTTGTGGCTGTGTTTAAAAATGTTTGATTTTTATTTTTATACCTATTTTACTGTTTTGGGTCACCAACCGCGTTTTACTTTCAGGACAAGTCGTTTTGATTTTCTTCAGTAATGTAGCTTCTTGTGTTGCCAGAAATCAGTAAATGACAATGCATCGTATTAGAATAAGTGAGTTAAACAAAGTTTAACTGGTGAATTACGGTGTATGTGTAAGTGACTTTAACATAACACTTTAAGTAGCATCCCAGAGCGTTATAATTAGTGATGTGAAAAAAGGTTTAACTAGTAAATGCCGCAAACAGGAATTTCTAAGTGGTGGTGTAAGTGACGTAAACATGACGCTTTAAGTTGTAACACATAGCGTTGCAACAATGCGGTAGTGTTTCTTAAGTGTATCACGAGGAAAAGACAAGTGCTGAGCGGCTTATTTGTGTAAGTATATTTCTTTTTATTATTATAACGAGACAATACGTATTCAAATGCTTACTTAGTAATTGTATTTCTTATTGTGATTTGTTTGTGGCTGTCCCTGAAAGTGATTGATTTTTATTTTAATTCCGATTTTACTGTTTTGGATCACCAACCGCGTTTACTTGCAGGACAAGTCGTTTGGATTTTCTTCAGAAATGTAGCATCTTGTGTTGCAATAAATCAGCAAATAACAATGCATCGTATTGTAATAAGTGAGATAAACAACGTTTAACTAGTGAATTACGGTGTTTGTGTAAGTGACGTTAACATAACGCTTTAAGTTGTAACACGTAGCGTTGCAACAATGCGGTAGTGTTTATTAGGTGTATCACGAGGAAAAGACAAGGGCTGAGCGGCTTATTTGTGTAAGTATATTTCTTTTTATTATTATAACGAGACAATACGTATTCAAATGCTTACTTAGTAATTGTATTTCTTATTGTGATTTGTTTGTGGCTGTCCCTGAAAATGATTGATTTTTATTTTAATTCCGATTTTACTGTTTTGGGTCACCAACCGCGTTTTACTTTCAGGACAAGTCGTTTTGATTTTCTTCAGAAATGTAGCTTCTTGTGTTGCAATAAATCAGTAAACGACAATGGATCGTATTGTAATAAGTGAGATAAACAACGTTTAACTAGTGAATTACGGTGTTTGTGTAAGTGACTTTAACATAACGCTTTAAGTAGCATCCCAGAGCGTTATAATTAGTGATGTGAAAAAAGGTTTAACTAGTGAATGCCGCAAACAGGAATTTCTAAGTGGCGGTGTAAGTGACGTAAACATGACGCTTTAAGTTGTAACACATAGCGTTGCAACAATGCGGTAGTGTTTCTTAAGTGTATCACGAGGAAAAGACAAGGGCTAAGCGGTTTATTTGTGTAAGAATATTTCTTTTTATTATTAAAACGAGACGATACGTCTTCATATGCTTACTTATGTAATTGGTTTTTGTTTGTGATTTGTTTGTGGCTGTGTTTAAAAATGTTTGATTTTTATTTTTATACCTATTTTACTGTTTTGGTTCACCAACCGCGTTTTGTTTTCAGGACAAGTTGTTTTGATTTGCTTCAGAAATGTAGCTTCTTGTGTTGCAATAAATCAGTAAACGACAATGGATCGTATTGTAATAAGTGAGATAAACAACGTTTAACTAGTGAATTACGGTGTTTGTGTAAGTGACTTTAACATAACGCTTTAAGTAGCATCCCAGAGCGTTATAATTAGTGATGTGAAAAAAGGTTTAACTAGTGAATGCCGCAAACAGGAATTTTTAAGTGGCGGTGTAAGTGACGTAAACATGACGCTTTAAGTTGTAACACATAGCGTTGCAACAATGCGGTAGTGTTTATTAGGTGTATCACGAGGAAAAGACAAGTGCTAAGCGATTAATTTGAGTAAGTATATTACTTTTTATTATTATAACAAGACGATACGTCTCCAAATGCTTACTTATCTGATTGTGTTTTTTTTGTGATTTGTTTGTGGCTGTGTTTAAAAATGTTTGATTTTTATTCCGATTTAAGTGTTTTGGGTCACCAACCGCGTGTTACTTTCAGGACAAGTCGTTTTGATTTTCTTCAGAAATGTAGCTTCCTGTGTTGCAATAAATCAGTAAACGACAATGGATCGTATTGTAATAAGTGAGATAAACAACGTTTAACTAGTGAATTACGGTGTTTGTGTAAGTGACTTTAACATAACGCTTTAAGTAGCATCCCAGAGCGTTATAATTAGTGATGTGAAAAAAGGTTTAACTAGTGAATGCCGCAAACAGGAATTTCTAAGTGGCGGTGTAAGTGACGTAAACATGACGCTATAAGTTGTAACACATAGCGTTGCAACAATGCGGTAGTGTTTCTTAAGTGTATCACGAGGAAAAGACAAGTGCTAAGCGATTTATTTGTGTAAGTATATTTATTTTTATTATTATAACGAGACGATACGTGTTCAAATGCTTCCTTATGTAATTATATTTTTTTTGTGATTTGTTTGTGGCTGTGTTTAAAAATGTTTGATTTTTATTTTTATACCTATTTTACTGTTTTGGGTCACCAACCGCGTTTTACTTTCAGGAGAAGTCGTTTTATTTTCTTCAGAAATGTAGCTTCTTGTGTTGCAATAAATCAGCAAATAACAATGCATCGTATTGTAATAAGTGAGATAAACAACGTTTAACTAATGAATTACGGTGTTTGTGTAAGTGACGTTAACATAACGCTTTAAGTTGTAACACGTAGCGTTGCAACAATGCGGTAGTGTTTGTTAAGTGTATCACGAGGAAAAGACAAGTGCTGAGCTGCTTATTTGTGTAAGTATATTTCTTTTTATTATTATAATGAGACGATACGTCTCCAAATGCTTACTTATGTGATTGTGTTTTTTTTGTGATTTGTTTGTGGCTGTGTTTAATAATGTTTGATTTTTATTCCAATTTTAGTGTTTTGGGTCACCAACCGCGTTTTACTTTCAGGACAAGTCGTTTTGATTTTCTTCAGAAATGTAGCTTCTTGTGTTGCAATAAATCAGCAAATAACAATGCATCGTATTGTAATAAGTGAGATAAACAACGTTTAACTAGTGAGTTACGGTGTTTGTGTAAGTGACGTTAACATAACGCTTTAAGTTGTAACACGTAGCGTTGCAACAATGCGGTAGTGTTTCTTAAGTGTATCACGAGGAAAAGACAAGTGCTGAGCGGCTTATTTGTGTAAGTATATTTCTTTTTATTATGATAACAAGACGATACGTCTTCAAATGCTGTCTTATATAATTGTGTTTTTTTGTGATTTGTTTGTGGCTGTGTTTAAAAATGTTTGATTTTTATTTTTATACCTATTTTACTGTTTTGGGTCGCCAACCGCGTTTTACTTTCAGGAGAAGTCGGTTTGATTTTCTTCAGAAATGTAGCTTCTTGTGTTGCAATAAATCAGTAAATGACAATGCATCGTATTGGAATAAGTGAGTTAAACAAAGTTTAACTAGTGAATTACGGTATTTGTGTAAGTGACGTTAACATAACGCTTTAAGCTGTAACACGTAGCGTTGCAACATTGCGGTAGTGTTTCTTAAGTGTATCACGAGGAAAAGACAAGTGCTGAGCGGCTTATTTGTGTAAGCATATTTCTTTTTATTATTATAACGAGACGATACGTGTTCAAATGCTTACTTATGTAATTGTGTTTTTTTTTGTGATTTGTTTGTGGCTGTGTTTAAAAATGTTTGATTTTTATTTTTATACCTATTTTACTGTTTTGGGTCATCAACCGCGTTTACTTTCAGGAGAAGTCGTTTTGATTTTCTTCAGAAATGTAGCTACTTGTGTTGCAATAAATCAGTAAATGACAATGCATCATATTGTAATAAGTGAGTTAAACAAAGTTTAACTAGTGAGTTACGGTGTTTGTGTAAGTGACTTTAACATAACGCTTTAAGTTGTAACACGTAGCGTTGCAACAATGCGGTAGTGTTTCTTACGTGTATCACGAGGAAAAGACAAGTGCTGAGCGGCTTATTTGTGTAAGTATATTTCTTTTTATTATTATAACGAGACGATACGTCTTCAAATGTTACTTACGTAATTGTGTTTTTCTTGTGATTTCTTTGTGGCTGTGTTTAAAAATGTTTGATTTTTATTCCGATTTTAGTGTTTTTGGTCACCAACTGCATTTAATTTTCAGGACAAGTTATTTTGATTTTCTTTAGATGTGGAGGTGCTTGTGTTGAAACGATAACGCAGTAAGCGCAGACAGTTTTACGGCTATATATGCAGAAATGTTTCTAGTGTTCAAATACAACGGAAATTTTCGTTGTTTAAGTGGCAAGTAACAAGATAGCTCGGCATTTGTTGTCAGAAGTTGATAGACTATGGTTAATGCTCTATCAGTATAAACAAATATTGGTGTACGGACGCAACAATGAATATTATTTGGAAAAATTTAACATGTGACCCAAACAGGTACCAATTTTAACGTGTTGGTGTAAGTGTGTTATGAAAATCGCAGTAAATAACAATGCATAGCGTTGTAATAAGTGATTTAAACGAAGTTTAACTAGTGAATCACGGTGTTTCTGTAAGTGACGTTAACATGACGCTTTAATTAGCATCCCAGAGCGTTATAATTAGTGATGTGAAAAGGGTTTAACTAGTGCATCCCGCAAACAGGAATTTCAATATGTTTGTGTAAGTGAGGTAAAATTACGCTTTAATTTGCAACACATAGCATTGCCACAATGCGATAGTGTTTCTTAAAAGTGTCACGAAGAAAAGATAAGTGCTAAGCAGTTTTTTTGAGTAAGTATATTTCTTTTTATTGTTATAACGAGACGATACGTGTTCAAGTGCTAACTTATGTAATTGTGTTTTTTTTTGTGATTTGTTTGTGGCTGTGTTTAAAAATGTTTCATTTTTATTTTTATACCTATTTTACTGTTTTGGTTCACCAACGGCGTTTTACTTTCAGGACAAGTCGTTTTGATTTTCTTCAGAAATGTAGCTTCTTGTGTTGCAATAAATCAGTAAATGACAATGCATCGTATTGTAATAAGTGAGTTAAACAAAGTTTAACTAGTGAGTTACGGTGTTTGTGTAAGTGACTTTAACATAACGCATTAAGTAGCATCCCAGAGCGTTATAATTAGTGATGTGAAAAAAGGTTTAACTAGTGAATGCCGCAAACAGGAATTTCTAAGTGGTGGTGCAAGTGACGTAAACATGACGCTTTAAGTTGTAACACATAGCGTTGCAACAATGCGGTAGTGTTTCTTAAGTGTATCACGAGGAAAAGACAAGTGCTGAGCGGCTTATTTGTGTAAGTATATTTCTTTTTTGTATTAAAACGAGCCGATACTTCTTTATATGCTTACTTATGTAATTGGTTTTTGTTTGTGGCTGTGTTTAAAAATGTTGGATTTTTATTTTTATACCTATTTTACTGTTTTGGTTCACCAACCGCGTTTTATTTTCAGGACAAGTTGTTTTGATTTGCTTCAGAAATGTAGCTTCTTGTGTTGCCATAAATCAGTAAATCACAATGCATCGTATTGGAATGAGTGAGTTAAACAAAGTTTAACTGGTGAATTACGGTGTTTGTGTAAGTGACTTTAACATAACACTTTAAGTAGCATCCCAGAGCGTTATAATTAGTGATGTTAAAAAAGGTTTAACTAGTGAATGCCGCAAACAGGAATTTCTAAGTGGTGGTGTAAGTGACGTAAACATAACTTTTTAAGTTGTAACACATAGCGTTGCAACAATGCGGTAGTGTTTCTTAAGTGTATCACGAGGAAAAGACAAGTGCTGAGCGGCTTATTTGTGTAAGTATATTTCTTTTTAGTATTATAACGAGACGATACGTGTTCAAACGCTTCCTTATGTAATTGTGTTTTTTTTGTGATTTGTTTGTGGCTGTGTTTAAAAATGTTTGATTTTTATTTTTATACCTATTTTACTGTTTTGGGTCACCAACCGCGTTTTACTTTCAGGACAAGTCGTTTTGATTTTCTTCAGAAATGTAGCTTCTTGTGTTGCAATAAATCAGTAAATGACAATGCATCGTATTGTAATAAGTGAGATAAACAACGTTTAACTAGTGAATTACGGTGTTTGTGTAAGTGACGTTAACATAACGCTTTAAGTTGTAACACGTAGCGTTGCAACAATACGGTAGTGTTTATTAGGTGTATCACGAGGAAAAGACAAGGGCTAAGCCGTTTATTTGTGTAAGTATATTTCTTTTTATTATTATAACGAGACGATACGTCTTCAAATGCTTACTTATGTAATTGTGTCTTTTTTGTGATTTTTTTGTGGCTGTGTTTGAAAATGTTTGATTTTTATTCCGATTTAAGTGTTTTGGGTCACCAACCGCGTGTTACTTTCAGGACAAGTCATTTTGATTTTCTTCAGAAATGTAGCTTCTTGTGTTGCAATAAATCAGTAAACGACAATGAATCGTATTGTAATAAGTGAGATAAACAACGTTTAACTAGTGAATTACGGTGTTTGTGTAAGTGACGTTAACATAACGCTTTAAGTTGTAACACGTAGCGTTGCAACAATGCGGTAGTGTTTCTTAAGTGTATCACGAGGAAAAGACAAGTGCTGAGCGGCTTATTTGTGTAAGTATATTTCTTTTTATTATGGTAACAAGACGATACGTCTTCAAATGCTGTCTTATATAATTGTGTTTTTTTGTGATTTGTTTGTGGCTGTGTTTAAAAATGTTTGATTTTTATTTTTATACCTATTTTACTGTTTTGGGTCGCCAACCGCGTTTTACTTTCAGGAGAAGTCGGTTTGATTTTCTTCAGAAATGTAGCTTCTTGTGTTGCAATAAATCAGTAAATGACAATGCATCGTATTGGAATAAGTGAGTTAAACAAAGTTTAACTAGTGAATTACGGTATTTGTGTAAGTGACGTTAACATAACGCTTTAAGCTGTAACACGTAGCGTTGCAACATTGCGGTAGTGTTTCTTAAGTGTATCACGAGGAAAAGACAAGTGCTGAGCGGCTTATTTGTGTAAGCATATTTCTTTTTATTATTATAACGAGACGATACGTGTTCAAACGCTTACTTATGTAATTGTGTTTTTTTTTGTGATTTGTTTGTGGCTGTGTTTAAAAATGTTTGATTTTCATTCCGATTTTAGTGTTTTTGGTCACCAACTGCATTTAATTTTCAGGACAAGTTATTTTGATTTTCTTTAGATGTGGAGGTGCTTGTGTTGAAACGATAACGCAGTAAGCGCAGACAGTTTTACGGCTATATATGCAAAAATGTTTCTAGTGTTCAAATACAACGGAAATTTTCGTTGTTTAAGTGGCAAGTAACAAGATAGCTCGGCATTTTTTGTCAGAAGTTGATAGACTACGGTTAATGCTCTATCAGTATAAACAAATATCGGTGTACGGACGCAACAATGAATATTATTTAGAACAATTTAACATGTGACCCAAACAGGTACCAATTTTAACGTGTTGGTGTAAGTGTGTTATGAAAATCGCAGTAAATAACATTGCATAGCGTTGTAATAAGTGATTTAAACGAAGTTTAACTAGTGAATCACGGTGTTTCTGTAAGTGACGTTAACATGATGCTTTAATTAGCATCCCAGAGCGTTATAATAAGTGATGTGAAAAGGGTCTAACTAGTGTATCCCGCAAACAGGAATTTCAAGATGTTTGTGTAAGTGAGGTAAACATTACGCTTTAATTTGCAACACATAGCATTGCCACAATGCGATAGTGTTTCTTAAAAGTGTCACGAAGAAAAGACAAGTGCTAAGCAGTTTTTTTGAGTAAGTATATTTCTTTTTATTGTTATAACGAGACGATACGTGTTCAAGTGCTAACTTATGTAATTGTGTTTTTTTTTGTGATTTGTTTGTGGCTGTGTTTAAAAATGTTACATTTTTATTTTTATACCTATTTTACTGTTTTGGTTCACCAACGGCGTTTTACTTTCAGGACAAGTCGTTTTGATTTTCTTCAGAAATGTAGCTTCTTGTGTTGCAATAAATCAGTAAATGACAATGCATCGTATTGGAATAAGTGAGATAAACAACGTTTAACTAGTGAATTACGGTGTTTGTGTAAGTGACGTTAACATAACGCTTTAAGTTGTAACACGTAGCGTTGCAACAATGCCGTAGTGTTTCTTAAGTGTATCACGAGGAAAAGACAAGTGCTGAGCGGCTTATTTGTGTAAGTATATTTCTTTTTATTATTATAATGAGACGATACGTCACCAAATGCTTACTTATGTGATTGTGTTTTTTTGTGATTTGTTTGTGGCTGTGTTTAAAAATGTTTGATTTTTATTTTTATACCTATTTTACTGTTTTGGGTCACCAACCGCGTTTTACTTTCAGGACAAGTCGTTTTGATTTTCTTCAGAAATGTAGCTTCTTGTGTTGCAATAAATCAGTAAATGACAATGCATCGTATTGGAATAAGTGAGATAAACAACGTTTAACTAGTGAATTACGG
Source organism: Hypercompe scribonia (assembly GCA_949316085.1). NCBI lineage: Eukaryota > Metazoa > Arthropoda > Insecta > Lepidoptera > Erebidae > Hypercompe > Hypercompe scribonia. Next base: position 19,772,457 of record OX438982.1, on the reverse strand, counting down.
TGTTTGTGTAAGTGACGTTAACATAACGCTTTAAGTTGTAACACGTAGCGTTGCAACAATGCCGTAGTGTTTCTTAAGTGTATCACGAGGAAAAGACAAGTGCTGAGCGGCTTATTTGTGTAAGTATATTTCTTTTTATTATTATAATGAGACGATACGTCACCAAATGCTTACTTATGTGATTGTGTTTTTTTGTGATTTGTTTGTGGCTGTGTTTAAAAAGGTTTGATTTTTATTTTTATACCTATTTTACTGTTTTGGTTCACCAACGGCATTTTACTTTCAGAACAAGTCGTTTTGATTTTCTTCAGAAATGTAGCTTCTTGTGTTGCAATAAATCAGTAAATGACAATGCATCGTATTGTAATAAATGAGTTAAACAAAGTTTAACTAGTGAGTTACGGTGTTTGTGTAAGTGACTTTAACATAACGCATTAAGTAGCATCCCAGAGCGTTATAATTAGTGATGTGAAAAAAGGTTTAACTAGTGAATGCCGCAAACAGGAATTTCTAAGTGGTGGTGCAAGTGACGTAAACATGACGCTTTAAGTTGTAACACATAGCGTTGCAACAATGCGGTAGTGTTTCTTAAGTGTATCACGAGGAAAAGACAAGTGCTGAGCGGCTTATTTGTGTAAGTATATTTCTTTTTATTATTATAACGCGAGGATACGTGTTCAAATGCTTACTTATGTAATTGTGTCTTTTTTGTGATTTTTTTGTGGCTGTGTTTGAAAATGTTTGATTTTTATTCCGATTTAAGTGTTTTGGGTCACCAACCGCGTGTTACTTTCAGGACAAGTCGTTTGGATTTTCTTCAGAAATGTAGCTTCATGTGTTGCAATAAATCAGTAAACGACAATGAATCGTATTGTAATAAGTGAGATAAACAACGTTTAACTAGTGAATTACGGTGTTTGTGTAAGTGACGTTAACATAACGCTTTAAGTTGTAACACGTAGCGTTGCAACAATGCGGTAGTGTTTCTTAAGTGTATCACGAGGAAAAGACAAGTGCTGAGCGGCTTATTTGTGTAAGTATATTTCTTTTTATTATTATAACGAGACGATACGTGTACAAACGCTTCCTCATGTAATTGCGTTTTCTTTGTGATTTGTTTGTGGCTGTGTTTAAAAATGTTTGATTTTTATTTTTATACCTATTTTACTGTTTTGGATCACCAACCGCGTTTTACTCTCAGGACAAGTCGGTTTGATTTTCTTCAGAAATGTAGCTTCTTGTGTTGCAATAAATCAGTAAACCACAATGGATCGTATTGTAATAAGTGAGATAAACAACGTTTAACTAGTGAATTACGGTGTTTGTGTAAGTGACGTTAACATAACGCTTTAAGTTGTAACACGTAGCGTTGCAACAATGTGGTAGTGTTTCTTAAGTGTATCACGAGGAAAAGACAAGTGCTGAGCGGCTTATTTGTGTAAGTATATTTCTTTTTATAATGATAACAAGACGATACGTCTTCAAATGCTGTCTTATATAATTGTGTTTTTTTGTGATTTGTTTGTGGCTGTGTTTAAAAATGTTTGATTTTTATTCCGATTATAGTGTTTTGGGTCACCAACCGCGTGTTACTTTCAAGACAAGTCGTTTTGATTTTCTTCAGAAATGTAGCTTCTTGTGTTGCAATAAATCAGTAAACGACAATGAATCGTATTGTAATAAGTGAGATAAATAACGTTTAACTAGTGAATTACGGTGTTTGTGTAAGTGACGTTAACATAACGCTTTAAGTTGTAACACATAGCGTTGCAACAATGCGGTAGTAATTCTTAAGTGTATCACGAGGAAAAGACAAGTGCTGAGCGGCTTATTTGTGTAAGTATATTTCTTTTTATTATTATAACGAGACAATACGTATTCAAATGCTTACTTAGTATTTGTATTTCTTATTGTGATTTGTTTGTGGCTGTCCCTGAAAGTGATTGATTTTTATTTTAATTCCGATTTTACTGTTTTGGATCACCAACCGCGTTTACTTGCAGGACAAGTCGTTTGGATTTTCTTCAGAAATGTAGCATCTTGTGTTGCAATAAATCAGCAAATAACAATGCATCGTATTGTAATAAGTGAGATAAACAACGTTTAACTAGTGAATTACGGTGTTTGTGTAAGTGACGTTAACATAACGCTTTAAGTTGTAACACGTAGCGTTGCAACAATGCGGTAGTGTTTATTAGGTGTATCACGAGGAAAAGACAAGGGCTGAGCGGCTTATTTGTGTAAGTATATTTCTTTTTATTATTATAACGAGACAATACGTCTTCAAATGCTTACTTAGTAATTGTATTTCTTATTGTGATTTGTTTGTGGCTGTCCCTGAAAATGATTGATTTTTATTTTAATTCCGATTTTACTGTTTTGGATCACCAACCGCGTTTACTTGCAGGACAAGTCGTTTGGATTTTCTTCAGAAATGTAGCATCTTGTGTTGCAATAAATCAGCAAATAACAATGCATCGTATTGTAATAAGTGAGATAAACAACGTTTAACTAGTGAATTACGGTGTTTGTGTAAGTGACGTTAACATAACGCTTTAAGTTGTAACACGTAGCGTTGCAACAATGCGGTAGTGTTTATTAGGTGTATCACGAGGAAAAGACAAGGGCTGAGCGGCTTATTTGTGTAAGTATATTTCTTCTTATTATTATAACGAGACAATACGTCTTCAAATGCTTACTTAGTAATTGTATTTCTTATTGTGATTTGTTTGTGGCTGTGTTTAAAAATGTTTGATTTTTATTTCGATTTTAGTGTTTTGGGTCACCAACCGCGTTTTACTTTCAGGACAAGTTGTTTTGATTTTCTTCAGAAATGTTGCTTCTTGTGTTGCCATAAATCAGTAAATCACAATGCATCGTATTGGAATAAGTGAGTTAAACAAAGTTTAACTGGTGAATTACGGTGTTAGTGTAAGTGACTTTAACATAACACTTTAAGTAGCATCCCAGAGCGTTATAATTAGTGATGTGAAAAAAGGTTTAACTAGTAAATGCCGCAAACAGGAATTTCTAAGTGGTGGTGTAAGTGACGTAAACATGACGCTTTAAGTTGTAACACATAGCGTTGCAACAATGCGGTAGTGTTTATTAGGTGTATCACGAGGAAAAGACAAGGGCTAAGCGGTTTATTTGTGTAAGTATATTTCTTTTTATTATTTTAACGAGACGATACGTCTCCAAATGCTGTCTTATATAATTGTGTTTTTTTGTGATTTGTTTGTGGCTGTGTTTAAAAATGTTTGATTTTTATTTTTATACCTATTTTACTGTTTTGGGTCACCAACCGCGTTGTACTTTCAGGACAAATCGTTTTGATTTTCTTCAGAAATGTAGCTTCTTGTGTTGCCCGAAATCAGTAAATGACAATGCATCGTATTAGAATAAGTGAGTTAAACAAAATTTAACTGGTGAATTACGGTGTATGTGTAAGTGACTTTAACATAACACTTTAAGTAGCATCCCAGAGCGTTATAATTAGTGATGTGAAAAAAGGTTTAACTAGTAAATGCCGCAAACAGGAATTTCTAAGTGGTGGTGTAAGTGACGTAAACATGACGCTTTAAGTTGTAACACATAGCGTTGCAACAATGCGGTAGTGTTTATTAGGTGTATCACGAGGAAAAGACAAGGGCTAAGCGGTTTATTTGTGTAAGTATATTTCTTTTTATTATTTTAACGAGACGATACGTCTCCAAATGCTGTCTTATATAATTGTGTTTTTTTGTGATTTGTTTGTGGCTGTGTTTAAAAATGTTTGATTTTTATTTTTATACCTATTTTACTGTTTTGGGTCACCAACCGCGTTTTACTTTCAGGAGAAGTCGTTTTGATTTTCTTCAGAAATGTAGCTTCTTGTGTTGCAATAAATCAGTAAACGACAATGAATCGTATTGTAATAAGTGAGATAAATAACGTTTAACTAGTGAATTACGGTGTTTGTGTAAGTGACGTTAACATAACGCTTTAAGTTGTAACACATAGCGTCGCAACAATGCGGTAGTGTTTCTTAAGTGTATCACGAGGAAAAGACAAGTGCTGAGCGGCTTATTTGTGTAAGTATATTTCTTTTTATTATTATAACGAGACAATACGTATTTAAATGCTTACTTAGTAATTGTATTTCTTATTGTGATTTGTTTGTGGCTGTCCCTGAAAGTGATTGATTTTTATTTTAATTCCGATTTTACTGTTTTGGATCACCAACCGCGTTTACTTGCAGGACAAGTCGTTTGGATTTTCTTCAGAAATGTAGCATCTTGTGTTGCAATAAATCAGCAAATAACAATGCATCGTATTGTAATAAGTGAGATAAACAACGTTTAACTGGTGAATTACGGTGTTTGTGTAAGTGACGTTAACATAACGCTTTAAGTTGTAACACGTAGCGTTGCAACAATACGGTAGTGTTTATTAGGTGTATCACGAGGAAAAGACAAGGGCTGAGCGGCTTATTTGTGTAAGTATATTTCTTTTTATTATTATAACGAGACAATACGTATTCAAATGCTTACTTAGTAATTGTATTTCTTATTGTGATTTGTTTGTGGCTGTCCCTGAAAATGATTGATTTTTATTTTAATTTTGATTTTACTGTTTTGGATCACCAACCGCGTTTACTTGCAGGACAAGTCGTTTGGATTTTCTTCAGAAATGTAGCATCTTGTGTTGCAATAAATCAGCAAATAACAATGCATCGTATTGTAATAAGTGAGATAAACAACGTTTAACTAGTGAATTACGGTGTTTGTGTAAGTGACGTTAACATAACGCTTTAAATTGTAACACGTAGCGTTGCAACAATGCGGTAGTGTTTATTAGGTGTATCACGAGGAAAAGACAAGGGCTAAGCGGTTTATTTGTGTAAGAATATTTCTTTTTATTATTAAAACCAGACGATACGTCTTCATATGCTTACTTATGTAATTGTGTCTTTTTTGTAATTTTTTTGTGGCTGTGTTTGAAAATGTTTGATTTTTATTCCGATTTTAGTGTTTTGGGTCACCAACCGCGTATTACTTTCAGGACAAGTCGTTTTGATTTTCTTCAGAAATTTAGCTTCTTGTGTTGCAATAAATCAGTAAACGACAATGAATCGTATTGTAATAAGTGAGATAAACAACGTTTAACTAGTGAATTACGGTGTTTGTGTAAGTGACGTTAACATAACGCTTTAAGTTGAAACACGTAGCGTTGCAACAATGCGGTAGTGCTTCTTAAGTGTATCACGAGGAAAAGACAAGTGCTGAGCGGCTTATTTGTGTGAGTATATTTCTTTTTATTATTATAACGCGACGATACGTGTTCAAATGCTTACTTATGTAATTGTGTCTTTTTTGTGATTTTTTTGTGGCTGTGTTTGAAAATGTTTGATTTTTATTCCGATTTAAGTGTTTTGGGTCACCAACCGCGTGTTACATTCAGGACAAGTCGTTTGGATTTTCTTCAGAAATGTAGCTTCTTGTGTTGCAATAAATCAGTAAACGACAATGAATCGTACTGTAATAAGTGAGATAAACAACGTTTAACTAGTGAATTACGGTGTTTCTGTAAGTGACGTTAACATAACGCTTTAAGTTGTAACACGTAGCGTTGCAACAATGCGGTAGTGTTTCTTAAGTGTATCACGAGGAAAAGACAAGTGCTGAGCGGCTTATTTGTATAAGTATATTTCTTTTTATTATTATAACGAGACGATACGTGTACAAACGCTTCCTTATGTAATTGCGTTTTCTTTGTGATTTGTTTGTGGCTGTGTTTAAAAATGTTTGATTTTTATTTTTATACCTATTTTACTGTTTTGGTCCACCAACCGCGTTTTACTTTCAGGACAAGTCGTTTTGATTTTCTTCAGAAATGCAGCTTCTTGTGTTGCCATAAATCAGTAAATCACAATGCATCGTATTGGAATAAGTGAGTTAAACAAAGTTTAACTGGTGAATTACGGTGTTTGTGTAAGTGACGTTAACATAACGCTTTAAGTTGTAACACGTAGCGTTGCAACAATGCGGTAGTGTTTCTTAAGTGTATCACGAGGAAAAGACAAGGGCTAAGCGGTTTATTTGTGTAAGTATATTTCTTTTTATTATTATAACGAGACGATACGTCTTCAAATGCTTACTTATGTAATTGTGTTTTTTTTGTGATTTCTTTGTGGCTGTGTTTAAAAATGTTTGATTTTTATTTCGATTTTAGTGTTTTGGGTCACCAACCGCGTTTTACTTTCAGGACAAGTTGTTTTGATTTTCTTCAGAAATGTTGCTTCTTGTGTTGCCATAAATCAGTAAATCACAATGCATCGTATTGGAATAAGTGAGTTAAACAAAGTTTAACTGGTGAATTACGGTGTTAGTGTAAGTGACGTTAACATAACGCTTTAAGTTGTAACACGTAGCGTTGCAACAATGCGGTAGTGTTTCTTAAGTGTATCACGAGGAAAAGACAAGGGCTAAGCGGTTTATTTGTGTAAGTATATTTCTTTTTATTATTATAACGAGACGATACGTCTTCAAATGCTTACTTATGTAATTGTGTTTTTTTTGTGATTTCTTTGTGGCTGTGTTTAAAAATGTTTGATTTTTATTTCGATTTTAGTGTTTTGGGTCACCAACCGCGTTTTACTTTCAGGACAAGTTGTTTTGATTTTCTTCAGAAATGTTGCTTCTTGTGTTGCCATAAATCAGTAAATCACAATGCATCGTATTGGAATGAGTGAGTTAAACAAAGTTTAACTGGTGAATTACGGTGTTTGTGTAAGTGACGTTAACATAACGCTTTAAGTTGTAACACGTAGCGTTGCAACAATGCGGTAGTGTTTCTTAAGTGTATCACGAGGAAAAGACAAGTGCTGAGCGGCTTATTTGTGTAAGTATATTTCTTTTTATTATTATAACGAGACGATACGTGTACAAACGCTTCCTCATGTAATTGCGTTTTCTTTGTGATTTGTTTGTGGCTGTGTTTAAAAATGTTTGATTTTTATTTTTATACCTATTTTACTGTTTTGGTTCACCAACCGCGTTTTACTTTCAGGACAAGTCGTTTTGATTTTCTTCAGAAATGTAGCTTCTTGTGTTGCCAGAAATCAGTAAATGACAATGCATCGTATTGGAATAAGTGAGTTAAACAAAGTTTAACTGGTGAATTACGGTGTATGTGTAAGTGATTTTAACATAACGCTTTAAGTTGTAACACGTAGCGTTGCAACAATGCGGTAGTGTTTATTAGGTGTATCACGAGGAAAAGACAAGGGCTGAGCGGCTTATTTGTGTAAGTATATTTCTTCTTATTATTATAACGAGACAATACGTCTTCAAATGCTTACTTAGTAATTGTATTTCTTATTGTGATTTGTTTGTGGCTGTGTTTAAAAATGTTTGATTTTTATTTCGATTTTAGTGTTTTGGGTCACCAACCGCGTTTTACTTTCAGGACAAGTTGTTTTGATTTTCTTCAGAAATGTTGCTTCTTGTGTTGCCATAAATCAGTAAATCACAATGCATCGTATTGGAATAAGTGAGTTAAACAAAGTTTAACTGGTGAATTACGGTGTTAGTGTAAGTGACTTTAACATAACACTTTAAGTAGCATCCCAGAGCGTTATAATTAGTGATGTGAAAAAAGGTTTAACTAGTAAATGCCGCAAACAGGAATTTCTAAGTGGTGGTGTAAGTGACGTAAACATGACGCTTTAAGTTGTAACACATAGCGTTGCAACAATGCGGTAGTGTTTATTAGGTGTATCACGAGGAAAAGACAAGGGCTAAGCGGTTTATTTGTGTAAGTATATTTCTTTTTATTATTTTAACGAGACGATACGTCTCCAAATGCTGTCTTATATAATTGTGTTTTTTTGTGATTTGTTTGTGGCTGTGTTTAAAAATGTTTGATTTTTATTTTTATACCTATTTTACTGTTTTGGGTCACCAACCGCGTTGTACTTTCAGGACAAATCGTTTTGATTTTCTTCAGAAATGTAGCTTCTTGTGTTGCCCGAAATCAGTAAATGACAATGCATCGTATTAGAATAAGTGAGTTAAACAAAATTTAACTGGTGAATTACGGTGTATGTGTAAGTGACTTTAACATAACACTTTAAGTAGCATCCCAGAGCGTTATAATTAGTGATGTGAAAAAAGGTTTAACTAGTAAATGCCGCAAACAGGAATTTCTAAGTGGTGGTGTAAGTGACGTAAACATGACGCTTTAAGTTGTAACACATAGCGTTGCAACAATGCGGTAGTGTTTATTAGGTGTATCACGAGGAAAAGACAAGGGCTAAGCGGTTTATTTGTGTAAGTATATTTCTTTTTATTATTTTAACGAGACGATACGTCTCCAAATGCTGTCTTATATAATTGTGTTTTTTTGTGATTTGTTTGTGGCTGTGTTTAAAAATGTTTGATTTTTATTTTTATACCTATTTTACTGTTTTGGGTCACCAACCGCGTTTTACTTTCAGGAGAAGTCGTTTTGATTTTCTTCAGAAATGTAGCTTCTTGTGTTGCAATAAATCAGTAAACGACAATGAATCGTATTGTAATAAGTGAGATAAATAACGTTTAACTAGTGAATTACGGTGTTTGTGTAAGTGACGTTAACATAACGCTTTAAGTTGTAACACATAGCGTCGCAACAATGCGGTAGTGTTTCTTAAGTGTATCACGAGGAAAAGACAAGTGCTGAGCGGCTTATTTGTGTAAGTATATTTCTTTTTATTATTATAACGAGACAATACGTATTTAAATGCTTACTTAGTAATTGTATTTCTTATTGTGATTTGTTTGTGGCTGTCCCTGAAAGTGATTGATTTTTATTTTAATTCCGATTTTACTGTTTTGGATCACCAACCGCGTTTACTTGCAGGACAAGTCGTTTGGATTTTCTTCAGAAATGTAGCATCTTGTGTTGCAATAAATCAGCAAATAACAATGCATCGTATTGTAATAAGTGAGATAAACAACGTTTAACTGGTGAATTACGGTGTTTGTGTAAGTGACGTTAACATAACGCTTTAAGTTGTAACACGTAGCGTTGCAACAATACGGTAGTGTTTATTAGGTGTATCACGAGGAAAAGACAAGGGCTGAGCGGCTTATTTGTGTAAGTATATTTCTTTTTATTATTATAACGAGACAATACGTATTCAAATGCTTACTTAGTAATTGTATTTCTTATTGTGATTTGTTTGTGGCTGTCCCTGAAAATGATTGATTTTTATTTTAATTTTGATTTTACTGTTTTGGATCACCAACCGCGTTTACTTGCAGGACAAGTCGTTTGGATTTTCTTCAGAAATGTAGCATCTTGTGTTGCAATAAATCAGCAAATAACAATGCATCGTATTGTAATAAGTGAGATAAACAACGTTTAACTAGTGAATTACGGTGTTTGTGTAAGTGACGTTAACATAACGCTTTAAATTGTAACACGTAGCGTTGCAACAATGCGGTAGTGTTTATTAGGTGTATCACGAGGAAAAGACAAGGGCTAAGCGGTTTATTTGTGTAAGAATATTTCTTTTTATTATTAAAACCAGACGATACGTCTTCATATGCTTACTTATGTAATTGTGTCTTTTTTGTAATTTTTTTGTGGCTGTGTTTGAAAATGTTTGATTTTTATTCCGATTTTAGTGTTTTGGGTCACCAACCGCGTATTACTTTCAGGACAAGTCGTTTTGATTTTCTTCAGAAATTTAGCTTCTTGTGTTGCAATAAATCAGTAAACGACAATGAATCGTATTGTAATAAGTGAGATAAACAACGTTTAACTAGTGAATTACGGTGTTTGTGTAAGTGACGTTAACATAACGCTTTAAGTTGAAACACGTAGCGTTGCAACAATGCGGTAGTGCTTCTTAAGTGTATCACGAGGAAAAGACAAGTGCTGAGCGGCTTATTTGTGTGAGTATATTTCTTTTTATTATTATAACGCGACGATACGTGTTCAAATGCTTACTTATGTAATTGTGTCTTTTTTGTGATTTTTTTGTGGCTGTGTTTGAAAATGTTTGATTTTTATTCCGATTTAAGTGTTTTGGGTCACCAACCGCGTGTTACATTCAGGACAAGTCGTTTGGATTTTCTTCAGAAATGTAGCTTCTTGTGTTGCAATAAATCAGTAAACGACAATGAATCGTACTGTAATAAGTGAGATAAACAACGTTTAACTAGTGAATTACGGTGTTTCTGTAAGTGACGTTAACATAACGCTTTAAGTTGTAACACGTAGCGTTGCAACAATGCGGTAGTGTTTCTTAAGTGTATCACGAGGAAAAGACAAGTGCTGAGCGGCTTATTTGTGTAAGTATATTTCTTTTTATTATTATAACGAGACGATACGTGTACAAACGCTTCCTTATGTAATTGCGTTTTCTTTGTGATTTGTTTGTGGCTGTGTTTAAAAATGTTTGATTTTTATTTTTATACCTATTTTACTGTTTTGGTCCACCAACCGCGTTTTACTTTCAGGACAAGTCGTTTTGATTTTCTTCAGAAATGCAGCTTCTTGTGTTGCCATAAATCAGTAAATCACAATGCATCGTATTGGAATAAGTGAGTTAAACAAAGTTTAACTGGTGAATTACGGTGTTTGTGTAAGTGACGTTAACATAACGCTTTAAGTTGTAACACGTAGCGTTGCAACAATGCGGTAGTGTTTCTTAAGTGTATCACGAGGAAAAGACAAGGGCTAAGCGGTTTATTTGTGTAAGTATATTTCTTTTTATTATTATAACGAGACGATACGTCTTCAAATGCTTACTTATGTAATTGTGTTTTTTTTGTGATTTCTTTGTGGCTGTGTTTAAAAATGTTTGATTTTTATTTCGATTTTAGTGTTTTGGGTCACCAACCGCGTTTTACTTTCAGGACAAGTTGTTTTGATTTTCTTCAGAAATGTTGCTTCTTGTGTTGCCATAAATCAGTAAATCACAATGCATCGTATTGGAATAAGTGAGTTAAACAAAGTTTAACTGGTGAATTACGGTGTTAGTGTAAGTGACGTTAACATAACGCTTTAAGTTGTAACACGTAGCGTTGCAACAATGCGGTAGTGTTTCTTAAGTGTATCACGAGGAAAAGACAAGGGCTAAGCGGTTTATTTGTGTAAGTATATTTCTTTTTATTATTATAACGAGACGATACGTCTTCAAATGCTTACTTATGTAATTGTGTTTTTTTTGTGATTTCTTTGTGGCTGTGTTTAAAAATGTTTGATTTTTATTTCGATTTTAGTGTTTTGGGTCACCAACCGCGTTTTACTTTCAGGACAAGTTGTTTTGATTTTCTTCAGAAATGTTGCTTCTTGTGTTGCCATAAATCAGTAAATCACAATGCATCGTATTGGAATGAGTGAGTTAAACAAAGTTTAACTGGTGAATTACGGTGTTTGTGTAAGTGACGTTAACATAACGCTTTAAGTTGTAACACGTAGCGTTGCAACAATGCGGTAGTGTTTCTTAAGTGTATCACGAGGAAAAGACAAGTGCTGAGCGGCTTATTTGTGTAAGTATATTTCTTTTTATTATTATAACGAGACGATACGTGTACAAACGCTTCCTTATGTAATTGCGTTTTCTTTGTGATTTGTTTGTGGCTGTGTTTAAAAATGTTTGATTTTTATTTTTATACCTATTTTACTGTTTTGGTTCACCAACCGCGTTTTACTTTCAGGACAAGTCGTTTTGATTTTCTTCAGAAATGTAGCTTCGTGTGTTGCCAGAAATCAGTAAATGACAATGCATCGTATTGGAATAAGTGAGTTAAACAAAGTTTAACTGGTGAATTACGGTGTATGTGTAAGTGACTTTAACATAACACTTTAAGTAGCATCCCAGAGCGTTATAATTAGTGATGAGAAAAAAGGTTTAACTAGTGAATGCCGCAAACAGGAATTTCTAAGTGGTGGTGTAAGTGACGTAAACATGACGCTTTAAGTTGTAACACATAGCGTTCCAACAATGCGGTAGTGTTTCTTAAGTGTATCACGAGGAAAAGACAAGTACTGAGCGGCTTATTTGTGTAAGTATATTTCTTTTTATTATTATAATGAGACGATACGTCTCCAAATGCTTACTTATGTGATTGTGTTTTTTTTGTGATTTGTTTGTGGCTGTGTTTAAAAATGTTTGATTTTTATTCCAATTTTAGTGTTTTGGGTCACCAACCGCGTTTTACTTTCAGGACAAGTCGTTTTGATTTTCTTCAGAAATGTAGCTTCTTGTGTTGCAATAAATCAGTAAACGACAATGGATCGTATTGTAATAAGTGAGATAAACAACGTTTAACTAGTGAATTACGGTGTTTGTATAAGTGACGTTAACATAACGCTTTAAGTTGTAACACGTAGCGTTGCAACAATGCGGTAGTGTTTCTTAAGTGTATCACGAGGAAAAGACAAGTGCTGAGCGGCTTATTTGTGTAAGTATATTTCTTTTTATAGTGATAACAAGACGATACGTCTTCAAATGCTGTCTTATATAATTGTGTTTTTTTGTGATTTGTTTGTGGCTGTGTTTAAAAATGTTTGATTTTTATTCCGATTTTAGTGTTTTGGGTCACCAACCGCGTGTTACTTTCAGGACAAGTCGTTTTGATTTTCTTCAGAAATGTAGCTTCTTGTGTTGCAATAAATCAGTAAACGACAATGAATCGTATTGTAATAAGTGAGATAAACAACGTTTAACTAGTGAATTACGGTGTTTGTGTAAGTGACGTTAACATAACGCTTTAAGTTGTAACACGTAGCGTTGCAACAATGCGGTAGTGTTTATTAGGTGTATCACGAGGAAAAGACAAGTGCTAAGCGATTTATTTGTGTAAGTATATTTCTTTTTATTATTATAACGAGACGATACGTATTCAAATGTTTACTTAGTAATTGTGTTTCTTATTGTGATTTGTTTGTGGCTGTGTTTAAAAATGTTTGATTTTTATTTTTATACCTATTTTACTGTTTTGGATCACCAACCGCGTTTTACTCTCAGGACAAGTCGGTTTGATTTTCTTCAGAAATGTAGCTTCTTGTGTTGCAATAAATCAGTAAACCACAATGGATCGTATTGTAATAAGTGAGATAAACAACGTTTAACTAGTGAATTACGGTGTTTGTGTAAGTGACGTTAACATAACGCTTTAAGTTGTAACACGTAGCGTTGCAACAATGTGGTAGTGTTTCTTAAGTGTATCACGAGGAAAAGACAAGTGCTGAGCGGCTTATTTGTGTAAGTATATTTCTTTTTATAATGATAACAAGACGATACGTCTTCAAATGCTGTCTTATATAATTGTGTTTTTTTGTGATTTGTTTGTGGCTGTGTTTAAAAATGTTTGATTTTTATTCCGATTATAGTGTTTTGGGTCACCAACCGCGTGTTACTTTCAAGACAAGTCGTTTTGATTTTCTTCAGAAATGTAGCTTCTTGTGTTGCAATAAATCAGTAAATGACAATGCATCGTATTGGAATAAGTGAGATAAACAACGTTTAACTAGTGAATTACGGTGTTTGTGTAAGTGACGTTAACATAACGCTTTAAGTTGTAACACGTAGCGTTGCAACAATGCGGTAGTGTTTCTTAAGTGTATCACGAGGAAAAGACAAGGGCTAAGCGGTTTATTTGTGTAAGTATATTTCTTTTTATTATTATAACGAGACGATACGTCTTCAAATGCTTACTTATGTAATTGTGTTTTTTTTGTGATTTCTTTGTGGCTGTGTTTAAAAATGTTTGATTTTTATTTCGATTTTAGTGTTTTGGGTCACCAACCGCGTTTTACTTTCAGGACAAGTTGTTTTGATTTTCTTCAGAAATGTTGCTTCTTGTGTTGCCATAAATCAGTAAATCACAATGCATCGTATTGGAATAAGTGAGTTAAACAAAGTTTAACTGGTGAATTACGGTGTTAGTGTAAGTGACGTTAACATAACGCTTTAAGTTGTAACACGTAGCGTTGCAACAATGCGGTAGTGTTTCTTAAGTGTATCACGAGGAAAAGACAAGGGCTAAGCGGTTTATTTGTGTAAGTATATTTCTTTTTATTATTATAACGAGACGATACGTCTTCAAATGCTTACTTATGTAATTGTGTTTTTTTTGTGATTTCTTTGTGGCTGTGTTTAAAAATGTTTGATTTTTATTTCGATTTTAGTGTTTTGGGTCACCAACCGCGTTTTACTTTCAGGACAAGTTGTTTTGATTTTCTTCAGAAATGTTGCTTCTTGTGTTGCCATAAATCAGTAAATCACAATGCATCGTATTGGAATGAGTGAGTTAAACAAAGTTTAACTGGTGAATTACGGTGTTTGTGTAAGTGACGTTAACATAACGCTTTAAGTTGTAACACGTAGCGTTGCAACAATGCGGTAGTGTTTCTTAAGTGTATCACGAGGAAAAGACAAGTGCTGAGCGGCTTATTTGTGTAAGTATATTTCTTTTTATTATTATAACGAGACGATACGTGTACAAACGCTTCCTTATGTAATTGCGTTTTCTTTGTGATTTGTTTGTGGCTGTGATTAAAAATGTTTGATTTTTATTTTTATACCTATTTTACTGTTTTGGTTCACCAACCGCGTTTTACTTTCAGGACAAGTCGTTTTGATTTTCTTCAGAAATGTAGCTTCGTGTGTTGCCAGAAATCAGTAAATGACAATGCATCGTATTGGAATAAGTGAGTTAAACAAAGTTTAACTGGTGAATTACGGTGTATGTGTAAGTGACTTTAACATAACACTTTAAGTAGCATCCCAGAGCGTTATAATTAGTGATGAGAAAAAAGGTTTAACTAGTGAATGCCGCAAACAGGAATTTCTAAGTGGTGGTGTAAGTGACGTAAACATGACGCTTTAAGTTGTAACACATAGCGTTCCAACAATGCGGTAGTGTTTCTTAAGTGTATCACGAGGAAAAGACAAGTACTGAGCGGCTTATTTGTGTAAGTATATTTCTTTTTATTATTATAATGAGACGATACGTCTCCAAATGCTTACGTATGTGATTGTGTTTTTTTTGTGATTTGTTTGTGGCTGTGTTTAAAAATGTTTGATTTTTATTCCAATTTTAGTGTTTTGGGTCACCAACCGCGTTTTACTTTCAGGACAAGTCGTTTTGATTTTCTTCAGAAATGTAGCTTCTTGTGTTGCAATAAATCAGTAAACGACAATGGATCGTATTGTAATAAGTGAGATAAACAACGTTTAACTAGTGAATTACGGTGTTTGTGTAAGTGACGTTAACATAACGCTTTAAGTTGTAACACGTAGCGTTGCAACAATGCGGTAGTGTTTCTTAAGTGTATCACGAGGAAAAGACAAGTGCTGAGCGGCTTATTTGTGTAAGTATATTTCTTTTTATAGTGATAACAAGACGATACGTCTTCAAATGCTGTCTTATATAATTGTGTTTTTTTGTGATTTGTTTGTGGCTGTGTTTAAAAATGTTTGATTTTTATTCCGATTTTAGTGTTTTGGGTCACCAACCGCGTGTTACTTTCAGGACAAGTCGTTTTGATTTTCTTCAGAAATGTAGCTTCTTGTGTTGCAATAAATCAGTAAACGACAATGAATCGTATTGTAATAAGTGAGATAAATAACGTTTAACTAGTGAATTACGGTGTTTGTGTAAGTGACGTTAACATAACGCTTTAAGTTGTAACACATAGCGTCGCAACAATGCGGTAGTGTTTCTTAAGTGTATCACGAGGAAAAGACAAGTGCTGAGCGGCTTATTTGTGTAAGTATATTTCTTTTTATTATTATAACGAGACAATACGTATTCAAATGCTTACTTAGTAATTGTATTTCTTATTGTGATTTGTTTGTGGCTGTCCCTGAAAGTGATTGATTTTTATTTTAATTCCGATTTTACTGTTTTGGATCACCAACCGCGTTTACTTGCAGGACAAGTCGTTTGGATTTTCTTCAGAAATGTAGCATCTTGTGTTGCAATAAATCAGCAAATAACAATGCATCGTATTGTAATAAGTGAGATAAACAACGTTTAACTAGTGAATTACGGTGTTTGTGTAAGTGACGTTAACATAACTTTTTAAGTTGTAACACATAGCGTTGCAACAATGCGGTAGTGTTTCTTAAGTGTATCACGAGGAAAAGACAAGTGCTGAGCGGCTTATTTGTGTAAGTATATTTCTTTTTATTATGATAACAAGACGATACGTCTTCAAATGCTGTCTTATATAATTGTGTTTTTTTGTGATTTGTTTGTGGCTGTGTTTAAAAATGTTTGATTTTTATTCCGATTTTAGTGTTTTGGGTCACCAACCGCGTGTTACTTTCAGGACAAGTCGTTTTGATTTTCTTCAGAAATGTAGCTTCTTGTGTTGCAATAAATCAGTAAACGACAATGAATCATATTGTAATAAGTGAGATAAATAACGTTTAACTAGTGAATTACGGTGTTTGTGTAAGTGACGTTAACATAACGTTTTAAGTTGTAACA
Organism: Hypercompe scribonia; assembly: GCA_949316085.1. NCBI lineage: Eukaryota > Metazoa > Arthropoda > Insecta > Lepidoptera > Erebidae > Hypercompe > Hypercompe scribonia. The sequence continues at coordinate 19,755,979 of OX438982.1, read as the reverse complement.
CATAGCGTTGCAACAATGCGGTAGTGTTTCTTAAGTGTATCACGAGGAAAAGACAAGTGCTGAGCGGCTTATTTGTGTAAGTATATTTCTTTTTATTATTATAACGAGACAATACGTATTCAAATGCTTACTTAGTAATTGTATTTCTTATTGTGATTTGTTTGTGGCTGTCCCTGAAAGTGATTGATTTTTATTTTAATTCCGATTTTACTGTTTTGGATCACCAACCGCGTTTACTTGCAGGACAAGTCGTTTGGATTTTCTTTAGAAATGTAGCATCTTGTGTTGCAATAAATCAGCAAATAACAATGCATCGTATTGTAATAAGTGAGATAAACAACGTTTAACTAGTGAATTACGGTGTTTGTGTAAGTGACTTTAACAAAACACTTTAAGTAGCATCCCAGAGCGTTATAATTAGTGATGTGAAAAAAGGTTTAACTAGTGAATGCCGCAAACAGGAATTTCTAAGTGGTGGTGTAAGTGACGTAAACATGACGCTTTAAGTTGTAACACGTAGCGTTGCAACAATGCCGTAGTGTTTCTTAAGTGTATCACGAGGAAAAGACAAGTGCTGAGCTGCTTATTTGTGTAAGTATATTTCTTTTTATTATTATAATGAGACGATACGTCTCCAAATGCTTACTTATGTGATTGTGTTTTTTTGTGATTTGTTTGTGGCTGTGTTTAATAATGTTTGATTTTTATTCCAATTTTAGTGTTTTGGGTCACCAACCGCGTTTTACTTTCAGGACAAGTCGTTTTGATTTTCTTCAGAAATGTAGCTTCTTGTGTTGCAATAAATCAGTAAATCACAATGCATCGTATTGGAATAAGTGAGATAAACAACGTTTAACTAGTGAATTACGGTGTTTGTGTAAGTGACGTTAACATAACGCTTTAAGTTGTAACACGTAGCGTTGCAACAATGTTGTAGTGTTTCTTAAGTGTATCACGAGGAAAAGACAAGTGCTGAGCGGCTTATTTGTGTAAGTATATTTCATTTTATTATTATAACGAGACGATACGTGTTCAAATGCTTACTTATGTAATTGTGTTTTTTTGTGATTTGTTTGTGGCTGTGTTTAAAAATGTTTGATTTTTATTTTTATACCTATTTTACTGTTTTGGGTCACCAACCGCGTTTTACTTTCAGGAGAAGTCGTTTTATTTTCTTCAGAAATGTAGCTTCTTGTGTTGCAATAAATCAGCAAATAACAATGCATCGTATTGTAATAAGTGATATAAACAACGTTTAACTAATGAATTACGGTGTTTGTGTAAGTGACGTTAACATAACGCTTTAAGTTGTAACACGTAGCGTTGCAACAATGCGGTAGTGTTTATTAGGTGTATCACGAGGAAAAGACAAGGGCTAAGCGGTTTATTTGTGTAAGTATATTTCTTTTTATTATTATAACGAGACGATACGTCTTCAAATGCTTACTTATGTAATTGTGTCTTTTTTGTGATTTTTTTGTGGCTGTGTTTGAAAATGTTTGATTTTTATTCCGATTTAAGTGTTTTGGGTCACCAACCGCGTGTTACTTTCAGGACAAGTCGTTTTGATTTTCTTCAGAAATGTAGCTTCTTGTGTTGCAATAAATCAGTAAATGACAATGCATCGTATTGGAATAAGTGAGATAAACAACGTTTAACTAGTGAATTACGGTGTTTGTGTAAGTGACGTTAACATAACGCTTTAAGTTGTAACACGTAGCGTTGCAACAATGCGGTAGTGTTTCTTAAGTGTATCACGAGGAAAAGACAAGTGCTGAGCGGCTTATTTGTGTAAGTATATTTCTTTTTATTATGATAACAAGACGATACGTCTTCAAATGCTGTCTTATATAATTGTGTTTTTTTGTGATTTGTTTGTGGCTGTGTTTAAAAATGTTTGATTTTTATTTTTATACCTATTTTACTGTTTTGGGTCACCAACCGCGTTTTACTTTCAGGACAAGTCGTTTTGATTTTCTTCAGTAATGTAGCTTCTTGTGTTGCCAGAAATCAGTAAATGACAATGCATCGTATTAGAATAAGTGAGTTAAACAAAGTTTAACTGGTGAATTACGGTGTATGTGTAAGTGACTTTAACATAACACTTTAAGTAGCATCCCAGAGCGTTATAATTAGTGATGTGAAAAAAGGTTTAACTAGTAAATGCCGCAACCAGGAATTTCTAAGTGGTGGTGTAAGTGACGTAAACATGACGCTTTAAGTTGTAACACATAGCGTTGCAACAATGCGGTAGTGTTTCTTAAGTGTATCACGAGGAAAAGACAAGTGCTGAGCGGCTTATTTGTGTAAGTATATTTCTTTTTATTATTATAACGAGACAATACGTATTCAAATGCTTACTTAGTAATTGTATTTCTTATTGTGATTTGTTTGTGGCTGTCCCTGAAAGTGATTGATTTTTATTTTAATTCCGATTTTACTGTTTTGGATCACCAACCGCGTTTACTTGCAGGACAAGTCGTTTGGATTTTCTTCAGAAATGTAGCATCTTGTGTTGCAATAAATCAGCAAATAACAATGCATCGTATTGTAATAAGTGAGATAAACAACGTTTAACTAGTGAATTACGGTGTTTGTGTAAGTGACGTTAACATAACGCTTTAAGTTGTAACACGTAGCGTTGCAACAATGCGGTAGTGTTTATTAGGTGTATCACGAGGAAAAGACAAGGGCTGAGCGGCTTATTTGTGTAAGTATATTTCTTTTTATTATTATAACGAGACAATACGTATTCAAATGCTTACTTAGTAATTGTATTTCTTATTGTGATTTGTTTGTGGCTGTCCCTGAAAATGATTGATTTTTATTTTAATTCCGATTTTACTGTTTTGGGTCACCAACCGCGTTTTACTTTCAGGACAAGTCGTTTTATTTTTCTTCAGAAATGTAGCTTCTTGTGTTGCAATAAATCAGTAAACGACAATGGATCGTATTGTAATAAGTGAGATAAACAACGTTTAACTAGTGAATTACGGTGTTTGTGTAAGTGACTTTAACATAACGCTTTAAGTAGCATCCCAGAGCGTTATAATTAGTGATGTGAAAAAAGGTTTAACTAGTGAATGCCGCAAACAGGAATTTCTAAGTGGCGGTGTAAGTGACGTAAACATGACGCTTTAAGTTGTAACACATAGCGTTGCAACAATGCGGTAGTGTTTCTTAAGTGTATCACGAGGAAAAGACAAGGGCTAAGCGGTTTATTTGTGTAAGAATATTTCTTTTTATTATTAAAACGAGACGATACGTCTTCATATGCTTACTTATGTAATTGGTTTTTGTTTGTGATTTGTTTGTGGCTGTGTTTAAAAATGTTTGATTTTTATTTTTATACCTATTTTACTGTTTTGGTTCACCAACCGCGTTTTGTTTTCAGGACAAGTTGTTTTGATTTGCTTCAGAAATGTAGCTTCTTGTGTTGCAATAAATCAGTAAACGACAATGGATCGTATTGTAATAAGTGAGATAAACAACGTTTAACTAGTGAATTACGGTGTTTGTGTAAGTGACTTTAACATAACGCTTTAAGTAGCATCCCAGAGCGTTATAATTAGTGATGTGAAAAAAGGTTTAACTAGTGAATGCCGCAAATAGGAATTTCTAAGTGGCGGTGTAAGTGACGTAAACATGACGCTTTAAGTTGTAACACATAGCGTTGCAACAATGCGGTAGTGTTTATTAGGTGTATCACGAGGAAAAGACAAGTGCTAAGCGATTTATTTGTGTAAGTATATTTCTTTTTATTATTATAACGAGACGATACGTGTTCAAATGCTTCCTTATGTAATTATATTTTTTTTGTGATTTGTTTGTGGCTGTGTTTAAAAATGTTTGATTTTTATTTTTATACCTATTTTACTGTTTTGGGTCACCAACCGCGTTTTACTTTCAGGAGAAGTCGTTTTATTTTCTTCAGAAATGTAGCTTCTTGTGTTGCAATAAATCAGCAAATAACAATGCATCGTATTGTAATAAGTGAGATAAACAACGTTTAACTAGTGAATTACGGTGTTTGTGTAAGTGACGTTAACATAACGCTTTAAGTTGTAACACGTAGCGTTGCAACAATGCGGTAGTGTTTGTTAAGTGTATCACGAGGAAAAGACAAGTGCTGAGCTGCTTATTTGTGTAAGTATATTTCTTTTTATTATTATAATGAGACGATACGTCTCCAAATGCTTACTTATGTGATTGTGTTTTTTTTGTGATTTGTTTGTGGCTGTGTTTAATAATGTTTGATTTTTATTCCAATTTTAGTGTTTTGGGTCACCAACCGCGTTTTACTTTCAGGACAAGTCGTTTTGATTTTCTTCAGAAATGTAGCTTCTTGTGTTGCAATAAATCAGCAAATAACAATGCATCGTATTGTAATAAGTGAGATAAACAACGTTTAACTAGTGAGTTACGGTGTTTGTGTAAGTGACGTTAACATAACGCTTTAAGTTGTAACACGTAGCGTTGCAACAATGCGGTAGTGTTTCTTAAGTGTATCACGAGGAAAAGACAAGTGCTGAGCGGCTTATTTGTGTAAGTATATTTCTTTTTATTATGATAACAAGACGATACGTCTTCAAATGCTGTCTTATATAATTGTGTTTTTTTGTGATTTGTTTGTGGCTGTGTTTAAAAATGTTTGATTTTTATTTTTATACCTATTTTACTGTTTTGGGTCACCAACCGCGTTTTACTTTCAGGACAAGTCGTTTTGATTTTCTTCAGTAATGTAGCTTCTTGTGTTGCCAGAAATCAGTAAATGACAATGCATCGTATTAGAATAAGTGAGTTAAACAAAGTTTAACTGGTGAATTACGGTGTATGTGTAAGTGACTTTAACATAACACTTTAAGTAGCATCCCAGAGCGTTATAATTAGTGATGTGAAAAAAGGTTTAACTAGTAAATGCCGCAAACAGGAATTTCTAAGTGGTGGTGTAAGTGACGTAAACATGACGCTTAAAGTTGTAACACATAGCGTTGCAACAATGCGGTAGTGTTTCTTAAGTGTATCACGAGGAAAAGACAAGTGCTGAGCGGCTTATTTGTGTAAGTATATTTCTTTTTATTATTATAACGAGACAATACGTATTCAAATGCTTACTTAGTAATTGTATTTCTTATTGTGATTTGTTTGTGGCTGTCCCTGAAAGTGATTGATTTTTATTTTAATTCCGATTTTACTGTTTTGGATCACCAACCGCGTTTTACTTTCAGGAGAAGTCGGTTTGATTTTCTTCAGAAATGTAGCTTCTTGTGTTGCAATAAATCAGTAAATGACAATGCATCGTATTGGAATAAGTGAGTTAAACAAAGTTTAACTAGTGAATTACGGTATTTGTGTAAGTGACGTTAACATAACGCTTTAAGCTGTAACACGTAGCGTTGCAACATTGCGGTAGTGTTTCTTAAGTGTATCACGAGGAAAAGACAAGTGCTGAGCGGCTTATTTGTGTAAGCATATTTCTTTTTATTATTATAACGAGACGATACGTGTTCAAATGCTTACTTATGTAATTGTGTTTTTTTTTGTGATTTGTTTGTGGCTGTGTTTAAAAATGTTTGATTTTTATTTTTATACCTATTTTACTGTTTTGGGTCATCAACCGCGTTTACTTTCAGGAGAAGTCGTTTTGATTTTCTTCAGAAATGTAGCTACTTGTGTTGCAATAAATCAGTAAATGACAATGCATCATATTGTAATAAGTGAGTTAAACAAAGTTTAACTAGTGAGTTACGGTGTTTGTGTAAGTGACTTTAACATAACGCTTTAAGTTGTAACACGTAGCGTTGCAACAATGCGGTAGTGTTTCTTACGTGTATCACGAGGAAAAGACAAGTGCTGAGCGGCTTATTTGTGTAAGTATATTTCTTTTTATTATTATAACGAGACGATACGTCTTCAAATGTTACTTACGTAATTGTGTTTTTCTTGTGATTTCTTTGTGGCTGTGTTTAAAAATGTTTGATTTTTATTCCGATTTTAGTGTTTTTGGTCACCAACTGCATTTAATTTTCAGGACAAGTTATTTTGATTTTCTTTAGATGTGGAGGTGCTTGTGTTGAAACGATAACGCAGTAAGCGCAGACAGTTTTACGGCTATATATGCAGAAATGTTTCTAGTGTTCAAATACAACGGAAATTTTCGTTGTTTAAGTGGCAAGTAACAAGATAGCTCGGCATTTGTTGTCAGAAGTTGATAGACTATGGTTAATGCTCTATCAGTATAAACAAATATTGGTGTACGGACGCAACAATGAATATTATTTGGAAAAATTTAACATGTGACCCAAACAGGTACCAATTTTAACGTGTTGGTGTAAGTGTGTTATGAAAATCGCAGTAAATAACAATGCATAGCGTTGTAATAAGTGATTTAAACGAAGTTTAACTAGTGAATCACGGTGTTTCTGTAAGTGACGTTAACATGACGCTTTAATTAGCATCCCAGAGCGTTATAATTAGTGATGTGAAAAGGGTTTAACTAGTGCATCCCGCAAACAGGAATTTCAATATGTTTGTGTAAGTGAGGTAAAATTACGCTTTAATTTGCAACACATAGCATTGCCACAATGCGATAGTGTTTCTTAAAAGTGTCACGAAGAAAAGATAAGTGCTAAGCAGTTTTTTTGAGTAAGTATATTTCTTTTTATTGTTATAACGAGACGATACGTGTTCAAGTGCTAACTTATGTAATTGTGTTTTTTTTTGTGATTTGTTTGTGGCTGTGTTTAAAAATGTTTCATTTTTATTTTTATACCTATTTTACTGTTTTGGTTCACCAACGGCGTTTTACTTTCAGGACAAGTCGTTTTGATTTTCTTCAGAAATGTAGCTTCTTGTGTTGCAATAAATCAGTAAATGACAATGCATCGTATTGTAATAAGTGAGTTAAACAAAGTTTAACTAGTGAGTTACGGTGTTTGTGTAAGTGACTTTAACATAACGCATTAAGTAGCATCCCAGAGCGTTATAATTAGTGATGTGAAAAAAGGTTTAACTAGTGAATGCCGCAAACAGGAATTTCTAAGTGGTGGTGCAAGTGACGTAAACATGACGCTTTAAGTTGTAACACATAGCGTTGCAACAATGCGGTAGTGTTTCTTAAGTGTATCACGAGGAAAAGACAAGTGCTGAGCGGCTTATTTGTGTAAGTATATTTGTTTTTTGTATTAAAACGAGCCGATACTTCTTTATATGCTTACTTATGTAATTGGTTTTTGTTTGTGGCTGTGTTTAAAAATGTTGGATTTTTATTTTTATACCTATTTTACTGTTTTGGTTCACCAACCGCGTTTTATTTTCAGGACAAGTTGTTTTGATTTGCTTCAGAAATGTAGCTTCTTGTGTTGCCATAAATCAGTAAATCACAATGCATCGTATTGGAATGAGTGAGTTAAACAAAGTTTAACTGGTGAATTACGGTGTTTGTGTAAGTGACTTTAACATAACACTTTAAGTAGCATCCCAGAGCGTTATAATTAGTGATGTTAAAAAAGGTTTAACTAGTGAATGCCGCAAACAGGAATTTCTAAGTGGTGGTGTAAGTGACGTAAACATAACTTTTTAAGTTGTAACACATAGCGTTGCAACAATGCGGTAGTGTTTCTTAAGTGTATCACGAGGAAAAGACAAGTGCTGAGCGGCTTATTTGTGTAAGTATATTTCTTTTTATTATGATAACAAGACGATACGTCTTCAAATGCTGTCTTATATAATTGTGTTTTTTTGTGATTTGTTTGTGGCTGTGTTTAAAAATGTTTGATTTTCATTCCGATTTTAGTGTTTTTGGTCACCAACTGCATTTAATTTTCAGGACAAGTTATTTTGATTTTCTTTAGATGTGGAGGTGCTTGTGTTGAAACGATAACGCAGTAAGCGCAGACAGTTTTACGGCTATATATGCAAAAATGTTTCTAGTGTTCAAATACAACGGAAATTTTCGTTGTTTAAGTGGCAAGTAACAAGATAGCTCGGCATTTTTTGTCAGAAGTTGATAGACTACGGTTAATGCTCTATCAGTATAAACAAATATCGGTGTACGGACGCAACAATGAATATTATTTAGTACAATTTAACATGTGACCCAAACAGGTACCAATTTTAACGTGTTGGTGTAAGTGTGTTATGAAAATCGCAGTAAATAACATTGCATAGCGTTGTAATAAGTGATTTAAACGAAGTTTAACTAGTGAATCACGGTGTTTCTGTAAGTGACGTTAACATGATGCTTTAATTAGCATCCCAGAGCGTTATAATAAGTGATGTGAAAAGGGTCTAACTAGTGTATCCCGCAAACAGGAATTTCAAGATGTTTGTGTAAGTGAGGTAAACATTACGCTTTAATTTGCAACACATAGCATTGCCACAATGCGATAGTGTTTCTTAAAAGTGTCACGAAGAAAAGACAAGTGCTAAGCAGTTTTTTTGAGTAAGTATATTTCTTTTTATTGTTATAACGAGACGATACGTGTTCAAGTGCTAACTTATGTAATTGTGTTTTTTTTTGTGATTTGTTTGTGGCTGTGTTTAAAAATGTTACATTTTTATTTTTATACCTATTTTACTGTTTTGGTTCACCAACGGCGTTTTACTTTCAGGACAAGTCGTTTTGATTTTCTTCAGAAATGTAGCTTCTTGTGTTGCAATAAATCAGTAAATGACAATGCATCGTATTGGAATAAGTGAGATAAACAACGTTTAACTAGTGAATTACGGTGTTTGTGTAAGTGACGTTAACATAACGCTTTAAGTTGTAACACGTAGCGTTGCAACAATGCGGTAGTGTTTCTTAAGTGTATTACGAGGAAAAGACAAGTGCTGAGCGGCTTATTTGTGTAAGTATATTTCTTTTTATTATTATAACGAGATGATACGTGTTCAAACGCTTCCTTATGTAATTGCGTTTTTTTTGTGATTTGTTTGTGGCTGTGTTTAAAAATGTTTGATTTTTATTTTTATACCTATTTTACTGTTTTGGGTCACCAACCGCGTTTTACTTTCAGGACAAGTCGTTTTGATTTTCTTCAGAAATGTAGCTTCTTGTGTTGCAATAAATCAGTAAATGACAATGCATCGTATTGGAATAAGTGAGATAAACAACGTTTAACTAGTGAATTACGGTGTTTGTGTAAGTGACGTTAACATAACGCTTTAAGTTGTAACACGTAGCGTTGCAACAATGCCGTAGTGTTTCTTAAGTGTATCACGAGGAAAAGACAAGTGCTGAGCGGCTTATTTGTGTAAGTATATTTCTTTTTATTATTATAATGAGACGATACGTCACCAAATGCTTACTTATGTGATTGTGTTTTTTTGTGATTTGTTTGTGGCTGTGTTTAAAAAGGTTTGATTTTTATTTTTATACCTATTTTACTGTTTTGGTTCACCAACGGCATTTTACTTTCAGGACATGTCGTTTTGATTTTCTTCAGAAATGTAGCTTCTTGTGTTGCAATAAATCAGTAAATGACAATGCATCGTATTGTAATAAATGAGTTAAACAAAGTTTAACTAGTGAGTTACGGTGTTTGTGTAAGTGACTTTAACATAACGCATTAAGTAGCATCCCAGAGCGTTATAATTAGTGATGTGAAAAAAGGTTTAACTAGTGAATGCCGCAAACAGGAATTTCTAAGTGGTGGTGCAAGTGACGTAAACATGACGCTTTAAGTTGTAACACATAGCGTTGCAACAATGCGGTAGTGTTTCTTAAGTGTATCACGAGGAAAAGACAAGTGCTGAGCGGCTTATTTGTGTAAGTATATTTCTTTTTATTATTATAACGCGACGATACGTGTTCAAATGCTTACTTATGTAATTGTGTCTTTTTTGTGATTTTTTTGTAGCTGTGTTTGAAAATGTTTGATTTTTATTCCGATTTAAGTGTTTTGGGTCACCAACCGCGTGTTACTTTCAGGACAAGTCGTTTGGATTTTCTTCAGAAATGTAGCTTCATGTGTTGCAATAAATCAGTAAACGACAATGAATCGTATTGTAATAAGTGAGATAAACAACGTTTAACTAGTGAATTACGGTGTTTGTGTAAGTGACGTTAACATAACGCTTTAAGTTGTAACACGTAGCGTTGCAACAATGCGGTAGTGTTTCTTAAGTGTATCACGAGGAAAAGACAAGTGCTGAGCGGCTTATTTGTGTAAGTATATTTCTTTTTATTATTATAACGAGACGATACGTGTACAAACGCTTCCTCATGTAATTGCGTTTTCTTTGTGATTTGTTTGTGGCTGTGTTTAAAAATGTTTGATTTTTATTTTTATACCTATTTTACTGTTTTGGGTCACCAACCGCGTTTTACTTTCAGGAGAAGTCGTTTTATTTTCTTCAGAAATGTAGCTTCTTGTGTTGCCAGAAATCAGTAAATGACAATGCATCGTATTGGAATAAGTGAGTTAAACAAAGTTTAACTGGTGAATTACGGTGTATGTGTAAGTGACTTTAACATAACGCTTTAAGTTGTAACACGTAGCGTTGCAACAATGCGGTAGTGTTTATTAGGTGTATCACGAGGAAAAGACAAGTGCTAAGCGATTTATTTGTGTAAGTATATTTCTTTTTATTATTATAACGAGACGATACGTATTCAAATGTTTACTTAGTAATTGTGTTTCTTATTGTGATTTGTTTGTGGCTGTGTTTAAAAATGTTTGATTTTTATTTTTATACCTATTTTACTGTTTTGGATTACCAACCGCGTTTTACTCTCAGGACAAGTCGGTTTGATTTTCTTCAGAAATGTAGCTTCTTGTGTTGCAATAAATCAGTAAACCACAATGGATCGTATTGTAATAAGTGAGATAAACAACGTTTAACTAGTGAATTACGGTGTTTGTGTAAGTGACGTTAACATAACGCTTTAAGTTGTAACACGTAGCGTTGCAACAATGTGGTAGTGTTTCTTAAGTGTATCACGAGGAAAAGACAAGTGCTGAGCGGCTTATTTGTGTAAGTATATTTCTTTTTATAATGATAACAAGACGATACGTCTTCAAATGCTGTCTTATATAATTGTGTTTTTTTGTGATTTGTTTGTGGCTGTGTTTAAAAATGTTTGATTTTTATTCCGATTATAGTGTTTTGGGTCACCAACCGCGTGTTACTTTCAAGACAAGTCGTTTTGATTTTCTTCAGAAATGTAGCTTCTTGTGTTGCAATAAATCAGTAAACGACAATGAATCGTATTGTAATAAGTGAGATAAACAACGTTTAACTAGTGAATTACGGTGTTTGTGTAAGTGACGTTAACATAACGCTTTAAGTTGTAACACGTAGCGTTGCAACAATGCGGTAGTGTTTCTTAAGTGTATCACGAGGAAAAGACAAGTGCTGAGCGGCTTATTTGTGTAAGTATATTTCTTTTTATTATTATAACGAGACGATACGTGTACAAACGCTTCCTCATGTAATTGCGTTTTCTTTTTTGATTTGTTTGTGGCTGTGTTTAAAAATGTTTGATTTTTATTTTTATACCTATTTTACTGTTTTGGTTCACCAACCGCGTTTTACTTTCAGGACAAGTCGTTTTGATTTTCTTCAGAAATGTAGCTTCTTGTGTTGCCAGAAATCAGTAAATGACAATGCATCGTATTGGAATAAGTGAGTTAAACAAAGTTTAACTGGTGAATTACGGTGTATGTGTAAGTGACTTTAACATAACGCTTTAAGTTGTAACACGTAGCGTTGCAACAATGCGGTAGTGTTTATTAGGTGTATCACGAGGAAAAGACAAGTGCTAAGCGATTTATTTGTGTAAGTATATTTCTTTTTATTATTATAACGAGACGATACGTATTCAAATGTTTACTTAGTAATTGTGTTTCTTATTGTGATTTGTTTGTGGCTGTGTTTAAAAATGTTTGATTTTTATTTTTATACCTATTTTACTGTTTTGGATTACCAACCGCGTTTTACTCTCAGGACAAGTCGGTTTGATTTTCTTCAGAAATGTAGCTTCTTGTGTTGCAATAAATCAGTAAACCACAATGGATCGTATTGTAATAAGTGAGATAAACAACGTTTAACTAGTGAATTACGGTGTTTGTGTAAGTGACGTTAACATAACGCTTTAAGTTGTAACACGTAGCGTTGCAACAATGTGGTAGTGTTTCTTAAGTGTATCACGAGGAAAAGACAAGTGCTGAGCGGCTTATTTGTGTAAGTATATTTCTTTTTATAATGATAACAAGACGATACGTCTTCAAATGCTGTCTTATATAATTGTGTTTTTTTGTGATTTGTTTGTGGCTGTGTTTAAAAATGTTTGATTTTTATTCCGATTATAGTGTTTTGGGTCACCAACCGCGTGTTACTTTCAAGACAAGTCGTTTTGATTTTCTTCAGAAATGTAGCTTCTTGTGTTGCAATAAATCAGTAAACGACAATGAATCGTATTGTAATAAGTGAGATAAATAACGTTTAACTAGTGAATTACGGTGTTTGTGTAAGTGACGTTAACATAACGCTTTAAGTTGTAACACATAGCGTTGCAACAATGCGGTAGTAATTCTTAAGTGTATCACGAGGAAAAGACAAGTGCTGAGCGGCTTATTTGTGTAAGTATATTTCTTTTTATTATTATAACGAGACAATACGTATTCAAATGCTTACTTAGTAATTGTATTTCTTATTGTGATTTGTTTGTGGCTGTCCCTGAAAGTGATTGATTTTTATTTTAATTCCGATTTTACTGTTTTGGATCACCAACCGCGTTTACTTGCAGGACAAGTCGTTTGGATTTTCTTCAGAAATGTAGCATCTTGTGTTGCAATAAATCAGCAAATAACAATGCATCGTATTGTAATAAGTGAGATAAACAACGTTTAACTAGTGAATTACGGTGTTTGTGTAAGTGACGTTAACATAACGCTTTAAGTTGTAACACGTAGCGTTGCAACAATGCGGTAGTGTTTATTAGGTGTATCACGAGGAAAGGACAAGGGCTGAGCGGCTTATTTGTGTAAGTATATTTCTTTTTATTATTATAACGAGACAATACGTCTTCAAATGCTTACTTAGTAATTGTATTTCTTATTGTGATTTGTTTGTGGCTGTCCCTGAAAATGATTGATTTTTATTTTAATTCCGATTTTACTGTTTTGGATCACCAACCGCGTTTACTTGCAGGACAAGTCGTTTGGATTTTCTTCAGAAATGTAGCATCTTGTGTTGCAATAAATCAGCAAATAACAATGCATCGTATTGTAATAAGTGAGATAAACAACGTTTAACTAGTGAATTACGGTGTTTGTGTAAGTGACGTTAACATAACGCTTTAAGTTGTAACACGTAGCGTTGCAACAATGCGGTAGTGTTTATTAGGTGTATCACGAGGAAAAGACAAGGGCTGAGCGGCTTATTTGTGTAAGTATATTTCTTTTTATTATTATAACGAGACAATACGTCTTCAAATGCTTACTTAGTAATTGTATTTCTTATTGTGATTTGTTTGTGGCTGTCCCTGAAAATGATTGATTTTTATTTTAATTCCGATTTTACTGTTTTGGATCACCAACCGCGTTTACTTGCAGGACAAGTCGTTTGGATTTTCTTCAGAAATGTAGCATCTTGTGTTGCAATAAATCAGCAAATAACAATGCATCGTATTGTAATAAGTGAGATAAACAACGTTTAACTAGTGAATTACGGTGTTTGTGTAAGTGACGTTAACATAACGCTTTAAGTTGTAACACGTAGCGTTGCAACAATGCGGTAGTGTTTATTAGGTGTATCACGAGGAAAAGACAAGGGCTGAGCGGCTTATTTGTGTAAGTATATTTCTTTTTATTATTATAACGAGACAATACGTCTTCAAATGCTTACTTAGTAATTGTATTTCTTATTGTGATTTGTTTGTGGCTGTCCCTGAAAATGATTGATTTTTATTTTAATTCCGATTTTACTGTTTTGGATCACCAACCGCGTTTACTTGCAGGACAAGTCGTTTGGATTTTCTTCAGAAATGTAGCATCTTGTGTTGCAATAAATCAGCAAATAACAATGCATCGTATTGTAATAAGTGAGATAAACAACGTTTAACTAGTGAATTACGGTGTTTGTGTAAGTGACGTTAACATAACGCTTTAAGTTGTAACACGTAGCGTTGCAACAATGCGGTAGTGTTTATTAGGTGTATCACGAGGAAAAGACAAGGGCTGAGCGGCTTATTTGTGTAAGTATATTTCTTTTTATTATTATAACGAGACAATACGTCTTCAAATGCTTACTTAGTAATTGTATTTCTTATTGTGATTTGTTTGTGGCTGTCCCTGAAAATGATTGATTTTTATTTTAATTCCGATTTTACTGTTTTGGATCACCAACCGCGTTTACTTGCAGGACAAGTCGTTTGGATTTTCTTCAGAAATGTAGCATCTTGTGTTGCAATAAATCAGCAAATAACAATGCATCGTATTGTAATAAGTGAGATAAACAACGTTTAACTAGTGAATTACGGTGTTTGTGTAAGTGACGTTAACATAACGCTTTAAGTTGTAACACGTAGCGTTGCAACAATGCGGTAGTGTTTCTTAAGTGTATCACGAGGAAAAGACAAGGGCTAAGCGGTTTATTTGTGTAAGTATATTTCTTTTTATTATTATAACGAGACGATACGTCTTCAAATGCTTACTTGTGTAATTGTGTTTTTTTTGTGATTTCTTTGTAGCTGTGTTTAAAAATGTTTGATTTTATTTCGATTTTAGTGTTTTGGGTCACCAACCGCGTTTTATTTTCAGGACAAGTCGTTTTGATTTTCTTCAGAAATGTAGCTTCTTGTGTTGTCATAAATCAGTAAATCACAATGCATCGTATTGAAATAAGTGAGTTAAACAAAGTTTAACTGGTGAATTACGGTGTTTGTGTAAGTGACGTTAACATAACGCTTTAAGTTGTAACACGTAGCGTTGCAACAATGCGGTAGTGTTTCTTAAGTGTATCACGAGGAAAAGACAAGTGGTAAGCGGCTTATTTGTGTAAGTATATTTCTTTTTATTACTATAACGAGACGATACGTGCTCAAATGCTTCCTTATTTAATTGCGTTTTCTTTGTGATTTGTTTGTGGCTGTGTTTAAAAATGTTTGATTTTTATTTTTATACCTATTTTACTGTTTTGGGTCACCAACCGCGTTGTACTTTCAGGACAAATCGTTTTGATTTTCTTCAGAAATGTAGCTTCTTGTGTTGCCAGAAATCAGTAAATGACAATGCATCGTATTGGAATAAGTGAGTTAAACAAAGTTTAACTGGTGAATTACGGTGTATGTGTAAGTGACGTTAACATAACGCTTTAAGTTGTAACACGTAGCGTTGCAACAATGCGGTAGTGTTTCTTAAGTGTATCACGAGGAAAAGACAAGTGCTGAGCGGCTTATTTGTGTAAGTATATTTCTTTTTATAGTGATAACAAGACGATACGTCTTCAAATGCTGTCTTATATAATTGTGTTTTTTTGTGATTTGTTTGTGGCTGTGTTTAAAAATGTTTGATTTTTATTCCGATTTTAGTGTTTTGGGTCACCAACCGCGTGTTACTTTCAGGACAAGTCGTTTTGATTTTCTTCAGAAATGTAGCTTCTTGTGTTGCAATAAATCAGTAAACGACAATGAATCGTATTGTAATAAGTGAGATAAATAACGTTTAACTAGTGAATTACGGTGTTTGTGTAAGTGACGTTAACATAACGCTTTAAGTTGTAACACATAGCGTCGCAACAATGCGGTAGTGTTTCTTAAGTGTATCACGAGGAAAAGACAAGTGCTGAGCGGCTTATTTGTGTAAGTATATTTCTTTTTATTATTATAACGAGACAATACGTATTCAAATGCTTACTTAGTAATTGTATTTCTTATTGTGATTTGTTTGTGGCTGTCCCTGAAAGTGATTGATTTTTATTTTAATTCCGATTTTACTGTTTTGGATCACCAACCGCGTTTAGTTGCAGGACAAGTCGTTTGGATTTTCTTCAGAAATGTAGCATCTTGTGTTGCAATAAATCAGCAAATAACAATGCATCGTATTGTAATAAGTGAGATAAACAACGTTTAACTAGTGAATTACGGTGTTTGTGTAAGTGACGTTAACATAACGCTTTAAGTTGTAACACGTAGCGTTGCAACAATGCGGTAGTGTTTATTAGGTGTATCACGAGGAAAAGACAAGGGCTGAGCGGCTTATTTGTGTAAGTATATTTCTTTTTATTATTATAACGAGACAATACGTATTCAAATGCTTACTTAGTAATTGTATTTCTTATTGTGATTTGTTTGTGGCTGTCCCTGAAAATGATTGATTTTTATTTTAATTCCGATTTTACTGTTTTGGATCACCAACCGCGTTTACTTGCAGGACAAGTCGTTTGGATTTTCTTCAGAAATGTAGCATCTTGTGTTGCAATAAATCAGCAAATAACAATGCATCGTATTGTAATAAGTGAGATAAACAAAGTTTAACTGGTGAATTACGGTGTTTGTGTAAGTGACGTTAACATAACGCTTTAAATTGTAACACGTAGCGTTGCAACAATGCGGTAGTGTTTATTAGGTGTATCACGAGGAAAAGACAAGGGCTAATCGGTTTATTTGTGTAAGAATATTTCTTTTTATTATTAAAACGAGACGATACGTCTTCATATGCTTACTTATGTAATTGGTTTTTGTTTGTGATTTGTTTGTGGCTGTGTTTAAAAATGTTTGATTTTTATTTTAATACCTATTTTACTGTTTTGGGTCACCAACCGCGTTTTATTTTCAGGACAAGTTGATTTGATTTGCTTCAGAAATGTAGCTTCTTGTGTTGCCATAAATCAGTAAATCACAATGCATCGTATTGGAATGAGTGAGTTAAACAAAGTTTAACTGATGAATTACGGTGTTTGTGTAAGTGACGTTAACATAACGCTTTAAGTTGTAACACGTAGCGTTGCAACAATGCGGTAGTGTTTCTTAAGTGTATCACGAGGAAAAGACAAGGGCTAAGCGGTTTATTTGTGTAAGAATATTTCTTTTTATTATTAAAACGAGACGATACGTCTTCAAATGCTTACTTATGTAATTGTGTTTTTTTTGTGATTTCTTTGTGGCTGTGTTTAAAAATGTTTGATTTTTATTTCGATTTTAGTGTTTTGGGTCACCAACCGCGTTTTACTTTCAGGACAAGTTGTTTTGATTTTTTTCAGAAATGTAGCTTCTTGTGTTGCCATAAATCAGTAAATCACAATGCATCGTATTGGAATGAGTGAGTTAAACAAAGTTTAACTGGTGAATTACGGTGTTTGTGTAAGTGACGTTAACATAACGCTTTAAGTTGTAACACGTAGCGTTGCAACAATGCGGTAGTGTTTCTTAAGTGTATCACGAGGAAAAGACAAGTGCTGAGCGGCTTATTTGTGTAAGTATATTTCTTTTTATTATTATAACGAGACGATACGTGTACAAACGCTTCCTTATGTAATTGCGTTTTCTTTGTGATTTGTTTGTGGCTGTGTTTAAAAATGTTTGATTTTTATTTTTATACCTATTTTACTGTTTTGGTTCACCAACCACGTTTTACTTTCAGGACAAGTCGTTTTGATTTTCTTCAGAAATGTAGCTTCTTGTGTTGCAATAAATCAGTAAATGACAATGCATCGTATTGGAATAAGTGAGTTAAACAAAGTTTAACTGGTGAATTACGGTGTTTGTGTAAGTGACTTTAACAAAACACTTTAAGTAGCATCCCAGAGCGTTATAATTAGTGATGTGAAAAAAGGTTTAACTAGTGAATGCCGCAAACAGGAATTTCTAAGTGGTGGTGTAAGTGACGTAAACATGACGCTTTAAGTTGTAACACGTAGCGTTGCAACAATGCCGTAGTGTTTCTTAAGTGTATCACGAGGAAAAGACAAGTGCTGAGCTGCTTATTTGTGTAAGTATATTTCTTTTTATTATTATAATGAGACGATACGTCTCCAAATGCTTACTTATGTGATTGTGTTTTTTTGTGATTTGTTTGTGGCTGTGTTTAATAATGTTTGATTTTTATTCCAATTTTAGTGTTTTGGGTCACTAACCGCGTTTTACTTTCAGGACAAGTCGTTTTGATTTTCTTCAGAAATGTAGCTTCTTGTGTTGCAATAAATCAGTAAATCACAATGCATCGTATTGGAATAAGTGAGATAAACAACGTTTAACTAGTGAATTACGGTGTTTGTGTAAGTGACGTTAACATAACGCTTTAAGTTGTAACACGTAGCGTTGCAACAATGTTGTAGTGTTTCTTAAGTGTATCACGAGGAAAAGACAAGTGCTGAGCGGCTTATTTGTGTAAGTATATTTCATTTTATTATTATAACGAGACGATACGTGTTCAAATGCTTACTTATGTAATTGGTTTTTGTTTGTGATTTGTTTGTGGCTGTGTTTAAAAATGTTTGATTTTTATTTTTATACCTATTTTACTGTTTTGGGTCACCAACCGCGTTTTACTTTCAGGAGAAGTCGTTTTATTTTCTTCAGAAATGTAGCTTCTTGTGTTGCAATAAATCAGCAAATAACAATGCATCGTATTGTAATAAGTGAGATAAACAACGTTTAACTAATGAATTACGGTGTTTGTGTAAGTGACGTTAACATAACGCTTTAAGTTGTAACACGTAGCGTTGCAACAATGCGGTAGTGTTTATTAGGTGTATCACGAGGAAAAGACAAGGGCTAAGCGGTTTATTTGTGTAAGTATATTTCTTTTTATTATTATAACGAGACGATACGTCTTCAAATGCTTACTTATGTAATTGTGTCTTTTTTGTGATTTTTTTGTGGCTGTGTTTGAAAATGTTTGATTTTTATTCCGATTTAAGTGTTTTGGGTCACCAACCGCGTGTTACTTTCAGGACAAGTCGTTTTGATTTTCTTCAGAAATGTAGCTTCTTGTGTTGCAATAAATCAGTAAATGACAATGCATCGTATTGGAATAAGTGAGATAAACAACGTTTAACTAGTGAATTACGGTGTTTGTGTAAGTGACGTTAACATAACGCTTTAAGTTGTAACACGTAGCGTTGCAACAATGCGGTAGTGTTTCTTAAGTGTATCACGAGGAAAAGACAAGTGCTGAGCGGCTTATTTGTGTAAGTATATTTCTTTTTATTATGACAACAAGACGATACGTCTTCAAATGCTGTCTTATATAATTGTGTTTTTTTGTGATTTGTTTGTGGCTGTGTTTAAAAATGTTTGATTTTTATTTTTATACCTATTTTACTGTTTTGGGTCACCAACCGCGTTTTACTTTCAGGACAAGTCGTTTTGATTTTCTTCAGTAATGTAGCTTCTTGTGTTGCCAGAAATCAGTAAATGACAATGCATCGTATTAGAATAAGTGAGTTAAACAAAGTTTAACTGGTGAATTACGGTGTATGTGTAAGTGACTTTAACATAACACTTTAAGTAGCATCCCAGAGCGTTATAATTAGTGATGTGAAAAAAGGTTTAACTAGTAAATGCCGCAAACAGGAATTTCTAAGTGGTGGTGTAAGTGACGTAAACATGACGCTTTAAGTTGTAACACATAGCGTTGCAACAATGCGGTAGTGTTTCTTAAGTGTATCACGAGGAAAAGACAAGTGCTGAGCGGCTTATTTGTGTAAGTATATTTCTTTTTATTATTATAACGAGACAATACGTATTCAAATGCTTACTTAGTAATTGTATTTCTTATTGTGATTTGTTTGTGGCTGTCCCTGAAAGTGATTGATTTTTATTTTAATTCCGATTTTACTGTTTTGGATCACCAACCGCGTTTACTTGCAGGACAAGTCGTTTGGATTTTCTTCAGAAATGTAGCATCTTGTGTTGCAATAAATCAGCAAATAACAATGCATCGTATTGTAATAAGTGAGATAAACAACGTTTAACTAGTGAATTACGGTGTTTGTGTAAGTGACGTTAACATAACGCTTTAAGTTGTAACACGTAGCGTTGCAACAATGCAGTAGTGTTTATTAGGTGTATCACGAGGAAAAGACAAGGGCTGAGCGGCTTATTTGTGTAAGTATATTTCTTTTTATTATTATAACGAGACAATACGTATTCAAATGCTTACTTAGTAATTGTATTTCTTATTGTGATTTGTTTGTGGCTGTCCCTGAAAATGATTGATTTTTATTTTAATTCCGATTTTACTGTTTTGGGTCACCAACCGCTTTTTACTTTCAGGACAAGTCGTTTTGATTTTCTTCAGAAATGTAGCTTCTTGTGTTGCAATAAATCAGTAAACGACAATGGATCGTATTGTAATAAGTGAGATAAACAACGTTTAACTAGTGAATTACGGTGTTTGTGTAAGTGACTTTAACATAACGCTTTAAGTAGCATCCCAGAGCGTTATAATTAGTGATGTGAAAAAAGGTTTAACTAGTGAATGCCGCAAACAGGAATTTCTAAGTGGCGGTGTAAGTGACGTAAACATGACGCTTTAAGTTGTAACACATAGCGTTGCAACAATGCGGTAGTGTTTCTTAAGTGTATCACGAGGAAAAGACAAGGGCTAAGCGGTTTATTTGTGTAAGAATATTTCTTTTTATTATTAAAACGAGACGATACGTCTTCATATGCTTACTTATGTAATTGGTTTTTGTTTGTGATTTGTTTGTGGCTGTGTTTAAAAATGTTTGATTTTTATTTTTATACCTATTTTACTGTTTTGGTTCACCAACCGCGTTTTGTTTTCAGGACAAGTTGTTTTGATTTGCTTCAGAAATGTAGCTTCTTGTGTTGCAATAAATCAGTAAACGACAATGGATCGTATTGTAATAAGTGAGATAAACAACGTTTAACTAGTGAATTACGGTGTTTGTGTAAGTGACTTTAACATAACGCTTTAAGTAGCATCTCAGAGCGTTATAATTAGTGATGTGAAAAAAGGTTTAACTAGTGAATGCTGCAAACAGGAATTTCTAAGTGGCGGTGTAAGTGACGTAAACATGACGCTTTAAGTTGTAACACATAGCGTTGCAACAATGCGGTAGTGTTTATTAGGTGTATCACGAGGAAAAGACAAGTGCTAAGCGATTAATTTGAGTAAGTATATTACTTTTTATTATTATAACAAGACGATACGTCTCCAAATGCTTACTTATCTGATTGTGTTTTTTTTGTGATTTGTTTGTGGCTGTGTTTAAAAATGTTTGATTTTTATTCCGATTTAAGTGTTTTGGGTCACCAACCGCGTGTTACTTTCAGGACAAGTCGTTTTGATTTTCTTCAGAAATGTAGCTTCCTGTGTTGCAATAAATCAGTAAACGACAATGGATCGTATTGTAATAAGTGAGATAAACAACGTTTAACTAGTGAATTACGGTGTTTGTGTAAGTGACTTTAACATAACGCTTTAAGTAGCATCCCAGAGCGTTATAATTAGTGATGTGAAAAAAGGTTTAACTAGTGAATGCCGCAAACAGGAATTTCTAAGTGGCGGTGTAAGTGACGTAAACATGACGCTATAAGTTGTAACACATAGCGTTGCAACAATGCGGTAGTGTTTCTTAAGTGTATCACGAGGAAAAGACAAGTGCTAAGCGATTTATTTGTGTAAGTATATTTCTTTTTATTATTATAACGAGACGATACGTGTTCAAATGCTTCCTTATGTAATTGTATTTTTTTTGTGATTTGTTTGTGGCTGTGTTTAAAAATGTTTGATTTTTATTTTTATACCAATTTTACTGTTTTGGGTCACCAACCGCGTTTTACTTTCAGGAGAAGTCGTTTTATTTTCTTCAGAAATGTAGCTTCTTGTGTTGCAATAAATCAGCAAATAACAATGCATCGTATTGTAATAAGTGAGATAAACAACGTTTAACTAATGAATTACGGTGTTTGTGTAAGTGACGGTAACATAACGCTTTAAGTTGTAACACGTAGCGTTGCAACAATGCGGTAGTGTTTGTTAAGTGTATCACGAGGAAAAGACAAGTGCTGAGCTGCTTATTTGTGTAAGTATATTTCTTTTTATTATTATAATGAGACGATACGTCTCCAAATGCTTACTTATGTGATTGTGTTTTTTTTGTGATTTGTTTGTGGCTGTGTTTAATAATGTTTGATTTTTATTCCAATTTTAGTGTTTTGGGTCACCAACCGCGTTTTACTTTCAGGACAAGTCGTTTTGATTTTCTTCAGAAATGTAGCTTCTTGTGTTGCAATAAATCAGCAAATAACAATGCATCGTATTGTAATAAGTGAGATAAACAACGTTTAACTAGTGAGTTACGGTGTTTGTGTAAGTGACGTTAACATAACGCTTTAAGTTGTAACACGTAGCGTTGCAACAATGCGGTAGTGTTTCTTAAGTGTATCACGAGGAAAAGACAAGTGCTGAGCGGCTTATTTGTGTAAGTATATTTCTTTTTGTTATGATAACAAGACGATACGTCTTCAAATGCTGTCTTATATAATTGTGTTTTTTTGTGATTTGTTTGTGGCTGTGTTTAAAAATGTTTGATTTTTATTTTTATACCTATTTTACTGTTTTGGGTCGCCAACCGCGTTTTACTTTCAGGAGAAGTCGGTTTGATTTTCTTCAGAAATGTAGCTTCTTGTGTTGCAATAAATCAGTAAATGACAATGCATCGTATTGGAATAAGTGAGTTAAACAAAGTTTAACTAGTGAATTACGGTATTTGTGTAAGTGACGTTAACATAACGCTTTAAGCTGTAACACGTAGCGTTGCAACATTGCGGTAGTGTTTCTTAAGTGTATCACGAGGAAAAGACAAGTGCTGAGCGGCTTATTTGTGTAAGCATATTTCTTTTTATTATTATAACGAGACGATACGTGTTCAAATGCTTACTTATGTAATTGTGTTTTTTTTTGTGATTTGTTTGTGGCTGTGTTTAAAAATGTTTGATTTTTATTTTTATACCTATTTTACTGTTTTGGGTCATCAACCGCGTTTACTTTCAGGAGAAGTCGTTTTGATTTTCTTCAGAAATGTAGCTACTTGTGTTGCAATAAATCAGTAAATGACAATGCATCATATTGTAATAAGTGAGTTAAACAAAGTTTAACTAGTGAGTTACGGTGTTTGTGTAAGTGACTTTAACATAACGCTTTAAGTTGTAACACGTAGCGTTGCAACAATGCGGTAGTGTTTCTTACGTGTATCACGAGGAAAAGACAAGTGCTGAGCGGCTTATTTGTGTAAGTATATTTCTTTTTATTATTATAACGAGACGATACGTCTTCAAATGTTACTTACGTAATTGTGTTTTTCTTGTGATTTCTTTGTGGCTGTGTTTAAAAATGTTTGATTTTTATTCCGATTTTAGTGTTTTTGGTCACCAACTGCATTTAATTTTCAGGACAAGTTATTTTGATTTTCTTTAGATGTGGAGGTGCTTGTGTTGAAACGATAACGCAGTAAGCGCAGACAGTTTTACGGCTATATATGCAGAAATGTTTCTAGTGTTCAAATACAACGGAAATTTTCGTTGTTTAAGTGGCAAGTAACAAGATAGCTCGGCATTTGTTTTCAGAAGTTGATAGACTATGGTTAATGCTCTATCAGTATAAACAAATATTGGTGTACGGACGCAACAATGAATATTATTTGGAAAAATTTAACATGTGACCCAAACAGGTACCAATTTTAACGTGTTGGTGTAAGTGTGTTATGAAAATCGCAGTAAATAACAATGCATAGCGTTGTAATAAGTGATTTAAACGAAGTTTAACTAGTGAATCACGGTGTTTCTGTAAGTGACGTTAACATGACGCTTTAATTAGCATCCCAGAGCGTTATAATTAGTGATGTGAAAAGGGTTTAACTAGTGCATCCCGCAAACAGGAATTTCAATATGTTTGTGTAAGTGAGGTAAAATTACGCTTTAATTTGCAACACATAGCATTGCCACAATGCGATAGTGTTTCTTAAAAGTGTCACGAAGAAAAGATAAGTGCTAAGCAGTTTTTTTGAGTAAGTATATTTCTTTTTATTGTTATAACGAGACGATACGTGTTCAAGTGCTAACTTATGTAATTGTGTTTTTTTTTGTGATTTGTTTGTGGCTGTGTTTAAAAATGTTTCATTTTTATTTTTATACCTATTTTACTGTTTTGGTTCACCAACGGCGTTTTACTTTCAGGACAAGTCGTTTTGATTTTCTTCAGAAATGTAGCTTCTTGTGTTGCAATAAATCAGTAAATGACAATGCATCGTATTGTAATAAGTGAGTTAAACAAAGTTTAACTAGTGAGTTACGGTGTTTGTGTAAGTGACTTTAACATAACGCATTAAGTAGCATCCCAGAGCGTTATAATTAGTGATGTGAAAAAAGGTTTAACTAGTGAATGCCGCAAACAGGAATTTCTAAGTGGTGGTGCAAGTGACGTAAACATGACGCTTTAAGTTGTAACACATAGCGTTGCAACAATGCGGTAGTGTTTCTTAAGTGTATCACGAGGAAAAGACAAGTGCTGAGCGGCTTATTTGTGTAAGTATATTTCTTTTTTGTATTAAAACGAGCCGATACTTCTTTATATGCTTACTTATGTAATTGGTTTTTGTTTGTGGCTGTGTTTAAAAATGTTGGATTTTTATTTTTATACCTATTTTACTGTTTTGGTTCACCAACCGCGTTTTATTTTCAGGACAAGTTGTTTTGATTTGCTTCAGAAATGTAGCTTCTTGTGTTGCCATAAATCAGTAAATCACAATGCATCGTATTGGAATGAGTGAGTTAAACAAAGTTTAACTGGTGAATTACGGTGTTTGTGTAAGTGACTTTAACATAACACTTTAAGTAGCATCCCAGAGCGTTATAATTAGTGATGTTAAAAAAGGTTTAACTAGTGAATGCCGCAAACAGGAATTTCTAAGTGGTGGTGTAAGTGACGTAAACATAACTTTTTAAGTTGTAACACATAGCGTTGCAACAATGCGGTAGTGTTTCTTAAGTGTATCACGAGGAAAAGACAAGTGCTGAGCGGCTTATTTGTGTAAGTATATTTCTTTTTAGTATTATAACGAGACGATACGTGTTCAAACGCTTCCTTATGTAATTGTGTTTTTTTTGTGATTTGTTTGTGGCTGTGTTTAAAAATGTTTGATTTTTATTTTTATACCTATTTTACTGTTTTGGATCACCAACCGCGTTTTACTCTCAGGACAAGTCGGTTTGATTTTCTTCAGAAATGTAGCTTCTTGTGTTGCAATAAATCAGTAAATGACAATGCATCGTATTGTAATAAGTGAGATAAACAACGTTTAACTAGTGAATTACGGTGTTTGTGTAAGTGACGTTAACATAACGCTTTAAGTTGTAACACGTAGCGTTGCAACAATACGGTAGTGTTTATTAGGTGTATCACGAGGAAAAGACAAGGGCTAAGCCGTTTATTTGTGTAAGTATATTTCTTTTTATTATTATAACGAGACGATACGTCTTCAAATGCTTACTTATGTAATTGTGTCTTTTTTGTGATTTTTTTGTGGCTGTGTTTGAAAATGTTTGATTTTTATTCCGATTTAAGTGTTTTGGGTCACCAACCGCGTGTTACTTTCAGGACAAGTCATTTTGATTTTCTTCAGAAATGTAGCTTCTTGTGTTGCAATAAATCAGTAAACGACAATGAATCGTATTGTAATAAGTGAGATAAACAACGTTTAACTAGTGAATTACGGTGTTTGTGTAAGTGACGTTAACATAACGCTTTAAGTTGTAACACGTAGCGTTGCAACAATGCGGTAGTGTTTCTTAAGTGTATCACGAGGAAAAGACAAGTGCTGAGCGGCTTATTTGTGTAAGTATATTTCTTTTTATTATGATAACAAGACGATACGTCTTCAAATGCTGTCTTATATAATTGTGTTTTTTTGTGATTTGTTTGTGGCTGTGTTTAAAAATGTTTGATTTTTATTTTTATACCTATTTTACTGTTTTGGGTCGCCAACCGCGTTTTACTTTCAGGAGAAGTCGGTTTGATTTTCTTCAGAAATGTAGCTTCTTGTGTTGCAATAAATCAGTAAATGACAATGCATCGTATTGGAATAAGTGAGTTAAACAAAGTTTAACTAGTGAATTACGGTATTTGTGTAAGTGACGTTAACATAACGCTTTAAGCTGTAACACGTAGCGTTGCAACATTGCGGTAGTGTTTCTTAAGTGTATCACGAGGAAAAGACAAGTGCTGAGCGGCTTATTTGTGTAAGCATATTTCTTTTTATTATTATAACGAGACGATACGTGTTCAAATGCTTACTTATGTAATTGTGTTTTTTTTTGTGATTTGTTTGTGGCTGTGTTTAAAAATGTTTGATTTTCATTCCGATTTTAGTGTTTTTGGTCACCAACTGCATTTAATTTTCAGGACAAGTTATTTTGATTTTCTTTAGATGTGGAGGTGCTTGTGTTGAAACGATAACGCAGTAAGCGCAGACAGTTTTACGGCTATATATGCAAAAATGTTTCTAGTGTTCAAATACAACGGAAATTTTCGTTGTTTAAGTGGCAAGTAACAAGATAGCTCGGCATTTTTTGTCAGAAGTTGATAGACTACGGTTAATGCTCTATCAGTATAAACAAATATCGGTGTACGGACGCAACAATGAATATTATTTAGAACAATTTAACATGTGACCCAAACAGGTACCAATTTTAACGTGTTGGTGTAAGTGTGTTATGAAAATCGCAGTAAATAACATTGCATAGCGTTGTAATAAGTGATTTAAACGAAGTTTAACTAGTGAATCACGGTGTTTCTGTAACCGACGTTAACATGATGCTTTAATTAGCATCCCAGAGCGTTATAATAAGTGATGTGAAAAGGGTCTAACTAGTGTATCCCGCAAACAGGAATTTCAAGATGTTTGTGTAAGTGAGGTAAACATTACGCTTTAATTTGCAACACATAGCATTGCCACAATGCGATAGTGTTTCTTAAAAGTGTCACGAAGAAAAGACAAGTGCTAAGCAGTTTTTTTGAGTAAGTATATTTCTTTTTATTGTTATAACGAGACGATACGTGTTCAAGTGCTAACTTATGTAATTGTGTTTTTTTTTGTGATTTGTTTGTGGCTGTGTTTAAAAATGTTACATTTTTATTTTTATACCTATTTTACTGTTTTGGTTCACCAACGGCGTTTTACTTTCAGGACAAGTCGTTTTGATTTTCTTCAGAAATGTAGCTTCTTGTGTTGCAATAAATCAGTAAATGACAATGCATCGTATTGGAATAAGTGAGATAAACAACGTTTAACTAGTGAATTACGGTGTTTGTGTAAGTGACGTTAACATAACGCTTTAAGTTGTAACACGTAGCGTTGCAACAATGCGGTAGTGTTTCTTAAGTGTATTACGAGGAAAAGACAAGTGCTGAGCGGCTTATTTGTGTAAGTATATTTCTTTTTATTATTATAACGAGATGATACGTGTTCAAACGCTTCCTTATGTAATTGCGTTTTTTTTGTGATTTGTTTGTGGCTGTGTTTAAAAATGTTTGATTTTTATTTTTATACCTATTTTACTGTTTTGGGTCACCAACCGCGTTTTACTTTCAGGACAAGTCGTTTTGATTTTCTTCAGAAATGTAGCTTCTTGTGTTGCAATAAATCAGTAAATGACAATGCATCGTATTGGAATAAGTGAGATAAACAACGTTTAACTAGTGAATTACGGTGTTTGTGTAAGTGACGTTAACATAACGCTTTAAGTTGTAACACGTAGCGTTGCAACAATGCCGTAGTGCTTCTTAAGTGTATCACGAGGAAAAGACAAGTGCTGAGCGGCTTATTTGTGTAAGTATATTTCTTTTTATTATTATAATGAGACGATACGTCACCAAATGCTTACTTATGTGATTGTGTTTTTTTGTGATTTGTTTGTGGCTGTGTTTAAAAAGGTTTGATTTTTATTTTTATACCTATTTTACTGTTTTGGTTCACCAACGGCATTTTACTTTCAGGACAAGTCGTTTTGATTTTCTTCAGAAATGTAGCTTCTTGTGTTGCAATAAATCAGTAAATGACAATGCATCGTATTGTAATAAATGAGTTAAACAAAGTTTAACTAGTGAGTTACGGTGTTTGTGTAAGTGACTTTAACATAACGCATTAAGTAGCATCCCAGAGCGTTATAATTAGTGATGTGAAAAAAGGTTTAACTAGTGAATGCCGCAAACAGGAATTTCTAAGTGGTGGTGCAAGTGACGTAAACATGACGCTTTAAGTTGTAACACATAGCGTTGCAACAATGCGGTAGTGTTTCTTAAGTGTATCACGAGGAAAAGACAAGTGCTGAGCGGCTTATTTGTGTAAGTATATTTCTTTTTATTATTATAACGCGACGATACGTGTTCAAATGCTTACTTATGTAATTGTGTCTTTTTTGTGATTTTTTTGTGGCTGTGTTTGAAAATGTTTGATTTTTATTCCGATTTAAGTGTTTTGGGTCACCAACCGCGTGTTACTTTCAGGACAAGTCGTTTGGATTTTCTTCAGAAATGTAGCTTCATGTGTTGCAATAAATCAGTAAACGACAATGAATCGTATTGTAATAAGTGAGATAAACAACGTTTAACTAGTGAATTACGGTGTTTGTGTAAGTGACGTTAACATAACGCTTTAAGTTGTAACACGTAGCGTTGCAACAATGCGGTAGTGTTTCTTAAGTGTATCACGAGGAAAAGACAAGTGCTGAGCGGCTTATTTGTGTAAGTATATTTCTTTTTATTATTATAACGAGACGATACGTGTACAAACGCTTCCTCATGTAATTGCGTTTTCTTTGTGATTTGTTTGTGGCTGTGTTTAAAAATGTTTGATTTTTATTTTTATACCTATTTTACTGTTTTGGTTCACCAACCGCGTTTTACTTTCAGGACAAGTCGTTTTGATTTTCTTCAGAAATGTAGCTTCTTGTGTTGCCAGAAATCAGTAAATGACAATGCATCGTATTGGAATAAGTGAGTTAAACAAAGTTTAACTGGTGAATTACGGTGTATGTGTAAGTGACTTTAACATAACGCTTTAAGTTGTAACACGTAGCGTTGCAACAATGCGGTAGTGTTTATTAGGTGTATCACGAGGAAAAGACAAGTGCTAAGCGATTTATTTGTGTAAGTATATTTCTTTTTATTATTATAACGAGACGATACGTATTCAAATGTTTACTTAGTAATTGTGTTTCTTATTGTGATTTGTTTGTGGCTGTGTTTAAAAATGTTTGATTTTTATTTTTATACCTATTTTACTGTTTTGGATCACCAACCGCGTTTTACTCTCAGGACAAGTCGGTTTGATTTTCTTCAGAAATGTAGCTTCTTGTGTTGCAATAAATCAGTAAACCACAATGGATCGTATTGTAATAAGTGAGATAAACAACGTTTAACTAGTGAATTACGGTGTTTGTGTAAGTGACGTTAACATAACGCTTTAAGTTGTAACACATAGCGTTGCAACAATGCGGTAGTAATTCTTAAGTGTATCACGAGGAAAAGACAAGTGCTGAGCGGCTTATTTGTGTAAGTATATTTCTTTTTATTATTATAACGAGACAATACGTATTCAAATGCTTACTTAGTAATTGTATTTCTTATTGTGATTTGTTTGTGGCTGTCCCTGAAAGTGATTGATTTTTATTTTAATTCCGATTTTACTGTTTTGGATCACCAACCGCGTTTACTTGCAGGACAAGTCGTTTGGATTTTCTTCAGAAATGTAGCATCTTGTGTTGCAATAAATCAGCAAATAACAATGCATCGTATTGTAATAAGTGAGATAAACAACGTTTAACTAGTGAATTACGGTGTTTGTGTAAGTGACGTTAACATAACGCTTTAAGTTGTAACACGTAGCGTTGCAACAATGCGGTAGTGTTTATTAGGTGTATCACGAGGAAAAGACAAGGGCTGAGCGGCTTATTTGTGTAAGTATATTTCTTTTTATTATTATAACGAGACAATACGTCTTCAAATGCTTACTTAGTAATTGTATTTCTTATTGTGATTTGTTTGTGGCTGTCCCTGAAAATGATTGATTTTTATTTTAATTCCGATTTTACTGTTTTGGATCACCAACCGCGTTTACTTGCAGGACAAGTCGTTTGGATTTTCTTCAGAAATGTAGCATCTTGTGTTGCAATAAATCAGCAAATAACAATGCATCGTATTGTAATAAGTGAGATAAACAACGTTTAACTAGTGAATTACGGTGTTTGTGTAAGTGACGTTAACATAACGCTTTAAGTTGTAACACGTAGCGTTGCAACAATGCGGTAGTGTTTATTAGGTGTATCACGAGGAAAAGACAAGGGCTGAGCGGCTTATTTGTGTAAGTATATTTCTTTTTATTATTATAACGAGACAATACGTCTTCAAATGCTTACTTAGTAATTGTATTTCTTATTGTGATTTGTTTGTGGCTGTCCCTGAAAATGATTGATTTTTATTTTAATTCCGATTTTACTGTTTTGGATCACCAACCGCGTTTACTTGCAGGACAAGTCGTTTGGATTTTCTTCAGAAATGTAGCATCTTGTGTTGCAATAAATCAGCAAATAACAATGCATCGTATTGTAATAAGTGAGATAAACAACGTTTAACTAGTGAATTACGGTGTTTGTGTAAGTGACGTTAACATAACGCTTTAAGTTGTAACACGTAGCGTTGCAACAATGCGGTAGTGTTTATTAGGTGTATCACGAGGAAAAGACAAGGGCTGAGCGGCTTATTTGTGTAAGTATATTTCTTTTTATTATTATAACGAGACAATACGTCTTCAAATGCTTACTTAGTAATTGTATTTCTTATTGTGATTTGTTTGTGGCTGTCCCTGAAAATGATTGATTTTTATTTTAATTCCGATTTTACTGTTTTGGATCACCAACCGCGTTTACTTGCAGGACAAGTCGTTTGGATTTTCTTCAGAAATGTAGCATCTTGTGTTGCAATAAATCAGCAAATAACAATGCATCGTATTGTAATAAGTGAGATAAACAACGTTTAACTAGTGAATTACGGTGTTTGTGTAAGTGACGTTAACATAACGCTTTAAGTTGTAACACGTAGCGTTGCAACAATGCGGTAGTGTTTATTAGGTGTATCACGAGGAAAAGACAAGGGCTGAGCGGCTTATTTGTGTAAGTATATTTCTTTTTATTATTATAACGAGACAATACGTCTTCAAATGCTTACTTAGTAATTGTATTTCTTATTGTGATTTGTTTGTGGCTGTCCCTGAAAATGATTGATTTTTATTTTAATTCCGATTTTACTGTTTTGGGTCACCAACCGCGTTTTATTTTCAGGACAAGTTGTTTGGATTTTCTTCAGAAATGTAGCTTCTTGTGTTGCCATAAATCAGTAAATCACAATGCATCGTATTGGAATAAGTGAGTTAAACAAAGTTTAACTGGTGAATTACGGTGTTTGTGTAAGTGACGTTAACATAACGCTCTAAGTTTTAACACGTAGCGTTGCAACAATGCGGTAGTGTTTCTTAAGTGTATCACGAGGAAAAGACAAGGGCTAAGCGGTTTATTTGTGTAAGTATATTTCTTTTTATTATTATAACGAGACGATACGTCTTCAAATGGTGTCTTATATAATTGTGTTTTTTTGTGATTTGTTTGTGGCTGTGTTTAAAAATGTTTGATTTTTATTTTTATACCAACTTTACTGTTTTGGGTCACCAACCGCGTTGTACTTTCAGGACAAGTCGTTTTGATTTTCTTCAGAAATGAAGCTTCTTGTGTTGCAATAAATCAGTAAATGACAATGCATCATATTGGAATAAGTGAGTTAAACAAAGTTTAACTGGTGAATTACGGTGTATGTGTAAGTGACTTCAACATAACACTTTAAGTAGCATCCCAGAGCGTTATAATTAGTGATGTGAAAAAAGGTTTAACTAGTGAATCCCGCAAACAGGAATTTCTAAGTGGCGGTGTAAGTGACGTAAACATGACGCTTTAAGTTGTAACACATAGCGTTGCAACAATGCCGTAGTGTTTCTTAAGTGTATCACGAGGAAAAGACAAGTGCTAAGCGGTTTATTTGTGTAAGTATATTTCTTTTTATTATTATAACGAGACGATACGTCTTCAAATGCTTACTTATGTAATTGTGTCTTTTTTGTGATTTTTTTGTGGCTGTGTTTGAAAATGTTTGATTTTTATTCCGATTTTAGTGTTTTGGGTCACCAACCGCGTGTTACTTTCAGGACAAGTCGTTTGGATTTTCTTCAGAAATGTAGCTTCTTGTGTTGCAATAAATCAGTAAACGACAATGAATCGTATTGTAATAAATGAGATACATAACGTTTAGCTAGTGAATTACGGTGTTTGTGTAAGTGACGTTAACATAACGCTTTAAGTTGTAACACGTAGCGTTGCAACAATGCGGTAGTGTTTCTTAAGTGTATCACGAGGAAAAGACAAGTGCTGAGCGGCTTATTTGTGTAAGTATATTTCTTTTTATTATTATAACGAGACAATACGTATTCAAATGCTTACTTAGTAATTGTATTTCTTATTGTGATTTGTTTGTGGCTGTCCCTGAAAGTGATTGATTTTTATTTTAATTCCGATTTTACTGTTTTGGATCACCAACCGCGTTTACTTGCAGGACAAGTCGTTTGGATTTTCTTCAGAAATGTAGCATCTTGTGTTGCAATAAATCAGCAAATAACAATGCATCGTATTGGAATAAGTGAGATAAACAACGTTTAACTAGTGAATTACGGTGTTTGTGTAAGTGACGTTAACATAACGCTTTAAGTTGTAACACGTAGCGTTGCAACAATGCGGTAGTGTTTATTAGGTGTATCACGAGGAAAAGACAAGGGCTGAGCGGCTTATTTGTGTAAGTATATTTCTTTTTATTATTATAACGAGACAATACGTATTCAAATGCTTACTTAGTAATTGTATTTCTTATTGTGATTTGTTTGTGGCTGTCCCTGAAAATGATTGATTTTTATTTTAATTCCGATTTTACTGTTTTGGGTCACCAACCGCGTTTTACTTTCAGGACAAGTCGTTTTGATTTTCTTCAGAAATGTAGTTTCTTGTGTTGCAATAAATCAGTAAATTCTGCTACTGCATCGTATTGGAATAAGTGAGTTAAACAAAGTTTAACTAGTGAATTACGGTGTTTGTGTAAGTGACGTTAACATAACGCTTTAAGCTGTAACACGTAGCGTTGCAACAATGCGGTAGTGTTTCTTAAGTGTATCACGAGGAAAAGACAAGTGCTGAGCGGCTTATTTGTGTAAGTATATTTCATTTTATTATTATAACGAGACGATACGTGTTCAAATGCTTACTTATGTAATTGTGTTTTTTTGTGATTTGTTTGTGGCTGTGTTTAAAAATGTTTGATTTTTATTTTTATACCTATTTTACTGTTTTGGGTCATCAACCGCGTTTTACTTTCAGGAGAAGTGGTTTTGATTTTCTTCAGAAATGTAGCTTCTTGTGTTGCAATAAATCAGTAAATGACAATGCATCGTATTGGAATAAGTGAGTTAAACAAAGTTTAACTGGTGAATTACGGTGTTTGTGTAAGTGACTTTAACAAAACACTTTAAGTAGCATCCCAGAGCGTTATAATTAGTGATGTGAAAAAAGGTTTAACTAGTGAATGCCGCAAACAGGAATTTCTAAGTGGCGGTGTAAGTGACGTAAACATGACGCTTTAAGTTGTAACACATAGCGTTGCAACAATGCGGTAGTGTTTATTAGGTGTATCACGAGGAAAAGACAAGTGCTAAGCGGTTTATTTGAGTAAGTATATTACTTTTTATTATTATAACAAGACGATACGTCTCCAAATGCTTACTTATCTGATTGTGTTTTTTTTGTGATTTGTTTGTGGCTGTGTTTAAAAATGTTTGATTTTTATTCCGATTTAAGTGTTTTGGGTCACCAACCGCGTGTTACTTTCAGGACAAGTCGTTTTGATTTTCTTCAGAAATGTAGCTTCCTGTGTTGCAATAAATCAGTAAACGACAATGGATCGTATTGTAATAAGTGAGATAAACAACGTTTAACTAATGAATTACGGTGTTTGTGTAAGTGACGTTAACATAACGCTTTAAGTTGTAACACGTAGCGTTGCAACAATGCGGTAGTGTTTCTTAAGTGTATCACGAGGAAAAGACAAGTGCTGAGCTGCTTATTTGTGTAAGTATATTTCTTTTTATTATTATAATGAGACGATACGTCTCCAAATGCTTACTTATGTGATTGTGTTTTTTTTGTGATTTGTTTGTGGCTGTGTTTAATAATGTTTGATTTTTATTCCAATTTTAGTGTTTTGGGTCACCAACCGCGTTTTACTTTCAGGACAAGTCGTTTTGATTTTCTTCAGAAATGTAGCTTCTTGTGTTGCAATAAATCAGCAAATAACAATGCATCGTATTGTAATAAGTGAGATAAACAACGTTTAACTAGTGAGTTACGGTGTTTGTATAAGTGACGTTAACATAACGCTTTAAGTTGTAACACGTAGCGTTGCAACAATGCGGTAGTGTTTCTTAAGTGTATCACGAGGAAAAGACAAGTGCTGAGCGGCTTATTTGTGTAAGTATATTTCTTTTTATTATGATAACAAGACGATACGTCTTCAAATGCTGTCTTATATAATTGTGTTTTTTTGTGATTTGTTTGTGGCTGTGTTTAAAAATGTTTGATTTTTATTTTTATACCTATTTTACTGTTTTGGGTCATCAACCGCGTTTACTTTCAGGAGAAGTCGTTTTGATTTTCTTCAGAAATGTAGCTACTTGTGTTGCAATAAATCAGTAAATGACAATGCATCGTATTGTAATAAGTGAGTTAAACAAAGTTTAACTAGTGAGTTACGGTGTTTGTGTAAGTGACTTAAACATAACGCTTTAAGTAGCATCCCAGAGCGTTATAATTAGTGATGTGAAAAAAGGTTTAACTAGTGAATGCCGCAAACAGGAATTTCTAAGTGGCGGTGTAAGTGACGTAAACATGACGCTATAAGTTGTAACACATAGCGTTGCAACAATGCGGTAGTGTTTCTTAAGTGTATCACGAGGAAAAGACAAGTGCTAAGCGATTTATTTGTGTAAGTATATTTCTTTTTATTATTATAACGAGACGATACGTGTTCAAATGCTTCCTTATGTAATTGTATTTTTTTTGTGATTTGTTTGTGGCTGTGTTTAAAAATGTTTGATTTTTATTTTTATACCTATTTTACTGTTTTGGGTCACCAACCGCGTTTTACTTTCAGGAGAAGTCGTTTTATTTTCTTCAGAAATGTAGCTTCTTGTGTTGCAATAAATCAGCAAATAACAATGCATCGTATTGTAATAAGTGAGATAAACAACGTTTAACTAATGAATTACGGTGTTTGTGTAAGTGACGTTAACATAACGCTTTAAGTTGTAACACGTAGCGTTGCAACAATGCGGTAGTGTTTCTTAAGTGTATCACGAGGAAAAGACAAGTGCTGAGCTGCTTATTTGTGTAAGTATATTTCTTTTTATTATTATAATGAGACGATACGTCTCCAAATGCTTACTTATGTGATTGTGTTTTTTTTGTGATTTGTTTGTGGCTGTGTTTAATAATGTTTGATTTTTATTCCAATTTTAATGTTTTGGGTCACCAACCGCGT
This sequence comes from Hypercompe scribonia, assembly GCA_949316085.1. NCBI lineage: Eukaryota > Metazoa > Arthropoda > Insecta > Lepidoptera > Erebidae > Hypercompe > Hypercompe scribonia. The sequence continues at coordinate 19,720,325 of OX438982.1, read as the reverse complement.
TTTACTTTCAGGACAAGTCGTTTTGATTTTCTTCAGAAATGTAGCTTCTTGTGTTGCAATAAATCAGCAAATAACAATGCATCGTATTGTAATAAGTGAGATAAACAACGTTTAACTAGTGAGTTACGGTGTTTGTATAAGTGACGTTAACATAACGCTTTAAGTTGTAACACGTAGCGTTGCAACAATGCGGTAGTGTTTCTTAAGTGTATCACGAGGAAAAGACAAGTGCTGAGCGGCTTATTTGTGTAAGTATATTTCTTTTTATTATGATAACAAGACGATACGTCTTCAAATGCTGTCTTATATAATTGTGTTTTTTTGTGATTTGTTTGTGGCTGTGTTTAAAAATGTTTGATTTTTATTTTTATACCTATTTTACTGTTTTGGGTCACCAACCGCGTTTTACTTTCAGGACAAGTCGTTTTGATTTTCTTCAGAAATGTAGCTTCTTGTGTTTGAATAAATCAGTAAATGACAATGCATCGTATTGGAATAAGTGAGTTAAACAAAGTTTAACTAGTGAGTTACGGTGTTTGTGTAAGTGACGTTAACATAACGCTTTAAGCTGTAACACGTAGCGTTGCAACAATGCGGTAGTGTTTCTTAAGTGTATCACGAGGAAAAGACAAGTGCTGAGCGGCTTATTTGTATAAGTATATTTCATTTTATTATTATAACGAGACGATACGTGTTCAAATGCTGTCTTATGTAATTGTGTTTTTTTGTGATTTGTTTGTGGCTGTGTTTAAAAATGTTTGATTTTTATTTTTATACCTATTTTACTGTTTTGGGTCATCAACCGCGTTTACTTTCAGGAGAAGTCGTTTTGATTTTCTTCAGAAATGTAGCTACTTGTGTTGCAATAAATCAGTAAATGACAATGCATCGTATTGTAATAAGTGAGTTAAACAAAGTTTAACTAGTGAGTTACGGTGTTTGTGTAAGTGACTTTAACATAACGCTTTAAGTAGCATCCCAGAGCGTTATAATTAGTGATGTGAAAAAAGGTTTAACTAGTGAATGCCGCAAACAAGAATTTCTAAGTGGTGGTGTAAGTGACGCAAACATGACGCTTTAAGTTGTAACACATAGCGTTGCAACAATGCGGTAATGTTTCTTAAGTGTATCACGAGGAAAAGACCAGGGCTAAGCGGTTTATTTGTGTAAGTATATTTTCTTTTATTATTATAACGAGACGATACGTCTTCAAATGTTACTTACGTAATTGTGTTTTTCTTGTGATTTCTTTGTGGCTGTGTTTAAAAATGTTTGATTTTTATTCCGATTTTAGTGTTTTTGGTCACCAACTGCATTTAATTTTCAGGACAAGTTATTTTGATTTTCTTTAGATGTGGAGGTGCTTGTGTTGAAACGATAACGCAGTAAGCGCAGACAGTTTTACGGCTATATATGCAAAAATGTTTCTAGTGTTCAAATACAACGGAAATTTTCGTTGTTTAAGTGGCAAGTAACAAGATAGCTCGGCATTTGTTGTCAGAAGTTGATAGACTACGGTTAATGCTCTATCAGTATAAACAAATATTGGTGTACGGACGCAACAATGAATATTATTTGGAAAAATTTAACATGTGACCCAAACAGGTACCAATTTTAACGTGTTGGTGTAAGTGTGTTATGAAAATCGCAGTAAATAACAATGCATAGCGTTGTAATAAGTGATTTAAACGAAGTTTAACTAGTGAATCACGGTGTTTCTGTAAGTGACGTTAACATGACGCTTTAATTAGCATCCCAGAGCGTTATAATTAGTGATGTGAAAAGGGTTTAACTAGTGCATCCCGCAAACAGGAATTTCAATATGTTTGTGTAAGTGAGGTAAACATTACGCTTTAATTTGCAACACATAGCATTGCCACAATGCGATAGTGTTTCTTAAAAGTGTCACGAAGAAAAGATAAGTGCTAAGCAGTTTTTTTGAGTAAGTATATTTCTTTTTATTGTTATAACGAGACGATACGTGTTCAAGTGCTAACTTATGTAATTGTGTTTTTTTTGTGATTTGTTTGTGGCTGTGTTTAAAAATGTTTCATTTTTATTTTTATACCTATTTTACTGTTTTGGGTCACCAACCGCGTTTTACTTTCAGGACAAGTCGTTTTGATTTTCTTCAGAAATGTAGCTTCTTGTGTTGCAATAAATCAGTAAATGACAATGCATCGTATTGGAATAAGTGAGATAAACAACGTTTAACTAGTGAATTACGGTGTTTGTGTAAGTGACGTTAACATAACGCTTTAAGTTGTAACACGTAGCGTTGCAACAATGCCGTAGTGTTTCTTAAGTGTATCACGAGGAAAAGACAAGTGCTGAGCGGCTTATTTGTGTAAGTATATTTCTTTTTATTATTATAATGAGACGATACGTCTCCAAATGCTTACTTATGTGATTGTGTTTTTTTGTGATTTGTTTGTGGCTGTGTTTAAAAAGGTTTGATTTTTACTTTTATACCTATTTTACTGTTTTGGGTCACCAACCGCGTTGTACTTTCAGGACAAATCGTTTTGATTTTCTTCAGAAATGTAGCTTCTTGTGTTGCCAGAAATCAATAAATGACAATGCATCGTATTAGAATAAGTGAGTTAAACAAAGTTTAACTGGTGAATTACGGTGTATGTGTAAGTGACTTTAACATAACACTTTAAGTAGCATCCCAGAGCGTTATAATTAGTGATGTGAAAAAAGGTTTAACTAGTAAATGCCGCAAACAGGAATTTCTAAGTGGTGGTGTAAGTGACGTAAACATGACGCTTTAAGTTGTAACACATAGCGTTGCAACAATGCGGTAGTGTTTCTTAAGTGTATCACGAGGAAAAGACAAGTGCTGAGCGGCTTATTTGTGTAAGTATATTTCTTTTTATTATTATAACGAGACAATACGTATTCAAATGCTTACTTAGTAATTGTATTTCTTATTGTGATTTGTTTGTGGCTGTCCCTGAAAGTGATTGATTTTTATTTTAATTCCGATTTTACTGTTTTGGATCACCAACCGCGTTTACTTGCAGGACAAGTCGTTTGGATTTTCTTCAGAAATGTAGCATCTTGTGTTGCAATAAATCAGCAAATAACAATGCATCGTATTGTAATAAGTGAGATAAACAACGTTTAACTAGTGAATTACGGTGTTTGTGTAAGTGACGTTAACATAACGCTTTAAGTTGTAACACGTAGCGTTGCAACAATGCGGTAGTGTTTATTAGGTGTATCACGAGGAAAAGACAAGGGCTGAGCGGCTTATTTGTGTAAGTATATTTCTTTTTATTATTATAACGAGACAATACGTATTCAAATGCTTACTTAGTAATTGTATTTCTTATTGTGATTTGTTTGTGGCTGTCCCTGAAAATGATTGATTTTTATTTTAATTCCGATTTTACTGTTTTGGGTCACCAACCGCGTTTTACTTTCAGGACAAGTCGTTTTGATTTTCTTCAGAAATGTAGTTTCTTGTGTTGCAATAAATCAGTAAATTCTGCTACTGCATCGTATTGGAATAAGTGAGTTAAACAAAGTTTAACTAGTGAATTACGGTGTTTGTGTAAGTGACGTTAACATAACGCTTTAAGCTGTAACACGTAGCGTTGCAACAATGCGGTAGTGTTTCTTAAGTGTATCACGAGGAAAAGACAAGTGCTGAGCGGCTTATTTGTGTAAGTATATTTCATTTTATTATTATAACGAGACGATACGTGTTCAAATGCTTACTTATGTAATTGTGTTTTTTTGTGATTTGTTTGTGGCTGTGTTTAAAAATGTTTGATTTTTATTTTTATACCTATTTTACTGTTTTGGGTCATCAACCGCGTTTTACTTTCAGGAGAAGTGGTTTTGATTTTCTTCAGAAATGTAGCTTCTTGTGTTGCAATAAATCAGTAAATGACAATGCATCGTATTGGAATAAGTGAGTTAAACAAAGTTTAACTGGTGAATTACGGTGTTTGTGTAAGTGACTTTAACAAAACACTTTAAGTAGCATCCCAGAGCGTTATAATTAGTGATGTGAAAAAAGGTTTAACTAGTGAATGCCGCAAACAGGAATTTCTAAGTGGCGGTGTAAGTGACGTAAACATGACGCTTTAAGTTGTAACACATAGCGTTGCAACAATGCGGTAGTGTTTATTAGGTGTATCACGAGGAAAAGACAAGTGCTAAGCGGTTTATTTGAGTAAGTATATTACTTTTTATTATTATAACAAGACGATACGTCTCCAAATGCTTACTTATCTGATTGTGTTTTTTTTGTGATTTGTTTGTGGCTGTGTTTAAAAATGTTTGATTTTTATTCCGATTTAAGTGTTTTGGGTCACCAACCGCGTGTTACTTTCAGGACAAGTCGTTTTGATTTTCTTCAGAAATGTAGCTTCCTGTGTTGCAATAAATCAGTAAACGACAATGGATCGTATTGTAATAAGTGAGATAAACAACGTTTAACTAATGAATTACGGTGTTTGTGTAAGTGACGTTAACATAACGCTTTAAGTTGTAACACGTAGCGTTGCAACAATGCGGTAGTGTTTCTTAAGTGTATCACGAGGAAAAGACAAGTGCTGAGCTGCTTATTTGTGTAAGTATATTTCTTTTTATTATTATAATGAGACGATACGTCTCCAAATGCTTACTTATGTGATTGTGTTTTTTTTGTGATTTGTTTGTGGCTGTGTTTAATAATGTTTGATTTTTATTCCAATTTTAGTGTTTTGGGTCACCAACCGCGTTTTACTTTCAGGACAAGTCGTTTTGATTTTCTTCAGAAATGTAGCTTCTTGTGTTGCAATAAATCAGCAAATAACAATGCATCGTATTGTAATAAGTGAGATAAACAACGTTTAACTAGTGAGTTACGGTGTTTGTATAAGTGACGTTAACATAACGCTTTAAGTTGTAACACGTAGCGTTGCAACAATGCGGTAGTGTTTCTTAAGTGTATCACGAGGAAAAGACAAGTGCTGAGCGGCTTATTTGTGTAAGTATATTTCTTTTTATTATGATAACAAGACGATACGTCTTCAAATGCTGTCTTATATAATTGTGTTTTTTTGTGATTTGTTTGTGGCTGTGTTTAAAAATGTTTGATTTTTATTTTTATACCTATTTTACTGTTTTGGGTCATCAACCGCGTTTACTTTCAGGAGAAGTCGTTTTGATTTTCTTCAGAAATGTAGCTACTTGTGTTGCAATAAATCAGTAAATGACAATGCATCGTATTGTAATAAGTGAGTTAAACAAAGTTTAACTAGTGAGTTACGGTGTTTGTGTAAGTGACTTAAACATAACGCTTTAAGTAGCATCCCAGAGCGTTATAATTAGTGATGTGAAAAAAGGTTTAACTAGTGAATGCCGCAAACAGGAATTTCTAAGTGGCGGTGTAAGTGACGTAAACATGACGCTATAAGTTGTAACACATAGCGTTGCAACAATGCGGTAGTGTTTCTTAAGTGTATCACGAGGAAAAGACAAGTGCTAAGCGATTTATTTGTGTAAGTATATTTCTTTTTATTATTATAACGAGACGATACGTGTTCAAATGCTTCCTTATGTAATTGTATTTTTTTTGTGATTTGTTTGTGGCTGTGTTTAAAAATGTTTGATTTTTATTTTTATACCTATTTTACTGTTTTGGGTCACCAACCGCGTTTTACTTTCAGGAGAAGTCGTTTTATTTTCTTCAGAAATGTAGCTTCTTGTGTTGCAATAAATCAGCAAATAACAATGCATCGTATTGTAATAAGTGAGATAAACAACGTTTAACTAATGAATTACGGTGTTTGTGTAAGTGACGTTAACATAACGCTTTAAGTTGTAACACGTAGCGTTGCAACAATGCGGTAGTGTTTCTTAAGTGTATCACGAGGAAAAGACAAGTGCTGAGCTGCTTATTTGTGTAAGTATATTTCTTTTTATTATTATAATGAGACGATACGTCTCCAAATGCTTACTTATGTGATTGTGTTTTTTTTGTGATTTGTTTGTGGCTGTGTTTAATAATGTTTGATTTTTATTCCAATTTTAGTGTTTTGGGTCACCAACCGCGTTTTACTTTCAGGACAAGTCGTTTTGATTTTCTTCAGAAATGTAGCTTCTTGTGTTGCAATAAATCAGCAAATAACAATGCATCGTATTGTAATAAGTGAGATAAACAACGTTTAACTAGTGAGTTACGGTGTTTGTATAAGTGACGTTAACATAACGCTTTAAGTTGTAACACGTAGCGTTGCAACAATGCGGTAGTGTTTCTTAAGTGTATCACGAGGAAAAGACAAGTGCTGAGCGGCTTATTTGTGTAAGTATATTTCTTTTTATTATGATAACAAGACGATACGTCTTCAAATGCTGTCTTATATAATTGTGTTTTTTTGTGATTTGTTTGTGGCTGTGTTTAAAAATGTTTGATTTTTATTTTTATACCTATTTTACTGTTTTGGGTCACCAACCGCGTTTTACTTTCAGGACAAGTCGTTTTGATTTTCTTCAGAAATGTAGCTTCTTGTGTTTGAATAAATCAGTAAATGACAATGCATCGTATTGGAATAAGTGAGTTAAACAAAGTTTAACTAGTGAGTTACGGTGTTTGTGTAAGTGACGTTAACATAACGCTTTAAGCTGTAACACGTAGCGTTGCAACAATGCGGTAGTGTTTCTTAAGTGTATCACGAGGAAAAGACAAGTGCTGAGCGGCTTATTTGTATAAGTATATTTCATTTTATTATTATAACGAGACGATACGTGTTCAAATGCTGTCTTATGTAATTGTGTTTTTTTGTGATTTGTTTGTGGCTGTGTTTAAAAATGTTTGATTTTTATTTTTATACCTATTTTACTGTTTTGAGTCATCAACCGCGTTTACTTTCAGGAGAAGTCGTTTTGATTTTCTTCAGAAATGTAGCTACTTGTGTTGCAATAAATCAGTAAATGACAATGCATCGTATTGTAATAAGTGAGTTAAACAAAGTTTAACTAGTGAGTTACGGTGTTTGTGTAAGTGACTTTAACATAACGCTTTAAGTAGCATCCCAGAGCGTTATAATTAGTGATGTGAAAAAAGGTTTAACTAGTGAATGCCGCAAACAAGAATTTCTAAGTGGTGGTGTAAGTGACGCAAACATGACGCTTTAAGTTGTAACACATAGCGTTGCAACAATGCGGTAATGTTTCTTAAGTGTATCACGAGGAAAAGACCAGGGCTAAGCGGTTTATTTGTGTAAGTATATTTTCTTTTATTATTATAACGAGACGATACGTCTTCAAATGTTACTTACGTAATTGTGTTTTTCTTGTGATTTCTTTGTGGCTGTGTTTAAAAATGTTTGATTTTTATTCCGATTTTAGTGTTTTTGGTCACCAACTGCATTTAATTTTCAGGACAAGTTATTTTGATTTTCTTTAGATGTGGAGGTGCTTGTGTTGAAACGATAACGCAGTAAGCGCAGACAGTTTTACGGCTATATATGCAAAAATGTTTCTAGTGTTCAAATACAACGGAAATTTTCGTTGTTTAAGTGGCAAGTAACAAGATAGCTCGGCATTTGTTGTCAGAAGTTGATAGACTACGGTTAATGCTCTATCAGTATAAACAAATATTGGTGTACGGACGCAACAATGAATATTATTTGGAAAAATTTAACATGTGACCCAAACAGGTACCAATTTTAACGTGTTGGTGTAAGTGTGTTATGAAAATCGCAGTAAATAACAATGCATAGCGTTGTAATAAGTGATTTAAACGAAGTTTAACTAGTGAATCACGGTGTTTCTGTAAGTGACGTTAACATGACGCTTTAATTAGCATCCCAGAGCGTTATAATTAGTGATGTGAAAAGGGTTTAACTAGTGCATCCCGCAAACAGGAATTTCAATATGTTTGTGTAAGTGAGGTAAACATTACGCTTTAATTTGCAACACATAGCATTGCCACAATGCGATAGTGTTTCTTAAAAGTGTCACGAAGAAAAGATAAGTGCTAAGCAGTTTTTTTGAGTAAGTATATTTCTTTTTATTGTTATAACGAGACGATACGTGTTCAAGTGCTAACTTATGTAATTGTGTTTTTTTTGTGATTTGTTTGTGGCTGTGTTTAAAAATGTTTCATTTTTATTTTTATACCTATTTTACTGTTTTGGGTCACCAACCGCGTTTTACTTTCAGGACAAGTCGTTTTGATTTTCTTCAGAAATGTAGCTTCTTGTGTTGCAATAAATCAGTAAATGACAATGCATCGTATTGGAATAAGTGAGATAAACAACGTTTAACTAGTGAATTACGGTGTTTGTGTAAGTGACGTTAACATAACGCTTTAAGTTGTAACACGTAGCGTTGCAACAATGCCGTAGTGTTTCTTAAGTGTATCACGAGGAAAAGACAAGTGCTGAGCGGCTTATTTGTGTAAGTATATTTCTTTTTATTATTATAATGAGACGATACGTCTCCAAATGCTTACTTATGTGATTGTGTTTTTTTGTGATTTGTTTGTGGCTGTGTTTAAAAAGGTTTGATTTTTACTTTTATACCTATTTTACTGTTTTGGGTCACCAACCGCGTTGTACTTTCAGGACAAATCGTTTTGATTTTCTTCAGAAATGTAGCTTCTTGTGTTGCCAGAAATCAATAAATGACAATGCATCGTATTAGAATAAGTGAGTTAAACAAAGTTTAACTGGTGAATTACGGTGTATGTGTAAGTGACTTTAACATAACACTTTAAGTAGCATCCCAGAGCGTTATAATTAGTGATGTGAAAAAAGGTTTAACTAGTAAATGCCGCAAACAGGAATTTCTAAGTGGTGGTGTAAGTGACGTAAACATGACGCTTTAAGTTGTAACACATAGCGTTGCAACAATGCGGTAGTGTTTCTTAAGTGTATCACGAGGAAAAGACAAGTGCTGAGCGGCTTATTTGTGTAAGTATATTTCTTTTTATTATTATAACGAGACAATACGTATTCAAATGCTTACTTAGTAATTGTATTTCTTATTGTGATTTGTTTGTGGCTGTCCCTGAAAGTGATTGATTTTTATTTTAATTCCGATTTTACTGTTTTGGATCACCAACCGCGTTTACTTGCAGGACAAGTCGTTTGGATTTTCTTCAGAAATGTAGCATCTTGTGTTGCAATAAATCAGCAAATAACAATGCATCGTATTGTAATAAGTGAGATAAACAACGTTTAACTAGTGAATTACGGTGTTTGTGTAAGTGACGTTAACATAACGCTTTAAGTTGTAACACGTAGCGTTGCAACAATGCGGTAGTGTTTATTAGGTGTATCACGAGGAAAAGACAAGGGCTGAGCGGCTTATTTGTGTAAGTATATTTCTTTTTATTATTATAACGAGACAATACGTATTCAAATGCTTACTTAGTAATTGTATTTCTTATTGTGATTTGTTTGTGGCTGTCCCTGAAAATGATTGATTTTTATTTTAATTCCGGTTTTACTGTTTTGGGTCACCAACCGCGTTTTACTTTCAGGACAAGTCGTTTTGATTTTCTTCAGAAATGTAGTTTCTTGTGTTGCAATAAATCAGTAAATTCTGCTACTGCATCGTATTGGAATAAGTGAGTTAAACAAAGTTTAACTAGTGAATTACGGTGTTTGTGTAAGTGACGTTAACATAACGCTTTAAGCTGTAACACGTAGCGTTGCAACAATGCGGTAGTGTTTCTTAAGTGTATCACGAGGAAAAGACAAGTGCTGAGCGGCTTATTTGTGTAAGTATATTTCATTTTATTATTATAACGAGACGATACGTGTTCAAATGCTTACTTATGTAATTGTGTTTTTTTGTGATTTGTTTGTGGCTGTGTTTAAAAATGTTTGATTTTTATTTTTATACCTATTTTACTGTTTTGGGTCATCAACCGCGTTTTACTTTCAGGAGAAGTGGTTTTGATTTTCTTCAGAAATGTAGCTTCTTGTGTTGCAATAAATCAGTAAATGACAATGCATCGTATTGGAATAAGTGAGTTAAACAAAGTTTAACTGGTGAATTACGGTGTTTGTGTAAGTGACTTTAACAAAACACTTTAAGTAGCATCCCAGAGCGTTATAATTAGTGATGTGAAAAAAGGTTTAACTAGTGAATGCCGCAAACAGGAATTTCTAAGTGGCGGTGTAAGTGACGTAAACATGACGCTTTAAGTTGTAACACATAGCGTTGCAACAATGCGGTAGTGTTTATTAGGTGTATCACGAGGAAAAGACAAGTGCTAAGCGGTTTATTTGAGTAAGTATATTACTTTTTATTATTATAACAAGACGATACGTCTCCAAATGCTTACTTATCTGATTGTGTTTTTTTTGTGATTTGTTTGTGGCTGTGTTTAAAAATGTTTGATTTTTATTCCGATTTAAGTGTTTTGGGTCACCAACCGCGTGTTACTTTCAGGACAAGTCGTTTTGATTTTCTTCAGAAATGTAGCTTCCTGTGTTGCAATAAATCAGTAAACGACAATGGATCGTATTGTAATAAGTGAGATAAACAACGTTTAACTAATGAATTACGGTGTTTGTGTAAGTGACGTTAACATAACGCTTTAAGTTGTAACACGTAGCGTTGCAACAATGCGGTAGTGTTTCTTAAGTGTATCACGAGGAAAAGACAAGTGCTGAGCTGCTTATTTGTGTAAGTATATTTCTTTTTATTATTATAATGAGACGATACGTCTCCAAATGCTTACTTATGTGATTGTGTTTTTTTTGTGATTTGTTTGTGGCTGTGTTTAATAATGTTTGATTTTTATTCCAATTTTAGTGTTTTGGGTCACCAACCGCGTTTTACTTTCAGGACAAGTCGTTTTGATTTTCTTCAGAAATGTAGCTTCTTGTGTTGCAATAAATCAGCAAATAACAATGCATCGTATTGTAATAAGTGAGATAAACAACGTTTAACTAGTGAGTTACAGTGTTTGTATAAGTGACGTTAACATAACGCTTTAAGTTGTAACACGTAGCGTTGCAACAATGCGGTAGTGTTTCTTAAGTGTATCACGAGGAAAAGACAAGTGCTGAGCGGCTTATTTGTGTAAGTATATTTCTTTTTATTATGATAACAAGACGATACGTCTTCAAATGCTGTCTTATATAATTGTGTTTTTTTGTGATTTGTTTGTGGCTGTGTTTAAAAATGTTTGATTTTTATTTTTATACCTATTTTACTGTTTTGGGTCATCAACCGCGTTTACTTTCAGGAGAAGTCGTTTTGATTTTCTTCAGAAATGTAGCTACTTGTGTTGCAATAAATCAGTAAATGACAATGCATCGTATTGTAATAAGTGAGTTAAACAAAGTTTAACTAGTGAGTTACGGTGTTTGTGTAAGTGACTTAAACATAACGCTTTAAGTAGCATCCCAGAGCGTTATAATTAGTGATGTGAAAAAAGGTTTAACTAGTGAATGCCGCAAACAGGAATTTCTAAGTGGCGGTGTAAGTGACGTAAACATGACGCTATAAGTTGTAACACATAGCGTTGCAACAATGCGGTAGTGTTTCTTAAGTGTATCACGAGGAAAAGACAAGTGCTAAGCGATTTATTTGTGTAAGTATATTTCTTTTTATTATTATAACGAGACGATACGTGTTCAAATGCTTCCTTATGTAATTGTATTTTTTTTGTGATTTGTTTGTGGCTGTGTTTAAAAATGTTTGATTTTTATTTTTATACCTATTTTACTGTTTTGGGTCATCAACCGCGTTTTACTTTCAGGAGAAGTGGTTTTGATTTTCTTCAGAAATGTAGCTTCTTGTGTTGCAATAAATCAGTAAATGACAATGCATCGTATTGGAATAAGTGAGTTAAACAAAGTTTAACTGGTGAATTACGGTGTTTGTGTAAGTGACTTTAACAAAACACTTTAAGTAGCATCCCAGAGCGTTATAATTAGTGATGTGAAAAAAGGTTTAACTAGTGAATGCCGCAAACAGGAATTTCTAAGTGGCGGTGTAAGTGACGTAAACATGACGCTTTAAGTTGTAACACATAGCGTTGCAACAATGCGGTAGTGTTTATTAGGTGTATCACGAGGAAAAGACAAGTGCTAAGCGGTTTATTTGAGTAAGTATATTACTTTTTATTATTATAACAAGACGATACGTCTCCAAATGCTTACTTATCTGATTGTGTTTTTTTTGTGATTTGTTTGTGGCTGTGTTTAAAAATGTTTGATTTTTATTCCGATTTAAGTGTTTTGGGTCACCAACCGCGTGTTACTTTCAGGACAAGTCGTTTTGATTTTCTTCAGAAATGTAGCTTCCTGTGTTGCAATAAATCAGTAAACGACAATGGATCGTATTGTAATAAGTGAGATAAACAACGTTTAACTAATGAATTACGGTGTTTGTGTAAGTGACGTTAACATAACGCTTTAAGTTGTAACACGTAGCGTTGCAACAATGCGGTAGTGTTTCTTAAGTGTATCACGAGGAAAAGACAAGTGCTGAGCTGCTTATTTGTGTAAGTATATTTCTTTTTATTATTATAATGAGACGATACGTCTCCAAATGCTTACTTATGTGATTGTGTTTTTTTTGTGATTTGTTTGTGGCTGTGTTTAATAATGTTTGATTTTTATTCCAATTTTAGTGTTTTGGGTCACCAACCGCGTTTTACTTTCAGGACAAGTCGTTTTGATTTTCTTCAGAAATGTAGCTTCTTGTGTTGCAATAAATCAGCAAATAACAATGCATCGTATTGTAATAAGTGAGATAAACAACGTTTAACTAGTGAGTTACGGTGTTTGTATAAGTGACGTTAACATAACGCTTTAAGTTGTAACACGTAGCGTTGCAACAATGCGGTAGTGTTTCTTAAGTGTATCACGAGGAAAAGACAAGTGCTGAGCGGCTTATTTGTGTAAGTATATTTCTTTTTATTATGATAACAAGACGATACGTCTTCAAATGCTGTCTTATATAATTGTGTTTTTTTGTGATTTGTTTGTGGCTGTGTTTAAAAATGTTTGATTTTTATTTTTATACCTATTTTACTGTTTTGGGTCATCAACCGCGTTTACTTTCAGGAGAAGTCGTTTTGATTTTCTTCAGAAATGTAGCTACTTGTGTTGCAATAAATCAGTAAATGACAATGCATCGTATTGTAATAAGTGAGTTAAACAAAGTTTAACTAGTGAGTTACGGTGTTTGTGTAAGTGACTTAAACATAACGCTTTAAGTAGCATCCCAGAGCGTTATAATTAGTGATGTGAAAAAAGGTTTAACTAGTGAATGCCGCAAACAGGAATTTCTAAGTGGCGGTGTAAGTGACGTAAACATGACGCTATAAGTTGTAACACATAGCGTTGCAACAATGCGGTAGTGTTTCTTAAGTGTATCACGAGGAAAAGACAAGTGCTAAGCGATTTATTTGTGTAAGTATATTTCTTTTTATTATTATAACGAGACGATACGTGTTCAAATGCTTCCTTATGTAATTGTATTTTTTTTGTGATTTGTTTGTGGCTGTGTTTAAAAATGTTTGATTTTTATTTTTATACCTATTTTACTGTTTTGGGTCATCAACCGCGTTTACTTTCAGGAGAAGTCGTTTTGATTTTCTTCAGAAATGTAGCTACTTGTGTTGCAATAAATCAGTAAATGACAATGCATCGTATTGTAATAAGTGAGTTAAACAAAGTTTAACTAGTGAGTTACGGTGTTTGTGTAAGTGACTTAAACATAACGCTTTAAGTAGCATCCCAGAGCGTTATAATTAGTGATGTGAAAAAAGGTTTAACTAGTGAATGCCGCAAACAGGAATTTCTAAGTGGCGGTGTAAGTGACGTAAACATGACGCTATAAGTTGTAACACATAGCGTTGCAACAATGCGGTAGTGTTTCTTAAGTGTATCACGAGGAAAAGACAAGTGCTAAGCGATTTATTTGTGTAAGTATATTTCTTTTTATTATTATAACGAGACGATACGTGTTCAAATGCTTCCTTATGTAATTGTATTTTTTTTGTGATTTGTTTGTGGCTGTGTTTAAAAATGTTTGATTTTTATTTTTATACCTATTTTACTGTTTTGGGTCACCAACCGCGTTTTACTTTCAGGAGAAGTCGTTTTATTTTCTTCAGAAATGTAGCTTCTTGTGTTGCAATAAATCAGCAAATAACAATGCATCGTATTGTAATAAGTGAGATAAACAACGTTTAACTAATGAATTACGGTGTTTGTGTAAGTGACGTTAACATAACGCTTTAAGTTGTAACACGTAGCGTTGCAACAATGCGGTAGTGTTTCTTAAGTGTATCACGAGGAAAAGACAAGTGCTGAGCTGCTTATTTGTGTAAGTATATTTCTTTTTATTATTATAATGAGACGATACGTCTCCAAATGCTTACTTATGTGATTGTGTTTTTTTTGTGATTTGTTTGTGGCTGTGTTTAATAATGTTTGATTTTTATTCCAATTTTAGTGTTTTGGGTCACCAACCGCGTTTTACTTTCAGGACAAGTCGTTTTGATTTTCTTCAGAAATGTAGCTTCTTGTGTTGCAATAAATCAGCAAATAACAATGCATCGTATTGTAATAAGTGAGATAAACAACGTTTAACTAGTGAGTTACGGTGTTTGTATAAGTGACGTTAACATAACGCTTTAAGTTGTAACACGTAGCGTTGCAACAATGCGGTAGTGTTTCTTAAGTGTATCACGAGGAAAAGACAAGTGCTGAGCGGCTTATTTGTGTAAGTATATTTCTTTTTATTATGATAACAAGACGATACGTCTTCAAATGCTGTCTTATATAATTGTGTTTTTTTGTGATTTGTTTGTGGCTGTGTTTAAAAATGTTTGATTTTTATTTTTATACCTATTTTACTGTTTTGGGTCACCAACCGCGTTTTACTTTCAGGACAAGTCGTTTTGATTTTCTTCAGAAATGTAGCTTCTTGTGTTTGAATAAATCAGTAAATGACAATGCATCGTATTGGAATAAGTGAGTTAAACAAAGTTTAACTAGTGAGTTACGGTGTTTGTGTAAGTGACGTTAACATAACGCTTTAAGCTGTAACACGTAGCGTTGCAACAATGCGGTAGTGTTTCTTAAGTGTATCACGAGGAAAAGACAAGTGCTGAGCGGCTTATTTGTATAAGTATATTTCATTTTATTATTATAACGAGACGATACGTGTTCAAATGCTGTCTTATGTAATTGTGTTTTTTTGTGATTTGTTTGTGGCTGTGTTTAAAAATGTTTGATTTTTATTTTTATACCTATTTTACTGTTTTGGGTCATCAACCGCGTTTACTTTCAGGAGAAGTCGTTTTGATTTTCTTCAGAAATGTAGCTACTTGTGTTGCAATAAATCAGTAAATGACAATGCATCGTATTGTAATAAGTGAGTTAAACAAAGTTTAACTAGTGAGTTACGGTGTTTGTGTAAGTGACTTTAACATAACGCTTTAAGTAGCATCCCAGAGCGTTATAATTAGTGATGTGAAAAAAGGTTTAACTAGTGAATGCCGCAAACAAGAATTTCTAAGTGGTGGTGTAAGTGACGCAAACATGACGCTTTAAGTTGTAACACATAGCGTTGCAACAATGCGGTAATGTTTCTTAAGTGTATCACGAGGAAAAGACCAGGGCTAAGCGGTTTATTTGTGTAAGTATATTTTCTTTTATTATTATAACGAGACGATACGTCTTCAAATGTTACTTACGTAATTGTGTTTTTCTTGTGATTTCTTTGTGGCTGTGTTTAAAAATGTTTGATTTTTATTCCGATTTTAGTGTTTTTGGTCACCAACTGCATTTAATTTTCAGGACAAGTTATTTTGATTTTCTTTAGATGTGGAGGTGCTTGTGTTGAAACGATAACGCAGTAAGCGCAGACAGTTTTACGGCTATATATGCAAAAATGTTTCTAGTGTTCAAATACAACGGAAATTTTCGTTGTTTAAGTGGCAAGTAACAAGATAGCTCGGCATTTGTTGTCAGAAGTTGATAGACTACGGTTAATGCTCTATCAGTATAAACAAATATTGGTGTACGGACGCAACAATGAATATTATTTGGAAAAATTTAACATGTGACCCAAACAGGTACCAATTTTAACGTGTTGGTGTAAGTGTGTTATGAAAATCGCAGTAAATAACAATGCATAGCGTTGTAATAAGTGATTTAAACGAAGTTTAACTAGTGAATCACGGTGTTTCTGTAAGTGACGTTAACATGACGCTTTAATTAGCATCCCAGAGCGTTATAATTAGTGATGTGAAAAGGGTTTAACTAGTGCATCCCGCAAACAGGAATTTCAATATGTTTGTGTAAGTGAGGTAAACATTACGCTTTAATTTGCAACACATAGCATTGCCACAATGCGATAGTGTTTCTTAAAAGTGTCACGAAGAAAAGATAAGTGCTAAGCAGTTTTTTTGAGTAAGTATATTTCTTTTTATTGTTATAACGAGACGATACGTGTTCAAGTGCTAACTTATGTAATTGTGTTTTTTTTGTGATTTGTTTGTGGCTGTGTTTAAAAATGTTTCATTTTTATTTTTATACCTATTTTACTGTTTTGGGTCACCAACCGCGTTTTACTTTCAGGACAAGTCGTTTTGATTTTCTTCAGAAATGTAGCTTCTTGTGTTGCAATAAATCAGTAAATGACAATGCATCGTATTGGAATAAGTGAGATAAACAACGTTTAACTAGTGAATTACGGTGTTTGTGTAAGTGACGTTAACATAACGCTTTAAGTTGTAACACGTAGCGTTGCAACAATGCCGTAGTGTTTCTTAAGTGTATCACGAGGAAAAGACAAGTGCTGAGCGGCTTATTTGTGTAAGTATATTTCTTTTTATTATTATAACGAGACAATACGTATTCAAATGCTTACTTAGTAATTGTATTTCTTATTGTGATTTGTTTGTGGCTGTCCCTGAAAGTGATTGATTTTTATTTTAATTCCGATTTTACTGTTTTGGATCACCAACCGCGTTTACTTGCAGGACAAGTCGTTTGGATTTTCTTCAGAAATGTAGCATCTTGTGTTGCAATAAATCAGCAAATAACAATGCATCGTATTGTAATAAGTGAGATAAACAACGTTTAACTAGTGAATTACGGTGTTTGTGTAAGTGACGTTAACATAACGCTTTAAGTTGTAACACGTAGCGTTGCAACAATGCGGTAGTGTTTATTAGGTGTATCACGAGGAAAAGACAAGGGCTGAGCGGCTTATTTGTGTAAGTATATTTCTTTTTATTATTATAACGAGACAATACGTATTCAAATGCTTACTTAGTAATTGTATTTCTTATTGTGATTTGTTTGTGGCTGTCCCTGAAAATGATTGATTTTTATTTTAATTCCGATTTTACTGTTTTGGGTCACCAACCGCGTTTTACTTTCAGGACAAGTCGTTTTGATTTTCTTCAGAAATGTAGTTTCTTGTGTTGCAATAAATCAGTAAATTCTGCTACTGCATCGTATTGGAATAAGTGAGTTAAACAAAGTTTAACTAGTGAATTACGGTGTTTGTGTAAGTGACGTTAACATAACGCTTTAAGCTGTAACACGTAGCGTTGCAACAATGCGGTAGTGTTTCTTAAGTGTATCACGAGGAAAAGACAAGTGCTGAGCGGCTTATTTGTGTAAGTATATTTCATTTTATTATTATAACGAGACGATACGTGTTCAAATGCTTACTTATGTAATTGTGTTTTTTTGTGATTTGTTTGTGGCTGTGTTTAAAAATGTTTGATTTTTATTTTTATACCTATTTTACTGTTTTGGGTCATCAACCGCGTTTTACTTTCAGGAGAAGTGGTTTTGATTTTCTTCAGAAATGTAGCTTCTTGTGTTGCAATAAATCAGTAAATGACAATGCATCGTATTGGAATAAGTGAGTTAAACAAAGTTTAACTGGTGAATTACGGTGTTTGTGTAAGTGACTTTAACAAAACACTTTAAGTAGCATCCCAGAGCGTTATAATTAGTGATGTGAAAAAAGGTTTAACTAGTGAATGCCGCAAACAGGAATTTCTAAGTGGCGGTGTAAGTGACGTAAACATGACGCTTTAAGTTGTAACACATAGCGTTGCAACAATGCGGTAGTGTTTATTAGGTGTATCACGAGGAAAAGACAAGTGCTAAGCGGTTTATTTGAGTAAGTATATTACTTTTTTTTATTATAACAAGACGATACGTCTCCAAATGCTTACTTATCTGATTGTGTTTTTTTTGTGATTTGTTTGTGGCTGTGTTTAAAAATGTTTGATTTTTATTCCGATTTAAGTGTTTTGGGTCACCAACCGCGTGTTACTTTCAGGACAAGTCGTTTTGATTTTCTTCAGAAATGTAGCTTCCTGTGTTGCAATAAATCAGTAAACGACAATGGATCGTATTGTAATAAGTGAGATAAACAACGTTTAACTAATGAATTACGGTGTTTGTGTAAGTGACGTTAACATAACGCTTTAAGTTGTAACACGTAGCGTTGCAACAATGCGGTAGTGTTTCTTAAGTGTATCACGAGGAAAAGACAAGTGCTGAGCTGCTTATTTGTGTAAGTATATTTCTTTTTATTATTATAATGAGACGATACGTCTCCAAATGCTTACTTATGTGATTGTGTTTTTTTTGTGATTTGTTTGTGGCTGTGTTTAATAATGTTTGATTTTTATTCCAATTTTAGTGTTTTGGGTCACCAACCGCGTTTTACTTTCAGGACAAGTCGTTTTGATTTTCTTCAGAAATGTAGCTTCTTGTGTTGCAATAAATCAGTAAATGACAATGCATCGTATTGGAATAAGTGAGATAAACAACGTTTAACTAGTGAATTACGGTGTTTGTGTAAGTGACGTTAACATAACGCTTTAAGTTGTAACACGTAGCGTTGCAACAATGCGGTAGTGTTTCTTAAGTGTATCACGAGGAAAAGACAAGTGCTGAGCGGCTTATTTGTGTAAGTATATTTCTTTTTATTATTATAACGAGACAATACGTATTCAAATGCTTACTTAGTAATTGTATTTCTTATTGTGATTTGTTTGTGGCTGTCCCTGAAAGTGATTGATTTTTATTTTAATTCCGATTTTACTGTTTTGGATCACCAACCGCGTTTACTTGCAGGACAAGTCGTTTGGATTTTCTTCAGAAATGTAGCATCTTGTGTTGCAATAAATCAGCAAATAACAATGCATCGTATTGTAATAAGTGAGATAAACAACGTTTAACTAGTGAATTACGGTGTTTGTGTAAGTGACGTTAACATAACGCTTTAAGTTGTAACACGTAGCGTTGCAACAATGCGGTAGTGTTTATTAGGTGTATCACGAGGAAAAGACAAGGGCTGAGCGGCTTATTTGTGTAAGTATATTTCTTTTTATTATTATAACGAGACAATACGTATTCAAATGCTTACTTAGTAATTGTATTTCTTATTGTGATTTGTTTGTGGCTGTCCCTGAAAATGATTGATTTTTATTTTAATTCCGATTTTACTGTTTTGGGTCACCAACCGCGTTTTACTTTCAGGACAAGTCGTTTTGATTTTCTTCAGAAATGTAGTTTCTTGTGTTGCAATAAATCAGTAAATTCTGCTACTGCATCGTATTGGAATAAGTGAGTTAAACAAAGTTTAACTAGTGAATTACGGTGTTTGTGTAAGTGACGTTAACATAACGCTTTAAGCTGTAACACGTAGCGTTGCAACAATGCGGTAGTGTTTCTTAAGTGTATCACGAGGAAAAGACAAGTGCTGAGCGGCTTATTTGTGTAAGTATATTTCATTTTATTATTATAACGAGACGATACGTGTTCAAATGCTTACTTATGTAATTGTGTTTTTTTGTGATTTGTTTGTGGCTGTGTTTAAAAATGTTTGATTTTTATTTTTATACCTATTTTACTGTTTTGGGTCATCAACCGCGTTTTACTTTCAGGAGAAGTGGTTTTGATTTTCTTCAGAAATGTAGCTTCTTGTGTTGCAATAAATCAGTAAATGACAATGCATCGTATTGGAATAAGTGAGTTAAACAAAGTTTAACTGGTGAATTACGGTGTTTGTGTAAGTGACTTTAACAAAACACTTTAAGTAGCATCCCAGAGCGTTATAATTAGTGATGTGAAAAAAGGTTTAACTAGTGAATGCCGCAAACAGGAATTTCTAAGTGGCGGTGTAAGTGACGTAAACATGACGCTTTAAGCTGTAACACGTAGCGTTGCAACAATGCGGTAGTGTTTCTTAAGTGTATCACGAGGAAAAGACAAGGGCTGAGCGGCTTATTTGTGTAAGTATATTTCTTTTTATTATTATAATGAGACGATACGTCTCCAAATGCTTACTTATGTGATTGTGTTTTTTTTGTGATTTGTTTGTGGCTGTGTTTAATAATGTTTGATTTTTATTCCAATTTTAGTGTTTTGGGTCACCAACCGCGTTTTACTTTCAGGACAAGTCGTTTTGATTTTCTTCAGAAATGTAGCTTCTTGTGTTGCAATAAATCAGCAAATAACAATGCATCGTATTGTAATAAGTGAGATAAACAACGTTTAACTAGTGAGTTACGGTGTTTGTATAAGTGACGTTAACATAACGCTTTAAGTTGTAACACGTAGCGTTGCAACAATGCGGTAGTGTTTCTTAAGTGTATCACGAGGAAAAGACAAGTGCTGAGCGGCTTATTTGTGTAAGTATATTTCTTTTTATTATGATAACAAGACGATACGTCTTCAAATGCTGTCTTATATAATTGTGTTTTTTTGTGATTTGTTTGTGGCTGTGTTTAAAAATGTTTGATTTTTATTTTTATACCTATTTTACTGTTTTGGGTCATCAACCGCGTTTACTTTCAGGAGAAGTCGTTTTGATTTTCTTCAGAAATGTAGCTACTTGTGTTGCAATAAATCAGTAAATGACAATGCATCGTATTGTAATAAGTGAGTTAAACAAAGTTTAACTAGTGAGTTACGGTGTTTGTGTAAGTGACTTAAACATAACGCTTTAAGTAGCATCCCAGAGCGTTATAATTAGTGATGTGAAAAAAGGTTTAACTAGTGAATGCCGCAAACAGGAATTTCTAAGTGGCGGTGTAAGTGACGTAAACATGACGCTATAAGTTGTAACACATAGCGTTGCAACAATGCGGTAGTGTTTCTTAAGTGT
The DNA here is from genome assembly GCA_949316085.1 of Hypercompe scribonia. Lineage (NCBI taxonomy): Eukaryota > Metazoa > Arthropoda > Insecta > Lepidoptera > Erebidae > Hypercompe > Hypercompe scribonia. The sequence continues at coordinate 19,699,196 of OX438982.1, read as the reverse complement.
ATCACGAGGAAAAGACAAGTGCTAAGCGATTTATTTGTGTAAGTATATTTCTTTTTATTATTATAACGAGACGATACGTGTTCAAATGCTTCCTTATGTAATTGTATTTTTTTTGTGATTTGTTTGTGGCTGTGTTTAAAAATGTTTGATTTTTATTTTTATACCTATTTTACTGTTTTGGGTCATCAACCGCGTTTACTTTCAGGAGAAGTCGTTTTGATTTTCTTCAGAAATGTAGCTACTTGTGTTGCAATAAATCAGTAAATGACAATGCATCGTATTGTAATAAGTGAGTTAAACAAAGTTTAACTAGTGAGTTACGGTGTTTGTGTAAGTGACTTAAACATAACGCTTTAAGTAGCATCCCAGAGCGTTATAATTAGTGATGTGAAAAAAGGTTTAACTAGTGAATGCCGCAAACAGGAATTTCTAAGTGGCGGTGTAAGTGACGTAAACATGACGCTATAAGTTGTAACACATAGCGTTGCAACAATGCGGTAGTGTTTCTTAAGTGTATCACGAGGAAAAGACAAGTGCTAAGCGATTTATTTGTGTAAGTATATTTCTTTTTATTATTATAACGAGACGATACGTGTTCAAATGCTTCCTTATGTAATTGTATTTTTTTTGTGATTTGTTTGTGGCTGTGTTTAAAAATGTTTGATTTTTATTTTTATACCTATTTTACTGTTTTGGGTCACCAACCGCGTTTTACTTTCAGGAGAAGTCGTTTTATTTTCTTCAGAAATGTAGCTTCTTGTGTTGCAATAAATCAGCAAATAACAATGCATCGTATTGTAATAAGTGAGATAAACAACGTTTAACTAATGAATTACGGTGTTTGTGTAAGTGACGTTAACATAACGCTTTAAGTTGTAACACGTAGCGTTGCAACAATGCGGTAGTGTTTCTTAAGTGTATCACGAGGAAAAGACAAGTGCTGAGCTGCTTATTTGTGTAAGTATATTTCTTTTTATTATTATAATGAGACGATACGTCTCCAAATGCTTACTTATGTGATTGTGTTTTTTTTGTGATTTGTTTGTGGCTGTGTTTAATAATGTTTGATTTTTATTCCAATTTTAGTGTTTTGGGTCACCAACCGCGTTTTACTTTCAGGACAAGTCGTTTTGATTTTCTTCAGAAATGTAGCTTCTTGTGTTGCAATAAATCAGCAAATAACAATGCATCGTATTGTAATAAGTGAGATAAACAACGTTTAACTAGTGAGTTACGGTGTTTGTATAAGTGACGTTAACATAACGCTTTAAGTTGTAACACGTAGCGTTGCAACAATGCGGTAGTGTTTCTTAAGTGTATCACGAGGAAAAGACAAGTGCTGAGCGGCTTATTTGTGTAAGTATATTTCTTTTTATTATGATAACAAGACGATACGTCTTCAAATGCTGTCTTATATAATTGTGTTTTTTTGTGATTTGTTTGTGGCTGTGTTTAAAAATGTTTGATTTTTATTTTTATACCTATTTTACTGTTTTGGGTCACCAACCGCGTTTTACTTTCAGGACAAGTCGTTTTGATTTTCTTCAGAAATGTAGCTTCTTGTGTTTGAATAAATCAGTAAATGACAATGCATCGTATTGGAATAAGTGAGTTAAACAAAGTTTAACTAGTGAGTTACGGTGTTTGTGTAAGTGACGTTAACATAACGCTTTAAGCTGTAACACGTAGCGTTGCAACAATGCGGTAGTGTTTCTTAAGTGTATCACGAGGAAAAGACAAGTGCTGAGCGGCTTATTTGTATAAGTATATTTCATTTTATTATTATAACGAGACGATACGTGTTCAAATGCTGTCTTATGTAATTGTGTTTTTTTGTGATTTGTTTGTGGCTGTGTTTAAAAATGTTTGATTTTTATTTTTATACCTATTTTACTGTTTTGGGTCATCAACCGCGTTTACTTTCAGGAGAAGTCGTTTTGATTTTCTTCAGAAATGTAGCTACTTGTGTTGCAATAAATCAGTAAATGACAATGCATCGTATTGTAATAAGTGAGTTAAACAAAGTTTAACTAGTGAGTTACGGTGTTTGTGTAAGTGACTTTAACATAACGCTTTAAGTAGCATCCCAGAGCGTTATAATTAGTGATGTGAAAAAAGGTTTAACTAGTGAATGCCGCAAACAAGAATTTCTAAGTGGTGGTGTAAGTGACGCAAACATGACGCTTTAAGTTGTAACACATAGCGTTGCAACAATGCGGTAATGTTTCTTAAGTGTATCACGAGGAAAAGACCAGGGCTAAGCGGTTTATTTGTGTAAGTATATTTTCTTTTATTATTATAACGAGACGATACGTCTTCAAATGTTACTTACGTAATTGTGTTTTTCTTGTGATTTCTTTGTGGCTGTGTTTAAAAATGTTTGATTTTTATTCCGATTTTAGTGTTTTTGGTCACCAACTGCATTTAATTTTCAGGACAAGTTATTTTGATTTTCTTTAGATGTGGAGGTGCTTGTGTTGAAACGATAACGCAGTAAGCGCAGACAGTTTTACGGCTATATATGCAAAAATGTTTCTAGTGTTCAAATACAACGGAAATTTTCGTTGTTTAAGTGGCAAGTAACAAGATAGCTCGGCATTTGTTGTCAGAAGTTGATAGACTACGGTTAATGCTCTATCAGTATAAACAAATATTGGTGTACGGACGCAACAATGAATATTATTTGGAAAAATTTAACATGTGACCCAAACAGGTACCAATTTTAACGTGTTGGTGTAAGTGTGTTATGAAAATCGCAGTAAATAACAATGCATAGCGTTGTAATAAGTGATTTAAACGAAGTTTAACTAGTGAATCACGGTGTTTCTGTAAGTGACGTTAACATGACGCTTTAATTAGCATCCCAGAGCGTTATAATTAGTGATGTGAAAAGGGTTTAACTAGTGCATCCCGCAAACAGGAATTTCAATATGTTTGTGTAAGTGAGGTAAACATTACGCTTTAATTTGCAACACATAGCATTGCCACAATGCGATAGTGTTTCTTAAAAGTGTCACGAAGAAAAGATAAGTGCTAAGCAGTTTTTTTGAGTAAGTATATTTCTTTTTATTGTTATAACGAGACGATACGTGTTCAAGTGCTAACTTATGTAATTGTGTTTTTTTTGTGATTTGTTTGTGGCTGTGTTTAAAAATGTTTCATTTTTATTTTTATACCTATTTTACTGTTTTGGGTCACCAACCGCGTTTTACTTTCAGGACAAGTCGTTTTGATTTTCTTCAGAAATGTAGCTTCTTGTGTTGCAATAAATCAGTAAATGACAATGCATCGTATTGGAATAAGTGAGATAAACAACGTTTAACTAGTGAATTACGGTGTTTGTGTAAGTGACGTTAACATAACGCTTTAAGTTGTAACACGTAGCGTTGCAACAATGCCGTAGTGTTTCTTAAGTGTATCACGAGGAAAAGACAAGTGCTGAGCGGCTTATTTGTGTAAGTATATTTCTTTTTATTATTATAACGAGACAATACGTATTCAAATGCTTACTTAGTAATTGTATTTCTTATTGTGATTTGTTTGTGGCTGTCCCTGAAAGTGATTGATTTTTATTTTAATTCCGATTTTACTGTTTTGGATCACCAACCGCGTTTACTTGCAGGACAAGTCGTTTGGATTTTCTTCAGAAATGTAGCATCTTGTGTTGCAATAAATCAGCAAATAACAATGCATCGTATTGTAATAAGTGAGATAAACAACGTTTAACTAGTGAATTACGGTGTTTGTGTAAGTGACGTTAACATAACGCTTTAAGTTGTAACACGTAGCGTTGCAACAATGCGGTAGTGTTTATTAGGTGTATCACGAGGAAAAGACAAGGGCTGAGCGGCTTATTTGTGTAAGTATATTTCTTTTTATTATTATAACGAGACAATACGTATTCAAATGCTTACTTAGTAATTGTATTTCTTATTGTGATTTGTTTGTGGCTGTCCCTGAAAATGATTGATTTTTATTTTAATTCCGATTTTACTGTTTTGGGTCACCAACCGCGTTTTACTTTCAGGACAAGTCGTTTTGATTTTCTTCAGAAATGTAGTTTCTTGTGTTGCAATAAATCAGTAAATTCTGCTACTGCATCGTATTGGAATAAGTGAGTTAAACAAAGTTTAACTAGTGAATTACGGTGTTTGTGTAAGTGACGTTAACATAACGCTTTAAGCTGTAACACGTAGCGTTGCAACAATGCGGTAGTGTTTCTTAAGTGTATCACGAGGAAAAGACAAGTGCTGAGCGGCTTATTTGTGTAAGTATATTTCATTTTATTATTATAACGAGACGATACGTGTTCAAATGCTTACTTATGTAATTGTGTTTTTTTGTGATTTGTTTGTGGCTGTGTTTAAAAATGTTTGATTTTTATTTTTATACCTATTTTACTGTTTTGGGTCATCAACCGCGTTTTACTTTCAGGAGAAGTGGTTTTGATTTTCTTCAGAAATGTAGCTTCTTGTGTTGCAATAAATCAGTAAATGACAATGCATCGTATTGGAATAAGTGAGTTAAACAAAGTTTAACTGGTGAATTACGGTGTTTGTGTAAGTGACTTTAACAAAACACTTTAAGTAGCATCCCAGAGCGTTATAATTAGTGATGTGAAAAAAGGTTTAACTAGTGAATGCCGCAAACAGGAATTTCTAAGTGGCGGTGTAAGTGACGTAAACATGACGCTTTAAGTTGTAACACATAGCGTTGCAACAATGCGGTAGTGTTTATTAGGTGTATCACGAGGAAAAGACAAGTGCTAAGCGGTTTATTTGAGTAAGTATATTACTTTTTTTTATTATAACAAGACGATACGTCTCCAAATGCTTACTTATCTGATTGTGTTTTTTTTGTGATTTGTTTGTGGCTGTGTTTAAAAATGTTTGATTTTTATTCCGATTTAAGTGTTTTGGGTCACCAACCGCGTGTTACTTTCAGGACAAGTCGTTTTGATTTTCTTCAGAAATGTAGCTTCCTGTGTTGCAATAAATCAGTAAACGACAATGGATCGTATTGTAATAAGTGAGATAAACAACGTTTAACTAATGAATTACGGTGTTTGTGTAAGTGACGTTAACATAACGCTTTAAGTTGTAACACGTAGCGTTGCAACAATGCGGTAGTGTTTCTTAAGTGTATCACGAGGAAAAGACAAGTGCTGAGCTGCTTATTTGTGTAAGTATATTTCTTTTTATTATTATAATGAGACGATACGTCTCCAAATGCTTACTTATGTGATTGTGTTTTTTTTGTGATTTGTTTGTGGCTGTGTTTAATAATGTTTGATTTTTATTCCAATTTTAGTGTTTTGGGTCACCAACCGCGTTTTACTTTCAGGACAAGTCGTTTTGATTTTCTTCAGAAATGTAGCTTCTTGTGTTGCAATAAATCAGTAAATGACAATGCATCGTATTGGAATAAGTGAGATAAACAACGTTTAACTAGTGAATTACGGTGTTTGTGTAAGTGACGTTAACATAACGCTTTAAGTTGTAACACGTAGCGTTGCAACAATGCGGTAGTGTTTCTTAAGTGTATCACGAGGAAAAGACAAGTGCTGAGCGGCTTATTTGTGTAAGTATATTTCTTTTTATTATTATAACGAGACAATACGTATTCAAATGCTTACTTAGTAATTGTATTTCTTATTGTGATTTGTTTGTGGCTGTCCCTGAAAGTGATTGATTTTTATTTTAATTCCGATTTTACTGTTTTGGATCACCAACCGCGTTTACTTGCAGGACAAGTCGTTTGGATTTTCTTCAGAAATGTAGCATCTTGTGTTGCAATAAATCAGCAAATAACAATGCATCGTATTGTAATAAGTGAGATAAACAACGTTTAACTAGTGAATTACGGTGTTTGTGTAAGTGACGTTAACATAACGCTTTAAGTTGTAACACGTAGCGTTGCAACAATGCGGTAGTGTTTATTAGGTGTATCACGAGGAAAAGACAAGGGCTGAGCGGCTTATTTGTGTAAGTATATTTCTTTTTATTATTATAACGAGACAATACGTATTCAAATGCTTACTTAGTAATTGTATTTCTTATTGTGATTTGTTTGTGGCTGTCCCTGAAAATGATTGATTTTTATTTTAATTCCGATTTTACTGTTTTGGGTCACCAACCGCGTTTTACTTTCAGGACAAGTCGTTTTGATTTTCTTCAGAAATGTAGTTTCTTGTGTTGCAATAAATCAGTAAATTCTGCTACTGCATCGTATTGGAATAAGTGAGTTAAACAAAGTTTAACTAGTGAATTACGGTGTTTGTGTAAGTGACGTTAACATAACGCTTTAAGCTGTAACACGTAGCGTTGCAACAATGCGGTAGTGTTTCTTAAGTGTATCACGAGGAAAAGACAAGTGCTGAGCGGCTTATTTGTGTAAGTATATTTCATTTTATTATTATAACGAGACGATACGTGTTCAAATGCTTACTTATGTAATTGTGTTTTTTTGTGATTTGTTTGTGGCTGTGTTTAAAAATGTTTGATTTTTATTTTTATACCTATTTTACTGTTTTGGGTCATCAACCGCGTTTTACTTTCAGGAGAAGTGGTTTTGATTTTCTTCAGAAATGTAGCTTCTTGTGTTGCAATAAATCAGTAAATGACAATGCATCGTATTGGAATAAGTGAGTTAAACAAAGTTTAACTGGTGAATTACGGTGTTTGTGTAAGTGACTTTAACAAAACACTTTAAGTAGCATCCCAGAGCGTTATAATTAGTGATGTGAAAAAAGGTTTAACTAGTGAATGCCGCAAACAGGAATTTCTAAGTGGCGGTGTAAGTGACGTAAACATGACGCTTTAAGTTGTAACACATAGCGTTGCAACAATGCGGTAGTGTTTATTAGGTGTATCACGAGGAAAAGACAAGTGCTAAGCGGTTTATTTGAGTAAGTATATTACTTTTTATTATTATAACAAGACGATACGTCTCCAAATGCTTACTTATCTGATTGTGTTTTTTTTGTGATTTGTTTGTGGCTGTGTTTAAAAATGTTTGATTTTTATTCCGATTTAAGTGTTTTGGGTCACCAACCGCGTGTTACTTTCAGGACAAGTCGTTTTGATTTTCTTCAGAAATGTAGCTTCCTGTGTTGCAATAAATCAGTAAACGACAATGGATCGTATTGTAATAAGTGAGATAAACAACGTTTAACTAATGAATTACGGTGTTTGTGTAAGTGACGTTAACATAACGCTTTAAGTTGTAACACGTAGCGTTGCAACAATGCGGTAGTGTTTCTTAAGTGTATCACGAGGAAAAGACAAGTGCTGAGCTGCTTATTTGTGTAAGTATATTTCTTTTTATTATTATAATGAGACGATACGTCTCCAAATGCTTACTTATGTGATTGTGTTTTTTTTGTGATTTGTTTGTGGCTGTGTTTAATAATGTTTGATTTTTATTCCAATTTTAGTGTTTTGGGTCACCAACCGCGTTTTACTTTCAGGACAAGTCGTTTTGATTTTCTTCAGAAATGTAGCTTCTTGTGTTGCAATAAATCAGCAAATAACAATGCATCGTATTGTAATAAGTGAGATAAACAACGTTTAACTAGTGAGTTACGGTGTTTGTATAAGTGACGTTAACATAACGCTTTAAGTTGTAACACGTAGCGTTGCAACAATGCGGTAGTGTTTCTTAAGTGTATCACGAGGAAAAGACAAGTGCTGAGCGGCTTATTTGTGTAAGTATATTTCTTTTTATTATGATAACAAGACGATACGTCTTCAAATGCTGTCTTATATAATTGTGTTTTTTTGTGATTTGTTTGTGGCTGTGTTTAAAAATGTTTGATTTTTATTTTTATACCTATTTTACTGTTTTGGGTCATCAACCGCGTTTACTTTCAGGAGAAGTCGTTTTGATTTTCTTCAGAAATGTAGCTACTTGTGTTGCAATAAATCAGTAAATGACAATGCATCGTATTGTAATAAGTGAGTTAAACAAAGTTTAACTGGTGAATTACGGTGTTTGTGTAAGTGACTTTAACATAACACTTTAAGTAGCATCCCAGAGCGTTATAATTAGTGATGTTAAAAAAGGTTTAACTAGTGAATGCCGCAAACAGGAATTTCTAAGTGGTGGTGTAAGTGACGTAAACATAACGCTTTAAGTTGTAACACATAGCGTTGCAACAATGCGGTAGTGTTTCTTAAGTGTATCACGAGGAAAAGACAAGTGCTGAGCGGCTTATTTGTGTAAGTATATTTCTTTTTAGTATTATAACGAGACGATACGTGTTCAAACGCTTCCTTATGTAATTGTGTTTTTTTTGTGATTTGTTTGTGGCTGTGTTTAAAAATGTTTGATTTTTATTTTTATACCTATTTTACTGTTTTGGGTCACCAACCGCGTTTTACTTTCAGGACAAGTCGTTTTGATTTTCTTCAGAAATGTAGCTTCTTGTGTTGCAATAAATCAGTAAATGACAATGCATCGTATTGTAATAAGTGAGATAAACAACGTTTAACTAGTGAATTACGGTGTTTGTGTAAGTGACGTTAACATAACGCTTTAAGTTGTAACACGTAGCGTTGCAACAATGCGGTAGTGTTTATTAGGTGTATCACGAGGAAAAGACAAGGGCTAAGCGGTTTATTTGTGTAAGTATATTTCTTTTTATTATTATAACGAGACGATACGTCTTCAAATGCTTACTTATGTAATTGTGTCTTTTTTGTGATTTTTTTGTGGCTGTGTTTGAAAATGTTTGATTTTTATTCCGATTTAAGTGTTTTGGGTCACCAACCGCGTGTTACTTTCAGGACAAGTCATTTTGATTTTCTTCAGAAATGTAGCTTCTTGTGTTGCAATAAATCAGTAAACGACAATGAATCGTATTGTAATAAGTGAGATAAACAACGTTTAACTAGTGAATTACGGTGTTTGTGTAAGTGACGTTAACATAACGCTTTAAGTAGCATCCCAGAGCGTTATAATTAGTGATGTGAAAAAAGGTTTAACTAGTGAATGCCGCAAACAGGAATTTCTAAGTGGCGGTGTAAGTGACGTAAACATGACGCTTTAAGTTGTAACACATAGCGTTGCAACAATGCGGTAGTGTTTCTTAAGTGTATCACGAGGAAAAGACAAGTGCTGAGCGGCTTATTTGTGTAAGTATATTTCTTTTTATTATTATAACGAGACGATACGTCTTCAAATGCTTACTTATGTAATTGTGTTTTTTTTGTGATTTCTTTGTAGCTGTGTTTAAAAATGTTTGATTTTTATTTCGATTTTAGTGTTTTGGGTCACCAACCGCGTTTTATTTTCAGGACAAATCGTTTTGATTTTCTTCAGAAATGTAGCTTCTTGTGTTGCAGTAAATCAGTAAACGACAATGAATCGTATTGTAATAAGTGAGATAAACAACGTTTAACTAGTGAATTACGGTGTTTGTGTAAGTGACTTTAACATAACGCTTTAAGTAGCATCCCAGAGCGTTATAATTAGTGATGTGAAAAAAGGTTTAACTAGTGAATGCCGCAAACAGGAATTTCTAAGTGGCGGTGTAAGTGACGTAAACATGACGCTTTAAGTTGTAACACATAGCGTTGCAACAATGCGGTAGTGTTTCTTAAGTGTATCACGAGGAAAAGACAAGTGCTGAGCGGCTTATTTGTGTAAGTATATTTCTTTTTATTATTATAACGAGACGATACGTGTTCAAATGCTTCCTTATGTAATTGTGTTTTTTTTGTGATTTGTTTGTGGCTGTGTTTAAAAATGTTTGATTTTTATTTTTATACCTATTTTACTGTTTTGGGTCACCAACCGCGTTTTACTTTCAGGACAAGTCGTTTTGATTTATTTCAGAAAAGTAGCTTCTTGTGTTGCAATAAATCAGTAAACGACAATGAATCGTATTGTAATAAGTGAGATAAACAACGTTTAACTAGTGAATTACGGTGTTTGTGTAAGTGACGTTAACATAACGCTTTAAGTTGTAACACGTAGCGTTGCAACAATGCGGTAGTGTTTCTTAAGTGTATCACGAGGAAAAGACAAGTGCTGAGCGGCTTATTTGTGTAAGTATATTTCTTTTTATTATGATAACAAGACGATACGTCTTCAAATGCTGTCTTATATAATTGTGTTTTTTTGTAATTTGTTTGTGGCTGTGTTTAAAAATGTTTGATTTTTATTTTTATACCTATTTTACTGTTTTGGGTCACCAACCGCGTTTTACTTTCAGGAGAAGTCGGTTTGATTTTCTTCAGAAATGTAACTTCTTGTGTTGCAATAAATCAGTAAATGACAATGCATCGTATTGGAATAAGTGAGTTAAACAAAGTTTAACTAGTGAATTACGGTGTTTGTGTAAGTGACGTTAACATAACGCTTTAAGCTGTAACACGTAGCGTTGCAACATTGCGGTAGTGTTTCTTAAGTGTATCACGAGGAAAAGACAAGTGCTGAGCGGCTTATTTGTGTAAGCATATTTCTTTTTATTATTATAACGAGACGATACGTGTTCAAATGCTTACTTATGTAATTGTGTTTTTTTTTGTGATTTGTTTGTGGCTGTGTTTAAAAATGTTTGATTTTTATTCCGATTTTAGTGTTTTTGGTCACCAACTGCATTTAATTTTCAGGACAAGTTATTTTGATTTTCTTTAGATGTGGAGGTGCTTGTGTTGAAACGATAACGCAGTAAGCGCAGACAGTTTTACGGCTACATATGCAAAAATGTTTCTAGTGTTCAAATACAACGGAAATTTTCGTTGTTTAAGTGGCAAGTAACAAGATAGCTCGGCATTTGTTGTCAGAAGTTGATAGACTACGGTTAATGCTCTATCAGTATAAACAAATATCGGTGTACGGACGCAACAATGAATATTATTTAGAAAAATTTAACATGTGACCCAAACAGGTATCAATTTTAACGTGTTGGTGTAAGTGTGTTATGAAAATCGCAGTAAATAACATTGCATAGCATTGTAATAAGTGATTTAAACGAAGTTTAACTAGTGAATCACGGTGTTTCTGTAAGTGACGTTAACATGATGCTTTAATTAGCATCCCAGAGCGTTATAATTAGTGATGTGAAAAGGGTTTAACTAGTGTATCCCGCAAACAGGAATTTCAAGATGTTTGTGTAAGTGAGGTAAACATTACGCTTTAATTTGCAACACATAGCATTGCCACAATGCGATAGTGTTTCTTAAAATTGTCACGAAGAAAATACAAGTGCTAAGCAGTTTTTTTGAGTAAGTATATTTCTTTTTATTGTTATAACGAGACGATACGTGTTCAAGTGCTAACTTATGTAATTGTGTTTTTTTTGTGATTTGTTTGTGGCTGTGTTTAAAAATGTTTCATTTTTATTTTTATACCTATTTTACTGTTTTGGTTCACCAACGGCGTTTTACTTTCAGGACAAGTCGTTTTGATTTTCTTCAGAAATGTAGCTTCTTGTGTTGCAATAAATCAGTAAATGACAATGCATCGTATTGGAATAAGTGAGATAAACAACGTTTAACTAGTGAATTACGGTGTTTGTGTAAGTGACGTTAACATAACGCTTTAAGTTGTAACACGTAGCGTTGCAACAATGCGGTAGTGTTTCTTAAGTGTATCACGAGGAAAAGACAAGTGCTGAGCGGCTTATTTGTGTAAGTATATTTCTTTTTATTATTATAACGAGATGATACGTGTTCAAACGCTTCCTTATGTAATTGCGTTTTTTTTGTGATTTGTTTGTGGCTGTGTTTAAAAATGTTTGATTTTTATTTTTATACCTATTATACTGTTTTGGGTCACCAACCGCGTTTTACTTTCAGGACAAGTCGTTTTGATTTTCTTCAGAAATGTAGCTTCTTGTGTTGCAATAAATCAGTAAATGACAATGCATCGTATTTTAATAAGTGAGTTAAACAAAGTTTAACTAGTGAATTACGGTGTTTGTGTAAGTGACGTTAACATAACGCTTTAAGTTGTAACACGTAGCGTTGCAACAATGCGGTAGTATTTCTTAAGTGTATCACGAGGAAAAGACAAGTGCTGAGCGGCTTATTTGTGTAAGTATATTTCTTTTTGTTATTATAACGAGACGATACGTGTTCAAATGCTTCCTTATGTAATTGTGTTTATTTTGTGATTTGTTTTTGGCTGTGTTTAAAAATGTTTGATTTTTATTTTTATACCTATTTTACTGTTTTGGGTCAGTAACCGCGTTGTACTTTCAGGACAAGTCGTTTTGATTTTCTTCAGAAATGTAGCTTCTTGTGTTGCAATAAATCAGTAAATAACAATGCATCGTATTGGAATAAGTGAGTTAAACAAAGTTTAACTTTATGAGCAACCTTGTGAAGAAAGGTCTGAATGTTGAAATGCTACAGAAATATCCGTTCTTTGAGGGACAAATAACGTGATAGCTCGTCAGTTGTCGTCAGAAACTGCTATAGTAAATTTATTTGTAAATATTTGATTGCATGTGTTTCTTGTTTAGATTTTAATTTTTTGTTTGTTGTAGTTTGTTGTGGTAAAATGGTAACGCATTAAGCACACCTCACTTTATACATAGCCATGCAAAAAAGAAAAATTGCCTGTGTGTGAAAATACTATAAAAATTTCCGTTCATCGTGTGATAAGAACGGAGATAACTCGTCAGTTGGTGTCAGAAAAATTCTGGACAGCGGCTCTGACCACCCAGAACAGGGTTCGCCTCTGGTGACTTCAGAGGACATTGGCAGTTAGAGCCATACGCGGTTACCGCACCGTGTCAAAATATAAAAATTAAGTATTTGGAATTGAAAACAAGATATACCTGTAAATTATAAATGATTTCAAATTTTACAAAAACAAAATTAGAACAGTTCTTGCAATATACAAATGATTTCAATTGTACTAAAAAAACAGAATGAAAATCCAAAATTTTGAAAATTTATAAACAGATTCTTGCGTACAAGATTGCGTGTGCAACATTAGTGTTAAGCTGACGTCAGCAAATTACAAATCAATGCTAGAAGATTACGGGCACTCTTCGGACTCTTAATTACTGAGAATTTTTTTATTCCAAGACTATGCTTGTACATACTCTTATCTTGCCCATATTTTAATATGCTGACGTGTGTTTTTATAACTTGAATGAAAATTTTGTGGATCAATTCAACCGTCGTTTTAAAAACTGCATTCGATTCGCTTATACTCGTAATTTTCATCAATATAATCATGTATCCGCTTTCCGCTCGCAATTCAATTCCTTATTTCCAGCACGGCTATCAAAGATAAGAATATTGTAACATGTTTTTTGCCTAAAACATTGGATTCGGAGGTAGAGACAGCTGTTCTATGGATTCGTTTCAAAAATACTGCCCTCGGCGAGACAGGATACGTGTCCGAATTCTGACCCAAGCCCATACAGGTGGCCCTATAACAGGTCATGATCATTGTCCCATGAGCCCCAACAGGATTCACTCCACACGCCTCTTGTTTTTACCAATACGCACATTGTTCTTAGGAATAATTTTCACATTTTACGTACATACAATGCTGGAATTTAAAAAGTGGTGAAAATACCATGGGAACGAGTTTCAGTTACCTACGGGGTCACAGGTGGCGAATAATGATACGTCTACAAGTGCACAGAATAAGGAAAACTCGAATAAAGACTACTTATTCGAGTTTTCCTTGTTTTGTGTCCAAACCATAAACGGTGAGGTTACCAGAACACGACGAGATGTCAGTGGCTCAGGTAACTCTGTATATAGGCGCAAATATCCGACGGCGACCTTACGACATGGCGAGTTATCAAATAAGTGCCTAACTGTAGCACAGGAGACGTGCGTGTTGGGTGCTTGGCTAGAAACTTTCACGTGATACACCCTGAAACTTTGACGATCGCGATTGATTTCTTCCTCCGCCATTTGGTTCTCCAAATGTGTGTCATCGCCAACGGCTAATATTCTAGCACAAAGATAAGTTTGATTCAACAGAGTGGGCGTGTAGCTGATTTCTTTGAAGTGCGGGTGGATGAATGAACTTCTACTCAACTCGTCGACTGAGGGCGAAACCTTGGCGTTTCAATTGTATATGTTCGTATCAACTTTATAGTTGTATAATCTTATCGTGGCTACAATAATATATAATTAGGTACGAAGCTTTGGTTATCATGCAAAGCGGCATAAAAGCATTTATTTCTAATTTTCAATTGTTTGGATATTATTATTCTTAAGAAATTTTAGTAACAATGATAGGAAATTCAAACAATACCACAGCAAGTAGTGAATCGACTTGGCAGGTTGTAGTGCAAATAATAATCATAGATAACTTCACTCTTTTTTTTTCAAAGAAAGGAAACCTTGATCCATCTATCTGTTATCTTTATTAACCATAATTATTTTTTAAAAAGATTGAATATCCCCCATCGTGTTGATATTTTCATAAAAATATGAATATTTTGTTAACCGTTAAAATTGTACCATTTCAGGGCACGTGTTTCTCTACCTGTGGGCTCGTGATCTGCAATACACGTGTTTTTAATACAAAGAGCAGGTTACGCTACGTGATGCGAAACAGTGTGTGACACGCCTTACTACTTGCATGTAGATATCATTAAAATATAAAACTATATCTAGATGATTTCATTATTAAAAAGGTAAGCAAACACTGAATCATTAGCAGTTTTATTTCACAAAAACCAATCAACCTTATTAAATTGCCAAGCTTACCCTTACTAAATAAGCATTTTCCCTTTGCTCACTGTGAGAATGTTATTGCAACATCAACTTGCCTTACTTCTGACATTTAATAAGTTAACTTACTTTATTTTAATTAATATTAATTGAACATTTATAATTATTTATTATAATAAGTTTATAATAATATTGTAAATGTTTTTAAACAAATGAATTTATAAATTATAAATTATTAAAAAAGATACGTTTAAACAAATATTTATGAATGAGTTCATATATTTAGCAGTTAAAACAAACATTTGTTACTATTGTTGATGGTATAAATTAGACGAAGTAATAAATAAATTAAATCAGTAAATTAAAAGAATGGCAGTAATTACTTTTATCTTCTAATTAATCTTGAATATTAGTTATAAAAAGTAATGAAACTCATTTTATAGGTTAACATTTTATTGACGGCTCAAGAAATTCTATAATGACTGATTCTCATAATAAGTTAAGTACATACTATAAATTATTGACAGTAATGACAATATTGACAACTCTTTTATGACAACAGCTATCAGGGGACATCGACTTTAGTACATTACTAAAGTTACCTATGATCGGAAATAATTTTGATCATATCTAATGAGTACATTTTACCATTATGTATTATGTCACGATGACTGTCATGTCTTTTACGTCCCCAAGCGGGGTGTGAAATAACATCTTACTAAGCCGCCATTATATAGCTCCCCAAACTGCATTTGCAATGAGTATGGTGACTATAACTCGTGGATTCCATTCACACTTTCCATCAGGCAGAGTAGAATCACTTTGGCAGGCTCTTTAAATAGACAAAAAAATAGAAATCTAATTCTTCATGCTTATATAACCCCCCAATGCACACAATCACTGACGAGGCCACTGAATCGTTCAGCAAAAAGTTCGTCAGGTTTTACGACGAAATTTTCAAAATCACCGTCCTTTCCAAGCTGAAGAGCATGCTCAGCTTTCACCAGCACCAAGGGAAGGAGAATAGGAGCTAAACGAAGCAAAGCTGGCAACATCTGGAATAAACGATTTATTAGTATGAACATCTGTACCGTGACGAATCAATAAAATAAAGTATTACCACCCATATTCGTGCCAAGGGGATAGTGAGAGCAGACTTAGCAGACTGATAAAATCAAGCAGGACTGCAAAGAGTAGGAAAATTTAAAACAAATTCTATACTAACCAGTTTGACCAGCGTGGTATAGTAGGCCAAAACTTAATTTCTAATGAAAGGTTTGTGTCCAGCAGTGGAATATTAAAGGTAGTTAATATAATAGAAGAAACTTTAATGTACACCAGTTAATATAGTGACGTAACAGGTTTACTAACTGAAGCCGCTGTAGTTTACTTTTACCTTTCATAAGTCGAGATTTGAAATATTTTTCTAAAACAAATATAGCACGAATTATTCGGCACACATAGTCCAACTCAAACGTGTTAATATTGCAGTTTCACAGAAAACGGATGTTAAATAATTATTTAATTACTTTTCACCTAGTAAGTGATATTTCTTTTCCTTCAGTGGACCACAATAGACCAATGGTGAGTAAGTGAGGTTATCATTGCTCTCTATTCTAGAGGTGGGGTTCTTCAATTATGCCACTGTACTCGGGACCCTTGAGTTACAAGTGTTCTTGGGTGTCAGTCACTCTTCAATATTTTTTTAACACACGCACAAAATATCAAATCCCTGTTCAAAAAGCAGACGTCTTCACACTAGGTCTTACACTAACTATGATGATCAAAAATATTCTCAATATTGCGTGGTTCTAGCAAGAACAACAAATATGTATATGGTCTTACCTGTCGAAGTTCGTCATCAAATAACTCCCTAGGGTACACGTCGTTGACATCCAAGTCTAGTCTACCAAGTGCCAGCGTTAGCTCTTGAAAGTAATAGTCAATGAACCTCTGATGGTTCTCTCGGCGAAATTTTTCGTCCGTTCCATTGAATTCTAGATATAGTAGGTCAGCGGGAGCACATCCGGAATGGCAAGTTTGATAATCCAAGACCATAGTTTTAAGATCTAGAAAAGAAAAGGAGAGTTGTTTCAAAGTGTTGTAGTTCGGTATATCGATAATAATTTTCGAAATTATTTTTTTATTTAATACTAACTAAATATGCAGAAACGATGACTAATGGTGGCATAAAGTTCTGGAATGGTAACCGCGTACTGGGAAACGCAGCGTTGGTACGTCCCCCACAAGGTGGTCCAACGACCTGATGAAGGTCGCGGGAAGCCGTTAAATGCGGTTGGCACGGGACCGGCTGTTGTGGAAAACCTTGGGGGAGACTTATGTCCACTAGTGGACGTCTTTTGGCTGAGATAATAATAATAATAATAATAATAATAATTTATTGACTCATAATTACAATGTTAACTTAGAATTTAACAACAATTCGAACACTCAGATTATGCCAGGATGTTAACAAATCAAACTAGGTGTTGCAACCAGAGCCCTTGCTAAGTTATGAAATAACTTGTATTAAAGGCCTGGTTTACCTCTTTGACATAGCTTTGATAACATAAAAAGTAACGTTAAAACTAACAGAACTGGTGTTGTATTTTAGTAGTGTACACTAATTATTAAAAGTTAATTTACATGGATTGAGAAATTTTAGTTTATACAATTAAATTTAAGAAATTATAGAAATGTGTATGTGTGTGTGTGTATGTGTATGTGTGTGTGTGTGCGTGTGTGTGTGTGTGTGTGTGTGTGTGTTTGTGGTGAGTTATGGTGGATTATTTTCAGTATAAAGGAGCTGTTCCGTATCTTGGTAGTTTTTAGTTAAAAGCCAATTTGCTAATGTTTTCTTAAGAGAGGTGCTAGTTAAAGAGTAGAAATTTAATTGTTTATTTAGTTTGTTGTATAATTGTGGACCTTGGAAACAAACAAATCGTTTAGTATAAGAATATTTGTATTTGTAATACTGGCATACTTTGTCTCTGCGTCTTTTTGTTAGAGTAACAAAAGGAATAGCTTGATGTTGAAGGAGTACTGTGTTTAGTATAAATAACTGTCTCACCGAAAGTACCCCGCAGCATTTGTATAATTTTTCTGTTGAGAATAATAGTGGACGGAAAGTACTCACCTTTAGTACCGCGCGTTGTGCTCTTTCTAGTTTTAGGAGTGTTGTCTTAGGAGCTCCACCCCAAGCGGAAATGCAATGGGATAAAAGTGATTGACAAAGGGCAATGTAGACTTGTTTGACAACCTGGGTTCCTGCCACATGCCGAAGATTCTTAAATATGTATATGAGTTTTCTAATCCGTGCTGTCAGTGAGTCTATATGAGCAGTGAAATTCAAGCTGTTATCGAGAGTCACACCCAGATACCTAATAGTATCTGTACGTGCTAGTCTTGGGCAAGAGCATGAAATAGAGCTTGAGTTGGAACATGAATGGACGATCAGGTGATAAGAGTCTGGAGGCTGGGTCGATTGGCGCATAGTAAAACAGATTACTTTTGTTTTATCTGTGTTCAATGTAAGTTGGTTGTCATTAAGCCAATGTATGACCATGTTTAGCCCCGCCTGTGCCACACCAAACACCTCATCCCAATCGTTTCCAATGAAGGTTAACGCGGTGTCATCAGCGAATGACGTGATTTTGCCATCAGGGAGTGGGAGGTCACATAACTGGTTCACGTAAATTAAGAATAGTATAGGACTAATGACGCTTCCCTGAGGGACACCAGAAGTGACCGGAAGGTCGTTACTCAGGTAGTTGTTAATCTTTACGCACTGCGTCCTGTTATTTAAATAGTCCCTGAATATCTGCAGTGAAAGGTCGCGTATGCCCAGTCTCTCTAGCTTCAGCAATAAGAGATGATGATGAGATGATGAACTAGCCACTAATTGTATTCTTCATAATCAATCAGTCACTAGATCGAGTATTGCAAAAATATTACACATGTTACGGCAGCTGGTCCTTGTGTTGAAGTGTTTGTACGAGAATACTACAATTGTAATTAATAATTAATAATTGAGCAATTTATCATATATAATATGTATGTACTTAGATATATTTAATTATATTTATCATCAGCCTGATTTCCATAGCACAAGCCTGTCTAATTTGAAATCAGGTAGCCGTGTGTGAGATGTGTGAGGTTATTTATTTAATTTGTTGTCACACGTCCTCTGAATCAGAGTTCGAAACCTATCCAACTGCACTACTACAACAATAAGCACTGTAAGTGTTAGTAAATACGACACACACAGGCGGGCTAACCGATGATACCGGGCTCGAGTTCTATCGTATCACCAGCGCTGCAGTCCTTCAGGCTGTAGCAATACACAGCTCACTGGAATGACCATATTCATGGCGTGACAGATTAAGAATTCGTAAGTATCGTTATTTCTAATTATTCCATGAGTACCATAAGAAACGTCTATAGGAGCAAACTACAGAGGGCAGCACTGCAAAGAGAAGGGAAACAGGACATGAACCCTATAATAACCCGTCTGGCCAGATTGCTATAGTACGCCAATATCTTCTTTCTCAGATGACGCATACGTCCAATAGTGCATAGTGTGGCTATTGATGTGCTGATAATATGAAGGTCTACAAATAACACACTATCACATCAATAATTAAAAACAACAGTAGGCAATTAGTACAGAAATATCTTCCTATTTCATTACACATGTATACGTTTACACTGATTATCATTATGCATATAATAAATAATGCAAACATAGATTATTCAAAATAATGAAGGTTAGTCGAATCATGATCGTCATCGATTTAACTCGATCCAAAGATCAGATAAAAAAATACCACATACGAATATTTAGTTACTCTATAAAATTTTAATTACAAACCTTACCTGTCGCTTGAACATGAGATTGCTTACTCTATAGTCCCCGTGACACAAAATTGGTCTACTCAACGGCAGCTTATGCTGATGTCTTTCTTTTGGTGTTTGGCATTCTACTAACAAAAAGTTTGAAAGTGCTTCTTTGTGTTCCTTTTTGGTAACCTGAATGGCATTTCTAACAATTTTAAACTCTGTCTCTTTCACACTTTCTTTAATTTCTGGTGCAGTAAATGTCACTTGTTCTAGTGCTTTGACAAAATTTAGAGGATCCTCCTTCTCAAAAGCAAAAGACAATGCGTGGAACCGTGCAAGAGATTTAACTGCAGACGCTGCATGCTCCCAATCGATGGATTTAAACCTGCTGTATGTGCCATATCCTCTGGAAACCAGATTTTCAAAAACAACTGTCTCTTTTCCTTCAACACTCTCACCGCCATAGTACTTAGGGAATGTAAACCTGTATTCCGATGCAATGTTATGTTTGTTTTGTATCCTTTCGTAAACCTTCGCGAGCTCAGAATACACGAATTGTTCTGTATCAAACAGCAACGTCATATTCATTAAATCTCTGAGTTGACCTGTAACATCAGCTACTTTAGCAAAAAGATTCAGATCATCTTCATTCTTCAACGTTATTGTGATGGCAAATAAAGCTGAAGTATAGTTTGCACCTCCACTTGTCAAAGGAGTTACTGTTCGTGTTCCACTTTTGTACGGTTCATCAATGATTCTGTCGAGCAACTTATTTAAGACAATCTCTGCGTCCGCCATAGTGACCGGTAATTTTGCGACTGAAGAAATACTCGTAGAACTCTGTTGCGTTCGCTGGACTTGTTATTTAAGACTTAATGTAGCTATGTAATGACAGCAAATATATAAACTTTGTTTTATGTCTTCGTGGATTCCAGTATTGGTCCGAGATAAACGTAATAAACTAAATTGCATTATTTAGAACAATAATAGCATGTGCAAAAGCATGACTTTCGAATTACTTCGAGTCTTTCTTTACAAAGTGTGTGGTTGATAATAGCAAAATGAAATAAATTAAAAAAAAACGTCTTAAAGCAATATTCAAAAAATACTATGACAGTTAAGTTAAAAATATGTTAAAATATTCATGTATTGTCAGTTATCTAATAAAGCATAACAGTCTAGTATAATGACAGAATTGAAATAGAAATAGCAAAAACTTAGGTGAAAAACCAAAGGTATTAAGAATTAGCGTGTAACTCGGTACATATTAAAATCTGCTGGTATTTTCTACTGCTTTCGTTTCTTTTTGTATCTAACTAAGACTAACTGGACTTGGGTTAATGCCTCGCTGGTACTTTTGAAAATGATGACCTATACACATATGTATTAGCTCAGTTGATATTCTGAAAATGCAAACTTATGCAACACTAATCCTGAATTTAAAATTTGTTTTAATTTTAATAACATAATTCTAAAATTCGAAACATAATTTTCCTCTAACATATCCTCAGTATATCAATTATCCTGGAGACATAAGTAAAATACCAAAATTTGTAATGTAACTTTTGCCCTGGGTTAGAATCGATCCCACGACCTCCAGTTTAGCAGTCAAGATCACTAGACTTTGACTACTAAACCGACTGCTTAACT
The DNA here is from genome assembly GCA_949316085.1 of Hypercompe scribonia. Classification (NCBI taxonomy): domain Eukaryota; kingdom Metazoa; phylum Arthropoda; class Insecta; order Lepidoptera; family Erebidae; genus Hypercompe; species Hypercompe scribonia. The sequence goes on along the minus strand of OX438982.1, from coordinate 19,678,050 downwards.
GGTTGGATTATCGAGCACTAGATAGACACCATAATAAGTCACGGGACAGCGTCCCGCTTCACCTCTCACAGCGACATGCAACGACAAATAAGCGCGGCACAGGATACTCTGTGCTTCAGGCTACATCTCTGTTACATCTGCTCCACACACCATGGCTTCGCTCTCATTAAAGCCTCCAAAACTCCAACTTGAACTAATACCTCCATAAATATTGTCATATTTTTTTATTAATCATTTATAAACTGTGGAAATGACCTGGCTATATAACTTCTCTCCATTACTTGATTACTAGATCGACCACATGTTAGCGCACGTGTTTTTAAATGATTCAATTTCATTCAATCGTTAAAAGATAAGACGACGCGGAATTATTAGTACTTTTATTTCACAGAAACCAATTTATATACTGACTGTATGATTACTTTTTGTAGAGTTCAAAATGGGGTACACTATAACGTACCGTTACCGGTAACGTAACGTAACTCTCAAATGTCATCATCATCAACAACCTTTTACAGTCCACTGCTGGATATAGGCATCTCCTTAGCAAGGAGGTTTTGGTCTACAATAAATAATACGCTGGCCATTCGAATTGGAATAGGGTTTGTTTCAAGCTTTCATTCTCTTTGTAATGATGTTGTCTTGCATACTTTGTACCCTTAATCGCCTTTTACGACACCTAGGGGATGAATAGAGGTGGTACCACTATCTATTCTTAATCCGTTACCACACGGACAAATGCATACTATAAAAAAATAATGATGTGAGGTGGTGTATATTTTCATATCTTTGTTTTGATACAGGAAAAATTTTTTCGAACTTATATATATCCCTATCTTTGAAAAACAATTCAAAATTAAGGACTGGATGTGTGGCACAACTCTTGATTGAGATCTCACAGCTATACGTTTCCACACGCTACTTCCACACAACATACATACACACCACTGTCCAGAACCTGAAGGGGCTGGTATCCTGTAACACAGATCATTCTAATACAGATGCCAGTCTCCCACACAAATTATGTCTAGATGATCATATAAACTGTATTACAAGAATTGTAAGCTGTGTGTGAGAAGCAATTAATTATTACTATTACTATTATAACTAAATAACTTCAATGACTTGAAATCCAAATAAGTAACAAATCAACTAAATTAAAAATGGTAAAAAATGAAAAGTAACTGCATCACATCGGACAACATCGGAAAGCTGTAGTAACATCCGAATGCCCATTGATGAATACTGCTGACCCTTTTAAAATAAGCATTTGCCATGTAATTTGTGTTTACTGTGAGCGCGTTAACTCCCGCAAAAATAATGATGTAACTACAGAAATCACTATTTTGGTGCACTGCTAGTCGGTTCTCATTCCTTGGTAACAGTCTGCTAGAGTTTCAACATTGACCTACTCAAGCCTTTGCTTATAGAGTAGAGTGGGTAAACGATCAGACGAGTCAGCTAATGGAAACTAACCACCGCCGCTCATGAGTGCGTGCAACTCAGGAATCCAAAGCGCATGGTTGGTTTTGATGAGGAGTGCTTTATATTCTTGAAGGTAGATGCAGACGCAAATAGGAGTACTTGTTCTTTACATCGCTTATTATATTATAATTAACAATACGCCTTTCTTAATATCGCCCTTCATGTATAGAAAAATGCCTGCCTTATTAAAATTGTCTCATCTATTCTCGTCAGTTTTAACTAAAGTGACGCTACTCTGCCTGATGCAAAGCATGAATTGAATCCATGAGTGGTGGCTACAATACTCATTGCAAATGCAGACAATGCAGTATGGTGACCCACACTATGTTGGCCTAGTAAGATGCTTTTTTACGCACCGCTTATAGAACCTGGGATCATAGAGGGAGATAAACATGAGAGGCATTAAAATTGCACGGATTATAAATGGAATTATGTAGGATATAGTGTAGGTATATAAATATGTACATGTATTTACAAATACATGTATTCTGCTCATAACATATGAAAGTTAATATTGGAAATACCGAACCATTTCCAACAGGCCTATTGATCAGGTGTTTCTGATCCTGGCTGCTGACGCAATTGGTAGGCAAGTTGGTGACCACAGTGGTTAGAATCATTTAATTAGTGACGCTGCTGACAGACACTAGTATCTAACTACAGTAGTGTGCACCACCATCACATTGACTACGCGGTTGGCCTAGTGGTTTAAGCAGCTCTGGCTGTCGTAATAACAGCTATTCCCGGATCCGTCTTATGTCAGACACAGAGTGGCACACCGTGTGGTTTTAGTCGATCCGATTCCGACACACGGGTGAGGTGACGGCAAGAGGGGGTTTCCACACGTTAAAAAAAAGAAAAAAGTGGTTTAAGCAGCCACCGCTCCATGTTGTGGGTCCAAATCCGACATGAGACAACACTTTGTGTGATCCATAAATTGTTGTTCGGAGTCTGGATGTTCTTTGTGTCCGTTTCTCGTATGTTTGTAAAGTCCCCCGCGACACAGGATTTATTCCTTGTTGTTGTCTTTTGTTTAACATCAAATCAAACCTTGCCTGTTATTCGACAGGAAGCACCGCGTGCAGGTGAGGTTAGCTTTACATACTAATAGTTTTTATCGTTTATTACAATTAGTGATAAACTTACAATACTGTTTTGGTACTTCCCTGTAGTAATATTGTAAGTAAATCAGCATCTGATCGTTGTAGGTAGGAAACACATGATGAGCAAGTTACATATACACTATATTCGATCTCGTGCTTATATATTTGTACATAGCATTATGCATTTTTTATTGTTGTTAGAACATAACACAGTAAAACACATACATAATTTTTACAATTTCAAATTTAATAAAAAAATAATTAATTATTATATTATATAATATTTATACTTAATTTGCTAAAGTTAGGGGCAACTAATAATAGTAGAATCGCCTACCAAACAACTTCCAAATGTTCATCATATCTAATCTTCCAGGGTTAAATAACCCCCCAACGTACACAATCACTGACAATGCCGCTAAACCGTTCAGCATAGAGCTCGTTAGGTGCTATGACTAAAGTCGTTAAATCACCATCTTTTCCAAATTGAGGACTAAGTTCAGGTTCAACCAGCACCATGGAAAGAACAACAGGAATAAAGCGAAATATAGCTGGCAGCATCTGAAAATAAATAAATTATAGAGTTATTTTACCTCATTTTACTGTTAGTTTGATAATTAAGTGGGAAACTTGCTCGTGACTAAATTGCTACTAAATTATGTACAAAAAGTTCATATGTTTTTATTTATATTTAAAAATAAATTACGAGTTTTCTTTTAACGACGGTTAACACACTAAGCTCGTGGCTCGTGACGCGGAAATTATCGTTAATTTACATTAAAACTTGTAATTTATTTTTAAATATAAATAAATAAATCTGTAATCTGTATAGATAATAAAAACGTTGATGTAAGCAGGAATTGTTCGTGCATGCAGCCTCACGCGAGAAAAAAAAACAATTTAAAATAATTACAATAAAATTAAGAATGAAACAATATAATTTTTAAAATAAACTACAACAATGTTTGCAGTAAATAACTTTTAACTAATATATGCATTTTTTAGCTTTTTTTATTATTCACTTTATTATTCGCACTAACGAATAAGACTGGATGACGAAGTTTTATTAAGTACACGCGCACTAGAACTTCGCAGATTTGAACTTGCACACTGGCTATTGTCCACCGATGTCGGCGCGCTCGAAGGCGGCACACGCCACGCGCTCAGTCGTCGACATGCAAACATCACACCTACTGTCCCTCCGACTGTGATGATACAGTAGATCACCGTGTAGTAGTAAAGGTCATGATATGAAAGACTTTCCGATATATATACGTTATCTTTCATGATAAGATCAACGTGTAGTGGTTGTAGCGACTTTCACATACAGCACAAACAGAAAAACATACTACAGCGTCATCTAGCGGAGACACAGCGAACTAAGGAGTATATTAAACTATGGAGAAACTACTTATCCTGTATTGCGAAACAGAGATTCATATGGCGATTAGCATGCAACAACTGTTGGCCCGTGGCAACACGGGGCACCAGGGATGATCACCTCGCCTGCTCGGAGGATCCCTTTGTATTCGAGGGACGTGACACCCATTCCCCTCCACAGTAGTGGAAAACGCTTTCCAATATATGTGCGTTATCTTTCATGACTTTAATATTTTAACCGACGTCAGACATTTATCATTCCTTTCCACTTCCGAGATATTCAGTGAAACCACGTGCTTGATAAGGGATGTTGAGGATCTGATTTGTAGGTAGTATTACTGGAGGATTCGCTAAATTGCATTTTGTACGCAATCACAGTACAATATTACGTTTCAATCATAAGATCATTGTAACATATATAGTAACAATTCCCACACATGTAAGTTGCCGTTGATCATAATAAAAAAATATATATTAATAAAAAAATCATAACAGATTTCAAACCAGCTTTTTTTGCAAATATGGTTAGTGTCTCACATTCTTCATCTTTCGTTTGACATAGATCTTTATTTACTGTTAATTGGTAAATAGTGTTTGAAATATAAAACAAATATGTTTCTGAAATTAAACAAGATCTCAAATCCTCTTCAATCTACGATAAATTTATCTTTTATCAAGTTTATAGCCACACACTTTGATATCGATTTAATGCTAATCATATTGTCGCTATGAACGTGAGGTATGCTGATTAAATTGAAGAGCTCAAACAAACTTTACTGATAAGAGGTAATTTAGTTTCAAAGAGTAAATAACACTCAAGCATTCACAATTTTACTTGGAGCAATTTGTAAACTGTGTTTAAATCTGATTGTACATTTCTGATAGGCAGCAAAACATCCTTTGGAAACTGACCGGCTCTGGTACTTAAATCGTTTTGTAGTTACGCTGGTGTTAAAGAACGAGGACTAAAATGCTCTTGACGTATTTCTGTAATTATATGGATTAAAGTATTCTGCATTCTGCTGCTAAGTGCCGCAGCATGTTTCTACTTATAACAGCTCCTATTGTATTCTCATTGGTCCTCACAATATTTTGATTATTGGATTTTATTGTGTAACGAGATTTTCTTAAGAGAAAATATTTTTTGAAATCAATTAGAGTTGTTTTTGTTCGTAGCTTACTCCGTTCGTTTCAATAAGCTACAAGTATATTCTGCCTCGATAATTAATGATTAATTTTTCGTTATAACGTGATATCCTTTTGATAGTATTTAGCGAATCTGCTAGGTAATACACCGAACATACTGTTGGTGAGATCTCCTACGCCATCAACAAAACCACGTCTCTGTCTGATGAATAACTCGCTACAATGCTGATCGAACGACATCTCATTGTAGTGTTCTATTGATGATATATGATTTATTGTATAACTCATGTGCCAGAGATGTATTAGATTTATTCTGTATTCCAGTAAGGTTGCATGTCGTATTAAATAATTATATTCTAACCATCCCGTGTTATCTACATAGTGGGCAAATTGTCGAAATAATGGCTTTAATTTTGATCCAATTTTGTGACATAAAAACTGCTTTCTACGGTTGATATGATAGTTATAAAAAAGTATTAAGGATGTAAACAGTGATTCGATATTATAACTTCTCACATTTCTCTTGACAGGAATTTATAGTGTTTGACACAACATTTTTATTGTTTTATGTTATCTCCGATTTGTCAATTTTACTAGTAACACAAATTGCTAAAATTGTTGATTTTGTGACTGGGCTTTCAAGAACTCCACGGTACACGAATGGAGGTCTATTACTATGTTGCCTTGCCTATTGGTATCGTTCAGTTTAATATTTTTATCAGGTTTTCGCCATTTGTTACGTGTTATTATTTGTATTGGATACTCAAAACGCCATCATATCCAAATATCGTTAAAAATTCACTGATTCAGCGCTGTCTCTTTTTTCTTCAGCCAATGTTACTGCAGACCCACCAGTCAAAAAGAGAAATGGTGTAAGATAATCTAAATCTTGTGGATGTTCAGTGAAGGGGTATAGCAGCCTGGAATTTGGTGGCACGTCTCGATTTGGTTTAAGACCGTTAGTAACTCTCCGCACATTATCCCAGCATCTCCGCCCAGCATCGCACGCTGAGCTTCTTTAAACTTGTGAACCAGTCCAAAGGTGAGTGTCCACGTCTCGGCTCCGTATGTCATTACGGGTAGGACGCACTGGTCAAATACTTTGATCTTTAGTGATTATGAAATCTGTGACTCGAAGATATGACACAGCTTCCCGTATGATGCCCAACCCACACAAATCCTTCTATCGGCCTCCCGATTGAACTTGAAGAAGGTGGCTGGTAGCGGATGGTTGCGAATTACCCAAGACCGGTATGGTTGGTGCTCCTTGGGGGAGGCCTTTGTTCAGCAGTGATTTAAAGCCTTCAAGACTATTGATTTCGTGCCTAGGCATTACGGTAATTAAATGTGATTGCTTTGTCCTCTCTGTGATTTTATTTTGATCGATTCATCATATGTTTCTTCTGCTACTTGATCATCTTATTGCATATTTAATCCAAATCATAAATTCAAATTTTTAAATAGATATTTAGGTTTAATAATAATAGGTGTGAACTATCCTAAGAGGTCAACAAACTGAGATGTCTGATATATCTCAGTAATCAATAATGCGGACCGTTTTGTAACTTTACTAATTGTTGCATTTATTTTGAAATTAAATGTAAAATTAAGTTATATTACGGGTTTGCTCGTACATATACATATATAATAAGTATTTATCAATATTAGATTCTATGTGGTGACTGAATAAGAGTACGGAGTGTCACCACCCCCATTTATCCCGTGGGTGTCGTAAGATATGAATAAAGAACCAAACTACACAGTACAACAGCGGTACAAAGAAAAGGAAAACTTGAAGCATACCCAATATCAACGAGACTCGATATTGGGTTTGTTTGGCCAACGTGGTTCAGTAGATCAAACCTTGCTTCCTGTGGGGAGGCTTATGTCCATCAGTGGATTAATTAAGACAGTTGATGGTGATGATGAATATTAGAATTGAATTAAGAGCTATTGAAGTTTACGACCCACAAAAAAGACTCAATGGGACCCTTTATTAAAGAGAAAGCGACAATTCCCTCGATAAGCGCCATATTGATTGACGTGGTATCAGCCATCTTTTAGTAGTCCACTGCTGGACATAGAAAAGTGATTTTTGTATACTACTAGTACCCACCAGAGTTTGTTGCTTATTATACATATTTTTATGTTGTTGTTGCATACATTATATAGGTATGAATATATTCCTTTCATGGGCCAGTACCTTAAATATTTCTCTAAAATGAAAGGTGAAACTTTCCCCCCTACACCAGGCACATGGGCCTCGGTAGTCACTAATAGATATATGTATATTACACGGGCCCTACATTCAAACCCTATTTGAAAAGGCAGTCGTCTTGTCATTAAGCTGGATTCATGGTCTTACCTGGCGAAGTTCATCATCAAATATCTCCCTCGGATATACGTCATTAACATCCAAGCCCAGTCTGCCCAGTGCCAGAGTTAGCTCTTGGAAGTAATAGTCGATTAACCTCTGATGGTTCTCTTGACGGAATTTCTCGTCTGTTCCAAGGAATTCTAGATATAGTAGGTCAGCGGGAGCACATCCAGAATGGCAAGTTTGATAATCTAAGATCATAGTTTTAAGATTTCCGTTCTAGAAAAAAAAAGAAAAAGTTATACCAAAAAATTACAATGCAGTACACGGATAATCTACAAAGATTTTTTTTTGAAACTCAGTTGTTATTCTTATAAATCAATTATTTTAGGAATATTCTTAAATGTACTACTATTAAATGTCTTAGTTAGTTGCTTCAGAGTAAGTTTGAGGTCACATGGCAACACTGGACCCTGTTACAGACTTGTCGGAAAAATCGAGGGCTAAGTAAATTAAGACACGACTAAAATTTTACCAAATGATAGTCTGTACAACATTATTATTACTCTCAAATAGTTCAGAAACAACAATGCACCGAGCGAAGACAGAACTATCGCTGAATGAATCCTGAATGCTGATTTCGAAAATTCTTCTGACGTTTAGTTCCATCACGTTTGACTAGAAAGCACCTCAGTCTGGATTCAGAGGGGCAGTAGTGTTTATCTTAAAGAAAGACGTTAACACTCTATCGAAACACTGTAGACCTATTTTTCTTCTGTGTCATGTCTATAAACTGTTCTGGAGGGACATAATGAATCATCATGCACATAGATTGACGACTCCCAGTCACCCCAACAAGCCGGTTTTTGAAAAGGTTTTCTTGCCACAATAGACTATATACATACGTACTCTGCGCCAGATTATACAAAAGTTCAAAGAATATAAACCTTCCACTACGTTTGGCATTGGTGAACTATAAGAAGCCTTTGATTCGTTCTAAACATGGGCCATACTATAATCTTCCCAGCTGTGTCAAATCTATCTACATACTATGCAACTACGCTACTACAACAATAAGTAATATTAGTACTATATAGTCTAAGTAAGTAAGTAGTCTTAGTACTATATTAGTACTATTATTATTAGTAAATATGGTACACGCAGACGGACTAACCAATGACAACGGGTGTGGGTCCTATCGAAACTAGCAATAGGGCTAGCAATATGTCGAGATAGATGCACAGAGTATTATAATCGCCTTGTGGCTCACTCTCTTATATAAAGTTATAAGTGGTATACCATCCACGCAGTAGTACTAATAATAATAAGTAATAGTCTTCAATCACTTTTTAAATTACTCGACCAATCTAAATACGGTATGGTTTGAGGAAGATGATTTTTCAATTATGCACCTCAGTTACGGGCCGTAACTATCACTGAAATAGACGACAAGAAGATCGACTAGTATTCTTTAGATTATATATACATATGGATTCATTGGATATGGAAACACATGTATATTATGTACTTCTAGCTGATTTTAGAAACGGTGGCCAGTCTCTACGAAGGACAGCATATTACGCAGGAAATTTTCGTATACGGAAACAGAGGTAAACACTCTGTTCCCTCTTACAATCCGATGGGACGGCAATCTGACCGGGAAGAGATCAGGCGCAAGACCGACGGCTTTATGCGTATATATAACAAAAGGTGCATAACAACTATGTAGATGTACAGTAGGCGGTCTTTACTACAGATTCTATACTACTAATACCAGATATTTAAAAAAATGAGTTAACATACAAGTAGCATAGAAATAACAATAAACCATTTATATAAAAATATATTACTTTCTCATTACATATTTAAAAATATATATACTCGTTTGTTTTCACCTATATACACACAGACTAAATATCATATATTTAACAACCAAGAACGGAAAAAAAATTGTCAAATTATGACCACCATCGGTTTAATTGTGTCCATCTGTATAATAAATCCCAATAAAATTTTAATTACAAAACTCACCTGTCGCTGGAACATGAGATTGCTTATTCTATAGTCCCCATGACATATAACTGGTTTACTCAACGGCAGCTTATGCTGATACATTTCTTCTGCTGTTGCGTCTTCTACTAACAAAAATTTTTCAATGGCTTCTTTGTGTTCCTCTTTAGTAACCTGAATTGCACCTTGTAAAAGTTTAAAGCCCGCCTCTTTTACATTTTCGTCAAGTTCTGGAATGGAAAATTTCACCTTTTCTAGAGCTTTGGCGAAATTGACAGGATCCTCTTTTTCAAATGCAAACGATAATGCATGGAACCGTGCAAGAGATTCAACTGCAGACGCTGCATGCTCCCAATCGACGGACTTAAACCTGCTGTATGTGCCGTATCCTTTGGTAACTAAATTTTCAAAAACAACTGTTTCTTTTCCTTCTACACTCTCACCGCCATAGTATTTAGGGAATATGAACCTGTATTCCGGTGCAACGTTATGTTTGTCTTGTATTCCTTCGTAAATCTTCACGAGCTCAGAATATACGAATTGTTCTGTATCAAATAATAGTTTTACGTTCATTATATCTCTTAGTTGGCCTGTAACATCAGCCACTTTAGCAAAAAGATTCAGGTCATCTTCTTTCTTTGCCGTAATTTTGATAGCAAATAAAGCTGAAGTATAATTGGCACCACCACTTGTCAAAGCAGTTAATGTTCTTGTCCCATTCTTGTACGGTTCCTCAATGATTCTGTCGAGCAATTTATTCAAGGAAGTCTCTGCTTCTGTCATGGTGAACGTTAATTACATGAATGATAAAGTAAGCTATGTAGCGTTTGCAGGGCTTGTTATTTAATACAAAATGTTACAGTGTAATGACATCGGATATATTGACTTAATATTATATATTTGTAGATTACGGTATTGGTTTGAGATAAGCACGATAAACAAAATGATATGAAATAGAATGATTATAATATGCGCAAGTAACACAATGTGCTAATTACCTATAGATAATGGAGGTTTTCTTGTCCAAAGTCTACATATCACAATTTTTGGTATTTTCGTCTATATTTCTTAGTTTTTTTACTGTTACAGGTCGAGTTTTTACCACACAGACTAGCAACGAATTCTATGATAATGCTCAACTTAAATTTGATACCATATAGGTGGGCCAAGAATTCCTTAACATTTAAATCTAGCATTCCGTAGAAACATGTTACGGGAGTTCTTGGGATCAATGCTACTGGAATTTGCTGGCTAAATCGTATCACATTGTTTCAATAACATAGAGCTACTTGTCACACACCCAATGAGTCCCTGCCGTTGGTTAAAGACATGTTTCCCGAAAAGTTGATTCTGAGACGAGCTGACATTCCATATCCACCTAGAAGTCCAATTCTATCCTCAGCAGACTTCTCTTTACAAGATTATTTGAAAAATCGTGTTAACATCAATAAACCAAATACACTACATCAACTCAAAGTAAAAATAAGCGAAGAGATAGCGGTGATCTCACGGTTTTTTTGCCCAAAGGTTTTGCACAAAATTTAGATACTTGCTTAGAAGAGGATAAATGTCGAAACGATGGTTATTTCTTAATAACCACCGTTTCGACATTACATCGTCTTCGATGTAACTCTTAAAAAATAAATTGTATCTAATTAGTTTTCTTGTAAATAAAGAATTTTTATAAGATATACATATACATATATCAAATGATGATACATATGGTTTTTTCAAATGCTAATTAATTTATGGCACACCCTATAAAACGTAGGTACTTGTATAAAAAATAAATTTCTGACCTGAAACATTGACCAGACTAAGTATATTATTATTCCCTTTTCCATAAAATTTAACACTTTGCAACCACCACTGCGATATACGCACATCAATATTATCTCGCCTGCCAAAACTTGTCCGTGCCTTTTTGTAATTGACCTCCTATTCAGGAAACTGGTAACATCAAATTTTCAGAAATATCCTTTCTTTAGGCTTTTATAAAGAAAGTTGAATTTTAACATGCCCATTCAAAGCCACAGGAGATTAAAATTAAAATAAGGCTAAAATTTTGGATTTCATTTATCATTTTGGTCTTAAATATGAATAGATTGAAATACCTTTACTTTAAAAGAATATCAATATGTGATAATGGTGGTTATATTCTTACATGAGTTTTTATTTTGGTGATCAATTATTATTGTAAGCAGCATAAGTACTTTTTTTAATTTACAACCTACCAAAGTGGCTCTATTCTGTCTGATGGAAAGCATAAATAGAATCCAAGAGTGGTTATCGCTATACTCACTGTGAATAACGACAGTGATTACACAAGCGGAGTGTAACCATATCATGGCCACACCCCGCTTAAAGGACCCGAGATCGTAGCGGGACGAAAACGCGTGCGCTGGTAATGAATTCCAGGCTTTAACTGATTTGCACAGGAAAGAAGAGCCGAACCGTTTAGTTCGGAAGCGTATGTCTACCATTCTAAAATTGTAACTTCCAAGGCCAGCACGAGTTGTCCTATAGAGGAATGGAGAAGATGGGATCAGTTGGAAGAGCTCATCAGAACACTCTCCATGATAAAGGCGATAGAGGATTGCCATAGAGGCGACATCTCTTCGCAACTGCAGAGATTCAAGGTATTCAGTGACTTTTAGGTTATTGATAACCCGGACTATTCGCCGCTGTAACAGATGCAAAGCGTCCAGCAAATAAATCGTAAAAATAAGAACAGTACTCCACGCAGGTGCATACTTGGGTCTTATAAAGAAGACACAGGTGCTCAGGCACAAAGAACCGTTTCACTCTGTTCAGTATACTCAGCTTCCGCGAGGCCACCTTAGTAACGCTTTAAATATATTCTCGTAGATTGAGGTCCCGGTCAATATTCATACCCAATCAATAGTCATACTGAGATTGTCCTACAGTGGCAGTTGAGTGTTTTGAAAAGTGGGGAGGGAAGGAATGGAGACTTTTTGGCAGAGATCGCGCACGCCTGTGTTTTCTTGGCATTGAACTCAACGAGATTCTCATGACCTCATTAAGAAATGCGGCCCAGGACCCGGTCGAGCTCAGTGACAAGCTTTTATCGCTTTTTCTCAACGTTCGCTAATTTGACTGGCATAACTACTTTTCTTATGCTATATTTTACTTCATCTGAATGTAAGTTAAGCATAAATAAGTTTATCAAGCCTGGTTGCTTAGGAAAGTCTAGACTTTGATTAATCAGAACTAGTTAGGTCTAGATCAGTTTTATTTCAATAGACATGACAAAGCAAAGATTAAAAAAAACAATCAAACATAGCAATAAATTATGAAATGCGTTTCACAATTGCGAATAGCTATTAGTAACATTATTTAGAGATATACGTAGATGTAGATAAATGGATGTTTTAATTCCGGATAGAGATAATGTTGCTAATAATACATGAGAATATAGATATAATCTTTTTAATGTCATGATGACAACGCTGTTCGTTTGTTTCAATTTATTATTCAACAACATTACAAATTGCACCTGTTTATGTTACGTGTTATCGTTATTAATAAACTAGAACCAATTTTCCTCATCGATTCAGCGGTTAGCGTATTTGACTGCCGACGGAGAGGTCAAAAGTGTCATTGAGTTTTTCTGATAACATAAATATAGGGTTGGTCATCCAGGGATTTCCTTACTAGGGTGCACCTGGTCCCCTGGCTATTGGTACCTGAGACGGCGTGCGGTTTTTGGTCGGTTCAAGTCCGACATAACTACCCTTTGGTGTACAGTACAAAAAAAAGGGTTGGTCAAGAATTCATTAACATTTGAATCTAACATCCCGCGCAAACATATTACGGGAGTTCTTGGGACCGATGCTACTGAAATTTGCTGGTTACTATCGTAACACATGGTTTCAACAAAATGGAGCCACTTATTACAGATCCAATAAGTCCCTGCCGGTGATCAAAGACATGTTTCTGGAAAAACTAATTTCCAGACGAGGTAATGTTCCATGGTCACCTCTAAGATCGAGTCTCAAGTCTAGATCTATCCTCAGCAAACTTCTTTTTACAGGGTTTTTTGAAGAATTATATCAACATCAACATGTCACATATACTATGTCAACTAAAAGAAAAATTAGCGAAGAGATGTCGGTAATGTCGCGATCTCTTTACCGACGAGTATTCGAAAAATTCGGTGCTCGCTTAGGAGAGTGCAAACATCGAAACGGTGATCATTTAGGAGATGTAATTTTTAAAAAATAAATTCCACCTAATTAACTTTCTTGTAAATAAATAATTTTTATAATAGGTCAAAGGATTTTTGTTATACGATGTTTTCAACTATTAACTAATTCAGAGCCCACCCTGTACTTAATAACAGCCAAGAGTTTTGAAGTAAAGATCGTAATCCCCGTGCCGGCGTCTTAATCTCTCTCCGGTCGTGCCGGATTGTGAGAGTGAAGGTACAGAAAAGCACCAACGTTTGCGCACATACTTGTGCATTATAGTATCTGTTGCGTAGTTGGCTGGCCTGTCTCGAAACTGGTCACTGTAGCCGAAATTGACTAGGAGTACATCCTCATCACTATTATTAATAAACCAAAGAAATCTTAGGTCAGGCTGATACAACTGTCATACTTAATAATGTATCTTTAAAGCAGGTTAAAAATTTACCAAAACACCTGTGAACACGCATGCACACACACAGTGTAGGTTACGCTCTGATGTGCAAATTCAAGAAAAATATGCGTAAAATGTTACGGATATAAGGACAAATTTGCTTTATTAAATTTCAAATTGACGCTTCGATGCGCTTCGACTATGTTCTAGTATGACTTGGCCCCATCATTCGACGAGCTCATAGAGTAGCAAAGCTTTTATGAATCTTGAGTTTCGAATTTGTATGGATGATCTATGATCGAATTTTTGTTATTATAGTATTCAATAGTTATGTTTCATGAGCCGACACTTCCGCTGGTGTGTTCCATATAGAATAAAAAAAATAACCAGAAGCTCCGACTGGTTTTTTTGGGAAAGATTTATTTTATGAATTTAGGTTATTAAGGACGTAGGGAAAACGAGTCTGTTACCTGATAGAAAGTAACTACCAACTATTATGATACTCAAAACTACGACATGTCTGTGCCATAGTAAAAGACTGGTGATAAATTTATTGAAATATTTCTGCATATGATCATTTTATACATAAACTACACCTACACCCAGAAGAAATTATCGTACTTATTCGTAAATATCGTAATTGTCATACACAATATTTATCCTGCACAGATATCGAACTCAGGATTTTTGGGAACCACTAATCACTAGATCAATAGATCCATCGATACTTTTATTATTTATTTGAAAAATGTTTTCAATAAAAACATTTAATGATTACGTTTTTCCCATGAAACTAGGTTGTGATTGATTGATTGTCATCTGACAACGCTATGCAAGTGCCCAAAATGACGAGGATTCTCTAAAGCGAAGAGACTCGCTCCTAAAGAAATACCATTATAAAATGAAACTACAAAAATTTACAACCTTCACTTGTAATGAAACTATTTATAATGAACATTAAGTAATGAATACCATGCTATAGAATTAAATAAAAATACCTAAATAAATAACATAGTAATAACACTATACAGTGCATTCATTAAAAAAACAAATCAATTGTTCAAGTAACATGACTGCATTGGTGACTGATTTAAAAGTAAATAAACTTAATATTAACAAGATAATAATTATTGTATAAGCTTTGTGTACTTTTTTACGCGAATTTTCATTTTCATAATTAATAATTACAAATTATTTGAGTAAGCCCCACTTGACGAAGTCGTCGACAATACCATTCAAGCGTTCGACGTATAAATCGCTGGGTTTCCCTGCAAAGAAGGCAGTGAGCTCCATATTTTCGTCGACTTTAGGAGCGTTCTGGATAGACACCGTCACAACTGGAAGCGCGAATACTGCAATAGTCAGACCGTATTGCAGTTTCTGAAATGAAATAACATTTTATTAGCTTTTTTATTTTTAATTGCGAAGGCATCAAAGCGGCGACTAATACGGAGAATACAGAGTCTCATCATCACTATTAATCTAACTACGGGACCAATGTATGCAGAATAACAACATTTCAAATATAAGTTAATCTTGAAATTCACCCTACATTAGTCCATCTGACCAGCGTAGCCCAAAATTTTCTATCTAAAGCGATCCATATCCAGTCGTGGCCTATAACATTAATAGCAATCAGAAATAAAGTGATATTTTTATGTTACCTGTTTAAATTCGTTTTCGAAAGCTGCTCTGGAGTATACGTAATCAGGGTTCAAGTGGAACCTACTTATTGCCTCTGACAACTCCTTATAATAATGATCTATTAGCTTCTGGAAATATTGTTCACGAAAATCTTGATCAGTTGAAGTGAAGACGAAATAAAGTAAATCCACCACAGGACAAGCACCTTGGATAGTTTGGAGGTCCACTATCTTGATTTGCACTGAATTTTCCTGAAAATATCGATATATAAATTAAAATTGATAATATAACATTCTCACACACGTCAATCAAGTCTCAACAATAGAACCTATACTGTGGCAATCCGTAATAATATCAATTTTCCTACAATTTAGTCAGATAGGTACAACAAATATATTCTATGATTCATATCGCGTAAACATTAATGTCTTTTCATTAAAAAGAGATACACATTTTTACAGACAGTACGTTTGTATTATAAAAATATGAAACCTGTAAATTATATTCGATTCTTTCTCTATATTGATTGTCATTGTTTATATTGATTTCATTGTTTCACTGTCTTAATTCTAATCCGTCAACAATACAGGTGTTTTATAAGTTGTCGTTATCACTGATAAAATGTCTAAAAAGTAGTCTATTATCACTATTTATTATATCATTATGTAGACAAACTGACAAACAATGAAAGAAATCAATTTCTTTCATCACCCTGCCCACTTAGCGACAACCGTCGAAACATATGATTTACGTCAATTCATTATGCTAATTGTTACCGGCAGCTACGCCCACTAAAATGTCCGATATGAATATAATTTATAACCTAATAGCACTTAGGATAATGCAGCTACACATTAGTGAAACAATTTTCAAAATCGGTTCAGTAGTTTCAAAGATTACCGCCTACATCAAACAAATTTAATCTCATAAGTATAGACTGTATGTAATAAACAAACAAAAAAAATTAACAAAATTTAAATGACCCTCAAAATATTATAAATTGCAATTGTAACAAAATATAAGAAAATGTAAAAAAATATTTCTATTTCTTGATGAGGAAGATTGACAAAGGCTTTTGTATTTAAAATGCCACTAATCTTAAGAGCTTTTGAAAATAATCATTTTATAAATCAGCTACGGCGACTGATTACGATTTAGAATACAAAACTTTTGAAAAAAAAATTTTATTGTTTTGTACACTAATGACGAAATTGGGAATGTATTTTAATAATTCCTTAATTAATTAATTGATTCTTATTATACCAGTTTTTCCTTAATCTATTTGAAATTAAAACGGTTAGAAGTAATTTAGTTTCTGAACTTTCTTTATCTACCCTACACTTTAAAAGTGAAATTAAACTTTTTAAAAAAAATCTCGTAAAAAAAGGTTATGCCTTCATAAAAAAGCTACAGATAATAATATACATTTTAAATATCTGAAAGAAACTCACAAATTCAATTCTGTGCATCAAGTTACTCGGTCTGTAGACACCATGGGTAATAATAGTACGGCCTATGGGTTCATTAACTTTCTGTATCTTGGTCTCAAAATCATTTAAATACTTCTCCAAAAGTTCTTTGTGTTCTGGCTTTACGCAATGTAATGCAAGCTCCTTAGCATTCTTTGTGAAACCGGCCAAAGATTCAAGATTCATCGTTGTTTTCAGATTTTCTAGAACTTTCTTGTACTCCTCTTCTCTCTTCACGTTGAAAGTGAAGGATAACGCGTGGAACTTAGCGAGTTCACCGATGGCAGCTTTAGCATAGGGCCAATTCATTGGCTGGAATCTATCGTAAACCATCCAGTTATTTGCAGTTAGGTCTTCAAGAATAAGCATCTCTTCATTTGGGTCTGACTGATACGCAAAGAAGTTGCAGAAATTTAGTCTGTGTACAATTGATACATCACTTTCACTTTCTAATTGTCGGTAGATATCTACCAACCTCGTGTAAAAATATTTCTCTGTAGCGTATATTTTCCACTCATTCAAAGCACTCCGCATCTTCGTGCTTGGGCATGCCTCTTTCACGAAAAGCTTTAGGGTTTCTTTACTATTTTCGGGGAGTAGTTCGACTTTGTATAACTTTGACGTGAAATTCGCACCTTGAGTCGACAATGGTTGAACTTTTAGATCATATTCTAGATAGTTTAAAGCTTTCATACAGTTTTTAAGGACCTTGTTAATTTTTTCTTTCGACATAATGTGGTT
The DNA here is from genome assembly GCA_949316085.1 of Hypercompe scribonia. Lineage (NCBI taxonomy): Eukaryota > Metazoa > Arthropoda > Insecta > Lepidoptera > Erebidae > Hypercompe > Hypercompe scribonia. The sequence continues at coordinate 19,660,153 of OX438982.1, read as the reverse complement.
TGATAATTTATTTTCAACTACCTGTAAAATATAATTTGAATTCACTTTCAAATCCACAATGATTTTATTCATTACCGTTTCAAAAATTAATAAACGGAAAACTAAAACGGAATGGTTGATGAATCTATTAGAAAATAGTTCTTTAACAACTTTGTATATAATCTAGAATCGATTATAAAAATCTCTTTTGAAAGTAGAAAAAATTCGTTAAGCAAATACAAAACCTATGTACACAAAATTTAATACAATGAAATCATTAAAAATACTTTTAATAATTTTTATTCAATTTTGTTTTATAATGACATTGTGAGCTTTGTTGAAGGTAGGATGTAAGCTGTTAAAAAAACAGCAATTACCAGCAACCTCACTAACCACACACAGGTGCCCAGATGAACCAAAATCTTTTTTTGACTAGTTATCTATTATTCCAATAATTAAAAATAAAAACAAATAATTAACCAAAAAAAAGTATTTTAGTATTATAAAAAAGTCATATAAAAGTACGTAAATTTAACTAAAATATACTTTACAAGATTATGAAATATATTCAGCTGGAAATAAACTTAACTATTAAAAATAAAATGGCCATACCTTTGAAACTAATAGACGAGGCGTCGATCAGATGGCACCGCTACTTGTGAATTGATAAATGAAGAAAAGAGCTCATAACTTGCGAGTTTTATGACTACCCGCATTTGATCTTGTTTTTTTCATATTATACACGCTGAAGGTACTTCGGCATAGTTTATTGCATCCAGTACCCATATATTTCTACAATGACAATTATTTTTAACTAACGTTACTCGATAAATGAATAATCCAAAACTAAAAGAATATTTCGATTAAAACTAGTAGTTCTAGAGATTAGCACTTCTAATTAAACAAACAAACTCTTCTGTTTTAAAATAAGTACCTACAGCACCGATGATAAAAAAAACTTTAAAGCATTAGAAAGCATATTTGCCTGCTTGATATTTTTTCTCTTTTCTTTTAATCACCCGTACATTTAATAATAACGTACAAAATATATTAAAAAAGTATATTAAGCATGTAACGAGCGTGTATGTAATAGAAATGTCTGAAGTTTCAAGCAGTTTTAGGGAGTTTGCAAAGTTGACTCAAAGTTTTTTTTCATAATGCTGGCCAAATATTACTAGTTCTTATTAAGTTGGCTTGGAATAGTGTCTTGACATTTTTTGTAATAGCTGTCAAAATTACTATTGTGCCTGATGAAAAGCATGGGCAAAATAATGTAGATAATACAACATGATGACCCTATGGCATGATGATGATGATGATAATGCAACATGATGACCCTATGGCCAGCCTAATGAGGTGTGTTTTCACGACCCGCTTAAAGGACCTGGGATCATAGTAAAAAAAAAACACTTACGCTGGGAGTGAGTTCCAAGTTTTGACTGCTCAGCACAGAAAGGAAGCGCCGAACCACTTAGTTCGAGAGCGTATGTCTCCCACTTTAAAACGGTGGCTTGATAGCCATGCCGATGCCAAAATACCAAGCCATGAATGACACCAACACGTGTTATCATGGAGAGGAAGGGAGAAGGTAGGATAAGAAGGTGATGAGGAAGAGCTCGTCATAAAGCTATGACAAAGACTATAGTAGATTTAAGAAAGAAAGAACATTGACATCTCTTTGTAACTGTGGAGGCTCAAAGGACTCGATGGCTTAGATCTACGTAATGGGATATATACGTAATGGGATCTGCTCGACGCTGCAAGGGGTCGAAAGCGTGAAGCAAACACTGCGCAAATGCATCCCTAAGGCGAAAACAGTACTCCATACAGGAGCAAATCTGGATCTCATAAAGAAGACACAGAGGCTCGGACGAGAGAAACCGACTCACATTGTTCAGTACACGAGACTTCCGTGAGACCGCCTTAGTGAGACCAAAACTAAGATTCATCAAATTAAAATCTAAATTAAAATTAATTCTAAACGTATTTGAATTTGAGAAAGAAGTTATTGATTTAGTCAACAATATTGGCTTTATTTAAATGTAGGTTATTAAAATGTGGTGTATAGCACCTCTGAGTTTCCGTCCATGTATCATCATCATCATCATTTGGACTGAAGGACATCCACTGCCAGACATAAGCCTGCTCCAAGGCTCGCCATAGCAATCAGCGTTGTCCTGTGCTGTCCACAATCTATGTGTATGGATTCACATAACGTCCATTCTAAGGTATTTGAACTGCTTGCCTACTGCCTAATTTTTGCCTCATAATATTTAAACAAGGGCACGATTTCAGAAGTTGTTTATTAGGAAAACCTTAATTTTCTTCATGAGCGTCATGAAAGCGCCTGAACACATACAACAGTTACCACAAATTTACCACAAGACCATTAAAATATGTAGGTACTTAGTTATTAATACAGTTCAAAGAAAACGTTTTCAGTTTCTTCACATCTGATGTTTATAGTATCAGTCATAAAAACTTGCCATAGACTCAGAAGTCTTGAAAATATTTCAGTAAACTCAGGCCTAAAACTAATAAAAAATTCCACAGTGTCATACTGGGCAGTGGGATGGCAGTGACGGACTGGAAACACATGCATCTCGAATACTAGAAGCCGAGTAACCAAGTGTACCCTAGAAAGTAAATTCCGGGTACCTTGATGGACCCCGGGACATCCACGGTCTACAGATGGCCTCTACGCATGATGTGTATAATTCTACTTTTCCTTTTTCTTTTAAAGACTACTTGCGCAATAGGTATATATTCGTAAACAGTGTCGTGCGGTTTTTATAAATAAAACAAGCAAAGTTTTGCCCTGGGTAAAGATCGAACCCATAACATTAGGCGCAGTAGGAAGCGAGGCGACCATCTAAGCCCCTACGTCATCCATACACTGAAAATTAAGGTATCTCGAATGGGTGTGTTGGTGTGTAAATTTCAGTTCTGTAGTTTAGCTCTAAAAGTGGTTAAACAGACACACAGATAACATGAGTCTTCTTTTGGGTATGATTATTCATAGTAGAGATTGTCATCAAATTTAATGAATTAGGTAGGATTGTCGTGAATGAAAGTGTCAATATATTCTCACATTACATTAAATGAATAGAAATTAAACAAAATTTTGAAAATTTAAAGAAACAACATAGGTAATTAATTCATCACGTAAAGTACAAGTCACAGAAAATCTTGAATGAAAGCGCCTTAATATATATTCCGGCAAGTACAAGTTTTACTACTAACAGAATTACGTAGATATTTACATACAATCACTCCCGATTCTCATTCAGGGCAGGCAGAATGCCATTTGACACGATACTACAGCTCGTATTACTAATGGATTCATTGAATCTTTCATGTCCTGTCGCCGGTTACAGGTGCTTGCCACGAATCGTTCAAATCTTCTCCAGTAGACTATTGATCTAGTTAATACATATTTTTGAGAACCTACTAGACCCACCCATGTGTTCGTGTGGTGACGGATTAAGAATACATAGTATTACCACCCCTATTCATCCTGTGGATGTCGTAAAAGGCGATTAAGGGAACCAAAAATGTAAGACAACATCATTACAAAGACAAGGAAAACTTCAAACAAACCCTATTCCAACCCGTCTGGCCAGCGTGGTATAGTAGGCCAAAATCTTCTTGCTAAGGAGTGGCCTATGCAGCAGTGGATTATAAAAGGCTGTTGGTTATGATGATGACTCGGCCCACCTAGTTAAAAGGAGCTTACAAATTCAAAACCCAAAAACTGGACTACTTTCCCCTGATTACGAGTTAGCGTTTTTGAGTTAAGTGTCTCTAGGCCACAATAATTCTTACCTTTAGAGGATACGATCGTTTATTTATTCCATAAAAAAAACTATTGTAAATCAATATAACTTCTTGCATCTTCTTCAAAACACATCTTATCCGTGAAAAATAGATTGCCATCGAAAAATTCAGATTATTTTAGTAATGGTGCTATTACATAGTGTTTGTTCAAATAATTGCAGGTAATACTTATAAGATAAGATAAACATTTGTTGAAACACCTGTATACATGTTATGCAGTGTCATCCTTAGATACTTTTGTTTATCTTAGATTAGTTACCGCCTTACGCTAGACAACAGTATTTTATCAGTACAAAGTTGAATGAATAAAACATCAGGTACTTTTGGGCATATTAAATACTTATGGGATAGAAATTCTACTCATATACTAACTGTTCATGGAAAAATAATGGTTTTTACAAAAAAAAATCTTCTCCTCTAAAGTGATTTCAGCTTCTAATCTGTAGACAGTGGAAGTTAACAAATCTGCTTCAGTTCTCCGATTTATTTACCAGGTATTAACAGTTCTCCTAATCTTGTCTCAGGTCGTGAGGGCTATTTCAACCCAGGACAAGTAATCCACAGAGCCTGATAAACAGTAGAGGACCAGGGGTTTATTAGGTAATAGTGGCACGCTGATTTCAGCACGAACTGGCCGGCTCGACCGGGTCAGTACTACCCTCCCACAGAAGATCAACCTAAAGCGACAGCATCCGTGATGACGTGTTTCGTTCGCGAGTGCGAGACCGAAATACCCATTGAATTATCGTGGTAACTGTGTGAGCCTTACACTACCGTGATGACTATCACGACTTTTACGTCCTCAAGTGGATCGTGAATATGCATCTCACTAGGCCGCCATAGTGTGGGTCACCATACTGCATTGTCCGCATTTGCAATGAGTATGGTGACCACAACTCTTGGATTCTATTCATGCTTTCCATCAGACAGAGTAGAGTCACTTTGGCAGGATCTTAATATAAAAAAAAACCGGTTGTTGTGGAGAGCTTTAGCGATGCCTATGTACAGCAGTGGAAGTCTTTCTTGTGAAACGATGAAGCATGGTCGTTATCTGTGGTTGATCCCATAGATCACGACCATGTAATGGTGAAACCACCAGCCATCTTAAGCCACAAAAAATCGTATGTATGTTATATTTATACGTAACTAGCTGACCCGGCAAACGTTGTTTTGCTATATAAATTATTTCTAAGTAATTTGAGCGGGATGAAAAATGATTAAATTACTAAAATCGCTATTAAAAAATAACGGTTGATTGTAGAAGGGTGAAAATTGAGGATTGTATGTATTTTTATATGTTGTATCATAAAAAAATAGAAATTAAAAATTTTGTCTAAAATATAAAAAAAAAAATTTAGGGTTGTACTACCCCTAACATTTTCGGGGATGAAAAATAGATGTTGGCCGATTCTCATAGATACCGGGTAAGCACAAAAAATTTCATCAAAATCGGTCAAGCCGTTTCGGAGGAGTATGGCAATGAAAACTGTGCCACGAGAATTTTATATATTAGATAGGAGCACGTTTAGAAATATTTAAATATGTTAAGTTAAATCTCGTTTGGGATTAACTGCCTCAGTGGCGCAGCGGTAGTGAATGTAATAGCTGCGCTTGAGGTCTCAGGTTCGATTCCCGGATCAGATCAATTGTTTGTATGATCTACAAATATTTATTTTGAAGTTGAGTTTTTTCTATGTATAATATGTATTTACAAAAATAAAAGTATATACGTTCTATCAGTCGGTCTAGTTATCATAGCACAAGCTCTACTTAGTTTGAAACTAGATGACGTTGTGTGTCAAATGTCCGAAATATTTATATTTATGTATTATTTAAATTTAACAACTTAATGATTATAACGAACTTGCTCGTCGTTCAATCATTTGTCCTGGGTGGAAATTGAACCCACGATACCTGGTATAGTAGTCAGCGCCACTACCTCTAGACCAATAGGCTGGTCAGCTATATATGTGATAGGTTGTGTTCAATGAGATCTTAGGCAAATTAAGAGTCCGAAACAGCATTTGAAACTTAATTAAATTAGAAATAAAACGATATTTTTTTAAACTATATTATAATAAATTAACAGTTGATAAAAGAACCAGGCAATTAGCAATATTAAAAATGACATCTATATATTCATAAAGTACCTACTTTTTTATTGAAAAAAAGTAGTTAAGTATCACATGACAAAAATAAATGATTAAGGTGGTAATTATTACATGAAAATCATTAATAATCACAATTAAATTTCAGTGGAAAATGATTATGGATATCATTATTAAAAATTACATCAAACCTGCTTAGTGCCATCTAACGAACAACATTTCAACTATTTCTTAGATGCATCAGTTAATCCTGAACTGAAGCATCTAAATTCGCGTATTCGTTGTATGTACCTGCATGTTCAACGTACAGAGAGACTTGTGTACTTTTCTATTGCAATAGCATCATTTTCAATATTGACAATTACAGATTACTTGAGCAAGCCCCATTTAATGAAGTCGTTAACAACTCCGTTCAACCGCTTGACATACAAGTCGCTAGCCTTCTCCGCGCAGAAAGCTGACAGTTCCATGTCCTTGTTGACTTTGGGAGCGTCCTTCGCATTAACGGTGACAACTGGCAACGCGAACACAGATATCGTCAGTCCGAGCGGCAGTTTCTGAAACAAAAAAAAAGAACAATAACATATCTGAAATAATCTTAAATTTTGGATTTCTGGCATTCTGAAAATTTTACTTAATTATTAAATTCTGAATAAACATTTCCAATAAGTCCTTTTTTGTTCATGATTATTTGATAATCAATGAAGCATTTTCGGTGTTAAAACTTAATAGACAAACTGGCAAGACGTGGCGGTACGTTACACTGTCGGTGAATACAGAACATAACCGTAAATTCTTCTGGAGACCCTGAGTAGAACAAATTACTGAGTCCTCCAATAAAACATGTTGTAGAAATTTTTTTAAATTAATTCAATTATAGTATTTAAGTTCATCATAATGTTCGGTACATAAAATGTCCGTATATTAGGTTTAATCAGATTTCTTGTCCTAAACAGTTAAAGAAAAAAATATTAAACACTTATGGTGTTTATAACTTCCATAGTTTCAATAAGAAACTAATTACCATCATTCGAAAACGGATTATCCCCTTATGTGTGACCAGCCTGGTATAGCAGATCGAACCCTTCTCCCTAAAGAGGCACATATCCAGTAGTGCACTATTAAAAGCGATTGATGTGATATGGTGGAAGAAAATTTACCAACTGCATGTCTTCCAAATCGTACACTAATATCAAAAGAAACTATGTATAATATTTTGACAAGTATAACTTAATCTACCCCATTATTCCTAAGTAAAAAAGTTTGTAAAAGCTAAAAAAGTATAATATTAATTAACGTTACCTCTGTCAACTCGCTGTCGAAAACTGCTCTGGAGTAAATCTTCTCAGGGTTCAAGTTGAGTCTCTTCATAGCCGCTTCCAGCTCCGAATAATAATGATCAATTAGCCTATCGTAGTACTCAGCGCGGAACTCCTCATCAGAACCAGTGAAGATGAAATATAACAGATCTATCACGGGACTGGCACCCTGCAGAGTTTGGAGGTCCACGATCATAACATCCACTGGAGTTTCCTAAAAAGTAATATTTTTGATAAATACGAGTATCAAGTTATCTTAAAATATTTTATTTTTACAAAAGTATCTGGTGTGTGTGTGCGTGCGCACACAAAGAAATTAATTTTACTTGTCAAATTCAAATTCCAGTGTTTTTTTTAATTCTTAAAGATTGGAATTCAACATTATTAAACTACCTAGTGATAGAATCATTTGTAACCGGGTTTTTTGGTTTAAGTCTAAGCGAAAGGGCGACAATACGATCAGTTTTACGCAACATAATCAATTTTGAACAATTTGAATAATTTATAATTGTAAGAAGTTTTAATAGTAATCTATATGAAGCTTTTCCTTGTTAATTTTTAAATTGAACATGACAGAGCTACGTACAATCCTATTATAAAGAGACAGGTCATAAAAATAATTTAATTAAATAAATAATATTCACCCTTTTAGTTGAAAGCAGAGTCTTTAGATCGACATTATGTAAATCTCTCTTTAACTTTTCCTAAAACAAAAATTAAGAATAGTAAATATTAAAATAATATGAAACTTCAAGGAATAAAATAATCAAAATATTTCTAAGCACCCGAAACCTAAAATAAAAAAATAAATACCCGTGTACTATATATTATTTAAAATGTACAAAAATTATAGTTTATATAAATTTACTTAAATATTTATTGAAGAATTTTTTCCTATTTCTACCTTCAGAACTGCATGAAATACTTCCTTTTTTGAAAATATTTTTACAAAGAAAAAACTTACCTCTTGAACCCTGTGCATCAAGTTACTGGGTCTGTATACACCATGGGTGATAACGTTACGTCCAATTGCTTCGTTGACCTTCTTTATCTTGACGTCAAAGTCCTTTAAATATTTCTCTAAAAGTTCCTTGTTTTCCGGCTTTACCTTTTGTAATGCAATTTCCTTGCTATTCTGCACAAAAGTGGACAAAGCTTCAGGATTCATTTCAGTTTTTAGGTCTTCTAGCACTTTATTGAATTCGGAAGAGTTTTTCTCACTGTAGGCGAAGGATAACGCGTGGAATTTAGCGAGTTCGGTAATAGCCGATTTTGCATATGACCAGTCAATAGGTTTGGACCTATCGTAAGCTGACCAATTGCTTGCAGATAAGTCTTCAAAGACCATAATCTCTTCAAAAGGTACGAGGCTACACCCATAGAACTTGCTGCAAACTAGTCTGTGGCCCTCTGGAACATTGTTTTCCCTTTCGATTGCCTCATAAATTTTCTTCAACTTTGTATAAAAGAATTTTTCTGTTTCGTAAATTTTCCATTCATCCAAGGTACTTCGTAGCTTGACACTGGGACATGCTACTTTCACGAAAAGATGAAGGTGTGGTTGTTCATCATCAGGGAGTACTTCAACTTTGTATAAGTTGGAAGTGTAATTGGCGCCTTCAGTCGAAATTTCTTCGACTTTCAGGTCAAATTCCATATAATTTTCGTCCTTGAGGAGATCCTTCAGTATTTTGTGGATTTTTACTTGTGCCATTGTATAAATGTGATGACAAGTAGTATTATAAGTAGATGATCAATTTATTTCAGTTACCTGCGAAATATAAAGATAAAATAAGATTTCAGTTTTAAAATGACGCTAGTGACAACTGTCACAAACATGAAGCTGTATTTTAAGGGCTATAAGAGGCAGTGAAAAGACAAGAAATTATAATGATTCTATACAACTGATTGATATACATAACTAATTTTGAATTAATTATGAATCAATTTGGAAAGAATCACATTTTTTTCTAGGATTACTTCACATTGGCGGGCTCCCTACAGAGGCTGTTGCCTAACATAGGAGCCCGCGAGAGGAAGTGCGCCACCTATGTGCAGTGCTACGATCCATGGCCCTCTACGGAGCGCCGATATAGCCTATCGGCCTCCTCTCGCTGCCGAGCCGAGCTCAAAGGAGCGCAGCGGATAGTGGCGTGGATTTAGATGGTACGAGAATATCGCACCATCTCGTCCGAGGCGACAACAGTTCTGGCCCGTTTCCCGCCTTTTGATATCCTGGCGGATATGGACGCGAGGGTCTATGACTGTATTCGCGCCATCCACCGGGGTCAGAACGGAGAAGGTCAAGGCGAGCTCGAAATGCGGCGGAACGCTCACCGACAGGTATTGGTACAATGGCGTACGCGGCTGGAACGGCCACAAAATACGCGCCAACGTGCTGTCGGTGCCGTTCTGCTCAAACTCGAAGCTTGGGTAGGTAGGGAGGGAGGTCGCGTCACTTACCGACCGACACTGATATTCACCAGGCATAGTTGCTTCGGTGAGTATCTAAATAAGATCGGACGCGAGGAGACGGCCCACTGACCACTGCGCAGACGACTGGGACTACGCCCAGCACACGCTGAAGGTCTGCCCCGCGTGGGCATCTGCACGCGGAGTCCTAGTCGATGTAATAGGGCGAGACCTGTCCCCGTCAGCAATCGTTGCCGTCATGCTGGTGGGTGAGGAGAGCCGAGCCGCAGAGGCCTCTTTCTGCGAAGCTGTTATATTCCAGAATTCAGTTCCCGATCTCAGATCCCGATCTCAAGCGAAGAAAACGTCGGCGGCATTATGAGCCGTCGACGAGACCGCGAATTGCCAGAGAGTGGACCTCTGGTGATCGATTAGTTGCTGCGGTCGGCGATAGGATAATTTGTTGGGGCCTGGTCGCAAAATGCGATCGAGCCGCAACAAATTAGGACAACCGGACTGATAGGTGGGGAAGCCTTTGTGGCCTCCCTAGGATAGGGTCCGACTAGGCGCGGTGTTGATTCTGGAGGTGACCTGAAATAATATGATCTGGGTCCCCTTCAGAGGTTTTGAGTGGAAACACCACATGCTCCTGGCTCCTGCGTCCCCGAGAAGCCGGAGACCCGATGGGATTTTCTACCTCGACAACAAAAAAAAGAAAAAGGGCTACTTCACATTTGATTCTAGTGAAATTTGAAAAAAAAAAGAATCTGCCCTAATATGGGAAAAAAATAAGAAAGAAGAATACAGTTTATAACAATTTATTCCCTAGGTATATAAACGATTAACGCCAGCGACAATTTTTAATGTAAAAATATTTTTTATTCAATATTTATTAATAAACTAGCTGACCCGGCGAACTTCGTACCGCCTTAGCGTAGCAATGATGCACGATTATAAAAATGATTGATGATGATTATAAATATATTTTTCTCCGTAAGAACCTTCTCCTAATAATAAAAAATACAACAAAAAAAGAATTAGTGAAATCGGGCCAGCCATTCACGCGTGATGCCGTGACCAGGAAAAACGGGTTTCATTTTAATATATATAGATTATAAGTAGTCGCTCTCTACAGCAGCTACTGGTACCCACAATATCACTAAAAATAAATAGCAATATGAATAAACAGAAATTAATAAATAAACTTGTATTTGCTAAACTTTAAACTAGGACTAGAAATAATATTAAAAAAAGAATAGTACCTTCTTATTTAACAGCGCAGCAGTTTGATCGAAGTGCAGCTAAGGTGGCGGGCTAAGATATACTGATGAGGGCTCAGCGACACCCTATATTTATAGAAATACTCGGTGGCGACACCATTTTTCTGTTAGCTAGCAAGATTTTTGAACTACCCACAATTGAATTTAATTTATGTTCATACTTTCGATACTTCGAGATATACATACACTTAGTTTTAGATGCCTATGTGTTATCAAAGTTTGTTTTACGATAATAATAACATTTTCCCATGATAGTATTTGGCAAAAGATACATATTTTCAAGTTTAAATATTGTTTCTTGATTTCAACTCTTTATGTGGGTAGTTTGTTCTAAAATTGTATAGTAATAATGACGGTTGGTTGCAAAGGTCTGTTTTTCATATATCTTTTATCTTTTACGTATTTTTTTCCATCCGCTAATTTGATGTACAAAATTTCTGAAATTTAAAAGCCATGCAGCATGTTTCGTCGTTTCTTGATCGCAAAAAATATAAGATCTTAAATTTATATTAAAATTCAGGTACTTTAACTTACCATAACTTTTACACTAAATTCAAATGAAATGCAGATTAGCAATACTCGTCGTTATATTGCTAAAAAATACTGCTAGGACGACTCAAAATGATACTGATAGGCATAATACGTTTGCAAAATGTTAACGTTTAAAAACTAGGCCTCTGTCTACCCTATCTTATGTGTAAATCAATAATGGACCCTTTTTACATTTTTAAATTGATGCTACCTTTTCAGATTTTCAGAATATGGTGTACAAAGAAAAACTGGTTTGAAATAATCTGAAACACATTAAGTTACAAAAAGCGGTTATCGTTACTAATCTATTGAATGCTTCTGTAGTTGTATATATTTTGAAGAAAATCGTATGGTACTACTTGTGTAGGTGTTGGCTAAACTAGTCAAGATTTAAGCTCAGTCAACTAAGCTAAACTGGGAAATAAACTGTCTGTCAACCGATCAAAATAAGCTTAATTTACGATAGAGATATTTAGTTCTAAGCTTAGTTGCATTGGATCGTCATGCACGACTAAGTTACTTTACCTTAGTTAGGATATTTTAATTTATTTTAGTTAGATTAACTCACATGTACAAAAAATTTGCTAAATTTAGCAATTTTAATTTAGTAGACGGTAGACTAAACCCTGTAACATTATATTACTCGCTTTAAATAGGTTATCTTTATGTCTTAAATTCACAAATAATTTCATATCTCATTAGCTATGTATTCTGTTCTTGTTACTGATACTCGTAATTGTAACCATTTAACTTTTGAATTAATTATCGTTGAACACTATCCAGTATGATTATTGTGAGCCGTTAAAGTTTCGAAATCTGTTAAAGAAAACTTTGTTATCTAACTACCCAACATAGTGAAAAATTTGCGCATGCCCTGGAATAGAATAAAATAGAATAAACTTATTCTACATCAAATTTATATAGATTATATACAATAGCATATCAGTTGAGTGGCCATGTACAAATAGCCGCTTTATCGCTAAAAGCTATTTCTTCCAGACAAGCTTTGGATAGAAAAAATGGACTGTAAAAAGACGAATTCATGAGCAGTTTAGGTTTAAAAAAAATCTGTCACCCTACCAGAAGCAGGCCGGGGTGGCGATGCGAGCGCTGTGGACTACGCTCGCCCTTTGGAGGGCAGGAAGAAAAGGGAATATGAGGGTTCCCACACGGGGGTACATCTACAAGCCGTAGGTGACCCGGGGTACGTTGGGGTTTCAGGGATTTTTTTACTAGGGTGCACCTGGTTACTTGGCGACTGGTACCTGAGACGGCGTACGGTTTTTGGTCGATTCGAGTCCGATAAAACCACCTCTCGGTGGTATCCGTCGGGACTTCTGCACAAAAAAAAGGTGTAAAAAAAATGTAAAATATTTTTAACGACTCAAAAAAAAAATAACAATAGAATGTGTATTCTATTCAATAATAAAATACACATTGAATAGAATACACAATACGAATACAAACAAATACATACAAAAATATACAATATCTACATTTTACACCTTTAATATTACATTTATTGATCATATATTGTAAGAGTTAATTGTTTCAAAGTCATTTCGATTATATTAGATTTTCATCATATTCTTTCGCTTATCGACTTATAAGAAAAAGAAAGAAGAACCTTTAGTCGGTAACAGTTTTTTTGTATGTTAACTACTTTGGAACACCGTGATTTATATCAGAAATGGACAAATTGTTTTTTATTTCAGAGAATATATTTCCTATTTCGACCCATTCTAATTTAAGGTTAAATTGAAGAATGAACAGCACATAGATTATATTACATTAACAGTTTTTCATAGTCCAGTACTGGACATAGTCCTTAGAAAGAAGGTTTTAGCCTGGCCAGTGGGTATAGCCGGCCAAAACTTTCTTAGTAAGGAGAGGTCTATTTGCAGCTGAACTGTTAGAGTATGATGCTTGGAAGTCGCAATAAGCTTTATGACTGTAAGTACAGTACAGTGTACCACCCTGGCTCGACGGAACAATACACTGTTACAATACATTATAGAACAGGGGGTATGTAGGAAATATAAATTTTAAAATTAAACTGCGTTAAATAATTTTAAAGTAATTGTTAAAAAAAATATTTAGAATGAATTTTCCCCCTATTTTGTTTCTCATTTTTCATTTTTATTCCACAGTTTTCATTCTTATTCGGTTCCTATTGTTCGTAAAGTGTTGCAATGGGTTATCCAACATAAAAGATTTTTTCAATTCGAACTAGTTGTTGTCGAGATTAGCGTGTTAAACCAAACAAATGAAACTCTTCCGCTAAATTTTATTAATGTGAATTACTATAAAAATTCTTGTAGATTTTATAGTAGTTTCATAGTAGTGAGGGTATTTGGTTCATCTCATGTAATTTGTAATGCAAAGGATTACAGTTGTATAAATCTTTGAATTAGTTTATTTTTAAGTATCAGCTAAACGAGCTAGCATATCAAAGGTTACCTGGAAAGGAAAGTCACAGCATTCAACATTTTAAAGTTTACAGATGTTCACATAGAGAGTATTTACGAATATACTTTACTCTTTACAATTACAACCTACCATCACTAAATATCTCTACAATAATAGTGGAGATATTTTGCTTACAGTCATAAAGCTTATTGCGACTTCCAAGTGGCATACTCTAACAGTCCACTGCTGGACATTGACCTCTCCTTATCAAGAAGGTTTTGGCCGACTATACCGCACTGGCCAGGTGGGTAGGTATACGATTTATTTCAAGTTTTCCTTCTCTTTGCAGTGATGTTGTCATACATATTTTTACCCTCAGTTGCTTCTTACAACACCCATGGGAATAATAGCAGTGGCGACGCTCTATACGCTTAATCCGGCACCACACGAAGAGAAATTTCATTAATTAGTCTTAATATCAGAAGCATAACTGTGAGATAAATTTTGTTAAGTAGAACCTCGTTTTGTTTTCTTTGTAACGTGTGGAAATCACCTCGGGCCGTCACCCCACCGGGGTTTACGGCGGGATGATGCATCGGAATTGGACCAACTAAAACCACACGGTGTGCCACTCTGCGCCTAAGATATAAGGAATCCGGGCAAGTAGAACCTCCTAGTCGAACCTGAAGAAAGCTAACGTACATACACAGGGTACAGATCTTTACAATTTTTTAAATTTCAAATGAGTTCGTTGGATACTTATAAGCGAAAATGTAGGGTGAGATAAAAACGGTTGATCTCTCTGGTTAATTAGTTTAGGTGCATTAGGAATCTAAATAGTAGCGAAATTAGGTATTCTATAGAAAATCACTAAATAAATAAACTTAACTACGCGTGAAATTTGATTTTAAAATATGAAAAAGCTTACAAAACCTGTATTAATTAAGATAGGCAGGTAGACGAACTTTTTCTAAACACAAAAAATAATATAATACAATCAGAAAGTATATTATAAAACTATACGATCTTATCGTAGTCTGTAATCTCTTACAGGCACTCAAGATAGACCTTTTTTTTAACCTGTGGAAACCCCCTCGGGCCGTCACCCCACCGGGGTTTACGGCGGGGTGGTGTGTCGGAATCGGACCGACTAAAACCACACGGTGTGCCACTCTGCGCCTGACATAGGAGGGATCCGGGAACAGCTGTTATTACGACATCCAGATCCGGTCAAGATAGACCTTACTGTAACTAATACTTAGATAAATCCTGGTACAAAACAAAAGACACAAGTACACATTTTGTTTTCATAAGACTTTGATTCAATAAAACACATATAAACGCACTGATATACTTAAAATTTACTTCTAAAAGCTATAATAACGTATAATTGAATTCCTCTGTTACTTCACTATTAGATGTTATCAATCTTGGTAAATTTATTTATATGAACAATATACCGGGCCCTCTTAGTTCGTATCTTGATTTAGTTATGTCGAAATAATATAGTTATGTATTGTATACATTACAAGTCATACTTTAAGATTTTAATGCATAGAAGAAAGAAAAAGAAATCAGTCGAACTGAACAGACTATTAAAATTAACAATAATACCACGCAATACTTGTTTTTAAAAATACCTACAATGAAAGGAAATAAAAGTCTTCTAATATATTAATCCGGTGTTAAGCTTTTCTTCTGTTACATAGATGGGACTAAAATTTATAGTCCACATAATGTGACTTTTTAACATATGTCTGCCCCATCGGGTATTTACTACGAATTTCATGACCAAATTGTACAGCAAACACTATTGCAAAGTTAATCGAACGCTCTAGAAAAGATTTTTACACATTCATTCAAACATACAATATCACAACTGGAAAAGGATCTCATCTTAAAGCATAACCTTTACCATTGAAGGGAGACTCTGTAGTTTCGAAGATTATTGCTTGAAATGTTGCTCCTACGAGTATATGATAGTGTTCCGAAAAGTAATTGCTCGTAAAACATTGAATTTAATGCATCAAAACCACGACCTAGCAGGCCTTAATGTTCTGGTTGGAAATTTACAAAACCTAGCATGACATGAACACAGCATGAACTATTCTGATGCTGAAAGTTCTAGAAGAAAATTTTGATAATTATCTGAGTCATTCTACCCACACTTATTTAAAAAAATTTGAAATTACGTGTTGACTTGTGTGAAGTACAAAATAGCAAAAACTTCGGCGTTTTTTACTTTACTTTGCCTTTCTTGTTTGACATAAAGTTATTCTGTGTATATTTGACAGTTTTATTTAGTATAATTGCTATTAGTTGTAAATTGTCATCATCAACAGCCTTTTACCGTCCACTGCTGGACATAGGCCTCTTCTTAACAAAGAGGAGTTCATAAAATCGGACGGAGTGCATTCCATTTCTTATTCTAGACAATTGGGAGTCTGATTTAGGGCAGAGGCACGGCTCTCAATGTTAAGGAGTCCACCGTCGGCATACTAATCTTTAAATACTCATTCCCAAACTTGATTTAGGTTTGGGTACTAGTCAATCAACAGTCTTTTACAATCCCCTGCTGGACATAGGCCTCTCCTTAGCAAGGAGTTTTTGGCCTACTATACCACGCTGGCCAGGCGGGTTGGCATAGGGTTTGTTTTAAGTTTTCCTTCCCTCTATAATGATGTTGTCTTGCATACTTTGTTCCCTTAGTCGTCTTTTACGATACCCACGGGATGAATAGGGGTGATAACACTATGTATTTAAGACATCTAACTTAAAAGAATGCATCAGTATGAAAGAAATCCGCAGTTATTATATAGACTATTGTATAAATATATGTAAAGTAGTAAATAAGAGAAACAAAGATATATAAATCTTGCTTAGAATATAATTTTGAATATTATGTTACTTAAGCAAAACTAAATGAAGATAGATATAAATATATAATAAGATATCTAGGATAAGCCATTACAATTATATAAATAGTATAGTACAGTATCATGTAAGCATAGATAATAATTTATATTGTATGTAGCACGATTATTATAACTGAAAAATAACTCTAAGACTATTTGCATACACAGCTTAATAAAGTCCTTGAATTATGACATCAGGGGAAAGTAGAAATAATAAAGGCAGTAACACCCTACGATGGCGGCTGCCAGCAAAATAATAATAAAAAAAAACACTATGAATTTTCGTTACCACACAGACATGTCACAATATAAATTATATTTTTTGTGTTTTATACGCAGCTCTAATAACTATTAATTTTCAATTTGTTAAATAAAATATTTGTATGTAATTTTAATTTTTTTTATGTGTAATATAAGGTAGATAGACACACCAATAAAAAATAAACCATAGATCAATTTTATTTCAGTATTTCAAATAAATAATATTGTTTCTTATTGATTATTTTTTAAACTTATTTTTTAAAATTTGTTAGTCTTACACTTTTAATAATCATGTATCGTTATTGGTGTTTATTTCTTAATGTTATAAATTAATAATTATAGAACATTTGAAATGATGGACCTTTTTTCTAACTACCCTCATTTTAATAAAAAACTCTTCAATATGCACTGATTTTCAGCCGAAACTGAAACCGAACCTTCGGCCTTACTCTCAGTATTCTCCTAAATCGAAACGAAAATTTACACAAACACATTTAAAATTAGCTTTGACTGTGGTTCCATCCACGTATACATATGTCGGTTATCGTAGTGTTTCTTTAAACTGATTTACTTTTTTTATTTGTCAACCGATCGAAATAATAAAAAAACTGAATGTTAACTGAAGTTTACTACATTACGAAAAATTGCATTAAAATCGGTTAAGCCATTTTTGAGAATAGCTTGCACAAACATACAGGCAACCTGACCAAAATTTTAAAATTTTTAGTTCTGTGTTCTGTTACTGTAACAGGCTCCTTTCATTAGGTTTTTTTCAATATCTTTTATGTACAGACATAGACCATAGACGAGCCGGCGGATTATTACTTGAAATGTTGTTCCTATATGATGGTGTTCCGAAAAATAATTGCCCGTAAAACGTTGAATTTAAGACATCAAAAACGCGACCTAGCAGGCTTTAATGTCCTAGTTGCAAATTTACAAAGCCCAGTATAAAATGAACCCAGCATGAACTATTTTAATGACGAAAGTTCTAGAAGAAAATTTTGATAGTTATATTAGTCATTCTACCCACATTTGATTGGAAAATTGTTGTTCTAAGTTCTGTTACTGTAACAGATTTCGTAAGGTTTTTTTTCAATATATTTAATGTATAGACATAGATCATAGACGAGCCGGCGATTTGCGAATCACTTGATTTAAATAAAAAAATAGTAGAAATGGTTTTATTCACACATTTAATTTGAAAATAACATTAACATTAGACCCTACAGTATATATTACTCTTTGAAAAAGTAGATATTTTGGTTATTTCACGATCTTCGTACCACACTTACAAAAATTCGGCAGTATGTAAAACATATACGATTTGGTCCACACCTCGATTCGAAAATAAGAGGCATTTTGATAGGGTTGCCTATAAATGAAACCTAGTAAGTAAGCATTAAAAATAATTTTAAATTTTAAAAGAAATAATGGGATCAAAATAAAAACGTAGGTAGTTATACAATTTATCTTGATAAAAAGATCTGTTGCATACAACAATTATATTATTCTAAGCACCATCTATTGAATAAAAACAAAACTATTGCTAAAACACACTGACCAAATCTGGAATTGAGTTTCCAAATTACTTACGATAATCATAAAACTGACGTATGTTATATTAAAAGGTAAGGTAAAATCCCAGGGCAGGGCAGAGTGGTACTCAATGTCATTATTGTGTTTACAGTGCCCCCTGCACTTAAGTTTTAATTACCTACTTGAGAAAGCGTTACCTTAATCGAGTTATATAGAATCAAAAACGTCAGTCCACCATATCTGAAAATTATGTAGGCATTTTTAAACAATGTCTTTGTAATGTTTTTAACATATTTAAAATTGCATAGTGACATTTTTAAGAGACATCCTCAAATTTACAATTTGTGAATAACCACACAATAGTTAGTTCGGGACTAAACTCTAGATGACGCTTTTAAATATTTTTCAAAACATTTCATTAGATGGCCCTCTTCCTTCCCAATGACTCTTTGGTCAAAGTTTTCTAAACAAAACTAATACTAATATGCAATTTTAACTTAGTGCCAATGATATACGCAAAAGTATTTCAGGATTGTGTAACATGTACAAACAATAATATAGAATCGTACTTACGTATCCGTACAAATAGGAGTACAATGATACTATTAATTAGGCTATTATTTATTATTATTTTCTTTATTTCGTGATATACACATATTTGTTACATTTTTAAATATATATAAAAAACAGAAATACACATTTAAAAATATAAAAAATAGTAGTAGACCACCGACATCGGTAACAGGGACCAAGACACCGGTGGTTAGGGCATTATTATTTGTTACTATAATAGACTATTGCTGAAGGCTTCTCTTTAAAAAATTGTCTCCTTGAGCTTCTCTTTTTGCTTCTCTTCTAACGAGGAGGATGTTTTGCTTGGGACATCGATCACGGAAGGTCAAATTGACTGCTAGGAACCGAAGAACATCAGAATGATTACGATCCAGGTCTGACGACGGTAACTCCAGTACGGTGATGGACGTATCCTCACCGATGGAGATAGAATCCTGCGAAAGCTGGTAACGCGGGCGTTCGCGGCGAGGCGGCCTCTGACTCCTGTTTTTCTGCCGCGGCATATGGCGGTCGCATCGGCGCCGACATCGCTTCTCATTGATCGCATTTAGACTAGCAAAACCTTCACATAGTATAAAATGAGGGCGCTCTCTGTTCTTGTTAGCTTATATCTTTCAAACTACGCAACGATTTTTATTGTAGTTTCACCATCATTTAGATTACATTTCAAGGAAGATTTGTATATAATACATTCGTGGAGTCACGAGGAGTCAACAGAACAGTCCAAAATGTCAATGTTTTGTTAAAACACAGAATTGTTAAACGCTTGTATTGCTGAAACTTACTAAACCTTACTAGATACATCAAAATAATGTACCACGGAATTGCATATCTTCAAAATATCTACATAAAAAGCCGCAATGGTATATGTCTGTATCCTACGGATAACCTATAGAGACCATTTTTATTTTAAGATGTATTTACGAGTTAACTTTTAGGGTAATTTTGATCCGGGCACGCCGTCATTGCGGCGGTAAGACCCCTTATGGAGGATTGGCTCGAGAGGAATCACGGGACCCTCTCATATCGGCTGACGCAGGTGATCACTGGAAAAGGATGCTTCGGAGATCACCTGTGTCTGATCCGAAAGGAGCCAACGCCTGAGTGCCACCACTGCGATGGCCGGACCGTGGACACGGCGCTCCACACGCTGGCAGAATGCCCAGCGTGGGCGGAGCTGAGGCGTGACCTTGTGACGGCCATCGGAGTGGAAACTTTCTCGCTCGGTAGCATGATCACCGCCATGTTGCGGAGCGAGAGCGCGTGGAACTCCGCCGTCTCCTTTTGCGAGCAAGTTATGCTTGCAAAGGAGATGTCGGAGCGGGACCGGGAGAGGTTGAGCACTCTCCCGGTCCGCCAGGCCCGGGAACGTGTCCGGTATCACAGACGGCTCGGGCGCCGGAGATTGCAGAACGATCTCCGTCCTCCATAAGCGCTAGACTGAGGGTGATAGGTGAGGAAATCCGTCATCCGAGCAGAAGTACGCCGGGATAGCAGCGGGACGTGCTACGGAGCACACGCTCTTTTGGAGCAGAAAAGGGGTCATCTGCAAGCCGTAGATGACCCGAGGTACGTTGGGGTTTCAGGGATTTCCTTTCTAGGGTACACCTGATTCCCCGGCTACTGGTACCTGAGACGGCGTGCGGTTTTTGGTCGGTTCGAGTCCGACATAACCACCAGTAGGTGGTATCCGAGGGGATTTCCGCACAGGAAAAAAAAAAAAAAAAAAGGGTAATTTTGATCAATGTAATATTAATCTGACTGCATTCTGACTGCACGGTTGGCCTAGTGGTTTAAGCGGTCCGGTGGCCTGTAGCCAAACTAAATAGGGACCTACTAGAGGAGGCGGCCATCATCCACTCTTGGCTGTCTCCACAGACCTCGGCCGAGGAGGTTGACATAGGGGCTGGTCGCTTCCGCGATGCGGCCATGCCCTGCATCCGAGGTTGTCGGCCTCCACGGAGGGGGATTTACTGGTGGTCCCAGGAGTTGGCGGACCTCCGTGCGGCCTGTACACGTGCCCGGAGGTCCTACACTCGTAGTCGGCGGCGACACCGTGAAGAAGATGGGGAGGATCAGCTTCACGAGAAGACAGAGGCGCGGAAAATTCTGAAGCTGGCCATCAGCCGTGCCAAAAAAATTTGAGAAAAGAGATGCTGGAGGGTCTCGATCGTGACCCCTGGGGTCGCCCTTAACGTGCGGCGCGACAAAAGCTCCGCACGTCGGGCCCCCCCCCCCCTTACAGAGACACTCCAGCCCAACTTCCTGCAGGAAGTGGTCGAGGAGCTTTTCCCGCATTGGGCGGAACACACACCCCCGTCGATGGCCTCCTTGGTCAGAGACGACGGGGGATGGAACGAGGATAATGTTCCACCCGTCAGGGAATTGCAAATCGGGGCGGTCGTTCTACGGATCCGCTCTAAGAACACCGCCCCTGGGCCAGATAGGATACCTTACCGAGTGCTGGTGCGAACCCTCGACCACATGTCGGATCGCCTTCGGGAAGTCCTAAACGCCAGCTTGGCGTCTGGGCGCGGGAAGCTGGTCCTACTACGGAAGCCGGGACGGCCGGCCGATTCGGTTGCGGCCTATAGGCCCATCGTGTTGCTGTACGAGGCGGGTAAATTGTTTGAGAGGATACTCTCTACTCACATCGTCCAGCACCTCTGTGAGGTGGCGGCGTGCTGTTGGCGGTATCGTTGGACATCACCAACGCATTTAATAGTCTACCATTTAGCTGCATTAGGGAAGCACTCCACTACCACGGGGTGCCGGAGTACCTGAGGCGGCTTGAGGCAGACTACCTACAGGAGCGTACTGTCATATAGGAGGACTGAGACGGTGTTCCGAGGTGGCGGCTCATGTCGTGCGGTGTTCCACAGGGGACCACTCCTGTAGAATATGGGATACAACTGGGCCCTTCGAGGTCGTCTTTCCCCCGGGCTGGGCGTAATTTATTACGCAGATGAAACATTGGTCACGGCCCGAGGGATGAACTTTCGCGCTGGCCACCACGTATTGAGGCGCTTGGTTTGTGGGTGGCCCTGGACAAGACGGAGGCCCTTTTGTTCCATGGGCCCCGTCGTGGTCCACCGTCCGGCTCCTCCATCGTAGTCAATTCGGTCCTCGTACCGGTTCAGGCCCAGATGAAGTATCTGGGCCTGATCCTTGACGGCAGGTGGCTCTTCGACGAGCACTTCTGACAGCTTTCTCCAAAGCTGATCGGCGCTGCTTCCGCTCTTGGGCGACTTTTGCCCAATTCGGGTGGAGGCAGCGTCGCGACGAGACAGCTATACCTGAGGGTTGTCCGGTCAATGGCGCTGTATGGTGCACCGGTGTGGGCGGCGGCTCTGACCGTCCACAATAGGGCTCGCCTCTAGCGTCCTCAGAGGATATTGGCGGTTAGAGCCATACGCGGTTACCACACTGTATCAACAGAGGTGGCGTGCGCCTTAGCCGGAACTCCCCCGTGGGATTTGGAGGCGAAAGTGCTCACCAAAGTTTATCGGCGAACGGCAGACTTCCGGGTGCGTAGCGGCATCCGGCCCCCGCCCGAAGAGATACGCGAGTGGCGAGAGGCCGCTCGTCGAGCCACGATGGCTCGTTGGTCGTCCCGGCTGTAGGCTCCACGTGCTGGCTTTGCCGCCGTGGAGGCTCTCCAGCCAGTCATCGCCGAGTGGGCAGGGCAACAGAACGGGACCATTTACTTACGACTGACGCAGATCCTTTCCGGGCACGGGTGCTTCGAAAAGTATCTGCACTCGGTCGCCAGGAGGGAATTGAGTCCCGCCTGTCACCACTGCGACTGCAGTGAGGGCTCGGCTCAGCACACGCTGGCGGTTTGTTCCGCCTGGGCGGCGCAGCGTGGTGTCCTCACTGCAGTTATTGGAAGAGATCTCTCGCTACCGGCCGACATACGCTCCATGGTCGGTAGCGGCAGTTGTTTTACCGCTGTCGCAACCTTCTGCGAAGACGTAATTTCGCGGAAGGAGGCGGCGGAGAAGGCCTGGAAGGATGACCTCCACTCGGTCCCAATTCGCCGCCAGCGAATCGGGCGGTGGGCTTGAGTGTGGCTGCTGGTGGACGGGACGGGTTTTCTCCTCCATCCGCTATAGTGGCCAACCGCGAGGAGACGACGTCCGCGTGTGCCGTACGTCGCCTAAATAGAAAGGTCATCCGCAGAAGGTGCCCGTGGCAGCGGGCAGGCGCTAGGAGGGATTTGGATGTCGTAATAACAGCTGTTCCCGGATCCCTCTTATGTCAGGCGCAGAGTGACACACCGTGTGGTTTTAGTTGGTCCAATTCCGACACACCGCCCCGCCGTAAACTCCGGTGGGGTGACGGCCCGAGAGGGATTCCACACATTAAAAAAAAAAAGTGGTTTAAGCGGTCACCACGCCGCTCTTTACCGTGTTGAATGTTGTAGGTTCAAATCCCACATGGGACAACACCTTGCGTGATCCATAAACTTGTTCTGGTTCTGGGTGTTCATTGTGTACGTTTCTTGTATGTTTGTAAAGTCCCCAGGATTTATTTCAAGTGCGGGCGTTGTCTTTAAACAAAAAAAAAAGAAAAACCTTTCTATAATTAAATATCTTAAAAATCCTGTACACCTAATGTAGACCAAAATTGACACCAATGGTATTTCACTAAAATCATAAATAAATAAATAAACATTTAGAACATTTGACACACAACGTCATCTAGTTTCAAACTAAGCAGAGCTTGTGCTATGATAACTAGACCGACTGATAGAATACGTATATACTTTTTTTTATAAATATGTGGCGACTTCCACATTACAGCACAAAGAAAAATATACAACAGCGCCATCTAGCGAAGATACATCGAACTACGAAGTATGAACGAAACGCATGAATGTAATGAACTACAATGCAACTACTAATCCTGTATCGTGATATAGAGATTCGCGTAACAATTAGCATATTTACAACATCCCAACATCAACCGTTGAGCCGTGGCCCACCAGGCATTATCACCTCGCCTGGTCGGAGGATCCTCCCTTTGTGTCAGAGGGACATGACACCTGTCCACTACACAGTGGAATCGCTACAAATACAAATATCGCTACATATTATACAAGGAAAACACTTAAATTTCGAAACAACTAAGGGTCGATTTATACTAGCGCAGAGTCGAAGCGCATCGAAGCGTCAAATTTTTTACAACTGAAGCGAAGCCGCACGAATGCGCGCGCATTCGCACGAATACGCGCGCACTCTCACGTGTAGTAATAGGCATCAACAGCTTTTTCCCAAGCATTATTTTTGGAATGTTTGTCACTATAATTTTTAGCTTTTGTATTAAATAGGCATTCATATTTTTGCACCAGGTAAATTAATTTTTCGTCCGAGTCCATTGTGATTAACACCGACGCAGGCCAATTTCCGACTGATGACGCGTTGGTTCGCTAGTGGGCGCGGATATACGAGAATGCGCGCGCAAGCGCGCGAACGCGCGCGCACGCGCGCGCTCCAATCAACGTTGTTCGCGCGCAGACGCGCGAATTCCGACGAATGCGCGCGTCTGCGCGCGTCTTTTTAAAATCTCCGAAGTAATGTGTGCGTTACGCTGTGGAGTTAAGGTTGAATTTGTTATGTTAAGTTTTGGATAGACGCTTCGATGCGCTTCGACTCTGCGCTAGTATAAATCGACCCTATTTAAGATTTGGTCCGACCTGAGAATCGAACCCGCGATCTCGACCACAGCAGTCGCATTCAATACCGCTGCGCCACCGAGGCAGTCGTTTTCACGAAGTACCGAAGTAGTTGTACAATTAATTTCTTAGAAGATATCTGATTATTAAAATACATGAGTAGGCAGAGCGGCCATTGTTGGTGGCACCCGTGCGAAGCCGGACGAGTCGGCTGTGAGTTGTGAAATATTTATATTATATATAGATATTACAGTTTAGTGCATTATAATTTACTGAAACACTTTTTTCCCGTCTTCATTTCTTTCAGTAGTATATTTTTTTAAGTAAATATTCTCATGAAATCCGTCATGCATCTGACAAATGGATCTTCCATGGATTGAACCATCAGAACACTATGTGGGAGATGTTTCAAGTTGTAATGTCACCAAGTTTGTCATCTGATTATCATTAGCCCCAAGTAACCTAGGTAAACCAGATTATAAAAAAATATGAAGGAAGGAAGGAAGGTGGCTGGCAGCGGATGGATGCGAATTGCCCAAGACCGGGATGGTAGGCGTTCCTTGGGGGGAGACCATTCAGCAGTGGACAGCGATAGGTCGATTGAATGGAATATAAAAAATATTTGAAGTTCAAAAAAAACACATACTTAAAACACGTTATAATTTATTAAATTACCAACTTACAAAAAAAATACTACTCACAATATTAAAAAATTACTATTTTCATGAAGTACCTACTTTTTACATCTGAAAAAAGTAGTTAAGTTTAAAATTATATCACAATAATTACCAAACATTAAAATATTCTAAACTTTTGTACTTTTCCATGGCAATAGCATCATTTTCAATATTATAATTACAGATTACTTCAGTAAACCCCATTTCACGAAGTCGTCAACGACTCCGTTCAACCTTTCGACGTATAAGTCGCTAACCGTCTTTACAGAGAACGCGGCAAGTTCCATGTCTTCGTCGACCTTGGGAGCCTTCTCCGCAGACACCGTCACGACTGGCAGCACGAACACTGCAACGGTTAGAGCGAGTGGCAGTTTCTGAAATGAAATTACATTATTCAATTTTTTTATATAAGTATATCATGATATCACCAATCTTTAGCAGTCTACTGCTAGACTACTATACCACGCTGACTAGACGAGTTGATATAGAATTAGTTTCACGTTTTCCTTCTCTTACAGTCTGAAAATAATACGCTGCCACGATAACCGTCATACATTTTACATCCACAAGTGGGTGTGAAAAAGTATCTCACCTGGGCCACTATAGTCTGAGTCACCATAATCATTCCGAATATAAACAACATAGTATCCACACTTCCTAGATTCTATTCATGCTTTCCATCAGGCAGAGTAGATTCATTTATAAAGGGATTCAAAAAAATTGTCATGAATATAAAATTTTTCTTCCTTGCATTCTTTCTCTATATGACAAAAATGAGTAAGGAATTATGAAAATTGAAATGTTTAAAATTATCTCTTGTTATCTCCTGAAAAGACAAAAGAGGGTACACAAAAAATAATGTCTTTCATTTCTACTTAGTGAAAATTTTTTGTTCAATTTTGCTTTCATTATTATTGTCATACATACTTATTACTGAACTTCAAATTATAATGAACTATCTAAGAATCAAAGGTTTGTTTACTTAAAACCTTGATTTTAGAGAACTATTTAAAATCTCAATATCATTATTTAAAAACTACTATAGTAATTATACTCGATAACAGAAGAATAAGTTGCATTAGAAAAATTAGTCACCTCTTGCAACTCCTGGTCGAAAGCCGCCCTGGAGTAAATCTTCCCAGGATCCATGTGAAGTCTCTTCATAGCCGCTTCTAACTCGGCATAATAATAATCTATAAGCTTATCGTAGTACTCGTCACGGAATTTCTCATCAGATCCAGTGAAGATGAAATATAACAAGTCTGTCACCGGACTAGAACCTGTTAGAGTTTGCATATCCACGATAATGGCTTCCAAGGAACCGTCCTGAAAATAAGGATAGAACGGTATTATATATAGTTCAATAATTTAGATTGAACCTGTCGATAAAAATATTTCTAGGGCCTGCAGCTGTAATGTCGACAATAGTTTTGCCAAATTTGCAAATAAAATAAATATAGAAGAAAAAAAACATAATTGAGTGAATTATGTAATCTGAAGTTTCACAAATTCAAAACTTAGAAAAGAAATTGAATTTATATAAATGTATCAGAATATATATTTCTATAAATAAAAAATAAAATAAAATGAGTAAGAGTCAAAATAAATTAAAGCGTTAATCATTTCATGATTGGATAATCCATGGGATCAACCTTTGGGACGAATTTGTGGACATACCTACCACTCTGAAAACATCAACTGACTGATTGATTACAAATCTTATTTAAAATGTATCAAAATATAAGAAATCTGAAAATCTCGATGTTGATAAATTTATTGTCGGTCGGTTGAAAATATAAGGTAGATAAAAGCTTATCAGGTTGGCAGCAAGCTTATATATATATATAATTAGTTTGTATCAAAAATAGAATAAAAATATCAAAAATGACAAATGTAGAATCAATCAACAGTCATAGAAGATGTTCAAACTATAGAAAATTTATAAAGAAAATCCAAAGTTTAAAGTCAACCGTATTCGATTTGGTTCTAGAAAAATATTTATTTTCGCCATACCTTCAGAAATTCACAATTAAAACAACAACAGCAGATTAAAAGTGAAGTTTTTTTGTTTGAAAGAAAATCTTACATCTTTGGTCCTGTGCATCAAATTACTCGGTCTAAAGACTCCATGAGTAATAACATTATGATTAGAAGGTTCAACAGTCTTCTTTATCTTTGCTTCAAAGTCCTTTAAATATTCCTTCAAAAGCTCTTTGTTTTCTTTCCTGACCTTTTTCAATGCAACTTCCTTGGCGTTCTTTACAAAAAGAGCTAAAGAATCAGGATTCATTTGAGTTTTTATTTCATCCAAAACTTGATTGAATTCATCAGGATTACTCTCGCCGTATGCGAAGGATAGCGCGTGAAATTTAGCAAGTTGCGAGATGGCAGCTTTTGAAAAGGACCAATCTACTGATTTGAGCCTATCGTAAGCTAACCACTTGCTTGCAGTTAGATCTTCGAGAACCATCATCTCTTCAAGAACAAGTAAACTAGAGCCATAATACTTGCAAGCGAGTAGTCTTTCTTCACTCGGAACACGGTGTTCGTTTTCAATAGCTTTGTACGTTTTTAACAACCTTGTATAAAATAATTTTTCTGTAGCGTATATTTTCCACTCGTCTAAGGTACTCCGTAGCTTGACACTGGGACATGCCACTTTCACGAAGAGGTGTAAGATTGGTTTATCATCTTCAGGGACAACTTCGACTTTGTATAAATTTGATGTATAATTCGCACCTTCACTCGAAATTTCTTCGATTTTCAGGTTGTAACTCATATAACTTTGATCATTAAGAATGTTTTTAAGTACTCTGGTGATTTTGTCGTGTGCCATGGTTGAATTTTGATAATAAAGTAGACCAAGTAGAATTTACTTCAAATACCTGTAAAATAATAATATATAGATCAAAACAAAAACATAAATTAACATTGATGTTAGTCAAGAATTCAATTTTATTTTATATCTTTTCCTTTCTCCTAAAGACTACCCGCATTAGGAATATATTTTGTGTCGTGGGGGATTTTGCAAATATGAAACCTACAGTAAACCTACAAAGGTACACAGACTCGGGACCCCAATTTATGGAACACAAGTATTGTGTAGTGTTAGATTCAAACCTAAAACTCTATACACACACAACGCAGTAATATATGTATATACTAAATTAATTTTTTTGGGTAAATACCTACATTTGGTACATTACCTACCTCACTTTAGCTTTATATTTTTATTTTAAATATCTAAAAAAAATCTAAAATTCCACCTCAGTTTAAGATAATGATCAAAAATATACAATTAAAAGTAAAAAAACCGAAAAGTAGTATCAGTATCAACTACGAGTAATCGATCAATACAATATACGACATTGTAACAACACAACATAGATCAAACAACTTAATTGCAGCTAGTAGCAAACTGACAAAAAACGTAAACTAAAAATTATGATGGACCCAAAAATATCCTATAAAACGTCTTGAAAACCCTGAAAAAGTACACAATATTACCAGTAGCAAAGCCAGTAAAAATTATCCTGTTTACATCTGCATCAAACCGCTGTACAGCTGTGTAGCGGTACCAAGTACATTATAAAAATCGCAAAATAAAGTTACGACAACTAAAAAGCTTCCATATTAATGTGAAACTAAAAGAAATATGGCTTTAAATAAAACATAAGACTAGTAAAGAAAATTGATACCTTTTATACAATTGGAATGATTGCAGGAAGTTGCTGCGAAAGTGGCTACGGGCAGGAAAAAACTGAAGAGAGGCCAGCGACGCTCTATATATACTCTGTTACGACGCGACTCGTCCGTGACCCGTGAATATTACTAACTACCCACATTTTTTCTGATTTCTATTTATGAAATAAAATCACAGTCGACTGTAAATCAAGTGATTTTTGTCATACGTAGGTTAGAGTTTAGCTTTTTTCAGATGATGCATAAAGACTCTATTTTGCCTGTTCAACATTAAATGTAGAAATTATTTTAGGAATGATAAGTATATTATAAAAATATCTTTCTCGTTATGTGGGTATTTTCTCTTTCGTTCTGTAATTATAATGACGGTTAGCCGCAAACACATATTTTTCAAATAGTAATTTTTCATAACGAATTTTTCAATTCTGTGATGGCATGTACAAAGGTCTGAAAATTTATCTTATGATTATGCAAAAGACTTTTTGCATCAGCTACTAAAGCTTTTAGCCTTAGCGGCTTAGAGTCTAAGTTGATGAATCTTTTCATGTGGTAACGGATTGTAAATACAAAGTTTCACCACCGTCCAAGAATACCAAGTAGCTGTCATAAGATGCGATTATGATAGCAAATTATGTAGGATAACAACACTGAAGAGAAAGAAAACTTGATAGGAATCTTATTCCAACCCATCTGGCCTGCGTGGTACAGTACGCTATAATCGCCTTTTTAAGGAGAGACCTACATACAGGAGTAGAGTATAAAAGATTAATGATGTGATGTGTGAATGAATAAGCCTGTCAGTCAGGTCAAGTAATGTTAAAGATTATTCAATCTATGCTGTAACCTACCTACATCAAGTTTTTCATCTTTGAAGACACATAAGAAGCTGCAGGTAGTAACTGTGGACCTTTTACTTTTCTTCTTCTATCGAGCCTACATTATTCCCAAGATTATTTTGGGTCGGCTACTAATTCAACCGATTTTTATCTGAATAACAGTTTTTCCACGAAGTAACTGGTGTGGGACCGCCACAACCCTAAGAGCGAATAGAATTCGGTGGCCGAACCAGTTGTCAGTATATCTAAGGAACTATCGTTATTGGGAGACTAATTTCCTAATAACGATTGTCATAGATGTTGATGACAACCGGGACCAAATAACCTGCTCTTTGAGGTACGGGCGTAAAACACTGAAAAACTGCCATACTAATTTTAAGAAAAACACTTTTACACTTTTGAGCCGACCCGAGAATCAAACCTGAGACCCATTGATTGGCAGTTACATGCTCTAACTACTAGACCAACGACGCAGATTTCACTTTCCATGGTACATTATTATGTACTGCATACGGGAAACACATAATTGTTTATACTATTTATACTAATGTGCAAAATTTATCAAAAATGCCTAATGAGACTTGAAAAAAATTTTTTTGGGTCAGACACAACAACCTGGGTACTTCAAGAAGACAATGATCCAAAATACACGTAGTAAATTGAGCAGTGAGTGGAAATGGCAAAATAAAATCACTACCGCGGCATGGTCGGCAATATCTCCAGATGCGAATCCAAAAGAAAATGGGTAGTCCTACATTAAAATGCAATTAAGAGGAAGGCCAGTATTCACGGAGAAGCAACTGTGTTATCAAATTAGAAAGATATTTCGTTCTTTATCATAGAAGTACGCGGAAAATGTCGTCAAAAGTATGGAAAAATTTGATTGGATGTATATTTAGTATAAGGTGGTGGTGCGATGACCTGGTGAAGGTCGCGGAAAGCTACTGGGCGCAGGTAGCACGGCACCGGCTGTTGTGGAGAACCTTGGGAAGCTCCAGCAGTGGACATAAGTCTATAGTATACTCGTATATTTATTTGCTAACACTTGAAAAAAATTATTTGTACGTCTTTTATAAATAAATTTAAATTGGGGCGGAGATCCGAAGGGATTTTCCACCCTGTCAACGAAAAAACAAAAAAAAACAAGGTATATAAAACTTTAATTTTTGCAATATACATATACCTACCATGATACAAAAATATACATGGACAATTTATACTGGCCAACGGAATAAAAAATTCATTTGAAACGGTTCAAACTTAAGTATTTCAAATTATAATGGTGTATATATTTATGAAAGAAAAATGTCTAAATGCATATAAATGTGTGTAAAAAAAAGCTATACTACGCTATAAGACGGAATAAGATAACGACTTCTAAGTAGCATAACAGCTGTTAGCTTGTTCTAGAATGTTATAACAATATTTTACCCACTTCTAGAATTAAATAATCTGAACACAAACTTATTATCCAAATATTCTGTACTCGCTCCTGACTTCTTAGTTCCGTAGGGTGTATAGGGTTCCCACTAATAACTTAGGGTCACAAGTCAACCTCACCTACAAATGGTACACCTGTTGATCGATGGACGAGGCTCTGGCAAACAAAAATAGGCGTTTCATATGCCTCTGCCTACCCTTTCAGGAAAACAGGCGTGATTTATGGATGCATGTATCCTCATGACTTGATTCCATGTAGTGACAGATTAAGAATACGAAGTTTTACTACTTCTATTCGACCTGTGGATATCTGAAAAGCAAATTAATAAAGGAAACTACACAAGACAACAGCTGTGTAAAGAGAAGAAAAACTTGAAACAAATCCTTTTTTTTTTTTTAACGTATGGAAACCCCCTCGGGCCGTCACCCCACCGGGGTTTACGGCGGGGTGGTGTGTCGAAATCGGACCGACTAAAACCACAAGGTGTGCCACTCTGCGCCTGAGATAGAAGGGATCCGGGAACCGCTGCTATTACGAAATCCAGATCCCTCCTAGCGCCTGCCCGCTAACGCGGGCACCTTCTGCGAATAAACTCTCCATTTAAGCGACGTACGGCACACGCGGACGTCGCCTCCTCGCGGCTGGCCACTATAGCGGTTGGAGGGGAAAACCCGTCCCGTCCACCCGCGGCCGCATTCAAGGCGGCATGAGGCGCTGGTACGCGCGCCTCCGCCGCCCAGTTCGCCGGCGGCGAATTGGGTCCGAGTGGAGATCGTCGTCCCGGGCTTTCTCCGCCGCCTCCTTCCGCGAAATTACGTCTTCGCAGAAGGTTGCGACCGCGGTAAAACAACTGTCGCTGCCGACCATGGAGAGTATAACGGCCGGTAGCGAGAGCTTGAAACAAATCCTATACCAGCCAGCGTTGTATAGTAATTTAAAACTTTATTTCTGAGGAGAGGCACATGTCTACCAGTGGACTGCCAGATGCTGTTAATATTCATGACTAATATTGTAACATTGCGAGATATTCGTTTTTCTTTTGAATATTAACCAAAACCAAGTCGCGGTCAGTTAAACAATTTCTTTTGTTGCGTACCCAACACTGCGTTGCAAATTAAAAGACAAAACTAGCATCCGTCTATGTGATATTTTAACACCATTATTATCCACGCATATATTCAAGACTGTTATCCTAGACTTATAAACAGAGAAGTATTAAATGTCCACATTAAATAAAAAAATATTTCGAACATTTGACACACAACGTTTCAAACTAAGCAGAACTCGTGTTACGATAACTAGAGTGACTGATAGAGTACTTATATACTCTTTTTTTTGTAAATACATACGTATTATACATAGAAAACACCCAAACTTCGAAATGAATATTTGCAGATCATACAAACGTTTAGTCCGACCCGAGAATCGAACCTGAGACCTCAAACACAGCAGTCGCATTCACTACCGCTGCACCACTGAGGCAGTTTCAGGCAGACACATTGTTTATTATCATTTTTATTTTTATAATCTTTATTTTTTCGTTGTTCTGGTGATTCGTTTGTTCCTTTGGCCTCTAGCAAAAGAACAAAAAAAATATCTGGGCAGTGACTGCCGCTGCCCACAAATGTCTACAACTCAACAGTAACAACAAGACGCGTTGCTAGCTTCTGAGAAAGTATCCCTATTGATTTTATACCTAGCAATTAAGGAGCTAGGCAATTTGAAAAGAAAAGTTAGAAAGATTGGAAAGCAATTGTAATATGGATCGATTGAGGAGTGTAAGCAGTAGCTCGATTAGGTCATGTTCAAATACCTCTTATTAAAAATGGTTGTTCTCGAAAAGTCCAAGCCGTCTAGTCTCTAATTCTTAATCATTTGCAGTGAAAATTATGTTACATTTAGGCAATAATCTTGTTTTCATTAAAAAATTGCTATTATATGTTATTATGACGTTAAAAAGACTGCTGTATTAGCGATAAGGTCGCCATTTGTAAATGTTCATAATTTAGTGTACCTTCATAAGAGTAGTTTGGTTAAAAAACGAAAAAGGCGTGTGCCATAAATAAGTACTTTAGGAGGGTACACTTTACCTGATATAGTTTTCATATTTATTTCTGTCTGGCCAACTGACAATACTCGTAAGAAATTAATGGAATAACGTCCATCTGCCTGTCTTTATGTCTATATTTTAGCCACGCATGACCCAAAAGTCAAAATGGGCCGGTCATGTCGAACCGAAGGTCGCTGGAAACGAAGCGTGCTACAGTGGAGACTACGTTTGGGCAAATGTAGTGCGTAAAGCGACTGACGACTTGAAGAATGTAGTTGGCAGCGAAAGTCTGCGGATTGCACAAGACCGGGATGGCTGGCGCTCCTTGGGCTAGACCTTCGTTCAGTATGGAAGGTAATAGGTTGATATGAAGGTACAAAAACCAATTGAACTGACCTTTTCTTTGTTTTTAACATGTGGACCCCCACGGGCTGTCACCCCACGGGGCTTTGTGGCGGAGTGGTGTGTCGGAATCGGACCGGCTAAAACCACTCGGCGTGCCACTCTGCGCCTGCAACAGATTTGCCTAACTTAATATAAATTTAGCATAATTGTAGGTCATCTCTATGAGAATGGTTGATAAATAATTTTTACCTTGAAATTCAGCAACAAGTGCCTAAAAAGAGGGAATGAAGAGTTCAAATATGTACTTAGGCCTAATAAACTATAGGTACGTGATAACTTTTTTGATGTCAAGAAGGTACTTTGAACAACGTCGAGTAGTTATAATCCTAAGTAGTAAAAGTAGAAAGGTAATTCTATTTTGTGATCCTTTTATCTCTCTGCTACACTTTACATACTTAAACACCTAAGCTAATAATAATGAATTTTGAAGAACTTAAAAGAAGAAAAAAGAAAATTTGTGAGTTGCAAAGTAGGGGTCAAGTATGTATGGTAGGGAAATCAACCATCTAATTCTGGTAAAGACATAAACCCCAACTAAACAATGTGGTAAAGTAAAAATCCGAAAGCGTAAAATTGTATAAACAAATTCAAAAACTCAGGTACATTTTATGTCTTTTTAGCATTTCTTGTACTAAATTCTCTCATAAATATGTAAGTTGTAATTATTTTTGCAACCTTTTTCAAGTTAACTTTCATTTGAGACCTCATTCGATAGATTTTGTAGAAAATAAACGTTTCAAAACAAAACAATATAAAAAAAGAGCCAAATTGGGTACCAAAATTTTTTTTTTTTTTAATTTTTTGAGGTAGTACAAAAAAGTTTAGTTTTTAGTGAACAGGTGAACGATCCCTAAATAGAAAGAACCAATGATATCAGATCTTACAGGTTTAAATTGCTTACTGAAGTTACATGGTTCACTTAGATCTTATTAGATGATGTTGAAATCAAAAGTTTTTTAGGAAAACTTTGAGATTTTGTTTGTATGCCTACTCAATGGAGCGTTACTGTTATGGAACTAAATTTGACTAACACCAATCGTACCAATGACCACATATTGAAAGACGGAGCGTAGCTATACCCCCTGCAAAGTGACCTAACGACTTAGTCAAAGTTGCAAGTAACCGTTGGATGTGGACAGCACAGGACCTGTTTGTATGGATAATCTTAGGAGAGGGCTATGTCCAACAGTTTTGGCTGAGATGAATTTTTATAGAAGTGTTAAATTGATAAATCAACTTAATATTTTTATACAAACCGATACAGAAAACTATCGGATACTGATTATCGATTATATAGAATCTTATAGAACTTTTTTGTTTTTATATTTTTATTTATTAATTTTATAGACATTGAGCTCCAATATTTATTCAATAAGCAATCCCCTTCAGACACTGTTTTTATTTATTTTTCGCGTCAGTTTGTTACTGGTTTTTCATCAATGCAATCACAATGTAACACATTGAAGCATGAGAGGGTACGGTTAATAATTTTTTAATTTACTTTTGCTCAGCGTACTTTACTTTGTACATAAGTGTTATGTTCGTGAATTTGTTTTTACCTTATATACTAACTACACAAGGATATACTGACTCCATTTTGTTCGAGTATAGAACATAATAAACTTTTTGCTGGTCATTTTTTCGATTTATCGTCAATACAAGGTCATTCTCTTACTTCTACCCTCCATAAAAGCAACGAAATAATTGCTTAACCCTCTTTTTACACTGCAATATTCAATATCAATATCACTGCAATATTCAATATTCATTATTAGGTATTGGAGCTGATGCCCCATCATTTTTCATTGTAGAGGTAGGATGCAACGAAATGCTATCTGTATATGAACGTCGGTGGTCTGGGGGTCGCATCACACAGGCGCACTAGTGTTAAATGTCCAGTGATGATCTCCATATGTTGCTGTTAGGTTAGTAACTCTTCGTCGCATGGTCCCCCCTTAAATTAGTCGTTAGAGATTCCATTACTCGTGATTGGAGCACGACTAATTGAATCAATAATATTGAAAGTATCGTGTTACATCCAAACTAATTTACAGCCTAAACGACTAAATTGATTTAAAAATTCTTTCACCTATGAAAAACAACATATCATTACATAGTAAGATAGACTATTTATTATCGCGATAACCGAAATGCAAGTCATGCACAGAAGCCATTATAATTTATCTTATTTTTCATCAAATACCATAGTGGAAGAGTGGGTAGTATGGTTTTTAATCACTTCTCCCTTTACACGGTAGCCATCTTTATTTCTTTTACTGCGTTATTAGGTATCAATTATTTTAAAAAGACTTTAAATCGGTTGAATTATACGCACCATTGCAGTTATCAATTAAAATTTTGAATAATCACGTTCAGGAGGATGAGAGTAGGAACGTCTCCTAAACACAATCTCAGTATAGTATCAAAATTATTTCTATTTAATACGGTGTTATCTATCCATGGTAATTTCGAAATTTGTAACTAGATTATTCTATAGCAAATACTAGTCTGATGCGAACGTTCATCAAAATATTCTTACCAATTCTTTATGCACATACCCTTCACTAGCGAAGAAAAGGAAGACAATTGTAGGATTCCCGTCATTAGTAGAAGCCGTACAACGTTTGCGAATGGTGCTTAAGGTAACATATAGTTGCAGATGATCACTGCCTAGGTATTATTGCAGTCGTGTTTCTTTGGTGAGAGCGAGACCGGAGTCCCATTGATGCAGGGATGACTACACTGCCACGATGACTGTCATGCACTTTTTTGTCCCCTATGTCGCCATAGCGTGGTCACCATACTGCATTGTCTTCATTCGCAGTGTGTATGGTGACCACTGCTCTTGTATTCTATTCATGCTTTCCATCAGGCAGACTAGAGTCACTTTCGTAAGCTTCTATAAAAAAAAAGTTACAAATTAGCCTTCTAACTAATATAGCCTTATAAAATACCAGGAGCAGACTTTTGGAGGAAACCATTCGCGAACCTAAATCTAGTCGGTGGATCGTTGACTTGACTTGAAATCTTCTCTGGTCAGACTTGTATGTCCAATTACCTAGTCTTGCCATAAATATTGTAATAAAGAAAAAAGAAAATTGTTAACTGCAAATAACATTTATTACTTTTACAGTGTGTCAGTTTAATACATAAATATAAAACAATTAAAAATATAAAAAGCTTATTCGAAGTGGTCTCCATTGGCTGCAATACAGTCCTTTAAACGATGAGGCCAGTTATCAATAGAAGCACGCACTCTTTCCATGGGAAAATTCTTCACTGCCAATCGTATAGATTGTTTTAGGGACTCCAAATTATCATGGCGTTTAGAGCAAGCTGTACTCTCTAAAACTGACCACAAATCATAATCCAGCGGATTAAGATCGGGACTAGACGACGGCCAGTCTTCAGCTCTGATGAAGTCCGAAACGTTCGATTCCAACCAAGACTGCGTGGACCGAGCTTTATGACCCGGCGCCGAGTCTTGCTGGAAGGACCATACTTGGTTATTGAACATGGTGATGTTAAGGGGCTTAACTACCTTCTCAAGAATGGTATCTTGATACACTTGTGCCGATGTTTTGATACCTTTTTCACAAAAATATGGCTCAGTCACTCCTTCATAGCTAACACCCCACCAAACCATCACTGAAGTCGGATAATGTCCACGTTGCACTCTGTCGACTAATTGGGAAGCTTCCTTAGAGCTTTGAGCATAAATACGGTCATTTTGTTTGTTAAAATGTTGCTCAATTGTAAAAATTTTCTCATCCGTAAACAAAATTTTTCTGTGACCTCCCTTTGCGTACCGCTTCAGTAGTTGTTTCGATTTTACCACCCTATTCTTCTTTAAATTATCAGTTAAGAAATGGCCAGTGCGTCTCTTATAGGCTGCAAGTCCTAAGTCATCTTTTAAAATACGCGACATGGTTCTAGGTGCTATCTTCATTTCCCGAGATAAAATCTTTTGCTTTCGGACAGGATTTCTTCGAATTCTTTCCCTTACTGCTTTGACCACCTTTTTCGTACGAACACTACGTGGACGGCCAGATCTTTTTCTGTCACAAACAGAGGAGGTCTCATTGTACCTATTAATAGCCCGGTACACAAACATTTTACTAATACCAAGTGTATGGAGAGTTTTAAAAATTGCATTTGGCTCCATACCTACTTTGTGTAATGCTATCACAGCGATTCGGTTCTCTTTATCACCCCACACCATTTTAATATCGCAAAATATTTTACAATGTATTGGCGCCAAAATGAGAAAACACAATGAACAATCGTATAAAAATGACAGATTCGAAATTCAAATGTAATATTTTTTTATAATTAAGTGTAACAGTATTTATGGCCAGACTAAGTAGAGTGACAAACATTAAAATGACCTAATAGTAATGATTTTGTATTCAGTAAGGAAAATAGGTAATCCCAATCATTCTGTGTTGCATGAACAATGGAAAGACAATACACTGATATAACATTCTCAATATACCGACAATTATGAATTCTTACATGTAACATCTTAGTACTGAGGTTTAGGCTACGTGATAAACTTACACTAGTTTTAATCGACTTATGAGTAAGGTTACGTCACCATAAATGTCATAACAACCTAATTTAAAAGTGTTATAGTTACTGTGGCCACTTCCACATTTAACACAAACAAAAATATACAACAGCGCCATCTAGCGAAGATACATCGAATTACGAATGATAGTAATGAGTTACGAAGCAACTACTAATCCTGTATCGTGAAATAGAAATTCGCATGGGAAATTAGCACATATACAACATCCCAGCATCAACCGTTGGGTCGTGGCCCACCAGGCATGATTACCTTACCTGGTAAGATAATCCTCCCTTTGTGTCAGAGGGACATGACACTCGTTCCCTCCACAGCTACCAATGTTAAAATAGCTATCTATTTCGGGCTAAGTCTCGCTCAATATAGCTATGTGAATCTTCTCTTGGGCCAGTAATGCCTCCAACACAACGAACTTAGGTCACAAACTTTGATAATGCTACTATATACAATTTATCTTCATTTCATCGCTATTCGTCGTTAATAAAAGTATTTGAAAATGAACTATCTGATATATCACTCAATATTTTTGTTAATAACCTCTGTACTAATTGTGAGTATTCCTTCATATTTATACAACTTTACAGACATAGAAGGATGGAGAGGAAAAAGGAAGGAGAAGAAAAACAATCTATATTTGGTATTACAAAACAGGAAATTCCTACTTCAGAAGTTTTCTGAAACCTTCACTTAAGATCACAAAATGTTTAGCGTTGGATGAAATGATTGGTGAGAATCTCTTGTTCAAAAGAAATTATAATTTTGTACTCGTGGACATATTTAACGCGTGTTACACCTTCAATTTCGATATCTTTAAATAATTTTACTAAGTTTAATTGTTTCGGTAACATGAAACACAAAGTTAAACATTATCCTGTAAAATCATTTTATTCCTCCTAGAAACCTAGTGCCTGCTATTCTTCCTCTGAGGAGGAATTTTCGCTGGTTCTCTTTTCATCTTTTGTATTCATTTGAGAATGGGATGGGATGGGAAATGCCCATCTGCATATTTGAATCACATTTCTCAGTGTTATCTACTACCGGTGTATCGATTCTTCGGGGTTCCAGGGCTTTCCTTACTAGGGTGCAAGCGGTTCCCTTACAATTGGTACCTGAGACGGCGAGCGGTTTTTGGTCGGTTCGAATCCGACATAACCACCTTTCGGTAGTATCCTTAGGGATCTCCGCACAGAAAAAACAAAAAAAAATGTGTATCTTATTTCTTCTTATTTTCTTTTTAAAAAAGACAACGCACGCATTAGGAATAAATCCTGTGTCGCGGGGGACTTTACAAACATACAAGAAACGGACACAAAGAACACCCAGACTCAGAACAACAATTTGTTGATCACACAAAGTGTTGTCCCATGTAGGATTTGAACCCACAACACTCGGCGAAGTAGAGAACGGCGTGGCGACCGCTTAAACCACTAGGCCAATCGTGCAGTCAAGTATCGATTCTATTGTTTGTCACGTCATCACTTTTTTTTTTTTGGGGAATGCTTTTCGCACCATACCCACCGGAGGGACGAAGGGTGCGTGTGGGACTCCCGGAAAACCGGTCTACCCACTAAACCCCGCGGCGGCCTACCTCGGCAGTCGGGTGGAGCTCCAGGAACGCATTAGCGGCTTCTAGAGTCCTCCCTGCCATACCTCACAAGTGAGGTACATCCCGGGCACCTCATACCCCAGGAGCAAGACGCTATCGCACCTCTCACCACCCTACACAGTAAGAGGCAGAACAGCGCCCTGCCCCAGACGACACTCCCCGGCCGCACCGGAGTGTCACATACTCGGGTCGTTTGCAGCAGTCACAACGCCGCAAGATGTGACCGCAGCGACCCTTAGGCGGCGATTAGGGAGCTAGCGACCTCTGCCGCGTCTCCTTCGCCGCCTCCTTCGAGCGGGATCGGCCCTTTCCCGATCTCGCTCTGCGGTCTCCTTCCGGAGCATAACCTGCTCGCAGAAGGAGATCGTGGCTTCCCATCCTTCACGACTCGCCAGCATTGCCGCAATCAATGCTGACGGTGAAAGGTTTCATCCGATCCGTCCCACCAGGACGCGGCGCTCAGACTCCCAAGCAGGGCAGTCCTCCAGCATGTGCTGGGCGGAGTCCCGTTCGGACTCGCAGTGGTGGCATTGTGCCGTAGCCTCCCGTCCTATGCGATTCAGATACTCACCGAAGCTGCCGTGCCCGGTGAGTATCTGGGTCAATCGATAGGTGACACAGTCGGTCCTCTCCATCCACGCTTCGAAGTTTGGCAGAGCGGCTCCGATGGCGCGTTGCCTAGCACAGCCCTGAGTTTCGAGCCGTGCCTGCCAAGCCACCAAAGCTTGCTTATGCGCGTTCTGCCGTAGCACTCCGGGCTTATGATCTGGCGCGGCCTCTTTAGCACTCCGACCGACAGAACGAATTTGGTCATAGACCATCGCGTCCATGTCGGCCAGAATATCGAAGGGTGGAGATCGCGCCAGGATCGTCGCCGCCTCATAGGAGTTTGTGCGGTAGCCCCGCACGATCCGTATGGCCATCAACCGCTGCAGGCTCCTGAGTAGGGCCCGACAGCAGGAGGCACCCGCTAGATCATCAAACCAAACGGGTGCCCCATAGAGGACCATGGATCTAACAACCCCCATGTAGAGGCGGCGAACTTCTTCCCGTGGTCCCCCGAGATTGGGCAGCAAACGATGCAGCGCACCTGCTACCCCTCGCACTCGGAGTACCAATCGCCCGAAATGCTCTTCGAAGCTCCACCAACTGTCCAGGATGAGGCCTAGGTACTTCATGTACTGGCCTACCTGGACTTCAGCGTCACCTACACGGAGACATGACCTGGGTGGCTCCTGGCGCTTACGCAGGCCATGGAACCATATCGCCTCAGTTTTCTGAGGCGCCACCCTCAGGCCCAACTCACGTATCTTTTCCACGACACTAGCCACCCCCTGCTCGGCGATCCAAAGCACCTCCTCGAAGTGTAACCCTCTGGCCAGTATTAATGTATCGTCCGCATAGCAGACGACACTTAGGCCAGAGGGCAGACTGGTGCGAAGGACAGCATCGTATGCGAGGTTCCATAACAATGGGCCCAATACCGAGCCCTGTGGAACCCCGCAACATACTTCCTTGAGATTTTCCACTCCGTTTCGACCGATAAACTTCACCGTCCTGTCGCGCAGATAGGCCTCAATAACGGTCCGCAGATAAAGCGGCAACTCGTGATATTCGAGGGCCGCCCTAATTGCCCGCCACGGGAGGCTGCCGAAAGCGTTGACTATATCAAGGCTAACCGCCAAAGCCACCAACCCCCCCATTCGGAATGTCGACTCCGACAGGGATCGAACGCACTTAAACATCTACTGTCGAACGTCCCCGTCGGAATCCAAACTGACAGTCCGATAGGTCAGGGCCCACTCGCGACAGATGCCCGCTAATCCGGTCAGAGATTATCCTCTCAAAGAGTTTCCCTGACTCGTTCAGCAAGCATATCGGTCGGAACTCAGAAGGAGAATCTGCAACCCTTCCTTCCTTTTTTAAAAGCACCAGTCTTGCTTCTTTCCAGCCGTGTCACGTCATCCCTGCCTAATAAGCTAAGTTCCACTCTTATTCACAGCATACATTTCATTGACACACGGCGGCCTACTGGCCGAGGACGACGAAGTGCCACTCGCTAATAACTTTTATAATTTAAAAATTTATACGACACGAACTAATCACTAGAGATACAAATAACAACTACAAAACACGTTAAAATAAGTCATTTAATACAATCAAATTATCATTCAACACGTTCAAATTCAATACATGAACATTCGATTATCAAAATTCTATATGTTACATTTTCATTCATTAAAAAAATGTGGAATAATACAAATTATAATAATCATATTATAACCGGTAAATATCATAAAAAAATATAGTCAAAATAATTACAAAAATAAAAAAAAAACCATAAGCATACAATATGTCGTGTTTTAAAATCGATTGCGAATGTGTTCATTTTCTTCAGCAAATTATGTTTACAAAATGCCTGTGGCAATCGTACTTCTGTGGCCGGTTCACATACCTTCATATTCTGTCAAAGCATTATAATATTAACATAAAATAATAATTTAATTTACAGTTGATAAAAAAAAATTGATAAAAATTCATTCAAAGTCGTCATAAAATTAAAACATGTCAAGCATGCATTGTTCATATAAATCAAAATAAAAATTATGTCAAATACTATATACTATTAAAAGATCACAGATTATAAAATATTATTCATTTATACCATAAAGAAATTAAGTCATTCGCAATCAATTTCCAACTATAAAATAAAAAAAATCATTTTAAAGGTTTATGTCAATTTTAAAACTATAAATATCTAATTGAACTCGTCAAACAACTCCCATTTAACAAAGTCGTTGACAACTCCGTTCAGTCTTTCGACGTACATGTCACTGGCCTTCTCCTTGGTAAAAGCGGAAAGCTCCATGTTCTGGTCGACCTTGGGGGCGTCCTCCACAGACACCGTCACAACTGGCAGCGCAAACACTGCTACTGTCAACCCGTATGGCATTTTCTGAAATGAAATCATTGCAATCAATTTGCTTATCTCAGAAACTGTTAATTTAAATTGAAAATATATTTTACTAGCTTTTGCTAGCAGCTTCGCTCACGTGGAATTTGGTCTACCACATTAAGTTTCGTAACAGATCATTTTAAATCAATATATATTTTTTTTAACATACAAGCAATCTAGACAACGTAGGCTAAGATAAATCTCAGAAGCCAGATTTTTTTCGCCTAAATTGACATGTATCGTTATATTACGACCAAAATTACATAAAATCATTACAAATTGTAGCCAATATGTTATTCTGATGTATAAACTATATTACTGTAAAGTTTCATCCAAATCCGTTCAGTAGTTTTTTCGTGAAAGAGTAACAAACATCCATACTCATAAACTTTCGCATTTATAACATTAGTAGGATTGTATGATATTCCGTTTATTGATTTTATATTATTTACTATAACAGGCTATATACATCCAGCTATACCCAATAGGTGCAGAGCAGAAAGTTGTGAATAAGGTTATCATTTAGTATTATACTTGAGATACTCTAGAGGAATGATTGTCTTTCTTCTAAATGAAATTAAAAATCAGAACCTTCTATTCAGGGGCATTTTTGTACCCGAAGACTTAATTTTATCTATCGACTGCCTCGATGGCGCAGTGTAGCGTAT
Source organism: Hypercompe scribonia (assembly GCA_949316085.1). NCBI lineage: Eukaryota > Metazoa > Arthropoda > Insecta > Lepidoptera > Erebidae > Hypercompe > Hypercompe scribonia. The sequence continues at coordinate 19,616,384 of OX438982.1, read as the reverse complement.
GCGATTGTTGTTTGTGCTTGAGATCTCGGGTTCGATTCCTGGGTCGGACCGAGTGTTTGTATGATTTACAAACATTTGCTTCGGAGTTTGGGTGTTCTCTATGTATAATATGTACATATTTACAAATAGATATACAATTAACAAATACGCGTTGTCTAGTACCCATAGTACAAGCTCTGCTTAGTTTAAGGCTAGATGGTGTTGTGTGTTGGATGTCCAAAAATATGTATGTATTATTATCACTTTAATACAGGCTAATACAGTTACATATACCGTCTCCCCCCTCCCTCTCCACTTAGTTCAGAGCGTTACTACTCCAAAGGTTGATTGCACGGTTGGCCTAGTGGTTTAAGCAGTCGCCACGGCACACTCCACTTCGTTAAGTGTTGTGGATTCAAATCTCACATGAGACAATACTTGGGTGTGCTTTGTGACCGTTTTTTATATGTTTGTAAAGTCCCCAGCGACACAGGATTTATTCCTAGTGCAGTCATTTTCTTTTTAAAGTAAAGAAAAGAAAAAAACAGTAATGCGCGTGTGTCTCTCAAATTGAAAGTGCACACTGGGTGTCAGTAGTCGCTTACTGTGTTATGGCTCGTATGCAAGGTTTACCTTTATTTTATTAAAAAATAAGTTACCTGTTTTATTTCACAGTCAAAATCGATCCTGGAGTAAACTTCCTCAGGATCCATGCGTAGTCGTTTCAAAGCGGCTTCCAGCTCCGTATAATAATGATCTATCAGCCTATCGAAGTATAGCGAGCGGAATGCTTCATCAGACCCAGTAAAAATGAAGTAAAGTAAATCGTAAACGGGGCAAGCGCCTTGAAGAGTTTGGAGGTCCACGATTTTAATATCGTAGGTGCCGTCCTGTAAATTGATATAAAATTATGTCAGTAAAATAATTTAGACACGTTTTGAGGACTAATATTAAACACCATTAGTTTGTGTGTCAATTCCATCACGTCATCGCTATCAACTTCATGTTATTTTATGTTTGTGTGTTCTACTACTGACTATTTTAGGTTCCGTATCCAAATGGCAAAACCGGAATCCTCATAGTTTCATCATGTCCATCCATCCATCCGCTATTTCTCTCAGGCTTAGTATTAGAAACCTACAATTGCCCATGATCATACATTATACACTCACTAGGTAATTAAAAAAAAGTTTAAAAATATGATTAAATAACTAAAAGATATGACCTGACAAATATATACCAACTCAAAATTAAGTCCACACATTCATTCACAAATTATCTTTTTCCAAAATTAAGAACTACCTACACTATTTTAATAAAAAGAGACTGAAGAATAACGAAACAAAATTGACTTTTTCAGCAAAGTACAGATCTTTTATAGAAAGATTCGTAGTCATCATCGACAACTTTTAATAATCCACTGCTGAACATAGGCCTACTATACCACACGTAGGTATAGAGTTTGTTTCAAGTTTTCCTTTTCTTTTCAATAATGTTGGCTTGCATATTTTGTTTCCTTAGTCGGCTCTTACAACACCCATGGGCAGAACAAGAGTGGTGACATTCCGATTTATTAACCCGTCACCACACGGAAAATTGAATTTGAATTGAGAATTGAAACACTTTAAAATACTTATAAACATAAATCATCAAAATTTGAAAGTAATCAAAAACGCCGGCAATACCAAAAGTATTTACTCCACTTTATAAGCCAAACTACAATCAATTTTGATCCTTAAATACATTATTCGTAAAATTGTAAATAAGTTTAGAATAGTTATACACTCAAGTAATCATTTCACTAAGTGAAACACATTAATATGTGCCACTAGATATAGTTCTGTAAGTAAATTATTCAGTTGATAAAATATCCAATATTTATGTAAAACTACGTAATATTATTAAAACGTAAACTTGAAAAACAAAATTCTACCGAAATCGGAGAGGTATGGTTACAAATCTCTGGGTCGTTTTTTTTTAACCTACTCGTTGTAAGTAGTACTATTGTTCGATTCTATCATTCTTACGCTATTTTATGCATGTATTGTACCATACACTATTGTTCAATTGGCACAATCACCTGACCTTTCCGAATTCAGCGTTCTAAATTAAGAATTCAGACTTTCCGGCAATTCTAATTGCATGACCTTACTTGCTTCAATTGCTAATCCTCCCGAAGTAATATTCATTTCCTACCATTACTTGGGAACCTGGCAAAGCGAATTTTGCAGATGAAGTGAAGCGAATTGGTAAAATATGGACCTAAGTCACTAAATTAAGCTTCACGTCTCGCCAATTCTCTTTTTTTCCTTTTTTTTTGTTCTAAAAAGACAACGCTCGCACTAGGAATAAATCCTGTGTCGTGGAGGACTTTATAAACATGCAAGAAATGTACACAAACAACACCCAGACTCAGGACAACAGTGTGTGCATCACACAAAGCGTATCCCGTGTGGGGTTTAAACCCACAACACTCAGTGTATGAGAGGGCGGCGTGGCGACCGCTTCAACCACTAGGCCAACCGTGCAGTCAAAGTCTTTGGACTGACTAAGGTAAAAAATAATTACTCTGGATGCAAGTAAAAATGAAAAAAAAAAGAATGGTCAAGATCATTGCCTTACTTTTCAATTATCTACACTTCTATAAATGAAACCCAATTTTCGCGTATTACGGCAGATTGTTCATTTTCACGTAAATGTAAATAAAATTATAGATAGTTAGCTAGCTAAATATGGCATCTCTGTTTCTGTCTTATGTGTATACATACACAGAAATGAATAAGAAGTGTCCAGGAAATTTTATGATTGAAGACCAAAAAGATATATTTTAAATAGTCATGTTTGGAATATATTTTTGTTACTGCTGTTAGCAAGTGATAATTAAATAAATAAAGTAAATAAATATTTCTGACATTTGACACACAACACCACCTAGTTTCAAACTAAGCAGAGCTTGTGCTATGATAACTAGACTGACTGATAGAAGACTTATATACTTTTTTTTGTAAATAGATACATATCACACATAGAAAACAGTCAAACTCTGAAACAAATATTTGTAGATCATTTGATTCGACCCGGAAATCGAACCCGAGACCTCAAGCACAGCCACCAGATATTTATGATCTAATGACACTGAAACGCTTAAAATAATCTATATGAAATTTGTCACATCTACAAATAATACTCGTGACTAGTCCCTTAGTCTTATGGTTAGTGATCCTGAGTACCAAGCCAAAGGTCGTGAGTTCGAATCTCACCTACGAATAAATAAGTCATGGACAAGAACATTTGTGTGTGGGATGTAATTTACCAAAGAAAAACTTATGTTTAGAAATACATATCTCTCGTAAATAAAATCCCTTACAATATTTCTATACCACCCTAAAGTTGACTGGAAGAGAATGCCTTGGGCATTAAGTCCGCCGATGTACAAAGTACATAAAGTGTAAATAAATAAGATCTGTTAATCTCTGTAACAATTGTCATTAGTGTCATTTTAGAACTCACGAAGTATATTTTATATTGATAACTAGCTTTTGCCAGTGGCTTCGCTCGCGTTAAGAAGTATTATTATTAATTAGGTATAATTTTTGAGGCTTTACTTTTGTTAAGCGTTTGTAAAAAATTAAGATATATAAAACTTCTTTGTACACAACATACTTAACTTATCTGTCATTAGACGCTAAAACATAAAACTGTCCATTAGAGAAGCAATGTTTAATTCTTAAAGAATCCTGAATTTCAGTTCAATCAGTCGAAATTCTAAGAAGATTTATAGAAGCTTTCATCCCCTATTTTATCGCCTTGGGGGTAGAATTGATCAAAATCTTTTCTTAGCGGATGCCTACGTCATAGTATCTATCTGCATGCCAAATTCCAGCCCGATCCGTCCAGTGGTTTGTGCTGTGCGTTGATAGATCACTATGTCAGCTAGTCACCTTTGAGTTATGTATATTTAGATGTATTACACTTCATTTGTGATAAAACTGGCACGTAAAGAATGAAAATAAAGGCGATACGAAATATAATCGCATATTTAAAGTTACTTCGTGGGATTCATAGTCATCTGTTACAGAGATCTCGCTATATTTAAGAACGTTTAAGATCAGACGTATGTATATGAGATGTTGTAATTATTATTATTATACTATAAGCCCTAATCCTGTACGTTAAGCTATTCTATCTGTAATCCCCGGCTATCAATATTGGTTTAGTTCCTTTAAAAGAACCATGCTAAATATACCTTATTACGTGAGCAACAAACATATACACACAGATTTGAATATTAAAACAGTTAAACAAGAGATCACTGAGTACAGTAGAAGCTATCAAACCAGAATATCCACTCATATGACTAAACGTAAATTCATAAATGAGTTGGCCTCAGAACTGCAAGGTACAGGCAGTGTGTGGTACGATCGTGCGTGCCTTTTTTTTTTTTTAACGTGTGGAAACCCCTTCGGGCCGTCACCCCACCGGGGTTTACGGCGGTGTGATGTGTCGAAATCGTACCGACTAAAATCACACGGTGTGCCACTCTGCGCCTGAGATAAGAGGGATCCGGGAACCGCTGCTATTACAACATCCAGATCCCTTCTAGCGCCTGCCCGCTAATACGGGCACCATCTAGGTACCCATAGGTAAACTCTCTATTTTAGGCGACGTACGGCACACGTGGACGTCGCCTCCTCGCGGCTGGCCTTTGAAGCGGATGGAGGGGAAAACTCGTCCCGTCCACCCGCGGCCACATTCAAGGCGGCATGAGGCGCTGGTATGCGCGCCTCCACCGCGCGTCTCGCCGGTGGCGAATTGGGTCCGAGTGGATATCGTCCTCCCGGGCCTTCTCCGCCGCCTCCTTCCGCGAAATTACGTCTTCGCAGAAGGTTGCGACCGCGGTAAAACAACTGTCGCTACCGGCCATGGAGCGTATGACGGCTGGTAGCGAGAAATCTCCTCCAATTACTGCAGTGAGGACCCCACGCCGCGCCGCCTAGGAGAAACAAACCGCTAGCGTGTGCTGAGCCGAATCCTCACTGCAGTCGCAGTGGTGACAGGCGGGACTCAATTCCCTCCTGGTGACCGAGTGCAGATACTACCGAAGCAACCGTGCCCGGAATGGACCTGCGTCAGTCAGAAGGAAAGGGTCCCGTGCTGCCGCCCTGCCCACTCGGCGATGGCCGGCTGGAGAGCCTCTATGAGGGTAAAGCCAGCACGTGGAGTCTCCAGCCGGGACGACCAACGAGCCATCGTGGCTCAACGAGCGGCTTCTCGCCACTCGCGTATCTCTTCGGGCGAGGGCCTTATGCCGCTAGCCGCCCGGAAGTCAGCCGTTCGCCGATAAATTTCAGCGAGCACTTCCGCCTCCAAATCCCACGGGGGAGTTCCGGCCAAGGCGCACGCCGCCTCCGTGGATATTATGCGGTAACCACGTATGGCTCTAACCGCCAATATCCTCCGAGGGCGCCATAGGCGAACCCTATTCTGGGCGGTCAGAGCCGCCGCCCACACTGGTGCTCCATACAGCGCCATAGACCGGACAACCCTCGTGTATAGCTGTCTCGTCGCGACGCTGGCTCCACCCAAATTGGGCAAAATTCGCCCAAGGGCAGAAGCAGCGCCGACTAGCTTTGGAGAAAGCTGTCGGAAGTGCTTGTCGAAGAGCCACCTGCCGTCGAGGATCAGGCCCAGATACTTCATCTGGGCCTGAACCGGTACGAGGACCGAATTGACTACGATGGAGGCGCCGGAGGGTGGACCGCGACGGGGCCCATGGAACAAAAGGGCCTCCGTCTTGTCTAGGGCCACCCGTAAACCCAGCGTCTCAATACGCCCGACCACCAGAGAGACACCCGCGTACCCGTGGTGGCCAGGCGCGCCGCCTCTTGAAAGTTCGCTCCCCGGGCTGTGACCAATGTGTCATCTGCGTAACAAATTACGCCCAGCCCGGGGGCAAGACGACCTCGACGGGCCCAGTCGTATCCCATATTCCACAGGAGTGGTCCAAGGACAGACCCCTGTGGAACACCGCAAGACATGGGCCGCCGTCTCAGAATACCATCTCGGTCCTCGTACATGACGGTACGCTTCTCAAGATAGTCTGCCACAAGCCGCCTCAGGTACTCTGGTACCCCGTGGTAGTGGAGTGCTTCCCTGATGCAGCTAAATGGCAGACTATTAAATGCGTTGGCGATGTCCAACGACACCGCCAACAGCACGCCGCCACAGCTCACCGCCTCTTCGGTAACGGCCCTCAGCCGCAACACAGCATCGACTGTCGAACGCCCCGCTCGAAAATCGAATTGGGCGTCCGACAGATCGGGGCCCACCTCGCAGAGGTGCCGGACGATGCGAGCAGAGAGTATCCTCTCAAAAAGTTTACCCGCCTCGTCCAGCAACACGATGGGCCTATAGGCCGCCACCGAGCGGCATGATGTGCCTAAACTGACCACAAGATTTGATTGATTTGATGAATCTGAACGATACTCTTTCTGCTATAAACAATTACTCTATTAAATACCAAATGATTGACTTATTGTGTTAACACAGATCGCCAAGTGGCAGATAAATAAAATAAAAAAAGATGAAAAAGTTGCTTTAAAAAGTTCCGGAAGCTATTACTTTACAAACCACTAACGTTTAAGCGCTCACCACGCCATTTTCTACTGTGCCAAGAGTTGTGGGTTCAAACTACACATTGGACAACACCTTGTGTGATCCTAAACTGTTGTTCTGAGTTTGGGTATTATTTTTGTCCGTTTCATGTACGTGTTTAAGGTCTCCGCTATACAGGAATGTTCTTAGTACAGAAGTTGCCTTTGTGACAGAAAAAAACACTTCACACAATATCCTTTCTAACAGTTTTTATCAAAAATAAAATGTCGTAGCTCGTACTAATGTCAATAAACTATTTACAATTTACTGGTCTGTAATTTAGTTAAAAAATCAGTTTAAATTTAAAAATGTAAAAACGAATTTAATTGGCCGTTCAATTAACGTCCTAGTCTCTTTATGAAACCACACTGGTCAACTAGTGGCCTGAATAATATTCAGGCACTTAATCACAGCTAGTCAAATGACTTGGATCGATAGCGTTTCACTACTTGCCTAGCCCATTCATTTCAATTTAATAAACTTGTTGTCAATCAGTGTCGCAATAATAGATGTGTTTGTTTTATACTACTTTTATTATTTACTTTGTTATTGCGTTACACTATTTGAGCTTACGATTTTAAATGTTAATTTGTTATATTTTAAGTTATTAATTAAACAATTTCTAATGTTTCGTCTTGTTTTTGTTTTTGTCACATGGTCACCCTTCCATGAATGACTTAAGTATCAGCCAGCCTGCTAAATAATAATAATAGACGTGTAGTTTTAGTAGAGGTTAGAATGTTAATTGAAAGGCTACTTAAACATAGTTGGCTGCCACAAATAATTTATAATTTTATGTCATCATTCAATAACAGGTGATACATGACCTGGTCCGGCGTGGTTGAGGAGACGGTAGGAGAACTAGGCCGAGCTATACGGCGGTTGGTTTTCCACAACGCCGCACCTGATGGTATTCTAGATCGGGCGTTGGCGATAGCTCTGTCGACAGTGGGGGACAAAGGGAGGCTGACTTTCACGGATTGTCTCTGCCTCGGTATCTTCTCCCTCAGCTGGAAAGAAGCGAGACTGGTGCTCTTACAAATGGTAGAAAGGGCTTTAAATTCTTCCTCTACGTGCCGACCAATATGCCTGCTGAAAGAGTCGGTAAAACTCTTTGAGAGAGTTATCTCTGAACGGGTCAGTGAGTATTTGTCGTGAATGAACCCTGATCTGTCAGGCTGTCAGTTTGGAGGCCAACGGAGATATTCAACAGTAGATACTGTGTAATATGTCCGATCCTAGTCGGAGTCTACAGTCAAATCACGGGAACGACGTTAGCGATTAGCTTTTATATCGTCAACGCGTTTGGTACTCTCTCCTTGCAGGTAATTGGGATGAAACTTGGATATCACGAGGTGCCATTCTATCTATGGGTCATCTTAGGAATATCTACGTAATAGGACGGTAAAATTTATAGACCAGAACGAGAAGAAAAATCGAAAGGAGGTGTGTGACGGTGTTCCTCAGAGTTCTAAATCGGGCTCATTGTTATGGAACCTCGCATACGACATGCTTCTTCATTCCAATCTGCCGTCTGATCTAAGTGCCGTCTGTTATGCGGATGACACACTTATACTGGTTAAAGGGTCACGCTTCGGTTTGTCGAACAGGGAGTGACTTGTGTTGTGGAAATGATATAAGAGAAAACATATGAAAACTGAAAGAATATGGTTCTATGGTATACGTAAGTACCAGGAACCACGCAGGTCATACTCAGCTTCAGGTAGGTGACGCTGAAGTCCAGGTGGGCCAGTACATGAAATACCTAAGCCTCATCCTGGACTGTTGTTGGAGCTTCGAAAAGCATTTCGGATAATTAGTCCCCCGAGTGCGAGGGGTAACAGGTGTACTGCGTATAAGCCGTCTGCAGATCAATCTCGGTGGAACACGAGAAGAAGTTCACCGGCTCTACATGGGGTTTGTGAGATCCATGGTCTTCTATGGAGCGCTCATCTGATTTAATGACCTGACGAGTGTCTCCTGCGGTCGGGTTCTACTCAGGAGCCTGCAGCGGTTGATAGCCATACAGATCGTGAGAAGTTACTGCTCAATCTCGTATGAAGCGACAACAGTCCTGGTATGATCTACGCCCTTCAACATTCTGGACGACATGGACGCCATGGTCTATGACCTAATCTATTAAATCGCACGGAATGGTAACGAGGCTACATCTCATCGGAGTTCAGAACGCTACGGTGAAACGCAGTTGAGTAAGCTCTGGAGACTTGCCAGGCACGGTTCGAAATTCAGAGCTGTGCTAGCCAACCCGCTGTCGGACCCGTTCTGCCGAACTTCAAAGTATAGGTAGAGAGGATTGACTATGTCACCTATAGATTGGCTTAGATACTCACCGGGTACGGCTGTTTCTAGTCTAGAGGACTGTCCCAGCGTAGAGCAGTCAGCATTAATCGCGGTAATGCTGGCGAGTGGTAAGTGATAGGATTACGTCGCGGACGACTTCTCTGAGGACATTAGGGTCTAGAAGGAACCCAGAAAGGCTGGATCGGGAAAACGCCAATCTTAATCACAGAAGGTGGCGAAGGGGACACGGTAGGGGTCACTAGCTTCTTAATTGCCGCCTAAGGGTCGCTGTGACCACACTTTAGAGCGACGTGATCGCTGCAAGCGACAGGCGAGACAGGCGACACCCCGAGGGGTGACGTCTAAGACGGGGCGTTGTTCCGCCTCTTGCTATGTGGAACAGTGACAGGTGCGATAGCGTCGTGGTCTTCTCGAAATGTACCTCAGTCATGGGGTATGGCAGGGAGGACTCCAGAATCCGCCATTGCATTCCTGGAGCTCCTTTCGACTGCTGAGGTAGATCGCCGTGAGGTGTAATAGGCAGACTGATTCGTGAGGACCAAAATATAGTGCGAAAAGCACCCAAACGTCAAAAAAAGTCTATGCAAACCAAATATGAATGCAACCATTGCGTCTGCGTCTATCAACTGAGTCCAAACCCGATAGGAATAGACTTGACATAATTATATCGGTTTAGATCACACAACGGCCGTTTGACCCCCAAGCTATCCTGAGCCTGTGCTCTCAGACAATTGTTTGCCCTGGTTGGGAATCGAACCCACAACCTCTGGCATGTTATACATATGTACTTATGTAATATGCGAAGTGCTATTTAACAAAACAAAGAACTTGATCTATAATAAATAAGAAGTCTTTGTTTTCAACTACTTTCCCCAAAATCCCTTCGGGAAAAAAACCCCTTCTGCGATTTCAAGTTTTCAATTAAAAGCGGTATAGAAATACTTTGATTTTTGGCAGAAAATAAGGGCTACTTTTTACCGTGATAACCGACATACACACGGTCGAAACCAAAGTCAATAACAAGCAAGTAATATGATAATGTATGCACGATATATATCTACGTATATATGTATACTCGTACAAGCATTAAAAATATCTCCTGATCGTCGCCTACTGGTAGTGTTCACAGCAGGCTGACTGCATTTCCACACCAAATGGTGACTTGGCCACAAAGGCACGTGACTATCGGTTGATAATACTGGTTCCGTTATTATGATATCTGTTTTCAATATATTATATATTAGGCATTATGTGCAACGAATGGAACGAGTCGAGCAGACTTTATTTTTATCATTTTATTTTCTAGGTACCCGAGTTCTATGATAAAAAATGTAGGTTTTTTACAAGTTTTACAGTGTATACACTGTGTTCTCGCTCGTTACGGTTACATTGATGAGAATTAAAGAAAAACGAAGAACAAAAAAACATGAGAAAAATAAATAGAAAGTATCTTTGAAGGAGTTTGTTTATCGTATCCAAACTTGAGATCAGCAGTGTAGTTTTGGAAGGAAATACGTTATCGTGGGTTGACAAAAAATATAACGCGTTACGAAAAACCATAAGAAAAAGAGAGAATCTAAGAGACCAATATATATATATATATGTGTGTGTGTGTGTTGTTGTGTGTATTGTTGTGTGTATTGTTGTGTGTGTTTACAGGTCATTATAAAGACGTGTACCGCGATACGCTCATTTTATTCAACATATTTGCGTTTACACAAACCAACCTAACACTTTTATATAAATGGATAAAATGTTATTTAAAAGAAAGCTTACCTCTCTAATCTTGTGCATCAAATTGCTCGGTCTGAAGTCCCCATGACCGATGACAGTATGAGCAATGGGTTCACTAGCCTGCTTAACTTTAGTTTCAAAATCCACGAAGTATTTCTTTAAGAGGTCTAGATGTTCCGGGTTGACACTTTGCAATGCAATTTTTGTTGAACTCTCCACAAAACTAGTCAATGATTCGTCATTCATTTGTGTTTTTAGGCGTTCTAGAACCTTTTTATATTCTTCTGGATCCTTCTTGTTGTAAGCAAAAGATAATGCATGGAATTTCGCGAGTTCTGTGACAGCAGCTTTAGCGTAGGGCCAAGTTATTGATTTGAATCTATCATAAACCATCCAATTGCTTGCAGTCAGGTCTTCAAGGGCTAGCATCTCTTCATAAACGACTGAAGTAGAGCCATAAAATTTACAAAAAAATAATCTGTGGTGGCCTTTAACTCTATTATCATCTTCAAGAGTTTTGAAAGTTTTTACCAATTTTGTGTAAAAAAATTCTTCTGTCGAGTAAATTTTCCATTCTTTCAAAGTAGTCCGAAAGTTCACACTTGGACATGCTATTTTTACAAAAAGCTTTGGGCCCTCTTTGCCACCTTCAGGTATAACTTGGACTTTGTACAAATTTGACGTGTAATTGGCACCCTCACTCGAAATTTCTTGGACTTTCAGGTCATATTTCAAATAACTTAATGTTTTAACAGTTTCTTTGAGTAATTTATATATTTTTTCTTTTGCCATCTCTAGATTGTTTTCACTCGTACCACTGGTGTCTTGGTTTTCGTCAGATACTTCAGCGATGTTCTGAGTTTGGTCACAATCTTCAGTGATCTCTTGGGTTTGATCACAATTGTCAGTTATGTCTTTGGTTTGATCACCGCTGTCAGCAATATCTTGATTTTGGTCAGAATCCTCGGTGATGTCTTGATTATTGTCACTACTTTGAGTGATAGTCTGGCTTTGATCACAATTGTCCGAGGAACTCATGACCTTGTCTGAAATATCTGTAACGTATAATGCATTTATTATCATCTGTATAAAAAAATGGATACAAGTTACTATCGTATATTAAAATATCTGACGTTAAAGGTGTTTTTAACTGTTTACACTAATTTTAGATCTGTAAATTTTTAGATTGTATAAGATTTAAAACATTCGACGACCAATCTTTAAAAACAATCCTTATAAAATTGGTAAACAACAAGAAAAAGTCGTAAAAAATTAAGAAATTTAAACACGCAACTCAACAAATATGAAAATATTATAATAACCTAAATAATATACACCTATATGTTTACTATAACAAAATACAACATGAGTAAATGTTTATGTAATATTAACTGCGGTAAGGAAAGTACTAGGTATGTTAGTTGAAGGGTTCAAGAGAAGAAGACCAAAGAAATGGTAAATGGACTGTGCAAGAGAGGACATAGTTAGGAAGAGAGTAAACAGTGAAATTACAAATGTTAGAATAGAATGAAAGAAAAACTATACTATACAGACTCCAAATAAAATTACAACGATTGCAAGTTTACGACGATAATGCGACAGAAATGTTGGTCTAACGTCACCAACCCTGACTGCTAATGTTGATGTCTTGAATTTAATTCCCACCCAAAACAAACAATTGTGTGGTGAATGCTGTAACTTTTTCTGTTTGCATGTTTTATATGTGTAACATGTAAGTATTTAGAAGTATGAATATAGCAAATTGACTGTCGTTGAACTTAATTTGACATAATAATAATTTCACACATCTCACAAACAGCAGTCTAATCCCTAATTCCAACTGTCTACTGACAAACATACTTAAAAATTTCCAGATGCTGATGCTGATGAATATTATAGATTAATTATACCCAGGTATAAAACAAATGGTCGTACTAATTATATTTTTATTTGTCCTGAGTGGGAGGGTTCGACCCACAACCTCATGATAGGCAGTCAGATCACTAACCAATTGACTAACAGGTCGATGGAACACATATATGTTTTTTGTTGAGAAAGAATAAATGATTGGGTCTTTAAAACATCAAAATATAAATCATAGTTTAGTTTAGTTTTAGTCTTCACCACTTAATTTTCCAAGCTGATTACTGATATCAAATTTGAATGGCAGCAAATGAGAAACATACCAGCAGTCAACGATTAAAGTATTTGAGTGGAATTAAAATTATACATTAAGTTAAGTAAAATTAAATATCATTTCCATAAGTTTATGCTAGTATCACTTAGTCTAATTTTTACATCAGATGTATTTTAACTGCCTCGGTGGCACAGCGATAGTGAATACGACAGCTGTGTTTGAGATGTCGGGTTTGATTCCCGGGTTGGACCAAATGTTTGTATGATCTACAAATATTTGTTTCGAAGTTTGGGTGTTTTATATATATAATATGTATGTATCTACAAAAACAATTGTAGTATTGTATCAGTCAGACCAGTTATCATAGCACAAGCTCTGCTTAGTTTGAAACTAGATTACGTTGTATGTCAAATGTCCGAAATATTTATTATTATTATTATTATTTATAATGAACAGTTCCTACACTGTAACATGTGTATTGGTCTTTTAATAATTGATTATAATTTTACACTTCGTTTTACTGTGCGATAATTTCTCCGGGTACCACTTATTGGCGGTTATATCGGACTCAAATCGACCGAAAATCGCACGCCATTTCAGGTACTAATAGCTGTGGAACCAGGTGTACCCTAGAAAGGAAATTTCTGGAATCTCGACGTACCTCGGGCCATGTACCTACGAGTTACATATGACTTTTCTGCCTCTAAAAGGTCAAGCGTGTTCGTAGCACGTCGCGCTGCCACCCAGGCCTGCATCTGCCTGGGTGAAAGGCGACCTCTAAATCCGAAATCCGAAATTACAATTATACCCTCCAAAATTAATTCCGAATTTGCCAAAACATTAAAGCAATCAAATGGTTGGTCTCCTAACTTCTTTGAAATCGTTTACTACGGCACTAAAAAAAAATCGTTGATATAGAGAAGAGAAATAGATTCTTAACTCTTGATAATAAAGTTGGATGAAAAAAATCAGATGAAGGTAGAAAAAAACCGTTATTCAAATTTTAGAAGGTTCGTTTAGAAATAAATTTTAAACCAAAGCTGTCATACAATAATTCTCTGTTGATTTCAAATTATAATACTGAAATATAACAGGCTGAAATACTTTAAGGAGTTGTAAGAAATAAAAGCTCTGAAAATAAACCAATTAAATATTTGAAATATCCGCGACACTAATATCTTATGGGTTCGTTGATATCATTCGAAGGCAGAAAACATAAGGTATGGTGTAAGCTTTCATCAATCCAAGTTGAAATCCCAGCCAAAAGACGAAAAAACGATTCCTCATGGCGAAGAAGAGTTTTAGAAAAACTTGACATACGTTATATAACAGTAATAAAAGCTACCGAAACTGAAATACAAAAATTAATAATTTTCACTCCAAGTTTCCTGTTAATGTGATATTAAAAAAAATAATCGACGTATTAATCACACAAGACCAACCTAAAGTGACAGCATCAGAGCTGTAATATTTCGTTGATGAGTGCGAAACCAGAAGCCCATTGAGGCAGGAATGACAGTTATCGTGGTACGATGACTATCATACCTTGTACGTCCTAGTGGGCCATGAAGCAGCAGCTCACTAGGTCACCACAGTGAAGGTCACCATACTGCATTGTCTGCATTCACAATAAGTATAGTGACCATAACTCTTGAATTCTATTCATGTACTTAAAAAAAATGTATTTGTAAATACCTTTTTTTTTAAATCGATATTTTCATCGATTGGAGTGAGGGCGGCCGCGACCACGGGTTGACTGAAGGGCGCTCAACAATTTTTTCGCAGGCTGCAAATTTTTGGAACTACCCACATTCGGTCTTCATTTTTTTACTCATTCGTACATTCATCGATACTCCTACAAAATACATCTGTATCAATATACAATATCTAGATACTGTATGAAAATTAATGCATATTGGCCCTACGTTGGCAAGTTGAGACCAATATTTATGTGTGGATAATACACAAATATATTTAGGATAGATGTTTGGAAACGGACTATGAACACAGAATGTCAATCTATTCATCCTGTGAGTTCCATGAAACAAATTATGTATGACATCACTACACAAAGAAGAAATAGTCGAAAAAAGCAACCCATCTGGGCAGCTTAGTACTGTTGAAACATTTTTTTTCTTAGATGAGGCCTATGTCCAGCGTGGACACTTTAAAACTGTTGATTCTTGATGATGGTGAGATAGTGTATTTTTGGTTTGATTTTTTTTTGTTCAGCATTGTAATATTAATATGGACAGCATATGGCATGGGTTCCACAATTAAAACAGTTTATATGCAATTTCTTAAGTATATAACATATTTTACGTGTGGTGACGGATTAAGAATACATAGTGTTACCACCCCTATTCATCCCGTGGGTGTCGTAAAAGGTGACCAAGGGAACCAAAGTATACAAGACAACATCATTACAAAGAGAAGGAAATCTTGAAACAAACCCTATTCCAACTCGTCTGGCCAGCGTGGCATAGTAGGCCAAAATCTCCTTCCTAAGGAGAGGCCTATGTCCAGCAGTGGACTGTGAAAGGCTGTTGATGATTGATTGACGATTGATTGATAAAATACACTCTCGACAAATCGACACCGTTACAAGAAGAAACTAAATTAAAAAAACATGTACATATATGTGTAAAATCTCTCACTCCATTTTAAACTTGAAAATTAGCTCATTACTCAACTTATAATACTAATAAAAGTCTTTATTGTACACAAGATTAATAACAAAGTAAACTTGATAGTAAGGAAGTATGTACAAGGGACAGCTTTATCGCTCGGAGGCAATCCTTTACGGGATGGATGGATAGTGACTGTTAGAAAGTGTATAAGGATTGGATTAACTACATATATTTATTTATAATTAATAAGTCGTACAAATAAATACGTAAAAATTATGTGTTAGATATTCTAAACATCTCAAGACGAATACCTTAACCTACTTGAGTATAACAATAGCAATAGTATAGCTAATTATTGGACACCGGACTGCGCGTGTCTTATTGTGTCCGGTAAGAGGTTGTACAACCGAACGGCTTCTTCAGATAAGAGATGATCGAGAAAGTCGGTAGTATGTCCAGGCATTTTTAATTTCAAGTTCTCACATCTCAGTGATTTGAGGTGCCTGTTTGAACAAATATGATATAGTGTAATTAATTATCATAAAACATCAGCAGAATCTCAAAAGGTCAGAAGAAAGAAAGTGCCTGAACAAAAACTCATAGCAATATGTAACTAGCCTGTTAGATCAGTGTTTAGCGACTCTGATTGTAAAGCTAGAGGAGACCAGACCAATAATTGAGCAAGATTATCTGTCCACACCTAACGTTATTTTTTAACGTGTAGAAACTCGTCTGGTCATCGCCACCGTGGCTTGCGGCGGAATCGGACCGACTAGAACTACACAACCACTCTGACACACTACACTGTGTGTCTGAAATAGGAGGGATCCAGGAACATATGTCGATATGGGTGTATAGGCGATTAGAGAAGTAGCGACATTGCGTTGTTCAAGCAACAATTATATTTAATGTTTAGGGGGCTCGTGGCTTAGTAGTAACCGATTAGGTTAACACATTGCAATTTCTTAACATTTTGAGACTTCTTCGTGCTTCAGAGAGCACGTTAAAATGTATGAACCTCTTTGATAGTTGTTACAGGTACCTGGAACCCTAAACAGTTCAACAATCCGAATAGAACTTGGATACCGTCTAGTACTTGGGTTGTGGGAGTCTGATAGTCGTTGTGCCACGCAAAAAAACTAAGTTCAACTGGTTCATCAAACATCATCATAACCAACACCCTTAAATACTCTACCAATCTCTTAGACCTGTCTTTAGAAAGTTTTGACCTACTAAATAACGCAGTGGCCTACTATACTGTACAACAAGTAAAAGTCAAATAGTTATTTCCAGCCATTAACCTACTATTCCCATCAATCTTTTTCTTTTTTCTTCTCAGCCAAAAGTCCACGCTGGACATAGGCATCTCCTCATTCTTGATTCGATTACACATAGAAACTCCGAGCATTGCCCTCTGCATTGCTCTTTAGGTGACTTTGAGCCTTCTTATCAAGCCCATAGTGAGCGGCCACGTCTCTGTGCCGTAAGTCATCACTGGCAACACACACTGAAGAGTTTTGTCTTGACCAGTGTGTGTTCCCATCAATCTACGTCACTAATAATAGTAACTTTAAACATTTTTACATGTTACACTCGGACACAACAAATTAATGATCTCACAGACAATATTTCGTTAATCGTAATAATTATAATTCATCTAGAGCATGAAAGAGGGTGGCTGGCAGCGGATGGATGTGAATTGCCCAGGACTGGGATCGTTGGCGTTCCTTGGGAGAGACCTTCGTTCAGCAGTGGACGGCGATAGGTTGATTGATTGATTGATTGATTGATCTAGAGCATTGATTAAAACCTCCTTGTCGATTAATGATGACTATATATCTATATATCATTATGAAACTACAAATAATATCATTTATGATGAAAACAATATATTGTCTTTATTATTCATATTTGTCTATTTATTTTTAGTGAACCTAGGCTACGTAACCATTTAGTGAATTTTTCCTATTACTGGTGTACAGTTTTCAATAAAGTTTTCCGTTATTAAATTATCTTATACATACATGCAAATATTATTTTATAAAAAAACATCATTACTATTATAAACTTTATATCTTCCGTCTTAAATCTAAAGACTCTGGATTTATAGAAATCTGAACTATCTGTTAGATAATTAGGAAATCATACTACAGCGCTTGCTATAATCGCCTTTTATGTTTATTTATTGTGATTGTCTCAAACCAATACCGTAACCTACAGAGATATAGAATGAAAGTCAATATATCCGCTGTCATTACACTGCTGCGTTTAGTATTAAGCAACAGGCCAAGTGAACGAACACAACTCACTTCATCAGTCACGGAATTAACGCTCACGATGGCAGACGCGGAGACTGTCTTAAATAAATTACTTGAGAGAATTGTTGATGAACCGTTCAAAAGTGGCACAAAAATAGTTACTCCTTTGATAAGCGGCGGCGCAAACTACACTTCATTGTTATTCACCATCACAATTAAGGCAGAGAATGAAGAAGACCTGAAACTTTTTGCTAAAGTGGCTCATGTTAAAGGCCAACTAAGGGATATAATGAACATGAAATTATTGTTTGAAACCGAACAATTTATGTATAATGAGATTGTGAAGATTTACGAAAAAATACAAGACAAACACAACGTTGCACCAAAATACAGATTTACATTCCCTAAATTCTACGGTGGTGAGAATGTTGAAGGACAAGAGACAGTTGTTTTAGAGGATTTAGTTTCCAAAGGTTATAGCACATACAGCAGGTTTGAATCCATCGATTGGGAGCATGCAGCGTCTGCAGTTGAATCTCTTGCACGGTTTCATGCATTATCCTTTGCGTTTGAAAAGGAAGATCCTGTGAACTTTGCAAGAGCACTGGAAAGAGTGAAATATCCTGTACCAAAAATTGAGGAATGTCTGAAGGAAACAGGATTCAAAATTGTAGAAAGTGTCATTCAGATTACTAAACAGGAACATAAGGAAGCCATCACAAATTTTTTGTTAGTGGAAGATCAAACACCAGAAGAAATGTATCAGTTCAAGCTTCCGTTGAGTAGGCCAGTTTTGTGTCACGGTGACTTCAGGATGAGTAATCTCTTGTTCCAGCACCAGGTGAGTCTTATAGTTCATATTTTACTTACTGTACTCGGACGAATTAAGAGTGGGGAGTGTCAATATTTTATTCATTTCTGGATGACAGAAGAGCTGCCTAAGGAGCAAGCTACCCAGAATAACACTGCAAAAATGAAGAAAACTTGAATATTATGTACTAGATATGTCAAAATTTCCTCTCTAAGGAGAGTCCTATGTCCAATAGTCCATTAAAAAAGGTTGTTGATAGTGTTTATGATGCATTTCCTCTGTTGTATAGTTGTATCTATCGAAGCAAACTTAATAATGGTCACGAATTATTTCGACTGCAATTTTGACTGAAGCTTTTCCATTTTTTGTTCCTAGTATGTATGATAATCTGAAGGATGCCGGCTCGACCTTTGGTCATCTAATAGATTGACAGTTACGGCCGGCAATTGAGGTGTAGAATTGAATAATCGGTTTCGTCAAACAGTACCCTACTTAGATTAGGGGGGCGATTTAAAAAAAATGATGACTATTCGGCTTAGAGAATTGGTGTTTTAAATTAGAAATTAATATTTCGTAATAGTTTATAAAGTTACTAGCAAATCGAGTGGACGTTAATTTGTTTAAACATTTCGAACTAAACGTGAAGTATCTTTATGCCGGACATAAGCAATCTTTTTACAAATTACTGTTTAGATTTTACTTCTAACATTTTGTATTTGTACCCATAAACTTATTTTTATTTTCAATATTGCATTCATTTTGTCTTTTTTTTGTAATTTTTATGTATTTAAAGATTTTAGTTCTGAAGAGCTCCCATTTTTTTACGTGGCCTTATATAGTTAATCAATTTTTATCACATGTCTTTATTTTATATTATTATAATTAAATTTTAGTTTTAAACTACAAAAAAATTAAATAAATATATTTAATAAGTAGATAGGTATTAGTGTATTTTTTATTTAAATATTTTATGACGAACAAAAGTAAAAAAAAATAAAATTATACAAAAAAAATACAAAAAATATACTATTTAAAACTATAAAAGTACCACTACTGTATGTGATTGCAGAGTATGATGTTCCAGGTTCGATTCCCGGGCCGATGATGATTGTTGCCAGAATCACGTTGTCTCTTTTTTAATGCATTATAATTTTGGATAGAATATATGACTTGAGTGATTCAACAGTGAAGTGACTTCAACAGTGAATTCTTCCGAAGTGACTAATATACTCGTAGATATGGGTCAATGCAGAGGCATGGATGTGGTCTGATTTTGATAGAAATTTCTATCAACTTTTAAAATATAAAATATGTAGTTACAGTGACTTAAAATTTGTAGATATTAATGTGTTCTTTAATATTGTACAATATGCTTTTGTTCTATCAGCAATAGTTGCCGCAGTAGATACGATAAAAACCATTTCGTAGCAATTTTCTGTACACCTGGGTTAAACTATTGAAGTTTTGGTAGGGATCCCTAACTTTTTTAGTAATAAACATAAATTTTATCACTCAGGGATAATGTGGTATTGTAATGGTAAAAAATATTAATTTTAAAATCGGTGCAGTAATTGTTGAATTTATTTATTACAAACTCAAATACAAAAATACAAATACTTCCTGTTTATAATATAAGTATAAAATGGATAACAACTTAATACAAATGATATCCTATTAATTAATTAGTGACCAATAGTCCGATTACCCGTCACTTATTTAAATTTTAAAGACAGAATTGTTTTCTAATAGTCTGCCAATAGTATTGTATCATACGTATGACTTTGACATGTGATTTCGATCGCGGCGGTAAGTCTCAACAGAAACCAGCCAAGTATGCCGGACATGTAATAGTAAACAAGTGTATGCGCGAACACAGGTGCACTCTCTGTCCCCTCACTCAATGGGATGGTTATCCGACACGAGCAGGGAGAGATAAGGCGCACGACCGAAGTTTTACGTACTTTAAAACTTTTTCACCCGACGCAGAATTCAAACTCAAGCCCTCTTGATTGGCAGTTGCATACGCTAACCACTAGACCAAAAACAGTTATTATAAGCAGTTATTACTACAATATATACTGTATGTATATACTTCATGTTTAAGCCATTATGACGTCATTGAAACAGCTGTCAAATATTTAGTAAAATATCCATATCTTTTTCATCTCATACCATCAATTGCAACTCAAACAACCTGCGTTAACAAAAATTGAAGAGTTGGGGCCCAGTTATTATAATATTTCATCGTTGGAATCAATTTCACTCTTTTTAAAGTTATTAAAGGAAACATAAACACTCATTCTGAAATAAAACATCGTTAATTCAACCCATAAAGATATTTCGTGGCATTAAATAAATTGTGGGCTCACAATATATCAATGTTGAACAAAGTTCGTGGATTTCGAGTACCATCCAGACCGAGGACAGAGTATACAACAATTAAAGTAATTTTAATAATAAATCTATATCTATCTATTTCTTCAATTTAAGCTGCCCTTTTTCAAAAGAAACAAATTTTGCCCGTTCTTTGCAATATCTTTATATACAACAAATTCTTTATCTTAATAATATTAATATAAAGATAAACAGATATATATATTTAGTAATATGTCAGCATGTTGATCATCAGTCTGGTTTTAGTCAGCCAAATTAATATTATGGAGAATTTGTTAGTTTTAACAGAATTATCTTAAAAAAAAAGTAATTATTTTTTTTTAAATCGTAACGGTTGCGATATTTTCTAATTCATTCTACAACTATGTAACCCCTCTACAGCAAGATCAACAGAAACGTTCCGAGTAAGAGCATTCGGGACGATATTCCCAGGAAAAGTTAAGCCCTTGTGGAATCCATAATTAACAAATCAATAGTAAATTGGAGGAGTAGAAAATATGAGGAATCGGATTCTCTCCATATAGTAACTTGAGCCAAAAAATAAGCAATCTATTGTATTATATGAATAACGATGTATTTAGCGGTGTCGCATTTAAGAGTGATGACAAGACTATCAATCCAATGAACGTGATCTTGCGATCACATCAAGACCGAGATTGAGGAGAAAAGTGTTTTCCCTCGGGATAGCGCCTGATAAGGCGTGACGCTAATTCAGGGAGGTGCTGCAATAACTTGGCCGCTGTCCGCGTAGTTTCAGTAAGATTCAGGCGCAATGCTGAAGGCGCATTCGCGCACTACACCTGATCAGATGTAAAAAAAAAATCTATATGAAGATGATGATTGCGTGATGAATAAATAAATACACACATGTTTTGGGACGAACCACCTACATAAGTAGTATGAACTACTACAACTTTCAGACCGGTGTTGGACATAAGCCTCTCCTTAGGAAGGAGGTTTTGGCCTACTATACCACGCTGACCAGACGGGTTGGTACAGGCTTTGTTCCAAGTTTATCTTCTCTTTGACAACACCACTATTGTCTTGCATATTTTGTTCCGTTAGTCTTCTCTTACAACACCCGTTGGAAAAGTAGTAGTAGTGACATTCTGTGTACTTAATCTGTCATGACACGGAGAGGTCACGGTCACTACAACTGTACTTAAGTACTTATATATATTTAAGTACACGTTGTAAATAAAAATATAAATTACAGCGGACACAGTACAAATTAATGATTGTATTCATGACTTACATATTAAACTACATATTAAATGTACATATTAACCTTGGCCAGCACAACTTCGATCGGCAGGCCGATAGGAGGATTCATCTGGGTTGGGCGGCATTCGGAAAGTTTCGTCACATCTTCGAGTCACCGATCCCACAATCATTAAAGATCAAAGTATTTGACCAGTGCGTTCTACCTATAATGACATACGGAGCCGAGACGTGGACTTTCACCATTGGGCTGGTCCATAAGTTTAAAGTAGCTCAGCGTACGATGGAGCATGTGATGCTGGGCATTTCTCTGGATGATGAAATTCATAACGAGGTTATTCGACAAGAGAATCAGTATGCTGAAGTGGAAGTGGACCGGATGTCGCCAGACGAACCGATGGTCGCTGGAGCCAAAGTGTACTAGAATGGATACCACAATTGGGTAAACGTAGTGTAAGGCGCCCAGCGGCGCGATGGACCGACGACTTCAAGAAGGTGACTGGCAGCGGATGGATATAAATTACCCAGGACCGCGATAGTTGGCGTTCCTTGGGGGAGACCTTCGTTCAGCAGTGGACGGCGATAGGTTGATTGATTCATGATATAATATTTAAGTAATATTTATAATCTTAATCCAGAGCATTGATCTGAACCACCCTGTCGACAGATAGTAACTAAATGGATATATGTATGTCTATATATTAATGTAAAACTAGCATTAATTTGTTAATTATTTCAACAATATCATTTCCTTTTTATTCTCATTCTTAGTAATCTCTGTAATCTACAACGAAATAGTTAATGTCTACGATTCTAATAGTAATAAAAGTGTAATAGTTTCGTCTTGTCCGCCTATTTAATATCTCTTACAAACTGTTGGTACTAGAAAACTCTAATTTTGCATGCAGTTTGTCGGCAAGACTAGGATATACTACTAGTCTTGTCGACAAAGTGAGTAAAGAACAATCTTAAACCTACATTCAAAGTGTTGATATTGTGGAGGGAACGAATGTCATGTCGCTCCGACATAAAGGGAGGATCCTCCGACCAGGCGAGGTGATCATGCTTGCCACGGGCCACGGTCCAACAGTTGACGTCGGGATGTTGTATATATGCTAATTGCCACACAAATCTCTATTTCGCTATACAGGATTAGTAGTTGCATCGTAGTTCGATGTATCTTCGCTAGATGGCGCTGTTGTATATTTTCTTTGGGTTGTAATGTGGAAGTCGCACAATATTATTTTATATTAACAAAGCATTGGTGATATTGGATAAATATTTTAAAAATAATAAAGGTTTGTGAATATAATATCTTAATCATAGTATTCATTAGTCATCAACAGAACCCTGCATTGGGCGTGGCTCGACATGCACTTGGACGGTTTTCCCTTTGGCAAGTATACAGTTATTAATTATTTGTCCGCATTTAAAATTATCTCAAACACAGAGCTACTGCTTAAGTCAACCTAGATACTGCAGAACTTGTATTGGCCATTATTACGAATAGTTTTTTTTCTCTATATCAAGAACCTGCCAAAGTGACTCTACTCTGCCTGATGAAAAGCATGAATAGAATCCAAGAGTCGTGGTCAGCATACTCATTACAAATGCAGACAATGCACTATGGTGATCCACACTATAGAGGTCTAGTAACGTCCCGCGTGGGGACGTGAAAGGCATGACAGTCATTGTGGTAGTGTAAGACTTACACGGTTACCACGATAACTGTCACCCCTGCATCGATGAGATTTGATTTCAGTATATATATCAAAATTATCCAAAACTTAAACATTTTCAAAATATTTGAATTTTAAGTTTTTTTAAAACAATTTTCGCTAAGCAAATCTAAAGAGTTGCTACAACAACATTTTTTAAGCAATGTTTACAAAAATCTATGACTGTTAGATTGCAAATATGTTACAAAAGTATGTACGTGTTCTCAGTTATCTACTAAGGTAAATTAGTTTAGGATAGTATCAGAATTCAGCAAGTAACCCGGAAGTACCTAGTAAAAATTTTGCCATGTCTTTGTTATTGTTTCCTTTTCTATATGTGAGTAACTATTAATGACATGGGTTTGATTTGTGTTTTACATACTATTGAAGATGATGACCTAGATGAACAAGAAAAGTACTGATATTCAGATTTTATTGCAGATGCTAGAAGCACTTGTTACGATAATCATAATCCAGCCATTCGTTTACACTTTATTTTTAATGTGCTGGATAACTATCATATTAGAACTAGATACCCTGAATAAAATTACATTCTAAATCATTAAGAAATGTAGTTGAATCAAGAATTTTTTTACTAAATTCTATGTCTTCTAACTCAAATTTAAAAACTGCGATCTAAGATTAGTTGAATGCGACTAGTTGAATCATGGTATAATGCATGCTATTATTTTTCTAAATAATATGATTTTATTTATCTCAAACCAATACCGTCATCTACAATAATAAACATTCAGTATATCTGCAGTCGATATCAAGCGAACGCAACATAGTTCACTTCATCAATCGCGGAATTAACGTTCACCATGTCTGACGCGGCGGTTGTCTTGAATAAGTTGCTCGACAAAATCATTGATGAAACATACAAAAGTGGAACCAGAACATTAATCCCTTTGACAAGTGAAGGCGCGAGCTATACTTCAATGTTATTCACCATCATAATCACTGCAAAAAATGAAGATGACCTGAAACTTTTTGCTAAAGTGGTTAATGTAACAGGCCAAATAAGAGATATGTTAAGCATGAATCACATGCTTGAAATAGAACAATTTGTGTATACTGAGATAGTGAAGATTTATGAAGAAATACAAGACAAACACAACGTTGCACCAAAATACAGGTTTACATTCCCTAAATTCTATGGCTGTGAGAGCTTTTGAAGAACAAGAGACAGTTGTTTTAGAAGATTTGGTTTCGCAAGGATACCACACATATATCAGGTTTAAATCCTTCGATTGGGAGCAAGCAGCGTCTACAGTTAAATCTCTTGCACGATTCCATGCATTATCCCTTGCATTTGAAAAGGTCTGTCCCTGTCTGTCCCTGTCAATTTCACCAAAGCACTAGAAAAGATAAATTTTCCTGTACCACAACATTTCGAAAATTTTAAAGAAATGATGTTTAAATATGCACAAAGTCCTATTCAGGTTACTAAAAAAGAAAACAAGGAAGCAATAGCAAAATTTTTATTAATAGAAAAGCAAACACCAGAAGAAATATTTCAGTTTAGGCTGCCATTGAGTAGGTCAGTCTTGTGTCACGGCGACTACAGAATGAGTAATCTCTTGTCAAAGCGACAGGTGAGTGTTATACTTCTTTTTTTATAGAAATGAATACACACGATGCTTGTTATGCATATTGATCTACGTGTGGTGATGGATTAAGAATAGGGAGTATTCCCACCCCTATGCTCCCGTGAATGAAGGAAAAAATCTTATAACAAACCCTATAATAACCCATCCGTCAGGGTGGTATAGTAGGCCAAAATCACCTTTCTAAAGAGAAGCCTGTATCCAGCAGCATTAAGTTTTTTGAGTTAAAAAAATCACTTCATTGGTCATCTTCAAATTGTTTCAAATTGTATGGAAAGATACAATTTGAAACAATTTGAAGATGCAAACTACTGCAGACTATTGACTGCAAAAGACGTATGCTTACAAACATGTTGAAAGCTTTCGATTGTGTGAATTATGATGTTCTATTTAGCAACAGGAAAGCATTGCATAACAGCATGGCATAACGGGTGCAGTATTTCAACTGTTGGAGTCGCGCTTTAGTAATTGAATGCAAATCACAGAGATAAATTTCTATGATAGCTTTTCTAAATCAATCACAAAAATTTGGTAAAGTAATAAAAAACATCATGCCACAAGGTAGCATACTCGGGCCGCTGTAATTTTTAATGTATTATAACTTAAGTGTATTAAATGCTAATAGTACTACCATATTTTTTTAAACGATCAACTAAATAAAGTTCACAATAAAAATAATTAATAAAGGATTAAAGTCACAAAATTGAAAGTTGCTCCACAAAACTGATACACAAAATTGATACTCTCGTTCTTCACCTAAAATTGTTTATTGAAAAATTATGATTCGGACATGTGATGACCAGGACAAAAAGAATCGACCCGAATCGAACCCGAGACCGAGGCAGTTAGTTATTATATAATTCAATTATCTTTAATTTTCTCAATAAATATAAATTCAATATTCACTTACCGAACATTACTAATAAAATATATTATAATAGCACAAATACCACTGTTATACGTGTGTTCGGAAATAATTTGATGAAGTAGTTACAAACAATGTTCTATAGTCTGAGAGAATTCGTTGAAACTAAAATAATTTAACCGAATTTTATTGCGACACCTTAACAGGCTGACTGTTGATCTTGATATTAATGTGTTAAAACACCTCTCTTTAAGTACAATCTTATTTTACACATATCTATGCCTAAATCTACGCCTTTCAATAGCTGAACACAACTAAATGATTTCATGGTTATTAATTCATATTAAGTTTACATACGTGTGTGTGTGTATTTATACCCATATTCATATTTTCATTTTAACTGTCGATTCAACACACCTAGACTTCTACTTATTTATTTTATCTATTGTCGATTCATCCATCCAAAGATTGCCTTAAAGAGCTTCCTTTTAGCAACATGGCCGACTATTGTACTATACATATTCGTCTGTATTATTCAACTACATTGTAATAGGTACACTTGACAGTATATTCTATTACCGGTTTAACTTTCAGTCATAATATAATATAATCATATCAAATTCAACATACAACGTACAAGTAAAAGATATACTACAGTGCCATCTAATGAAATCACACTGAACTACGGAGTAACAAACTACCGAGTAACTATATATCCTATATCGCGATATAGAAATTCTCGCGCCGATTAGCATACATACAAGTTCTCAACATCAATCGTTGGGCCGTGGCTCATCAGACATGACCACCTCGTCTGATTGGAGCCTCGATTCTTTGTTTTGGAAGGATATGACATCTATTTTTCTACATTTTACTATATTTACTATATTTGTAACTTAGAAAGTAGATCAACTGCATTGTGGTCGAATTTTCATCACCAGAGTTGACCTTCTGATTGTAAATGCGTTGTATTAGTCTCGAACATAACACCACAGATGATAATATTCATGAAATTGATCGCATTAACTAAGATTTTTTATGTTTTAAAAGCAAACGAGTACGCCGGTTACATACCTGCAACTAAAAAATCATAAATGTGTTCCCGCTTTTTAAAACCCCCAGAATATAAAATCACTCACTTGGTAAAAGCAACGAAGGAATGGCTAAATTCAGGTTATCTGTGAGATCCTGGTATATCTCCAGCCGAGACATGTGTGCCGAAACATGGTTCACCGATGATCAAATGTTACTGGGTCGTTAATATGTCCGTCGTATGTTCGTGTACTGACGGATTGAGAATACAGAGTGTCACCACCCCCTATTCAACCCATGGTGTCGTGCGACTAAAAGAATAAAATACGCAGGGCAACATCACATGGCCAGCGTGGTGGAATTGGCCAAAATCACCTTACTAAAGAGATGCCTATATCCAGCAATAGACTTCTAAAGACTGTTAATAATGATTCTTTAGATATATAATTTACTTATCAACATTATTATAATAATGATTATTTTTAATTTAATCGAAATAATGCCTTTATTGTTTAAAAGACGAAGCCTGCATTAGGCATATATCCTGTAACACAGGACACGGTGGATTTATGTATATATATAGCCTTACATCTACTAATACATACATCAAGATAAATTACTCATTTACTCATATATACATTAAATGATGCCTGTTTCCCTGAACGGGGTAGACAGAGGCATATTCAACGCCCTCTTTTTACCAGTGTTTTGGTCCCACGTAATAAGTGGCGAGGCCATTGCCGCTAATCGCGATGTTGTCTTTACCAGAGCCTCTTCTGTCGATCACTAGATGCACCACTTGCAGGTGAGGTTTGCACGTGACACGTGTATCACACATACATATAAAACAGCGGGACAGAATTAAACTTACAGAAAATCGATGATGTTAAATATTTTACGCAAGCGTTTATTTATGGTTGTCGTAAGTACTATAAAATACTTTCACTCCAAGAGTTTTTCATCACATTACGTAATGTATTTCTTTCTTTTATTTATTTAAGTTTTTATTCATTTACCATATTTAAGTAAAAGGACAAAGTTAACAATTCGTCTGTATTTACTTATATTTAATGCCTCTGGATTCCATCGTCTAGCTTCTTGTTTATTTAAGAGGATCCCAGTCGAGAACATAAACTTTAAGACTAAAAATTATTTAATTTTTTTTTTTTTAAATAAATATTTCGTACATTTGACACACAACGTCATCTAGTTTCAAACTAAGCAGAGCTTGTGCTTTGATAACTAGACTGACTGATAGAATACTTACATACTTTTTTTTTGTAAATACGTACATATTATACATAGAAAACACCCAAACTTTGAAACAAATGTTTGCAGATTATACAAACATTTGGTCCGACCCGGGAATCGAACCCGAGAGCTCAAGCACAGCAGTCGCATTCACTACCGCTGCGGCAACGAGGCAGTTATATATAGCAATTGAGAACACAGTTTATAAAATAATATCATAATATAGATGCATTGGAGCCGATGTCATTTTTTTAAAGTAATACAATACTCTATGGAGACAGCAAAACAACCTCCAACTGTTCCACAACAGTCACCTTGATAATCAACTTCGTATCGATGTCACAACAAGGTTATCAAAGTTTTTTTTTGCATCAATGTGCAATGACACAATACAAATAGGCCGAATGACAAAAAACAATTGCTATTGTCGTGAAAAGAGTAATAAGGTTTTGACAGTTTAGTCGTAGTTACGAAACAGATGAAAAATAAACACGAATTTGAGGTCAGTGACGTTTTAGTGACAGTTTGCAGTTAACAACGATTTTTTAAATTAGTTTCGTAATTAGAATGTTGAATTTTGAATAATGCATGCTGTGTTAGTCTTGTCTTGCCGGTATACTTGTGCTTTGCACCAGATACAATATGACAATACAGTTGTTTTTTTTTACTAGTAAAAAAAAACATGTGAGAAAAGAACATGTGAAAAGTTCTTATAGCTAGCTATAAGAACTTTTCACATCTTAAAGAGATTTCATTTTATTTTTTTATTTTCACATCATAAACTAGGCAAAGCCTATGGTAACCAGGCTGTTGATAAAAATAGTTATAAATTTCTAAATATAAATAAAGAAAATTACAATCAGTATTAAAAAAATGATCGTATTCATTACACAAAGATTTGTCCTGGCTGAGAATCAAACCCACAACCTCTTAGCAGTCAGGACTATTACTAGACCTGACACTAACCAACAGACTCATCAAAATATGAAATTATAATATTTTTTTTAACATAACAATTCCTAAACATATCTCACAGATGAATTCTAAGCTAAGTTAAAACTAGTTGAAGTAAGCATAGATTTTGCTACATTCTCTTTTTAACGAGACTGCTCATGAATATTCTCAAATGTTTCTAAATACAAATATCATACAAAAAAATACTTCTGTGTCATTCTCTTCCTACAAAAAGAAAACTCGCCGTTGGTGATTCTAATTTTAAATTTAAAATACATTTTTTTAAATCCAGCCCGTAATTATAATAAATTCAATTTATTTTAAAGATGACTTAATATTTATAAAGATTATTATGTTACAGATAATGACGTAAAACTAAAAAGAACGAAAAATTTCCCGCCCAAGGCACAAACTTTTTTTCCTCAAAGCAATTTTTCCTAAGACGAAACATTCTACTCTCGTCTACCATCAGATCTTCACAACCTAAGTCCTAGACAATAAAGAAATTCTATTGGAAGACTGTGGTCAAATTCAACTACTTGTAACGATTACAAAAGACATAACAGGGACAGATGGTTCGCTACGATTGCTTAACTTTGCAATGTGTTAACCTACATGGTTACAACTGAGCCACGAACCACATAAGACAAGAATTTCTCATAACCAAACTCTACGTGCACCAGCAAAAACTAATTTGATCAAAGTCATGCGTTTAAGTGTTATATAATTTTTCCCAGTGTGGGTAAAGTAGATTGTAATTCTGCATGGTTATTGATGATTAATACCTGGTGTTAATCGTCAATACCCATGTTAAATTATATTACAATCTTTAATACCAATGCTGCTTGACTAATTGGCGACTATTAAACAAAATAGGCATAACAATCCATCTGATGTCAAGCGGTTTTACTCCAGGGATATCATTAAGATGTCCTTCTTATGGACATAAGCCTAGCCTAAGACCACGGTAGCCAAACGCGTTGGTATAGTTTGTTTCACGTTTGCCTTCTCTTTGCATATTTTGTTCCTTTAGTCACCTCTTACAACACCCATGAGAAGAGTATGAGTGGTGACACTCTGTATTATTATTCCATTCCTAATATCATTCCCGTAATACAATAATATAAATAAAATGGATAAATATTTCATTCAGTGGATTACTGAATGAAAAACTTTTTTCTTAACGTTAACACATGAATTTATTTTTTTAATGCTAATATACAAAGAGAACTTAGATGTAATTGCAATTGAATATATAATATTGACCTCTTTGATGTTAGTATTGACACGATTTAGGATCTGTCGTTTCCATGTAGTTTTTTTTTCTATCCAATAGATGGCGTTAAATTAAGATTATATTGTAAATAGATGTCTTATTCTAAAAATTGTGCTCAAACCAGAACAATTTGCAATCTACCACTAATTTTGGAACTCACATACCTCGAAAAATTATGTTATATGCTACCCACAAAGGAAATGTTAACAATACAATAATTTAATAATTTGTATCATCAGATATTGGTGTTGCGATTAATTTATTTCAATTTTGCCCATAAAATTACTAAGTTAAGTGAAAGTGGGTGGAGTATTTGCAATAACAATGGCCGATGGGGCCATAAAGTTCTGAAATGGTGACCACATACTGGCAAACACTGCGTTGGTAGCCTACAAGGAGGTCTGACGATCTGGTGTAGGTCGCAGGAAGCCATTAGATGCGAGCGGCATGGGACCGGCTGTTATAGAGAATCTTGAAAGAGGCCTATGTCCAACAGTAGATGTCTTTTGGCTTGATGATGATAGTGATAATACATTTTAAAAACTATTTCTTATTTCTTCTAGAACGGTGTCTTTAAAAATATCGTCTTGGATTACCAAACTTGTCACTCCGGATGTGCACCCATCGACCTGCTATTTCTGATGTTAACGGGAACAGACGAGGAGTTCCGTCGAGAGAATCATCAGAGATTCATTGACCATTATTTCCAAGAGCTGACTCTGGCACTTGGTAGACTAGATTTGGATGTCAACGAGGTGTATCCTAGGGAGCTATTTGATGAAGAACTTCGGCAGGTAAGGTTTAATATACATTTGTAGTTGTTTCTCGAACCTAGATACATCAAAAATTGTATTTATAATGGATAATTTATCAACACCGTGTGGTGAAAAATATGGAAAGCGGTGTCACTACCCTTAGTTATCCAGCAAATGTTGTTAGAACCAACTAAAGTAGCAAACATTATGCCGAAAAACAGCATTCCAAAAAGATGAAACATAGAAACCCGTCTGGCAAGTCTGGAAAGTGTGGACTTATATCCAGCTATGTACTGTACTGTTAAAGGCTATTAATAACGATGATTGGCTGTTACTAATAATGACTTTTTTTCCAGATGCTGCCAGTTATACTTCGTTTAGCTCCCTTTGTCCTTCCCATGGTCTTAGTAGAAGCTGAACATGCTCCTCAATTTGGTACGGCTGGTGATTTGGATGTTATGGTAGTAACACCAAACCAGCTCTTTGTTGAAAGGTTTAATGGCATTGTCAGTGATTGTGTGCGTTGGGGAGT
This sequence comes from Hypercompe scribonia, assembly GCA_949316085.1. Lineage (NCBI taxonomy): Eukaryota > Metazoa > Arthropoda > Insecta > Lepidoptera > Erebidae > Hypercompe > Hypercompe scribonia. Next base: position 19,584,251 of record OX438982.1, on the reverse strand, counting down.
CATATAACCTTGGTTGGTTCAGTGCAACAGAAATTAAGTTTATGGTCAGCCAGATTTGTTATCATTGGAATTAGAAATCGGTTACTATCAAATTTATTAATATTTATAGGTTAAATTAGTTTTTGGTATTTTAAAACTTATATAAGTACTAGCTGACCCGGCAAACATTGTTTTGCCATTTTTACTAAAATGGCTATTAAAAAATAAGGGTTGATCGTAGAAGGGTGAAAATGGAGGGTTGTATGTATTTTTGTATGTTGTATCATAAAAAAATAGAAATTAAAAATTTTGTCTAAAAAATAAAAAAAAAATTAGGGTTGTACTACCCCTAACATTTAGGGGGATGAAAAATAGATGTTGGCTGATTCTCATAGATACCGGATAAGCACAAAAAATTTCATCAAAATCGGTCAAGCCGTTTCGGAGGAGTATGGCAACGAAAACTGTGACACGAGAATTTTATATATTAGATTATATGGCGTTAAGATAATAATAATAGCCTGACACATCACACACTCGGCCGTCTAATCTGATCTTAAACTAAGCAGAGCCTGTACTGTTGTAATCATACTATTGATAAGCACACTTAAATGTATTTCAATTCGTACTCATAACAGATACATAAGTTTTTGCCCGTGACTTCATTCACGTAAAAGTTGAAAATATTTTAAGATCATCACGTTATTATAAGTAAAATTGGAAATATAGAACGTTAATTAAAAATACTGGGTCTTACATAATCTTATTAAGTAGTTAATGCTAGTATTGTACTTTTGTTCACAAAAATACTTTAAAATATCAAGATAAAAAATGAGACAATTATATGACTTTTGTGTCACTTTCTTTGCACACACAGTAAATAAAATACTTAGTCAAGTTTACATGAGTGTGTTATTTAAGTTCATTATTATACGTTGACAAGTGTTTGTAGTTAAAAAAAAACGTTTTATTACTTAAACATTTGTAAATTATGATTGTTTAAAAAGCATTCTGCATTAATAAGTATTAGTTTATAATAGCGCTAAATTAAATTTTTGATCCTCATTACTAAGGTCAAATTGGAATCACAACTAAAATGAACCATATGACTATCACACAAAAAAAAATACTATGGACCAATGAATTTATGGTTATTGGTAATGAAATTATATTTATGGTTTTATTCTTAAAAAAAAAATAAGTCTAAATATGATGAACTTAATGATTTTACTGAAATATAAATTGATTTTTAAAGAATTATTTGCGCCTTAGTTTATTATAAGCTATGACATCTGTTCAACTATTAAACTCAAGTCGAGATCAGCAAAAAATTACATTATTTACAAAAATCTATTAAAAAAATTCTCGATGTAACCAAGTACAACATTATAGTAATAATTTAATAGTAGTAGATATTATTAGTACTAGTAACATTAAATAAAATATTTCTTAAATTAAACTGAGTTTTATTTCTGAAGAAATAGGTGTTATATAAAACCAATATATGTAAATGGTGGATCCTCAAAACAAGCCTGCGAGCGTTACGCACTACGCACATCCGTTCGATGGGCAATAAAGAAACCGTGATGTTTCCACACAGGAGAGGGCCATCTACAGCCGCCAGTTGCCTGAGGTACGTCGGGGTTCCAGGAATTTTTATTACACCTGGTTCCCCGGCTGCTAGTACCTGAGACGGCGTGTGGTTTTGATCAGTTCGAGTCCGACATAACCACCTATAGGTGTTATCCGTGGGGATATCTGCACAGTACAAAAAAAAAGTGATGCCTCGTCAGGTTTAGCGTCCGCAAGCCAACTGCTAATATTGAATGGACACCTACAACTCAAGAATAGTTAGTGCGCTTCTACGTTTTAAACCCTCCCTCCATCCCTACTCCCGAAATAGGGCAATGAGGTATATATATAGTATATGGTACATTTATGAGGTAAAATATTATGCTGCCGTCAGCAAAGTACAAAATATGACAATAGTCTATATAATAGTTACGCTTTTGCTGTCGCGAATACATAGAATTTTCCCTTACGAAACACATCTGCCTGAATCTGAGTTAGGTTTATCCCAGTTCAAACCTCAGAGCTCTGATAAACCTAACTCACTCAGTAAAAGACAACTGAAGAATTGCTTTTCATCGGTTTTCTGTGAGTCTGTGGCATCACGTGATTCAGCGGCAGCATAATATGTTTTACTTCATAAATGTACTATACATATTTATGCTTGTTTTCACTTCTGTCGGCAGTCCTCATGAAAAGTAAAAACAAGTTTGAAAGTGAAGAAAAAAAATTTAAAATCGACGCTTATGTAAACTCTAAAATCATTTTAATTTCTATTTTGTCAAATATTTAACAAAATAAATATAAGAAATAAATGCCTTTTTTTTTTTTTTTTTTTTTTTAACGTGTGGAAACCCCCTCGGGCCGTCACCCCACCGGGGTTTACGGCGAGGTGGTGTGTCGGAATCGGACCGACTAAAACCACACGGTGTGCCACTCTGCGCCTGAGACAGGAGGGATCCGGGAACCGCTGCTATTACGACATCCAGATCCCCTCTAGCGCCTGCCCGCCAAAGCGGGCACCATCTGCGGATAAACTCTCTATATAGGCGACGTACGGCACACGCGGACGTCGCCTCCTCGCGGCTGGCCATTATAGCGGGTGGAGGGGAAAACCCGTCCCGTCCACCCGCGGCCACACTCAAGGCGGCATGAGGCGCTGGTATGCGCGCCTCCGCCGCCCGGCTCGCCGGCGGCGAATTGGGTCCGAGTGGATATTGTCCTCCCGGGCCTTCTCCGCCGCCTCCTTCCGCGAAATTACGTCTTCGCAGAAGGTTGCGACCGCGGTAAAACAACTGTCGCTACCGGCCATGGAGCGTATGACGGCCGGTAGCGAGAGATCTCCTCCAATAACTGCAGTGAGGACCCCACGCTGCGCCGCCCAGGCGGAACAAACCGCTAGCGTGTGCTGAGCCGAGTCCTCACTGCAGTCGCAGTGGTAACAGGCGGGACTCAATTCCCTCCTGGCGACCGAGTGCAGATACTTTCCGAAGCAACCATGCCCGGAAAGGACCTGCGTCAGTCGGAAGGAAAGGGTCCCGTGCTGCCGCCCTGCCCACTCGGTGATGACCGGCTGGAGAGCCTCCACGAGGGCAAAGCCAGCACGTGGAGTCTCCAACCGGAACGACCAACGAGCCATCGTGGCTCGACGAGCGGCCTCACGCCACTCGCGCATCTCCTCGGGCGGGGGCCGTATGCCGCTACCCGCCCGGAAGTCAGCCGTCTGCCGATAAACTTCGGCGAGCACTTCCGCCTCCAAATCCCACGGGGGAGTTCCGGCCAGGGCGCACGCCGCCTCCGTCGATACGGTGCGGTAACTGCGTATGGCTCTAACCGCCAATATCCTCTGAGGGCGCCAGAGGCGAGCCCTATTCTGGGCGGTCAGAGCCGCCGCCCACACCGGTGCACCATACAGCGCCATTGACCGAACAACCCCCGTGTATAACCGTCTCGTCGCGACGCTGGCTCCACCCAAATTGGGCAAAAGTCGCCCAAGAGCAGAAGCAGCGCCGACCAGCTTTGGAGTAAGCTGTCGGAAGTGCTCGTCGAAGAGCCACCTGCCGTCGAGGATTAGGCCCAGATACTTCATCTGGGCCTTAATCGGTACGAGGACCGAATTGACAACGATGGAGGCACCGGGGGGTGGACCACGACGGGGCCCATGAAACAAAAGGGCTTCCGTCTTATCTAGGGCCACCCGTAAACCCAGCGCCTCAATGCGCCCGACCACCAAAGAGACTCCCACGGTGGCCAGACGCGCCGCCTCTTGAAAGTTCGCCCCCCGGGCCGTGACCAATGTGTCATCTGCGTAACAAATTACGCCCAGCCCGGGGGGAAGACGACCTCGAAGGGCCCAGTCGTATCCCATATTCCACAGGAGTGGTCCGAGGACGGACCCCTGTGGAACACCGCACGACATGGGCCGCCGCCTCAGAATACCATCTCGGTCCTCGTACACGACGGTACGCTCCTCAAGATAATCTGCCACAAGCCGCCTCAGGTACTCGGGCACCCCGTGGTAGTGGAGTGCTTCCCTGATGCAGCTAAATGGCAGACTATTAAATGCGTTGGGGATGTCCAACGACACCGCCAACAGCACGCCGCCACAGCTCACCGCCTCTTCGGTAACGGCCCTCAGGCGCAGCACAGCATCGACCGTCGAACGCCCCGCCCGAAAACCAAATTGGGCGTCCGACAGATCGGGGCCCACCTCGCAGAGGTGCCGGACGATGCGGGCAGAGAGTATCCTCTCAAACAGTTTACCCGCCTCGTCCAGCAACACAATGGGCCTATAGGCCGCCACCGAATCGGTAGGCCGTCCCGGCTTCCTTAATAGGACCAGCTTCCCGCTTTTCCAGCACTCAGGGAAGCGTCCGGACGACAAGCTAGCGTCCAAGACCTCCCTGAGGCGGTCCGACATGTGGTCGAGGGATCGTGCCAATACTCGGGCAGGTATCCCATCTGGCCCAGGGGCGGTGTTCTTAGAGCGAATCCGTAGAACAACCGCCCCCACCTCCGATTCCCTAACGGGCGGAACATTGTCCTCGTTCCCCCCGTCGTCTCTGGCCATGAAGACCATCGACGGGGGTGTGTGATCCACCCGCTGCGGGAAAAGGCCCTCGACCACATCCCGCAGGAAGCTGGGCTGGAGTGTCTCTGTAAGGGGGGGGCCCGACGTGCGGAGCTTTTGTCGCGCCGCACGATAAGGGCGACCCCAGGGGTCACGATCGAGACCCTCCAGCATCTCCTTATGCTTAATTTCCTTGGCGCGGCTGATGGCCAGCTTCAGAGTTTTCCGCGCCTCTCGGTACTCCTCATGAAGCTGGTCTTCCCCGCCTTCTTCGCGGTGTCGCCGCCGACCACGGGTGTAGGACCTCCGGGCACGAGTACAGGCCGCGCGGAGGTCCGCCAACTCCTGGGACCACCAGTAAACTTCCTTCCGTGGAGGCCGACAACCTCGGATGCGGGGCATGGCCGCATCGCAGATTTGCGTAATCGCATCGCGGAAACGACCAGCCCCCATGTCGACCTCCTCGATCGGAGCCTGCGGAGACAGCCAAGAGTGAATAATGGCTGCCTCCTCCAGTAGGTCCCTATTCAGTTTGGCTATAGCCCACCGCGGAAAGCGAGAAGAACGCCGCGCCGCGTGACCCCTACTGGGGTCCTGGGAGCGGGAGAGCTCAAATCGGATATAGAGATGATCCGAGAGCGTCTCAACCTCTTCCAGGACACGCCAGTTCCTTACTCGTGCGGCGAGGGCAGGGGTAGCGAACGAAAGGTCCACTATCGACCCTCCCTGCTGTCGCACACACGTGTTGGTGGAGCCCCTGTTTAGTAAACAGAGGCCCACCGAGGCCGCCCACTCCTCTACGGCCTCGCCCCTAGCGTCCGTCCTGGGGGAACCCCACGCAATGGACTTTGCGTTGAAGTCCCCCAGCACTAAGACGTGCCCAGACGATAGACGCCGCATCGAGGTTTCCAAGTTGTTAAGGAAAACCTCGAAGTCGTTCAGACTCCGGTTGGGGGAGAAGTATACACCATATACAGTGATCCCCCCCCACTCGGCAGCAACATATCCAGTGCCCTTGTCTCTTAGCGACAAGGGCGGGGAATGAGCCGCCGTGGAGCCGACGACTGCCACGGAACCGTCCCGGTCACCCAACCAGTTTGGAAGGGGAGGAACGTAATAGGGCTCCGCGGCTACGGCAACACCGATCGACCACTGTGCCATGGTTTGCAGGAAGAGGTCCTGCGCCGCAGCACAGTGGTTCAGGTTCGTCTGGACTAGGAGGCTGGAGACTTGGGCCATTACTGGACCGTCTCTACAGCCTCCTCCATGGGCGATGATGTCGACGTGCGAACGGCATCGGAGGCAGCCTGGGTCGACTGGCTAGCCCCCAACGCTTGCCGAGAATCACGGGGAGGCTTGCAGCCCCCCTGCCCAATCTGATGATTGGCGGGCTTGTTACCCGCCGCACAAACCGGACAGTGAGGGGCGGCAGAGCACTCTGCCGCCTTGTGCCCCGGTCGACCGCAGCGGAAGCATAGTCCGCTGCAGTCAAAACAACTCACGCACTTGGCGCGTGTGTGTCCCGATGCCAGACATTTGTAGCATCTCATCGGTCTCGCCGCCAGGACCGTGATCCTAGCGCTCACGAGACCGATGAGTAGTCTGCCGGCGTCGCCCAAAATTTTAGCCGACGACACGGGACAGCTGACCCACACTGTGCCAAGCCCTCCTGGACCGGGGCGGATGGTTCCGACCCTGATATTGTCCACGCTGCAACCCGTCCTCTCTCCAACTGCAGCGCGGACATCTTCGGCCGTCACGGAATCGTCCAGGCCCGAGATACGCAGTTCAGCGCACGTAGTAGGCCTGGCGATCTTTACACCATCCGTGTCTGCGAAAATTCCCCGCAGCTTCTCGGCGAAAGTGTCCGCCGTCTTTGCGCCTTCAGCCCCGGGAAACTCCAGAACTCGAGCTCCCGTCTGGGCAAGGCGCAACCTGACCCCTACCGTCCCGAAATCCTTGGCGAGACCAGCCCGGGCCTTTTTGAATAAGGCTGCATAGGACAGCCCGCCATCAGCCGTCGCCGGTGATATGGTGACAACTACGGCCGCAGTTTTTGGGGGCTGCAGTTTCCGTGGCTTTTTAGCAGTGACGATTGCCACCGGCGGCGACTGCGGGGTAGAAGCTGCCCTTTGTGCAGCCTTTTTATCCCGCTTTCGAGACTTCTTTGGCCCTCCGACTACCTGCCAACTATCATTGGAGGGAGTAGACGTGGAGGGTCCAGGTGTTGAGTCAGGTGTAGGAGTGGGGAGCGGGGCCAATTTTGCTCCAGCCTTTACTGCCGCTTTTGACTTTGCCCTCGTTGTAGCTGCCTTAGTTGCTGCCTTGGCTACCTGTTGTACCTTTGGAGCAACCGGAGTAGAAGACACCGACACAGCTGCCGCATATGATATGCGACCACCTGTGACGGACCTCGGAGTCGACGCTAATGTGGCCTTTCGCTTATCGGCAGCGAGCGGCGGCCGAACAATGGGGGCTGGAGGCAATCTCGCCTCCAGGCCCGCGAGACGCCCGTCCAGCATATGCCCCACTGCGTCAAGAATTTGGCGCAAGTGGGCATCATGGACGTCACCAGAACCGGGAGTGGGAGCAGGCTGCCTTGGAGCCGGGCCCTGTTTATTAGGCCTTTCCGTCTGCGCCCGAAACTGGGCGAACTGGGTGCTCAGTTCAGCCACCTGCCCCGTCAGGCGTTCATTAGCGGCCTCCAGGCGAGCTACGTTCCCAATGAGGGTTTCGACGACACCGGCAATAGCGGAGGAGGAATCCTTAAGAGCCCTTACAAAGGAACTCTTAAGATTCCTGGATTTGGTGGCCACTTTTTGAATTATAGCCACCCCCACATTTGCTCTCTCCTGCAACGCCACCGGTGTATTGGAGACGGAACCCCCCTCCACCGGTTCTCGGATCTTCTGCAGGAGATCCACAATCTCCTCCTCCGCTGTGCTTTCGCCTTCCGCTCTGACCCTTCTATAGGCTTCTGCCTTTGAAAACACAGAGCCTGATGGGGTCGAGATCGGCGTGCGTGATCGCCCTCTTCGACTGCTACCAATTTTTGGAGGCAACATCTCTTGAGACGTATCACTTTCGTCATCTCTGGAGCGCCCGCGTTTCCTGCTTTCGCAGAACTCCATCGCTGTCGACTCCAGTACGTCCATAGTCGTACTGGAGTTACCTCCGTCCGTCGGATTAGCCGATCTGGAACGTAATCGTTCCGATTTTCTTGGGCTCCCAGCAGCCAGAAAGACTTCTGGGAGCCTCTCCGAGATAGGTGTCCCGACCGATACGTTCTCTTCATTGGAAGAGATGTCGTCCGTCCTTAAATTTTTCTGCTTTCGCTTACTGCTTCCGCTTTCTTTTTTCTCCTTCTTTCTGTCCTTGCTTTCTTTATTTTGTATTATTTTACTGTTTTCCATATTTAATCCCACGCGTGGGGGAGAATTAATGGTCGACCCGGGCAGAGATCCCCCAGTACCCGGGCAAGCGTAAATTTATTCCCAACCGAGGGGTCCGCAGGTGCCCCGGCTGGGAGTGCGCTTACGACTGAACTACCCATCAGCCATGCATCCCCTGGTCACGCACCAGAACACGGGATTCGGGGTAATTTTTTATAGAGGTTTTCTTCCTCGCAGTCCAGGCGGTTAAGCCAAGACCCTCGTCCCCGAGTAGAGCCGTAAGACGTAACTACGTCACCCATCTCGAGATTACGATATGACGACGGTGGCAGGCAGATTAAATCTCCCAATGCCTACTTGGCGGCAGTGTTAGTGTACGCCAAGTCCGTTCTCCTTTCTCCACCACTAATAGTGGAGAAACTCCGACCCGTGAAAGAGTCCCACCTTCGTGATTTTTTAACGAGGTTTTTCTCCTCATTGCTCCGAAGAGCGAAGAGCCAACAGAGGAATCGACAAACATGCCCGCTCTGTTGGAATGGCCGAAGAAAATGGCCTCCTCTTCGTGCTAGAATATTAGCCGTTGGCGGTGATAAACATCACCATCGCCAACGTTACCAGGGTGCACCACGTGGAGGTTTTCTAGCCCAACACCCCAAGAAATAAATGCCTATGTTGATTTACAACTGTCCTATAAACCATTGGTTGACGATGGATTAGTAATAAAGTACACAGTAGTTCGATGTTTTTTCGTTAGATGGCGTTGAAATATGTTTTTGCTACGCATAGAAATCGCATCATATTTATAGACTACCTACCTTACAACTTTAAGTTCAATTATGTGCAGGTCTATCGTTACAAATGATAAAAATAGTGATAACCTCACACATCTCACATACGGTAGTCTGATCGTAAACTACACAGAACTTGTAGTGCACGCATTCTTATATATTTCTGAATACAATATTACCTTACTTACCTTAATACAGAACAATAATTGTTTGTCATGGGTGGGAATCGAACCTATGAACCAGTGTGTTTACGTAGCTAGGATAGCTAACTGTTAGACCAACACTACTACAATACACAACAATACTACTACAGGGATTGCTTTTAGTAGTATTGTTGTGTAAACAATACTACTAAAAGCAATCCCTGCACTATATCCAGACCGATACGACCTTCTCACGTTCAAGAGAAAAGCTTACCACCTTATAAGCTGGTGCATACAGTGCGCTTATGACGCCTGAGAACAGGTGTTTATAGATCCGCCTCATTGACAAGCATGACTACACGGCTGGCCTAGTGGTTTAAGCGGTCGCCACATAGGTCTGTACTGCGCTGAGTGTTGTGGATTCAAACCCCACCCCACTTTGTGTGATCCATAAATCGTTGCTCTGAGTCTGGGTGTTCTTTGTGTCCGTGTCTTGAATGTTTTTAAAGTCTCCTGCGACACAGGATTTATACCTAGTGCGGTCGTTGTCTTTTTAAAAACATAAAAAAAAAGAATAACAACTTGACAGTCAGTTTTGCATTTCCGTCAAGCCAAGAGTCGTAATCGGGGCGGCAGCACAGATCATCAATAAGGTACACAAATGCGGAGGTGATGTGTTGTTCATGGTATAATTTATATTGTTCTTTTTTTTGTTTTCTATAATAACACTGTGTAGTGCACACGAGGGTGTTGGTATTTTAAAGACGTCATCTGAAAATCTGCGCTACACCGACACGTGTAGCATTTAGTTGAGATGTTGACTACAGAATTTTCAATGTTAAATTATAAAAGCAAAAGTTTGTATGGATGTTTGTTACTCTTTCACGAAAAAACTACTGCATGGATTTCGGTGAAACTTTACGGTAATATAGGTTATACATCGGAATAACATATAGGCTATAATTTTTAATGATTTTATATTATTTTTTTTAGTAATATAACAATACAAGTCAATTCAGTCGGAAAGAATCCGGCCTCTGAGAGTTATCTTGGAGTACACTGTCAAAACCATTCAAGTTACACAAAGATGATCTGTTACGAAACTTAACGTGGCAGAGCAAACTCGACGCGAGCAAAGCCGTGGGCAAAAGCTAGTTTACATTGTTCTAATCTGGTTTAAATCATGGTTACTTTTAGTGCCATATGCTTGGTATTTTGTGGGCTATAAATAAATCAGTTTCATTTTCTTTCAACTTGATGCTAATACTAATTGAAAAGGCGTTTCGAGTACACTAATAGTCTCTAATCTGGAAATCGAAATAAGATGATTGCAGTTCGATGTACTTAGCAATTCTGACGTTACTTTTCACCAAAAGCCCTTTCCTCGTCTTTCCTGATTCTAGGTAAAGGAATGCAAAAGTCTTCAGCGCTTTAGTGTACCTATTGCAAAGAGCTTTGTTAAACTTATAGTTGTCGGAAAAAAAAACAAAAAAAATAAAAAAGCTTAAAAGTGGCACTACCCTTATTCATCTCCTAGTGACGTAAGAGCTGACCAAGAGAGCAAACTACCCAGGACAACATAACTGTAAAGAGACGAAAAACTTGAAACAAATCCTTTTTTTTAACGTGTAAAAACCCCCTCGGGCCGTCACCCAACCGGGATTTACGGCGGGGTGGTGTGTCGCAATCGGACCGAATAAAACCACACGGTGTGCCACTCTGCGCCTGACATAGGAAGGATCCGGGAAAAGCTGTAATGTACCAATCCGTCTGGCTAGCGTAATTTAGTAGACCAAAATATGCTTACTAAGCAAAGGCCTATGCCCAGCGTTGGACGATTAAAATCTGTTGATTAATTAAGAAAGAAATACAGTTAAGAAAATAGTGCTATGTCTTACATGGAAGGTTCGGTGAATAAGTATTTGCAAATGTAATAAACCTATAACGTGAAAAGTCTGTTGTCGGAAAGTCCGGGCTTCCTAAAATAGCATCAACAATGATACAATCTTGATATGACTCAATACTGTTTAAAGATAATAATTTAATCCACGTTTACTTTACTTCTAAACCGGTTTAGTAACTAAAATAAGACATTGAACTGTATTATTGTAGTTTCCTTATAATACAATGTATATTTTTTGTAATGTTCTAAAGACTTCTAATATGTCAATGTTTACGAAATTCCTTCTATTAGGATTGTCTTTTATTTGATTTATTTATTTATTTCAAAACTTTATCCACACATGTACGCTGTGATGCCCTAGGCATTGAAATTTTATACTCTGTAGCCAGTGGCGTAACTACTAGCATACCACCTGGGGCCCGTGGTAAATTTATTGAAAAACGCCTCAAGCCACGCTTGGTGAATAAAACGCATGACAGTCATTGTGGTAGTGTAAAGCTCATACACTTATCATGATAACTATCACCACTGCATCAGTATTTTAATAAAACTCTAAGATAGTTACTACCAGTAGCATTTGGTTTTTTTTAGCTAATATTTAATATTTAAAAGCATATGCATACAATATCTCTGCGAGGAGGCGACTTCCGTGAGTGCCATGCGACGCCTGAATAGAGTTTTATAATAGACTCGGAGAAGGGGCCTTTTTTTGAAGTGAAACTTCTTTATCGGGGTTGCAAAAAAAATTTAGTGTAACATTTTTTCGTTACGCGTCACATTTTTTCGTTACGCACCATCTTTTTCTTATCCCTACCACGCGTGATTTGAAGTATACTTTCTTCAGCGGAGTAGGGATTGGTAAATGTCTCCAATGTATTTTGCGGCCCGTTTTGAGTAGTTACATTTTTGAAATCCAGGTGGCGATTGCATCGTCTTCGGACGGGTTTAAATTATTTTTTTGAAAAATAACGTCATAAAGAAGTTTTACTTCTTACGAATGTACGCTAGTACACGCACACATTTTTTTTTTACTGTGCGGAAATCCCCCCGGATACCACCTACTGGTGGTTATGTCGGACTCGAACCGACCAAAAACCGTACACCGTCTTAGGTACCAGTAGTCGGGGAGCCTAACGTACCTCGGGCCATCCATCTACGGCTTGCAGATGATCCCTTTTATGCCCCAAAAGAGCTTGTGCTCCGTAGCACGTCCCGCTGCCATCCTGGCCGGCTTCTGCTAGGGTAGCGGATGGCCTCACCTGTCATCCCCAGACATGTGCTTACCGTTGTGAGCCGTCCGTGATACCGGACCCGTTCCCGAGCCTGGCGGACCGGTAGAGTTCTACCTTTTCCAGTCCCGCGGAGAAAATGCCTGCGCCATCGGTGCGGATATCGTAATAACAGCTGTTCCCGGATCCCTCTTATCCCAGGCACAGAGTGGCACACTGTGTGATTTTAGCCAGTTCGATTCCAAAAAAGGTTTTACATATCTAAAATATAACAATAAGTTTCAAAAAAAAGATTTTTAAATAGTACAACTAACAAGTCAAGTGGTTCCCAGTGTTAATATTGATTAGTATTAGTCACATTTTGTGTGTCACACGTACAAACCCAATGTTGTATTATTCGCCTACCATAAAAGACACTCAAAACCGAACAATAGCATATTATATGGTACACTAACCACTTCTTCGTAAAGGGAGGCCTATGTCCACCCGTAGACTATTAAAGGAGTTGATGTGATCGTAGAACTTGTGCTAACTGTACAGGACCTGTTGCATTAACGGGAAACAAAGCACAATGCAGACGCAAAAAATAGATTTAAATGATTTTTAATATGTGCACTTCTTGTTAAGTGTTTAAGGCTAGTTCTAATTAACTACATCCTCGATTCAATTTTTAAAAAATAACTCAAAATTGAAGAAATCAGTGACCTTGCGGGACATTCGATTGTTCTCCTTAAATGTTAAATCGGTAAAAATGGTAACAAAAAGGATTACCTCAGTTGTAATGGCCATCGTCCATTTCACCACGTTTCTTTACAAATTCAGAACACATCATGTAAACAAACAAGTATAGTAGACCTATTAAGTACCCTGCGTCACACATCTTACTTGACGAGTGTAAGAAAACTGAGGGTTGATGGACCACTTTTCTGCTACACTATTTGCTTCTGCGGCAACTTCCACATACAGCGCAATCAGAAATACATACTGCAGCGCTATCTAGTGAAGACACATCGAACTACGGAGTATAATAAACTACGGAGCAACTACTAATCCTGAATCGCAATATAGAAATTCTTGCGGCAATTAGTATATACACAACAACTTAATATTAACTTTTGGGTTGGAGTCCGAAAGGTATAATCACCTCACGTGGTCGGAGGATCCTCCTTTTGTGTTTGAGAGACATGACATGTGTCCTTCCACACTTTCTTTTTTAAACTTTCAAATTCATGTCTTTCAAATTTCCAAACAACGGAGCTTTCGACTAAAGTTCTTTAGAGGCTGAGTAAATAATTTGAAGAATGATGCAGCTAAAAACTAATAACATTTTTTTTTTTTTATACCACGACGGTGCCAAACAAGCATACGGCCCGCCTGATGGTAAGCGGCTACCGCAGCCTATGGACGCCTGCGACACCAGGGGCATCACGTGCGCGTTGCCGACCCTTCAAAAACCTATTTACCCCCCTTCTTGAAGAACCCCATGCTGTAGTTCCCAGGGAAAACCGTGGCAGGGAGCTCATTCCATAACGGGATTGTTCGCGGGAGAAAATTTCTCTGAAACCGCACTGTGCGTGACCATTTAGGTTCCAATGTACTCGTATGTGGATGAGCTCCCTGACGATGGCGAGCGGTGCGATGGTAGAATGTGGCTGTGGGCATCATATCTGTTAGTTTTATATCAAAATTATATCTGTAGAATGGAAGTAAATATATATAGTCTGTGGTCAAACAACTGTTATTGTCTATTCTGTAGTTCCTACTTTCAATAAATTCATTCGCTCAAAAACTTCCATACCGGTGTTTCATTATAGGTTATGCGCCCAGCATTTTTTTGTTTTTATGTAGCAAAAAGTATTTAATCTAAGTTTAAAAGTGAATAAAAGTAGTTGTAGAAGTGAAATTCAGATAATGTAATAGAAGTTTGCAAGAATGGCAACGAACTACTTGGTTAATGTTCCAAAACTAAAAGGGCGGGCGAACTACGGCGAATGGGTCTTTGCCGCGGAGAATTTTCTAATCCTTGAAGGTATGCAGCACAGCATAAAACCAGAAGCAGGGAGGATATTAGAAGCCGCAGATGATGTAAAGACAAAGGCGAAACTTATCATGACGATAGATAGTGCGTTGTACGTACACATCAAATATGTGAAAACTACAATGGAGCTGTGGAAAAAGTTAAAAGCATTATTTGATGACTCGGGATTCACCCGAAGAATTGCCCTGTTACGTAATTTAATCTCAATTCGTCTTGAAAATTGTGCATCAATGCAAGCGTATGTTACGCAGATAGTTGATACAGGACATAAATTGAGTGGGACAGGCTTTGACATTAGTGATGAATGGATTGGATGTTTGTTATTGGCTGGTTTATCTGAAAAATTCATGCCCATGATAATGGCGATAGAACATTCTGGAATCAAAATTACAACAGACGCCATTAGAACGAAGCTCATGGATTTGGAAACGGAAGTGAGCGGCAGTGTCAGCAGTGAAGTAAATAGCGCGTTTGCTAGCAGTACACAGAAGTGCCAATCTTATAGGAATAAAACCGGTTACCAAAAAAATAGTCAAGCGACAACAAACGTCAATGTCAAAAATGTCAAAAGTATATAAGCCCCGCAAGTTGATATTGCGATTGGCGGCCATCTTGGTGACGTAGTCGACGCGCACCGTCAGTACCGTTCGCAAGGTCAACCCGCGCTTATTGTTGGCTTTTGTTGTTTAGTTTTGTTACCTGTTACCCGTTAAAATGAGTAAGAAATTAATTAACAGTCGTGCACGTGAAATGATAATTAAAGAGGACAATTATTTTGTAAAAGAGAAAGAGGACTCTATATTACTTATCCAAAATATAAACCGTGCCTTAAAAAGTGCATCGGACACTACTGAGGACATTTTATTGTCGAAGCAACTAGTAATAGACATTTTGAATATTTTGCAAAATTCTATCATAGTCACGGAACGAGTGACTTGTGCCACAGGCGTTGCAGAAAATACTGTGACGAAACTACGACGAGAGCATGAGTCAGCAACAGCAAGTGGCAGCAAAATGAGAACTCCTAGCAAAAAGGCAAAGGAAGGAATATTTCGACGGATTTTCACTAACAGCATTAAGAAATATCATTCATTCAATGTATACGGTGAGAAAAGAAATTCCTACAATGTGCAAAATCTTGGCGGCTGCAAAAGTAGACCTTAATTATACTGGTCGTGAAACTACATTAAGAAAAATAATAAAAAGTGATTTAGGCTACCAATTTAAACGGTGTTACCAAAAAAGAGTGGCTCTAATTAAAAGACCCCAAATACAAGCTTAGATAGCTAAATATTTACGCCGTATGAAACAAAATGACTCGTTTAGTGCTAACAAAAAACCCGTTATTTATCTCGACGAAACGCGGATACACGCGCACTATACAGTAAAAAAATGTTGGCAAACTGCAACTGATGTAGGAGTGAGACGGAACGACAGCCCCGGCCGCCAATGGATAATAGTTCACGCGGGAAGCGAAACTGGCTTTGTTAATAATGCCCTTTTAATGTTTAAGGCGGACACCAAAACGGGTGATTATCACGACTAAATGAATGCGGAGAACTTTACAAAGTGGCTTACAGAAAAACTACTACCGAATATACCCCGCAACTCCATAATTGTGATGGACAACGCCCCTTATCACAGTAAGGAAGAGAATAAGCCACCAAACATGAATAATAGAAAACAGATGATGGTTGAGTGGCTACAAGCTCACAACATCGACCTTCCCAGCGAGAATACAAAACCAGAACTATATTTATTAATTCAACAGCACAAACCGCCGAAAAAATATAAAATCGGCAAGTTATTAGCTGACAATGGCCATGAGGTCGCTAGATTGCCACCGTGCAACTGCGACGTCAACCCTATTGAGTACATCTGGAACCTTATCAAAATGAGGGTGTCAGAAAAGAATGAGGAGCAGTTAGAGAGTCGAATTGAATCTCTGACGTTGGAGGCGTTGGCATCGGTAACTCCAGATGACTGGCGAAAGGAAGTGAACCACGTGAAAAGGCTTGAAGAGGAATATTGGCAGAAAGATAGAATAACTGACGAGTTATTTATCATAAATACGGCAGACGGCAGTGAATCTGAAACCACTGATACAGAGAGTAGTTCTGATTCGGAAGACAATATGAGTGATATTGAAGAAATAGGCTAAGATTTTAAATAAACATAATTTTTTTACATATCAACCTGGTTTTATTTATGATTTATAATTGTTTACCACATAACCCAGACATTAATTAAGAAATATTTTCTTTTTTACATACAACAATACAATTATTATGTACTTATGGGTGTAATCATTGTTTTTTTATAAGCAGCATACAAAACTAATCTTTTAAGGTGTCGAAATTTCTTAGAAATATACCTATGGTCATAAACAGCCATCTCGTTATTACAAATAAACCCATAACCCTAACTTATTTACTTTTTATTACAAGTTTTTTGCTATCTGTACTTTTATGCGACGGATGACGTCACGCAGCTGTTATTGTGACAAGGTTCCATCGCAATATCAACTTGCGGGGCTTACATTGTTACCGATGTAAACAACCGGGGCATTATAAGAATCAATGTACGAGTAATGTTAATCCAAATACATTTCAACGGAAACAAACTAATGCGTTGAGTGCAGTATTTTTAAATGGTGAATTTAATAAGCACGATTGGTACATAGACTCTGGTGCTAGTACACACTTGACAACAAACCAACAGTGGATCGAGAATGCATTAGATCACAAGATGAAGGATATTGTCGTTGCAAATAATGAAAGACTACAAGTTTTGTGTTCTGGAGACATTACAATCGTAACCCAGACTGATGAATGTGAATATGAAGTCCAAGTCAAGGATGTGTTATGCGTTCCAGGATTGACAACAAACCTTTTATCTGTGAGCCAGTTGATAAAATCAGGCAATAGAGTGCAGTTCACGACAGATGGTTGTGCAGTGTTCAATAAAAACAATGATTTGGTGGCTACAGCAGTTCTAATAAATGGAGTGTACAAGTTGAGAGTTCCTGACAGTATGGTGGCAAATATGACAGTCTCAGGTAATATTTGGCATCGCAGACTAGGACATGTCAACAGTAAGTACCTCAATAAAATGATTAGTGCAGTTGATGGAATGAATATTCAGGAAAAAGTTGATCTAAATAAAACATCATGCACAGTATGTTGTGAGGGTAAACAGAGCCGTCTCCCTTTCAAACATACAAGTACAAGAAGTATAGAGTTACTACAGTTAGTCCACACAGACATTTGTGGGCCTATGGAACACGAGTCACTTGCAGGTTCCAGGTTACTTTATATTATTTATCGATGACTGTAGTCACATGATATTTGTTTACTTCATTAAAAACAAAAGTGAAGCACTCAAATGTTTTATAGAATTTAAAGCTGAAGCTGAGAAACAAACAAATAAAAGGATTAAGATAATGAGAAGTGATAATGGTTGTGAATACTGCAATAAAGAATTTAATTGTTATCTTCAGAAGGAAGGCATCATTCATCAAAGAAGTAACCCATACACACCAGAGCAAAATGGCTTATCAGAGAGGAATAATCGCACAATTGTTGAAAAAGGGAGATGTTTATTATTTGATGCGAACTTGAGGAAGGAATTTTGGGCTGAGGCAACAAATACAGCAGTTTATTTACAAAATCGTACTGCAATACCTAGCTTATCTGATAAGACTCCATATAAGATCTGGAATGGTTGTAAGCCAGATATAAGCCATCTAAGGGTGTTTGGAAGTACTGTGATGGTACATGTGGCCAAAGAGAAGCGCCAGAAATGGGACAGAAAATCAGAAAAACACATATTTGTGGGATATTCAGGAGATGTGAAAGGTTATCGCATATATAATCCTCGAACTAAGCGTATAACAACTAGCAGAGATGTGATAGTTATGGAAGATGAGAAATCCCCAGAGGTCAGCATACCAGTCACTGAAAGTGCAGGAAACTCAGATTCAGTGGGGGACTGCAGTTTGAAAGATTTATCTAGTTCAAAGGACATCAGTACAGATGAAGATAATATATCAGATGATACCTACATACCCAGTGATTATGAAGAGGCTTATACTTCACCTGAGCAGCGGGCTAAGAGCAGCAGAAACAGAAGGCAGCCAGAGAGATATGGGATGTTCAATATTTCTATAAATAAATTTGATGATGCTAGTGGATTATCTGTAGAAGACGCTCTACAAGGAAGTGAAAAATTACAATGGTTAAGTGCAATAAAGGAAGAACTTCAATGTTTTAAAGACAATAATGCATGGGATGTAGTGGATATGCCAAAAGACAGTAAGACTGTAGTAAAGTGCAAGTGGGTGTTACGAAAGAAACTTGATAGTGACAATAACATTCGTTATCGTGCACGGTTAATAGCCAAAGGGTTTATGCAGAAGCAAAATGTGGACTATTCAGATACGTTTTCGCCGGTTGTTAGGCATTCAACTTTAAGATTGTTGTTCGCATTATCTGTTAAAATTGGTTTAGATGTAACACATATTGATGTCACTACTACATTTTTGAACGGGGACCTAGAGGAAACAATTTACATGCAAACACCTGACTGTCTATTAGATTCTAATATGGTAAATAATAAAGTTCTGAAATTGTATCAGGCTATTTACGGTTTAAAACAATCCTCAAGGGCCTGGTATAGGAAAGTTGATGAATGTCTTGTTGGTATTGATTATAAATGTTCTAAATTAGAACTGTGTTTATACACTAAAATTAAGGATAAAAACATGACTATAATTGCATTATATGTCGATGATTTTTTTATATTTTCAAATGATTCTGAAGAATGTGATAATTTGAGAAAGGTATTGGCTTCTAAATTTAAAATAAAAGATTTAGGGCAAGTTAAAAATTGTTTAGGTATGAATGTTAATATTGATAAAGTTAACCAACTCACCAATGAAAGAATATACCGCGGTTGCTGTCGCTCTAGGTTGGTTTCTTGTGAGAGGGTAGAGGCACAGTTACTTTAAGCCAAGAGAATTATATAGACAAGTTATTAAATAGATTTAATATGGCAGATTGTAAAATAGCAGATACACCTTTAGAGAGTAAATTAAGTATTAATATTGTAAATAATAATAATTGTAATAGTGAAATAGCTTATCAACAACTTATAGGTGGACTTATGTATTTAGCGGTCTTAACAAGACCTGATATAGCTTTCTCAGTTAGTTTCCTTAGTCAGTTCAATAACTG
This sequence comes from Hypercompe scribonia, assembly GCA_949316085.1. Taxonomy (NCBI): domain Eukaryota; kingdom Metazoa; phylum Arthropoda; class Insecta; order Lepidoptera; family Erebidae; genus Hypercompe; species Hypercompe scribonia. The sequence goes on along the minus strand of OX438982.1, from coordinate 19,564,906 downwards.
CTATAATCATGAGACTTGGTTGTATGCTAAAAGGATTTTAAGATATCTTAAGAAAACTCGAGATTTTGGTTTAAAATATTCTAAAAGTGGTAACTCTAAATTAGAAGGGTATGTTGATTCAGATTGGGGAAATAACATTATAGATAGACAGTCTTATACAGGTTTATGTTTTACTCTAGCTGGCAGCGTAGTTTCTTGGGAGGCTAGAAAACAAAAAACAGTTGCTCTCTCTAGCACAGAGGCCGAGTTTATGGGTATAACTGAAGCATGTAGAGAAGCCATATATTTAAGTAACTTGTTAAAAGAAATAACTCAGGAGTCATATACCATTAATTTATTTAATGATAACCAAGGTGCTCTCAAGATGTCCTGTAATAATAGTTTTAATAAGAGAACTAAGCATATTGATGTAAGATATCATTTCTGTAAAGAATGTGTTGATGATAAAATTATACAGCTTAACTACTTAGAGACATCTGAAATGCCAGCAGATTTGTTTACCAAGGGTTTAGGTGGCACTAAACATTATTATTTTATGCAGCTTTTGGGTATACAGGATATTAAGAATTAAAAGATTTATTTCTTGCAATGTACCTACATTATTTTGATAAGTGGGGGTGTTAGTTTTATATCAAAATTATATCTATAGAATGGAAGTAAATATATATAGTCTGTGGTCAAACAACTGTTATTGTCTATTCTGTAGTTCCTACTTTCAATAAATTCATTCGCTCAAAAACTTCCATACCGGTGTTTCATTATAATATCAAACAATTCTTCAGAACACAACCCATTGTAGAGACGGTAGAGCACACACAGGGAGGCAAAGTCTCTCCTAAGACTTAGTGGCTCGATACCGTCTGTGAGATCAGGATCGTCGACTATTCTCACAGCACGTCTCTGGACTGAATCGAAAGGCTCAAGCTGGTACTTCGGTGCTCCCGCCCAGAGATGACAACAATACTCCATGTGAGGCCGAACTTGTGCTTTGTACAGTAGTAGCCTTTGTGCCGATGTGAAATATCGCTTCGCTCTATTCAGAACACCAAGCTTTTTTGATGCCAGCCTCACCTTTCCCTCCAAATGAGTCCGAAATTGGACGTCACTGGAGATATCGACACCGAGGATCCCAATACTCTGTGAGATGGTAAGGGGTGTATTCTGGAACTGTGGAACTACAGTGAACGGGGTTTTTTTAGCAGTAAACGCACAAACTTGTGTCTTAGAGGGGTTAAATTGGACCAGGTTATCCCGACCCCAATCGGAGACTCTGTGTAAAGTGGTCTCGATTTGAGACACAAGTTGTTCGTGACTTTCTACTACAGCGGTACGAGGGATGTTAGCCCGGCCCGTGTAATACGCATCTCCAGTACTGTCATCCGCATAACAATGAATGCTATCTATGGTCAACATATCATTGATATGCAGCAAGAATAGTGTTGGAGATAGCACGGAGCCTTGCGGGACACCAGCGTTTATGTCCATGCTTTCGGAGCAGCTACCGTCGACGACGGCTTTTATGCGTCTGCCGGACAAAAAGCTAGCCACCCATTTGCACAAACCCTCGGGCAGGCCGTAGGACGGTAACTTTGATAGAAGGCCCCTGTGCCAGACCCGATCGAACGCCTTTGCTATATCCAGGCCAACTGCCAAAGCCTCACCTTGACTCTCAATGGCTGAAGCCCACCGGTGAGTGAGATACACTAGAAGATCACCAGTCGAGTGACCGCGGCGGAAACCGTACTGCCGGTCGCTGATCAAATCGTGCTCTTCCAGGTAACTGAGGAGCCGTGTGTTGATTACACGCTCCATCACCTTAGAGAGAAAAGAGGTTATAGCTATAGGCCTGTAATTCGATGGGTTCGATCTATCACCCTTTTTTGGCACTGGATGCACATGGACAGTCTTCCACGAAGACGGCACTTGCCTTTTGCGGTAGGAAATTGCGAAAAGTCACGTTAGTATAGGGCACAACTCAGGGGCACACTTTTTGAGCACCACTGCAGGTATGCTGTCTGGCCCACTCGACTTATGAACGTCTAGACAGTTTAGTTCCCGCCGCACTTCTCTTTGCGAAATGTGTATTTCCGGCAAAGAGTGTTGGCACAGCGGGTTAATAGGCGGTACCGCACTTCCATCCTCGTTCATGGTCGAGTTCGCGGCAAAGAGTTGCCCAAGTAGGTCGGCTTTCTCTTTAGCACTATGGGCCAAGTTACCATCGGCATTTCGCAATGGTGGTAAAGACGACTGGCAAAAATTTCCTTCGGCAGCCTTAGCAAGAGACCAAAACGCACGACTCCCAGAGGGATAGCTCGTAAGTTGCTCACCAATCCTGCCGATGAAATCGAATTTGGCTCTGGCAATTGTCTTTTTGCTGGACCTCGAGGCAGCATTTAGTTTGCGTCTCACATCAGAGATGTTCGGATCCTTATTGGTACGGGCCGTGGTCCAAGCCCTATAGGCGGCCTGCTTGACTAGCCTGGCTTCCTTGCAAAGCCGGTTAAACCACGGTCGCTTTTTTTCCCCCGCAGCTACTGATGGGTTGGGAATAAAATACTCCATACCCACCAGGATCGTCTCAGTGACAGCGGCTGCGCAGGAGTCAGGATCTTCTGGCGTGAAGCAAAGCTGCCTCCACGGGTACGATGCGTAGAATTCACGCAATCCATCCCAGTCTGCTGATTTATATTGCCACATGTGGCGCAAATTGGCTGGGCGAGGTGGAATATGCCGCGGGCATGGTACTTCGGTCCGGACGAGGCAGTGGTCGGATGAGCCGAGAGGTGCGTCCACTGCAATAGTGTAGTCGTCCGGACGCGTCGTCAGCAGAAGGTCCAGCAAAGAGTGTGCATGGCTCTCAATATCAGGTATTCTTGTTGGAGAATGTACCAGTTGTGAGAAGCCATGGGCCAGAGCAAATTCATGAGTAGACCTGCCTGCAAAGTCGGTGGATCGAGAATTTAGCCACTCACAGTGGTGGGCATTAAAATCCCCTAAAATCACCAACTCAGCACGAGGGTACCGCTTAAGAACTTCGTCAGTCGTCACCTGTAGGTGCTCAATGAGTGCTTTAGTCTCCCTGTCACCGCTATGAGACCTGTATAGGCACGCATAGATTCGAGTCTCACCTCCGTAGTCTACGCGCACCCACATTACTGACAGGTCCCTGCCTTCATAAAAATGGAGACGGCGACAGCAGATATCCTCCCGGATGTACATGCATACACCGGCACGTCTCAGAAATTTGTGTTCGAGTTTGTAGCCGGGGTAGTGTAGGGATGATGTATCGGCCGGGCAGGATATCTGCGTCTCCGTAAGAAATAAGAGGGTCGGCTGCGCAATCTCCAGATGAAGGTGGACTGCGTTCAGGTTGGAGCGAAGTCCCCTGATGTTGCAGAAGTCCATATATGTGGAAGAGGATGCCGCTGTAGATACTTTTTTCCTATTTTTCTTCGTCATTTTTTTGATATGACATACTAAACATATATATAACATACTAAAATTGTGTAAAGTGAGCCAATAATTCGTCAACATTTGAATCTAACATCCGGCTCATAAATATTACGGGAGTTCTTGGGACCGCTGCCACTGCAATTTGCTGGCTACAATCGTAACACATGGTTTCAACAAGATGGACCCCACTTATCATACCTCCAATGAGTGCCTGCCGGTGGTCAAAGACATGTTTCTGTAAAAGATAATTTCCGGACGAGGCGACATTCCATGGTCAGCCAAAAGTCCAGATCTATCCCCAACAGACTTTTCTTATTGGGCTATTTGAAGAATCATATCTACGTAAAATAATAAACAAATAGACTACGTCGACTAAAAGAAATAATCTGTTAATATTTTTCTAGAACTAGACTTACTGATAACCTTTCGAATTAACTTTACTTTGCCCTTTTCTTGCAGGCGCATTTAAAATAAACCTCTAAAATAGCAAAGACACTAAATGATCCATTATCATAACAGTCCAATACAGAATGTGTGGTACAGTCCTCAAAACAGAACAGCTCTTAAAAAATAACACTTATAGGTGGTTATCTCGGACTCACCACGACCAAAACCGCACACCGTCTCGGGTACCAGTGGCCAGGCAACCAGGTGTACCTTAGAAAGGAAATCCCTGGAGCTCCGACGTACCTCGGGTCATATACCTGTGACTTGCAGATGACTAATTTTCTGTCCCCAAAAGAGCGCGTGCTCCGTAGCACGTCGGGCTGCCACCCTGACCTGCTTCTGCTAGGATGACAGATGACCTCACATGGATTCCCCTGACTCCATGCATCGCTAAACCACCAGCGCCACGATAAAGTACATTCTCGGTTAACAAAATGCCAGAATTTCCCAAGCGCCACGAGCTCGCCCGCACTACCTAAGTACCACGACAAAAAGAAACAATGGATTCGTTCTAAAATTGTTACTTTTCATTTAATTATTATAATTATGTTTAAATCATAATTATTTATTTGAATTTGTATATGGCCTTTGGTTGCGTCTAACTTTGAGTCATTTTACGTATTAATACATATAAAATTTATATTTTCTACTAAATTTTGTTAAAAATGTTAAGTCGCTTCTGAGCTCATGACCTCTCGGGCCAGAACCCCATCAGAACAGAGGCCGTTACATCTTCCTAGTCCTGCCACTCTGTAGTTACACCACTGTCTACAGCATAAGTAACAATTTCATTGCTTTTAACGAAGTGAGTGAAGTTATAGGAACCCAATATGCCCCAGGACCCCATTTCTATAGGAGCGGCAAACTTAAATTGTTACAACAAACTCGTAACTTCTGAGTCGTTAGTGACTAAGGGCGGTGGTAGTCATCGCCAGATGAACCGTCTACTCTTATGATTTTAAATTATGTCACTTGTACTAACCCACAATATTAAGGTCTATAAATTTTTTGAACCTCGAAATTTAATGCATTTTAACTGTTCTCTGAAAAAGGTTTTTAAAAGTAGAAGTACTACGCAACGTCAAGTGGTTCCCAGTGTTAATAATGATTAGTATTAGTCACATTTTGCGTATCACACACGAACCATAAGTTATATTATTCGCCTGCCATAAAAGACACGGTAAACCGAACAATAGCATATTGCATAGTACACTAAACACTTCTTCGTAAGGTGAGGCCTATGTCCACCTGTGGACTATTAAAGCAGTTGATGTAACCATAGTACTTATGCTAGCTGTACACAACCTGTTGCATTAACGGGAAACGAAGAACAATGCAGACGCAAAAAACAGATTTAAATAATTTTTAATATGTGCAGTTCTTTTTGAGTGTTTAAAGCTAATTCTAATGAATTAATTCCTGGATTCAATTTTATAAAATAACTTAAAATTAAAGAAAACAGTGACCTTGTGGGATATTCGAGTATTTCTCCTTAATCGTGACAAAAAGGATTACCTCAGTTGTAATGGCCACTGTCCATTTCACCACATTTCATTACAAATTCAGAACACATCATGTAAACAAACAAGTAGACCTATTAAGTGCCCTGCGTCACACATCGTAAGGTCGAAAATGTGGATTAAACGAGGATACTGAGCTGTTGATTCGTCCAACGTTCTATTGTAGACACATCTCGGATATATAATACGCGGCTTGCATAGATATAACGCTTCAAACGTTAGCTTTTTAATTTGTCATACTTAAAAGTGCAAACAGTACAGATGCACGTAGCAATGAAATAAAATAAAATATAGATCGGATCTTGTGTATACTTCTTAATATTGAATTTAAAAAAAGTGTGCTGCAAAAATTTAATCATTTCTTTTCTGTGTTTCCTTTTCGTTTACGAAAAAAAAAATCGTATATTGAAATAATATAAGAAACTGTATATTTATTTTATTAAATTGCAAAATGTATCGATTAATAATAATGGTGTTAGTATTTTGTGCTAGATCGGAAGCTGTTATTTATAAACTCAATGGTAAGTTATACAACTTTAAAAAGCAATCCGCATTAGATGTATCTTCTATGGAGCTTTACAAACATACATGAAACGAACCCAAACGAGATCCAGACTCAGAAGAACAATTTATAGATCATAAAAAATATAGTCCCGTGTGGGGATGCAATACCAGAGGCTATTGCGCTTGTGGGTTTGATCCCCGGTACTCTTACTATAAAACTTGTAACCGCACCATCTTTGAAATTTTTGTTGTTTTATTGCCAAATTTCACTTCGCTAAGCATTTATTTTTAACATTTAAATTATTTAAGTAGTAACATTACACTAGGACTATTACTGAAAGGGCTCGTAGCTAGGTACTTACCGAGTAAGTAAATAAATTGCAAATGCACTCATGGCTAGATAAATCTGTGGATGGATGACCATTTCTTAACATGTTAAGACTCCTCCATGCCTTTGATAGTAAGTTAAGCCATCAGTCCCGGTTTTAACGGCTAGTTGAAGCCCTAAGAAGACCGACAGCAGAATTTCTACCGAACTTCGATATCGTGTAACAGTTAGGTTGTGGACGTTTGATGGCAGTCGCTTCACATAAAAAAACGTGTGTGCTTATATGCTCACGTAAGAAATTATACTTCTTTAGCGTAACAATATTGAAGTGTTTCTAAAAATTTTTATTCTTCACGTTATCCTGTTTGTATGGAAAACGATACAAATGAGAAAGAAAAAGCTATTTAATACACTGAAAGAAAATTTTGTTATATCGTATTATTTAGTTAAATAAAATTTTAAAAACTAAAATTTTAACTAGCTAAGATAATTTTAGGGTGTTGGTTTTTCGTGACGATGTGCGTGCGCATCGTAAAAGTTTACTTTAAAGATATAGCACTTTAAGACTGGAAGTGCAGTCGTACCGTAGCAGACTTAAAACTGACTCCAATCTAGATTGCGAAAAAGGCTTGGAGGAAAGTAATATTCTAAGATCTCTTTATATATATGTGTATTTAATAATGCCTGGTTAGACTGCCGATCAAGAGGTCACGGATTCAATTCTCGGGCCGGGTTGAAAAAATAGTATTGAATTTTGCCGGTCATAGAAACAGCCCAAAATTTGGAAGTTGGAATCTTAATCCCCGTGCCTCGGAGATTACGTAGAGCCGTCGGTCCTTCACCTAATTTCTCTCCGTCATGTAACCGTCCTATCCGATTGTGAGAGAGAGGAAACAAGGAGTGCAATATTCAAAATTTCTGGCGTAGTTGTCTGGTCTCCATTGAGACTGAAATAGCTCAGGAATTCAGCATTAGTAATATATTAAAGATCCATAATAGAAAAAAAAATACTATAAATTGTATGGCCAGTGTATGTAACACAGTACATTCTAAGTTTCCTTTGTAATAAAATTCTTATGTATTTTGTCACTTGAGGCTTCAAACGATGAAAATATAACCTATATTAGCTACCATTCCGTCATGACAACAGACTTGTCCAAGACTCAACAACACTGGTCAAAACAGACCTCTATTAAAAGTGAAAGTTAAGCAATCTAAAATATAATTAATTACAAATAGTCATAATTCAGGTTCATTTAAGTCAGTGATATTTTAAATAAGTAATTATAGACATGTCCATGCTTCTAAACATTTTTCACATCTCCATACGACGGCACGGCAAAGAGCAGAAAATTTTTAATAATGAAATACTGAATTTATTTTTGTAAGTAAGTCGGACTTTACAGCTAGAAGACGCCAGCATTTCCTGAGACTCACTCTGGGAAAAAAAGCCGAAACAAACCTCAGAGGTACCTTTTTGAAATCCATGAACAATGATAAATAAAAAATAAAACCATTAGAGTACAGTGCAAAGTGTGCACAGTGTAGTGTATTTAATTCTCAAAATTCGCTTGGTATTTTATTGTAGGATGACACACGGTGACATCGAAAAACTTGCTAATTTTTCGTAGCTTAGTAACACTAATTTATTTTTATATCTAGTTTTTACGAGTATAAATGACGCTAATTTTTGTGAATAAATGAATAATTTTCTTTACGTACACAAAAGTTTCATATATGTATTGAGATGTGACTGTCATGATACTACTTCCTTAAGCTTATCCCTCAGTGAATGTCTGTAGCCAAGATAATAAGTTACGTAGCTCTCTTCTGCTACACAAAGATGCTTTGAATGTTAGCAGCATTTCCGAAGCAAACCGCATACTAAACCATTCGATAAATGTAGTATAGTAACTTAAAAACCTCATTTCTAAAAAGAGGTCTGTGTCTAGCACCGGAACAGTAGAGGCTCTTGATCAAATCCGCACATAATTAATTTATAAATTTGAGTTTCAATCTTTTATTTCATCTAAAAATAAAAACTACGTAAATAGAAAAAAACCTGGCTTTACAACTTTCTCCTCAAATAACAGCTGAATCAAAATTTTTAAATTATATTAATATTGGAGCATCTATCCTCCAAGTGGTTGACAACTACATGCTCCCAAGACAAACTATCCAGTTAGGTAGGTCCAACTTCGAAAAAGAGGTCAATCGGCGAATCCAGCTAGGTTTGGCAGCGTTCAGAAACGTACGTAACGTTTTTTCGTCACAAATACCGTAGTGTTTCAAGACAAAAGTCTTTGACCAGTATGTGTTGCCAGCGATAAGTTACAGTACAAAGACGTGGTCAATCACTATGGGCGTGATAAGAAGGCTTGTGCGGAGCACATTACACGTAGAAACGATAGCCGATGGGGCTGAAGTGGCGACCGCGTACTGAGAAACGTAGTGTTGGTAGGCCCCCCATAAGGTGGTCTGACGACCTGGTGAAGTTCGTGGGAAGCCGCTAGATGCGGGCGGCACGGGACTGGCTGTTGTGGAAAATCTTGGCGGAGGTTTATGTCCAGCAGTGGACGTCTTTTGGTGGAAACTATGATGATCGTGAACAGCTGTATGTAGAAAGCATAAAGAGCAAAAACTTTAACCTATAATGGGGCCATATAAAACCTTTTTAGCACATTTAATAGTTCAGGAAGGTTTTCGCAGAGACATGCAAACAGCATAACATAGCTATTAAGATTTCCGCCATTGAACTATGGGTCAAGTTCAAAATGAGAATAAAGACTCATTTAAAAAAGGACACATTTAATATAAACACTATTTCAATGAATAGAAGCATATATAAGTGGCATTTTTGGGTTACCTTGTTTAAAACAATGAGTACCAATGAGTACGGTGATCACAACTCTTTGGATTTTATTCATGCCTTCCATCAGGCAGAGTAGAGTTACTTTGGCAGGCTCTTCATAAAAAAAAAACAAAATTAGCAATAATTTTTTTATACAAAATTGAGACGTATAGTAAAAGACAGTAAATTGTATGGTCTGGTACCACGATACCATAATTATTAAAGTATTCTGAATATATACTTACTAGGTGTGACGTAGGCCTTGATCTACGTGGTTTAATAGTGTTTTCTGCCTCTTAAAATCTGCAGACACGTATGTCTCTAGGCCAATGTTAACATTACCCGGTGACAGTTCACATCGCAGATGTCCATGAGCGACGGTAGTCACTTTCCACAGTGATTCGTATGCTCGTTATATTTATATTTAGCAGTCCACAGCTGGAAATAGGCCGCTCTTTAGCAAGGAGATTTTGGCTCACTATAACACTCTGGCTAGACAGATTTTTTTATAGGGTTTATTTCAAGTTTTCCTTCTATTTGTAGAGCAGTTCTCCTGCATTGTTTGCTTCCTTAGTCACTTCTTACGACACCCAAGGGATGAATAGGGGTGATAACACTCCATAATCACCCACAGGTGGTGTTAGAAGGCGACGTTTGAATCACAGTGATAGGAGTCGCAAACCAGAGTACTCGATATAAAATTAAATATTGTCCTCCATTGTAAGCATCACTGATTGTTGTTACCTTATAATCAATCCAAGCTTCATTGGAAGCTACGCTTGCATGCTTTTCTGATGCCGTAGATGCAATAAGTTTACTTGTGATCTTAAATTTATATAATAATATTTTATCTATGTTTCAATATGAACAGAAAAAAAGGCAATATGCTAATATACACTACCGGTCAAAAGTCTTCGCCCACCCCATACTTCATTCATTAAATTTCAAAATGATACACTTTTAGCAAATTTCCCTTTCATGTTGTCAAGCGAAGGTTTAAACGATGTTATACAAACCAAAAATAATAGTGCCTATTAATTGTTTACTTCATACGAGCGCATGTTTATATTTTGTCGGTGAGTGCGTCAAGTTACAACTTGCGAGTACCCGCTGATTCGTTTATTATTCTTTAACTGTGAATTATTTCTTCGGCGTTTATAATTGCAGTTTAGTCCCAGTTAGCCTTGTGAGACGCAATAACGTACTGTGATTTATACTTTTTGTACCAAGACATCTTTTTGTGAAGTTCGAATACGAATTGCTATAGTTTTCGCAAATTCAGACCTTTAAGTTTTAAAATGGGTAAAACCAAGGAACTATCAGTTAAAACTCGTGCTTTAATTACAAGTCTTCATAATCTAGGTAAAAGTAACCGTGCCATTGCCGCCGAACTAAAAATACCTCGACGTACCGTGGACTACAACGTGAAAAAATATGAATCCACTGGGAGCTTTGGCGATAGAAAACGTTCAGGGCGGCCTCGAAAAACCACAACAGCTGAAGATCAACGTATTATATTGATCAGTAAACGTGATTGACGACTCACGGGTCCAGAGATAGCAGCTCAGATCAATGTGTCTAGGGATCAGCCTTTGAGTACTTCTACAGTGAAAAGGAGATTAAGAGAAGCTGGCCTTTTTGGAAGGGTGGCAGTGAAGAAACCTCTTTTAAGACGTCAAAATAAAGTTAAGAGGTTGTAGTGGGTTAAAGAACATAAAAATTGGACGCCTGAACAGTGGGATAGAGTATTATGGAGTGATGAGTCAAAATTTGAGATTTTTGGGTCTAAGAAAAGAGTCTTTGTGCGTAGGTCAAAGGAAGAACGGATGTTAGATCCATGTGTAATCCCAACTGTAAAACATGGCGGAGGCTCAGTGATGGTTTGGGGATGTTTTGGAGGGCGGGCGACTGGAGACCTGGTAAAAATTGAAGGGATTTTGAAGAAAGAAGGCTATAAAAAAATATTAAAGGAAAATGTAGTACGTTCTGGTCAACGTCTGATTGGAAGAAAATTTGTCTTCCAGCATGACAACGATCCCAAGCATTCCTCGAAGCTGTGCAAAGAGTATTTGAAAGAATTGGAAAGGAAGAATGTACTGGAAGTAATGATTTGGCCGTCACAGTCGCCCGACCTCAACCCGATTGAGTTGTTGTGGGACAAATTAGACAGGGAAGTCAGAAAGCAGTGTCCTACTTCCACTTCACATCTTTAAAATATCCTGAAAAACGAATGGAACCAAATAGACGACGATTATTTGTCCAAATTGTTACAGAGAATGCCAAGATTGTGCGCCGAAATAATTAAATCAAAAGGGGGTTACATTGATGAAACAAAAATTTAAATATATAATAATTACAGACTGTGGTTTTATTATTACTATATTCTTATCTATATATGTTCTATAAAATAAAAATATTAAAATCGATTGTATTGTTTTTATTTGTTGTGTATCACGCAAATTTTAGGGAGGGCGAAGACTTTTGACCGGTAGTGTAAGTCACAAGTAAGAACCGAATCATAGATTTCGAATTATCATTAGGATGAAGAAATGAAAAGGTAATGTTTAGCCCTCTGAGTTATCCTAATACTAAAAGCTAATATTTACACAATAAAAAAACGTAAAATATTTAACCAATACACTCAAAGGCTCCACAAAGTGCTGTTTAGATCTTATCTTCATGAATGTGATAACAAGGATTATATTACGAAAATAATTACATAAAATCATTACAAATTGTAGCCTATATGTTATTCCGTTTCATCCAAATCGGTCTAGTAGTTTTCGTGAAAGAGTAACAAATTTTTCAAACTTTCACATTTATAATATTAGTAGGATTATATTATTAAACATTGAAAGTTCTATAGTCAACATCTCAGCTAAATGCTGTGTTGGTGCAGCGCAGATTTTCAGATGACGTCCTCAAAATAGCAACATATTTGTGTGCACTACGCAGTGTTATTATAGAAAACAAAAAAGGGAACAATATAAGTTATACCATGAACAACACATTACCTTCGAAAATTTGTATCTTTAAAATAAAGAAGCACTAAACAATACAGTGGCCTTGAACCTATTATATTTGAAATTCAAAGTAATAGCTACACGTTGCACTCTTTAGTGCACACAAAAAACAATACGTAATTGAAATATTTTAAGATATAGAACAATAGCTATCTAAATGTGAGGTATGGTAACTCACAGAAAGTCAGGATCACTCCAATTTACATAGTTGTGTTGAAGTTTAGGTTTGAAATTGAAGAAAAAAAATACATACATATTTATTTGTACTATGGTCATAAAGTTCTAGCTTAACGTGGGTAGGTCCTACACAAAGTAATATAACAACCTGATCACGGGAAGCCATTTGATGCAGATAGTTCAGAAATAGTTATTATAGCGAACCTTGGAGTAGGTCTATGTCCAGCAGCAGACGTCTCTGAGATAACGATAATGATGAATTATACTAGATTAGGCTAGAATTTCATGAAATCTCCACAGACTATTTAAAAGTGTGTATCAATTTTCAGAAAGTGAATACAACAAAATGCCGCCTCTTTACGCTATGGATGATTACGAAACCTGCTTAATACATCCTGGGGCCCTTTACTGTGTGATCAATGTAGACTTACAAGCCGGCAGTAATCAGAAACTCATGGACATGATACAGGTAATGAATAAGGATTAATTTTCAGTTTATTTAGTTATAAATATATGAAGCCTAGCTCCAACGGGTTGATGCCACAACCTTACAGATAACATTTAAAGATAAATAATGGAAAGAAAGAAATATAGGTATCATCACCATGATGGTATGATACATACACATCATCACCATGTGGAGGCACGAGTGTCATGTCCCTCCGACACAAAGGGAGTATCCTCCAACCAGGCGAGGTGATCATGCCTGGCGGGCCGCGGCCTGGGATGTTGTATATATGCTAATTGCCACGCGAATCTTTATTTCGCGATACAGGATTAGTAGTTGCTTCGTAGGTCATTACATTCATACGTTTCATTCATACTTCGTAGTTCGATGTATCTTCACTAGATGGCGCTGTTGTACACACAGGTATTAAGTAGCCGACTCAAGACATAAGCCTCTCCTTAGAAAAGAAGTTTCGACCTACTACACCACGTTACCTAGACACGTTGGTATAGCGTTTCTAGTTTTAATTTTTATACAATTCTATTGTTTTGCGTAATTTGCTCCCTTCGTCGGCTCTTACAATATCTACGGGACGAATAAAAATAAGGAAATAAATATTTCGGACATTTCACACACAGCGCCATCTTGTTTCAAACTAAGCAGCGCCTGTGCTGTGCTATATATAACTAGACTGACTGATAGAATACTTATATGCTTTTTTTTTGTAAATACATACATATTATACATAGAAATTACCCAAATTTTGAAACAAATATTTGTAGATTATACAAGCATTTGGTCTGGCCCGGGAATCGAACCCGAGACCTCAAGCACAGCAGTCGCATTCACTACCGCTGCGCCACCAAGGCAGTTTATATTAGTATATATAGTAGAATACGTGTGGTGTCCCTCCGTATTCTATATCACCACATAGACATTAGCAAGTATGTTTATATACTATCGTTTTGACTATGTGGTAGAAACTGATTTTACTCTAAACAAAGTTGACGTTCATACAAAATTACGGATAAATAGTAATCGTAATCATGTCTTGGTAATAATTAACAGTGTTTATTAAAAAATACACGAACTATGATCTCGGAAAAAACATATATGTACCTTGTAACGATCAAAAGAGCAAGAGCAATTAAAACTATACCACTCTGTTAACATAATCGTTTTGCACATTATTATAATAATGACTCGTGCACACGGCTGGCTGATAGACTGACTGTACCTGAGTTCAAGGACGCGGGAAGAAGGTGGAAGGGGGTGCACTTACACACCCCTGACAGACAAGAAAATGTACACACATATTTTTAACTTATTTCACAAAAAGTTGATTTCATAGATCGAATATAATTCTAAATTTTATAGTAAATAATGTGTGGATATAGCCGATGCCCAAATCTCATTTAATAATAACACACGGCCATCTTTTTCCAACTAACCTGTGATATTTTACTAGAATGCTGTTACACGCGCTTGTATAGTTTTATTGACTTTTAACAGTCAGGGGCGTTAATCATTTGAACAAAAAGCTTATCAAATGAAAGTTACCTTGTAATTTTAAGTCGATACATCGCTACCTGAATAAATATGACTGTCTATACAGATTTTTTTGTCTTTTTTTATTCTATTCTCTAATCTAATCTGCTCATTAATTTCATCTTTTTACAGTCCATTTTTAATTCCATACGTTACTTGCAGGGCAGCCATTTTTATATGGTCACCCAACTGATATACTCTTGTATATAATCTGTAAAAATTTTGGTGTACAGTAAAGTTTATTCTATTCTATTTTATTCTAATCTATATTGTGGTGAAATATCGGATAGATAAAAAGACAATGGCCGCCATACATGGAAATTTATACCGCCTTGTGTATCTCATGTGATTTTATTTGGCTGATAATATCATCGACAGTAACAGTTTCAATTCTGTAATTTTTAGAACTTTTTATTAAAAAGTTATTTCGGTTTGAAGTTTACATGCAGGCGCTACTAAACTGTCGATATAAACAACTCATTTGCATCGTTTTGATATAAACAGTTTGTCTAAGAATTGTCTTTATTGTCAACAAGATGACGCAGTACCATATTTTCAAAACCAAAATTATTCGTCTACGACTTTCTTGGACGATTGTTTACGATTAATATAATCATTTAACAAAACGAAAATAACTAGTTACTAATTAAATTATTTCATGACTTAATTATTTTGTATAATTTCTACAGTCAACATAAGAATAAAGAAACAATTGTTTTCAACTGCTAAATGCAGCAGTGAGCTCATTCATACATGACAATTAAAATGTTATTGCATTTTTATTTTTAATCCATCCATTTGACACAAAACGTCATCTAGTTTTAAAGTAACCAAGAGCTTAGGCATGGCAAGTTTAGAAAGTGTTTTATTGACAATACGAACGTTAGTTGTTGAACTTGTAACAACATTTTAAGATGAATTTAAATTATTTTAGCAAAGTTCTAGAAATACAATTACATCTACTATATGTTGCTAACGGTACAGATTCTGCCATTCTTATTTAGGAGTTTCATCTATTGACACGAAGAAGACGATAATAATGTTGCCCGATTTTGAGATATTTTGCGCTGTCTAAACAGTTTCGACTGATTTGTTGGTCTCATGGTTAATAGTAATAAGTTTATACCAGTTAAATAGTTCAGAAAACAAAAATTAAAATCCAATAATAATAAAAAATGTTCATTATCAAGCAATAAAAGTCAAACAATCCACAGAAGCTAATGATCCTGACTATTAAGTTGGAGGTCATGGGTTCGATTCTCACCATCATTTGTTTTAATCTACTACAAAAGACCTTGCTAACATGCAAAAAAAATAAAAGACTTAAAAAAAATAGTATAGAATTTACGAACTTGGTCGTGCACTTTTTAGCATTCAAACATGACTGTTAGAACAACTAGTTTATGAAAAAGTATAATTATTCAACGTATTATTTCCTTTAATTATCTGTGTTATAAGTACTCTAATTATAATATCTAGATAGCCTCTAGGTCACTAGCGTCTCAATGACTCAAAGTTATGGCTTATGCATTTTATTAAAAATTGAAAAATCTTTATTCCAAACAGAGTTTCATTTTGTCACGTGGTTAGTAGTGTGGAGTGTGAGACCGTGGTGATTTTTTAGAGTTAGAAACTCGTGTTTCGGGTCAGTTTTTTGTAAAACATCTGTCATGTACCTCGGAATTTCTTTATTAGCCATCCAATGTACGGCCCAAAAAACCAATGAATGGTCCATGCCTGAAGTTATTTACAAGAGGTTTAGACAAAGGCTTACGACACACTTGTTAGCCATGATTGACGATAACGGTAACTTACGGCCAGCGGCCATTACTGTTGACAGTAGACTACAACGGGCCACTGCCTTCCAACGGCGCAGTTAGCCTGCGTGCACGCATGCATAACTGAATATCGTATCGAATGTTATCGACGGCCAGATGATACTCATCAAGGCTGCGACGGTACTGTGCATTGAACAGAACCTAAACTGACATAGCCAGCTGAGCTGACGATTAACAACACGCCAAGTATTTTAGTAAATGATAATGTTGAAGTAGGTAAAGAAATATTTGTATTTGTATCGTAAAGAAATATATATTTTGTCGGCAATTCTGTTTTTAGAGTGGTTCAGTAACAAGGAATGATTTAAATATATCTGCGGGAATTAACTCGTTCACGTCAAGTATAACAATAATAATATGGTTTACTTTCTCACTGATATCGAAATATAATAAAAATAAGATTACGTGACATCATTAAAATTTGTCAATTTTGGTTGTGCATCGCTTGGGCCTGAGATAGGTATAAAAACTTGTTTCAGAACACCAGATCCCACTCGGTCCATAAATAACATATTTAAATGGTTACAGTACTATTGTGCCAGAAAATACAATAAATAACAGAGAAAATAAAACAAGACGGTATCAGTAATAAATGAAATATTAATAACCTGGGTACAGACACATGTATGTGCACGGTTGTGTGTGAATAAAAATGTAAGAATAATATAATATTATATTCAAATAATACTATAATAAGATACTCTGCAATTTGAGTCCACATATAGTTATTTTTACCTACTTTGAACAATTTCTTCATTATTTAAATTATTAGGTTACCTTTTTCAAATTTCAGGAGTACTCAGATCATACAATGAAACACTTTAATCACACGCAAATACACCGAGCTGTGTGTGTTACAAGTACATGCAGGGACTTCTTGGAAAATACTACCAAAAATGAAACAGACCTAGATAAGGTCCTTGAAGCATGCCTTAATGACTCAATACATACAGGATATGGACTTGAAGGCAGACTGTCTGATATTCAATATTGTTACACGAAAGATGAGACGTTAGAAATTGATACTAGTGATATAATTATGGCTGTGGTTTATTTAGTTTTAATTTTACTGAACGCTATCGGAAGCCTTTACGATATTATGTATTGTAACGAGAAAGAGAAATCGGGTAACCACTTTTGTTTAATATAATATTTTTGTTTTATTATCAAATTCTTAATAATAATTGGTCAAGTTTATTCCACTTATAGGTAATCCATACTTATTAGCTTTCTCTTTGCGCAAAAATTGGGCACGTTTAACATCATCCAGTTCAAATCCAAAGGAACCCAGACTTCAAAGACTGAAATTATTTAACGGCTTAAGGTAATTGTTGTTTTTTACTCTTTTAAAATTTTTTCTTATAAGTGAATCAAACTACATGCTAGTTAGAAGTTATAAGATAAAGAGCATGCAAAATTTCTTGACTATCGAAAGTAAAATGCATAAGCATTAAATAAATGAATAAATATTTCGGACATTTGACACACGAAAGAAATGATTGAATTCATTGATTTTTATATTTTTGTTCATTTGCCTGATTTAATAAAAACAAACGTACATACAGCAAATTTCATAAGGTTCGTTCAAAATTGTGTAAGAAACTAATAACAAACGGGTATGCTAACTTTAATAGATTTGTGATTTTGTGCGAATTTTTTATGTAAATACTTTAGGCGTCATCAGATTTTTATGTTTTTTCTTTATTTTGCAGGACAATGACGATGTTTGGCGTGTTGTTTTCACATACAACTCTAATGATGGTCATGAGTTACTTGGATAATCCTTTGTATATCGAAACAGTAAGTATTATTTTTTACTTAGTTTGAACTGTTTTATAATTAGTTGATAAAATGCTGTCTTAATCTAAGATATCTTCCATTATAATCTAATATTGGAAACCTTAAAATCAAAAAATGATTAAGCCTCATTCATAATATTATTTAGACGTGCTATACATAATAATTATAGTTTTATATTTATGTATGAATTGGTCGTTACTACTTGTGTTTATTGCTTTGTACTAAACTGTTATAATTATTAGACATGTGGTTGTCATGCTGTTTATTTTTCTACTAGTCAGAAATATGTCGTTTTCGCCGAGTTAGTGACTCCCTCAACTGAGTTCCAAATATTTCTCCTTTCGTCTTTATTCTAGGCACGTAAGGACGTAAAGCACTTTTATAAATTGAGTTACAGGTGACCATTAACGCCATATTATCAGGTGAATACCACAAGAGCGTAATTCCTTATCGTTGTCTTCTAGGCTTACGACGACCCATTAAAACAGTTACTCTTGAATGGCACTGTTGTGACGCATACCTTCTTCGTAATGTCCAGTTTTCTTGTGGCGTACAACTTCATGCTCCACACAGAGAAGCATCCTATTAGTTGGATGCAGTTGCCGAAAGGAATTGTACTTAGATGGCTAAGGTAAGTTTTATCTGACGTTAACCTAGACTACTCTCTTGCATGGTCACGGCCCGGGGGGCGAACTTTCAAGAGGCGGCGCGTCTGGCCACCGTGGGAGTCTCTTTGGTGGTCGGGCGCATTGAGGCGCTGGGTTTACGGGTGGCCCTAGATAAGACGGAAGCCCTTTTGTTTCATGGGCCCCGTCGTGGTCCACCCCCCGGTGCCTCTATCGTTGTCAATTCGGTCCTCGTACCGATTAAGGCCCAGATGAAGTATCTGGGCCTAATCCTCGACGGCAGGTGGCTCTTCGACGAGCACTTCCGACAGCTTACTCCAAAGCTGGTCGGCGCTGCTTCTGCTCTTGGGCGACTTCTGCCCAATTTGGGTGGAGCCAGCGTCGCGACGAGACGGTTATACACGGGGGTTGTTCGGTCAATGGCGCTGTATGGTGCACCGGTGTGGGCGGCGGCTCTGACCGCCCAGAATAGGGCTCGCCTCTGGCGCCCTCAGAGGATATTGGCGGTTAGAGCCATACGCGGTTACTGCACCGTATCGACGGAGGCGGCATGCGCCCTGGCCGGAACTCCCCCGTGGGATTTGGAGGCGGAAGTGCTCGCCGAAGTTTATCGGCGGACGGCTGACTTCCGGGCGGGTAGTGGCATACGGCCCCCGCCCGAAGAGATACGCGAGTGGCGTGAGGCCGCTCGTCGAGCCACGATGGCTCGTTGGTCATTCCGGTTGGAGACTCCACGTGCTGGCTTTGCCCTCGTGGAGGCTCTCCAGCCGGTCATCACCGAGTGGGCAGGACGGCAGCACGGGACCCTTTCCTTCCGACTGACGCAGGTCCTTTCCGGGCATGGTTGCTTCGGGAAGTATCTGCACTCGGTCGCCAGGAGGGAATTGAGTCCCGCCTGTTACCACTGCGACTGCAGTGAGGACTCGGCTCAGCACACGCTAGCGGTTTGTTCCGCCTGGGCGGCGCAGCGTGGGATCCTCACTGCAGTTATTGGAGCAGATCTCTCGCTACCGGCCGTCATACGCTCCATGGCCGGTAGCGACAGTTGTTTTACCGCGGTCGCAACCTTCTGCGAAGACGTAATTTCGCGGAAGGAGGCGGCGGAGAAGGCCCGGGAGGACGATATCCACTCGGACCCAATTCGCCGCCGGCGAGCCGGGCGGCGGAGGCGCGCATACCAGCGCCTCATGCCGCCTTGAGTGTGGCCGCGGGTGGACGGGACGGGTTTTCCCCTCCACCCGCTATAATGGCCAGCCGCGAGGAGGCGACGTCCGCGTGTGCCGTACGTCGCCTATGTAGAGAGTTTATCCGCAGATGGTGCCCGCTTTGGCGGGCAGGCGCTAGGAGGGATCTGGATGTCGTAATAGCAGCGGTTCCCGGATCCCTCCTGTCTCAGGCGCAGAGTGGCACACCGTGTGGTTTTAGTCGGTCCGATTCCGACACACCACCCCGCCGTAAACCCCGGTGGGGTGACGGTCCGAGGGGGTTTCCACACGTTAAAAAAAAAAAAAAAAAAAAAAAAAGACTACTCTCTTGCATCTTACTAGGACTACTCTCTTGCGTCTTACTTGGACTACTCTCATGTACCTTTTCGTTTGACGTTTTGAGAAAAGAAATGAACTCCAAAATATGACAGATAAAGTACAGTGCATATTGCATATCAAATGAAATGATTGAATTAGTGAAGAGATTTCATAAAAAAAAATACGAATAAGGCTACTCAAATGATGGTAACAAAATTATGACTTCTAAGTTGCAGCTGTTCACAGGTGGCGATTGTCACTTATCTAATCCCCTTATATTATATGACCAGTCTTCTGGTTTGTTATCCCCTCCACCTTAAAAAATAAAAAGGTCAGAACTCAATACAAGCAATCCTGGTATATATCAAAAACAGCGTGTACTATTTTAAATATCAGAAAGCACATGTTTAACCGACTATCAGTTACATACTCCCGTCCCTTTCACTAAAATGATGCCTACAGATAATAGAAAAACGTAATGAAAATTGTTACACATATCAAATAGTTTTTCATTACAGTTGCTTTTTTCTCTAAATTCAGATTAACACCAACATACGCTGTAGTCTTAGGTACAATAGTGACATGGATACGTCACATGTACCAAGGCCCCATGTGGGGTTTGGTGGTGATGTCTGAAGCAGATGCTTGTAGGCAGTACTGGTGGGCTCAGCTACTCTATATCAATAATTATATATATGATGATGCTTTGTGCATGCCGCAGACTTGGTGAGTACATTTTTTTACTCAGAATTAGATTGCCTCTTGATATAGCACAACTTAAATATCAGAGCAATCCAGAGTCAGTAATTACGAGAATCTGAGGTCTTTATGCGAAGTGAAAGTCATTTCATGATCAATACCACCAACAACCTGTAGTAGTCTACTGGTTGTACATAGACTCCTCTTTAGAGGATAACAAGACGGGTTAGTGTAGTTTGTTTCAAGTTTCTTTCTCTTTAGAGTACTGTTGTCCTGTGTAATTTTCTCCCTTTGTCGGCCCTTACGAAACACATTGCATGAATAAATATGACATACCGTATTCGTAAGCCGTCACGCTAATAAAGGGATGTGATAAGAGATACCTCAACTATATGTTTTGATTGATCTGTTTTTTTAGACGTCAGCCTAGTTTGGATACAGGTGATCGTGTGATATAAAAATTATCAACTTCAGGGTCTATCATAATAAGAATCCTCTTTTTACTGCAGTCTCATTAGTCAGGAGAATCTGAAAAGCATTTGCTTATTTATACCTTATATCATAACCACATCAACAGCTTTCAACAGTTCACTGTTGGACATAGGCCTGTCTTTAGATGGGAGGTTTTGGCCTACTATATCACGCTGGTCAGACGGGTTATTATAGGGCTTGTTTCAAGTTTTCCTTTTCTTTACAGTGATGTTTTGTACGTAGTTTGTTCCCTTAGTCGGTTCTAAGTCGACACCTCTTCTTAATTCGTCACTTCATCACCAAGTATCTTCATCAACAGCCTTTTACAAACCACTGCTGGACATAGGCCTCTCCTTAGTAAGGAGGTTTTGGCCTACTATACCACGCTGGCCAGACGAGTTGGAATAGGGTTTGTTCCAAGTTTTCCTTCTCTTTGTAATGATGTTGTATTGTATACTCTATTCCCTTAGTCGCCTTTTACGACACCCACGAGATGAATAGGGGTGGTAACACTATGTATTCTTAATACGGCACCACACGGACAGGTATCTTAAAATTTGGAAAAACACTTACTATTCTTTTAATTGAACAATCTCATCATCAACCAGGTATTTAGCAGCAGACACACAGCTCTTCTTCCTCGGTCTCCTTGTCTGTATTCTTGCTCGATCTGACAAAGCTAGAGTGGTGACTCTAACTGGTCTGATGGTGATTGCACTAGCTATTGTGGCTGGCCATACGTACTTTCAAGACTTAGAAGCTGTGGTCATTCAATCACCAGAGTAAGTAAATTTTGGACAAATATTTTTTCTGATTTGATATAAAAATGTCACAAGTGCTTTGTGTTTTAACGAATTTCAAGATTTTTCTCAAATCGGTATACTCTAGCATATAATGTACTTAAGCATTATAATAACGAACCAAATATCCTACCTCTATGAGTAGAAGATGAAAGTTCAGTTCAATACAGTTTATATGATGATTGATTCTATTGATTTACGAGGGGTGATCAATAAGTAGTGATAATCAGGTACTTCTTGGGTGCACAGAAATCGAATAAAATATATTTTTGCAAGCTTGTACACCTGCTAGTTCAGGGTAAAAAAAATCAAATAAATAGGGCACGATTCTCGGGAGATAGATTTGTTTGAATACGAACTATCAACGAAATATCACCATAATGGAGAAAACAATGGAGGAGTCTACTCCTCTATATTCCACAGTTGCACGTTGAGTAAAGGAAATTAAACTGGGCAGAACATTCACTTAGGATAAACACCACGAGAGACGCTCATCCACGTCCCTGACCTAGAAAAACGTGAAAAGGTAGAAGAAATCATCTTGGCCAACCGAAGAGTAGCCATAAGGCATGTTGCTGAGGTCACAGGGATCTCATATGGCAGCGTTCAAAAAATAATTGTAAATGAATTGCATATAAAAAAGTCACGGCGCATTGGGTGCTGAAAATGTTAACCGACGAGTAAATAAAGAAACAACCGACATTTCAAGGGTCAATCTCGAAAAATTGCAGGCCGATCAAGAATTTTTTTTGAATCGTTTCGTGACCATGGACCTGGCTCCACCCTTTTAATCCTGAAACCAAACAACAGTCGATGACTTGGAAACGAGCCTCCTCATCAACGTCAAAGAAATTCAAGGTATCAAGTTCAGCGGGAAAAGTTATGGCGTCTATTTTTTGGGACGTTGAAGGCATTATCATGGCGGAATATTTGAAAAAGGGAGCCACCATAACGAGTCCTTACTACGCAAATCAAATCAGAAAATTACAAGAGGTTATCAAAGCAATAAAGCACGGCAAATTGCGAGCTGGAGTGCTGTTTCACCGAGACAACCCCCCGGCTCACAAAGCTGCAGTTGCGATGGTTGCCAACGACTTCTATATCTTTCCTCAGCTCAAAGAACACCTTCTTGCCAAGAAATTTGAGGACAATGGTGACATGATTACCGCTGTAGAGAGCCAAGACAAAGATTATTTTTCTAAAGAAATCACGGGTTTAAAAAAAAGATATGCTAAGTGTGTTAATTTGTTAGGAGACTATGTTTAAAAATAAAATTTTTTTTTACTCTAATCATTGTTTTATATATTGATTATCATTACTTATTGATCACCCTAATATAATACATATTTACTTACATGTTACATATTTTTAATGATATTTATGCCTATTCCAGAGTTAATTTTTTTATTATAATAATTTAAAGTTATTCATTTGAACTTTTTTCTATACTTCTTCCACATTTTTTTTCTACAGTCATTTTTTTCTGCAAGACAACTCCCACATTAGGAATAAATCCTGTGTCACGGGTGACTTTACAAACACACATGAGATTTGTGTTGTCTCATGTGGCCTTTGAACTCACAACACTCAGCGCAGTAGAAATCGGCGTGGCGACGCTTAAACCCCTATAAAACCGTCATATAGTTCGTATGTAGATTGTACAATCAGCTGCTTCAGTAATCTTCTACTTCATCAAGCGTCAGTTATTCATGTATCATTCATAGACAACAATCAGACCATTTCCTGTCACGTTCATATTTCATAAAATGGTCCACAATATGATGAAGTAATGAATTTCATGGTTTCACCATAATAAGCATATATACTAAATTCTTAAAATCAAGACTGAGGTTTATGTCATGCCAAAATCTTTTTTTTTTCTATTTGCAGGAGCTACCGCAATTTGTATTCCACAAACGATACATTTCGATTGCTGTACACACGAGGACACACAAACATTTCTACTTACGTACTGGGGCTAGCTACTGGTTTCCTCACGTACCATTTGCAGAATAAGAAAGGCCTAGATCAGTATAAGGTAAGAATGAGATAAAAGAAACGAGTTGGCTTTCCATTAGTCGAATATAATATAATATCTGATGTCTCATCTACCATCTGATGGACTACTTTAGTACTGCACACGCATATTGGTCAAACTGCCGCTTTTCACTATATCTCTCCTACAGATGGCGTGTAATCGAAAGGAAATCTATGTTACATTGCAATTTTGCAAGAACCTGGGACAAATTGTCACCTAGGTTCCATTGATCGTAGTACTCACTTAATTACTTTCCATTAGGTGATCCATCTAATCTTTTGAACCTTACCTAAAAAAATTCAGTTGTTTTCAACTTTTTGGTCACCAACAACAATAATATGCTTGAATCAAATAGTATCAATTGTGGTCATAAACAGCATTATGTGATAACAGCAACAATATATTGATTGATAATGACTCACAGCTAAAGAAGACGTACACTAAGCCTCAAGGGGTCTGTTCCTGACCATTAGTGCAATTTTTTCAACAAGTCTTGTCCACGTTGTCCAGAAATACCGTTGGGTGACATGGTTGTGTTTCCCGCTGGGAGTGGCGATAATCTTATCGGGAGGGTTGTTCTACCGCGACGGAGGCCAACCATCAACCGTCCTACGCGTGCTTTACGCGACCTTCTACAGGCCACTCTTCCAACTAATGGTCATCGGCGTCATAGTATCCTCTATCTTCAAAATCGAAAGTAAGTGCTTTTCTAACAAATTCTTAACTTATCATACTGTATTTTTATTAGCCTGCTATATTTTCATGTATTTAAGTTATGACTACGTCGTTGGTTTCACGATTAACATTTTTTGCTTCGACATCTTAAGCTGAATATAAAAGTGTTGTTGAGTTTTTCTTATAACAAATTTTCTATAATAAGTCGGAGTAAGCCAGTTACTCGTACATTAAGTTGGAGAATATGTTAAGCCATAGATCCGTTTTGACACTTATCTATGTGACAAAATTAGGGATGGGAAAGAAGTTGGTAAATTGCGAATCGACTATTACACAATAATACCGAGCAACGTTTGGTTTCCAGGTACTATTTATTGTGTATGTATTATTTTTGTAGTAGTAAATTTATACATATTAGCTATATTTAATGTACATTTATCTCTTACTTGGTATAATTATTATGCATAAAATATCTAGTATAAACCATAACGTGTATTATAAACTCAAGGACTTTGTACCTACCGCATCTTACATCACCTGAAGGTCGGCTGGGAGAGAATACCTCCTGACATTAAGTCCACCTTTGTACCGTAAGTGCAACAAATTCAAATTAATAAATAAGGTGTGCATGAGTAGAACGACAAATCCGTGTTACTCAGGTAATATTAGTTAATGGATATAAGGATACACTGCGCCGTGGACAATTCTCTCTCAGATTTTGGACAAGGTGGGTAAAGCCGAAATTGGACGGTAATTTTGCACGTTATCCTTGTTACCATTCTTGTTATTGGGTGTTATAAATGGCTGTTTGTACACCGATAGAAATACAAATAATAATAGATATTTATTGCATATAATATGTGAAGCATAAGGAGTAGTGTTCACTATTTTTAAAAAGAAAAATAACGACATCCTTTGTTGTTTGTTTCATTCATTTCATTACATCTCAATGTGTTAAGTGGCCCAGGAAAAGTGGAAAGGCCTAAATCCAGTAGTAGACTGTGATAGATTGCTGATGAAGTAGTAAATTTAAATACGAAAATATAGGAATTATTCTCGTAATTATATCGTTTTGAAATTATGTAAAACAAATAACGCGTTGGCCTCTCCGACGATAAAGCACACGAAATAAATTTTTTTATTTATTTTGTTTGTACAGATTCGATATGTGTGTAAATTACGAAAATTGGATACATACTCTATGGTATGATAATGGTGCATTCGATACACATATTACAGCTTCGATTTCCACTCAATGTAAACATTTATAGTCTGAAATTTGTAATTTTTTTTTTAAACTTTACCCACCTATACTCGTACGTGCATCAGTGGACTTAATACCAAGAGTATTTTCTACTAGTCGCCCGATTGGGGTATGCAAAGCAAAGATGAAGTAGGTATATTTACTCGTATAGAGTAGTGTCTATATACAAGTATGAATATTCCTATATCATGTGTAACATCTAACATCTTAAAGAGGTAAATTACCCAATTTAGGAGCACGCACGCCTTTCTGGCCTCGTTACATACGTATTTTTGTTTATTTTCGCGGAATCACTCACGCATAGTACAGACATGCGAGAAGCAATGTGTTTCAGTGTTCAATGTATTGTTGAACCCATAGTACAAGCTAAATAAGCAAGGGCCCATAATATTTTTATGACTCCAGATGTGTACCGCGGTATAATAGAATGGCGAGGCTTCACTTGGACTGGCAGAGTCTCCTACAGCGCGTTCCTTCTTCACACACTGTTCCAGCGAGGGTTGACTGGAGCACAGTCTACTCCTATACACATATCGGTTTACTATGTGGTATGTGGAACTATAATTGTAACAGTTTAGTCACGGCCTCTAACAGAATTTTTTTTAAGATTCATTTCGTTACTTTGCACCGAAAATTGAGTAAAATTACTGATGACTAGGCCCTTTCTTTCTCTCCCTAATTCTAGGGAGGAAGGATCATCTAATCTGAAGGTGTCTACCGCCACCCATGCACACCCGTAGATCCGACTGCTTATTTACCTTCCGATACCAAACGTTGTTTATTTTCCATGTTGTATTTTTAATACTTGTAATCACAGATTATTTTAGGTATTCTTTAAAGATTATCCAACTTTTGACGGGCCCGTTGGTCTAGTGATTAATAGTCCTGACTACTAGGTCGGAGATCGTGGGTTCGATTCCCACCCAGTACAAATATTTGAGGGATGTGCACGATTACTTGTGCTGTGTCTGGATGTAATTTATCTATAATATGTATGTATTTAGGAATATTTAAATATGTTTATCAGCAGTCCGCAAATTGTGTGGGTGCACAAATATATTTGCAGTACTGTAATAAATTGTCGATTCGGAATCATATTTCTACTCAATTTATTACTATTCGTTGAAGGTAATCGTATTGGCAGCGTCAATAGTCCTATCGTATCTGTGCGCGGCCATCTTGTGGTTGGTTCTGGAGGCGCCAGCAGCCGGACTCATACGAGCCGCACTCGCACCCAAAAAGAAAGAACGGGACGATCAAACACAACCTAAAGTGTAAAATATATCTTAAATCCTTAACAGATGTTTGTATTTCTTCCATTTTCTTCCATTCTTGCCTGTCTTGTTTTCCCAAAGCATCTGAATCCTAGGATTAGACTTGACGTTTGTTAAGTAAATTAGATTGATTAAATCTTGTGTTTGTCGTTAATATACCTTCGCTTTTTTGCCGAGGCTCTTCGCTAAGCCCCTATTGATTGCAGTTTAGTCACGAAGTTGAGGAGAAATTTAGAAAAATTATTTAGGAAGGCAGAAATTTACCATCCTCTTGAAGGCTAGAGAAGCAAACGCTTAAAGGACAGTAACAAAAAGTAGTGTTCTTTGTGCCTATTTCATGTATGTTTTCAAGTCCCCCGCAATACAAGAATATTTCGAGTGCGGGAGTTGTCTTTTTGATAAAAAAAGCCTATTGATAAGCGACCACCTCAGTTAAAAATACCCCCAGCACTGCCCTATAACAAAATAGCAAAAAAGATACATTAATAAAATAGACTGGCTATCGATTTAATATTACCATTATAAGCTGTCTCTCTCTGTCTGATCTGTTCGAGAGATTTCTTCCTCTGATTCGATGGGCCTGTTGATCTAATAGTTAATGAACCTGACTGCTAAACCAGAAGTCGTGGGCTTGATTCCCACCCAGGGCAAATTTTTGTGTGATTAACACCATCATTAGTTCGGTATGTATTGAGAAATATATAAGCATGTTGTATATATGTTTGTATCAGCGGTGTGGTTGCCATAGTACATGCTTTTCCTAATTTAAGATCAGACAGCCTTATGTGAGATGTGTAAGAACATAATTATAATAAGTTTTTTCATATCTTGTTTTCAATAGACAACTGAAATAAAATACAACTTTTATTTTAAATTAATTTATAATTATCATAAATATAAAAAGAAAAATACATATATCCCCAGGATAGGGTCTGACTAGGCGCGGTGCTGATTTTGGAGGAGACCTGAAATAATATGGTTCGGGTCTCCTTCAGAGAAGGACACCTGAGAACGGCCGCTACTAGTGGCAACACCACACACTTCTGCTTCCTCCGAGGAACCGAAGATCCGAAGGAATTTTCCACCGAGACAACAAAAAAAAAAGGAAAAAAAGGCACTTTTTGCATGCATTATGGTTTTTAGTTTCTAACAAGCTTACATTTGATTTAGTTATATAATACATTTGGGTACAGTCTATTCTTGTTCAAAATTAAACTATTCCCACCAAATCTATTCACAAGTTTTGGTACATCATTGTTTACATCGCTACAGTTTTGCAGACGTGTTTGAGCGTTAAAAATAAATGAATGTGTTTTTTTTTCGTGCGAATTCACCACAATAGTGCATTTAATATTCTTGTCTCTGTATATACAGGATGTGAATAAAATGGACACTAGCATTCAAAACTTAAAGCACTCAATAGTACTATATGAAATTGTCTATAGTTGAACTTTTTGTAATATAATAGAACCATAATATACCACAGCGAAGCTTCGTAGAGAAAAACTAAAATGGTGCAGGATACAGGATATGTTTCTAACGTGTTGTACTTTTATTGGATTCCCTGAATGACATAACTGCTTCCATATCAGATACCTCAATGACATTGTTACATATTTTAAATTTATATATTTTAATTTAAACATATCCTTGTTTCCTATTTTAAGAACCTGCCAAAGTGACTCGACTTTGCCTCACAAAAATTATAAATAGAATCCAAGAGTTATGATCACCATACTCATTGCGAATGTAGACAATGCAATATAGTTAGCGGCCGAGTGTGCGTGAGTGCATGCGAAATGCGTTACTTATAGCGGCCCAGTGAGATTCTTTTAACACCCCGCTTTTGGACATAAAAGGCATGACAGTCATTGTGGTAGTGTAAGGCTCACACACTTAGCATGATAACTGTCACCCCTGCATCAGTGGGCCTCCGGTCTCGCACTCACCATCGAAATCCGACACCACAGATGTTGTCGCTTTCGGTTGGTCTTCTGTGAGAGGATAATATTGCTCCGGTCGAGCTGGACTGGTTGTGCTGATATCAGCGTGGTTTTACTGCCTAGCAATGTCGTATTTATCCATTTCTTATAGTTTAAAAAATACCTACCTGTAAATAAATCTAATTATTAATATTTTTAAATAATAAATCATGATTATTGCACATATATTACGCAGCCTATTTTACTATAACAGTATGTATAATAATGAAGGATAACGTTGTTGGTAAAATATTTAGGACGTTTACACTTTTCAATAACATGTACTATAATTTAACATTGTACTACTATTTACTGTCCCTAATATAAGGGGCCGTGGCCCGCCAGGCATGAACACCCCGCCTGGTCGGAGGTTCCTTCCTTTGTGTCGAAGGGACATGACACCTCGTCCCTCCATAAAACATATGCAAGACAACATCATTACAAAGAGAAGGAAAACTTGAAACAAACTCTATTCCAACCCGTCTGGTCAGCGTGGTATAGTAGGCTAAAAGCAGATGCCCATGTCCAGCAGTGGACTGTAAAAGGCTGTTGATGATGATGATGATGAATATAGAAATAAATAAATAAAAGCAATTTTTTTAATTGAATGTCAAAGACATGAAATAAATGAAAAACACCCTGTATAAGCATCTGGGCGTATATATAGTAACTAAATTAGCATTAATCCGGCATTTTTAGTAGTGTTGTGTTTGGTAACTCAAAATGATTGTGGTATGGACTATTTTTGTGTTCCTGCGTTGCTGTGATGCAGTGAGATATAGGCTCACAAGTATGTGCACATAAGAACTCTTTTGTTACATATCCGTGTTCATTTTTTTTTTTTGTCTTTATTGTATTTTTTTTTCAATTCTCAACTTTTTTAATATTAAAATTATTTATTAGTATTGAATTCATGGAACCAATTATACATATATTTAAATTGTCTAGAGTAGATTGAAGTATTTGTCAGACTGAGTCAGTCCTGTGAAGCTAGTTGCCTGTCGTGATAGTTAGATCCTATGGAGAAGAATAAATAATTTTATTAATCTGCCTATACTTTTCCATGCCTTGCGTCGAAGATTTGGATCAGCTTCGTCGAAATGTTAACCCGGTTTCTCATTATAATAACCAGCTTTTAACGGTCCGATGCTGGACATAGGTCTCTCCTTAGCAAGAAGGTATTGGCCTACTAGGTATTAGGTAAAGGGTTTGTTACAAGTTTTCCATTTATCTGTGAAGTGATGCGTGGTCCAGCATTGGTTAAATATTTAACACTGATTTCTCATAAAACATCATTTCTTTTGTTGCTTTTCAAGGAGTTTGGTTATCGGATTTTGAAGGGGATTTGAAGGTCATCTGCCTCATAACCTTAGAAATTTTCCCCCTCTTTACAATCTGGTAAGAGAATCTCAAAAAAACTCAAGGCCAGCAATATATTTGTGCTTCTTCAAGCGTATCTGCTTGTTTTGCAAATATATCTGGAAACATTTTGTGAAAACGTTTAAGTTGCTATTATATGGTTCATTTTTTAACCTTTGATGCAGTTCTCGCTGTAAATTGCCCTTTAACATTTTTATTAATAATAAAAAAATAATAACACTAAAGACTTTGTTTCTCTGAGATTTAATCACGACAGACAATAGCAAGCAAGTTGTAAAAACAAAACAATACGAGTAGATACTTGTGGTAACTTAAAAAGGTAAAATAAGATCAAATGTTACAATACTTTATTGTGGTTCAATAGTCACACATAGATGACAATAGATAGAGACAATGTGTAATACTTGTCATTGAAATATTTCCCAATTACGTAATGAATGAATTAATAATTCACACAGAAATATGAAGAAACTGTAAAATTCCATAACAGCAATTAGAAGTTAGGTATCTTTAAAAATGTGAAAAATTAATGTTTATAAAATATGTCATTGGAAAATCTTCAGATTTCATCACATTGACACTTGAAACGTACCTATTTAAAAAAGATGTATTCTGCTTATCATCTAAGAAGATAAGAAAGAATGAATACGCACAGAAATATCTTATGAATCCAAGCTTGTTTATCTGTTCAAGAGTCGGACTACGAACAGATGCCTCCTCTAATGTACATGGACTCTTATGAGCTGTGTCAACAGGACACAGACGCGTTGTATTGCATGTCAGAGTATGTCCTTGTGTCTGACAAATCTAGCCCTTTGTTGACTATGATTCAGGTAAGAACTAAAAGGTACTAAAATGATTGCTATTCAACTTTATTGAAAAACTTTGTTAAAATATGAATCAACATTGAAGATTCGTAGACATTCAGCAAATGAGAACGACTCTTAATTTTATAAATCAGCAAACCGTCAAACATACGGATCAATTCTAAGATAGTCGTGCAATTTAAGATCATCCTTAATATGTACACAACTGAATCGATATGAATGTGTTTTTATTTAATGTTACTTTAATACCGTTAAGCTGATACTAAACAATCTTATATTTGCAGGAATTTTCTGAACATAGTGTGTCACATTTTAACCACTCCAAATTGCGGTATGGTACATGTGTCAAGAAGACTTGTCAAAAATTCTACGAGAAATTTAATGGTGACCTAAAATTGGTCCTTGAGGCATGCCTCAATGAAACCTTATCTGCAAAATATGATTTAAAGGTTAGAATTTCAAACGATATACATTGTAAACAGCCTGGTATTCCTATGAAGGATGTAGATCAATTGGATATTATTGTAGGAGTAGTTTTTGCCGCATTATTAATTGCTAACATTGTCGGAAGCCTAACTGATTACTATAGTGGAATGAAAACAGAAAACAGAGGTAATTTTAGAAATAATATTTGAATATATGCAGTTTTATGTGTTGGATTACTTGTACAAATTAATTTAACCCGACGTTTTGTTAACAGTTTTTAAATTATTCACATGTTTCTCGCTAACTCGCAACTGGAAGAAGCTGATGGTTTTAGATTCAGACGTTTCTGATCCCCGATTGGAACGTTTAAATAGTCTGCACGGCATAAGGTGAATAATTCAACTAACCGTAAATATGTAACATCATACTGCAAACTAAGTCGAACTTTATCTGAATACATTATTGACATCGTAATTCTTATTTTGTTGAAATAGATCTATCAAATTAAAAACAGTGTTCAGTATTTTCTCAATTCTGATTTCCGATTTCTTATTTCAGGGTTATATCCATGATAATTATAATTTACATGCATTCTCTAATCGCTCATATCATATTGATAGACAATCCGCAAAGCTTTGAAGAGGTAAAAACTTTTTTTTATATAATAAAAGACAGAACAAACTCTGTCAGATCAGCCAGTGTTTTTTAAAAGACTCATTGTGTATTTTCAACGTTTTGAGGTAACTAAATGTATAAATGAAGGTGACAAGGTCAACAGAACTGTATTATATTTTTAATATATTTCATATCACAAATATCTGCTGGTGATTCCACAACTCTTGAATTAATGGACCGATTTTGATTTCTTTCAAACATTATTTGGAAGGTCTAACCATGGGTAGAAAAAAATCAGTTTAGATCTTTAAAAGATACTATTTCAAAAAGATTTAAAATATTATTTTTTTATGTATTTTAATATGATTACAGAAATACGTATCGAGAAATTATTTTATATTTCTAAATGCTACGATTGTCATTCAAACGTTTTTGATCTTAACATCGTTCCTGTTGGTATACAACTGGTTATTATACTCAGAGAAGAAACCGATCTCCTGGTCCATGCTACCAAAATCTATCGTATTGAGATGGATCAGGTAAATATTCTCAAGCACTTGTCTTTTACAAAAAGTATTTTATCCATCCTTGAAATATTTACAAGTCTCTGATTTATTTAGTTTGGTTAGTTATATGATATCATTTCAGATAGAAATCAGTTACAAAAGTTGAATCCATTACAGGTTAACTCCGGCCTACGCCGTGATCTTAGCCCTAACAGCCACGTGGTTCTCTCACATTACAGCGGGTCCTCTATGGAGTGTAAGTTCTCTTGTATATCTCTTTGTATTCTTATATTTTAAGCTATATAACTTGAATTATTTCAAAATTCTTCAGAAATATGCAGAAAAAGAACTATATGATTGTCGGAAATACTGGTGGCAGAATATGTTGTATATTAACAATTATTTCGAAAACTCGGAATGTGTATTGGTAAGCTGGTAAGAATCTACATTTAAATCTTATACAGCATACTATCTTTTTAAATTCTAGATTAATTACTTGAATATGACACAGTTTCGAGAATGAACAATTCTTATACGGTAACTAATAGTAGTTAGTTGAGAAGTGAACCAACCAGGAAAGCGAAGATAAGGACATGCTCTAAGTTAATAGTATATGACTGCTAGGGTGTCCCTTATATGACAAAAAAAAATTTTTTTCGAATTTCGAAATGCATGCCCTCTATAATTTTTACTAATGCTATAAGATACTTAAATATAAAATTTTATCAATCTAGCATAATTGCAACCAGTGCCGACCGAGCTTCAAAGTTTAGTAAAAAACGTGTTTTGTCCTAAAATTTCAGTCTGCTATAATTTCACTATAAATGCAATGAATTAAGTGAATAAAATTAAATAATAAATTAGATGAACATTAATCTTTAATCAAAAACATAAAGAAATAAGAATCATTCATGGTAACTTCTTTTTAGAGTAGTTTTTTTACAGTCTGGATACAATTTTAGATGTTCCTGGACACAGCGCAGCAAGAACTGTTTTTGTTCTTCTTCAGCCGTGAAAAGTCCGTTAAAATCTTGCATTAATTTAGCAGCCCTTTCAGCAGTATCATTTACAACTCTCAAATAACTTATTCTTCTTTTAGCCTCCAGAAAAGCAGCATTGTTATTCCAAGAAGATACATCTTCCTTTAGAAAACTGTCGTCGATCTGCAGTCGTGATAAAAATTGTTTGCTCTTTTCCGATATGAAATAATCCAGTGCTTTGTCTAAAAAAAAAAGAAAAATAAGTTAAATAACAAATAAATATCAACAACAATTTTGAAAATAAATAAATAAGTGTTGGACATTGAAATTGAAATCCAACAAAAAGTCAATTTAACTTACCAAACAACTTTTGAGTCAGTTCTTCCTTCGACGGGTCATAGCGTTTGCTAAAATCCGAGATTTTGTCCCTGTTGAAGTTGGCAATCATCTTCTTCTTAGTTTGGTTGTCAACTTCATCATCAAATAGTGATAGAATGACTGTCTCTTCACATAAATACCACAAGTGATGGCTGAACTTGCTTATAGAAGCTTTAGAAATTGTTGCGTCAACTTTTTCATACTCTTTTAACATCTTCAAGAAGCGCAAATCTTGATTAGGTGCTTTGGTCGCCACTGTACATTCGAGCCAAGGTTTAATATACAATATTACGAGAAATAAGCAAACATCTTGTAGAGCCTTTTTGTCCTTCGCAGTTACTCTGCATTGTGACTGAAGTAAACATATTTTTAAAGAATAGATCGCTCTCGCCATCCAGCGTGCCTGATGTATAGCTCCGGGGGGCCTTAGTTTTAATTTTTCCTCTGTGTCTCCTCCTAAAAATATTACGCACAGTTCGACTAATTCGTGGTAATCATCTCTTACAAAACCTTTATCTAATTCTGCCTTATAAAATAGTAACAACGCTTGAATGTCTGTCTCGGCAACCTGTGCTTTTACGAAATTAAGAGATGGTTCAATTTTAGTACAATCAATGTTTTTCCAATTTTCTTGGAACTTTTTGAACATCGGAATATCTGGGCTACTAGTAATTTGCTTAAACTTGGTTTCAAAGACAGCTTTTAGGACCAATTCATAAACATGATGACGACAGGCGAAAAGCAACAATTCTCTTCCTAAAGTTTGCTTCAAAATAGCACAAGCTCCATTGAAACGGCCCATATTGGAAGCTGTTGTGTCGCAGCACATTATTTGCACTTTATCATAAAGGTTCCAGTCAAAGAGAGCTGCTGATACAGCCTAGCTACAGATAACAGCCAGCTTGATGTTTTCCAGAAGAACTTTCTAGTTTCGGCACTGCAAGAAGCTGCTCTCTATCGTCAAATGAAGCTATAACTGGCAAGCGTTCTTCTTTTGAACTCCGTACATCCAACCCCGGTAATAGTTTTCCATCCCAATGGACTGTGACTATGTCGGGTACATTGTTTTGGAAGTTAGATTTTATTGCTTCTGCCCTTGATTTTCTAGTTTCAGTACGAATTCGCTGAATCGAGGATTTGTTAATACAGAAATCATCGCTGCTCAGACCAAGCGCTTCTACCACCGCATTAAGAATGTAAACGGTATCTCTAATGCTTAACTGGCATCGATCTAAAGCTGCAACTAGTTTAGGTGTTATAAGATTCTTTCTACCTCTTTTTGAACTTTGTTCATGGCAGGGAACGTCCGGCAAGCTGAGTTCAGAATTCAAGATCTGTTCTTCGTCTGAATCTTTTACACTGTCTAAGTTATTTGTGGTGGAAGTAGATGCAACAGCTAGTGATTCTCTTTGTCTTACAATCCTTTCCTCTTCTTCCAATCGTCGTTGTCTAGATCTTTGTTCTTTTTCCGCCAATTTTTTATCTACACCACCTAAGCATCCCGTTCGACCTGGCTCTCTCTGTTTCATTAAAAATAATTTATCTTCCTCTATTTTCATTCTCTCAAAAGCATCAGCATGTGCAATATCAAACAAATTATCAAGATTAATTATAAAATTGTTCTCACGACTTTTAAACGTAATCTGAGTTTTCTTACAATTTTTTTGCAACTCTCTCCAAACATGATATAAATCAATAAGTTTCTTCACGCAGTTAGGAAATGCCCTTGTTGGAATTCTTGCTTTTTCCCAATATATGATGCACTCCCTAATCACAAGATTTGCACTTTCACTAACAGTCAATTTAACCTCACGAATATTGTAAAATAGGACTGAGAGAACTTGTCGATTAGATGGTAATTTTGCACCATTTATTTGGTAGCTAGTCAATCCGATAAGAAAAATATATTGTTTATCACTCCGTAATTCCACCGACATGTTTACGCACTAAACAATGAAGCACTAATAGTCTCAAAAATCACGTACGAAATGGCAAATAAAACATGTCGTAACAGCTCACTGGGCAGTACTTAAGCAACTTGTATCGACAAGTTTAAATAGCAAGTCGGCACGGGTTATCGTTTATATATCGAACTAATATTTTTTTCTAGACAATATAGGGTTATTACGAAACTTTTAAGAAGGTATGCGTAAAAAAATATCGAACTTGAAATTTAAGGGACACCCTAATGACTGCTTAGAGTAGACATCTTCTATACGCAATTATATGGTAATAAAGGTTTCGTCAAATGAGTAGATTCCACGGACCGATGATATTACATGTAAGTGAAACACTAAAACACTGGATAATTCTAGTTGTCCACAATTATGTTAATTCTTTCTCTAGAGAACCTTCAAAAATTACTTTACGATAATGTTTCTTACGTTTTTATACTAAATATAGCAAATATACATAGCATTTGTGTAACATAATCTTACTATACAACTATGCTCTGACATTCAGGTACCTTGCGGTAGATACACAGCTCTATATAGCAGGCACGATTGTCTTCCTGTCCTGCAGAACACGTCGCTCTAGGAAAATCACGCTTTCCTTGCTCTTCCTCGCTGGAATGATCATCCCTGCTGCACATGTCTACTGGCAAGATCTGGATGGAATACAATTAATTACCCCCGAGTAAGACTCTAAAGGAAAACTATAAGTACAGAGAGAAGGAAAACTTGAAACAGACGCTATACCAACCCGTCTGGCCAGCATGGTACAGTAGGCTAAATCCTGACTGACAGACAGAGAAGCCTATGTCCAGTAGTGGACTGTTAAAAGCTGTTGATGATTGATGATAATGAGAAACACTAAATATCCCTATACGTTTTTACTAAATATTATTTATACTTGGAGAATGTTCGAAACGGATTCTTAAAATGCATTACAACTAAATTCATTGCAATTTTTTGCCTGTACATATGGCGAGTGGTAGTGTCCTAAGCAGTTATCTCGCCGCTTCCTACCTCATTGAGTGTTTTGGATTCACACTTTGTTGGGAAAACACTTTTTTTGATCCACAAATCGTTATTCTGAGTCTGGATATTCTTTGTGTCCATTTCATGAATGTTTGTAATGTCTTCCGTGAGACACGATATACTACTATTTTTTCTATTTTTATCTGTGACATTTCTTAACTTGTCTTAATAAGATGGTATCTCAAAATGTGTATGTGTAACCAAAATATTAATACCTTACCTTCTACTTCGGAGATGAAGAAATA
The DNA here is from genome assembly GCA_949316085.1 of Hypercompe scribonia. Classification (NCBI taxonomy): domain Eukaryota; kingdom Metazoa; phylum Arthropoda; class Insecta; order Lepidoptera; family Erebidae; genus Hypercompe; species Hypercompe scribonia. The sequence continues at coordinate 19,527,279 of OX438982.1, read as the reverse complement.
CCTATATGTCTTTCAAAATTCACTTTCAGAGCAATATTATCCTTTTTTGCCACTGATCCTCACTTCAACTATATATACACACCTTTTCACACTAATATCATCGGGTATGTTATCGGTATGACACTGGGCTACCTAATCTATCACTGGCAGGCGCAGAGAGTGGACGTAAAACAATGGCAGGTAATTTTATTTACGAGAAAAATAATTTTAATAAGTTTAATTACATCATTTTGTTTTTAACTATGTAACAAATTCTTAATTAATAATAATTAATGAACTTTCTTATTTAGTAATCCATCCTTAATGGGTAGCAATTTATTTCCTGAAAATTTTCAATCATTATCTAGTGACCGATAAAAAAAAAAAAAATTCTCGTCAATATCAATTTAAATAAAAAATTGTTCCATAGCGGGATGTCTAGCAGATATGAAACCTAAAAATTATTGCCACTAAAATAATGAGTATGAAATCGCTTTGATAATGGGAGACTCGCAAATTCAATTGCGCATTGTGATCCGTGGAAACACCAGATTACGTGTTACCCATACTATCACTCTACTATCACGGCTACGCATCGTCACACCGACAGCCGGACTTAACTGCATTTATTACCTTCAATTATTTCAAATTTTACAATGCGAACAGAGCTTATATCTATTAGGTAGTAGAGCCACGCTGATTTCAGCACGAGCGGGCCGGCTCGACCGGGGCAGTACTACCCTCCCACAGAAGACCAACCTAAAGCGACAGCGTGAGTGCGAGACCGGAGACCCATTGTGATAATTATCGTGATAACTGTGTGAGCCTAACACTGCCACGATGACTGTCATGCCTTTTACTTCCCCAAACGGGTCGTGAAAACGCATCTCACGAGGCCGCCATAGTATGGGTCACCATACCGCATTGTCTGCATTTGCAATTAGTATGGTGACCACAACTCTTGGATTCTATTGATGCTTTCCATCAGGCAGAGTAGAGTCACTGTAGCAGGCTCTTACTATAGAAAAAATATCTACATTTAGATATGGTCGTCTGTAACACTACATAAATCAATAATATATTCCAGATACCTGTCTATCGCATCCTCTACTACAGTACAGTATTCGTGGCGTTAGGGTGCGGCTATGTCGGCAGTATATTCTATCAGGATGCGCCACGGCAACCTCTTTACATCAGAGTACTCTGTGCCGCTTTCATAAAACCAATATTTGGACTTTTAATCGCAGTATTGCTCATTGGCGTAATCTTCAGGTTCGAAGGTAAATTTAACTATTTTCTCATCCACTGCTTCACTAGCCTTACTGTTTTGTTACTAGATTTTAGTTTAATAAATAGCCCTTGTCCCGTTCCAGAGTATAATCTGTTTTGTATGTATGAATATTTGACTGATGGCGGTCGAGGCGGTGACTTCGCCTGCGCCACTTCCTATCGTTCGTACGCTGATCGTTGTGGGTTCGATCACCACGCAGGATAACACTTTGTATGATCCACAAACTCACGCTCTGAGTCAGGGTGTTCTTTGTGTCTGTTTCATGTATATATGTGAATTATCTCGCGACTTAGAATGTATTCCTTGTGCACGATACCTTCAAGAAAAAAAAATCCATTTTTTTACTAACCTCTGTGGAATTTCATCCAGATCCAGTGATTTTTTCAAGTGAGATATAGCAACAGTTAGCCTGTCTATGTAATAAAATAGATTTATTTATCAACAGACTGGTACCGCGCTATCCTAGAGTGGAATGTCTGGAGAAGAGTTAGCCGGTTGTCGTACAGCATCTACCTGTTACATTTCGCGCTTGTCAGAATCATTATTACAATGAGAACCAGTACTATTGAAGTTGACGTCACACATACTGTAAGACATCATTACACCAGTAATATATATTATAAAACCTTTTTGTTTTAGTTAATTAATGAAAGTCATTAAATGTTTGCACTCACATTACACATTGCATTTGTACATGACCGATAGTCACACCCACACTTCATCGGGTGAAAAACTATGGAGGGAACGGGTGTCATGTCCGTCCGACACAAAGGGAGGATCTTCCGACCAGGCGAGGTGATCATGTCTGGTAGCCGTGACCCAACGGTTGATGTTAGGATGTTGTGTACATGCTACGAGAATCTCTATTTATTAATTAATCTCGCGATAGAAGATTATTAATCGCTCTGTAGTTCATTATACACTATAGTTCGATATATTTTCGCTAGATGGCGCTGTAGTATGTTTTTCTGTTTGAGTTGTATGTGAAAGTCGCCACAAAATCATGAAGGTTTCTTTCTCATTTTCAGATGAAGACGAGTATGGTCATCTTAAGCTTAACCTTCATAACAGCACTCGTCTTTTGGCTGCTGGTAGAAGCACCATTCAGCAACATTATGAAGGAATACCTCACCTCTACGAAGGGAAAAGATAAGAGGAAGAAAAATCTTAATTATAAGATTGAATAAAGATCTTTAAGTGAAAGACCGAAGGTTACATTTTTCATTCATCAATTTTTCTCCGTCAGAGGTAGTATTTTTTCGTCAAATTTAAGTAGGATCAAATGGGAACCAGACATTAACAATTACAAAATCCGGCCAAGTGCTTGTCGAACCACGCTCAATGTAAGATTTCATAATTAGCTATTATCACAACGCAAACTAATAGATAATTAAAATATAAACAAGACAAAGACATTTAAACATTACATATTATAAATACTTTAGATTAACGTTTTCAGAGACCTGTAACGCCGAACTAGTTAATCTAATATTACTCGTAAACTAATAAAGATTACACTGCTATGATAATTTTCCCTTTAAATTCCTTATGTATGCCACCAAACGTAAACTTTTCAGATCTCCAAATAATGCTTCGCTAGGAGGGGTGCAGTGCTTAAATCTAATAAAAATCAGACTTATATCTCACAAGTGGACACCTTAACCAAAATATTGTCTTCACAAACCCGTATCATTTTTAAATGATCTATCCAACAACACCTTATGTCATGGGGTGGATGAATTTAACAATAAGATCGCCACTTTAAAGATCCCAGAGGAGTCTTAAGAACATATTGTTCATTATTTTATTTTATCATTTTGTCGGCATGCAAATTAACCACAGTAGTACTAAAATTCTGTGAGAAATATGTGGACAGATGGACAGACATATCATTGTTATTTTGGGTATAGAACCCTAATTTATCAAAGACTAATTGGTTGAAACTAAAAAGACTGAAATTTTAATGTTTTTTTATTTATTCTCATGTTATAACATATCAAGGGGATTAACATAATCTCCCTTTACCGTTGACTACTTAACAATTAACAATATACTTTAAACATTTATAATTAAAATCAATTTGTTTTAGTTCAACTTTTTCATTCACTACAACATCAAAAATACAATACAATATTTCATCAACTACTACAATAACCAATTATATCTGAGACTTTTATTGAATCTAATCTAATCTTAATTAATCTTATCTTAAATTAATATCATTCACTGACTATAGACTCATTATTAGCTTGTGCGATTAACGATAGACTAACGTTTGGAATGGAAAGTATGTATTATGACTGTTATTGAAATTTAAAATCAATTTTTAACCGTTATCAATGTATTGTTCTACATCGTTGACCAGTTACTTAAACTGCCACTATGTAGGCTTTTGTACAGTGACAGGTGAAAAGACAATAATATAATTACACATTTTGTTTAAGAAAAATATCTTTCGGCACTTCTTCTATAAAAAAACCTATTCCTATTCCAAATAAAAAAGGATACGAAGAAATTTCATCACGTATTCTTTGCAAATATATTCAACTTCGTTTGAACGTCTTATGCTTGCCACAAATCCCCTGCCAAGTCCAAAACTACATAGTCAGATACTCTTATCTTCAAAACACATGTGACTAATTATTTCATATTTTTGATTGACTATAATTTTAATTTTTTAAATGTGCGTCTGGCGACGGTATGATGCATCACCACAGCTAGTCATCTAGTGGGTATCGTAAGAGGTGATTAAGTAAGCAAACTATTTTGGAAAATATCATACAAAGAGAAGGAAAACTTGAAACAAACCTTTTTTCAACCCGTCTAACCAGTGTGGTATAGTAGGCCAAAATTTTCTTGCTAAGGAGAGGTCCATGTTCAGCAGTGGACTGTTAAAGGCTGTTGATGATGATGAACTCTTAGATTTAAGACTTTTAACCTAAATAATGTAAATAAGAAACTATTGACTCTGAAGTACCATTAAGTTTTTTTCTCTCTTTTTCACCATAACAATATCTTTGATCTCTTTCTAATTAACTAACGTGTTCTTATAGAATAATACTGAATTTTTACGCGTCAGTTCTTCTCCTGATTGATGAGACGAGATCAAAAGACTTCCTGGCAGGCTGGTCAGGTGTAGCTGGCCGGTAAGGTTCACCTTCAGTGCAAGCCTTCCACAGCTGAATGAGAGGCAGCTCCACGAGGAGACAAAGAGGAATTGCTGCCACGTAGCTTAATGCTGATGAAGTGATTAGAAGAGAGATCTGAAATTGAGAACCATCATATGACTATTTCACTCGTATTTATTGAAAGAACAATTGATTTTTGGAATGATTTCAAAATTGATGAGCATAAAAACCTTGTGAGTGTGTGTATTTGTACACTTCATACTTTTTCACACTCAACAAACTGCACTAATTTTGACACAATTTTATATTGAAATTGTTAACGTCCTGGGTTATAACATAAGCTAAATTTATTTTGAAATAATAAAATAAATTAATAGAAAATAAAAATAAAAACAAGCCTTTATTTATACGTGCTAAATAAAAAGAATAAAATAAACTTTTCTTTGTAAACTTCAATATGGCTTTCTTCAGCTTCATAATGAGATCAGGTTCAAGTCATAATAATATTGCATTGCTACACGATATAGATATGCGTGCAAGACGTCAGCTCAATAAGTTGAAGAAATCTACTTCAAAATTGAGATGCAAGATTCCAAACGCACAAACAACGTTTGTTAAAATGTAGTGTTTTAATTTGTCTGACAAATAGAAAATAATTTTAAAATTAAATTATTACTTAAAAAGAGTTCATCTAATTTTAGAGGTCTCTTTTTTCCTTGCATAGGATTACCACCAAGAACTTAGGGCCCCAAGCCAACCTCACTTGCTAGTGGTACACCTGCTGACCGATGGACGAGGCTCTTGCAAAAAAAAACATCCCAATAAACGGCAAGAGACTCGTCACTTATTACGTGGGACCAAAACACTGGAGCCTACCATTCCGGGGAAACAGGCGTGATGTATGTTTCTCCTTTTCTTTAATTATATACGTTACCATAGACAATAGCGAGGCATGTCCGAGTTGAGTGTTGCCAGCCAACGTAAGTCGCAGTACGATGAAGTGTATGAGAAAGACACAGTAGGACAACCGGCCGAGGATGTGGAAGCCGCGCCATTCCAAGACATAGCGTGTCATCGCTAAAAACACAAGTTGTTACAATAGAAATATATTTAGAGCATAGAAATTTTCAATAACAAATGGCTTGACAAAAATAGATGTACCTAAGTAAAAAACCCCCGTAGGCGGCGAGCGTGTGTACAATGTCTCAATTTATTCCAGATGGGAATAAGGTCAATATGTATTTCTATATGCTACACCACAAAAAGGACCTCCTTTCTTAGGAGAGACCTATGTCCAGCAGTGGACTATTAAAGGCTGTTGATGATGATGACACCACACACTATTTTTAGGTAGTTCAGTAGACGAACGCTAGAGACAGTAATTATCATTAGCTACAATTAGTAAAGCAAATTAGGAACGTATCTCTAGGAGCATTTATTTTTTTGTTTAACCTCAAGTATTTCAGTTAAAACCTCCTTTCTAAGGAGAGGTCTATGTCCAGCAGTGAACTAATTAAGGCTGTTGACGATGAAGATGATGATAATATTATCTGTCAGGTAAATTGCCATCCCTCGTATACCACGTCAGGCATTTTTCTTTGAGGTCAAATTTGTTAGATTGCATATTTATTAAATAATTAGAATTCAATTTTTAATGCGTTAGCGTTTTAATTTTTAACATTTGGAAGGTTAGGCTGCAAGAGCTTCCTGGAAAAAGGAATTTGCATGATACAATTTGGTATTTTAATGGTATCTTAAGCATACTTACATATACATCTGGAGAAGCAGCCCAACATAAATACACAGAAGAATATTGAGACGAGAGTGCGATCCAGAGAGGCGTAGAGCGCTGAAGCCCAGTGAGGGAGAGGCGTGTCTGACAGAAAAACTGTGCCGGCCACCACGACCACGCCGCCGAGGAGCAAAACTGAATGGTAGAGCATGTTGAACACCTGAAAACAACACAAGATGTGATTTACAGGATAGCGAAATTAAAGATACTTTCAGAATTGGTAGAATTGTAAAGAAGAGTATTTATTTAACAACACTTAGGTAGAACAAATAATAGTCATAAAATACATACATACATATACTTAGTCTGGCCATAAATACTGTTACACTTAATTATAAAAAAATATTACATTTGAATTTCGAATCTGTCATTTTTATACGATTGTTCATTGTGTTTTCTCATTTTGGCGCCAATACATTGTAAAATATTTTGCGATATTAAAATGGTGTGGGGTGATAAAGAGAACCGAATCGCTGTGATAGCATTACACAAAGTAGGTATGGAGCCAAATGCAATTTTTAAAACTCTCCATACACTTGGTATTAGTAAAATGTTTGTGTACCGGGCTATTAATAGGTACAATGAGACCTCCTCTGTTTGTGACAGAAAAAGATCTGGCCGTCCACGTAGTGTTCGTACGAAAAAGGTGGTCAAAGCAGTAAGGGAAAGAATTCGAAGAAATCCTGTCCGAAAGCAAAAGATTTTATCTCGGGAAATGAAGATAGCACCTAGAACCATGTCGCGTATTTTAAAAGATGACTTAGGACTTGCAGCCTATAAGAGACGCACTGGCCATTTCTTAACTGATAATTTAAAGAAGAATAGGGTGGTAAAATCGAAACAACTACTGAAGCGGTACGCAAAGGGAGGTCACAGAAAAATTTTGTTTACGGATGAGAAAATTTTTACAATTGAGCAACATTTTAACAAACAAAATGACCGTATTTATGCTCAAAGCTCTAAGGAAGCTTCCCAATTAGTCGACAGAGTGCAACGTGGACATTATCCGACTTCAGTGATGGTTTGGTGGGGTGTTAGCTATGAAGGAGTGACTGAGCCATATTTTTGTGAAAAAGGTATCAAAACATCGGCACAAGTGTATCAAGATACCATTCTTGAGAAGGTAGTTAAGCCCCTTAACATCACCATGTTCAATAACCAAGTATGGTCCTTCCAGCAAGACTCGGCGCCGGGTCATAAAGCTCGGTCCACGCAGTCTTGGTTGGAATCGAACGTTTCGGACTTCATCAGAGCTGAAGACTGGCCGTCGTCTAGTCCCGATCTTAATCCGCTGGATTATGATTTGTGGTCAGTTTTAGAGAGTACAGCTTGCTCTAAACGCCATGATAATTTGGAGTCCCTAAAACAATCTATACGATTGGCAGTGAAGAATTTTCCCATGGAAAGAGTGCGTGCTTCTATTGATAACTGGCCTCATCGTTTAAAGGACTGTATTGCAGCCAATGGAGACCACTTCGAATAAGCTTTTTATATTTTTAATTGTTTTATATTTATGTATTAAACTGACACACTGTAAAAGTAATAAATGTTATTTGCAGTTAACAATTTTCTTTTTTCTTTATTACAATATTTATGGCAAGACTAGGTATATAAACATTAACACTCACGTAACAGTAAAACTGTTATCTTTCAAAGGAAGCAGAAAAAAATAGTAAACATCAAATCAATACTTTGTCAACCAAAGTATGAAATCAGTACAACTGCAATTAATATAACTATGTTAATTACAATAACCAAAACAAGTTAACAAAAGTAATATATATATTATGGTCGCGTTCCATATTTCAAAAATCCACACAATTTCATTATCAAAAAATATAATTAATGATTTCAATACTACTCTAACTTAACTACACTAACGTCTGCGAAATAACCATGTGCCTATAACCTATAGAAAATTAGATAGAGGTTCGCGGCTCTATGATCATAAATGTTTCTTCACAATAAGTGACAAAAAAACATCTAATTGGATATAAAGACAATCTATTTTCAAATAAACCGTCGCTTGGTTACAAAAAGTGAAGAAAAAAATTGACAACGAAACATCGCAACACAATATAGTAAATACTTACTCCACTATACTTGAGTTTTATGGTTCCCTCGGTCAAGTTGTGATGCAAGAAAAACGCGGTAGCCATTCCTCCAATATACCCAGGCAGGTTCATCCAGAAAGGTAAGTAGAGGAGACTCAATATCTTGGAACCAGCGTTCATGTTGCGAAGAATTCTAAAAAGAGAAATAATACTTTAAATTTGCAGCAACAGTCAGATCGAGTTACAGTTACAAGTAATACATATTCCCAATTTTCCCATTTGATTAATAAAATACCCGGTCGACAGTACAGACTTGCCATCTATTACCTACGTTGAACTAAAATTATAATCATCAAAATATTGCGTTTAATACGCCTCTCTTTTTTTTCTACATTAAGAACCTGCCAAAGGGACTCTACTCTGCCTGATGGAAAGCATGAATAGAATCCAAGAGTTGCGCTCACCATACTCATTGCAAATGCAGAAGATGCAGTATAGTGACCCACACGACTGGCCTTGTGAAATGCTTTTTCACACCCCGCTTGGGGACGCAAAAGGCATGACAGTCATTGTGACAGTGTAAGGCTTACACAGTTACCACGATAACTGTCACCCCTGCATCAATAGGCCTCCGGTCTCACACTCACCAATGAAACACGACAACACGGATGCTGGCGCTTTAGGTTGGTTTTCTGTCTTCTCTACCTATTCGGGAAAGTAAGACTAAGGGTATGCTCTCGTATCGATACGTACTGTATCTGGACAAATGAATAATCTTCTCAAATTATAGTTCTACTGGAAGCCGATGTAATAGTGGTAATTCTACTTACTCAGGTGATTGAGCAGTAGCAATAGGCGTGAGTTCGTAGAAATGAACGACGAGACCAGCCGCCACTCCGGACCCGACCGTGGTCAGCATCAATACCGGTATTGTCGCATGTCGGTGTCGCATCAGTAACAGCATTAGAAGTACACCGACGACGTGAAGCTGCATGTCCGCTGCTAGGTACCTGAAGTTCAACAGGGTAATCATCAATATAATACCTGTTATCTTGCCAATTTCTTCATTTTGTAATTCTATGCATAGATTGAGATAAGGGAGTAAACAAAGAAACACTACGAGACAACATCTGAATTTTTGAATATCCAATAAAGTTATTTCTTCAAGGTATTTTTCATGAGATTTTTATTATTATTATTACTACTATATAGAATTATTACTATAACAACATAAGTAGATCCCTAAAATAATCCTATTATATAAATATTACATGCGTAATAGACATTTAAAGATTTTAAAATAGAGAATTGGTTTCTTTGATATGGCAAAAAAGATTTGCCGCGTCAACTAGATACGACATAAAAAAAGTTTCTCAAGTCTTACCAAGTGTGTTCCATACAGAACTTTCCTTTAGGTAAATAGTTATGTATGTAGAGTACGTGGTACCACCACCGATCAAGACAGTCGGCAGCTTCTCTTTCAACCAGCCAAGACCACTGCGGTCCTGAGCCCAGCAGCGGAAACCACGCAATTGTGAACCACAACGCGAATACCGCTACTGGTGTTAATCTGAAATTCATCAATTGCTTAAACACTTTAAGCGTTAAGAAGAAAGACACAAATTGTTTTACAAAACACGTAGAGAAGTATTACTTCTTATAAATACTTCTTCTACTGTCATGAGTTTTAAAATAAAGCGAACAATTTTTTAGTGTCTCTTCTCAACCATTTTTAAATTTACAAACACTTTTTGTTCTAGTGTTTAATAATCTTAACTGCTAAGCTGCAGTTTGTGGTTGACACCAGGGGCATTTAATTGTTTGTGTGATGAACACAACATTTGCTTTGTCTTTCGGTCTGTTTCGCTCGGTGTAATTTATCTATAAAATATATCATTTTAGACATATTACTACTGTTACTTAACTTAGGATCAGACAGCCATATGAGAGGTGTATGCAGTAATTATCGTTATTATAAAAATACATTGAAATTCGTACCTGACCCATCTGTTAGCAATCGAAAGTAGACATTTAAACGGCGTGATGGGTTCATTTGGTGATGAAATGAGAACAGAATAGGCAGTCAGAAAACCAGACATCGCGAAGAAAGCTTGAAGCCATAACGTCGAGTTGAATACTGCTTTCCATGCGATCAGGTCATACATCTAGAATAAAAAATACACATATATATACAAATCCATATAGTGACAGAGTAAGAATATGGGATGTCACCATCCTCTATTATCTTCTGTATTATCCCCTAATATCCCCTAGTATGCCCTATTAACGGCCTCGCTGACGCAGCGGCATTGAATGCGGCTGCTGTGCTTGAGGTCTCGGGTCAGAAACCCAGGTCAGATCAAATGTTTGTATGATTTGCAATTATTTATTTCGAATTTTGGATATTTTCTATGTATGTATTTACAAAAAAAAAGTATATAAGTATTGTATCAGTCAGTCTGGTTATCATAGCACAAGCTCTATATGTATCCCATGAGTGTCATAAAAAACGATTAAGGAAGCAAATAACGCAGAACAGCATAAAAAGTAAAGGGAAACTTGAAATAAGTCATATACCAACCTCTCTAGTCAGTATAGTATAGTAAGCTAAGACCTTTTTTTCTAGGTCTATATCCAGTCAGTGGACTACTATAAGCCGTTGATAACATGTAGAAAATAAATGTAATTATATATCATCTAAAATTACGGTAAACCCTCTGCTACGAATGTCTTATTTTACTGCGTGTTATGTTCTATTATGGCCTTGGTTTGTTTTCTCAAACATATCATGGTGGCATGCGTTAATAGGCTTACAGTTGAAGACCCAGGTATCACAACCTCACGTCATCGTCTTCACGGAAAAGTGGTAATAAGAAATTTTTTGATTACTTTTCACTCAATGAGTAAGTGAGGTTGCCGGAGCCCGAATGGAAGGTCCCCCTTGTTCTATAGGCAGCACACTCTGCGACACATAAGTTCACGTTTCTATGGGGGGAGGTAATCACTTACTATCAGGTGACCTATCTACTCGTTTGCCCACCATCACTATACCATAAAAACCGTGATTACTGCACGTTTAACATCGATTTTCTATGAACCACTAACTGCGGCTGATGGCCATTGCCGATGCCGCGGTTCGTGGCTCAATCAGTGGAAATAGCAAGAAAAAGATATTGTGCAATATATTTTCTTACATAAACTGTCTTTCTCACCCATTATATCCCAAAAGATAGGTTGTAATCCATCTTCAAATTGCTCAATTAAAGAAAGAAATTCTTAAACAGTCTAGTTTTTGTGCGGGACCAACGTTTAACACATATAGTATGAGTAAAAATACGATGCCTCGGTGGTCTAGCGGGTTCAATTTCCGGGTCGGGTCGGTCCTGGTGTTCCTCATCGGACATATTCTATTAAGAATGTTATAAAACCCCATTATAAAGCCCGGATTAAACATCTATGGCAATTGTTATTGAGATATCAGTGTTCTTAAATGTACTGATAACTAATTTAACTTTCGAATTCAGTTCACCCTTTGAGTACCGGTGGTACAATGTCAGTTGTTCCGTTGAAAACTAATATTCAAGTAAAATTAGTAGAACTAGAATCCGACTCCAAATGATCTTGGGAATAATAAAAACTAGGAAGATGAGCCACAATTTTACTAATATGAATAAAAAAATAATACTCGTATAATAAGCTTACCTGTTCAACATATAGAGGATTGTCGATGTACGAATAGATATAGATGAGCATGACGTGAGAGAAGATGACACATTGCATTCCCATGAACCTGAAAATATCATTCACTATTCAGATCACCTGTGAACACGTTCCGTGTATCCTTATCTGAATTATTATTATTTTCATAATACTAGCTAGGGTCATATTGTGGTTCCGTTGATTTGAAATGAGGAACAAAAATACCCATATCCCCGTTCATGGTAGTGGATGTTAGAAATGACTATTAAGCATAATAGCAAGTAGACATTTGAGATATCTGCAGGTTGTACTGTTAAGAGACATCCTCCATCTGTTATCTGTTTACTCTCTTGAATGCCAAACCAGAACAAGAAAGAAAAAACAAGATGCAATTGACATCTTATCCATCTACAGGTAGTAGATGGATGCGATGTTAAGAGAGAGCAAACGTCCTATAAGAGACAAAAGAAGAAGAAAATATATGTCTCTTTTTTGTTACTTTGTATTATTTTCACTGTTCAATAAATTGATTAATAACTCTTACCTTATACCTTCTATAGACGCCATATCTCTCATGCGATCGTCAGCCCTCGGCTTCCTTCGATTGTATGTCAAGATGTCCCAATTCTTCTTCAGTGAAAACGCTAGGAGATACCGATTGCCTGTAATATAATTTATTATTCAGATACTATGCAAACAAAAAGAAATTGACATTGTTAAATAAAGTACTTTAGTAGTAGCTTCAACATTCTCTGGTTGGACATCAGTTCTTCAAATTCAAATAAAATCATGCGGCACGTATCTATATATCAATTTCTGGTAGGAGCTCAAATTTAGTTGGTGAACCCAAATTTTTGGTCCCCCAGGCATTATTTTGCCCTGAGAGAATTAAGAGAAAAGATAAAATGCAAGCAACAAGAGGTGGAGATAAGAGTTAACGTGTTTCCACAATGCTGTAAATACTTCTCCATCCTTTGTTAAATTATTTACCGTCGTAAATTTATAATTGAGCATTTTACACTACAACTGAAGCTGTGAACATCTTAGACTTTCAGTTTAAAGGAAAATACCATTATGGTACTCCTTAGCTCGGTCGTTTGCTCTATCTCGCTCCGTCTCTTTTTCTCAACTAAATTCTATCTCTTATTTTAAAATTATTAGTAAATAATTACTTACACTCTGCTTTAGCGCAGCGATCACCAAGCACGTGTACGCCAGTCGCTAAACACGCCAATGCAACCAGCATGGTGCACAAGACAGCTAGAGCCCGTGCTGGTCCCGAGCTCATTGGGGGCGAATCCACTGACATGCACCAGTCTACTGATGTTACTTCGGCCTGGGCAAAGATTCATTTCATTCAAGGATTTCATTCAAGTAATATCAGGAGAAAACATGACAGTAAGGATATTATGTTGATTCCCAACAAGCTATTAAAAAAATACAGCCGTATAACCATTAGCTGCTTTTTAATTTTAAAGTGTGTTAATTTCGTTCTAAGGGAAGTAGTTGACGATTAGGAAATTCACTAAAATTAAATTCAATGACGATTGGCAAAAATATTTTGCATTTACATTTGCATATTGGAAAGATTTCATTGCAGCTTGCTAGTAATTATGTAAAAATATGTTTAGTTGAAAATGAGTCCATCCTCATTGTTGAAAATGGAAAAATATAAATATACATCGTACGTATCATAGTTGATATTTACAGAAAAAAATTATACATAATAAAATCTTAAAATACACGAAAGGAATTTCTTTAAAATGTCATGACGGTTTGCATTGCTTACAATTGTAAAACAGATACGAAAGCAAAAAAAAAGGAAGATAATTTAATTTTTTTTCTTGGTACAAGTATTTTTCCCTTAACTTGTTCTGCATATTCCTACATATACAAATTTACATTGTCTCAGACTATGTTTTAACTAGGTAAAATAAAACCTGGTTATCTATATTACAGGTTATTACCTAACTTGGAATCCAGTCTGCCACTGATCAAATGTGCATGGTATACTTAGTATGTGGGAGACATCAATAAATTGTTATTTTAGAGTCAAATAAACAAACAGGTCACGATATTGAAAATTTCTACGCTCGCGCACGAACGCCTACAGCTTCAAGAGTCGTAAGCACCTTACCAGCCTTTTAGGTAATATTACGCTCTTATCTTGAAGGTTTAAAGGTCGTATCAGTCCAAAAATACCGCATACGGCAATTTATTCCTAAAATTGGTTAATTGCTTGTTCACAACTGCCATTACTTACCTGTAGTTCATACTTAGCAACTCCGATACTGACGCAACTCTGCGCTGCGTCATGCCAGCTCCCTGTAGTGTGGTTGACCTTACCACATCGTGACACGCAGACTCCTCTATGTATTTGGGTCCTGTTGTAATGCTTCAATGTTTGCTGTGAGTAACTCTGGAAGAATAAAAACACATTACATTTCAATGTAGCAGTTCGTACAGCGTGTTAAGATTTGAATTCAATTGGTCGTGTTTCGTTGGTGAGTGCGAGACCGCATGCCCGTTGACGCAAAGGTGATAGTTGTCATGGTAAGTGTGTGCAATACAATCCCACAATGACTGTCATGCCTTTTACGTCCCCAAGTGGGAGTGAAAAAGCATCTCACCGCCATAGTGTTGGTCACCATACTGCATTGTTTGCGTTTACAATGAGTATGGTGATCATAACTCTTGGAATCTATTCATGTTTTATATCAGGCAGAGTAAAGTTACTTTGACAGGATCTTAAAATAAAAAACAAAAGAAAATTGGTGCGGAACTTTTGAATTTTTGAAGTTTACACAAATCATTTTTTGTTATATATGTGTAATATAATTAGAAGGAGTTACTCCGGTAAACACACTCTCTTCTGTTAGGTTCTGATATACATCCGGTGGAGTCAGTTCCTTTGTGCTGAACAGTGACTCTTGAATGTATTCATAGTGCAGACTTTGTTAAACTTTTAATAAAATTTTGTTGTAGCATGTTAGAATTAAATTCATGGCGTATTTAATCATTGGCAAATTTACTTGTATACATACATACGAGTGTCCACAATCGCAATATTTTAAATATGCATGTTAACATAATAAATAGTTATCAATCAATCAATTACCAGCCTCTAACAGTCCACGGACGTAGGCCTCTCCTTGGTAAGGACGTTTTGGCCTACTATACCATGCTGGCCAGACATGTTGGAAGTGTTTGTTTCAAACTTTCTTTCTCTTTGTAGTGATATTTTCTTGAATAGTTTGTTCTCTTAGTCGCCTCTTACGACACCCACGGGATGAGTAGGGGTAGTGACACTTTGTATTTTTAAACCGTCACCACACAGAAAGAGATAGTTGTAAGTACTGTCTACTTATGGTATACATGTTAAAGAGTATTGCAGTAATGTGTATAGGTGTCCTTGAATTACGAAATGAATGGAACGGCTTTTGAACTCGAGTGTTCTAGATTGAGTTCGGAACTGGTTTTAAAAGATGAGTTTACAAAATATAGAACACCATATTGCTAAGTACAGTATACAATTTACAATCTATCATACAGACTTGTATACAAAAGGTTAATTAAGAAAAAGTTGTTCGAAGTTTAATCTAAATGCCTGTTAGTGAGAAATATCTTCAATCTCTCTCTCATTTCTAGGTAGTAGATTCCAGCAGAAGTGGACCGGCTCGACCGGGGAAGCACTACCCTCCCACAGAAGACCAACCTAAAGCGCCAACATCCGTGTTGTCGTGTTTCGTTGGTGAGTGTGAGACCGGAGGCCCATTGATGCAGGGGTGACAATTATCGTGGTAACTGTGTAAGCCTTACACTGTCACGATGACTGTCATGTTTTTTACGGCTCCAAGCGTGGTTTGAAAAAGCATCTCACAAGGCCGCCATAGTGTGGGTCACCATGCATTGTCTGCATTTGCAATGAGTATGGTGACCACAACTCTTGGATTCTATTCATGCTTTCCATCAGGCAGAGTAGAGTCACTTTGGCAGGATCTTAATATAGAAAAAAAAATCGTAGAATAAATTAATAAATAATAAATTAACGGTTTCACTGTTTTGACATTTCTCTAGAGGAGTCAATCGTACGCTAACTTTTCCATTTTAGTCCCACTTTTTAACAACTCACTGAGTAACTTTTAAAATTATAACCGCGTAAAATACCTCTTAATCATGAAGTATCGCAATATATTTTGAATTTTACTGCATTGTCATTCGCAATGAGTATGTTGGCCACCACTCTTGGATTTTATTCATGCTTTCCATCGGCATAGAAGATCTCTGGGGGCTGGTAGGAATCAATTTTGTACAATGTACCCATCACAAAAATTATAAATCCAATGTAGAGCGGAACGACCTACCAAAAAACACGCAGAAGAAAAAAAAATATTGGACGATGAAAACGCAGTTGTCTGCGAGGAATCAGGACGTCAGGACGTATTATCGCACAAATTTATCTAATATTATGGGCCGATTTAAATGCGCCTGTGTGGGGGTGCCTTTAATACCCTGGGTGGTCTTTACATAGTGTAGAAATCTTTGATATATGAAATGTGTTTAAAACCAAATACCTTATATTTATAGCTACATCAAGATATTTATATGTTGTAACAACATAATCCAAATACGTACATGTGATGAGATCCATGAAATAGCAGCATTGCTTCATGTTGAATAGTTCGTCAAGTAGAGAATATTTCTTAATAAATTCACAATATCGATATCGACGCCTCACTATTTGACGCCCCAATCCCGTTCAGAGCATGCAGAGATGACAGAATGTCATATATGTCGCACAGCTGGATATTTAAATAAATAAATATTTCGTTCATTTGACACACAACGCCATCCATACTCAAACTCCGAAACAAATGGTTGCAGATCATACTAACATTTGGTCCGACTCGAGAATCGAATCTGAGACCTCAAACACAGCAGTCACATTCACTACCGCTGCGCTGCTTATAATTCTCTTTCAATCAATCAATCTTACAACATACAAACTTTTTACTTCTGGCGTCGTTGAAATATCAGCAGACAAAGCCAAAACCTGACCCAAGTGTTTCACACCAGCATCGAGTGGTAACTACACCATTTGAAGGTCACGTATCGTGTAGCAACATATGACCTTTCTGCTATGTTCGGAAGATGTGTAATAGCAATCGCAACACACTCCAAAAGCAGTTTATGCCGTCCAAGTTCAAGGACGGTAATGATTATACCTCTCGATCGTTCATTTTTGCTCTGCTATTCGGCGATAGTGAAAGGCGTTAGACATTTTAAAAAAATACAGAATAAATTCACTTCTACTTTCTTTTTCTTGTGTCGTGTTGAAAATTTCTCGTAAATATTCAGTTAAAGGAGTCTGAGTCCAAATATTTCAGTGTTGTTATGCTTGTCTATGATATAGGAAGCAGAAATCCAGGATCGCTATCCCCGCAATACATTGAGTCGTCTTACCATAGAGGTAGAGGTTATACAGTGGTCGTTGTATTGTTGTGACTTCTCTAGTAGACTAATTGGTTGGCTTAGTAAAGTATTTGGTAGAAAAACATAGGAAAAACAATTAGTTTTACAAAAAAAATCACCTTTACTAACGTAATATAGCTAAAAAATTTGTTTGTTGATTTAAACGCAATTATCACAGAAAATATACAACAGATTTCAATGGTTCTTTTTATATTTTTATTTACTTTTTATTTTGTAGTATATTTATTAAGGAATAAAGTAAATTATAAATCACGACACTACTACTCTTAGGAGCAGAGCAGTAGCTATAAAAACATATGTAACTACTAGGTTCTAACAGTAAGAAATAATCAGAATTAAACAACTTTGTTTTTTTGTTGTTGTTTTAACAACTGCCTCGGTGGCACAATAGTAGCGTATGCGACTGCTGTGCTCGAGGTCTCGGGTACGATGCCCGGGTTGAACTAAATGTTTGCATGATCTGTAAATATTTGTTTCGGAATTTGGGTGTTTTCTATGTATAATATGTGTGTATTTACAAAAAAAAAGTATATAAGCATTTATATCGGTTGCCTAGTACTCATAGTACAAGCTCTGCTTAGTTTGGGACTAGATGGCGCTGTGTGTCAAATGTCCGAAATATTTATTTATTTTAAATAAAGATGTTTATGTCACACTGTTTGGCGCCAAAACAAAATGCATTATTGGTAAATAATTGCAACATTGTAACATTGTGTATTCTGAGTCCGACGGCTGCACGAGACTTGCAGATATTATGTTGTTTATGTAATGTGTGGCTGGCAGCTCATTCTCTAAAGGCACTGACATAACTGTCTGGTTAACATATTAAGTCTTTTCAACGTGATAATCACTTTAATGCCTTATAGAACCAAAATAGAACGTCAATTGTAATTTGTTATTGTTTAGTTTTTATCTTAGAACTCTGTCGTTCATTTTGACTGCACTGCAGTAAGCTGGCTTAAGCGGTCGCCACGCCACTCTACTGCGCTGAGTGTTGTGGGTTCAAATTACACATGGAACAACACTTTGTGTGATCCATAAATTGTTGTTCTGAGACTGGGTGTTCTTTGTGTCCGTTTCTTGTATGTTTGTAAAGTCCCCCGCGACATAGGATTTATTCCTAGTGCGGGCGTTGTCTTTGTAAGAAAAAAAACAAAAACCGATTGTAAAAACAATCGAGTTATCACTTCCTAGTCTTGGTACCGTTCAAATTGGAGAAAAAAATACCATTCCTATAAATGGAAAGTCAAGTAATGAAGAATATAATTACATGGTGAAAAGTCATCATGACATGAGCGCGTTGAACTCTAAAACACTACTTAAAATTAGAATTGAACCGGTGACCGCCATGATATTATTAGACTATCACTACGTGGTAGTCGTGAAATATTTTAATATTTTGAGCTTAGTGTATTGTTATATTATTTGTCTTGTTTCAGAATCTTATATCTATAGGTGTTTGTTAGTCTTATATTAACGTTAACAATAACTGTAAGGTAATTTTTAATAAATTTTAACGTCTTGCTACCTAACTTATTTGTCTCAAAATGTGTTTTAAATAAGTATTTACAATTTACTGCGGTTCAAGTTACTGCGTGCGACTGCACCGATGACGTAATGGTTTAAGTGGTCGCGTGCTCACTTCCTATGACACCGAAGTGTTATAGATGCGATCCCCACATGAGACAACAGTTTGTCAATCAACCTATCGCCGTCCGCTGCTGAACGAAGGTCTCCCCCAAGGAACGCCCACGAACTCGGTCTTGGGCAATTCGCATCCATTCGCTGCCAGTCACCTTCTTCAAGTCGTTGATCCATCGCGGCGCAGGTCGCCCTACACTACGTTTGCCCAATCGTGGTATCCACTCTAGTACACTTCGGTTCCAGCGACCATCGGTTCGTCTGGAGACATGGCCGGCCCACTTCCACTTCAACATACTGATTCTCCGTGCGATGTCAGTTACTCTACAACAATTTATACGATCCACTAATACTTGTTCTAAGCCTGGGTGTTCTTCGTGACTGTCTCATGTATGTTTGTAAAGTCCCCTGCGACACATGATTTTTTTCTAATGTGGCAATTTTCTTTTTTAAAAAAAAAGAATAAAATTAATGTAGAAAATATTACACAATACTTAAGATCTTATTTAAACGCACATTATTTTACATTCATCCTTCAATGTATATGTAAGTGGTTTTGCTACTACAAATATCGTAAAACACGCTAAGTTTGCTAACAAATATGAAACTGGAATGTTTATAAAGAAATTCAAAATTCATTTTGTTTATATTCTGCCCAGCTATTTATTATTTTTAACATCAATAAATAGGCAATTATCTAGTGATTTGCGTAATAATAATAACATGACACATCTCACACAACGTAGAATTACCACCACACACCACAAACTCGTTCCAAAATAGACAGAGTATTATGGTAAGCAGACAAGTGATAAACACACTTATATATTTCTAAATACACACATATATATATATATATATAGAGAAATTACACCCAAACACAGAAAAACGACTCTCATTCCACAATTATCTTTTTGAGTGGGATACGAACTTCTTGCTTAGCAGTCAGAATATCTAGCCAGTAGACCATCAAGTCAATTTGAATAACTGAATAAATTGAGTTACTTTCTCAAGTAAATGTAAACAAAAAAACAAATAAATAAGTATGTAAGCATTCCTATGCATATAAGATAATTATAAATATTGAAACTGCGATTATATTATTACGTCAAAACTTGTGATTATCAGTGAACTTTTATAGCTCTTTGCAATATTAGTAACTATATAGCTGAACAAACATTATAAATTGTAATCTCAAGTGGTCGGCCTTGTAAAGTGCAGCGATGTTCATGATTACACCATCAACCGGACTCGTCCACAGGCGTGGACCCAGTACAGTCACCGATCGCCGATATTTGAGTTGGATGGGCTAGTTACAGTCAGGTATATCTACTAATTACATGAACAATTATTATGAATTTTTTAATTGTTAGTGTATTTTTTTCCTTCTTTCTAAGCAGAAGTCTATATCCAGCAGTGGATGGCTAAAGGATTAAGTGGGCTTTCAGAATCATGAGCCGGCTAGACCTCGCAGAAAACCAGAGTTAAAAATTCTTACATAGTTTTTTTAGTGAGTGTGGTAACTGGAAAACAAATCCCTTTTGTCTGTTTCTGACGGAAAGGACTCAACACACTTATCCCTTAAGTGTAGGACTTAAGTCCACGGGCGAAGATAGTCATCTCGTTGGTATTTCTGTTCTATCCAGGCGTCCCTCATCCGCCAACATTCAGACTCATTATGTATCCATATTATGTCTAATAGTCTATCGATATTACTTTATATCATACATATTTATAATAAAGATGAATAACTGTTCGTTATTCACACTAAAACTCACTCAAACTCCAGAAACGCTGGAAGGATATGTTTCATTTTCATATTACAATATTAGTTAAAGTCTAGGGTAAGTTTAACCGATGTGAAAAGAAACAAATCTATTATCTTAAATATAGCTAGCTCCTGATAATACAAGAAGTCATTTTTTTTTTCTATATTAAGAGCCTGCCAAAGTGACTCTACTCTGTCTTATGGAAAGCATGAATAGAATCCAAGAGTTGTGGTCACCATACACATTGCAAATGCAAACAATGCAGTATGGTGACTCAAACTATAGCGGCCTTGTTCACACCCCGCTTGGGGACCTAAAAGGCATGGCAGTCATTGTGACAGTGTAAGGCTTACACAGTTACCACGATAACTGTCACCCCTGCATCCATAGGCCGGCCATATTTCTAGCAGAAGTAGCGGGCACAGTTAGTTATATTCTAAATTTAGGGTGTGTACCCCATTCATCCCATGGGTGCCGTAAGACCTGACTAAGAAAACAAATTACACAGGATAAAATACAAAGAAAACGAAACTCAATACAAATCCTTTACCAGCCCGTCTGGCCAGTGTGGTATAATAGGTCAAAACCTCCTTTACAAGGCCAGCAGTGGACTATTAAAAGCTATTGATAATAATAATATATTTACCTGCAACAGTGTCATAGTGCGTGAAGGTTGCGTTGCGGAGAGAACCGCATCGACGATGCAGTACACGTCTCCAGGGCGCTGGCATTGTGACCACTCGTCCAGGTCATACAGAGGCGGTAAAGAGGTTGCAATGGTGTCTGAAAGTATTACAGAAAAAGTTAAGAATATGACTCGCCTCGGGTAGTGATCTTAACTGCTAAACCAGAAGTCGTATGTTCGATTCCTACCCTGGACAAATAATTGTGTAATAAGCACGACTGCGTTGCGTGTGATGTAAGTTTTCTATTAAGAAATATTTAGTGATCTATTTCAACATGCTTTTATATTCACGTATATGTTTGTAACCGTCTCTAGCGAGCATGTTTTTTAGTTTTTTTTTAAATTTTTTTTAGCATACTACAGCTTCTCAACTTAATACTATAGTTAGTATATCAACAGCTACATTATTATTAAATTAAGCATTACAATTAATAAAGGGTGCATGTGGTTTTCACCTAGAACTTAGAGCCACAAGTCAGCCACACCTGCAACATGTGCACCTGTTGATCGATAGACGAGCCCCTAGCAAGCAAAACATCCCGATTAGCGGCTCGCCACCTATTTGAAAGGACCAAAGTACTGGCAAAAATAGGCGTTTAATATATCTTTGCCTATCCCTTCGGTTAATCAGGTGTGATTTTATGTTTACACATATTAACAATTTATACTAAATTGTCCGTGTGGAGACGGATTAAGAATACATAGTGTTACCACCCCTATTCATCCCGTGGGTGTCGTAAAAGGCGACTAAGGGAACAAAGTATACAAGACAACATCATTACAAAGAAAAGGAAAACTTGAATCAAACCCTATTCCAAAATGTCTGGCCAGCGTGGTATAGTAGGCCAAAACCTCCTTGCTAAGGAAAGGCCTATGTCCAACAGTGGACTGTAAAAGGCTGTTGATGAAGATGATGACTACATTAAATTTTTTAAGTTATAAACGTGTAATTATTCCAGTGAAGAACTCTTAAAAAGAAGCATGCATATAAGTATTGCCTGCCTGCCTGTGATTATTGAGAAATATCGTTCTACTATCTAGCTGCTCCCTAGTCAACGCTATACTTTATGCTTTTGGAAAAAAAACAACCGAATATACAAAATGAAAACAACTCGATGCTCGAACAAGAGTAGAAGCTTTGACACTTTTATTACCGTATATGACATATTATAAAATCACTTTTGCAAAAAATATAAAAAAAGAAATACATTCGATAATAAGACAAAACGTATGTTATTTCATCCGTTAATCGGCCTGCTCTGAAACAGTTCTCCGGTTCGTGTGTCAACACCTTGCTCATGGTAATCGCAATAACAGGCTTTGAATTGTGGAATATTTTCTCTCATATTGCTACAATAATTATTGGCTAACATCGTTCATACGTGTATAATGCTAACTGTACCGTACCGTGCTGTGCTGTGACATATTGTGGTTGCATTGATGAGAATGAGCAGCAAAAGCAACACGAAGAAAAAAAAAACAATATTTAAAGCATGTACTTGTGTTAAAGTTTAGGCTCAATCGATGCAGAACTTTAAAGTTTTCGAAGCGAATACAAACCAACTTAACAAGCTCATATTCCTAATAAGTTTATATTAATTTAATTAAGTTCATAACATTAAGAAAAGATATATTTATTTATCTTAGTTCTTAATTAGACTATTTATTTTTTCCACACAGGAGGTGGCCAGAGATACGTCGGGATTCCAAGGATTTCCTTACTAGTGTGCACCTGGTTCCCGGCTACTGGTAAAATATACGTTTATTATTATTATTATTAAAAAAATGACAGCTCTTTTACGAGCAAGATTCGATGTCATTAATTCAAATGAATTATTTCGGACTCGTCGGTAAATTCCTGTGTGTTATATGATTGAATATACATTAATTATGTTAGTCACAGTGTAACTCAATCTGTGGATATCTAATCATATAGTACCCTCTATCTGAAAAAACATTCGTTGTCCAAAAAACTTTTATGAAAAAGGATATTACAAATTATAAGATCAAAAAATTATTGTCATTAATTAGTACAATATTGTTTAAGGATAATGGAGCCTGGGATTATAATTATTCGTTTTAAGGTTATATATATATATAGTATAGTTAAAGTTGGTCATGACTTGGGGGCTATAATAAACCATTAATAATATTAACATAGCAATAATATCACCTCACACATGGCCGACTAATCCTAAATTATTACAAACCAGCTGACCGCGAACTTCGAACCGCCATATTTTTTTTGCCGTCAAACTGTCTAAAGTCCACGACTTTAATAAAAACATTTTAAATTTTATTTCATGATACCCTTCTCCTGACAATAACGAATGCATAAAAGAAAGATTTATACAATTTGATGCGATCGTTTGGAAGTTATGAGCGTACAAACATTTCGGTGATTCATTTTGATTTATTTAGATAAGTAACACCCAGACGGCATGTGATAGTTTTAGACATGCAATCATTTGTTCTAGGCGCAAAGATTACAATTACTAGACCAACAGATCTATCACCATAAAGCAGATAATTAAAAAAATGAACATATAGACTGTAATATTAATGATATAACATCGAAATGGCAATGAGTCGAAAAAATTCATCCTGATGAAACAAATACTCGTAGTAATATTTCTACGACATTTTAGGTTTTGTTTCTTCATTAAAAACAATCTTACGTTTTATCTGGAAAAGAGTTTATATCTTAGAAACTGAAAAATAATATTATATACTTAAATATTTTCAATAGATATATTACACCCACTCACACAATAAATGATTGCGTTCATCACATAAATTTTTTATTCTGTGTGGCAATCGAACCCACGATCTGTAATAACCTGGAGAATCAATCACTGGACCCAAGAAGCACTTCGACATCGATAAGTTTCTGAACAGAAAATCACGTAATAATATTTCCTAAGGGTCTTTTAGTCAGAGCCTTTTCTTATATTCCATGTAAGTACATAGAGAACAAATAAAATAAAACAAATGTAATGATCGAGAGTGGATTTTTTCTTGAGAGAAATCCCCAGAACACACATGCTGACTACATCAACAGTACACTGAAGAGGCAGAAACCGTAAAATTTCGACGAAAGTGAAGAGACAGGAGTTTTGTTTTCAGTATTCACAGCAAATCAAAACTCTGATGAGTACCAGGCATTAGTATCAAATTATACAAAAGTCTATAACATTTTCTAATAATATAACAAATACAAAAGTAATAAATATTATAATTATCATTAAACTTACCATTAATATTCACAACACTGCTGAGCACCGGTATCACAACACAACACGCCACAACGATCACCACTTGCCGCCACATCTTGTACGCTACCATACGCCTGCGCACGCGCACCTGGCTCCGACGCACGACAGACGCGCGCTTGGGCAACACTCGCCCTTGTACGCCCCTCCTTGAGAAGTAGAGTTAAGCAATAACTTTGAACTTCTGCGATATTTAGATTAACATATTAAAGTTTAACGACCACGAATCGATATTTTAAATGTTTACTGATATTTTATGAGCAATAAAATTAATATTTAGTGACATATTATACACAGTGTCATTATCTAAACCCAAATTAAGGATAGCATAGCTTGTAAAATATATTAGATGCATATTTGTAAAGAATACATTTTTTAGACAGACAGACATTTGACACACAACGTCATCTAGTTTCAAACTAAGCAGAGCTTGTGCTATGATAACTAAACTGACTGATATAATACTTATATACTTGTTTTGTAAATACATACACATTATACATAGAAAACACTCAAACTTCGAAACAAGTATTTGCAGATCATACAAACATTTGGCCCAACCTGGAAATCGAACCCGAGACCTCAAGCACAGCATTCGCATTCACTACACCTACTACAATCCATATATAATAATAACTGAATTAATTAAAGACATCACACCGTAGCCGTCTATCTGAACTTAAACGAGTTGGCCTGTGCTGTGGCAACTAGACTGTTGATAAACGTATTAAAACAAATTGTTACTAAATATGTTTTTTGGATTAATTAAAATCACGTAGAACAAGATTAATTCTTATCACTTAATGATTTGTCTTGTGTGAAAACCGAATCAACTACTGGTTCAGTAGTTAGGATCACTGGTCATACCATCAAAGTCATACGACAAGATGTTTTGGGTTTACTTATAATAGGCTAGATGACACCTTAGTCAAATTAGTTACTTTTTATCATCAGTCAAAACTACAATTTTGTATGAAAAATGTACTAAATACCAAATTGTGACGTCACTGTTTTAGACTACTCAATTGAACAATATATTTCACTGTATTTTTGATTGAAATTCGTAATAATAATTAAAAACTGTTAATTGTATTTTCCGAAATGTTTCGCGATATTAGTTTTAATGAAGTGGACATTGGTATTTATTTACGATACAGTCATCTACCCAATTATCACTCGTATGTATCTCAAGTAGACTTAAGAGAGGTTGGTTGTAAGAAGTTAAATTATATTTAGTTACTTGTTACGAAACGAGTTAGGTAATTTTAAATGAATATGTAAATAATATACTTAAAAATTAACTTCTAATTACGTGTATGTTAATTAATTAAAATTTCTCCTTTACTGAATACTTACCATTTTAATTGTATATATTACTTGTATAGAAGATTCTTTGTGTGACGGCTACAATCCTCTATGATCATCAACATCATCAACAGCCTTTTACAGTCCACTACTGGACATAGGCCTCTCCTTAA
This sequence comes from Hypercompe scribonia, assembly GCA_949316085.1. Lineage (NCBI taxonomy): Eukaryota > Metazoa > Arthropoda > Insecta > Lepidoptera > Erebidae > Hypercompe > Hypercompe scribonia. The sequence goes on along the minus strand of OX438982.1, from coordinate 19,500,998 downwards.
CAAGGGGGTTTTGACCTACTAAACCACGCTGGTCAGACGGGTTGAAATAGGGTTTGTTCCAAGTTTTCCTTCTCTTTATAATGATGTTGTCTTGTATACTTTGTTCCCTTAGTCACCTTTTACGACACCCACGGGATGAAAAGGGGTGGTAACACTATGTATTCTTAATCCGTCACCACACGGACAACTCATCTCCCTGCATGATGTTGAACGATAAAATACCTATATGTTAAAAGCCTTATTAAAAAAAACAACATGTATGAAATGAGCACAAAACACCCAGACTCAAAAATTGGCGGATCACAAGAAGTGTTGTTCCGTATTGGGTTCGAATCCACGACACTCAGCGCAGTAGAAAATAGCATGGCGATCGCTTAACCTCATGGTGTGTATCTCAAGTTAGCTAGTGTTAAAAAATATAACTATACATATACTATAACTACGTACTGCTTTACATTTTTATTTGAAAATAACTACAACAAAAGTAATTTTGAAATGGACACTGAGTATGTATTACTTGACTTGGGATTTAGTCGATTGATTGTCGGTCACGGGCAGCCTGTGATGTGTATAAATTTTAGTATATGATAAGTTTGAATATGTGTACTTCATTCGTTACAAAATAACATCACCTGGAACGCACCTACTTCCTATAATCTCTGCATCACCCAAAGGTTGACCGGTAGAGAACGCCTTAGGCATTAAGTCCGCCTACGTACCTAAAGTGTATGATGTCAAAACAGCGGGTAATTCAAATGCAGTTGATTTCTTTATTATCCTTTCACGTCTTAACGACTTAATTTATTATCACGAAACTCTGCAAACACATAAACAATGGTAAAGAAAAACACATAGGGTATCCTTCATCCAGAAAAAATGTGTTTGCAAGTAAAGAGGAAAATATAGTAACTATAACTACTGTTTATATGTCGTCTGTCGGCCTGTTGGTCTAGAGTGGTTAGCGATCTTAACTGCTAAACGAGCAGTCCTGGGTTTCATATCCATTCAGAACAAATAATTTTATGATAGTGTGTGATGATTTTTAACTCAATATTAATTCACTTAAATTCTATTCAATTTAGATTTAACAGTTATAAACCTATAGACAATTTTACAGATATTTTAATTAATAGGCTAGATGACACCTTAGCCAAATTAGTTACTTTTTATCATCTGTCAAAACTACAATTTTGTATGAAAAATGTACTAAATACCAAATTGTGACGTCACTGTTTTAGACTACTCAATTGAACAATATCACTGTAAATCTGATTGAAATTCTATTCTATTCTAAAAAGCTATGTTAATTGTATTTTCCGAGATGATTCACGATATTAGTGTCAATGAAGTGGACATTGGTATTTATTTACTATACAGTCATCTACCCAATTGTTTTTGATTTTCTTTAATTTATCTTGAGTTAGATTAATATGATTATTAAATATAAGTATACATGCAATAATACACGTGTAACTACTTACGCTAATGAACTAAATTATTACAACACTTTTCAAAATACAAGCCATACACAAACAAAAGAAAAAAAAAAACAATTTCGACGTACGAGAGTCGAACTTAAGAAACATTCTTTCTTCAATCCTCCCCACGCCCTCCTCTTCGCCCCCTTCGTCATTACGACAATTCATCTCAAACTGTGCCGAGGATATCCGCGCCGGTCAAGTGTGAGTTGCCAAATAACGTGTCTCAATTCTCAATGTTACTAGGTTTTATTCGCAACGGTGTAGAATTTGGAATGTTCTTTATATGTAATCAATAAATACTTATGTGAAATTATTGCGGATGGCGACTCGTGAGGTTAACTAATATTTACTGGCGGAAATTTCCAATAATGATTCGAGAACTTTAAGTGTACTTAAAATGGAAGATTAATTGTCTAGTAAAATTAGTTTTCTATGGGACTCGTAAACAATTGTTCACTGTCTCGTTATTTTTTTAATGTTTCAGGATTATTTTCATTAAAACCAATTTCAGTCAAAATGGAACTGGTTCTCGATGTTATTTATTTGTATGAATGGACAGTCTATGACGTCATATGTTGCTTTTATAATTTAATGTGTGTCGTTTAATGCAACATTTAAAACAATAAACTTAATTACAATACACATTTTTTTTTTCAAACGCCATTTTAGTATAGACTTTAATTGTGAAACGTTAATTTAGATTACTACAGATTATGTATCACTGTAAGATTACTTAAACCATATCAAACTTAGTTTGAAAATTTTAAATGTCAATTTAAGCGTCCATTGTTACTAAATCAGCCGAATGGCACAATGATAAAGTAATCACCTTGCCACTACACTGTCCCGAGAGGTGTCTCCCACACAGGACAATGGTTTCGCGTTACAAAATTATCTAAAAATGTCGGGCATTCAAAATACTAGACAAACAAAACTTACAAATTATTGATCTTGCACGGTTGGCCTAGTGGTTTAAGCGGTCGCCACGTCGCTCTCTACAGCGCTGATTGTTGTGGGTTCAAATTCCACATAGGACGAAACTTTGTGAGATCCATAAATTGTTGTTCTGAGTCTAGGTATTCCCTGCATCCGTTTCTTCTATGTTTGCAAAATTCCCCGCGACACAGGATTTATTTTTAGAGCGTCTGTCTTTTTTAAAAAAAAGAAAAATCTAACAAAAAAAAATTAGTTTCGTTTAAGGTTATTGTTGATGCTGTCCACTGTATCAATGGTTATGGGTCCAATTCACACCCAGAATAAAAAAAAAAATACATGTATGTTTACATTTAAAAATATATAAACATGTTTACCAGCAGTCTGGTTACCACAGCACAGGTTCTGCCTAGTTCAAGATAAGACTGCCGTGTGTGAGATGCGTAAATCCACTAACATGTTATAAAAACTTACATAGCTATTAATTACTGGACATAAACCGTGACGTACGATTCCCGCGCTACCTTCAAGGCGACTGATGGGTCCGGACCTAGATAAATAGGTCAACGAGAATAGTGCAACGACCTACCTGCATCGAACCTGCCCCGTTCTCCTGACCTAACAACGCCCTATACTCTATTTTTATTATTTTATAGAATAGTATAGTAATAGTAATAGTAAAGAGGACCTGGCGCTATAAACGCCAGGTCCTCTTTACTTTTTCATTTAACTGCCTCGGTGGTGCAGTGATAACGTCCGCGACGGCTGTGCTGAGGTCTCGAGTTCGATTTTTGGATGATTATTAATAATTATTACGAAGTTTGTTTTGTGTGTATTATAAGTATGGATTTACAAAAACAAAGTATATGAGGATTCTATTAGTCAATCTGGCTTTCAGAGGCTTATGTTTTCATAGATAATATACATATTATAAAGCTGAAGAGTTTGTTTATTTGAACGTGTTAAACTCAGAACATAAGGATCCGATTTGAAAAATTCTTTCAGTGTTGGTTAGTGCAGTTATCAAGGAAGGCTACAGGCTAAATATCATCACGCTACGACCGAAAGGTGCGGAGTATCGATGAAAATCGTTACAATAATGGGGGAAAATACTCCTTTTGAGAGCTTTCGCTGCGTGAGCTGCGTGAATGGTTAATGTATGATAGAATTGTTCTCTTTTAAAAATAAAAAAAAAATATCCACGACAGCATGTCGTCTTCAAAGGTTGGCTCACTTTCACCTTTTCTGTTGTTCATGCTGTACATCATGGAAATAGATGACGAGGTTGCACGGGCCAACTAGTAGCCAATATACAAGCTCTGATTAGTTTGAAACAAGATGGCATCATGTGTCAGATCTCCGAAATATTTATTTATTTATTGTTGGCTAGTTAATTAACTACTCGTTGAGTAACGGTTGCCTGAACTTTCTACTTTTTTCTTTTTAATTATATTATTATGGATATTTATGCATATTTGTGCCTCAGCTAACACTGTAAAGTGAAATACAATTATAATTGTCACATCAGAGCAGTGTTAAATAGAGATCGCCGAACCAGTGTACGAGTATATCGGAGAAAGGTTCCGTCGAAGTGTGTTATTGTAGAACCTTCTGTCGGAATAAAGATAGTTAAATATGTGATTGCCCAAACAGTTACTAGTGCAACTATTTACGAAAGACTTGGAGAAAGATAGAACAGATTTTTCAGTATCGGGACCATTTCGAAATTCCGTATAGCATTGCATTTGCATTTGGTTCATCATTATCATCATCAACAGCCTTTTACAGTCCACCACTGGACATATAGCCTCTCCTCAGTAAGGAGGTTTTGGCCTACTATACCACGCTGGCTAGACGGGTTGGAATAGGGTGTGTTTCAAGTTTTCCTTCTCTTTGTAATGATGTTGTCTTGCACACTTTGCTTAGTCGCCTTTTACGACACCCACGGGATGAATAGGGGTGGTAACACTATGTATTCTTAATACGTTACCATACGGACAAGAATCAAGAATCTGGTTGCCGGTGGCCAATTCCCGTTAGCAGAACCGAGAATTAGTCTTTAATATGAGTCTTCAGAGAATAAAATTCCGCTTTAAACGCCTGCTTGCAAGTGCAAAAAAATTTAGATAATTACCTGAATCAGTGTCAATTGAGCGAGATCCAAGACCTCCACTGCTCGCCACGTAAGAATTCTGCTGTCTTCCTGCCTAAACTTTCATCGGAAGAATAATAATTTTCTTGTATCTTCAATAAGCGTGCACATTTCAATAGAGACAATTTCATTTAGTTTCTTTTACATCTGAAAGACAACGCCCGCTCTAGGAAAACATCCTGTGTCGCGGAGAACTTTACAAACATACATCAAATGGACACAAGCAACATCCAGACTCAGAACGATTCGTGGATCATACAAAGCGTTGGGCCATGCAGGGATCGAACCCATAACCTACCTACCTCCAGCGTACTAGGAAGCGGTTAAGTTTTCATTTAAGGCCAGCTTACTACAAAGAACTTTGAAAAAATCGAATTTTTTTTTTTCATAAATTGCTACTGTATACTCGTAGAAATAGTATAGCATTCGTCCCGAAGGTCAGTAAGACCGAGAAGCAGGTATAAAAGAGTGGGGAGCGCTGCGGTAAATCCGGCCGCTCGAACGCCTTCGGTAGCGGCAGCTGCTGCGTGTCTTCGGATCGTCTTCTTGTTTTGTTCCCTTCTATTTCTCGAAAATATTCTGTCCTTTACAGTTAGAGAGCGTCCTTCGTATATAATATACGACAGTATAAGTGAAATTTTCGTTGGTGATGGTTGTTCGCTTCAATCCTCGCACGCGTCGGTAAATTTTTCGTTTGTGTGCTCTCAAAATTTATCATGGACAAAAAAAGAAAAAGTAGTGTCTCACATAGATCAGGAAGAAGAAATTTTTTGAGTAATCAACATCTTTCAAATGATGATACAGAACAAACCAGTGTTGCTGCAAAAAAACTGAAAAACGCCGATCCTCAACTTGAAGTGAAAATCCATCCGTTGCTGACTTACGTGATCGTTCAGTGGTCTGTATTTGCTGCATTGCAACAGAGAGTTGTTTGTGCAAAGTGTAATAAAAAAGTGGTATTTGCAAAAAGTATTGAAAAAGGATTAGGTTTTGAGTTACAACTTATCTGTGATTGTGAGGAGAGTGAACCAATCCCTTCATCTCCAAAAATCAAAAATGGTTATGAAATAAACAGGAAAATAGTTTATGCAATGCGCTAGGAGTTGGATTTTATGGCTTATTGAATTTATGTGGACTGATGGATATCTCAGCAACTGCATTGAGTACAACTGGCTATTATAATTGCATAGACTGACCTAGATGTTACTGAAGCATCTAAGGAACACAGAACTGCTTTAAGAAATGCAAGAATTCTTCAAAATAATGCTTACGAAGACCAGGAAGGAGTTGTGTATGAAGCTGGAATGGATATGTGAGTAAAATTCACTTTTTTTACGATTTTTCACGAATAAAAACTTTGAACTGATTTTTCTCCGAACCACGTTTTTTCGCATGGATGACACTCTCATTTCATTTTACTCTTTAGATCTCTAGCTATGGCCTCAAGCAAAACAAGAAATATTCATTATTATTTAAAAAAGTTATAAACAATTAAAAGTGAACAAAAAGGTAAAAAAAATTCAAAAGTCCGCCATTTTGTTTTTTTTTTTATTGAAAATGTTTCATTCTGTTTGAGGCCACAGATAATTTGATACAGAACATGAAACCGTTTTGTTTTTTGCTTTCAGATAATTCTTTTTCAAGAAATGATGTCATCCATCTACGAATCTGATGAGATTCAGCAGCCATTTTCAGGCCCGCTATTTCGAAAAAACAAAAAAAAAATTTTTCAAGTAATTTGATATATGTGCTTTTATATGTAAAAAATTGATTACTCAACATGTTTTGTACTATAAATAAAATTACGTTTTTTGTAGTAAGCTGGCCTTAAATCACTACGCTATCCCTTCAGGTACGTAAATTAACAAATAATGGTAAATAATTGAAATAAAATATTTTTCATAAATATACAGACTGATTGGTGAGATACCTTCAATATTTGAGGACGTGATAGTATGCGAAGATATATCATGAAATAAAATAACATAAAAACGAAATATTAAATAACTTCTTAGTAAACTTCGTACACAGTACACCGAGAGCCCAGTATTTAACTGCGGAATACTAGGACACCGCGCGGCCGCACGTGTCGCGCAGCGCGCTATCAACACAGAATACATAGGTACCAACACTGTACAGCTGTTGCCTATGTAGCGGGATGGAGGGCGGGGGTGGGTGCCGCCGCGCCGCTCGTGGCTAGATCAACGTAAACAGTGCGGCGAGCTTAGAGAGTATAATATCCAAATTTTACTTATTTTTTAGAGACATTTCGATAAAAAATAAGCACGTATTTTTTTTATATCAAGTTAACGAGAATCGAGTACCGAGTACTCTCCATAAGTATTGAAGGTATCTCACCAGTCGTACTGTATTGTGTTTTTCGCTAAAACAGATTTTCAGATGTTTTTTGGGAGTTATCAAATCAGGTCTAGGACCAGCAAAGGACTTCTTTAGTTGAAATGTTGATGACGATTATAACCTAGTCAATTTTGGGGATTTGGTTAAGAATAAAAAAACAATGTTAATATGGAATCATACATTTTATTTCTCATAACGATCTTTATAATTTTAGGCAACATGAAAACGAAAATAAAAATTAATTCAAAGACATTTTCATTATCAGAATAAATAAAAAAAATCCGTAATGGCTGACATTATTTTATTATCTAAGTTTAAAAACGCTTATAACCTCTTTAATAAATAGAACTAGACTATTAAAAATATATATTAGATTTTTAAATATTATAGAACTGAAAAGTAATACAGCAAGCCTATTCTGGTACTTTCCTATTCTAAATTCGAACAACAAAGATTTTAATTCTTATGACGTCATTGGCCATACCATAAAGTATACAATAAATATTGTGATGACACATAATTCATAACTCTTCGAATTTCAAATGATTTTTTTATTTAAAAAATAATTCGAAAAAGGGCAAACGAATTCGTCTGGCGTTCTATTTTCAAATAAAATTTTGCAATATCATAAGTTGCCGCGAAAATACTCATGATAAAGGTTATAATTATTTAATAATATCAGCCATTAGCTGATGTCGACATAACAAATTATATTTTATACTTAAATACTGTAATATTACGTTATATAGTATACTGTTATATAGTGTGTAATATAAAAATAGACATAAAGAAAAGTAAAAATGTAAAGAATCAAGAGTGTAATGCCTGAAGTTATAAAGATGCATAAATAATAGAATAAATCGATACGAATAACTAACTAAATTAAGTAAACGTAGACGAAAAACGAAACTCGATTAAAACTAAATAAATACAGGGTGTAAACAATTGCTTCAACTATAAATATTATATTATTTTTTCTTCACAAATAAAAAATTTAGTTTCTCCATTTTATGGACATGTTTTACCTAATTTTACATTTATTTATATTATACATACTTTATTTAGCAATTTTTTACACCTTATACTAAAAATATGTACAAGTGTGCTATATATGAAAATATCTTTTTATATATCGAAGCGAAAAGCAACTTAACGTTTAGGACGCAAAATTATAATATTTAATTACTAAATAAATCCGGACAAGATGGCCGACTGCTAATAATTGAAATCTCCATTTAATCCTTTACATTGTACATACAATACATCTTGTCCGGGGATATCACGTTATTTATAATATAGTGCGTTAATAATGCATGGAATAAGTTAACATTATTATCCAATGGCATTTGTCATTAACTTACACATAACGAAGGCTACCAAGATTGGTCGATTGACAGCTGTCAAACTTGACAGGCAGTAAACGGAACACCATGTACATTATAATTACTAGAGTATACATTAACTCACTCCCTTTTCAATTTTTATTCTCAACGTAGTCTACTGTATGTTTGATTAATGAACATTACAATATTATGGCGTAAATGTAAACTTATTTATGACAAAGTACGAAGTCTTGGTTATTTGATACGCCTAGGGATGGGACACACGTTTTTAAATATGACTTACTAGCTTCTACCCGCAGTTTTATATTGATTCTGTCAATCACATTATAAGGAATTTAAATTACACCCTATTCCAGGCTCAACTACTTAAGTGCGAAATTTTGCCAATTTTAGATTTCATGCTTTGTAGAATGTGAATTTAATTGTATATATACGACTATGGAAATTGCATGAAAGTGTACGGTGATAGCGACTAAAAAAGGCAAAAACGCATTCTAGCAAGACTACATTGGCAATGCGCTTAACCTTCATTTAATTCTTTGTCACTGACAAAAAGAAATTTTAGAAAGACCAACAATAATTTAAAAATACAAAACATTTTAAAATAGAACAAGATTTTTCGAAACATTTAAACTGTGTTATTCGATTCAGTTTGACAGATGTCACATAGACAGAAAAAGTACAGATAAAATAGAACTGTCATAAGAAGTATCGCAAAGTAGAATAATATAGTAATATACAGATAACATCAAGATTTATAATAATTTAGATAAAAAGGTTTTATGACTGTTACAATTTGGCTGCGAATTTTGAAATAAAACATTTGTGTACGTTTGGGGGAGAACAAAGGCACGATGCTGATTCCATTTAAAAAGTATAAACTACTTCAATGCGCCTGCATTATGGTGCATTGTAATAAGATTGTATTATGATTAACATCTTTACTTTCACCTTTAGGATTTTTTTTTTTAATTTAAATAGGATCTAACCAGAGCTGTAATCCCTTCAAACAACAAATAAGTATACAAATAAAGGAGTTCTGATGTAAATAATTTAAATACCTATATTATTGCTTATAGCGTACATGGACGCCAGGAAAGAGGGTCCGAGGGAGTGCGAGGGGGTGCACTTACACCCCCTGGAAGAAAATTAGAAAATAGGAAAATACAAATTTTTAACTTATTTCATAAAAATCCTATATTTTATGTTTTTAAATAGTCTGTGTGAATGTAAATGTAGCCCTCTGAAAATAATTCTTTCGGCGTCCATGATAGCATAGTATATAAGTCATCAGTCAATCTAGATTTCGTAGTACAAACTTTGCGTAGTTTGAAACTAGATGGCGTTGTGTGTCAGTTATCTTAAATACAAGTAGTAAAATATAATTCAAAATTCGCAGCAAACACTTTCTAATTAGAAATACATCGCAGGTAGTACAGTCGATGGATATTATTGTCGTTGTGACAAACCAACTAACATATAATTATATTTCATTATACAATAAATACAAAGAGGCACTCGTTTAGAATACTAAATCACACAAATGCTTTTCATTAATTTAAAACAATTATTTAAAGATATAATTGTGTGTTTAAGGCCCGATGGCGGGCTATTTAGGGGATATTTCAGGAGTGAAACGACCCGTCGGTTTGTTGTCATATTTTTCAAGTCTGCAATTATTCAGGTATCCCCTAATCGTAACCATATCTTTAATATAATCTCGAAAAAGAGAATTTTTAAAGAGCTATGTTTTTTATTCATGTTAATATGACAAGTGTAGAACAACTTATCAATATCTACTCTATTGTAGTGTAGAAAGGGTGATTTTGTTGCATTGAATATCGTATATTTTACGGAATACGTAAGTTATTCGAAAATACCTTACGACAATTCAAATTATTGCGTACAGTTTACATAACATTGTCAATAATATTTTTAAAAATTGTAAATAAACTTAATACGTTACTAGCTTTTTCCCGCGGCTTCAATCAATCCTCCAGGATAAGGCGTATCTAAAAGCACTCCTATATTCACAATCCATCTCTGTGCCATATTTCATCCAGATCCGTTCAGCAGTTCTGGAGATATTGAGTAAGAAACGTCCATGGTGCGAAATATCTAGTTGAGCATGTCTAGTACTTTAAGCTGTAGATGGCGTTAGCAGTGGCGAGATCAGTGTGGAATAACAATACGTCATTTTATTCGGAATAATCTTAATGTAGGCTTGTGATTGTAGTAGGGGGGGCTAGAAGGGATTTCGAGATTTACTCGAGCGCGGCAAATTGATAATAAGAGTAGCACTATCCACTCTGTTGAGTATCACCAGAATATATGACTCCCACACGGCTAGTAGCAGCCGATCAAATTATAAAACAAAAAATCAGTGGTCGAAAATTCTCGAGCGTGAAGATTTCAATAATCTGACGATTTGGTCGTGACTAAAGGCAGAGATCGTTTCTCAAAGTATCAAAAAACACAATTATGACCACTCTTCAGGACACTTATCAAACGAAATCAAAAAATAAAAATATTTTCAACAGTCAAAATTTAAAATACTGAAATGAACATCAAGTACCGTGTGTTTTTAGTATGAGTCTGACACACTCAAGTATTTCGAAACGGATTTTTTTTGAATTCTCGAAAAGTCGTAACAAGCGCGTGCTACTTTGAAACTGTCAGACATTTGAATGGAGGCATTTTTAATGTTCAATGTACATATCCTATAAATATCGAACGTACCCAAATTCTTTTTTCGGTTTATGCCTTAACATTTTTGGAAATCTGTGGACGATTTACCCACCGTTAAAAATGGAAACAATGACAACCATAATTCACTCTCTCTCCTCATCTATTAAATGCAACCACCATTACGCTCGAGTAAATCTCTTTCTTATCTCTTTTTTTACTTTTAAAAAGACAACCCACGCATTAGGAATATATCCTATATCATGGCTATACAAACATATAAAAAAGGGCATGGCTATACAAACACATAAAGAACACCCAGAGTAAAAACAACGAAGTGAGGATTACAAAAAGTGCTGTCCCATATGGGGTTTGAACCCAAAACGGTGCATTAGAACAGCGTGGTGACCGCTCATTTAGCATCATTGGCTCCCCTAGTGTTGGTGGCTGCTGACCGCGTCAATAAAATACGCATCTGTAGTGTAACGTTGTCAAATAGAATTGACGACAGTGATGTCAGAATGTATCACGTATTTCAGTATTATATATTATTTTGTATATAATATTGTGTTATATAGATACAATATTAATTATGATTAAAACTATAGAAAAATAGAAAAAATATTTCAATGTTCAATTGCATTTTGATTAATTTTAGTTTGTACAAAGTATTTTAATATACATTTGTTATATATGTAAATATTCTCATCTCTGTGAACTTCGCTCGATCAACAAATGGAATCCAACAAATAAATGTCGTACCTTTCATGTCGCACAGATCATATTTGAACACAGACTAAAAAAGATTAAAAAAAAAACTAAATTGTAGAAACCTCCTTGTTATAAACACGAAGTGATTGAGAAACTAATTTTAAAACTGAAAAGCATTTCTTCTAGTCGCGATAGTACAATATGTACTCTAAGGCAGTGTATGAGTGCCTTTAGGATACGTTAAAAAAGAATGGGTACACGTCACGCGATGCGTTGCGTATACCACACGTATAAGGCTGTGGTCCCACTTTTAGCGAGCAGCGAATTATTCCATCTGAAAATAATTTAATCAACTCCATGCTTGGGTTGCATATTTTTAGATTTGATATATAAATGACTGAATATAGTTCAATCAGATTGCAAGAATTTCTTCTATATATTATTAAATATCAGTGATTGTAATATAACGCACGCTTTTCTGAAATATATTGCAAGGGAAGAGTTTCGTACTGTTAGTACTACATTTAGAATAAGGTTTTCGAAATTCATAGCGACCATTATATTTTTAAAATGGTGTGAATCACATTTTACAGCGATTAATTAAAAAAATAATTAATCACTCAATCGATAGAATACATGTCAAACTGTTATATTTAATAACTTCAATAAAACTAAATGTTATTAATGATTAAAATAAAAGACCTAGAATAGTCAAAAGTCGACGTTCAACCCTTCAGAGTCTCTTTTTAAAAATACACACGTAATCCAGTCCATCCCTAGGAAACTACAGCTACGTTCAACTAACCGCTTACTCGCCATCAGTGAGACAGCAGCCTTACAGTCGAGCGTGTTGACGAACGGAGTTATTGCTATAAAACTCTTAGCTAATAATAATAATTACGTAACCTAACCACACTGACCAAGCACCGCGAAGTTCGAAGCCAGTATACATATAATTAGCACGTGTAGTTCAGTCGACGCCGGCGAAGCCCTGGGACCCCTCTATGGCTTTGATGAGCTTCTCGCGGAGCTGCTGGTAGCTCTCGTACGGGGGAAGGTCGATGCGGTTGAAACTGAAACACGAGTTATGTCTTTCAAAATATGTTATGACTTCGATGTTAGTTTTGTGACTCATCTTTGTGGGTTGGATTCCCAACCAGGACATATATATGGTGACGGGTTAAAAATACAAAGTCTCACCAGCCCTTTTCATCCCATGGGTGCTGTAAGCAGAGACTAAGGGTGGAAATTATGCATTTTGCAACACTGTGAAGAGAACGAAAATTTGATACAAACCCTATTCCAACCTAACTGACCAGCGTGCTAGAGTAGGCTAAAACCTTCCTAAGGAGGCCTATATCCAGCAGTGTACATACCAAGTATGAGCTCTGGGGTAGTTATCGGGCGAACCCCACTTTTCTATGGTGAAGAGCTGCGGTCCGTTGCTCCCGTACAGCTCCTTGAACCCGTTCATGGGAACCCTGGAGGTGCCCGTCACGAACTGCAGCAGGCGGGAACGCATCTCGTTGGAGAACGACAGGACCACCTGCAAAAGGGTTAGACAATATTTGGTTTTTAAGACATTTATTTTAATAATTGTTACTAAGTGTGGAGGGACGTGTGTCATATCCCTCCGACACAAAGGGAGGATCCTCCGACCAGGCGAGGTGATCATGCCTGGCGTTCCACGGCCCCGACAGTTGATGTTGGGATGTTGTACATATGCTAATTACCACGCGAATCTCTATATCGCGATACAGGATTAGTAGATGCATTGTAGTTCATTACATTCATACGTTTTGTTCATACTTCGTAGTTAGATGTATCTTCGCTAGATGGCGCTGTTATATATATTTTCATTTGTGTTATAATGTGGAATCGCCACACTAAGTAACTACTTATTACAAATCCTACTAATATTATAAATATGAAAGTTTGTGAGTTTGGATGTCTGTTACTCTTTCACCAAAAACGGTTCGACTCTTCCTTCCTGTGCAAATCAGTTAAAATCTGGAGTTCATTACCAGCGCACGTGTTTCCCTCCCACTACGACCCCGGGTCCTTTAAGCGGGGCGTGAAGAAGCATCTCATTAGGCCGCCATGGCGTGGGTCGCCATGTTACACTGTCGTCATTCGCAGTGAATATGGCGACCACCGCTCTTGGATTTTATTCATGCTTTTCATCAGGCAAAATAGAGTCACTTTGGTAGGTTGTAAATAAAAAAAACTACTGGACGGATTTGGATGAAACTTTACAGTAATATAGGTTATACATCGATATAACATATAGGCTACAATATGTAATGATTTTATGTAATTTTGGTCGTAATATAACGACAATAGGCTAGATGACACCTTAGTCAAATTAGTTACCTTTTATCATCTGTCAAAACGACAATTTTGTATGAAAAATGTACTAAATACAAAATTGTGACGTCACTGTTTTAGACTACTCAATTGAACAATATATTTTACTGTATATTTGATTGGAATTCGGAATAATAATAGAAAGCTATGTTAATTGTATTTGCCGAGATGTTTCGTGATATTAGTTTTAATGATGTGGACATTGGTATTTATTTACGATACAGTCATCTACCCAATTGTTAACAAATCAAACTAGGTGTTGTGACGCTTGCTATGTTATGAAGTAAATTGTGTTTCGACCTGGTCCACATCACTGACATCGATAACATAAAATGTGACGTTAAAGCTAACAGCACTGGTGTATTTTATAACGAACACAAAATTTCTAATAGTTAATTGTTAACTACTATGGTTAAAAGATGACATAAATAATAAATAAATAAATATTTCGGACATTTGACACACAACGTCATCTAGTTTCAAACTAAGCAGAGCTTGTGCTATGATAACTAGACTGACTGATAGAATACTTATGCACTTGAAAATACATACATATTATACATAGAAAACACCTAAACTTCGAAACAAATATTTGTAGATCATACAAACATTTGGTCCGACCCGGGAATCGAACTCGAGACCTCAAGCACAGCAGTCGCATTCACTACAGCTGCGCCACCGTATACACAGTTAGAACATTTGACATAATTATAGTTTAATAATTAACAAATATAGATGATGACTTGAAATACTCTACATCTGTGTTTATGTAAAAACACTTTGTTTTAAGAGCTTATAAAATGATTTTAATCTGCCTGATGGCAAGCATAAATAGAATTCAAGTTGTCACTGAATGTAGTATGGTGACCCACGCTATGGCGGCCTAGTGAGATGCTCTCCACGACTCGCTTGGGGACGTAGAAAGCATGGCTCATCGTGGCTATGTTAGGCTCAAACAAAATCAAAATAACTGCGAGCCCTGCATCAATGGGCCTTCGGTCTGTCGGCCACCACGGATGCTGTCGCTTTAGGTTGTTCTTCTGTGAGAGGGTTGCCCCGGTCGAGCCGGTTCGTGATCATATCAGCGTGGTTCTATATTTTATACCTCCAACTGATCTATTAGTATACT
This sequence comes from Hypercompe scribonia, assembly GCA_949316085.1. Classification (NCBI taxonomy): domain Eukaryota; kingdom Metazoa; phylum Arthropoda; class Insecta; order Lepidoptera; family Erebidae; genus Hypercompe; species Hypercompe scribonia. Next base: position 19,485,839 of record OX438982.1, on the reverse strand, counting down.
TATTTAGTATCGACAATTCGGTTTGACATCAAAACTGAACTAATGAGACAAAATTAGCTTCAGTAATACGACCCCGACGAGATTAGAAGAAGTATAATGAAATACAAATGTATGCGTACCCTCCAGAACCACTGCACGACGATGTGGTTGGCGTGGTAGTCGCCTTTGTACAGCGAGTTGGCGCGCCAGTCCCGCACGTCGATGTGCTGGATGCCGCACAGCAGCAGCTCCAGCTCGTGCTCGTCGAAGATCTTCAGCAGCGACAGCGGGACCAGCGCGCTCAGCCCGTCCAGGAACGCGAACATCTGCTCCTCTACTCGCTTCACGAACCGCCACTGGATCACCAGCCTGACGACAACCACCGCCTTAATATTCTCTCGAGGAAATACATGACACAACGCCATCTAGTTTCGAGCAAAGCAGAGAGTGTTCTACGAAAGCTAGATAAGCATTTGATCCGACACGGGAATCGAACCCGACCTTCAGGATAATAGTCGCATACGCTGGCACTGCGTCACCGAGGCAGTGAATGCATATAATGTTACATTTTTTCTATCATCTTCTTCATATAAACGAGAAGTATGGAATTACAAGAGATTAAATTCACTACAATATTTCATTTAAATATCTAAAAGGCTAGATTGCGACCGTAAGGTTGATGCAGTTGTTTAAGCGGTCGCCACGCCGTTTCCTGCTGCGCTGCGTGTTACACGTTCAAACCCCACACGGGACAACACTTTTTGTGATCTACAAATTGTTGTTCTGGGTATTCTTTGAGTCCATTGTTTGTAAAGTCCACCGCCACAGAGGAATATTCCTAGTGCGGGAGTCGTATCTCACACTGGTGACTGATATCATTATCATCTAAACCAAAAGACGTCTACTGCTGGACATAGGTCTCTCCCAAGCTTCCCACAACATTAAGTCCCGTGCCGCCTGCACCCAGCAGCTTCCTGCAACCTACCAAGGCTGGGTTTCCCAGTACATGGTCGCCACTCCAGAACTTTATGGCCCTATCGGCCATCGTTTCTGCGTGTACGTACACGTACAGGCAGAAACAATGAACGATATACTGTATAATGATAATTTAAAACCGAATTAATTGAATAACCAACATGCAATGCATATAGTCTTGTTTAATATATGGGGTAAAGCGTCACTTGATCACTCGAACAACTTGCAGCTCATGAGAAATAACCCCCATCCCCCACATGGAACGGGTAACCACAATCACTCGGGAAATCTTTCGCTAAACACTCGGCCTTCGATCGAGGTGGGCCACATTCATAATGTGATCCACCTCGATGCTCATAGAGCTGAGGAATGTTCCAGGACTTACTTGATATACTCGTCTTTGTTCTCATTGTCGACGGGCACGTTGGCTCCTCCAGCCTTCAGCTCTCGTGGTATTGTCTTACCGAACTGTTCCTCGTCCACCGCGAACGTTAGGTACAAATCTGAAGGGTCGTTCTCCTGCAAAGTACGGCAGTTCACAATTTTGATCTCACTCAAATTAAGTTTAACAATGACCATCTGTGTGGTAGGGGATCACCAGGTGTCACCAATCCGTGAGTATCATAAGAACCGACTGAGGAAGCAAACAACAACACAAAGAGAAAAAAAGTTGAGAGGTATAAAGGGACACCCGGATGGAACGAAGTTAAGTTCACTGTTCAAAGCAAAATAGAAAGACGGAACGAAAATAATTGGCTTGCTTTCTATGAGAGAGAGACAGACAGAGAAACATGCACACGCCGCACGACTTACTACACTATAGCAAAAAGTGTCGTGACAACTTTTCGTCTGAATTTTTCCGTCTAGCCTTCTTTGCAACGCGCGATAAGGCACTTCGTTACAAAAACTTGATGCAAACCCTTTTTCTTTAACGTCTGGAAACCCCCTCGGGCCGTCACCCCACCGGGGTTTACGGCGGGGCGGTGTGTCGGAATCGGACCGACTAAAACCACACGGTGTGCCACTATGCGCCTGACATAGGAGGGATCCAGGAACAGCTGTTATTACGACATCCAGACTTGATGAAAATCCTATACCAACTCAGTCTGTTAAGGCGAGGGTTACGTCTAGTAGTGGACTATTAATAGTTGTCGATATTGATGATATATAACAAACCTTTATCCACATGAGTGAGTTGTAGTATTCGAGATCGACCGACTCCATGTCTTGCAGCTCGATCGGCTTGGATAACATCATCTTGTAGAACGGACGGATGAAGAAAGCTGTCGACAGATATAAAACAGTTAGGTTGACTTGACGCCGCTGTGGATTCGTTGTGGGTTCAAATCCTGCATGAGACAACATTTTGTGTGATCCACGCATTGTTGTTCTGAGTGTTCTTTGTGTTTCTTGTATGTTTGTAAAGTCAGGTTTGTCTTTAAAAACTAAAAATAGTATAATTATGTAAAAAAAAATTTTGAATAACATCTCTCTGGTTTTATTGTAAGCTGTGGGCGTGGCTTCAAGAAAAGGTGCGTGATACGTGCAAACACATTAAAAATGTAAACACTACATTTCTTCTACATACAAACTTTAGGAATTTCAGACATGATATACTTTCAGATGTCATATTAGTTTAAAACGAGATACTAATAATTTTGTTACAAAGGCAAGCAGGTTTTTTTAATGACAAAGCCCTATAATATATCATGTGTCGCGGAGGGCTTTACAAACAATACAAGAAACGCCCACAAAGAACATCCAAACTCAGAATAAAAAATTATGAATCGCAACAAAATGTGTCCTATGTGGAGCTTGAACCCACAGTTCTCAGCGCAGTAGAGAGCGACATGGCGACCGTTTAAACCACTATGCCATAAAAATTATCACAAGAAACAAAACTAATCATTCTCTAAGACAACCCAAGTTAAATCACTTTCAGAGATGTATTTCTGAGCACTAACCATCTAACAGCTTCCCGTGGTACACGGCCATGCCGGCCACTCTGCCGATGAACTTGAAGTAGCTGAGATGTTCCTCGTTACACACCCCGCTGTTGGGGTTGATCTGCAGCGTGTAGTTGTCCATGGCGGAGTACTCGAACAACCCATAGTAAGGGTTGAACATTTCCTTTGATAGGAGGAAGAACCATTCTCGCGCTAGACCACCGTAGTCTGGAATAGAAAGAGTTTATTTTAACATAACAGTCAAATTATGTAAGGTTAAATAATTATAGTAATAACTGTCCGTTATATGTACGTGATAGTCGTTTTCGTTACAAACAATAAGTTCTTGAAACCTGATTGGTCAGGGGGCGGAGCTTGACCGATACGTCACTATCTTTTTAACGTGAATAGTGTTTACGACCAATAAACAATTATAATCAGGTAGTTCATAAATTTATGTGGAACCTTACTAACTACTCGATAGATGGCATGCATGTCGAATTACATCGCGATATAGTTTGGTTCAACACTGTATAATTTAAGAGGTTGAGACGCTCTCGGATCACCTCTACATCCGATTTGAGCTCTCCCGGACCCAGGACCCCAGTAGGGGTCACGCGGCGCGGCGTTCTTCTCGCTTTCCACGATGGGCTTTTTCGAAGCTGAATAAGGACCTACTAGAGGAGGCGGCCATAATTCATTCTTGGCTGTCTCCGCAGGCCCCGACCGAGGAGGTCGACATGGGGGCTGGTCGCTTTCGTGATGCGATTACGCAGATCTGCGATGCGGCCATGCCCCGTATCCGCGGTCGTCGACCTCCACGGAAGGAAGTTTACTGGTGGTCCCATTAGCCGCGCCAAAGATGTGAAACGAAAGGAGATGCTGCAGGGTCTCGATCGTGACCCCTGGGGTCGCCCTTATCGTGCGGTGCGACAAAAGCTCCGCACGTCGGGCCCCCCCTTACAGAGACACTCCAGCCCAGCTTCCTGCAGGAAGTGGTCGAGGGCCTTTTCCCGCAGCGGGTGGAACACACATTTCCGTCGATGGCCTTCATGGTCGAAGACGACGAGGGGAACGAGGGGAATGTTCCGCTCATCAAGGAATCAGAGGTAGGGTCGGTTGTTCTACGGATCCGCTCTAAGAACACCGCCCCCGGGCCGGACGGTATATCTGCCCGTGTGCTGGCCCGAGCCCTCGAACACATGTCGGACCGCCTCAGGGAGGTCCTGGACGCTAGCTTGGCGTCCGGATGCTTCCCTGAGTGCTGGAAAAGCGGGAAGCTGGTCCTTTTGAGGAAGCCGGGACGACCAGCCGAATCGGTAGCGGCCTATAGGCCCATCGTGTTGCTGGACGAGGCGGGTAAACTGTTTGAGAGGATACTCTCTGCCCGCATCATCCGGCACCTCTGCGAAGTGGGCCCCAATCTGTCGGACGCCCAATTTCGATTTCGAGCGGGGCGTTCGACAGTCGATGCCGTGCTGCGCCTGAGGGCCGTCACTGAAGAGGCGGTGAGCTGTGGCGGCGTGCTGTTGGCGGTGTCATTAGACATCGCCAACGTATTTAATAGTCTGCCATTTAGCTGCATCAGGGAAGCACTCCACTACCATGGGGTGCCAGAGTACCTGAGGCGGATTGTGGCAGACTATTTAGAGGAGCGTACCGTCATGTACGAGGACCGAGACGGTGTTCTGAGGCGGCGGCCCATGTCGTGCGGTGTTCCACAGGGGTCTGTCCTCGGACCACTCCTGTGGAATATGGGATACGACTGGGCCCTTCGAGGTCGTCTTCCCCCCGGGTTGGGCGTAATTTGTTACGCAGATGACACATTGGTTACAGCCCGAGGGATGAACTTCCAAGAGGCGGCACGCCTGGCCACCACGGGTGTCTCTCTAGTGGTCGCGCGTATTGAGACGCTGGGTTTGTGGGTGGCCCTGGACAAGACGGAGGCCCTTTTGTACCATGGGCCCCGTCGTGGTCCACCCTCCGACGCCTCCATCGTAGGCAATTCGGTCCTCGTACCGATTCGGGCCCAGATGAAATATCTGGGCCAGATCCTCGACGGCAGGTGGCTCTTCGACGAGCACTTCCGGCAACTTTCTCCAAAGCTGGTCGGCGCTGCTTCTGCCCTGGGGTGAATTTTGCCCAATTTGGGTGGAGCCAGCATCGTGACGAGACGGCTATACACGGGGGTTGTCCGGTCAATGGCACTGTATGGTGCACCGGTGTGGGCGGCGGCTCTGACCGCCCAGAATAGGGCTCGTCTCTGGCGCCCTCAGAGGATATTGGCGGTTAGAGCCATACGCGGTTACCGCACCATATCAACGGAGGCGGCGTGCGCCTTGGCTGGAAGTCCCCCGTGGGATTTGGAGGCGGAAGTGCTCGCCTAAGTTTATCGGCGAACGGCTGATTTCCGGGCGGGTAGCGGCATACGTCCCCCGCCCGAAGAGATACGCGAGTGGCGAGAGGCCGCTCGTCGAGCCACGATGGCTCGTTGGTCGTCCCGGCTGGAGACTCCACGTGCTGGCTTTGCCACCGTGGAGGCTCTCCGACCGGTCATCGCCGAGTGGGCAGGGCGACAGCACGGGACCCTTTCCTTCCGACTGACGCAGATCCTTTCCGGGCACGGTTGCTTCGGGAAGTATCTGCACTCGGTCGCCAGGAGGGAATTGAGTCCCGCCTGTCACCACTGCGACTGCAGTGAGGACTTGGCTCAGCACACGCTGGCGGTTTGTTCCGCATAGGCGGCGCAGCGTGGGGTCCTCACTGGAGTTATTGGAGGAGATCTCTCGCTACCGGCCATCATACGCTTCATGGCCGGTAGCGACAATTGTTTTACCGCGGTCGCAACCTTCTGCGAAGACGTAATTTCGCGGAAGGAGGCGGCGGAGAAGGCCCGGGAGGACGATATCCACTCGGACCCAATTCGCCGCCGGCGAGCCGGGCGGCGGAGGCGCGCATACCAGCGCCTCATGCCGCCTTGAGTGTGGCCGCGGGTGGACGGGACGGGTTCTCCCCTCCATCCGCTACAGTGGCCAGCCGCGAGGAGGCGACGTCCATGTGTGCCGTACGTCGCCTAAATGGAGAGGTTATCCGTAGAAGGTGCCCGCGGCAGCGGGCAGGCGCTAGGAGGGATCTCGATGACATAATAGCAGCTGTTCCCGGATACCTCCTATGTCAGGCGCAGAGTGGTACACCGTGTGGTTTTAGTCGGTCCGATTCCGACACACCACCCCGCCGTAAACCCCGGTGGGGTGACGGTTCGAGGGGGTTTCCACACGATAAAAGAAAAAAAAAGAAAACACTGTATAATTTAATGTATGGAAATTTGTAAAACAATAAGATCAATAAACCAGAGTTAGATCAGATTACAATAAATCTCATTAGGGCAGGAGTTCATTAGCATTAGCTTAGTTAGCTAACAATAGAGTAAAAAAGTCCGTATAATGGTAACCTGACTACTAATATTGTCGAATGGGTGGAATATTGACGTATACACATATTTGAAAAATAATTTACTTAAACCAAAAATATATTTGGTTTCAATGTGTTTTAGAGTGTGTGAGTCAAATTAACTGTTTTTGATACTATCATTTTTATCCTTCGAGGTGGTATTTTTTGTCCAATTTTAAATGGGCACTTCGTCGCGCGTGAGACGCAGTAAAGAGTGTACGTACATTTACTGTATATCGAGCTTGCAATATTTATATAACGTTATTAGTTATTAGCGATTATGGTTGATAGTAATTCGGTGTCTGGTGAAGATGACGCGGATAAAAGTGATACGGATATAATAAATGCGTGTGAAAGTGAACTACAAAATTTATACCAAAATACCCTCGGAAATAATATTAATAGTCCAATTTTAAATAATTCAAAAGCTGTCGAGAAAAGGCAACGGGAAAGCAGCGAGGGTAGTATCGAAGACGGCTTTATTACTGTTGTAAAGAGAAGGTCTAAGAAGTTTTTGAGGAGTAACTCTTTGGATGTACGGGAACCGAGTACTAATGGAGACGGAGAAATTGAAGGTAGATATGAAATATTTTTATTTTCACTTAAAATATTACCAAAACAAATGGCGTTGGCGAAGCTATTACGGAATGAAAATGTACAAAACATCACTACTGTGGAATACAAGAGTCCATATAAAGTGCTGATACGATTAAATTGCAAAGAAGAAGCAGAGAAGATAGTTTATTGTCAGAAGCTTAAAGAACTAGACATAAAAGCCAATTATGCACATCAAAGCGTTACTTCCTATGGAGTAATAAAAGGTGTGGATTTAGAGATAAGTGATGATGAAATTATGCAATCTTTAACCTGTGTAACTAAAATATTAGCTATTAAAAGAATGAAAAGAATTGATACAACTGGAAAATGGATAGATAGTGAATCTGTACGCATTTGTTTTCAAAGCCCTTCAATTCCACCATATGTTTATGCCTATGGCTGTAGATTTAGAGTAGAGAACTACGTGTTTCAGGTTACGCAATGTTCTGCTTGTTGGCGATATGGCCATATTAAGAAATTTTGCCCTTCCAATAATATTCTCTGTCCTAAATGTGGACAAGCTCATGCCAACTGTGATACGCAGTTATTTAAATGTCTGAATTGTAAAGGCCCACATATGGCTCTTGATAAAACGTGTCCTTTCTTCTTGAAAGAAAAGAAAATACGCTTAATTATGAGTCAAGAAGATGTTGGTTACAGAAGGGCTTATGATATTTTTTTAAAGAACGTACAAAAAAATAAAACCATAAAAACTACGGTACAAGGGTCATCGTCTACGAATGTTAACAATACATATAGCAGCATTGTTCAAATGACCTTAGCCAATCAAGAAGATACATCTGATGAAGCTACTGAAACAGATCAGAATGTAGAAATTTCTACAAAGCAACCTATTATTACTCAGAAAATTATCAAAAAATCTAAAAAGAAGAAATCGAAAATTGTATTAGAGTCCTCAAAAAAAATGCAAAGAAAATCTGAAAGTATTTGTACAGAAACCACACAAAAACCTGGTGAATACGAAAAGCAGATTTATTTTGAAAGTTTGTTGAATAAACTGAAAAGTATTGCCTTGTCTAAAATGAATACTAAAGATAAGATTTATGAAGTATTAAAAGTATTAATTGCCGAAGTAAAAAAATATTTCATAGAAATTTTGAACCAAACGGAGTGGTTTAATAGTATTTACAATTTGTTCAGTCATGGCTAGCAATTCTTCACGTTTTAAGTTGAATATAATTCAATGGAATGCTCAAAGTATAAAACCGAAGCGATTAGAGTTTGAATGTATTGCAACAAGAAAATATTCATATAGTCATTTTAAGTGAGACATGGTTGAATCCAGGTATCGAACTCAACTTCAGTGGTTATTACACATGTAGGAGGGATAGACAAGATTCATATGGTGGTGTGGCGTTTGTTATTCATAATTCAGTTAAGGTAGAAACATCAATACATAGATTAAATAATTTAGGTATAGAAATATTACATATTAGATTGATAAATTGTTATGTCCTGGAGAATATTATCTCTGTATATTGTCCTTCAAGTGTAAATACTTCTCGACCAGATTGGGATAGTTTGTTCGGTTTATTTTCCAAAAAGTCTTTAATAGCAGGTGACTTTAATGCGCATCATACAAACTGGTCATATAAAAATGATACAAGAGGCATTCAATTAATGAACGTCGCGATAGATAATGGTTTCGTCTCATTGAATGATGGAAGTATAACTAGATTGAAATTTGTCAATGGTACATGTCAAAAGTCTTCTCCCGACATAACATTCATTTCCACTGATATTGCTGTAAACTTTGTTTGGAGTGTGACAAATGAAACACTTGGCAGCGATCACTTAATTATAAAAATGTTATTAGATTGTAAGAGTTATAATCGTTTAATCAAAAAGCGTAATTATAAGTTGGCGGACTGGGGGAAATATAGAGAAATACTTAAAAATGCCTTTAGGGATTCAGTAGTAACAAGTAACGTTCAAGATCGGTATGACTATTATATTGCACAGATTAATTGTGCAGCTGATCAAAGTATCCCTATGATTAAAATATGTACAGATCCTGCATCTAAATTTCAACCTAAAACTTGGTGGACACCAGAGCTCTCCAGGTCTATTGCCCAGCGTCGCTTATTATTGAAAATGTTTCGAAAAAATCCTACTCCAGATAACCTCTCCAGGCTAGAACATAAAATACGTGACACAAAACATTTGATAATGAAAGCTAAGTCGGAGAACTGGCGCAAATTCTGTGATGATATTGATGAGACTGTTTCAATATCTGAGATGTGGCGTCGCATGCGCTGGATTAAAGGATATAAGAAAACTCGACTTCAAGTGTCTAAGGTTCAGAAAGAGGATTTATTATACAGTTTGACACCTGACTTTGTGAGGCCACAAACACCGACATTTCACTCAACAAATGAATCTCTTGAAACTGATTTCAGCATGGAGGAGATGGTCAAGTGTTTTAAAAAGAAAGACACTGCTCCAGGAAATGATTTCGTTACATACTCAATGTTATATAATTTACCCTCTGTAGCTAAATATTATTTGTTGGATATATTCAACTTAATATTCGTTAGTAGCATAGTACCTTCGCAATGGCGTGATGTAAGAATTTGCCCAATTCCTAAAGCTAATGATACTGTGGGATCCATTGCTAAGTTTAGACCTATTGCATTATTGTCGTGTGTTTGTAAAATTTTTAATACGATGCTATCAAAACGCATAGAATGGTTTGTCGAAAAAAATAAATATTTGTCTCCCAAAACAACAGGTTTTAGACGTGCACAATCAACATTGGATTCTTTAGTGAGGTTAATATGTAATATACAAATAGGTTTCACAAACAAGTTATCGACACTTGCATGTTTTCTAGACATTGATAATGCATATAATAATATTTTGATAGATGAAGTTGTAAAAATTTTAGAAGAATTAAATATAGGTGCCAAAATATCAAAATACTTGTGGTCGTACCTAAGTGAGAGGCGATTGTTAATAGAAGTAAATGATGGCAATTGCCCCGATAATATGGTTTGTCGTTGGACTGATAGGGGAATTGGGCAAGGGGATCCTCTTTCACCGTTAATATTTAATATCGTCACATATAAAATATGTCTAAACATATCAGATGTCGAAATATGTCAATATGCTGATGATTTTGTTTTGTACACAAGTAGTATTCATATTCTTGGCGATAGTGTAATTAAAATGCAAAAATCTTTAGACACAATGTATAAAATATTACAAGATATTGGTCTTCAACTATCAGGCAATAAGTCTAAATATTTTATTTTTAACAGAGGACACAAAAAACTTGAAGTACAGTTGCAAATTGATAATTTAGTATTGCAATCCTCTGAAAATGTTAAATACTTGGGTGTGTGGCTCGACAGGTCATTGCGCTGGGGAAAACATATTAATGAGATATGTTATAAAACACATAAGTTTTTAAATCTTCTTAAACTTTTGTCGGGGCATTCGTGGGGTGTTCATCCTAAGTACTTGCGTAGGTTATACATAACATTGATTAGAAGTAGGATAGATTATGGTAGCTTTATTTACGATAACAGTGCAAAAGTACATTTACATAAACTAGATACAGTTCAAAACCTGGCCCTAAGAATTGTCGGTGGTTTTATTAGGAGTACACCAATTCACGTTATGGAGAGCGAGTTGAGTATTTCACCATTGTTTATACGTAGGGAATATTTATCTTTAAAGTATTTACTAAAGGCCAAATCATGCTCTAACAATTTAACTTTCAAACTATTAGAAAAATTAAGCGGTCTTTGTAGCAGCAGATATTGGTTAAAAAAAAAGAAACCACTGCTAGCTATTGGTTATAATAAGGTCAAACAGGAAGATATAAATACTAGCTACCCCTTAGATATGTTTACACTAGATACATGGGTTTCAAACATTAACACTCTTCAAGTGATACATTGCAATTTAGACAGCATTATTTTAAATAAAAAAACTTATAATCCTGACATACTTAAAAATAACATTCTCGGTGAACTTAACAATAGGTATAATAGCTGGCACATTATATATACGGATGGTTCAAAAAGTGCAAGTGGATTAGGATCTGCGTTTCTTGATCCTTGTAATGTATTCAGTGGTAGTTTTAAAATATGCAATAAAAATTTATGTATTATGACGGTGGAGCTAGCTGCGATTTTAGAGGCGTTACGATATGTTAAAAGTACTTCTTATGAAAAGGTGGCCATATTTACTGACAGTAAAAGTGCCCTGCAGCATTTGGCTCGATGCGCTTCTGGCTCCAGAGGTGCATCGATAGCCTATGATATTTTGAATATGTTGTATTGGTTTGAAAATAATAACGTATCTCTGAAGTTGCAGTGGGTGCCATCGCATATCGGGTTAAAGGGAAATGAGCTAGTTGACACTTTAGCAAAAAATGCAGCTGTTTATGGTACCATTATTGATATAAAATCTTGTTATTTTGAAGTCCTTCCTAAATTTAATGCTAATTGTTACGCAATTTGGAAGGAATATTTTGATAAACTATCACGAGAAAAGGGAATATGGTACAAAACAATGCAGTGTGAACCTTCTCGTATTCCATGGTTTTCAAATACCATTATCAGTAAAAGACATGTTGTTACTGCACATAGGTTGAGATCTGGACATATTCCGCTCAACAAGTTTGGTTTCTTAATGAAGAAAATCAGTAGTCCTAACTGTGAACAATGTGGAATTGTTGAAGATGTCCATCACTTGTTAGTGGAATGTGTTCGATACAGAAAAGAAAGGGAAACATTATTGTCTAGCTTGAAAATCAATGTCTTAAATGTAGGTACTTTCCAGTCCATCTTGTCCAAGCCGTGCAGTGAGAATGCAATCAGAATTTACGAGTTTATTGATAATTTAAAGAACATGTGATTGTCTACCCAAATTATGAATCTTGATGTGAATCTTTGCTGTTATTGTTATAAGTATTTATGCTATTATGTAAACATAATTTTAGAAATTGCCTGTATGATGTGGTTGGTTATTGTGGGATATAATGAGGCTGGCATAATCATGTTTGATTAAAAGCCTCTACATTATTTATGTAAACAATAAAGATTTAAAAAAAAAAAAAAAAAATGGGCACTTACTATAAGAATAGAATTTTACACAAAAACGATTTAGAAAAACAGTACAATTAAAAAATAGCAGGTTTCTAAGATAACAAACATTAAACATACAATGGAATCAGAACCATCTCCTGTTTTCGAAACCGGTTTAAAAGAGAACTTAATTATATACTCACCAAGTCCGACTTCCGACTCAAACTCAACCCACAATTTAGTCTTGAGCAAGTCCAGTCTACTGACAGAGCTGATGATGCGATACGAATCTTCCAATATGGAGTTACGTCGTACTTTGATCTCGAATTTGTTTGGCACATTGCTCTGGAAACAAAAGATATCTTTTAGATATAATGTGAGAAATAGTTGTAGGTTTGAACCCCACTCAGGTCAACAGGATTACAAGTATGTGACAGATATTTAGCAGATACATGCAAGTTGTTTTTTAGGGTTCCGTAGAATACAGGTATTTTTAAGGGGTATGTTATTCAACACACTGGTCAAATACTTTGGTCTTTAATGACGAGTAACGAGGTTATACGATAGAGAACGGGAGTAACTGACATCGCACGGAGAACCAGTACTCTGAATTGTCTCCAGACGAACCAATGGTCGCTGGAGCCGAAGTGTGCTAGAGTGGGGACCATGATTGGGTAAACGTGGGCCCTGCGGCGGGATGGATTGACGACTTGAAGAAGGTGGCTGGCAGTGGATGGATGCGAATTACCTAAGAATGGGATGGTTAGCGTTTCCTGGGGAGACCTTCGTTCAGCAGTGGACGGTGATAGGTTAATTGATTGATTAATGTTATCGAATGTTGAAATAATAAAATCTTAACAAATATTCTATACTAACTAAAGTGAAGATGAATTATTTCCAACACCTTACACTTTTAAATTTAACTATGGACGAATTCATGGTATAAAAAAAATGTACACTTAATGTATTTGAAAGAAACAGTGTCGTCTGTTGGTTTAAAAGCAGTAGGCGTCCAACTAACACATTTATATATATATAGAGACCCACCAAAGTGACTCTATTCTGCCTGATGGAAAGCATGAATAGAATCCAAGAACGGTGGTCGCCGTACTCACTGCGAATGAAGACAGTACAGTATGGCGCCCCACGCTATGGTGGCCTAGTGAGATGCTTTTTCACATCCCGCTTAAAGGACCCGGGATCATAGTGGGAGGGAAACACGTGCGCTGGTAATGAGTTCCAGGATTTACTGATTTGCACAGGAAGGAAGAGCCGAACCGTTTAGTTCGGGAGCGTATGTCTACCATTCTGAAACGTTGACTTCCAAAGCATTGTATCTACTTAGAATATTTGTAAATTATTCAAAATGTTTACAAATTGTATACTTTACTTCGGAATCCTACCCCACTTGTGGGCCTCAAACGTGGGCATTAAGTATTGATAATAGATACATTGGTACATACTGGTTTGCGTAGTTGACTCTTGAGGTACTCGTATTTGCGTTTGTAGTCACGAGAGTAAGGCACGGCAGGTCCAGCGATCTGTGGGTTGGACAGCCGTGGGTCTTCCCATTGTGTCGTGCGGGTGTCTGAAACAGATAAGTCATGTAAGTAACAACTCTCGTACATTTCACTCGTTTTTAGGGTTCCGTACCTCGAAAGGAAAAACAGAGCCCTAACAGGATCACTTTGTTGTCCGTCCGCCTGGTAACACCGTTTATCTCAGGAACGCGTGGAGGTTTCAAGCTGAAATTTATGTCAAATACTCAAATCTACTGTCCCTTGAAGCTGTGAAAAATCAAACTTCCAAGATACAGCCGTTTATGTTGCAAACTTCTGCAAATTTTCAAAACTCGCAAAGGAATCAAAACCTACAGGGTACTGTCCGTGAATTCCGAATCTCGGAATTTGGTATGAAGCAACGTCTTATAGCACAGATAAAAGAAAATTGCGAAAACCGTAATTTTTTAGTTGCATCATATTTTAAAAATATTTTAATAATTCTTTCACTATCCCCTTTCCTCATGAACGCGTAGAGGAATTGCAATTCCTATCAAATGCTCAGGTCTACACACGACCAAGGCATCCATGAAAGCGTGTGTTACTGCCCCCAGAAGTAAGGGCAGGGGAATTTTGAGAGCCGCTTACCTCAATCACCATTTCTACCCTCCTGGTTATTTAAACTTCCGTAAAAAGAGACTCCCTCATCCAAAACTAGTACAAGAACCTTGAAATACGTACGATAAGAAAAATCTTGAATTAATATGATTCCCACTAACGAAAGTTTTAATTCAAATAAAATGTACATGATACATGGGTTTTTCACTTTAAGAAGTGCTGCTAAAGAATGACATTTTGACAGTTTTCTATACTCACTATGGTCAATAAAGAAGATTCTGCCATCACTGTGCACCCGCTCCTCCCACCCCTCGGGCAACGCTCCCAGTTCGTCAGCTTCCGCGCTTCCAGCACTCGGCCCGGTTGTGGGCAAACTTGATGCGCAACCTACAAAGTTCAATTTATTGTTGAAGTTATGAAGAATGTTTACGATGCGCACGCACACCGTCACGAAAAATCGACACCATGAAATTAACTAGTCAACAATTTAGTTTTGAAGTTATACTTATTTTGTTTTCTTTTTAAAATTTATTTAACTAGAAACTAGATAATACGTGATGTTAAAACTTTCTTTAAATGTATTAAATACCTATTTTTTTATTATTAGTGTCGTTTTCTCTACAAACATAGGATATCGCGAAGGATAAAATTTTAGAAAGATTTTTGATCATTCGGTCTGTGTCTGAGAATAGATTATATATAACTAGCTTTTGCTCGCGGCTCCGCGTGGAATTTGGTCTGCCAACATTAAGTTTCATAACAGAACATTATAAATATATATTAATAAAAAGTATCCCATGTTACTTCTAATACCTCCAAGAACATGTGTACAAAATTTCCTAATGATCAGTTGAGTAGTTTTCGCGTGAAACCGTAACAAACAAACTTACATTTGCATTTATAATATTAGTAGGATGTGTATGTACTTAGAAATATGTAAGTAATGCCATCAAACCGACATCTATGATATGGTTGGGGTTACCATTAGTTGCATTTCTATTTCGGGATAACTACGTATTAAGTAATATATTAAAATAATTTGTTAAGTAGTTTAGCCACTAAAGCGTAAAAACATATTCAGTCTTTGGCCCAAGAGACATGATCACTAACTAAAAAAAACGACGCGTCATTTAGCATACACAGAACATCATCGTCGTTAACAACCTTTCACAGTTCACAGCTGGACATCTCTCCTTAGAGAAATTTTTTGTCCACTACGCCATACTGGGCAGACGTTTGGATTCTGTCAAGTTTTCCTTTTCTTTGCAGTGCTATTGCTCTTAAGACACTAACTAGAGCCACGCTGATTTCAGCACGAGCGGGCCGGCTCGACCGGGGCAGTATTACCCTCCCACAGAAGACCAACCTAAAGCGACAACATCCGTGTTGTCGTGTTTCGTTGGTGAGTGTGAGACCGGAGGCCCATTGATGCAGGGGTGACAGTTACCGTGGTAACTGTGTCAGCCTTAGACTGTTACGATGACTGACATGCCTTGTACGTCCCCAAAGCGGGGTGTGAAAAGCATCTCACAAGGCCGCCATAGTGTGGATCACCATACTGGATTGTCTGCATTTGTAATGAGTGTGGTGACCACAACTCTTGGATTCTATTTATGCTTTCCATCAGGCAGGGTAGAATCACTTTGGCAGGCTCTTAATATAGAAGAAAAAAAAACACCCACAGGATGAATGAGGGTGATGATATGCCTTATTCTTAATCCATCACCACACGGACACATATCTAGAACACTAATATGTAAAAAACTTACCAGTCCTAGGATCAATCCATGTAGTAGTTTTCTGGTTATGGTCGATGAAGAAAATCCTACCATTGGGTGCTTTTTGCATACTCCAGCCAGGTGGTAAGCCTGTACAAAGTCAAAACTTAAATTCGATCTGGTAATTAGTCTTCAAGAATCTTTGGATCGTGACACTGTTAAGTGTTAAAAGAAATTATGAATGAAATGAATAAACAATGTCTTGGTACGGGTAAAAAGGTCTTAGAAGGAAAAGAAGAGTGAGATAATAGGAGTTGAGGATGTGAGAAAAAGAATGGAAGAGAGGTGGAAAATTTACTTTTCTGTAGTCACAACATGAGTGGTATGATTAGATTTTGTCAGTTACGCTTTTGACCAATTAAAACCGATTAACGACATTTCCAGAATCTTCTTCGACTTCCACTTCAACTTCCACTGTTAGGATCAAACGTAGAACACAAGAATAAAGAAAGAGATAAGTACGAAGTGACATAAAGAGAACCTCTATTAATAGTTACATACCATCACTATTGGGTAAGTTTTGGCTTTGTGTACTGCTGGCGCTGCTACTATGTGTACTCTCAGAAGAGCCGTCCGTCTCATCCTAACAACATAAAACACACATTGCAAAGGAATGTCGCCCTTATACACACAGCAGTAAAGACGTGTCTCGAGCATGACCGTGTAATACATACTACCAAAAAATAAATTGCATGTCAGCAATTATTAATTTCTGACACACTAACTTCTGACAAGATAGGTTACGAAAAATAACGATCTTCAACCTTAGTCAGATCTAAAAAATAAAATGTCAGATTTTGGTAGTACCCTTACCTACATATTTGTGCTTTTGATGTATATATTTACATAATATGTTACCCCTAGCATAAAAATTCCCAGCCTTTGCCAAAAAGCTATAAGTATACATAAATACTTTGTAATTAATTTCTTTGAAAAACTATTGACTATTCAACTAAAACAGTGTATATTTTAAGCTTTAACGCGCCCGTTAAATTTGGGCTGTATTTGTATTAACAATTTATCTGCACTATCTATAATTAAAAAAGCATTATAAATGATCATACTTACGGTGTCAAAAGTAATAAAAAAAGCATTTTCTGATAACACTAAAAATACAGTCCAAACACCCGAAACGATTCAAATAAAGCATTCGATAATAGTTTACTTATCATATAACTACTTATCATATCAAGCCTTAGAGAACGTCTTAAAAATCATTCATTTCTATCTACTTCTACAAAAAATACATATCTTTCTAACTACTATAATAGTCATAAATACAAAATATCATTAATATCAAAAATATAAAAATTAAATAAGCGAACAGCACAAGCGGAACATTTAAATACTCTATCAGATGAAAATGTCGAATAAATATAACGTCAGATAAATCTAATGTCAGATTATATTAAGCATTTGTTATTGTCGTATTATATTATGATCACGTTAGTTGGTTGATTGTTATTGTGAACTGTGGGCGAGAACTCAACTCTGAAACAAAATATTTTATTTACCGAACAGATTAAAATGAAATAAAAACAAACCTCTTAAAAGTCCACGGTTCACAAACTTTATACTTGCAACACAAGATTAATAAACATTTTACCAATATTTTTTTGTACATCTATTGTTTTTTAGTCCCATTTTTGAATACTCAAACATATTTTTTTAAAAGGCTAGATTTGAATTTTTGAATAAATTCTGTGGTTTATATAACAAGTTATTTATACAACCTTGTGTTGCAAAATAATCCTAGCCATAATTACAAGTCATCAAACGGTAGTTTCGTAGAGTTAGTGACGTAAGCAGGACATCACATTGTGCCTCACACTTACTCATAGACAATTTCCCAAAGCACGCCGCGGGCCCGGTGCGGGTACGATGCCTAGTGTATATTCTACTTTATTTCGAACGTCATTGAACACAAAATTTAATAACGTTCTCATACTAAGGTTAATTACGTACGTATCAATCCATAGCAATTAAATTAAATAAAATGCTTGTAAGACATATTTTAACACTTTAACTTTACTCAGCCTCGTGGACAAGTGACACCATACCGAAAAAAATATCTGCCAATAAGATATGATTGCAATTGTTGTGCTACAATTACAGGTCATTACTGACAAAACCCATACACGGATTTTATGTACAAGATCAGGAAGCCAAGCCGCATTGGATAGCAAAATCTTGCCACATGTGCTCGTAGTATACTTTCAGTATTCTAAAACTGTTCTATTTATGATATATACAATGAACATCGCATCCCGTACCGGCCTATCGTCTCTTACCTCTGACTCATCCAAAGAACTAGTTGTGGTCCTCCGTCTCCTGGTCCTCGGCGAACGATCCGGGGTTCCTCCCATGGGTGTGCTAAAATGATTCTCGTCAAACGTTAGGTCTTCAGTCACTACTTCCACGTTCCGAACTTCTACAACATTGGTTACAGGAACGACTTCATCGCTTTCAGCAACTATTACATCATCCTCAGAAACATTTGTGTTATTTACAGGAACATTTGAACTTCTGGCTGTTTCCGTTTCTATACTTTCAGCGGCGTTTTCAATGTTTTCAGAATTATTTTCAGATGTTACTACAGTTCCATTTGCAGAAGTCGTCTGTTGACTCTCACTGTCTGTGACGGTGGTCACTATATTTGATTCTATCGCATTGCTGATTGCAACCACATTGTCTGGTGTTGTCACTTCATTAGTATTGTCAGTAGTTTCGCTATCTACATTCGTTGTCTCAGTTTGTTCTTCATTTTCATTAGTTAGACTAGTGTTCGTGTCATTTTGACTGCCATTTTCGTTGACATTCTGAACGTCACGAAGTGGAATGGCGCATACAACATCATCCTCTTCCTGTGGAGTCTTGTTTCTTAAATTATTATCACAGTCGGTTTCATCACTAATACTATATGACGGCGCTTCCCCCGGGTCCGGGGTTGGTTCCGGCGACCGGATCGGTGTTGAAAACGGCGTAGGTTCCGTCGAGTTAGTTTCACCACTTCTATTGCTTATATCCTCCTGTTAGACATTGACATTTGATAATGACACAAACTTATTCGTGCAGTACTCGTATATTTATTTGAACCAAATCTGTTCACTTTGCACTGCAGAAATAAGTTTATGGTGTGTACAGATTATGTCCCAAACAAAGGGGTGTAAGCGCAAGCGTCATGTGCTGCAGGATTGTCTATGAAAGTGAGGACAACACATTGGATGCCTATGGCAACACCCGGGTACCGATGAGCGCAGACAAGTAAGTGATTCGTTTGTGTGTGTAAATCTGAAATATTGCTGAAAGATCTTTACAAAAGTAAAGAACAATGATACAGTTGTAACAAAGACCTTAAACTTTAATAATACACATAAAAATGTTGGTAAAACCTTTCAGAAAACAACAAAATAATGTTACCATGTACTCATTTTTCTTATACAAATATGTAATATCGATGTTTTTGTTAACATTTAAATACATCCCATACACGTCAGTTGGTATTTTAAGACATTGAAAAATACACCTTACTATTGGACATTAAAGGGGTTTTATTAACACAAATAAATAACCCTTGCTACTCCACAGTTTATCCCATCTTTTGACTAAGATTTCTACAAGAAAACGTAGGAGTAACAAAAGCTATCTTATTTTGAATGATGATAAGTTGTTGAAGTGTACAATAAGCATACATTGTAACATGCAATTTTTTTTACTAAAAGATCAACAAATTTCAGAACTCAGATAATTCTAAATTTGGTAAAATTTGCAAATCCAGAATACTGTAAAACAATTAACGCGATTTAAAGCAACAAATTGAAATTAAAAATGAGTACACAGCTAGAACAGGATTTCTGGAAATCTGAATAATTATAGACGAGTATAAATATACAGTTATAATTTATTTTGAGCCTTCGATATAATTATGGACTTCATAGTAGTAACATGAAATGAAAAGATTTTGTAGAGCAAAAATGTTATCGTGTGTGTAATATAACTATTGTATTGTGACAGAGAGCTGAATCGGTGTTCTCTTTTTTTTAAGAGCCTGCCGACGTGACCCTACTCTGCCTGATGAAAAGCATGAATAGAATCCAAGAGCTGTAGTCACCATATTTATTGCGAACGCAGACAATGCAGTATGGTAAACCACACAATGGCGGCCTAGTAAGATGGTTTTCCACGCCTCGTTTGGGGACGTAAAAGGCATGACAGTCATCGTGGCATTGTATTGTACACTTACCACGACAACTGTCACCCCTGCATCAATTGGGGTCTGGTCTGGTTCTGATAATCTTAGTAATGTTTTATTACAAATTTATTGTTTTTACTACGAGAATTGACTTTTGGACTGATCCATGGACTCCTGCAACTTGAGAGGTGTGTTGCCGTTCTTTGAATAACCACCTCAGAATTATGAGATTGCAATCTTTCGGTAATAGTACTCACTCAATAACAAGCACTGAAAGAAATTCTTAACATGGGTTGTGTGTGAGGCCATGGCAACATCAACGCCTTTATCAGACTACTGGGCTCTTCTTGGAAAGGAGGTTTTGGCCTACTATATCATGCTGGCCAGACGGTTTCGGCATAGAGATATTTTGCTCCTTTAGTCGGCTCTTATGATATCTATAGGATGACAAAAGGTGGTGATGGAGTATCACCACCTTTAGTCATCCGTCACCACATCGTGGTATCACTCCATCGGAACTGGTCCATTTGTCGTGATTACATAAAACCTCAAACAATATCAAACAACCCTTCACGAATAACATCAGCGCAATTAAGTCCACAATTATAATCGAAGCACTAAAATAAATTGGAAACTAAGACCAACTTTCAAAGCATCTTTAGTTCACAAAAACATTTTCTATAAATAATGTTTCAAATTTCCAGAATTAGGACAAATGTATGTATTGTTAGTACTGTAAAGTTACACGCTTGAAAGCTCATGCTGCGGTAAGAAAATCCTCTAAGACGGTAGGAGACTAACTTCTCGTTTGAACAAAAGAAATCAACAATACACTTCTACGATACACATGCAATCACATCTGAATACCCTTGTACATTGCCGAAATAAGTTGATAAGTTTTATTAAACGAAAGAAAAAAGAAATATTACTAAAATTATCGCGATTTTACACCTTAATTCTCTTATTTATGAGCCAATATTTAAAAGTATATACTACCCGTTTGGTACTATTCAAAGGACACCAGGGATGAATGTAACTTTTCTACCGCCTCCGTTTCTCATGGTAGGCATTATTTTTGTATTTATTTGTCTGGTAATATCATCGGAAATAATATTTTAAATTGCCAGATTCTAAGAACTATACGTTAAAATGTTATTTCAGTTTGTTACATGTAATATATAGGCCGTGGGTTACAGTCGACAGACATGACAGCTGGGTATCATCACTCATACAAATGAGTTGCCATTATTGTTAACAAGGTGATGCAGTACCATATTTTTAAAATCAAAAATATTGTTTTCTCATTTTCTTGATCCGTCAATAAAATGCTACTCTACTTTGTTTTAAATAGTTTACATATATATAGTCTATTTTGAAGAAGCTGCCAAAGTGACTCTACTCTGTCTGATGGAAAGCATAACTAGAGTCACTATACTCATTGAAAATGCAGACAATGTAGTTGGCGATCCACACTATGGCGGTCCAGTAGGATGCTTTTTTACGCTCCGCTTAGGGACATAAAAGGCATGACAGTCATCGTGGCAGTGTAAGGTTCATTTTTTTATAATAACATAAAAATATTTTCGTTAATCGGACACAACGCCATCTAGTTGCCTTCTAGGTAGATTTTAAGCCAAGTTTCATAAACAATCCTAAATCAAAATGCGTTTTGTTATTGCAGTTATTCCAACTGTTTTTGAAAAATTTAAAATATTTTAGTAAAGTTTTAAAAATATAACAATTACATGAATAAAGTAGAATTTGCTTTATATACGATATAAATCCCATACCCATCTTTAAAATATTGCTAGCAGTACAGGAACTGCCATTCTCTTTTAAAAAATAACCGAATGAAGAAAACAGTTTTTTATGATGTAACCGTATTAAATAGTTACCAATTATAATGAAAGTAAACCAGAAACGATCAGAATTAGGCAATTGCTAACACAATCTTATAGGCTCGTTAAGCAAGCTGTCACAAAGTATTTATTTAAACATTCGCAAAGACATATAATAAAACCTTCTTCTAAACTCCGTATGAGTTTCTAAACAAAAGAAAAAAAAAAAACCTAAAATATTACTTTGTCGATATTATTGTTAGTACAAATTATTTGTTTAAAAACATGCTTACCAAAACAAACAACTTCTTTCGGCAATAACCTATAAACTATTTGTTTTTCTACCACACAATCCCATAGACAATCTGAATTTCATATCATAAACAAAAAAGAAATACCCAACAATAACCGTGAAGGAAGAATATAATTTAAGATAATATAACCTCAACCATTTCTTTACTCGTTTTAGGGCAACACAGAATAGTGATGGAAATTCGTCTTAATAATAAAATAATATTAAAAAGAACTTTTTAACTAGATTCTAGAAGAGATAGATCAATTTTTTTTATGGGATATCTGACACATAACGCCATCATACAAACATTTGGTCCGACCCGGGAACCGAACTGGAGACCTCATGCACTTTCTTTGATTTTAAATTATATTGCCTGAATCATTAACTGTAGGTCTCAAAGTGCATCCTTAAAAGTCTTTAATTATAAATTTAATATTTTTATTGCCTTGATATTTTGCAGTTAACATTAAATATAAATGATTTGACAATATCTGGTATATAATGGTCAAAGGTGTGACGTCACACCACAGGTGGCAAAACTTTTTAATTTATGCGTGTAATTAAAAGAGATCGAATTTGACAATTGTATACTCTTTTGTGTGATGACGTTAGCTAAGACAAACTTTTATATTGTATTAGTTGTATTCAACTTGTAAAAAAAAAAAAAAAAAATAATAATAATATGAATTTTCATCACTTTTCCGCTAAAATCATTTCTTATTTGTAAACAATTATAAGAATGTTTTCTAATTTTTTTTCTAAAACCCGAAGAAAAATTTGATCACCATTTTCAACAATGGCGTTTAAGCAATAACCTGATAAGCTTTGATCGTATAGAACAGAACATCTATCCGTTACTAATAAGA
Source organism: Hypercompe scribonia (assembly GCA_949316085.1). Taxonomy (NCBI): domain Eukaryota; kingdom Metazoa; phylum Arthropoda; class Insecta; order Lepidoptera; family Erebidae; genus Hypercompe; species Hypercompe scribonia. The sequence goes on along the minus strand of OX438982.1, from coordinate 19,462,749 downwards.
CAAGACAAGGAGTCGAACACGCGACCAATGGTTCAACAGCTAGTATCGTTTACCACTAGATCAATCACTAAATTAACTATGTCCAACAGTGGGCCGTCAAAGTTTGTTGATAATAATGAATTCAAAATTATACTTACATATGCGTACCCATCTATATTTTTGAAATTATACTTCGTGTGGTGCGTTAAGGAAGTGTTATGAGATTAAATTTTTACGATGCGCACGCACACCGTCACGAAAAATAGACACCGTCACGAAAAATCGACACCATGAAATTAGCTAGTCAACATTTTAGTTTTGAAGTTATACTTATTTTGGAGTAAAATTTGATAATGCGTTATAATAAACTTTCTTTGAATGTATTAAATACCTTTTTCTATTATTAGTGTCGTTTTTTCTACAAACAGCATAACGTGAAGGATCAAATTTTTAGAAAGATTTCTATCTTGTTATACCACAGAAGTATAAATTCTTACGTACGTACATAAATACACACACTGTTTTTTTCGTAGACAAACCAAATTAGAGTATTCATAAAACTATTGAAATAAATAACAATAAATGACGTCATTCTTTGCCATCAATTTTTGGTTTGACAATTAAATTGAACTCTTCAAAGAAATATTTTTTTTACGACCAGTAGTAACCATATATGTCTACATAGATATTGTGTATTAAAAGTGAGCCCTATCAAGCCATAATACTATGGTTGTCTATACAAGCATAGACAAATCTAACTTCCTTCAATCAATCAATCAATCAATAATTTAAATCCCTTTTTTTAATCTTGTCGTGTCTTATTAGCAACATCTAGTCATCCTGGACCCTCATGAGCACCCGCAGCAATACGAGTAACGACTCCATACCTGGTGGTTCTGTGAGGGCGCGGGACTGGAGGCGTGCTCATCATCAGCTGAGATGTGGAACCGGCGCTGGAACTCCGTCACGGCTGTTTCCATCCGCTCGGCTTGGGACTCGGTGCTTTGCATACGACTGTAATCGAGTAAAGTTAGAAGAATTTAGAAGTCTTAAAATATGAAGCCGTGGTAGATTTTATATATATTTACGAAAACGATACATAAAAATCATACTCAGAGCAACAATTTGTGGAGCACACAAAGTCACACTTGCGTTTCTTATGTTCTAGTCACGACCGAAATCTTCGATCAACAAACAGATTGCTCCTTCTATGCCCTCCTCACACCTCCAACTTCATCAACCCTTCCTATAGTCAAATCTTCCTACATTTGGCACACACGTGCAGAAGAAGGGCTATATTCGCATTTTCGAGGCTTTAGTCTTCATACTACCGATTTTTTAGTTATTATTTACGTAATTTCACCAAAAAATTAAGGATTTTTCATCAACAGCTTTTAACACTCCATCACTGTGCATAGCCCTCTCTGCAGGCTTAGACACACTATATCACACTGGCTCAACAGGTTAGTGTAGGAGTTTTCCTTCATCTGGATGTCGTAATAGCAGCTGTTCCCGGATCCCTCCTATGTCAGGTGCAGAGTGGCACACCGTGTGGTTTTAGTCGGTCCGATTCCGACACACCACCCCGCCGTAAACCCTGGTGGGGTGACGGCCCGAGGGGGTTCCACACGTTAAAAAAAGGAGTTTTCCTTCACGCGAGGAGGCGACGTCCGCGTGTGCCGTACGTACGCCTAAATAGAGTTTTACCCGAAGATGATCTCTCCTATCCCAGGCGCACAGTAGCACACCGTGTGGTATAAGTCGGTCCGATTCCGACACACCACCCCCTCGTAAGTTCCAGCGGGGTGACAGACCGAGGAGGTTACCGGACGTTAAAAAAAAATTCCATCTTTTGCTGTGAAGAAGTGAAATTGTACTGGGTAAATAGACCCCTTAGTTGGCTCTTTCGACATACATGGGATCAAAAAGGGTGATAACACATGAAGATAACATGTTGAAACTCATTTAAAACTCACGTAAACGTGGGCCGTGCCCATTGTGTGGATCTTTCGATGTGATTGACATAGTATGTTCTTCCATTCGCGTCTTGTCTCTCCTCCCAGCCGGGTGGCAGAACGTCCCCTCCTATAGTCTAGAACAATACACACACAGACATGAAGATTATAGCCTAAAAGAAATTGTTATAACATTTCCATTAAGAGGAACATTTTGTTCTCGTTACTTTTCACCCACAAAATGAGTTTACCGGGGCCTCAAAAAACACCTTTTAATCTGGGGGCACGTGTTTGTGACTTGAGGAAAAGTCACCCGCCTACGCGCTTGCTCCCTGCTGCTTTGAAAATTTATAAAAATGTGTAAAAACACAAAACTTTTGCTTCGGATATATTAGACAAATATAGTTTGATGGTCGATCGTGCTATTGAAGTATGTACAGGTTTGAGACCGAGACCGAGTAATTTCTCATCTCTAGATTATCAGAGACTTGATATCTCTTAACGTAGCTGCTTCGCCACACCAGTTTTCGTCATTTCTCACGTTTGAAAATTATCATCTCCTTACAAAGGAGTAAAAACGGCTACACACGACCCTAAAATCACTGGTGATATCGGGACAGCGGTAGTGGGGCTGAAATCGGCTACTACTCTACACACCAAAATCGGGTAGGATTTGCCTACACACGAAGTGATTTATGATACGATCTAGGGTCCTCTACACCACTGTACCGATGTTGCCAGTGATTTTAGGGTCGTGTGTAGCCGCTTTGAGGAAGTCCATGGTACCCGGACACCACGTTGGTCACGTTTGTCAGGTTGTTGGTCAGTGCTGTTGTCTTGCATAGTTTGTTCCCTTAGTCGGCTTTTACGACACCCACGGGATAAATATGGGTGGTGACACGCTGTATTGTTAATCTGTCTCCACAGACAGTAAAAAATCCAGTAATAAATATACAATCGTTACAAATCGTTATAAAGTAATTCCAAATAGCTTGATATTCGACTCTCTTTTATATCATTTTCCTATACATCTCTTTTAAAATATACTATACAATTCTTGAAAGGAGATTTTTTATATTTTGACAACATAATACGAAGAATCTATAACGCAGTCACTCTATCTCTATTTATTCAATAACATGCATGTAAGCGCTAATAGCTTAAGCTTACCCATTATAATCATAACAATAAAAACATTAGTGAAAAAGCGAAACACGCATCGCAAATAACATGCCCATGCAAAATTAGAAACTATTGTATTTCTCTCTGCTGGGTTTCGTAAAGCAGGGTACCATCATTATTAATAACCTATCGCAGTCTACTGTCGGACATAGATCTTCTGCTATACGTCACTTAGATCGATCCTCGGCTTTCGGATCCAGCTCTTGCCACCCAATTTGAGCAAATAGTCACTTCACCTGACCTATTGGCGTCTTACACTACGTTTGCCGAGACGCGGTCTCCACGCAAAAACTCGTTTACCCCAGCGGTTCCACGGCTAATATGGCCAGCTCACCACCACTTCAACATGTTTATACGGTATGTGATAAAAACAGAATGCCTGATGAGTTATGCTCTCAATTGTTTATTACAATTCTACAGTCAAAGCCAGCGAGATGTGCATACGAAAGCAATATACAAGATAAAATGAAAACACATACAAAACGAGCAACTTGTGCAGCATCAACCAGCTCCCAATCATCACCGGTGAAGGATGCGACCGTCGATGACACGGACACCTACACCAGCCAAGCACTCAACTCAAAACTAACTACAATACAGTCGAGTTTTTTAAGCAATACAGCCGACTTTTCACTATGGAATATACATATCTCGAGATATCTAGGCCGCCATAGTGTGGGTCACCATACTGCATTCGCAATGAGTATGGCGACCGTCACTCTTGGACTCTATTCGCACTTTCTATTAGGCAAGGTAGAGTAAGACTTTGAGGTAGAGTCACTTTGAGGTAAAGTCACTTTGAGGTAGAGTCACTTTGATGTAGAGTCACTATATATATGTATATAAGGTATGCCCGGCAATTGACCTTCACATTTTACAATGGATCTGCTTATGGATCTTGCAATACTCGTTGTAAATGCAGACAATTCAGTATGGTGACCCACACTATGGCGGTCTAGTTAGAGAGAGTTCTGTGCTGGAACTTGAAGGTACAGTATCAATATGCTGAGATAGTAATGGGTGACTTGGTTACACAATATGATGGAAAGTCTATTTCACCAGGTTTTTTTATGGATGGTGGCAAATGGGTGGATGGTTCCAGTGTACTGATTAGAAGGTCAAGGGAGAGGGAGGGAATTGGATTGTTAAAGCTAGTGTCTAAAAATATCACAAATTGCCTAATTATTTCTAGTGTTATAAAGTCTGGAAGCTTAAATACTGTTTGATGAAAAGGCATACATGAAAAAATTAAGATTAATGCAAACAAATATTATCAAAGTAAACAAGTGGCAACAGTGGTATTAAAAAGTTCGCGCATAGTCATAAACACGTCACCTCTGTAAGTAGCCTTACTGGTTTTATAAATGCTTGGTTAAAAAACAATACAGAAGTAATAACCAGTAAGAATCAACTTTACAGAATTATAAATCTATAAAAGGCTATGACTCAAAGCTTGAAACAGTACAAACGAGGAAAGAAATATCAAAACAAACTACAGAAGGTACTTTTTTTTTTTTTTTTCAATTGTAAGAGCCTACCAAAGTACTCTAGTCTGCCTGATGGAAAGCGTGAATAGAATCCTAGAGTTGTGGTCACTATACGCATTGCCAAAGCAAACAATACAGTATGGTGACCCACAGTATGGCGGCCAAGTGAGATACTTTTCTACGTCTCGCTTGAGGACCATCGCCCCTGGATAAATGGGCCACCGGTCTCGCACTAACCAACGAAACACGACAGCACGGATACTGTCGCTTTAGATTGGTCTACTTTTTAAATCCGTGAACATCATTACATAAAAACTATGCGAGTTCAGTAAACAAAGGTTAATCTTACCGGTTGAACTGTTCCCACATGTGGTGTCGGCTCTACCATCTCCCAATCCTCACTGGGCGCTGGTTCCTCCGTCTCCCCGACCCGTCCGACCAGCGCGTGGTACACCTCGATGTGCCCGCGGACCCGGGATCGAGCACTACGTCATAGAAATACAAGTTAGATTTACTTAGGTTCAAAGGGGCTTATTATCCATACATTTAACACGACAAAAAAACCAAAAGTGACAAATTAACCACCACCATCACATTATAAGGGCCTTCAACGAAATAGTGTCGGAATCAAACCGACTAAAATCACTCTGTATTTCGTCCCATGAGCGTCCATTTCAAGTAATTTGAGATAGCCTGTACACCGTAACTTAAACATTTTCAAATCTGCAAGGGGTTCACAAGTCGGTTATGTTTTGATTTTCATTAATTATTATTTTATTTTTTTCTTTTTATGAAAGGGTATGAAAAGTATAGATAGTCAAATACCCGCCTGTTTCATACATCTCCACTAAAATACCCCCAAAAGTAGGGAAACTTGGTACTTCTTTCTAATTATCGCTATATCTCGCTATCGCTTAAATTGGTAAACATATACTTTTTTTGTAACAGTTGGCTCTGAAGCCTCATCAAATACAAAACCAAATCTACATGCCACGCAACTGTTTTTAACACTTTTAACTCTAACACACACATCAAACAAGAATTCAATCTAATGGCTGTAATACAACACACAAATACATTAATTGACACATCAAACTACTCACACATCAATTAAGGAATCAAGCACACACTCAAATCATTCGGGGATAAAAAAAAACATACCTATAATTCTCGGGGTAAAGCAGTATCATTAAAAATTGCGTTAGAGCTCCATAATTACAAAGAGGTTTAATCAGATTTCCACAAAGCAAAAACTCCCTGCAATTTTTTTTTTACGGTATTTTTTTTTTAATTTTAAGAGCCTGCCAAAGTGACTCTACTCTGCCTTATGGAAAGTATGAATACAATCCAAGAGCTGTGGTGACCATACTTATTGCGAATGCAGACAACGCAGTATGGTGACCCACGCTATGGCGGCCTTGTGAGAAGCTTTTTCACGCCTCGCTTGGGGAGGTAAAAGGTATGACAGTCATCTTGGCATTATATTGCACACATTACGACAAATGTCACCATTGCATCAATGGACCTCCGGTCTCGCACTCACCAACGAAACACGACAGTACGGATACTGTCGTTTCGCATTCGTATTACGAAATCATGTTCAGTCTAATCCAACATCTATTTAACGTCACGCTTAAAATATGTAAGGTACTAAATTAAATCATTTCTAGTCTTTTGTTCTATAAAAGTACTAGCTTCCGCCGCTTAGAATAGGTTCTTTGGGCTGACGCTTACTTTAACCCACAACATCGTTTATATAGGTGAGTAAGGCAACAATTCTGTCATACATGATTTTTGCGAAATGTTAACCGTTTACGCAGCGCAAACAGCGGAAGCCCTCAATAGGAACAAAGTGTCCCGATTTTGAAACATTCTTTATTGGTGCTCCGTTCCTATTGATCTTAGGGTGATGATATATAGCCTATAGCCTTCCTCGATAAATAGGCTATCCAATACAAAAAAAAAATTTCAAAACCGACCTGTAGTTCCTGAGATGAGCGCGTTCAAACAAACTATTCAGCTTTATAATATTAGTATAGATATAAAATAATTTTTATCTATTGCTAGGTGATTCATGCAGACTCGTCTGCGTTTTCTATTGCCCGTAGCGTGATATTATATAGCGGGCAAAAAAAATCATAAAAAAAATAATAGTGAGTCATTCCTAAAAGATAGACAATTGGGTAGATGACTGTATCGTAAATAAATACCAATGTCCACTTCATTGACACTAATATCGCGAAACATCTCGGCAAATACAATTAACATAGCTTTTTATTATTATTACTAATTTCAATCAAATATACAGTGAAATATATTGTTCAATTGAGTAGTCTAAAACAGTGACGTCACAACTTGGTATTTAGTACATTTTTCATACAAAATTGTCGTTTTGACAGATGACAAAAAGTAACTAATTTGACTAAGGTGTCATCTAACCTATTACTGTCGGGGACTTTTTTTAGAACTTTTATAGGGGAAAAATTCTTTCATACATTATTTTTGAGAAACTAGCCATTTACGCAATGCGTGCGTTAGAATAAAATTAAAAATAGAAGCTCTCAAAAGGAAAATTCTCCCCTAATTTTGTAATATTTTTATTTAATACTTCGCTCCTATTGGTCGTAGTGTGATTTTATACAGCCTATGGCCTACCTCGGTAAGTAGGCTATCTACCACTAAAACAATTTTTCAAATCGCACCAGTAGTTCCTTAGATTAGCGCGTTCTATCAAACAAACAAACTCTTCAATATATCTAACATTAGAATAGATTATTTCAATTTGTTTTTCAGGTTCTTTTTTTCTTCTCGAAAGCTAATTTTTTTAAATACTGTTAAGGAACGACTACCTCGTTGATCCGGTGAGCTTATGCGACTACCAACCAAGAGGTCTCAGTTTCGATTCTCTGGTTGTATCAGTGTAATTAGGTCTTTCTAACAAGACATACAAAACATGTTAAGCCTAGGAAAGCGCGTTAAACAGTCGGTCCCGGTTGTAATAAGCACCTATGGTATTACTAATTGGGAAATCAATGCCTTCAACATACTGACAACTAGCTGAAACTTCGAATTCAGTTCACCCTCTGTCGCTCCATGTGAATTGAGTTATAAAAGGCTGGACTAAAAGCCGACCCCAAAACAATCTTGGGAATGTTTAAGATCAGGAAGAAAAGGCAGCTGTTAAATAACCTTCAATTATTCAAAAGTGGAAATCGTAATATTTAAAACTTAAGTTTTATTTAATTAATTTCTACAGCGCGTAAAACGGTTTGAAAGTTAGTCAGAGTCATCCACACAACATTAATCCTTTGAACACTGTCAGTTATGACCATAGACAATTTCCTGCCACTGTATAGCGTTCAACGGGTTAGCATCACACAGAAGAGAAAAAAAAATACCTGGAAGTGCCGGTAGCTTAATAATAAGGATGATTAAAGCTGTTCCACGAGAAAACAGGTAAATGTTCCAGGGGAACCCGAGTTAACGAAGTCTGAATGTTTACCTGGGTTTCTTCCAATTAAACCAATTTAAGTGTATAAAGGCTCAAATGGAAGGGTTCACGTATTAAAACGATTATACCTGTTGCCAATTACCTGCTGTTTCAACCAGGTTTTACTGGCTGAATACACTTCTAAAATTATAGTTTTTAAAAATATATAAAAAAGAACAAATTAATTCTTTTTTTCTTGCAACCTTCATCAGTAAATAGTACATAAATGCATCCGTTCCACATGTTTTCTATCACCAGCCTAAATCATCCTCATTTCTTCAAAAAAAAAATAAAAAGCACACATCATGCTTAGTATATTACTTACACAGACCTGCGCGGGCGCAAGGGGTACTTAACGACGTTGGGACGAGGGCTCGCCGCCGACTCGGTCATCATGTTAGCCAGGGGAATCTCCACCATGCCTAGGAAGTCGTCCCGAGTGAGACGGTTTTCGTCGAACACTTGGATCAGGAGTTTATGCTCTTGAGGTTTAACCTGAAATAGTAATAACATAGACTTATGTGTTTTATTATGATATAGAGGATGGATGGATAAAACACAAATAGATTGACTGGAAAAGTCACATGTTGAGAAATGGGTGTCAAGTCCTTCGAATCGAAAGAGGCTCTGACCAGACTGTTGCAGCGCAACAGCTGACGGTGGGAAGTTGTATACCTGTCATCGTAAGGATTTTCATTGCGCGATACAGAATTAATAGTTACTCTGTAGTTAAATACATCTTCGTTAGATGGCACTATAGTATGTTTTGTTTCATTGTACGTGGAAGCCGCCACACATATAAGTATTAAAGACATAATCTACTTTAACCTCGACAACATTTACCAAAAATCGATATCAAAACGAGGCAAAATCTAGTATAACGTATTGTACGTATTGACGTGCCTTGTGGTTTAGTGGTTATGGTAAGTTACCCTAACTCAGCGGTTCTCAATCTTTTTTGGTGACGGAACCCTTTTGGAAAGCGAAATACTTGACGGAACCCTATAATAAAACAATAGTTTTTAAAAGTGTATTCTTTATTAATAAGCATAATAAAAGTACAATGTAACAGTTAGTTATTACTTACTTACATAACAAGTATAATAATAGAAGTTATTAAAAAAGAAAAAAAATCTAATGGGAGGTATGAAACTGTTTTTTATTTTTCATCAATTGGTTGATATCAGGTTTGATAGAGGACAGTTGAAGTCTCATATCAGGTTCGGCGTCCAGTCTATTGCGGTATTTTGTTTTCGTAGCTGCATAGGTTGAGAATCCTGTTTCGCACAAATATGTTGTTGGGAACGGGAGAAGAATATTCAGAGCCATTTTGGCAAGCATTGGAGATTCATCACGAATTCTGCACCAAAAATCGTTGAGAGGCGTCGTTTTGAACAGTACCTCCATACTTGTGTCTGATGACATATCTAAAAGAGATTCATATATCTCGTTTGACATACTTTCGGGCTTTTGTAAGTTGGGTAAAAAAGGATTATGAATCCATGAATTCAGTTTCATTTTTGTATTTTGTTCTTCGGGAAAATACTTCTCAAAAGATGCGCGCATCGAAGTGAGATATTTGACCAATTCCTCAAATACATCATCTTGAAACATTTCTGAATCGTTATCGCTAACAAACTCATTGAGTGAGGTAAAGCTTTCTATTTCTCTCTTTCCAACGCAAATAATCCAAAAATCTAATTTTCTTTTGAAGGCAGTTATTTTATCACAGGCCTGGAACACTGTTGTCTGTTTACCTTGCAATGATACATTTAATTCGTTCAGTTTTTGAAAGATATCCGCCATAAAAGACAGTCGGAACAACCAAGTTTTATCATACAAACGGTCTTTCAAATTAAAAGCAGTATCTGAAAGAAACATTTGTAACTCGGCTCTAAGTTCAAATAGCCTTGTTAAAGTTTTACCCCTAGACAGCCATCGCACTTCTGTATGGAGCAGCAGTGTTTTATGTTTGCTGCCATAATCTTCACACAATAATGAGAACAATCGGGATTGTAGTGGTCGTGTTTTGATAAAATTAATTATTTTTACCGCTTCTTCCATAACTAATTTTAGATTTGACGGCATTTGCTTCATCGCAAGTGCTTGTCTATGCAGGATACAATGGCTGGAACTACAATTAGGCGCTTTATTTTTTATTCGTGACACTAGTCCTGCTGTAATACCCGTCATCGCCTTGGCCCCATCTGTACAAATGTCAATGCAATTGTTCCAACTGAGATTATTTTCCCCAAAAAATATATTTATTTTATTAAAAATTTCTTCTCCGGTAGTTTTTGTGGGCAGCGGTGAACACATAAGCATATCTTCTTCCAAAGAACTTTCATATGGATATCTCACGATAACCAGCAAGATAGCCAGACCAGCGACATCAGTAGACTCATCTATTTGCAAGACGAATCGTGTTTCTTGTAGACGTGTAACTAATTCTTGTTTGACGTAGCTTGCCAGATCATGAATTCGCCGTGAAACAGTATCGTTTGATAGCGGCACAGTAGAAACATGCTTTGCAGATTTTTCATCGAGCATACATTTTGTTATGTCTAACACACATGGTTTTATTAAATTCTCAGCGATAGTGTGCGCTTCACCTGCTTGTGCAATGCGATAGCTAACTAAATATGATGCCTCTGTGGCCTTTTCATTGATAGTTTGGGTTACATGCATCATAGTTTTTTGACTTTCCAATAACTGTTCTTTTTTACGTACAAAAAATTCTTTATTTTTGTCTTTAGACTCGGGGTGTACAGTTTCTAAATGCCGGCGCAACTTGGCAGGTGCCATGGAACTATTAGGAAGCAGTTTACTACATAACATGCAGAGAGGTGAGCCGTTGGAATCAACAAATCCGAAATTGATATATGATTCATCATACTTCCTTTTTTTCGCCTTTGAAACCGTGGAACTTGACGTCGTTGCATAATCGTCTGGATCGGTAATTGCTGTATACTCCGCGCGATCTGATTTTGAACATTCGGCTTCGTTAGAAGATGTTGTTGCAACACGTTTAACGCCTGTAAGCCAACGTTCCATTCTTCTTTATTAATAATGTTACATGTCAGGATGGTGGGGTCAAAATAACGCACGATCGTTACTGCGTAAAAGAGTTTAGTCCAAAGAAGAAATGTACAATCAGAATACAGCAGTAGAACACTAAACACTTTGTTTCTAGCAAGTAGGTACTAATCACTCCGAACACTAATCGTCGACTAACTAAGCGTCGAGGCGCGATCGCCGCTTTTATAGTCCTAGCCAGATCTCGAACATTCTCAAAAATACTCGAGTCGGCGCCTTTGATAAATAACAAGCCGAAATAAAAATAGAAATACAAAAAATGCTGTGTAAACAATTTCGACTTTACGTTTTAAAATTAGAGCCGAAAGTAGCTTGTTTACAATTATTGTTAATCTCAGGGGCGGCTTTTATCAAAGGGACTCGCGCGCTTTTATCAAAGGGACTCGCGCTCACAAGTAGATATCCGCGGTGGCGGCATAGTAAAATTGTACGAGGTGACTAAGGTCGGCTGCGCCTCGTGAATCGTGATACGCCGCGTCAGAACGGTCGACCAGAGAGAGGTGTTTGGAATTTTTTCTAAATTCTTGCGGAACCCCTACAGGGATGTCGCGGAACCCTAGGGTTCCGCGGAACACACTTAGAGAATGGCGGCCCTAACTGTTAAGTCGTGAGTTCGACTCTCACCAAAGACAAATAATAATGTGAAGTTATAATTATTATAAAACTCACCCGAAATACAAACTCCTGATTCCATGTCGGGTTCAACGTCTGTAAAACAAACAATCATAAATTAGCATACATGTTTCGCAGCACATTCTTAGTCTATCGAGTAGATATATTTATAAACTTTATCTTGTATTTCATATCAATTGTACGATAGGTTCTCCACTAAACATATTATAATGTGTTGATAATAAGAGCTCTATTTTTTTTTCCACGTTTAAATACGTCACGACATTCAACTATTGAACGCTCTAAATTCACAATCTTACTCATTAGCAGCATACAATTAAAGTTTTGTACTCATAAATGTATTTGGGCTTGGCTTGGCTAAGAGGTCGTCAAATGGCGGACCACTGTTTGGGTTCGGACCACGGTGCGGTTCGGACCGCTGGACAGCAAACCCAGCATAATTTAAATAATTAAATTCACCTGGATTTATTATCTCCAAGATTTAATTAATATTACTTTTTAATTCGTTCTGTTTGGCTTATGTTTTATAATTTTTAAATTACAGGTATTTCTTTAATAAGGTTTTTAGGTCCCACGTACAAAAAATATGACAAAGTTCAAAAGTACATAAATTGAATAATAATTAATTTATAATATTTGTAACTGTTTGGCTAAAATCAATGGATTATGACATTGCAAAGAATCCATTAAAAGTGTTGTGCACGCACATACTCTAAATCATACACGTTCGCACACGCATATGCTCACACACACACATTCGCTCACACACACACTTTAATGTCCCTGACATCCTTAACAAAAAAATATACAATTTCTATTCGTTTCATTGACTGATATTATAAATCTTGGTTAGTAATCATCTACCAACTCCTGTTGGTAGATGATTACTCCTTAGATCAGAACTGAAATTCATTAGTGATACGACTGGCTTACCCTTTTTGAAATAAAAAGATTGAAGAACACCAATGACTTTGCACCCTCGTACAAAATACAAAATAAAAAAACCAATTGGGTTGGCAATTTAGATAAATAGAGGATATAGATACGATTGTGAGTTTTATTTGTGTATTATCAGTGTCATAATAATATGTTATTAAGAAAACTAAATAATAACAACTTTTCAAGAATGATATAGCAATATGTGCTTACGTTACATCTTTATGCGGTACCTACTTCCCCAGTCTTAAGCATGTAAATATTATCTGTGGTGAAGCAAAGAGAACGACATAATTTTTGACTATAGACGAACTCTGTTCCGTCTTATAGTAAATAAATAAGATTTTTTTTTACTTAAACCCGTTCTAACGGGATAAAAAGTATCCTATGTCCGTCTCCTGGTTCTAAGCTTCCTCCCCACCAATTTTCAGGTAAATCCGTTCTTCCGTTCTTGAGTTATAAGTTGTGTAACTAACACCACTTTCTTTTATATATATAGATCAACTAAATCCGTTCTTCCGTTCTTGAGTTATAAGTTGTGTAACTAACACCACTTTCTTTTATATATATAGATCAACTAAATCCGTTCTTCCGTTCTTGAGTAGGAGATATATATAGATATACTTGAGTTACATGTTCAATACACTATTGGTAGTTTTTCATCAACAGCCTTAAATAGTCCACTATTGGGCATAAGCCTCTCCAAAGAAAGGAGGTTTTATTGGTAGTTATTTACTGTAAATAAGTTCTGGAGTTTTACAAAGGTTACAAACAAGAAGAAAAGGATACGTTACCTTTTTCTTGGTTTTCGTGACAAACGTTTCAATGGTGACATCCCCGTCAACTTTCTGCAACTCCACACGTACATAGGGGTCGCTGAAATAGAAAAACAAAATATATTTCAATATAAGATGACATTATTTCTTGTTTTGAATATCTGCACTGCTTGCGACCATGCTTATGTAGCTGCAGACAGAAAGAATCGCACCTAGTGGCGGGCCCTGCAGATGGATTTGTACCTTAACCTGTACGCTTTTAGTTTTATTACAGTTTCTGGGCGGCAATCCCCCGGATATCACCGGTTGGTCGATATTTCGGACTCGAAACGAGCAAAACCCGCATGGTGTCTCGGGTGCTAGTAGCCGGGGAACCAGGTGCACTCTAGTAAGGAAATTCCTGGAACCCCGACGTACCTCGGGTCACCTACAGCTTGAAGATGGCCCCTCCTGTATAGGAGCCTTGATGTTCCCTTTTCTGTCAGCAAAACGGTGCGCGTGGTTCATAGCGCTCGCATCACCAGCCCCGTCTACTTCTGCTAAGGTAACAGATGGACTCTTGTGCTTATGGAGGTCGGAGTTCATTTAGCGATCTCCGACGCCTGAGTTGCCTATGGTGCCTGGCCAGTTCTCGGGCCTGGTTGACCCGAGAACATTCCTTGTACGCTAAAAAATAACCCACTGCTAATGTGAAGGGAGCTTAATTTCGCGATAATACGGTCAGATTCAGTCAAATATATGTGACATGAGGATATTTTAAGACAATAAAAATAACCTATGCTCATATTATAAATATTGTTTGCTGGGTTAAACGTAACATATGCTAATTTCATTACCAACTGGTTCGAAATGAAAAAAATCTTTTAGATTTGGATAATCCATTTATCGAGATAATTAATTCTTTTAAAGAAGCACAGACGACGTTATGCGGGCCTATTAGTCCTAACAATATCACTCAAATAATTTTACTTGAAAATAAATCACTGTAGACCGGCTCTAATGTAAAGCTATTGTATGTAATAATTATGTAGGCACTTGACACACTTGATTACGAACGCGCAAAGAACGCAACGTTATCTGCGCATTTCCCCAGCGATAAGCACACAAAAATACATTGTTCGGCAAAATTATATATAAATTGCTGTATTAAACACATTTATAAGTAATCTAAACGGCTATCCGTTCTAACACAAAACCGCCACAGAAAACGTTACAGAAGGCTTCTACTCTTCTGGAGGTATAAAGGAACGTCCCTGAATCTAAATGTGGAAACCTAAACCTACCACCAAAACGCCTATCCGTTTAGGTAACTTATATTACTTACAAAACGTAGTGGATAGTAAATACATATATATATACACTTGCGTTTTATTTCACCGAACGGGTATATAGAGGTGTTTTAAAAGCCCACATGCGACCGCTATGACAATCAATTTTTAGTGTCGCTAAGTAATAGTGGCAAACCTATTATATAAGTGCGGTCAGCCAGGTACCATCTTTCTTAATCATCAATCATCATCAACAACCTTTAACAGTCCACTGCTGGACATAGGCTTCTCCACGTTGGTCAGACGATTTTATTTCATGTTTTTCTTCTCTTCGCAGTGCTGTTCTCCTGCGTATTTTGGTGGCTCAACAGCAATGAATTAGATTAAGAAATAATTGGAAAAAATGTGATATTTACGAGCGAAATCGTGGTGGATTGTACGATTAACAATTTAAAGTAAATAAACAGTGTTTAATGATCTACTATTGGACATAGGCCTCTCTTTAAAAAGGAGGTTTCAGTCTGCTGTACCACGCTGCAGCAGTGCGACACGTTCTTTACGACTCCCACGGGATACCACACACGGGATACACATGGATATTTCTTAATTTCCAATTTATTTTTATGTTCCCAAGCGGGGTGTGAAAAAGCATCTCACAAGGCCACCATAGTGTGGGTCAAACTGCATTGTCTGCATTTGCAATAAGTATGGTGACCACAACTCTTGGATTCCATTCATGCTTTCCATCAAGCAAAGTAGAGTCACTTTGGCAGGTTCTTAATATAGAAAGTATACTTATATATTTTTAAATAGATGAATTATATCCAGATTCAGAATAATTAATCATCCTTATTTGTATAACATCCAAAATTACTTGCCCTTACTGAATAATCAACGCAGAGTCCAAATCGCAGAAGCTATGAATAAACACAAAAGCTTTTTCGCAACTGATGCTGTTTATGTTGTAAGCATCGAATACAAAAGAATTTTTGGTATTTTCCCTCCTAAGGGGTTAAAATAAAGGATGAACGGTTGTAATGAAACAGAAACAATGAAGTTAGAAATACAAAATAATAAAGCAAGCAAAGCTGCTGACAATAGAGTTAATACTCAAATAGAGAAACATTTCTTTAAGTTAAACTCTTTTGATTTCGAGCTCATTAAAGTCGTTTGAGCATATAAGCTTTCGTGCCGATAGTCTGAGGACGAAACCAGGTGAGATTATTTTTACTTTTCAATAGTATTCGAACAATATCAACAACCATGTGGTTAGACTAAGAACCGTAAATAAACATATCTGAACAATCAATCACGAAGATTGATAAGAAAATAAGAGTTAAATTGATAACAGAGGTAGCGTGATGTTTACGTTCTAACATAACTTAATATTAGAGAAAACAGCTAGTAACTGCATTCTTAAGTAAAAGAATTAACAACACAGATCTTCGAGGAAGGAGCTTTATTACTAATAATATTTATTTATTTCAAAAAGAATTCAATACTAGATTACAAATAACTTGGCAATATTTTTACAAATTAGTGAATGTAGCATCTGCAATCGAACTAGGCAAAGCCTGTATTTCGATTGTCAGTTTCATTTCGGTCTAACTATTTTACTACAATACCTTATGATTGTTTCTGTGATAGTTGTACTGTTTCAATATCAATATCATCCAGTACTCATTCAGAATTGAATGTAAATGTTTTTTTTTTCTTTTTTTTTTTTGTGTAATGAAAAGTTGTGAAAGTGTAAAAAAGTCCTCTTTTTTGAGTGATGTAAGTGATGTATTATGTAAGTAAACAAGAAAAAATGTCTTTAAAAGGACACTTCTCTGAATCTCTTTTCCTAGAGTCCCTTACAGTAGACCTACACGTGACGGAACATCGTGTGGCTTTAGTCGGTTTGATCCCGATATACCAGATTACCACCAGCCTTGGAGAGATGAAGACCCGTGGAATTCACATGATTATAAAAACACATTGAGGTGACCTAGTAATATGATCAGAAATATTTCTTTACACAATTATATTATAGAGTGTTAATAAGCTTAAGTATATAGTTTGTTAGAAATCATTTGAATTCCATATTAAATTAGTACCCATCCTGATATAAAGGTGAAACTGAAGAATTTTGTTTGTTAGTTACTTTCACACCTAAACTACTCAACCGATTTTAAAATTTCTTTCAACTATAGAAAGGGCCATTATCAGTGAGTAACAGGTTTGCCCAGAACCGGGATGGTTGGCGCTCCTTGGAGGAGAGTTTCGGTCAGTAGTGGACGGTGATAGGTAGATTTAAGCACAGGCTACCTTTTATCGCGATAACCGATATAGAACGTGGTAAAAATATTTTTATTACTTACTTCGAGTTGTATTAATGTTACTTACGATTTGTTCATGCTAGTTCTACGTCTATACGGTAAATAAAAAAGGTTAATATTTAGTAAATTGATGTAGGGGTGACAGTTAACGTGGTAACTGTGTAAGTCTTACACTGTCACGATGACTGTCATGCCTTTTACGTCCCCAAGCGCGGTATGAAAAAGCATCTCACAAGGCCGCCATAGTGTGGTTCTTCATACCGCATTATCTGTATTTGCAACGAGTATGGTGACCACAACTCATTGGATTCTATTCATGCTTTTCGTCAGGCAGAGTAGAGTCACTTTGGCAGGCTCTTAATGTAAAAAAAAAAAAAAGTTATAACAGTTGTAAATTTTAACTAGGTTACAAGACATGAATGCCTTTCAGTGACGATTGAGGGACAACCTTTCGCCGATCATAACTTTTCAGTGGTTTTTTTACAAACTAGAGACTAAACTTATAATTATTTGAGAGCTTTTTTTAAAAGCTGTTACATTCTAAAGAGCAAAATTCCAATATGATCCCTCAATGGAAACGCAGGCAATTGAATTTACGTGATCGAATTAAAAACTAGTTTACAACAAAAAGTTTTTTCCCTTTTACACAAGCTTAGAATTGTATTAAAAAAAAAATTATACTTGTGTGCACGGACAAGTATATTTGTAGTGTACCTATAGTAATATCTCGTGAGAATCGAACCCATAAAAACAGAACACTTTCTTAAACCATAGAGAGTTTTACGTCACTAATTAATACATATGACGCCATGCCAGACAGTCAAAACACGGTACGCTTGGTTTTCATTGAGTTTGCAATATCTGTGTTATCTACTTTACAACCTGCGGATATCGGCGTCCATTGCCATGTTACTCAGGTGCGAAGTAGCAAGTAGCTACATTATATATCATCCACGCCCAGGCTACTTGTCTGCAGTTGAACAAGGAGATCGTTAGTCTGCCTGATTAGCTTATAAGACTTCTAACAAACGGCGTCCTTTTAGTGAGAAAGGAATAGATCTCTCTTTTAGCGAGCTACAAGTACGCGGTATACAATGATTACTTTATTTATTACAAAAGCGGTATTACATCCTATGGGTATCATAAGAGTCGACTAAGGGAGTAAATTAATCGAGGACAGCATCACAGCAAAAAGAGAAGGGAAACTTGAAACGAATCCTATACTAGCCATCTGACCAGAGTGGTATAGTAGTGTGGCGACTTCCACATTATAGCACAAAGAAAAATATACAACAGCGCCATCTAGCGAAGATACATCGAACTACGAAGTATGAACGAAACGTATGAATGTAATGAACTACAAAGCAAACTACTAATCCTGTATCGCAAAATAGAGATTCGCGTGGCAATTAGCATATATACAACATCCCAACGTCAACCGTAGGGCCGTGGCCCGCCAGGCATGATCACCTCGCCTGGTCGGAGGATCCTCCCTTTGTGTCGGAGGGACATATGACACATGTCACTCCACAGTAGGTTAAAACCTCCATTCTAAAAAAAGGCATAAAAGAAGATATGGGTCAAGTGATGGTAAATGTTACCTAACGTTACCTTGCCGGCTTTTGAGCGCTCCCTAAGCCAGAATTAGAAAATTACGATGCACACTAACCGTTACACATTTAAAAAGAACATACATGATTACTTTCTTGAGATAGCGGAGTTACCTAATCAATAGTATACCTCCATATAGTCTATTATCTACAGTATACGATTATAGATTATAAAATATATGTATTTTTGTGTATTTATATGCATATTTGTATATGTATGTCAACTGTATCCATTTCTGGACAACTATGACCTCGATGTAAGTACATCACTAGATCTCTACACGACCAAAGACTGGCTGGTAGAGAATGCCCAGGACATTAAGTCCGAAGATGCACGAAGTTGTAAATAAAGAAATTAG
Source organism: Hypercompe scribonia (assembly GCA_949316085.1). Classification (NCBI taxonomy): domain Eukaryota; kingdom Metazoa; phylum Arthropoda; class Insecta; order Lepidoptera; family Erebidae; genus Hypercompe; species Hypercompe scribonia. Next base: position 19,443,657 of record OX438982.1, on the reverse strand, counting down.
CAGAAAAGAAGATGGGAAACAGTGAAGTTCTCAAGCCTACGGTAAACTCAGGGAAATATAAGCAAAGACTTGCTTTGCTTGCTAAAGACGCCGTTTTTTTGTGAGGCCGTACCAGAGCCATACTCACCTGCGATCATTCATAAGAGTTTCTAATTTCCGATTTCCCGATCCCAGCCTACTGTTTTTCTTTTACTTTTGTGAACCTAGTCAATATGATTTAGTAAAGCAAACGCAAAGCCTTGACACGGCACGCCTACTAACACGTGACTTGTAACTTATCTCACTAATCTAACTAATATCATAAACGCGAATGTAGGTGTGTGTACTTGTGACACTTTCACTCCTTAGCTACTTGAGTTTTTTACATGAGTTTTTGCCTACAACTCGGGGATATAGGTATCCAGGAATCAAGTTCCACTCTTAAGGGAAAAAGTAGTAACCCGACAGTACATTGGGGTCAAAACTCGTTATACATGCATACATTTAAACTATGCATGTTTTCTGGTCTGGTCATCTTTTACAGAAAAGAAGTAAGCAAGCGTTACTAGACGAGTCTGTTCTATTTCAATTTGATTCGAGTACAATGTAATGACATCATGTAAACAAGACTGCGTACAGACAGAAAACCTTAACCTGTGTGATGATGGATTAAGAATACAGTGTTACCACTCTTATACATCCCGTGGGCGTCGTAAGAGCCGACTAAGGGAACAAATAATGCAGGACAACATCACTGGAAAGAGAAAGAAATATTTGACACAAATCCTATACCAAGAAGTCTGGCCAGCGTGGTATAATAGGCCAAAACTTTCTTTCTAAAGAGAGGCCTATCTCCAGCAGTGGACTGTTAAAGGCTGTTGATGATTGATGATGATGATAATGATGATGATGATAGTGATGAACTTCACAAATTTTGTTGAAAATGAGAGTAAAGATAAAAATTATAACAAATTTCTATTTTCCTATCAATTCCGAGTTAATTTCTTATACTTTAAAGATACTCAGCTACCGTAAATCGTGGTAGATATGGAAACATGGAATTTTTAGGTGTTAGTCGCAATTCTGACTGATATCTTAAAATATTTCTAGGAACCTGTTGGTATCTGATTGCAGCCCGATAATATATTCGCTATAGACGGATTTATGGATGTTTAATATACTCGTAAAATGCAGTTATCGCACATAAGTAGGATGACATTTGAATGACTTGCCATTACATGAAAATACTTTACGTACGTTACTAAAACTAAGGACAAACTATGACAGGTCATTTAAAGATATCCACCTTCAGCCTATTCCCATTTACTGTCCCCCGAAAAACGTCAACCATTCTGGTTCTGAGTAGTCCGCACTGATCTGGATGTCGTAATAGCAGCTGTTCCCGGATCCCTCCTATGTCAGGCGCAGAGTGGCACACCGTATGGTTTTAGTCGGTCCGATTCCGACATACCACCTCGCCGTAAACCCCGGTGGCGTGACGGCCCGAGGGGGTTCCCACACATAAAAAAAAAAAAAATATGGGTTGTCCGTACTCATACGCTAACAGACACATTTATATATATTTTTATTTACCCATTCTGTATTTAACAATTATAATAAATCTTAAACTAATAATGCTACACTCTTGGGCAATTTAGAAATGATGAGCAAAGGCGGGGTTATAATTACGTTTATTATAAGTTTCATAAATTTTTAATTTCCTTTACCATCAATAATATAGCTAATGATTTTTAGTGGATGAACTTATTTCTTTCCATCAGAGGTAAATGAGGTAAGATTCGAATCAGTCTTCCTTTTTTACAAATATACTGAATCGAAATAGGTCTCGTTATAGACCTATGACTTATTGTTTTATCCTAGACCTAATCTGATGAAACCTGTCAGATACGTCCACGAACGGTACAGTTTTGTTTTTGGGTTGCAGGTTAAACACTGCTTTCTTGGATGAAGTTTTGAAGAGGTTACTCTTGAGATATTTACGCCTTTAAATAATAAGTCCGACGAAGAGTTATGAGTCGAACTGTTATACAATGGCAAGTGTCACAGTAAAAAGTGATTAATGCAGAGATGAGTTACATGAGAACGTGTAGCCACATGGGGCCGGTTCAGCAGTTTGGGGGTAATTGCCAATCATACCCATATAATTGTCATTCAATAGATTTGATTCATAGCTCGATCATATCAAAAACTGCATGGCCGAAGAAACATCTAAGTTTGAGTTCTGATTAGGGCCATTGCAACCTAATCGAAACGTTACGCAATTCAAAGGGATATAAAACTCTTCAACGTAAATGGTGTTCGGAATTTTTCAAATTCCATAGAAAACCCTTGCCTAAGAGAAGAAAATTATAAGAAACTAACGTCTGGTGCGAATTTTTGAAGGTCTCGGTTTTTATCTACTATGATAATGCAGATATTATACATATAAACCTTCCTCTTGAATCACTCTCTCTATTGACGGCCCCCGCATTATCAAATGTTGATTAGCTTGAAAGATAGAAGCAAACAATAACAAAAACAAACTTCATTTAATACTATGTAACGATAGAATACAGCTTGAATAAAATGCATCACAGTTTAGGCACTTTGAAGACAGTGATTTCTAAGTTAATTGTGCCATTGATATTCTGTAAATTGACAAAAATAACATTACACATGTGTTAAGAAATGTGTGATATCTCATGGAGCATTGTGTATGAAGCGACTAACTGACTCGTGCTATTTCAACTGCGTCTTTCAAAGGGATCCTCCACTCGTTTTTGTTCTAGTTTGATACTACTACATATTAACCTAAAGATTTTGTTAATTTAAACCTGTAGTTTTCGAGATAACACTAAGTACAAGTGTTGAAGTAAACAAACAAACTCTTAACTTTATTATAGTTGTATAGATGGTTATTGATAGTTATAAATAATAATAAATATTTCGGACATTTGACACACATCATCTAGTTTCAAACTAAGCAGAGCTTGTGCTATGATAACTAGACTGACTGATAGAATACTTATAAATTATACTTATTAACTTTTTTTTGTAAATACATACATATTATACATAGAAAACACCCAAACTTCGAAACAAATATTTGCAGATCATACAAACATTTGGTCCGACCCGGGAATCGAACCCGAGACCTCAAGCACAGCTGTCGTAGTCACTACCGCTGCGCCACCGAGGCAGTTAAGTTACTGACTTTGTACATGCCTAAATGTACAAAGGCGGACATAATGCCGTAAGCATTTTCTATAATTTGCTGACATGCCCAGCACGTATAGTTGACGATGCGCCCACTTGATGATTTTCGTTTTTTGAACATGTAGAAGCCACTTCGGGTCATCACCTCACTGGGATTTGCGACGTATAGTTAGACCAACTAAAACCACACGGTGCGCCACTTTGATCCGCCTGAGATAGGAGGGATCCAGGAACAGTTATTCTTATGATATTCAGACCCCTCCAAGCGCCTGACCGCGCGTCGGGTTAACTCTCTATTTAGGCGAAGTACAGCACACGTGGATACAGGTAAAAAGTCATCGGCCACACTCAATAACACTTTTAGGGCCCGTCCCAGTTATCGAACCCGAGACTAATGAAGCAGTCGGTAAATAATAATTATGTAAATAAGGTTTCTTTATATAAGGTTATATCTGTAAAAAAAATCTAGAGGTTATTGTATAAGGATTTTTCTGAAGATAAAAAGCAATTTATAATTACGTTGAGACTAATTATTACTTTATTATAATAAGCATTAGTTTCCGTAAAAAAACTTTAGTTTTATCGACTATTTGAATAAAAATAACTTACTTTTATACATGTGTTTTAATCCCTATGGAACAAACTGTACGTGTTTAATATAAAAAGTGCATAATGGTGGGTTGTGACTTACAGACCCACTTACGGTTTTCATGGGGTCATCCCATAACGATTAAGATGCCGCCCTATGGCATAATCTAACGTTTGAATCAAAATATTGAACTTCAGAATCAAACAGGTCCTGATAAGGACGTGGGAAACTTTATTTCTAATTAATGGCTATAGGTTCTGTGATTAATAGTAACGAGACGGGCGATTAAGATGACAAATAGACAAACAAACTTCTTGATAATCAATTTTGGGGCGAAAAACACCGGCAATAACACGAGTTCGCATAACATCGTAACTTCTATCAAAGTTAAACTCCGTAAGTACGATTTGGAGTAGATGCTTGGATTTCCACTAACAACTTAGAGCCACAAGTCTACCTCTTGCAAGTGGTGCACTTGCTGAACAACAGATGGTAAAGAAAACATTCTGATTAGTGGCAAAGGCTCGCCACCTACGAGTATTACGTGAGCGTTTTACATGCCACTGCGTACCTCTCCAGTGAAACAGGCGTGATTTTTATGCTTGTACTTGGAGAAAATTTAGAAATGGAGAAATTACAAGAGATTATTCTAGCACATTTCAAAGCACTAGAAATTATCCGTACGAGGACAGATTAAGAACATGGAATGGCATCCCTATTTATCCCGTGGGTATCGTAAGACCCAACTGAGGAAGTAACCTGCGCAGAACAACAGCACTGCTGAGAGAAGGACATTGATGCAGGGGTGACAGTTATCGTGGTAACTGTGTAAGCCTTATACTGTCACAATGACTGTCATGCCTTTTACGTCCCCAAGCGAGATGTGAAAAAGCATCTCACAAGGCCGAAATAGTGTGGGTCACCATACTATGTTGTCAGCATTTGCAATGAGTATGGTGGCCACAACTCTTGGATTCTATTCATGCTTTCCATTAGGCAGAGTAGTCACTTTGCCAGGTTCTTAAGATAGAAGCAAAAACAAAAGGAAATTTTGAAACAAACCCTATATTAACCCAACTAGTCAGCATGGTATAGTATTCCGGAACCTTCTATCGAACGAAGGCATCTGTCCAAAAGTGGACTACTAGAGGCTGTGGATGATGATGATAACGGCTAGATAATAATTTAGAAGAAAAGATACTTAGAGCTGCTTCACACTATCGTTTGCTCAGCGTAAACGCTCGATAAACGTATTCGCAGTGCAGATGTCGATTCTATTATCGAGGCCTTACGTCTGCAAGCACTCGCTGGCTTTGCGTGCAAACGCGCTTACTACTACGACATATACAATTCTTATCATTATTGGATGTATTATTTTGTGTATCAAAATACATTAAGTCTATATCATAAAAGTATTAAGTATCTCTTTGTAATTTTGTTGTGAAGAATGCTTTGAAGCGGCTATCTGTATGTTACATATTGTTTTTGGTACATGATGTAAATGAGCAGACGGTTCTGTTGCCAATGGAGACATTCATAACCTCACAAGTAGCCAACCAGCCTTTTGTAACCCCGTAGAGTTAGGATAGAGGATTTGCCGTTATTCTGTTTCACATAAGTATTGTAAATAAATGTTTAAAAAGTTTAAATTTGCATTATGTTCCTTTAAATTTACGCTTACACAAAGTGTATACAAAAAACACATGCGATTCCTTGTGACTGGCGTCTCTGCTGTGGACATCTGCCGCACCAAAAAGACGCTCGTGTGATGGCACCCTTACCACACTTAGCGACAATATTCTAGTTTAAAATCCCAAATTCTATGAAATGAAATATTCAAAGCGAAACGTTTATAATAGAAACAATTATTCGTTGTCATTACGCAGTTAAGACATAAACAAAACAAGAGGACACGAAGAAAAAATACACAAATTGACTTACCTAGCACCAAATATATCTTTTTTTGCCAACGAGAATGCTCCTACGATCTTCAAGCGAAGTAGGAAGCTGTTCTCATCAGTCTGGAAGGAAAGAGAAGACAAATTAATATATTGTTATTAATACTACTCTAAGTTATACCATTAGAGGGAAAGAAATAAGTACATCATGGAATATGGTCATATTATGAGAAAACGTCAGGAAATAGTAACAAAATAAAACCGTTACGCTCGTGGAAAATCTAAAAAAAACACGTTTTCATAGATGAGGTCCTTATTGCTAAACTTTTTATAATGAAGCACCATACGCTTTGTTACCACCGACTTAATTAATTATAACATTATTCTTATTTTGAAATTCGAATATATAGAAAAAAAATCTTTGTGAACGACCTTTCCAGCGTCTTGTTACACACTTCCGTCCTTTTCACGAAATCACTCAGACTGAAGGGAAGCGAGAGTAAGATGTTACACATAAGAAATCTGACAAGTTCCTTGTATTAATTTTGTTACAAGTGATAAATCTAAATCTCACACGCCTCACACACGGTCGTCTGACTCCAAACTTGGCAGAGCCAGACTGCTGATAAACATACTTAAGTATTTCTAAATATATACGTATTGTAGATAAATTACACTAAGACACAGAACAAATAATCGCACTCATAATACAAATATTTGTCCTACGTGGGAATGAACCCACGACCTGAGGCTTAGCAATCAGGGCCACTAACCACTAGACCAATAGGCCTTTTTTTTTTTAACCTGTGGAAACCCCCTCCGGCCGTCACCCACCGGGGTTTACGGCGAGGTGGTGTGTCGGAATCGGACCGACTAAAACCACACGGTGTGCCACTCTGCGCCTGACATAGGAGGGATCCGGGAACAGCTGCTATTACGACATCCAGAGACCAACAGGCCTACATCAAGACAGTATTCTCTTCAATACAATTCGGACAATAAATTTTTGGTACTGTTTTTTGTATTGTATTGTTTATGTATTAGTAATAATTTCATTTCTGCACTATTGTATTAGATGTAATCTGTTATAATAGTGTATAGTATGATAACAAACAAATAAATAAATAAAATTTTAAAAAATTAAAAAAAAATTGCTGTTGAAAGTTTAATGTTTACAATTTTTATTTTTTTTTCTTGTCTGTTCTTTTATTTTGTTGTACTTTAGCCTTAATTTGTGTTACGTTTGCAACGTTCAAATTAATCCGATGACGTCTAGAATTTGATAAAAACTATGTAATAAAATTCATTTACATACATAGATATACAGAGAGATACTTAATTAAACATATACAATATACATACAGGAAAATCTAACATTGGGCTTGTATAAACAAGATATTGACAATGTACCTAATTTTGTGTGTTATTTCAAGGAAGTACAAAATAATAAATTAAGCAGGCCGATGACCTTTGAAATACCATATTTACAATTTTTGTAACTTTAGTAGATTATTAAGAATGTTTTCTACGTTGTATTTACTTAAAAAAAATGTATATTATATTTTAGGGAGGTCTATGTCCAAAGGTGGACGTTTGTCGGCTGAGATGATGATAATGTTTAATTTTAGAACATCGAACAACTGATGAAGTGTACCCTTAGGCCTCGACAATAAGCGTGGTGAGCGCCTCACTATCTGACCCCGATAAAGTGACCCGAGACGGTTTCCCCATAAATAAATAAAAAAAATGGTATATGTATATTCTAAGTCCTATATCACAGATCACTTGAATTTTTTTAAAAAACACGAGGAATGCTTTTCGCACCATGCCCACGAGGACACACTCACGGAGGGCGTGTTTAAGACTCCCGAAGAGCCAGTCTATCCACTAAACCCGGCGACGACCTACCTGGGCAGTCGAAAGGAGCTCCGAGAACGAATCGCTGGCTTCTGGAGTCCTCCCTGTTGTACCCCACGACTGATTTACATCCCGGGACCAATCACCCCCTCCGTCTACGACAAGCGTATGTATTTGTATCTCTAAATAAAATTAAAGATTTTCTATGATATAGAGACAAAGGTGTAGATGTGTCTCCTGATTGTCAGCGATTACTGTCGTCTATGAACATCTGCAACTTGAGAGTCATAGGCAAGCGTACTGATAGTCTGTCATGAAGGAGTACGCTCTTTTCTTAAGGGTTTGCAGGTCGCATCATCTTGTAAGTACTAAAATATATTATTTTCGAGATGTGTGTGGTGGAAGAGCACTGCTCTCTTATTGTAATATCAAGTAAATCTATATTATATTAATATTACAAAACTAGACAGTTTGTTTGTTTGTTTATTGGCTTTAATGCGGTAATCTCAGGACCCGCCGATTCGAAATGAAAAAATCTCTAAGCGTTGGATTGCTCATTTATTGGTGAAGGTTAAGGCTATATAACATTACGCTACGATCAATAGGTGTCGAGCACTAATAAACAATATTGTAAAAATAGGGAAAAATTGTTCCTTTTGTGAAACGCAGACAAATATTTTAATTTCAAGTTAACACGCATAATATATTTAGATGCCTAAAAGGCCACGCTAACCCTGACATTTACGCAACAGGAAGTGTTAAACAGCTTTGCCATTAATACGTCATTAATGACACCACTAAGCAATCTTGTTAAAGCAAGACGGGTAGGTGTGGATTATTTTTTCATAGAACTGCTTGGAATTTAAAAAACTATGTGACGTCATCATTAACGTATCATTGACTAAAATGATGTAATGTAGTTTAAAACAAAAGATAACTTCCTCACTAGGTAGTAGAGCCACGCTGATTTCAGCACGAGAGGGCCGGCTCGACCGGGGCAGTACTACCCTCCCACAGAAGACCAACCTAAAGCAACAGCATCCGTGTTGTCGTGTTTCGTTGGTGGGTGTGAGACCGGAGGCCCATCGATGCAGGGGTGACAGTTATCGTGGTAACTGTGTAAGCCTTACACTGTCACAATGACTGTCATGTCTTTTACGTCCCCAAGCTAGGGGTGTAGAAAAGCATCTCACAAGGTCACCATAGTGTGGGTCATGCAAAGTGTTGTCCCATGTGGATATAGAACCCCCAACACTCAGCGCAGTAGGAAGCGGTGAAATGATCGGTTAAACATCTACGCCATTTGTTGTAGTCAAACTTTATAGATCAACAGAATTTTACATTAGTATAACTGATTCATTTCCTTAACGACCATTAAGGATACCAGACACCAAACGACACTCGGAATCATTGGTATCGTGACTCTTTCTTAGAATAGGTATGAGTGGATAATTAATAACTTTCATTATCCTATTACAATCAATTTAACACGCAAAATTTAAAGTTTGCTTTTAAATTGCCTAAGGTGTCAAACAGGTTGCACTGTCCGTATCTACACTTCTTAGGTCACACGCTAATTCAAAGGTTATATGATACATTGGGTACACGTTATCATTCTCATCATCACCAGCCTATCGCAGTCCACTGGTGGACATATACCTCTCTTATCGCACGCCACTTTGTTCGATTTTGGACTTCTCGCACCCAGCTCCTGCCAGCCCTCTTGCGCAAATCGTCACTCCACCTAGCCCGTGGCGTCCTACACTACGTTCACTGAAATGCAGCCTCCACTCCAGAATTCGTTTTTTCCGGTTATTGGTACTTAAACACAGTTTTATATATTTAAAATTGGCAATGACAGCTGATCCAATAATGGTTTAGACACAAAGAACTCCGAACTCGTCCGCATTGCAAGCACGTTCTGAATAAAACATTAGACACGATACCCATACTCAAATATTTCCGCATGTGACGACTTCCACATACATCTTATAACAAAAACTAAACAGTCTACCAACTACTAAACCTGAATCACGCTATAGTAGTCCCGGTGCTGATAAGTATTTTTTTTTCTATATTAAGAGCCTGCCAAAGTGACTCTACTCTGCCTGATGGAAAGCATGAATAGAATCCAAGAGTTGTGGTCACCATGCTCATTACAAATGCAGATAATGCAGTATGGGTGCAACAATGGGGTATGGGTGATAATGCAGGTGACCCATACTATGGCGGCCTTGTGAGATGCTTTTTCACATCCCGCTTGGGGACGTAAAAGGCATGACAGTCATAGTGACAGTGTAAGGCTTACACAGTTACCACGATAACTGTCACCCCTGCATCAATGGACCTCCGGTCTCACACTACCAACGAAACACGACAACACGGATGCTGGTGCTTTAGATTGGTCTTCTGTGGGAGGGTAGTACTACCCCGGTCGAACCGGCCCGCTCGTGCTGAAATCAGCGTGGCTCTACTACCTAGTAAAGTAGTAGTAGTATTGTAAACATCCCGACATCAGCCTTAGGACTGCGACCCGTCTAACATAATCATTACATAGTTTTGACGAAGGTTCTTCCCTTCATACCCTTCAACACAAAGGGAGCAACATCTCGGAAGGACGGAAGTTTGCCAATGCATCCGACATGCATGAAATTCCGAACTACAGAACTTGATAGGAATAATTTAACTTATCTTTGAGATTTAGCATTAAGTTGAGAAACATGATGGACGCCCATAATATCCAGAAATCCAGAAAAGTGCTGGTGAAAATGGGGAATTTTGGCCTTCTGATGTGTTTAAGTGATATTTTAGGTAGATTGGAATTAAATAATATAATAGTATCTCAAGACTTTGGCCCTTATTCTTAGGTACTAAAAAGATATCCAACAATTTACTGTTTAATGTTATCATAGTTCATCTATGTTAAGAAAATAGTGACACATCCATCAAACTAAGTCCCCTGTCCAATCAAGTCCAAGAAATTATCGTACCGTACGAAAGTTTGGAACCCGATTGGTCAGGGTGTGTAGTTTGATTAATGCATCACTATTTTATTAAACGAATAGACTACAGTGCTTTTTATGACTATGATAACATTTTCATTGACTGTAAACATCCTATGAACTCGTGGGCAAAAACTAGTACTATATTGTATTTGAGGTGTCGTAATATACACTCGTCTACCTGTTATATAATATAATTATACAGCAGGACCTCTTTAATCCGAACCACGTCTAATCCGAACCCCTCTATAATCCGAACGGCCCATACCCGCTCGCTTTTCTCGCCAGTTGCTCTTTAAATACCTCCAGATAAACTAAAATAAAGGATTTCTTTAAAAAAGTTTAATAAATGTCACTGTTTATATGTTTTGAATAAGTATATACTAATTAATATTTTGCAATACTATTTGTTTTATTTCAGGAAAGTATGTACCATATACATATACCTATTTATAGTTCCTAACATACTCGTACTATAATCCAAACGCTCCACGAATCCGAACGGAGGGTAAATTTTCGGTGTTCGGATTAAAGAGGTCCTGCTGTATAGTCTCATGTGACAATAGTTGAGTCTTTTTTCATATCTTCACTCTACAAACTCTCACTATTTTTAGGAGCTTAGCAATTAGTAGCCTAGTGTGAATACGTTTCACACCGACTGACACCCGTCACAGTAACAGCGTTCGGTGTTGCTATTGACCCGTACCAAAACCCTCACGATTACATCGCCATTTTCGACCGAACAATATGAAAAATAAACTCACACTATGTCCGCATTATCACTAAACAGTAGACCAATGGGAGAGTAATTAATCTCTCACATGTATGTATTTAGAAATATATAAATATGTATCAGCAGTTTCTTTATCACAGTACAGGTTTTGTCTAGTTTGAGGTTCAGACAGCTGTGAGCTGTGTTAAACTATCATTGTTGTTATTATAACTACAGCATCACCATCATCAGTAACCTTTAGTAATCCACTGGCTGGACTTTGACCAGGAATAGAGGTTCTGATTTACTATATCACACTGGCCTAACAGGTTTGCATGGGTTTATTACAATTTTTTTTTTCCTTAAAGTATAAGAGCTGGCTACGTCATTAAATTTTGCAGAATTTGATGCCATAATTGGCGTGGTACCATTATTTTTATTTTGTAACCAGACGACTAACGTTTATTAGGGTTTTATAATTATGAACGAGGTGCGACAATGGGACCGCATGACGTGTGTCACAGATAAGTAATTATAATATAGCGATTATCTATTTGCTCCGTCACGACATCAAAAGCGTGTTTAGTCAGTTATCATGACGTTACATGTTTATAAATCTACGAGTCTATGGTAGCGGTCTCTGTGCAAAAAAAAAAACAAACAGTAGCAGTCGTGGGACTGCCGATAGAAGTGAAAACGGAACTATTAAGTTGAGAGTAATTAAAACTATATGCAAAAATTATATGAAATTTTTTATGTTTCATATATAGCTATATATAATATATAATATCATATATAATATATAATAATAATAAATTTCATATATAATATATAATATCATATTCTCCATAGCTATAGATATACTATTATCATTAGCATGTCGGTGACGCGAACCGAGGATTTTACCCTCTACCAAAACGCTCAACGCACCTAAAGAAGTTTTCACTTCAACTAGGACTATAACTGGTAAGATGGCTTATTCTACACCATAAAACGTTAAAGGATTTAGTCATCAGGTCTTCTGCCAAGGATCTCAAATGTAGATATCCTGGATAGCAAATTCCTATGAAGTCCTAAGAGTTTGCGCATACCTGCCTCCGTAAAAACTAGTAATTATGTGGATATTTTTCTTTCTTTCGACTGTTCTGAGGTTTTGCTCACTTTAGTTGCTTGTTGTGTCCAAAAAGATACAAAATTTTAATATACAATTTGTGAATTTAAATAGTAAATCTTGTTTCTTAACAATCCTATGAAATTGGTAAAGTTTTCTTTTTATGACATAGGAGGCAAATTAGTTGGTTAATCATGAGTCATGGCAAGTCACGGTTTCGAAAGTTTCCCCTAAGAGTGTCTCAAGTACTCCATACCAATATCATAAAACTAAAGAGTCTGTTTGTATGTTTAGTTGAACGCGACTAAATAAGGCACTACGGATCCGATTTCAAAAATTCTTTGAGTGTAAGAAAGTCCAGTTATCGAGGAAGACAATCATCATGACCAAAAGGTGAAGTATCAATAAAAGTGCTACAAAAACGGGGGAAATTATACCTTTTGAGAGCGTTCATTGCGTGAGCTGCATAAATGGTTAGAATGTCACAAAAATAATGTATGGCAGAATGGTTGCCCGTACTGCCCATCAAAAGTTCCAAATAGTCCGCGATAGCATGTCTTTCAGGGTTGTCTCCTTATAACTATTTTTATGGTAAACAAATTTACCGCGCTGTATAACATCTCGCTACAGGTAATAGGAGAGGCAGACGAATTTGCATGGGTCAGCTAGTACTTGATAAAATTTAAATATGGCATCATATTAGTTCAGATATCAACAAAATTTCTATTTATGTATCGTTTTAAACATGGTACACAGAGTTTTTATAGTAGGAAGATGAAACGAGCAGACGGTTCACGGATTACCTGTAAATCAACAGATACAATCTTGTATCTTCTCACCAAAATTAGAGGGAGGCGGTTGGTCTACCTATAGAACCTCACTAATAACCTCGCTAGATCAGCGTGGTGATGGATTAAGAACACAGTATCACCACTGCTACTCATCTCACGGATGTTGCAGGAGGGAATAGACAAACTTAGCAAGACAACAACATTACAAGCAAGATACCAACCCATCCAGCCAATGTAGTATGGTTGGTTAAAACCTCCGTGATCAAGAGAAGCCTAAGTCCTGCAGTGGACTATCAAAAACTGTTGATGAATTTTTTTTTCTATATTAAGAACCTGCCAACTCTACCCTGTCTGATGGAAAGCATAAATAGAATCCAAGTATTGTGGTCATTATACTCATTGTAAATGCAGACAATACAACATGGTGATCCACACTATGGCGGCCTAGTGAAATGCTTTCTCACGCCTTGCCGTGAAAATTATGAGTCATGGTTGTGTAAGACTCACAAGGTTGCCACGATGACAGTCACCCCTGCATCAATGGGCCTCAGGTCTCGCACTCACCATCGAAACACGACAGCACGGATGCTGTCGCTTTAGGTTGGTCTTCTGTGAGAGGCTTGTACTGCGCTTGTGCTGAAATCAGCGTGGCTCTATTACCTGCTCTTATCGGCCTCATAGAAGTCAATAACAATGCTTAGGTATGTTTATATTTAAAAGTTGAGTGGAGTATGACCAATGACAGGGGGTAGAAAAAAATTACTAACGAATCATAACCCACGAACGACAGGAGAGGTCTATGTCCGATAGCGACTGTTAAAGATTGTTGATAATGATGAACCTCACTCACTCAGTAAAAAATGATGAAAAAATTGCAGTTTAGTATGGTTTCTACCATAGCTGAGATATACTGAAATCTTTTTTTTTTTTAGTAGCCTACCAAAGTGACTCTGCCTGATGGCAAGCATGAGTAGAATCCAAGAGTGGTGGTGGCCATACTCTTCGCGAATGCAGACAATGTAGTAATGCGACCCACACTATGGCGGCCTAGAATCACAGAGAATGAGCACTTTACCCCTATTACAATAGTCTGGATGGACATTCATTATTCAATTACACCAGGATTGTTTAACAGACCTGGATGATTGGCACAAAGATAGCTTATAGTCTAGAATTACATATAGGGTACTTTTATATTGAATTATTGAGTGACTAAACCAATCTTAATGTCTGGGTAATCAGATATACGTCAGGGTTTCAGAGATTTCCTTTGTAGGGTACATCTGGTTCCCCGGCTACTGGTACCTGAGACGGCGTGCGGTTTTGGATCGGTTCGAGTCCGGCAAAACCACCAGTAGGTGGTATCTGGGGAGATTGCCGCACAGGAAAAAATAAAGGGTAATCACATATACATTGCTACAATTTTTTTTCTTTAAATAGACAACACCCGCACTAGGAATAAATCCTGTGTCTGGGGATTTTACAAACATACAAGAAACGGACACAAAGAGCACCCAGACTTGGAACATTTGATGATCACACAAAGTATTGTCACACGTGGGACTTGAACCCACAACACTCAGTGCAGTAGCGAGCGTTGTGATTATGTACTTTATTGCATATTAATTTGTGTTATACATGACACACTGGTATTTAAGAAAATTTGTTTATATGCCTAATGGCTAGTGACCTTGACTGCTAAGTCAGGGTTTGTGGTTCCATTTGACCTAGTACCTATTGGTAATTATTGTGTAATCAACAGGATTCTATGTTTGTCTTTAATTTATTAATTATGTGTATATTTAGAAAATCTACAAAGTTAACTGACAGGTAGGTCTCTATACAAGCGATGTGACATGTGACAATTAGAAAAGCTAAATCTCTGGAAACCTTCAAGAAAGTCACCAATTATTGCTTGACAATATAAAGGTTGCTAAGGGATTGTTTATTGTGGTTAATGTGTCATGATATATGTGTTTGTGATATTTCTGTAAGCATTTATATGTATTCGTACTATATGTATTGTGAGTGTGTACGAGTAACATTATATATTTTTAATTCATTACATTATCATAAGTATACCACGGAATACCTACATTGTGTAATATTTTTAAAATATCCATTCAAAGGTTGTCTGGAAGAGATTGCAGTGAGTGATAAGATCGCTTTTTGTAATACCAAATGTACATCTGTGTCTATGTATGTACAAAATTTATAATGTAGTGATGTGCAATGATGTTGTAATAAATAAAAAAAAATAAAAGCATGTTAATCAGCAGTCTAGTTACCCTACGGTACTATTACAGGCTCTACCTAGGTTCCTAAATAGAGAGTTTACCCGAAGATGGTGTCGGCACTATCGGGCAGGCGCTAGAGAAGTCTGGATGTAATAACAGCTGTTCCCAGATCCCTTTTATCTCAGGTCAAGAGGAGCACACAAAAAAAAATAGAAAAGGTCCTACCTAAGCTGAGATTAGACTCTGTGTGTGAAATATGTGAAATCATTATTATATTGAACTTCAGTTTTTTATATGTAACACATTTAAAATAAGTTTAATGCACTTATAATTGGAAACTCCTATGATATTAAGAAGTGATTACATAAATAACTTTTAAAAATATTTTTACTCATTAGGGTAATATTTGTTTCCCACTAAGAATGTTTAACATTTGATACTCTCTAAACTGGTCGAGGGAAACCCCTGTTGATAAGCTCAGCAAGTATAAACACATGACAAAAAAGAATCACAATATATATGTAATGTGCCGTATTATGAAAGTTCAACATGATTCTATAACGGTATTACATTTTGCAATTAGCAATATTTTTTTCCTTATAGAGAAAATTTCAATAACAATAATAACTTCACATAGACTGACACTAGATAGTCGTTTGGAATAGTTTGGAAATACCGTACAAGGCAAACATTACAACTTAATATTACTACCATGAAATTTGAATAAACTAATAAATATGTAAGTTAAAAGCTAAATGTGATACACGAACTTACAACAAGAGATCATCTAAGACTTACAAATATAACAGAAAAAGACCTCACACATCTCAAACACATAGTATAGAAACAAACCGCATAACAATGAATGCTATCTATGGTCAACATATCATTGATATGCAGCAAGAATAGTGTTGGAGATAGCACGGAGCCTTGCGGGACACCAGCGTTTATGTCCATGCTTTCGGAGCAGCTACCGTCGACGACGGCTTTTATGCGTCTGCCAGACAAAAAGCTAGCCACCCATTTGCACAAACCCTCGGGCAGGCCGTAGGACGGTAACTTCGATAGAAGGCCCCTGTGCCAGACCCGATCGAACGCCTTTGCTATATCCAGGCCAACTGCCAAGGCCTCACCTTGACTCTCAATGGCTGAAGCCCACCGGTGAGTGAGATACACTAGAAGATCACCAGTCGAGCGACCGCGGCGGAAAAGTTTGTGCGTTTACTGCTAAAAAAACCCCGTTCACTGTAGTTCCACAATTCCAGAATACACCCCTTACCATCTCACAGAGTATTGGGATCCTCGGTGTCGACATCTCCAGTGACGTCCAATTTCGGACTCATTTGGAGGGAAAGGTGAGGCTGGCATCAAAAAAGCTTGGTGTTCTGAATAGAGCGAAGCGATATTTCACACCGGCACAAAGGCTACTACTGTACAAAGCACAAGTTCGGCCTCACATGGAGTATTGCTGTCATCTCTGGGCGGGAGCACCGAAGTACCAGCTTGAGCCTTTCGATTCAGTCCAGAGACGTGCTGTGAGAATAGTCGACGATCCTGATCTCACGGACGGTATCGAGCCACTAAGTCTTAGGAGAGACTTTGCCTCCCTGTGTGTACTCTACCGTCTCTACAATGGGTTGTGTTCAGAAGAATTGTTTGATATGATGCCCACAGCCACATTCTACCATCGCACCGCTCGCCATCGTCAGGGAGCTCATCCACATACATTGGAACCTAAATGGTCGCGCACAGTGCGGTTTCAGAGAAATTTTCTCCCGCGAACAATCCCGTTATGGAATGAGCTCCCTGCCACGGTTTTCCCTGGGAACTACAGCATGGGCTTCTTCAAGAAGGGGGTTAATAGGTTTTTGAAGGGTCGGCAACGCGCACGTGATGCCCCTGGTGTCGCAGGCGTCCATAGGCTGCGGTAGCCGCTTACCATCAGGCGGGCCGTATGCTTGTTTGCCACCGTCGTGGTATAAAAAAAAAAAAAAAAAAAAACACATCGTTTTGCTCCTAACTAGACAGAGCCCGTGCTATGGTTACCAGACTGCAGAAAAGCCTACTTGTGCATTTCTAAATTTATACATATTATACTTAGATAAACTGTGTGAGGGTGGATTACGAATACGAAATGTCATTATCACTATTCATAGCATAAATGTCATAAAAGGTGACATAAGAGAAAACCAAGGTAATAAATTACCCACAACAACATCACTACAAAAAAACAAATGAAAAATTAAAGCCCGCCCTATACCACAGCTGGTCACCACCCGTCTGGACAATGGTTTATAGGCTGGGCCAAGAATTTGTTAACGTTTGAATACAATATCCTGCGCAAACATGTTATGGGAGTTCTTAGGGCAGATTCTATTGAAATTTGCTGGCTACAATCGTAACACATGGTTTCAATAAGCGCCAGTTGTCACACATCCAATTAGTGCCTGCCGGTGGTCAAAGGCATGTTAACGGAAAAGTTGATTTCCAGATGAGCCGATATTCTATGGTCACCCAGAAGTCCAGATCTATCCCCAGCAGACTTTTTTTTATTGGGTTATTTGAAGAATCGTATCTACATCAATAAACCAAATACACCACATCAACTTAAAGAAAAGTCAGGAAGATGTCAGTGATCTCTTGGTCTCCTTGCTGACGAGTATTCGAAAATTCTGGTGCTGGCTTAGTGGTCATTCAGATTATAAAATTCTTCTAAAAATAAATTCCAACTAATTAGCTTTCTTGTAAATAAACAATTCTTATAATGTATCTACCTTTTTTGATATGATTTTTTCAAACGTTAACTAATTCGTGGCCTACCCTATAATAGGCGAAAACCTCATTTCTGAGATTATTAAAAACTTATATTGATAATGTGATGTGGCACACAATAAAGAAAATACTTCAACAACTGCTATGTAAATGTTGTTTATTACATTAGAGATGAGTTAATTTTGGATATTATCAAAACCTGTTTAACAATTACCGTTGCATTATTACGAGCTCACTTTACTTAAAGACAACAATGAGTAAATGTGTTCTTATTTGTTATTATTAAATTATAGCCGTTTCTTATTCAACTATAGTGGAAAATTCATTGGTATTATTACACCACAAGTGCACAAACTTTAAAGTGCACTAAGAGGAAAATTAACTAATTAATGATATTCTGACTGATGTGTTTGACAGCCTCAGTGGTGTCGTGGTAGCATAGGTGCCTGCTGTACTTGAAATCTCAGGTTTGATTCCTGGATCAGACCAAATGTTTGTATGATTTGCAAAAAATTGCTTCGGAGCTCAGGTGTTTTCTATCCATATATGTTTGTATTTACCAAAAAAAATAATTGTATATATTTATATCAGTTGTTTAATACCCTCAGTACAAGCTCTGTTTAGTTTGGGAGTAGATGCCATTGTGTGTCAGATGTCCGAAATATTGTATTATATTTTATTATATTATACCTACCATAGACTATGCATAACAATAAGCTCAGTTGAAGGGCATACTGTGTGATGGCAGATCAGTCACACAGTAGGAGTATAATAAAAATTAATAATATAGGTCGTGTCACACCAAAACGTATATGAATAAATTATACCGTACCATTCCGCAACATAAAACACATTAAAATATTAATCGTCAACAAGGACATCTTAATATAAGTAAAACTACATGTTAATCTGACAAGAAATACAACTTAAGACGAATAAATAAGTAACGTTTTCTCTACTTACACGAGTGTCCGACAGCCAAGCCATCACCCATGTGAAAATATACTAATAATTAAATAGAATTAGACACGATTCACATTCCTACAGCGACGTATCTGTTGAAAACAACTGTTTGTAAAATAATAGTGACACGTTCTTTAATTCTTGTTCCTGAATATATCACACAAAGTTTTACAGTTCTTCAACATCAGTTACACTTGTTAAGGCGGCAATGTAAAAATCTAAACACCAAAACTTTAATAATTGTCTAGAAATACGTGATACATAAATAAAAAAACTAAAATATCACGGGGAATAATTACTTTATGTGACAGACTATGAATGACAGATAGTCGTGTATTCCAGTTTGCATCATATTTTGCAACATTCCGTATGTGCTATCTCACTCCCACTTATTCATTTCTTGTTGGAGTGCATCAAGCATATGCTTAATATAATAGAAAGCAAAGATAGGAACGCGGCTCACTCCGATGTGATTCATTTGCGCATTACGCTTCGTTACATGCAGAATAAAGTGTTTTTGTGATTTTAGTATAATACTACATTTTGGTTGCTTACTAAAATTATAATTATATGTATCAACTGATCAGAAAAATATTGTTACAATACAGCAAAACAAAATTATTTTAGTTGCTTGGTTTCATAATTTCATGTGTTTATTTCAATCTGTAAACAAAACTAATTTCAATAAAACATGCTGTGATGGCAATAAATTACTGAAAAGTTTAATCAAGAGACGTAGTTTTATAGCGTTCTAAAAAGAGTATAGCTATTTCTACCGTAGTATTTAAGTACTCTTGGAGTATGTTATTGACTGAAATTGTTTTCAAAGAGTAAGAATTGTGTTATTATGTGTACGTAGGTATTTTTTCACTCTGTTTTGATTTTATTATACCGCAAAATAAGCACTTTTTTCTTGTATACACTATTTTTTCTAACACAACTACTCTACTTTCTTTTGAGATAAGAGTCCTGGGATTAAGGTCATGAAAATTATGACTACATATTTCTTAGATGTATGATCTAAAACCACGAAATTCCTATACTTGCAACGCAAGATAGCTAAGCGTTGAAAAATAAAGATTTTGTTATAATCTTTAATGTTTCAAAAATAGAATTTACGACGTAGGTACATACAACGCTGTCTTGCCTTACAATAAAATCTGGAATGAAATACAATCATCCTTATCTCTCAAATGTAGCAAATAAGAAACCTACTAGATATATCCTGAAGTAACTCATTTGCAGTTACAAATTTTGTAGGACTAACTAACCTGATACTGTAGAGAATATCTCGGAACGGGTCTTGACAATCCATTTGTCATACGGCGCAGTGACCAAGATGAGGACCTATTTCGATGAGATTCTCCGTCGTCATTATAAAGCATGGCGTTTTGAATAGACATGGCTGACAAAACGGGCATCGAACGAGGATCTATCATTTCACTATAACAATACACTGCACCATCACTTAATAATATTATTTTACATTATCACAACGCGTTTCGTATTTACAAGTTTCACTTGTTTTACGATTGTGAAGGTGGCGCTGTTGTAAGACAGTGAGACATATGACATTATAATCTTATCGAAACGGCAATGATAAGTTTGCGTTTACAATTAGCGGCAATCAACCCGGTCATGTGAACATTGTTAGATTAATGTCATTTTTTTCATTTATTTGGATGATAACGGTATCGGGTACAAATGAACGGTTTTGTTCGTGGTGGCCGACATTTGGAACATTGCTACAATGTGACGTAGTATTTACCAGCTGACTTTGAGTGTTTACTTTGAAAATTCGAGTTTATGCTATGTTCTAAATATGAGAGTAGGTCAAAAGAGACGTGCCATGCTTCTTTGAATTCTTTCAATGAACAATATCGTCTTATATCTAGTTATTCATACTCGTTGAGGTTTTTTTTTCTAGTACAAATGCAAATTTACATGTACTTAGTATTATAGATTTTTTTTCTACAAGGAGGTATGTTATGTGCCGAATATGGGTATTCAGTGTGATAGAGAATAAAAATTAGTGTAAAATTGCGTAAGTTTTAAGTGTTTTTAATAATTTTCAGTCACTGAGAACAGCAGATTTCTGCTTGAATTGATACTGTCCGACAGTTATAGGTCGATGACTTATGAAAAAATAAAGACTATCCTAAATAACGATAATAACAATAGAAAGCTGTTTATTATCTTTTGTTTATGGTATAGGAACAAATCAATAGGATGGTAACCTAATAGCAAATAACTACTTCCACCTGTGGGAACTAGAGTGAATAATTGAAACTTATGTAACTTCATTCTGAGACGTGCAATGAAAGAATTGCTTACCACTTTTTTCTGTGTGACCATGGTATCATTCTGGTAGAGCCGGTCACTTTGTGCTTGTACTCCATACACGTGTTTCGCTTATACTATGATCCCGGGTCCTTTAAGCATGGCGTGTAGAAGCATCTCACTAGACCACCCAATAGTGCGGGTCATCATACCACACTGTCTGCATTCGCAATAAGTTTTGTGACCACCACTATTCGATGCTTGTGAGCACCATTCATGCTTTCCATCAGGCCGAGCCGAGTCACTTTGGCAGACTGTATATAAAAAAAAAGGAGCGTGCCTCTCTCGCGTTACCAACTAGGATAGATCACAACATTTACTGGTGAAGTCCTAAAAAGATTCAGGACTTCCCCAGTTCATAGACTACCTAGTCTTGCCATAAATATTGTAATAAAGAAAAAAGAAAATTGTTAACTGCAAATAACATTTATTACTTTTACAGTGTGTCAGTTTAATACATAAATATAAAACAATTAAAAATATAAAAAGCTTATTCGAAGTGGTCTCCATTGGCTGCAATACAGTCCTTTAAACGATGAGGCCAGTTATCAATAGAAGCACGCACTCTTTCCATGGGAAAATTCTTCACTGCCAATCGTATAGATTGTTTTAGGGACTCCAAATTATCATGGCGTTTAGAGCAAGCTGTACTCTCTAAAACTGACCACAAATCATAATCCAGCGGATTAAGATCGGGACTAGACGACGGCCAGTCTTCAGCTCTGATGAAGTCCGAAACGTTCGATTCCAACCAAGACTGCGTGGACCGAGCTTTATGACCCGGCGCCGAGTCTTGCTGGAAGGACCATACTTGGTTATTGAACATGGTGATGTTAAGGGGCTTAACTACCTTCTCAAGAATGGTATCTTGATACACTTGTGCCGATGTTTTGATACCTTTTTCACAAAAATATGGCTCAGTCACTCCTTCATAGCTAACACCCCACCAAACCATCACTGAAGTCGGATAATGTCCACGTTGCACTCTGTCGACTAATTGGGAAGCTTCCTTAGAGCTTTGAGCATAAATACGGTCATTTTGTTTGTTAAAATGTTGCTCAATTGTAAAAATTTTCTCATCCGTAAACAAAATTTTTCTGTGACCTCCCTTTGCGTACCGCTTCAGTAGTTGTTTCGATTTTACCACCCTATTCTTCTTTAAATTATCAGTTAAGAAATGGCCAGTGCGTCTCTTATAGGCTGCAAGTCCTAAGTCATCTTTTAAAATACGCGACATGGTTCTAGGTGCTATCTTCATTTCCCGAGATAAAATCTTTTGCTTTCGGACAGGATTTCTTCGAATTCTTTCCCTTACTGCTTTGACCACCTTTTTCGTACGAACACTACGTGGACGGCCAGATCTTTTTCTGTCACAAACAGAGGAGGTCTCATTGTACCTATTAATAGCCCGGTACACAAACATTTTACTAATACCAAGTGTATGGAGAGTTTTAAAAATTGCATTTGGCTCCATACCTACTTTGTGTAATGCTATCACAGCGATTCGGTTCTCTTTATCACCCCACACCATTTTAATATCGCAAAATATTTTACAATGTATTGGCGCCAAAATGAGAAAACACAATGAACAATCGTATAAAAATGACAGATTCGAAATTCAAATGTAATATTTTTTTATAATTAAGTGTAACAGTATTTATGGCCAGACTAAGTATTTATATCTATATTTCGATATCTCTAACCATACTAGGGTTAGAGATATCGAAATATCATTATGCAATTGGTTTTCAAATGCTAATAATGATTCAGGATGTTTGTTGGTATGACTCACTTTTGTCGAGTGATTTATATATAGGTGTGTCTAATAACGAATATAACGCAAGAAGAATATTTTAATTAAATCGTACTGTAGGTATTGTGATTAATGATCTTATTTGCTGAATGATGAGTATCCTAGTCATTTAGTCAGAAAAAAGGGGATTACCTGGAAAGTTTGCCGGGATTTTTGGCAATTACATAGTTGTTTTATGGATTTCGGTATGCTCTTTTCGAATTTCAAATTTGCCACTTCGTATCTCCGCCGCTTGCGCCGCCATATTGAAAAAATGGCGTCTAACAATAAGTTCTTTTACAACATCCCTTTTCTGACGCATACCACGAGAATAATATATTATACATTATTAAACTAGAAAAAAAATGTTACAATTTATGTACTCGTAATTTTTCTGTAAAATCAACACTATTTGCGTATCAGCGTCACAAAGTATTGTTCACTTATACCACCAGGTAACTTTCCAGGCAAAACTACCAAATGACTGGACTAGAGGTGCGGGTTCGATTTCTACCTGAGACAAAAAGTTTTTATTCATCATCACATGATTTTTACAACCAGACAGAATATTTGAAAATAGTACATTTGTCATTTAACCACACGCACAAAGGGAACACGTGTTGATCCACGAGGCTTAACAACGCGCCAGATATTCATAAGAATTTCTTTATTTATGGTATGTAAACATGCTAATGACATAAGTCCAACCAGCCTGTTGTCACAACTAGAAAGGTTTGTTAAACATAATTTGGTAAGTCTATTCCTTTATACGTAAAGGAATAATACACACATCATCATTATCGCCATCAACAGCCCACTGCTAGACTTAGGCCTCTCCTTAGCAAAGAGATTTTGTCGCGCTATACCACACTGAACAAATGGGTTGGTAAAGAGTTTGTTTCAAATTTTCCTTGTCTTTACAGTGATGTTGTCTTGCATATTTTGTTCCCTTAGTCGCTTCTTACAACATCTGTAGCGTTCATGTGGCAACACTGTTTTTAACGACGCCCCTTTTTATACACAGAGTTGGACAAATGGAGACACAAAAGAATGTCAAGTGGACCCTGATTAACAAAGCGACTACAAGCGTGTAACTCAAGCTCTTGGAAACAAAATACTGTGAATATTGGTACCACCTGAACAGTAAATGCGTATTAAGTTCATGCTGTATTTAATTTATCCATTCAAGTGGTAGATGCATCAGATAAAAGTATATTGTGGAGTACACAAACATATTAACTCCCAAACATCCATTATTTGAATAGGAGTGGTGACTTTGTACTCTTAATCCGTCACCACACCGAGAATACACACAACAATTTTTTTCCTACTGACAGATGTCAATAAAAAAATATTTATTTATTTATAAACTTTATTCACTATATTTGTACATCTGTGGACTTACTACCCTTGGCATTCGATCCAGTGTACCTTCGGGTATAGGTCCGATTCCGAGGTCCAATTGGCCTAGTGGTTTACGCGGTCGCCATGCCGCTCTCCATTAAGCTGAGTGTTGTGGGTTCAAATCCTACATGGGACAGCACTTTGTGTGATCCATTAATTGTTGTTCTGAGTCTGGGTGTTCTTTGTGTCCGTTTCTTGTATGTTTGTAAAGTCCCCCGCGACACAGGATTTATTCCTAATGCCGGCGTTGTATTTTAAAAAAAAGAAAAAAAAAAATAGGTGCTTAGAGGTTAAGTACTTATTACGTAAACTTATAAACACATATATCAACACTCACTACAGAACTCATCATAAATACAAACATAAACATACATACAGGAATATATACACTATGAATACCAGATTATATGGTATGCTGTGGATTATATACTTCCGTCAGTTCATTGAGAAACAGATCAAAAATTTTCTTTTTGAATGTAGATCGGTTTGTTTACATATTGACTTCGAGCGATGCGCATTCCAGAGCAGTACCGCTTGAACAAACAATGTTTACGAAGTCAGAGTTGTGAGAGAAACATGAGAAAAGCAGATTATTAGCTGAGAGAAAATGTCTATCGTGGTTAGAGCACAGGTAACGAAAATACGGAGCAAAGTAAGTAGGTGTAGCGTTCATGTGGCACTGTTTTTGGACGACGCCGCTTTTTATACACAGAGTTGGACACACAAAAGAATGTCAAGTGGACTCGGATTAACAAAGCGACTACAAGCGTGTAACCCAAGCTCTTGGAGACAAATACTGTGAATATTGGTACCACCTGAACAGTAAATTCCTATTAAGTTTATACTGTGTTTAATTTACCCATTCAAGTGGTAGATGCATCCGATAAAAATATATTGTGGAGTACACAAACATAGTAACTCCCAAATAGGTAAGGTTGGTGAGTTGAGAAATGAAAATGGAGAGGTAAGTGTTCGCTAATGGATAATATTGTGTTATACTACGTCATAAAACTATAAGTACAAACGTACGTACATACATAAAGTACTTACATAGAGTTATGACGTTGTAAAAATGTGAATAAAAACTTTATGCCTTCTTACTGTCAGTGGTAGTATTTCAAAATGAGTTATAAGTAAGACTATTAGTCTTTGGGTGTAATTTATTTATAACTAGCTGCAGCCGCGATTCGTCCGCGTGAATTTTTTTTATAATTCAAAAATTCTAAAATATAAGTAGCCTAAGTTTTCCCCTAAAAACATCAGCTATCTGTCAGTGAAAGTTTCGTCGAAATTGGTCCAGCCGTTCCAGAGATTAGCCGGCACAAACAGACAGACAAAAATCGTAAAAAAACGTTATTTTGGTGTATGTATGTATATTCATAAGCAAGAAGTAAAAAGCGGTTATTTTAATATTACAAACAGACACTCCAATGTTATTTATATGTGTATAGATACAATATTTGTTTATGTGTTTAAGTAATATATAAGCGTGCTTATCTATAGTTTAGATACTATAGTACAGGCTCTGCCTAGTTTAGAAGGCCTTCTGAAATACAAGGCCGTGTGTGTGATTATTGCAATTATTGTAATAATATATCATCGACAATCGTAGAGTACATAACTTTCAAGGGCCGGACTAAGTGCAGTATGGATTATGACGACTTCTAAAACAATACCTACAAATTTAGTAGATACAGCCACACTCAAATATTGATGCATTAAACCAACAATATGAACACATATGTGCAATTTTTTTAATATATAGGATTTAGAAGAATGGGAACGTCACTATCCATATGATAGCAAAAATAATCTCTGACTTTATTACATCTGTCACATGTATTTATGGGTGGCGGTAATCACTTACCAATAAGAGCCCGACTGCTCGTTTAACCCTCTGTGACATAAAATCTAAGCTTGGGTTTAGTACGTAGTGCGTAAAATATATGACGTCACTATTATTTTAATGTCGTCATAATTGTCATGACTAACGGACACAAACATGATGAAATTATATTGAATAGATAAGAAATTCTTATGACCACTTACCGGATACGGAACTAACTCAATATAAATGTATTTACCACCTTCACTAGTAGGCAAATATGATTTTAGATAAATGATCCATCATCACGGGACCCTCTAATTCCTGAGTGAGTGATCACTGGCTAAGGAGACTTCGGAGATCACCTGTGTCTGATCAGCAAGGAGTAAACGCCTTAGTGCTGCCACTGTGACATGGACACAGTGTTCCGCATGCTGGCAGAATGTCTGGCAAGGATGGAGCAAAAGTGTGTCCTCGTGGCGGACATCAGAGTGGAGATTCTCTCACTTGGGAGCATTGTTCTGGCCCTGATAACGAACGAGAGTGCGTGGAACTCCGTCGTCTCTTTCTGCGAGCAGGTTATCCTTGTGAAGGAGATGGCAGAGCGGGACTGGGAGAAGTTTAGAACTCTCCCGGCTCGGAACGGAAGAGGCTAGTGCTACAGACGACTCAGGCGACAGGTGAGGCCACCTGTCATCTTAGCCGAAGCAGGCCGGTGAGGCGGCGCTTGCCCTTATGCCAAAACAAAAAAAAGATCATTAGAGTTCACACCACAGAAGGAAGACATCACCAAGTCCTAGTTAGCCCGTGGTTTGTCCGGGTTCCAGGAATTTTCTAACTAGAGTGCACCTGGTTTCCTAATTACAATACCCGAGATGGTGTGCAGCTTTTGGTTAAATATACTCGTATATTTAATATAACGACGACGATGATGATGATGGTGATGATGTCTTTTTTTTCTATATTAAGTGCCAAGTTTCTATGTTAACTGCCAAAGTAAAGTAGAGTAGAATTTTGTCTGATGGAGAGCATGAATAGAATACAAGAGTTGTGGTCACCATATTCATTGTAAATGCAGACAATGCAGTGTGGTGACCCACACTATGGCGGCCTTGTGAGATGCTTTTTCACACCCCGCTTGGGGACGTAAAAGGTATGACAGTCATTGTGACAGTTTAAGGCTTATATAGTTACCACTATAACTGTTACTTCTGCATCAATGGGCCTCCGGTCTCATACTCACCAACGAAACACGACAACATGGATGCTGGTGCTTTAGATTGGTCTTCTGTGGGAGGGTAATACTGCCCCGATCGAGCCAGCCTACTCATGCTGAAATCAGCGTTACATTGTATACAACATTATCTCAGCCAAAAGATGTCTACTCTTGGACATAGGCCTTTTTTAACGTGTGCAAACCCTCTCACACCGACTAAAACCACATGGTGTGCCACTATGCGCCTGAAATAGGAGATTACTACATCCGCAAAGTGCCTGCGTGGGTACCATCTACAGGTAAACGCCCAATTTAGGCGATGTATAGCACACGCGGACGTCGGCTCCTTGTGGCTGGCAACTGTAGCGGATGGAGTGAAGGTCCCACGCTGCGCCACCCAGGCAGAACAAACCGCCAGCGTGTGATAGGCGGAACTCAATTCCCTCCTAACGACCTAGTGCAGATATATGCCGAAGTAATCGTGCTCGGAAAAGACCTGCGTCAGTCGGTAAAAAAGGGTCCCATGCTGCCGTCCTGCCCACTCGGCGATGACCGGCTGGAGTGCTGGACATAAGTCTCTCCCAAGGTTCTTCACAACAGCAGGTCCCGTACCGCCCGCATCCAGCGGGTTTAATATATAGAATTTATAGAATAATCTTATTCAATCCAAAACAGATAAGTACACCTAATAAATGGAATAAGAAAGGATTTTATTTGTTTCGGACGTTGCCCGAAGACCTGACCTAGCTGGCCATCACACACTTCTTGGTTGGTAGCGACACTTTCTCTATTGTGATCGCATCGGATACAATTTTTTTCACTTGTCATTTTTAAAGTAGAATTACATATTATATGGACAAAAGCCGATTTATTAACGAAAAGTTTGAGTAATCTGAAATAATTCGAACTTTAGCTCTAAACAGCGTTACCAAACATAGAGCGCGTTTCGTTTCTTGAAAACGTTTTCATCTATGTGTTTATTAAACTATATTATTGCAATTATGACTTACAGAGAATATTTTGATATGTAAAATACATAATTTCTTTTTAAGTGCGATATACATGTTTCGTTCAATAATTTCTCCATATAAACATTACAAAAGTAACCTATTTCGAAAGTATTTAGTCTAAACCTATAGCTAGAACGGAGCGCATCCTTTCTTTTGTCATTGCTGTCAACATACCTAAATAATATTTTGATTTGACATACCTACTGACGACTAGATGTTATGAAAATTGAATTATTGAATCCTCGTACGGTTCTATTATTAATAATAGCTACAATTCCGTAATAGTTAAAGAAAATGTCTCAACATTTAGTTAATGAAAATAGCAAATACATATTAGAGTGAGTGGATTTGCATCGTAACTTAACCTCTTTGCATACACATCTTTGAAAACATATTTTCTAATTGTCTATATTTTTGCAGTTTATTTTCAGAGCAGACAGTAGACTCACAGAGTCTAGATTCAATATGCATACAGGTGCAAAAGAAGTTTCCTAAATCCGACCATTTTAATTGTAAGTATTTTGTTTTGTATCTACAATTGTTGTCACGATTCATTACGATTACGATTGCTGTTGAAGACGTATCAGATATTAATACAATTAGTGTCTATTACGTCTCTTGAACAATCTAATAGTCAAAAATACTCATAATTGTTTTCAGTATGTCTACTTTTGTCATCACTAATAACTGGGGGGGATTTATGCCTGCCTGGTCAACGAGTGGTGGCAATAGCCATTCTATTTGACATATACAAAATGGACAACCCTTTTGCATCCTTATTCCTGCATTTGCTAGAGGGTAAACCAAGTTTGTTGCAACTTGCGCCGCAAGAGAGGGTGCTGATTGGACAGCTGCATGGTTTTTTGCCGGTTAATGTAAAAGAGGCAAGTAATCTGTTTCTGTCTATTTTAACACATTTTTATTGTCTTCATCCTATATGTTTGTTAGTAACTGACTATTGCGAGTATGTTTTTTAGCTTTGTAAACCATTTTTACAATATTATTTATGGCAAAAGAGGTAAGTAAGCAGACTACTATTGATTACAACTCAAGAGGCATTACATTCCGTAAAACATGGCTTGATCCCTGTTACACATGGCTACGACAGTGACAAAGTAGCTTTAAAAAAGTGACTTTATTTTGTATCATCTATATTTTCATTCTCTATGTGTCAGTATTATCATAAATGAAGTACAATACATTATAAATAAAAAAAAATTCGTGTGGTAGTCCGTGTGGTGATGGATTAAGAATACATAGTGTCACCACTGCTATTCATCCCGTGGGTGTCGTAAAAGGCGACTAAGCCAACAAAGTATACAAGACAACATCATTACAAAGAGAAGGAAAACTTGAAACAAACCCTATTCTAACCCGTTTGGCCAGCCTGGTATAGTAAGCCAAAACGTCCTTGCTAAAGAGAGGCCTATGTCCAGCAGTGGACTGTAAAAGGCTCTTGATGATAAAAAATTTACAACCAAAACGTACTTTGTAAATTCTAAAATGACACTAATGGCAACTGTCACAGAGATCAAACTATATTTTAAGGACTTAAGAAGGAAATTAAAAGGGGAGTGGGTACCTATACTAAATAGTGAACAAAAACTATATATATTAAATATTTATTTAACACTTGAATTTTATTTAAATTATAATTAATAATAAAAATAATTAGTCAAAGAAATTATGAATCCCACATTATTTATCTTCTATGAATACCATTCTTTTTGAGGTTGTTTAAAACTTTAAAAAAAAAAAGGAAAGATTCTAAAAACGCATAGTGTTGCACATACACTTTACTTCTTTTTATTAACAACCTTGATGCCAAATGTTCTGGTGGTCTCTTAAATTAAATCTAAAATATGCTTTGAACTTCCAGAAATGCATGACTGAGTTGTATCTAAACCATTAATACATAACAAACTACTCTTTGTCTGCATACCATAGACTCATTCTTACAATTTGTGGAGTTACAGGTTGTCAAGTCCAGATAAAGAACATGACTACCTACATAGACCTTCGAATAATAGAGAAATTATTACAATTTATAAATTATTATAGCTCTGTTTACTTGTTTATGTCGGTAATTACCGTAAAAATAGCCCATGTTACTCACTGATAATGTAGCTTTCAAATAGAAAAAGAGTTTTCAAAATCTGTTTAATGAAAAAAACTAGAGTGATATAGCATATCACTAGGCCGCCATAGTATGGGTCACCACACTGTATTGCCTGCATTTGCAATGAGTATGGTGACCACAATTCTTTGGATTTTCTATTCATGCTTTCCATCAGGCAGAGTAGAGTCACTTTGGCAGGCTCTTCAAATAAAAAAAAAGCTGCATGGTTGGAATAGGCCAGTTTTTTTATGCCATACGGTTTGAAGCAGTCGCCACACTGCTCTCTACTGCGCCGAGTGTTATAGGTTCAAACCCCACGTGGGACAACACTTTGTGTTATCCACAAATTGTTGTTCTGAGTCTGGGTGTTCTTTGTGTCCGTTTCTTGTATGTTTGTAAAGTCCCACGCGACACAGGATTTATTTTTAGTGCGAGTGTTGTTGTCTTTATTACAAAAAAAAACTTACATTCACTTTTATAATAAAATAATATAAATATTATTCATATAACTATTACAGGTTATGAAGAAATCCGCCAGACAGGTGATGATGTCAGAAGTTCCTTCCAAAGACTTAGAATTTGATTACTCACCTCTGCAGACCATAGTGGCGGAGAGGATAGCCGACATGAGCTCTATGGCTAGAGCAGCTGCACCAGCACTAATACCACTTAGCGATGGGTTTGTTAAAAATATATTATCTATTTAAAATTTTATTGTCGAGGCTTAAGACAAAGAATATTGTTCTAGTGGTTAACGATTCTGGTTGCTTATCTAAAGGATATGAATTCAATTCCCATCTTGTACATGTGTTGTTTTATGTGTGTGTTCATTTGTTCTAGATCTGACTGTAATTTATCTATAATATGTATGTATTTAGATATAAATATGTGTGTCCAGTTAAAAAGCGATGAAAATTATAGTAAAAAAGGTGGACATTATATACACCTTCACTTAACCCTTTAAAATCGAGCATGACAGTATGTATGCTGTAACAAGTCTCCTAAATTACTAATCTCATCTTATCCTACTTCTTATCTTGTTACTCTGTCGCTCAAAAAATACTGAATCGATTTAGATGAAACTACATTAATATAACTTCCCGTCTGGTTAGTGTGGTATAGTTGGCCAAAACATCCTTGATAAGGAAGGGCTTATGCACAGCTTTGTTAAAGGCTATCCCTGTCTGAAACATAGAGTCCCAGAATTTGCACCTATCCCCTTCTTCATTCTTAACTTAGAATGCCCCTAGCCTAGCTCCCTTCGTGTTATTCAGTTCTATTCCTACTCCACTGGGCCAGAGATTAAGTTTTTCGACCTTATTTATTCCAGTTTAATAAATTAAATACAACAAAACAAAATAAATACTCGTGGAGGTTATTATTTACTATTTTGGATATAGTTTGAAAACAACAAATTGTTTGGTTGAACGCGCTAATCTCAAAAACGACTGGTTCGAATTGAAGTATTCTATTGATGTGTAACAATGTGGTGATTAAGAATACGAAGTATCACCACCCTTATTCGCCTCGTGGGTGTCGTAAGAGCTAAGGAAGCAATCCACGCAGGAAAATGTCACCACACAGAAAAGAAAAACTTGGAATAATAGCTGTATATTAGGCCAAGATCTCCTTTCGAAGGAGAGGCTAATGTCCTACAGCACCGTGGTTAGTGTTTGAACAACTCATGTGTCAAGAAAGGCCTTAGGTTATATAATACCACGCTACCAATAGAAGTCATCAATGAAAAACATTTGCAAAAACTGGGCATATTGACTTTTTTTTTGAGAAATGACGAACTTGCCAGAGCAGCTTGTAAAAAAAAAGACGAAACATTATATATTATTATTAACATATTAACATTATACAGTTCTATGAACTATAATTTTCTTTTTTTTTTCATTATTTCTGGTAATTTAAAAAAAAACATTGAATAATTCCTCTTTATAGACAATACTCGAAAGTTGTAATCTTATTTTAGCTGTTAAATTTAAATATCACAAATATCATGGCGGCACATTTGTGAGGGCGTTCGTGTAATTGTTGATTAAAATGTACAAAATGGCACACTTTAACCGACATCAAAAAAAAAAAACTACCTGGTTACTTTGGGAACAAAGGCCCTGCGCTATAGCGCCCCCACGCTTTCTCTTACACGGGCACTGGACTGGGCAGTCTGTTATTCATCCTCGTGCAGGTTAGACGTGTGCAATTTTGATCGTGTCTACATTTTTGTTATCAGTCGAACGAAACGATACAGTTAATAACGATATTGTGAAGGATTGAAGCTCAGGTAAGGGTCAATATATATATATAAATATATGTAAAGTTAGTTTGTGTTCAAATTGAGTGACATTGAGTTCAAATTTTGACAGATTACAAACAAACCGTATTGAAAATTGTTTTTGTGTATTTTGCGTATTAGTTTCGTTCCTCATTTCTCATCAAAACTACAATATGCTGTGGCAAAACGTGCCATGATACAGCTACTACAGTTATTAGTTATTAATAATAACACGTATTTTTAAAATATATGTAATGTAAGTTAAACTTGTAAACATTAATCAAAACACAAGGAGTTAGGATTTGATTTGAATTTTAATATAAATATATAGAAATAGTGTTAATTAGTAGTCTTCATAAAAACTCCATGATCGGCAAATTAAAATCATAATAATGCTGTTGATTCGTCTCTTTCAAAACAGGAGCTAATTCGCGCAAGTGTTTCCCACAGAGACACAAATTTATATATGTTATCGGCAATCTCCGAAACTCCGACTCCGGCTGTGCTCCTAGGTTGGACTGGTCAATCCTCAGGTCGGACTTAATAACTTAGTCAAAGCTCAAGTTAATTACTTTTTTTGCCTTTGACTGAGGAATTTTTGTCAAACCTAGAAAAACTTCATTTGACTAAAAATAATTCATTAAAAGGGAAATTAAAATTTATTTCGGGGTCCGCTTGAAGGATTTGGTTAAACCTAAAATAAACCAGTACATCTGCGTCTGCGCATCAAACTTTGACTATAACAAATATATTATTACATAGAACAGAAATCTATATCGTAAATTTTACATATCTCGTGTTTTTATATTGATACGCTCAAAAAAATTTTTGGGCACCTTTTTTAATCAAATATGGCGCACTACGACATTATTTATAACACATCATATTTGGAATGCTCAAAGCTACTATAATAAGTAAAACCCATGCTCGAATTTTGACATGTTATGATACAAAAGACTAGACAATAACAGTTCAAGTTATATTGGTCAATAAACTAGACATTCAAAATGGTCAACCGACAGATGGCATAGAGCAACCCCGGTCCACTCTATGGTCAGGCAGTCTCTGGTTTAAATAAAATGCCAGTAATTTTAATATTTATGTTTGTACTTGGAATTATTGCGAATCATTTACTTTTTTTCTCCTTTTAAACAATAATATTAAAATAATTACTATTTAATCGTGGCTTTCCGAAATTTCATTCGAAAATAAAAACAAAACCCACGTGCCGAAGTCCATAAGCAAACTAAGTACCTGAAACAGCATTATAAAAAGATATTTGCTGTCGTCTGATTATGCTGTTTGGCAACCCAAAAATAAAAAACGAAAAGATACCACACTGACCAGACGGGCTGTGTTTGTTTCAAGTTTTCCTTCTCTTTATAGCGCTGTTACGACATCCACAAGATGACTAGGGGTGGACATTGCTCTTAATCTGTCACCACGCGGACATTTTGGTTACAGTTATACAAACTAAATTTAACATATTTTCTTTGCCTAAAACAGCTCTAGCAATCATGTTAGTTCTGCGATACAATAGCAATATTTAGACAATTAAGTAACGAAGGAAATGATGTATAATTAATGTAATTACCATCGTTAATCACTTAGTGTGGTAAACACAGAAAGTTAAATACTTATTGTTGTTTAATTGTTTATATATTACATTAAAATCGTCCGTGTGGCAGTACGATGCGTTACCACAGCTATTCATCCCGTGGCTGTCGTGAGAGGCGACTAAGAGGACAAAATATTCAGGAAAATTACTATAAAACCTGAAACAAACTCTATTTCAAACCTAGTCACCGTAGTATAGTAGGCTAAACCTCCTTGCTAAGGA
The DNA here is from genome assembly GCA_949316085.1 of Hypercompe scribonia. Lineage (NCBI taxonomy): Eukaryota > Metazoa > Arthropoda > Insecta > Lepidoptera > Erebidae > Hypercompe > Hypercompe scribonia. The sequence goes on along the minus strand of OX438982.1, from coordinate 19,408,703 downwards.
GAAGCCAATGTCCAACAGTGGACTGTTAAAGACGGTTGATGATGAACATTACAATAGCGTAATTAACACTCGGACCTCACACCCTGTAAAAATTACTTCACAACTCTTAAACACGGCAATTCGATCACTAACTAGGGAAAACTTGTGCTATGGTGAGTAGGCGCTGATATACATACATAAAATTTCTAAATTTCAACCTTCGGGACTTTTTTCTAAATTAGTTAGAATCAGCTAGAACCCAAGTACTAGTACCCTAAAATCGCTGCGGTCGGCGACAGCATTGCGGCCTGTTTGCAGAAACGTGATCGGGCCGCAACTATAACTATAGCAACCAGAGCAGCAGGGGTACCGTTGTAGCGTCCCCCAGGAGAGGGTCTGACCAGAGTTGGCGTTGATCCTGTAGAGGACCTGAAATAACATGGCCGAGTCCCCTTCAGAGTAAGACGCCTGAGACCGGCCGCCGGGGTAGTTTTTAGTGGAAACACCACATACTCCTGGCTCCTGCGTCCCTGAGGAACTGGAGGTCCGAAGGGATTTTCCACACAGTCAACAAAAAAATAAAAAACAATGTGAAATAAAAGATTTGTGAGGAGACTGTAGTCGGACTTCTTAAGACTCCAACTAGCCATAACGCTGCGTGTAGCAACCAGATCCGACGGCTTAAAGTGCTCTCCGAGGCACGGAGGGGTCTCAATATGTTCAGAATTCCCACCCATCGAAAGATTGACCTGGCTACGATTGTTTAAGTTTGGAATATGTTAATCTACTCGGTTACCACTAAACAACGAACTTATGTAAATACATATATATGTATGTAGAGATAAATTAGACGCAGACGCGGAACAAATGATCATCACACAATTTTTGTCTCAACTTCGAATCGATCCTACGACCACTGGCTTAACAGCCAGCATCGCAAACTACTAGACCCATACGCTCATCCTTTTTTTCATTTCAAGTAAATAATGTTTACTTCCTTAATCCAGGAGCCCGCCAAATCGCATGGCTATGAAAGAGCTTCTAGAGTCACTAATCTCAAACGATTACATGCCGTTGCACCGTACACTCAAAGCGTCTGGACCAATACCATTGCCCACCTTTTTACTAGAAACGGCTGAAATAACAGCTGATAAGGTAAATATACTGAAGTCAATATATACAGCCCCCCCCCCCCCACACCTCACCTCCCTTTGATCTACAGCATCCAATCCTGGGAGAAAACGTCTTATGGCATTTAGCCCATCTTTTTTAAAAAGGGTCTGTGGTTTAATATTAATAAATATATATTTGGTTATTTTTCTGATAATAAGGTCACGATTATACATGTTTTCTGGTATATGGGTTTTTTGATTACCACCATCTTCGTGGGCTAAATAGGAATAGAAAGAAGATTATTTGTCTTGATATCTTAAGTATTTAAGACGTCTCTACATGCCACCTTTAAACACAAGCGTGAATATACATATGTATATAAAGTTTTAAATTTTCAGGCCGTTTGGAAGTGTCTAGTCAATAGAGGCGCGTACCAGCCTCTCTACGATACAGATTACGAAGGTCTGACTGGATTGAGGCCTGAAAGATTGGAGAAGCGTCAGCATACTCCGCAACAACATAAACCTAAGGTAAGTCGATATACAGTGGACCCTCGGTAGTCCGGCCCCTGTCTAATCCGGACCCCCCCGTAATCCGACATCAATCAAACAGTTTTCGCTAATGTAGATCGTGCATGATTGAACAGGTTACAACTTGTGCTCGACGCGTAGGTATTGTTTCAATTCCGATTGCTTAGTTTGAATTTGACTACGTGTGAGAGCGGTGCAGCTTAGCGTTTATTCATTGTCCATTACGTATACATACCTAGTAATGTCGTCACAAGCCCAGAAGACAACATATAGAATTTTATCATTTGTCTGTAATTTGTCGGATTACAAGGTACCCTTTTGTAAAAAAAGTCGGGCTATAGGGGGTCTTAGACAGTACTCTATAATCCGACAAATTCGATAGTCCGACACTGCCCTGCAAAACGTTTGTCGAATTACCGGGGGTCCACTGTACCTTAAATATGTAAGAGTTATTTATAAATTACTTGACAACATAGAGGTGGTGGGTCAACCTAGGTTGTCCTTTCTATAGGAGGGATCTGGATGTCGTAATAACAGCTGTTCCCGGATCCTTCCTATCTCAGGCGCAGAGTGGCACACCGTGTGGTTTTAGTCGGTCCAATTCCGACACACGATCCCGCCATAAACCGCGGTGGGGTGACGGCCTGAAGGATATTCCACACGTTAAAAAAAAGGTTGTCCATTCTAGGTTACACGTGGTTCCTCGACTGTCGTGTCAAGTCAGCTCTGAACTGCCCATTGTTTGAAAGGTCACTCCGTATATCTACAACCTTTAATAGTCCACTGTTGGACATAAGCTTCTGCTTCGCAAGGAGATTTTGGTCTACTATACCGCGGTGATCAAACTAATTGGTATGGGGTTTGTTTCAAGTTTTCCTTCTCTCTGCAGTGACGGTGACTTGCATATGTCACCTTAGTCACCTTTTACGACACATATGGGGAAAAATGTGGTGGTGGTGGTGACACTGTATTCTTATCCGTCACCACACGGACAGTATACTTACGTTGTTCTCGTACATATTTGCTAAACTTGTCAGGACTTTAGAAGAGTTCTTCTCAAGGCTAGTCATAAGAGACGGCTCCTTCCTTTAGCTTTAAAAGTCCTACCTTCTAAAGTGTTTGTGAAACCCTACTTAAATATAAGACTGACTTTGCTGCTACATAAGTCGGTGTGCGATTTTTAGTCGGTTCGAGTCCGATATAACTAACCCATCGGTCGTTCGTGCAATGCAAGGAAACTCGCATAAAAATAAGGGTGTGGGCAGGGGTAGGCGAAGTGAAATAATAATTCAGTAAGACAAATGTCACAATAAAGTATTTAAAAGACAAAAAAATTAGGGCATATTCATGACATTTGACATTGCTGTCAAAACTTTTACTGTCACGACACACGTCAAAAACTGACTTTTTTTGGTTCACAAACTTCTACTATTTTTTTACGAACTATTTTTTACGTTATAGCAAGAAGAGAAGAAAGACAAACCAGAAGAGAAGAAATCCTCAGAAGAGTCAAAAGATTCAGTCAGTACGATGTCCGAGGCTAAGGAACTCACAGCCGTAGCACTGAAGGGTGCTCTCAGTGTACAGCATCAGCAGCGACTCTTAGCTCTCTTAGACCTGGACCCCAACCTGGTGTATGAGATCGGAGTAACACCTGCACAGGTAAGCGGTTGTACGGTTTATGATCAATATACTACCACCTATTTGGGTGGACAACGGGATACCAATTCCCCCTGTTTGGAAGCGACTTACGTGTGACTATTGAGTAGCATGTGACTATCGACGGCGGTAGGCACTTACCATCTCGTGTACCAACTGTTCTATGACCCTTAAACACCACAAGAAATGGACTATTTATTTCTAAGCATGTGAAGCTACAATTTGATTGTCGAAGTCGTTCAAATTGTAGGCAATGTTATTTTGAATGCTTTTTACAATATGTCCGCGACCGTAAAATAAACTTTAGTATCTTATCCTGGTATGTTATTTTCTAGTTTGTGAGTATGTACAGATGTTTGTAACTCTTTCATGCGAAATTTCTGAACGGATTTAGATGAAACTTTAAAACAAAGTAACTTATATATTAGAATAACATAGGGTATTACTTACCGCGCTAGCCGACATACACGCGGACAGAACAGAGGCAAAACAACGAGACAAAAGCTACTCACATAGATAGTAGAGCCACACTGATTTCAGCACGAGCGGGCCGGCTCGACCGGGGCAGTACTACCCTCCCACAGAAGACCAACCTAAAGCGACAGCATCCGTGTTGTCGTGTTTCGTTGGTGAGTGCGAGACCTATTGATTGACCTATTGATGCAGGGGTGACAGTTATCGTGGTAACTGTATCAGCCTTACACTGTCACGATGACTGTCATGCCTTTTACGTCCCCAAGCCGGTCGTGAAACAGCTTCTCAATCGGCTGCCATAGTGTGGGTCACCATACTGCATCAATGGGCCTCCGGTCTCGCTCTCACTAAAGAAACCCGCCAGCACGAATACCGTCGCTTTAGGTTGGTCTTCTGTGAGATGTATTGCCCCGGTCGTGCTTAAAGTAGAGTAAATATTTCGGACATTTGACACACAACGCCATCTAGTTTCAAACTAAGCATTGCTTGTACTATGATAACTAGACTGACTGATAGAATACTTATATACTTTTTTTTTTGTAAATACATAGAAAACACCCAAACTTCGAAACAAATATTCGCAAATCAAATAAACATTTGATCTAACCCGGGTATCGAACCCGAGTCCTCAAGCACAGCAGTCGCATTCGCAACCCGTGGCGCCACCGAGGCAGTTAGAGTGTTTCTACTACCTTGCAAATGACAAAGATATGGTTATGACATAATCATTTTAATTTTACCTGTGTGTGTTTTATTTCCAGTTGCCAGATCTGGTTGAGAACAACCCGATGGTGGCAATATCTGTGTTGCTGAAGCTGATACACTCACAGCACATCACAGAGTACTTCAGCGTGCTGGTTAACATGGAGATGTCACTGCATTCCATGGAAGTAGTCAACAGGTACTGGTAAACTTGATCATGATGAAGGAAACGGAACAGAGCTGTCCATACTAGCCCCCCTTTTAAATAGATCCAAATTAAGGAGTTAAAGAATTTAATACGGTTGAACTCATGGACCAGGAAGGGGGTTACATGAGGGTGCATACGAACCCCCCTCCCCCTGGCAGGAAAATAAGCATTTTTTACTTGTTTCATAAAAGAAGCATATTTAGTAAAATGATTCTGGCGACTTACGTGGAGTGACTGCCAAACCACCACAACCCAAGTACTAGGCGACATCTGAGTTCTGTTCAGTTCTTATATACATATATTCTTGTAAAAGACCACGCCCGCACTAGGAATAAATCCTGTGTCGCGGGGACTTTACAAACATACAAAAAACGGACACAAAGAACACCCAGACTCAGAACAACAATCTGAGGATCACACTAACTATCGTCCCGTGTGTTTGAACCCACAACACTCAGCCCAGTAGACAGCGGCGTGTCGAACCCATAAACCACTACATCAGTGCAGTGTAACATCTAACGACTATGTCTTCAATTCTAGATTAACGACGTCCGTGGATCTTCCCGTAGAGTTCGTGCATTTGTACATAAGCAACTGTATATCAACGTGCGAGACGATCCGTGACAGATACATGCAAAACAGACTCGTAAGGCTCGTCTGTGTGTTCCTGCAGTCGCTCATTAGAAATAAGATCATTAATGTTAAGGTAAGCGCTTAACTTAGTTCACTTGATAATAATAATAAATCTGTAAATGGAGATACCTTGAAGAGATGCAGTGTCCAGCAATGGTCTAATCGGAGACAATCGCTTCAAGGTTTGATGGTGCCTTGTAGCGACCGTCTGGTCGAAGCTACGCAAAGCTTGTCCGTGGTGACTAGACAGCAAACAAACACACATATCTATGGTTTTTCTAAATACGTACATATCTAAATAAATCGAACATAGAAGAGTTAGTTTCACCAGTAGACGTCCAATTGTGCAAATCAGTACAAACGTACGTGTTTCCCTCACTCTATGATCTGGGGCCTTTAAGCAGGGTGTGAAAACCATCTCACTAGACCACCATGTGTGGGTCACCATACTGCAATGAGTATGGTGACCGAAACTCTTGAATGCTATTCATGCTTTCCATCAGGTAGAGTAGAGTCACTTTGATGGGCCAGAAAAAAAAAACAAAAGAAATTGCTAAAAGCAAAAACAACCGTACCATTTGTTTGATTTTTTTTAATTAGAAATAAATCATTTTCTCATACAAAAATGGAGAGCAGAAGGTCAACTCTCGTAGAAATAATTCATTTAAAATGAAGTTCCAATTTATTCTCGATCTCACAAATATCACAAAAGGTATTCTTGTAGGCTTCTATGAGACTTGTAAAAAAAAATATTTCAAATATTTGACACACAACGCCATCTAGCTTCAAACTAAGCAGAGCTTGTATTATGATATCTAGATTGACTGATAGAATACTTTTATACTTTTTTTACATATCTATATATATAAAAGAAAGTGGTGTTAGTTACACCACTTATAACTCAAAAACGGCTGAACGGATTTAGCTAAAAATTGGTGGGAAGGTAGCTTAGAACCAGGAGACGGACATAGGATACTTATATATATATATATAGGATTTTTATCCCGTTCGACCACGTTTCAGTCTAAAATCAAAAATCTACTTATTTATTGCCTCTAAGGCGGAACAGAGTTCGCGGGGTAAGCTAGTTATACATAAAAAACACCCAAACTAAGAAAAAAATATGTGTTTTGAAAAATGTTTTCGAGTCCTTTATATTCTTATCACTTACACAATACTTGCAGTGGCTTGTATGGCCTATACAGAAGGCATTAAGTGGTCATCTCGTCACTTTCTACCAACTTTTGCTCAAAAAAGTTACTGTTGGCAAATTTTGATTGTATTAAACACCCAGTGTTAATTAACCTCCAACATTTGGATGTACGTAAGTATATCTACATGAGATCAGTACTTGTGAGACCTCATGTCTAATCACCATAAAAAACCAAGATTCGCCAGAGAACACCTTTTTCCTACAACTAAGCAAATTATAAATCTATACTAACTTCACCCTTATCCATATTTCAGGAGTTATTCATAGAAGTGGAAGCCTTCTGCGTAGAGTTCAGCCGTATCCGTGAAGCCGCCGCACTGTTCCGGCTGCTCAAGCAACTGGACTCCGATGCGTCCCTCGCTAAAGACAGTAAGGACAATTAACAGCACGCCTGGTCTTACAGGACCACGGCCAGTACCGATGTCATGTGTATAAATAACTATTTAAGTACCTTTATCATAATGTTGTAAATAAGAAAACTCTAGGGAAAAAGGGATTCTAGAAAAAAAAAAGATAAGAAAATAGACATAGATTTGTGAAATATAATATTAAAATGAAGAATTTCCTGTTAATAATAAGTTATAGTAATGAGTTGTCGTATTCGTTCCATTTTTTTTTTTTAGAAAAACCTTACTTGTAAATTGATTTTGTGCGTTTGCCGCTTTATATCTTCTCATTTAATTAACTGATGGTCATGACTCATGTGCACTCATTATGCACTCATGTTGTCAAAGATTTATAAAACGACACAGAATGCATTTAAAACCAAAAACATTGTATTCTCGAGTGTAGGAAAAATTCATTTTGAAGCGAACGAAGCCGCACAAAAGCTACCGTGATTAAATAAAGTATTTAAGAATCTAATTTTATATTATTATAGTTTTATGCTTAACATATAAGTTAAGCATAAAACTTTCATTTTAATGTACTAGCATTCTCTCTAATGTCAAAATTGGACCACAATTCACACAATCATTAGTAATTATGCATCGTAAGTGCTTTTAAACATAATAGAGCGTCTTGTAAACATTAGAGCGTCTCGTAAACATATTAGAGCGTCTTGTAAAACTATTAGAGCGTCTTGTAAAACTATTAGAGCGTCTTGTAAACATAATAGAGCGTCTTGTAAACATAATAGAGCGTCTTGTAAACATAATAGAGCGTCTTGTAAACATAATAGAGCGTCTTGTAAACATAATAGAGCGTCTTGTAAACATATTAGAGCGTCTTGTAAACATATTAGAGCGTCTTGTAAACATATTAGAGTGTCTTGTAAACATAATAGAGCGTCTTGTAAACATATTAGAGCGTCTTGTAAACATAATAGAGCTTCTTGTAAACATAATGTAGCTTCTTGTAAACATAATATAGCTTCTTGTAAACATAATATAGCTTCTTGTAAACATAATAGAGCGTCTTGTAAACGTAATATAGCCTTTTGTAAACGTAATAGAGTGTATAGTTTCCTATGAAGATCATAAATAGGCTATACATTAAGACAAAAAAAGTACTGAATTCTCTTTTCTATATTTACACGAGTGATACTTATCTAAGATTGAAGACCTGAATGTGTGTTTTACCTACTTTCTTAATTTAACTAGTGTATATTTTGTTAATTATTGGATCTAAATATTACCGTGTTATATTAGTAATCCTCAGAGACCAGATATTTAAATGCTACCTCAAGTTTGTCAATGAATACATTGTAATTATTCTAGTTTTGCTTAAATTATTCATTATAATACATGTGTCCGTTTACAAAATTATCATTACACATATACAGTTAGGTGCAGAACTGAGTCAGTACCTTACAATTTTTTAAAAATATCTGTATGAAATTGGTATTAATTACTAAATAAAAAATGTATTGTAATATTTAAAAACTTTATTTCTTGAATGTTTAATTAAAGAAATCTTATTTTGGTGAATAATCATCACAATTACAATTGGTTCACTTTTGCACCAGTTATAAAATATAATGAAAACATATCTTTAATATTTGGTCCAAAGACCTTTTGCTTTTTCAACCGCATGCAACCTATTTACCAAACTTTTTACAAGTTTTTCCCGTTCCCACAGAATGTTCAAATTCGATGGTGGTGCGCTAAATTCATTTAAAAGCATGCTTTTCAAATATGCCCACAAATTCTCTATAGGGTTGATATCAGGACTCTGAGAAGGCCATGGAAGGACTTGAAACACTCGCTTATCAAGCCATTTTTTACTATTTTTGACGTGTGCTTGGGGTCGTTATCCTGTTGAAATATTACTTTATTTACAGGATATGGCATATTTTCTACAGCATCCATCAGATGTGTCTTAAGAATGCTGAGATACATTCTACCATCCATATTTCCATCGATTTTGTGAATTGGTCCCAAATAAAAAGCTGTCAGACATCCCCAAAGTTTGATATTACCTCCACGGTGTTTCACCGTTTGTATAAAATCCTTTGCTTGTAATGGTTCTCCTTCTTTCTTCCAAGACCATTTTCGCCCGTCTGTGCTGTATCTATTAATTTTGGTCTCATCGGACCAAATAACCCTCATCCAGTCACTTTCAGTCCAGTTAATGTATTGTTTTGCAAATTCTTTTCTTGCTCTAATATTCTTTTTAGTAAGGAGAGGTTTCTTTTTCTTCTCTACAGCTCGCATACCTATATTGTGTAATGCCCGACGAACAGTCCACTTACTCACTGACGTGCCAGTGTCTTGTCTTAAAATTGCCGCCGCTTCTGATGCTGAAGACGCTTCACTAGATCTTAAGTAGTGAATAAGTTTTCTTACGTCTCTGTCAGGTAACTTTTTAACACGACCACTAACGTTACTTGGCACAGGAAATTTACACTTTGCTCTTATTCTCTGTACTGTTGATTGTAACTCTTGAGCGATAAATCTTGTCGATTTTCCACTTTTGAGTAACTCTTTAGCAGATTGTATAATGGACTTCGATGTCAGTTTCATGATTTCAATAAAGCGTACGAAACGTTCCCTTTGCTATATAAAATTATACTGAGTAATAAACAAAGCGAAATTGTCTTTCTCTACTAATCCTGACAAGTTTAAACATGTTCATACTTGAGCGCAGAGTCAGTAACAAACACGGTGCAAAAGTGAGTCTATCATTCAAACATTCAAATACCTCAACGTTTTAAAACGCACTAACTGGATAATATCCATTTGAACTATTAACTTGAGGAATATAGATTTAATTTATGAGAAAAAATTCTTTAAACATTTTTATTAAAAATGGACTTATTTCATGTAATCAAATAATCGCGAAACATTGACTCAGTTCTGCACCTAAGTGTAAATTATTTTGACGTTCGTTGCCTTAGATTTTTCTTGAATGATATTTTTGTTCCCTGGTCTGATAAAGACACTATTTAGGTTAATATAATTTAAATTAAAAAAAAGTAATGACTGTGTATTTATTAGTAAAAAGATATAAAACCTCCTTTCTAGAGAGAGGCCTATGTCCAGCAGTGGACTAGTAAAGATGGTGATGTTATTTTATTAATGAAATGGTTAATAAATAGTTAATTTATTAATATGTAAGCTAGTCTAGTGCACAAGACTATTGTATGAGTGTCGAATTGAAACTGTGTTAGACTGAAAGCAATTCATTTCAATAGATAGACAAAGAAGTGTTTTCTTAAAAAAAATAATTCTGAAATAAATCCTTTTTATATGCATTCGGTTTTTCTTACTTTCTTTCAAACCTTTAAAAAAGAGATTGTTGACTCCTGAGTACCAGGCGTTCATTGACGGCGACAGTCGCTATCCGTCAGACGACACGTTTAGTTATTTGCACCCTATATCATTAAAAAAAACACCTCATACATACGTTAATTTAGATTGCTACAGATTATGTATCACTGTAAGATTATTTAAGCCATATCAAACTTAGTTTGAAAATTTTAAATGTCAATTTAAGCGTCCATTGTTACTATATCATCTGAATGGCACAATGATGAATTAGTCGCCTTGCCCGAGAGGAGACTGTCCCACTGTTCCGAGAGATGTCTCCCACACGGGACAATGGTTTCGGGATACAAAATTATCTTAAAATGTTGGGCATTCAAAATGTTAGGCAAATAAAATGAATAGACAAACAAAACTTACAAATTTTTGATCTTGCACGATTGGCGGTCGCTACGCCGCTCTCTACTGCGCTAAGTATTGTGGGTTCAAATCCATGGGGTTACACTTTGTGTGATCACAAATTGTTGTCCTAAGTCTGGGTGTTCTTTGTGTCCGTTTCTTGTATGTTTGTAAAGTCCCCGGCGACACAGGATTTGTTCATAGTGCGGGAGTTGTTTTGAAATTATATATATATTGGCAAAGACTAGCAATAGCATTGTAAGTGATAAGTCTTAAAACAAAAGATTACTACACAATAAATCTATATCCTCACGTTATAAAAATTGGTGTGTGTATATTGGTCCATCATGACACAAAACGGCTAAACTGTTGTTGACTAAATGTCCTCTCTCATCATAGCTCAGTGGGTTCTTACTTTTTCTTATCAATGTTCCCTACCTAATTGATGGCGGGGTTTGTCTTTAACGCAAGTGTTTTACTAAAGGATACGAGGTAGTGGTACTGTGTGCAAAACGATTTCATATTTTAGGTTGTATCGCCTGAAAAAATGGGTAAAATAATGGTGCAAACGATTGCTTGTGGGTAAAATATTGAAAGTAAATTGAAATGAGGACATTTTTTATGCATAATTCTTTAAATTATAAATAAACAGGTACTGCAGATACGTTATGTTTCATCATTATCATCTCAGCCTAAAGATATCCTCAGGGTGTGACTTTCACATTACAGCACAAAAAAAATATACAAAGATACATCGAACTACGAAGTACGAACGAAACGTATGAATGTAATGAACTACAATGCAACTACTAATCCTGTATCGCGTTATAGAGATTCGCGTGGCAATTAGCATATATACAACACCACGGCCCAACAGTTGATGTTGGGACATCAACTGTTGGGCGGTGGCCCGCCAGTTGATGTTGGGACATCAACTGTTGGGCGGTGGCCCGCCAGTTGATGTTGGGACATCAACTGTTGGGCGGTGGCCCGCCAGTTGATGTTGGGACATCAACTGTTGGGCGGTGGCCCACCTGGAATGATTACCTGGCCTGGTTGAAGGATCCTCCCTTTGTGTCGCAGGGACATGACACCCGTCCCCTCCTCAAGGGCATAGAGAGAACGAATCCAAGGTCGTCCACGCCCGCATCCGTCACGTTTATAATGTTTTATTTATTTAAGTTGTCTGTCATTACGTAGAGTAAGTTAAATAATAACAAAACCATAATAAATGTCAAAGTCGAGGAAAAAGACTGCTAAAAGGTAAAATCAGACATCAAAGAATATTGACTGATTTCTTTTATAGAGGTTATCTTACGCAAGTACTTCTGAGAATGTTATTTATTTAACACCATTACAGTATACATTTTTGTACAGACAGATGGAGATCTACATTAAGTGTTGCAAAAGGTGATCTTGACGCTCACGGTGATCGTTTCCACACACAACAGACAACCTTTGTACTTATATTGCAAAAATATGTAACATATATTTTTTTAATATTTAATTTTAAGAGCCTGCCAAAGTGACTACTCCGCCTAATGGAAAGTATGAATAGAATCCAAGTGTTATGATCTCCAAACTCATTGAGAATACAGACAATGCAGTAATATGCGGCCTAGTGAAATGATTTTTCAGGCTCTGCTTGGGCATGTAAGAGGCGGTCCGGATGTCGTAATAACAGCTGTTGCCGGATCCCTCCTATCTCAGGCGCAGAGTGGCACACCGTGTGGTTTTAGTCGTGCCGATTCCGACACACCACGCCGCCGTAAACCCCGGTGGGGTGACGGCCCGAGGGGGTTGCCACACGTTAAAAAAAAAGAGATGTAAGAGGCATTACAGTTATTATTTTCAGACTGGATGAAAAGAGTAAAGGAAGCAGGACTGAAAGTCCTAAATTTATACTTTTAAATAAACATTTTTATGTTATTTAAGTGGACTGTTTAGTTTTCGAATGTATTTTTCTATTGTTTATGGCTCATTCAAGCTTGGCTTACAAGTATTAACTTGTAAGTAGATTAGGGAACAACGAATTCTGAGGCACAATAGCCATAGACAATTGTTTAGAAACAAGAATTTCACTGTAGTGTATTTTTGTTTTTTAAAGTGTGTTTGATATATTTAAAAGCGATGTTGTACAACTACTTTTAATTAAATTTGTCACTATTACATACTCAATAAAATTTATTAACCTGACATGACAACTGTCTAAATATTGATTGTGTAAAAGCCAGTTTGTGCTGTTTTTATATTTCATACTATTTGTTAGAGGTTTGTAATAAAAGTAACATGAAATACTCAGTGTGTATTAATATGAATGACTACAATAATAACCCAATACTAAATTCTAACTAAACTTGGCAAAATCCTTTGAATGCATGACAGTCTTTTCACTACATAAATAGTAACATTTACACATTGCTCGGTCCTAAAACTTAAACTATTTAGCACCTTCCAGAACTTTCTTGATCTCATCATCAGAGGCTATGTCTAATGGTGTACAGTCATCGGCATCCTTCAATAGAGAAGCACCGCCTTTTACTAAAATCTTGGTTGCCTCAATGTGACCGCAGGAAGCAGCATAGTGTAAGGCGGTTTGACCGCACTCATCGACACTATCAATGGGACATCCGCCATCTAAAGCAGCCTGTAAAGCCTTTGTCGCATTTCGGTCTGCAGCCCAGTGTAGAGCTGTTAGTCCATCTTCATCCCTATCGTGACGTAGCTCAGGGTGTTCAGCTAGGAGCTCTGTTATACGATCTGCATAATCCTCACGAGCTGCATCTAATATAGATAACTCACTGTAGACAAGGTCAGGTTCTTCTTCAGTTCTACATAAAGATGACACAGCCACCCAGGCTTCTTTTGCTCCTGTTTCATTATTAACATTAAGATCTGTTAGTTCTGGTGCATACTTCTGTACTAAGGCAACATATTTTTCTTTAGCCACATCATTGGGTAAGTCTCCTAGAGATTTCCAAGCATCCCACTTTCTGCGGCCACGGCCGTCTAACCAACCAGGCTTGGGTATGTTACATTTACCTTCAGTGCCTTGCTTATAGAGACCATAGAGTTCCAATAATTGGTTATTGTTTAAACTACTAGCTAGCTTCTTCATATGATCAGCAGCTTTATTAAAGGATATGTCTAAAGGAGACAGGTCATCCTCAGAAAAATCTGAGTCAGGATATTCTGGAAGTGCTTCAGCCATTGTAAAGCTGTCTATGGCAGTATATATGTGTCTAACTATTATTTTGAGGTTGGACAGTCAAATTTAATCCTTCTAAAGTGTGTACTTGTTTATTGGTAGCATCCGCAGCATCAGAAGAACTCGCAAACTCAATAAAACCGTACCCTTTACTCAGACCAGTGGAACGGTCAAACACTACTCTGGCACTCTGTACAGGACCAAACTGGGAGAAGTATTCTTTCAGTTGACGATGACCTACAGTCCAGGGGAGGTTGCCTACATAGAGGCGTGCTGCTCTTGCTGTGCTGGCCATAACCTTAAACTGCAACTATTTCAAGTAAATGCAAAGATCGATCACCAACCAACGCTCTGTAGTCAACTCCTGAGCTCTCACTCAGTGAATCCAAGTCAAGTAGAGCTCCCTTCAGTCCCCACTTCTTCAGCAGAGCCTCAATAGACCAGTCCGCGCTCCGTTCCTGGTAAGAACATAAAAATCGCGCGTCAGTACCGTCCAAGAGGTAAGCTACAGTCGATAATACTTCCTCAAACTGAGAGGGTTCATAAAAACAATCTGAAGCTAGAAGTAAGTCTACCGGTCTTAAAGAGTGTACTTCTGATAAGAATAATCCCCAGGCAAGTCCGAGGATCCTTACGTCACGATTGGGTACAAGGCCGTTAGCCTCACAACACGCAGATAAATGTCTTAGGGATCGCGGTAGAGCGACACTATCCGTAAGCGTAACACGGGCTCCACACTTAGCGGCCAATATTCCCGGTAGTCCCGTGCCACAGCCAAGCTCTAACACACGGAGACCGCGTAAATGCCGCCTTTGCGTCCACAAATACCAGGCTAATAGCGGCGCGGATGGCCACGTGTAGAATGAGTAACCAGCTGTGAGGAGCTCTGGTATAACTATTTCCAAATATTCACCTCGAGTGTCACCGTTGGTCGTAGATTTACCACGAAACACAAACTTCTTTAGCTGACCACTCACAGATCTACCATCGCTCATTGCATAAGCATTTCTTACAATAAATATGTGAATTATGGTTTTTGACGCTGTCGAAAAATTTGTTCAGAACAATGTTACCATTACTTAGTTGTAAGTTTTCCGACATTCCGACACGTGATCAGAAAATAGAAATACTAAATGTATGTGTGTACTAATAGTATGAATGTTATATTTATAATTCATCGTACTTTTTTCCTTAAATAATGTACAGAATACTTGTGTATTATAAATAATCTAAATAAATTTTAATAAAGCTTTTAACTTTTAATTGAAAATATATTTTTGACTTCCAAGGATGCAGAATAAATATAACCGCATTATTATGGTATCTTAAGTACTGTACAAAGTAATAGTTGATTGCTTACCTTCTAAATGATGGTATACGTACGAATTAAATTTTTGAAAACATGATTACTCGAATGCCCTGTGATGGATATTGAATGTTAGAGAGAGCAACACTGGTTTGATCTCATTCGTTCAATTATCTACTTAAAAAAATCACGCTTCTTATCAATTCGTTCAATCTACTGTACGAGTACCTATGTAACAAATTAACATTTTGTTAATCAGTTCATTCACGAACTACAACAGGGGGGTACAGGTGGCAGATCCTTTTTTTTTGTATAAAGTTTTGTTTAAATAAATATCAAGCAACAATGTCAGCGGCAACAAAGGGTGAGTGTTTTTGCTTTGTGTTAATTTACGTTTTATAGACATCGGCCACAATAGTATTCAATCTACAGGAGGGGTCAAACTCCAAATGGCATGTATCATCATTATGTATGAAATTAATCCCTTTCATTATCAATATTCGTAAGTAAATATATGATTTTTAAATAATCTAATATTATTTATTACTAATTATAGCTAATTGAAGTGTTTGTATTAGTTGGCATCTTTGGAAGGTTGACTGGGATCATAGTGCTAAAGTCCGATGTTATGGACCATTGATTATAATAAAAGCTCTCATACTAAAATGAGTAATTGAGGTAATAATAATATTGGAACCTCTATCTTGCGTCTTTTGAAATATCATTTTGAGATATCTGAGCGTTTGTAAGCATTCTAAATGTATTTTTCAGTAAATTGGTTACAAAATGTTCAATGGTAAATATTTACTGGTTATTTCCTTTAAGATTTTCTTAAGAATATTCTATTCTCTATTCAATAAAATAAATAAAAAGTTATCTATATCCCAAATTCATTTCGTATTTAATCTAGAGTTGCCGAGTTAATTTAATATATATACAATACTAACACGACCTTTAAATACGCTACCATAAGTAGTTATGATACACAAAAAAATAAATAAAACTCTTAATGATATGTAAAGAAAAAGTTTATTTTTATAAGTACATAATATATATGCAAATGTACGAAACAGATGAAGTATATCTTTATTATACTTAGTCTGGCCATAAATACTGTTACACTTAATTATAAAAAAATATTACATTTGAATTTCGAATCTGTCATTTTTATACGATTGTTCATTGTGTTTTCTCATTTTGGCGCCAATACATTGTAAAATATTTTGCGATATTAAAATGGTGTGGGGTGATAAAGAGAACCGAATCGCTGTGATAGCATTACACAAAGTAGGTATGGAGCCAAATGCAATTTTTAAAACTCTCCATACACTTGGTATTAGTAAAATGTTTGTGTACCGGGCTATTAATAGGTACAATGAGACCTCCTCTGTTTGTGACAGAAAAAGATCTGGCCGTCCACGTAGTGTTCGTACGAAAAAGGTGGTCAAAGCAGTAAGGGAAAGAATTCGAAGAAATCCTGTCCGAAAGCAAAAGATTTTATCTCGGGAAATGAAGATAGCACCTAGAACCATGTCGCGTATTTTAAAAGATGACTTAGGACTTGCAGCCTATAAGAGACGCACTGGCCATTTCTTAACTGATAATTTAAAGAAGAATAGGGTGGTAAAATCGAAACAACTACTGAAGCGGTACGCAAAGGGAGGTCACAGAAAAATTTTGTTTACGGATGAGAAAATTTTTACAATTGAGCAACATTTTAACAAACAAAATGACCGTATTTATGCTCAAAGCTCTAAGGAAGCTTCCCAATTAGTCGACAGAGTGCAACGTGGACATTATCCGACTTCAGTGATGGTTTGGTGGGGTGTTAGCTATGAAGGAGTGACTGAGCCATATTTTTGTGAAAAAGGTATCAAAACATCGGCACAAGTGTATCAAGATACCATTCTTGAGAAGGTAGTTAAGCCCCTTAACATCACCATGTTCAATAACCAAGTATGGTCCTTCCAGCAAGACTCGGCGCCGGGTCATAAAGCTCGGTCCACGCAGTCTTGGTTGGAATCGAACGTTTCGGACTTCATCAGAGCTGAAGACTGGCCGTCGTCTAGTCCCGATCTTAATCCGCTGGATTATGATTTGTGGTCAGTTTTAGAGAGTACAGCTTGCTCTAAACGCCATGATAATTTGGAGTCCCTAAAACAATCTATACGATTGGCAGTGAAGAATTTTCCCATGGAAAGAGTGCGTGCTTCTATTGATAACTGGCCTCATCGTTTAAAGGACTGTATTGCAGCCAATGGAGACCACTTCGAATAAGCTTTTTATATTTTTAATTGTTTTATATTTATGTATTAAACTGACACACTGTAAAAGTAATAAATGTTATTTGCAGTTAACAATTTTCTTTTTTCTTTATTACAATATTTATGGCAAGACTAGGTATATGTTATAAATATAAAATATCACACCTTAAATGTACCTCAGAGTTCTAAAATGATACTAATTACAACTGACACAGAGATTAAGCAATCTTTTAAGGAGCTTATAGATTTTGTGTACCTGCAAAAAACAATAAAAATATTTAAATCTACAACTACGTATTCTAATATGATAACTTCGCATTCTGATATCGCCACAAGCGTTCCCTCCTTTCTTTATTGAGTTGTTCAATTTCTGAAAAACGTGCAATGGTACTTACTACGATACGTTATTATTATTAGAAAGGCG
The DNA here is from genome assembly GCA_949316085.1 of Hypercompe scribonia. Taxonomy (NCBI): domain Eukaryota; kingdom Metazoa; phylum Arthropoda; class Insecta; order Lepidoptera; family Erebidae; genus Hypercompe; species Hypercompe scribonia. The sequence continues at coordinate 19,390,887 of OX438982.1, read as the reverse complement.
AAAGTTTGTATGGATTTCTGGTACTTTTACACGCAAAGTCCGTTCTACGGGTCTGGCTGAAATTTGGCACACAGATATATTATAGGCTAATTTTTGTCATGAAAAAAAAAAAATAATGTTCCCGTGGGATGAGTACCTGGCAACAACACCCGCAGTTAATACAGCGAATCGATTCAAATATTGTCCATGTGAAAATCGTCTAATAAGAAAAATCCGATAAACTGAGAAATACTCCTTATCGTATTTGGTAAACAATGAAACCATTAAAACGAAAGAGCTAGCAATTACTTTTATACCACTCAAAACATTGTGAAGTATGTGTTAAACATAGACTATATTCATGTATAGTGTTATTAACATTATTTTTTTTATATCACAATACAAATGCATATTTCAATAATAGTGTTTGTAAAAAGAAGGAACACATTATTTTTTTACTAATAAAGAGTTAACACAATTATCATCTAACCTATAAGTAAATATACAAAAACACATTTAGAGGACAAAAATAGTCGTTACATCACGAGGCGTTACGCTAACTTTTTTTTTGAAGTGATAACTTATGGGAGGGAAACACGTTACGTAACACGTCTGTCTGGTTTTCCTTTGACGCGAGCATACGACAGCGGCAGAAAGTCTCTTACTCTAACCCACAGCGCTAGTCGTATTTCGGACTTCGTATTTTTTTTTCTATGTGGAAAGTTGGATACCACTCATAGGCCACACTAGTACCCGGGGAACCGAAAATGAAATTTACGGGGATTGACCAATAATCTTATTAAATGAAAAAGAAAGAAGACGACATGCTTTTAACATTATTTATAATAATAATGTAAATAAATTATGTTTACTGTACATAGAAAGTTCATTACAGATAATGGGACTTGTCAGAATATCCGTCTTGTTACTGTAGTCAGGTCTAAAGTGTAACAAAATCGTAGAAATTAAAAAAATATCTGTTGTTACATTAAAAAAATATAGGTGAGGTACATTAAAAAAATCATCTCGTCTCGGGGACTGTCTCTCTTATCAAAACTTTGTCTATTGCTGCGAGGATTAGATAGAGTCGGAGAAGTTACAAGCTAACAAGAAGACAGTGTTTTATTTTTTATCTAATTGCTATTCTCAATACGTCTGGTCGTCTATATACCCCGCTAGACAAAATTACAAATCTGTGTCCAGCCTGGGAAATGAAGCAAACCAAAATGAAATATGTCGAGTTAAATCACAATATGTGACAAGTATATGATAAAAAAGTAATCATATTGTATCATAGATAAATGTTTTGGTGTTTAGGGTCAGATAAAAAAAGATAACGGATGAGTTATGATAAAAACAGCAGTCATCGCAAATGTAGGAATGTCCAATAATATTTCTATAATGGACGGCAATAGGCCGATGCAAGCGAGCAAAGCAAATATATATAAATACTAGCTTCCGCCCGCGACTTCTTCCGCGTGGAATAGTTACATAGGGCTGACGCTTACTTTAACCCAGGACTTCGTTTATATAGGTGAGTAAGGGAACAATTCTGTCATACATGATTTATGCGAAACGTTAACCGTTTACGCAGCGCAAACAGTGGAAGCTCTCAATAGGAACAAAGTCTCCCGATTTTGAAACATTCTTCATTGGTGCTCCGTTCCTATTGATCTTAGCGTGATGATATATAGCCTATAGCCTTCCTCGATAAACAGGCTATCCAATACAAAAAAAAAATTCAAAACCGATCTGTAGTTCCTGAGATTAGCGCGTTCAAACAAACAAAACAAACAAACTCTTCAGGTTTATAATATTATAATATAATACTTCCTGCATTACATTTGCATGAGGCGGACTTAATGCCATATGGCATTCTCTACCAGTCAACCTTTAGGTGGTTCTGTATCTAACATCGCAGGTACACGTGTGTCATTAAGAGAAGCAATGAGTTGGTAGTTAGAAGCAATAAATTACATTGAATTATTTAAGAAGAACAAAACGAAAAAGATAGTATTGATATACATATTTATAAATATGTATATCCTTTTATTTACATTATATCTCTGTGCCTATTATATTATATTCTTCACATAACACTACTTACTTCCATTACGAACTCTGGTTCCTGCATTATATCCGTTTTCTCTTTTCTCTCCTTTATTCCGCCTGAATAAAAATCTCCTATGCAGATTGGCGTAAGATAGGCTCTAAGCCATAAAAGGTTACGGTATTGTTAATTAGGTATAGACCCTAAATAAATAAGGAGAAAAACAGGAAGATGGCACAGCACAGTTGCGAATGCGACTGCTGTGCTTGGCGTTTCGAGCTCGTTTGCAGGTCGGTAATGTTTATATGATCTGAAAATATTTGGTTCGGCATTTGGGTGCTTTCTATGAATAATATGTATGTATTTACAAAAAAATGTATGTCTTTATACCAGTTTTTTAGTATCCCTAGTACAAATTCTGTTCAGTTTGGGACTAAATGGCGTTGTGTTGATGTGATAGAATATTTTACTTCAAATCCTTCCATTCTTTGGTACAAATATATTGATAATTCTTGCCTATATGGTATGGAAGATCCTGCAGCAATTCTATCACAAACGAATTCGACTCCCTAATATTTTGAAGTACAAAGACATAGCTTACACACATATCCTGTCACCAGGTATATTTATCGTGGGCGCTAAGCGCACCGCGTTCGGTACCTTCGGTGGAGTATTCCGGAACACATCAGCCACTGAGCTGCAGACTGCTGCCATGGCAGCATCATTGAAAGAGGCCGGTGTTGCTCCTGAACAGGTTGACACTATCGTCGTTGGACAGGTCATGTCGGTAAGTGATCCAAGATACACCTATGATACCTATAGATTTGAGCTCCAGACTATATGAAGCATGTCAGCCCCTAGAGTGCGTCGGTGCTGTATTTTGAAGATACGCAAATTTCTCACTACAAATACTGTTACGGCGCTGATTGGAAGAAGAAAAAGAAGCGACCAAGATCTGCGTTTGACTACGATTCGATTTTCTTAAACTCTTCACGGTACAGCTTAAGAAAACGCGCGAGTAATTATGACTTCCAATCCTCATAATGCACTGCAGGATTAAGTCAGATTTAGTTTCACATAAAAGTGTAATTGACTTGGGTATTGCAGGATTGCTACACTCACAGAGAAGTCAGTCTTATCTTTAGACTACCCGTCTACTTGCACTGTGAACTCCACTAATTGTTTCAAGGAAATAAGAAATAGAATTTACATAATATACTTGGGTATTAGGATAGAGTTATAGAAACATCTGAAATTTTAAAGACGACTCATAGCAAAAATTATTTTCTCTTACGTCAGGCATCTCAAACCGATGGTATTTATACGCCCCGTCACGCTGCGCTCAAAGCTGGAATTCCTAAGGAAAAACCAGTGTTGGGTATCAACAGACTGTGTGGTTCTGGTTTCCAGTCAATTGTAAATAGTGCACAGGTGAGTACCTATATTTATATATAGGTTATTTAGATATAGTACGTCTGCTTGCATATACTATTCTGTATTATGATATGATGAAAAAAATCATCAAAAGTTTGTTTGAGTTTACAATGTATCAGAAGAACTCCAATACACAGCTCAGTACTTACTTTTATTCCACTTTAAACACTTTCATCGGCCAACTAGCATAGTTTCGACTAGACAACTTACCACCTCGATGGTTTATCAGAACGACTAAGTGAGCTCCTGACTCAATCCCACCACTCTCAAACCTTTCACTAGAAGTTGTCACAAAAGAGTGACGGGGTCGAGTAGTGTTGCCATTTAAGAAAAATAAAACTACCCTCCATAAAACCATTACAAATGTGTGTCTACAACTGTAAATGAAGACTCAATGATTACTATTTTCTTAAGTTAATAACCTCACAAATCCCACACATGGCTGTCTGAATCCAAATAAGGCAGTCTGTGCTATGGTAACCAGACTGCTGATAATCATACTTAAATATCTCTAAATACATGCATCTTAAAGATAAATTACACCAAGACACAGAACAAATAATCGTGCTCCTTACACAAATATTTTTCTTGAGTGGGAATCGAACCCAGGACCTCCGGTTTAGCTGTCAGGGCCAGTAACCACTAGACCACTGTTTCCCATTTAGTGGTACGCGTACCCCCAGGGGTACGTGAGATTGCATCAAGGGGTACGCGAGCAATCCTTTAATTAAAATATTAAATCCTTAAAATCAATACCTAATGATTATTTAATCCTTCACTACCGACTCCTTAAAGTTATTTGTGGTCGAGTCATTTTCTTAATGTTAAATTAAATGTCACTTTTTACATAAGTGTTCTTAGAAACCTATTTTCAATAAACGCATTTTACTTTGACTTTGACTGAGGGGTACGCAAGTTCGAAGTCTTTCTTGAAGTGGTACGTAGAAAAAACTAATCGGGAACCACTGCACTAGACCAAAAGGCGCGAAGTAAATGGTATGCGGAGAATAAAAAGAAAAAGTAATGTAAGGCAAAAACTATCGCGTGATATCTAATAGCCACTTGCCTTAGTTATGCACGGGTATAACTCAACTTATATAATACTTTTTCCACGATTTCTATGTAAATTATAATTCATAAATGCATATTAGTAATGATTTTAAGTACGTCGGTTATGATAATTTAGTATTTTTCTTACCTTCCCCTGTCGTCAGACATACTCGATTCATCTTTTAAACATAAACGTACTTAACCATTGTCTACTTTTGACTTCTATAAGGTCTATAAGAGAATTCATCAACAGCCTTGAACAGTCCATTGCTCGTCCATAGGCTAGTGCTAGGCTAGTGCTTGTCCATAGGCCTCCTACCACGCTGGCCATACGGGGTGGTACCGGGTACTTCACAATGATGTTGCCCTGTGTAGTTTTTCCCCTTAGTCGCCTTACGACACTCATGGGATGAATAGGAGAGGTGACACTACGTATTCTTAACCCGTCACCACACGGAGAGCATTAGAAGTACTGATCAAAACATTACCAGTCTTGTGTGAGTTGATGTGAGGCCCTTAGTGCGAGCCAAGCGTATCAACCAATGCGGTCACTGTGACGATCGAGGTGATGTAAAATAAACTCACACTAGGCCTTCTGAATTCAATTGGATTTTCATTTTCTGCACACCATCAACATGTAGCCGACCGATAATCTTTTTTCTTTGTTCCTCCAATATCTCTCTCAATTTAAGAGCAAAACCGTTGTCAGTGGAGTAATCGGTATTCCTCCTGCGATCTGTTTGACCTCTTAATTCGCTACTCCCAATTTCTTCTTCGCTTGCTGTGTGTAAGTTAACCAATATATGGTCACATAATTACATATTATGTACTCTTGTTTTAACTGCTTTAGGACATCCTAACTGGTGCAGCTAAAATTTCTCTTGCTGGTGGAGTTGAAAATATGTCTCAAGCACCTTTCACTGTCCGAGGAGTAAGATTCGGAACTGCCCTAGGATCCAGCTACGCCTTCGAAGACACCTTGTGGGCTGGTCTCACGGACTCCTACTGTGGTCTCCCCATGGGTATGACGGCGGAAAAACTTGGTGCACAATTCGGGATCACCAGGGATGAAGTTGATAACTTTGCATTGCGGTCTCAGCAAAGATGGAAAGCTTGTAAGTATCTTAATAAACGTTATTGCAACTACTTAAATTATACCTGATATATGTGATGATGCACTCGTAACCGATTTCGGCCGTGATGTCCAATCTCAACGGTGACTAACCTGGAGATATTGTAGTGCACAAATCTGTGCGGCAACACAGATGCACTCTCTGTTTTCTCACTCTCACAATCTGATAGGACGGTTATCCGACACGACCGGGAAGAGATCAGACGCAGGGCCAACGGCTTTACGTGTTCACCGAGGCACGTGGGTTAAGACCCGATCTTCCGAACTCCGGATTGTTATTAATTATTTCTGTAGCCAGAAAACTGAAAAACACTTATTGACGCGACCCGGGAATTGAACCCGAGACATTTGATCGGTAGTTGCATGCGCAAACCGCTAGATCAACGAGATAGTTTTATATAAGATAACAAAAACTATGCAAATCTACTGAAATGTGTTCGTCTAGGTATGTACGTATTATATACTCGTATTATGATCGCGAAAACCTCATTCGGTTTTTAACACGCTTTTATTAGTTTGGGTTGTATCTATGTACGTATGTAACGGAATCTTTGAGCTTAATTTTCACTGGTTTCTAAAAATCTGATCAACTTGAAACTTTGCACACGTCTCAAGGACCGATGTCAATGCGATAATTTGATAATAGTTTTATGAGTTTGTCACAAACTAACAAATGAAAAATAAATAATAGTTTAAAAAGACACGCTTTTATTGCTAATCGAACTAAAAACTAGAAAATAATCTTCAATGACAAAGAGTCTAATATTACAGTAGTAGAAGATCGAACAATCAATCATAGTGAATCGCCTCAAAATAAAATTATAATAAAATTTAAGTTATTAACGGAATAATTCAATTCAGAGTAATATCGTTATGTCTGTGTTGCGTGTTTGCCCAGGGAACCAATTAGACGACACGTTGATTGTAATATTTAATAATGACTCAATTTTCTTAACATAAACTAAGGTTTATATACAATAATATTTGTATGTAATATGGACAGGTTTAGGTGGGGGTAACTAGGTTGTTTGCTTGTTTCTTAAATTGCTAATTTGACAATATATTATTTATGTTTCCTTATTTAATAATTTAGAATATTAAGAGTAGGTCAGCTGAGTAAACAATTTAATTTAGCGCGTAGCCGCGTACAGACCTAAACTATTATCATACTATGGCTTCGCCATAGATATTCCCCCTTTGAAGAAAAAAATTATTATACATGTAAAAAAATGTGGTGTGACTTTAAACCACGTTTGCATCTCTTATTATAGCCGTAAGCCTCTTCTTTTGATTTTCTTGGGCTTTCTTGGATTAACGGGGCTTGATGCTTTGCTGCATGTGGGATACTGCTGTTTATAGCTTGAATCTTTTCCATAGTAGGAGTCAACCCTTGGCTCGTTATATGATAACCGAGGAAATCAATCTCCGACTTGGCAAATTCGCATTTGTTTGTATTTGTTGTTATGCCGTTTTTATGTAGGCGCCTTTTTTGCCTTTTGTTGCCTTTTTCGCTTGCTACATATGTGAAATCGAGTAGCCTTGGAAGCGGGTACCTGTCTGGAACTGTTATTTTATTTAGTGCGCGGTATACTCCGCATGCTCTCCATTCACCATTCTTCTTCTTGACTAAATGGAGTGGCGATGCCCATTGGCTGCTTGAAGGACGGCATATTCCCATGTCCATCATCTCTTGGAATTCTTGTTTTGCAATCCTGTGCTTGAAGGATCGAACGGATGCAATGTTTGCTCTCGCTAATTCGGCAGGCGTTTCCAGACCTGTTTTTTTATCGATCAGCTTTTTTCCGTGTTTTTATGTAGGCGCTTAAACACCTCTTCTAAGTGTTCATAATGCTCCCGAAAATTATTTTTCTTGTCCGCAATAAATATGTCGTCGACATATATAAATACGTAGTCCAAGTCTCTGAATATAGAGTCCATAAATCTTTGGAAAGTCTGTGCTCTGTTCTGGAGCGTGCCAGTGCCAGAAGTGAGTAGTTCCAGTGAGTCGGAACTGAGTGCCGCAAGTTCCAGTGAGTCGGAACTGAATGCCGTTAGTCCCAGTGAGTCGGGGCTGAAGTCCGCAAATCCCAGTGAGTCGGGATTGTATGCGGTGCGCGGTGCTGCGGTGAAGTCCCCAGTGAGTCGGGGCGGTTACTGCGTAGTGGCTGGTTGCTGCGTAGACGGGAGAGAGATGCTCTGCTTACATGGACCGTAGGTGCAGTGTGCTGTGCCTAGACGCTGATGAGGCCGTAGGGTAACCAGGCTGGAGCGCGCGCTTCCTGCGTGTGGTATCCCTGTTGAGGCCGAAGGTTGCTGGCTGGCTGAGACTTGATTTGGTGTCAGAAGTGGGATTGTGTGAGGGTAATTGTGTTGAGTGTATATCCACCAATGAATCTACATATCTTGTGTGAGGGTAATTTATTGTGTTGAAACGTCGGTGTTCGCTCTCTTCGTGGCCGTTCATTAGACGTTCCCTGATGGTGGAGTACTTATTTTCGCTGGGCGGGTTAGTTAAAATGTCACTAACCTGATGGACGACCTCTTTTGGTAATTTGGATATTACCATGTTATATTTGTAATCTTCGCCCTGTTTTTGTGGTGCTATTATTGCTTCAAACTGGACGAACCATAAACGTGGCGAGTCTGTCCAAAATTGCGGTAGTTTTTCTGTGACCGTGATAGCAGCAACTGATTCGCACCCAGTGTCGCCTCTTGAAGGAGTTGTTGGTGGAGCCATTTTTGGGATGCGATAATTTCGTAATGCTACTGATTTCTAGATTCACTGCTGAACACCATATAGGGTTCCGGTCGTCCCGGTATTATATCAGCACTAGATACCAATAGATCACGTCGGGGTCACCAATTGTTGCGTGTTTGCCCAGGGAACCAATTAGACGACACGTTGATTGTAATATTTAATAATGACTCAATTTTCTTAACATAAACTAAGGTTTATATACAATAATATTTGTATGTAATATGGACAGGTTTAGGTGGGGGTAACTAGGTTGTTTGCTTGTTTCTTAAATTGCTAATTTGACAATATATTATTTATGTTTCCTTATTTAATAATTTAGAATATTAAGAGTAGGTCAGCTGAGTAAACAATTTAATTTAGCGCGTAGCCGCGTACAGACCTAAACTATTATCATACTATGGCTTCGCCATATCTGTATATAATCTTTTTTTCCTTAAGTCTATAAAAAAGTGTTTTAAGAAGATTTTGGTATAAATCTTTGACCTAAAATCCCCCTCGGCTTTCGTGATGTTTACCTGGTTGAGTACTTTTCAATGATTCTTCTTTCCCATAGCTAACGACGCTGGAGTATTCAAGGCAGAAATCGAGCCCTTCACCTTAACGATTAAGCGTAAAGAGGTCCAAGTAGCAGTTGACGAGCACCCTCGCCCGCAGACCACGATTGAGGGTCTGAAGAAACTGCCTCCTGTATTCAAGAAGGAGGGCCTTGTTACCGCTGGTACTGCTTCAGTGAGTTCTCTTGTTTATTACTTTCTTTTCTGATCTACTTACAGAAGAATATCCAGCCCTAAGCTTTCTTAAAAATGGCTCTTCGGTTATGTGTTCATCATCATCATCACACTATCGCAGTCCACTGCTGGACATAGGCCTCTCCCATTACACGTGACTCTGATCAATGTTGGCCTTCCCGCATCCAACTCTTGCCAGCCATCTTGCGTACTCGTAAACCGTCACTTCACCTGACCTGTGGTCGTCCCACATTACGTCGAGTTGCGTGTTAAGTTATTGTATTTTAATATAAATTCAATTATGAAAATGATTGTTTTTGTACGTAATAATCTGAATACTTTTAAATTGTAAGTAATTTAAGTAGTTAATTTGACTTTCGGTTTAAACATAAATTTTATGCAAGTATTACAAATTGATGATTTATCTAACTTCCGAAAGTCGGTAGAACATTTCATGAATGCCGAATTTATTTATCGAGTAACCGATAAATATCGTATTATGTTTTAATATCTGTCTGGCTGCGCGGCATTACCAGCGGTTTATCGAATATGTTACCATTTTTTGCTTACCCCACGGGAATATAACATCTCTTTTTATGTGTATATTCAATATATCAACTACCTCCATACCATATTTTTATCCACATCATCATCAATAGTCTTTAACAGTCCATTGCTGGACATAGGCCTCTCCTTAACAAGGAAGTTTTGGCCTACTATACCACGCTGGTCAGATGGGTTACTATAGAGTTTGTTACAAGTTTTTATTCCCTTAGTCGCCTTTTACGACATCCGAGGGAAGAATAGGGATGGATGATACAATTTGGCCTCGGTAATATTAGAATGGTATTCAAGATTCATTTCCTTTTTACCCAGCTGTCACTAATTTGTCCAAACACCTCAAATCACAAACTTAGAGAAATTTCTCTTGTCAAAACTTACCAAAATATAATAGGAATGATCTTCTTCAGGGTATCAGTGACGGTGCTGGAGCTATTCTTCTCGCCAGTGAAGAAGCTGCTAAAGGGTTAAAACCCCTCGCCAGGCTCGTGGGCTGGTCTTACGTAGGAGTAGACCCTAGCATCATGGGAGTTGGACCGGTACCAGCTATTGAGAACTTGCTCAAGGTCACCAAAATGACGCTGAATGACATTGATCTCATCGAGGTAAGGTTAATGCTAATAACGAAATATTTTAGGGTTGTATAATAGATTTTATATAATGGCCATGTTACAATTTTAAGCAAGAGAAGCTTAAAAATTGAACAAAAAGCAAAACACGTATTTTTTTGTCTCTCTTACCTCTCCTATTAATGAAAATTAAAATATTTTGGAAGATAATAAAATAAAACAGACGAGCGCCTATTGCCATATATTGGACTACAATCTTTAAAATATATAATATCCTCACACATTTCACACACAGGGCCGTCTGCTTCCAAACTAGGCAATATAGCTTGCTCTATGTGACAACTGTCACAAGTGTCATTTTAGAACTTCGAGGTACACTTCATTTGTGATAAAACTGACACGTAAAGAATGAAAATATGAACCGGTGAACACGTTCGCCGGGAGGGGCTTACAAGGTGGTGTATGTGCACTCCCCAGGTAGAGAAGAAAATAATTTTTAAATTGTTGCAGAAAAAAGTTAATTTCATAGGTAAAGACCTAGCATAATTCTGTATTTTAGATTGATTAATACTATCTATGAATGTAGATGCATCCCCTGAAAATTATTCTAGCGAAGCCTATGTAGATGATATAAAATAAAATCCGTAGTTAAATGTTAATTCGTCGGTTTCGTAGTCACCTTTCATAGAGATGAAGCTGTATTTTAAAGACTAAAGTTGTCTAATGAGGTCTTAAAATTGACAGATCAACGAAGCCTTCTGCGCTCAGACCTTGGCTTGTGCCAAGGCCCTGAAGCTTGATATGGAGAAGTTGAACGTTAATGGAGGAGCAACTGCACTTGGACATCCTCTTGGTGCTTCTGGATCACGTATCACGGCTCATCTGGTGCATGAACTGAGGTATGGATGCTGAGAATTCAAATCAAGTTTTTTTTATTTCAGTTGCAGGTAACCTTTTGTTCCATCTGATGAAAAGATGATCTCATACTTCTTTTTGTCATAGTATAGAGTGCAACCGAAGAGAGAGTTCATCAAAGACACCAATTTAATCAAGATTTCATGTTATATCGTTATGTACTTTGGCCGCTTATTGTTTAAAAATATTTTTGTGTTTATGAATTCCCTCTATCAGTCTGTTATCTTTATCATAGTATCAAAGGTTCAAATTAAATGATTAAATCGACAACAATAAAAATTATTGTAATTACTTTTCAGCTTAACGCATTTTCCAATCTTTATTCAAATTGTTTTTTTTTTAATCCAGACGCCGTGGACTCAAGCGCGCCATTGGCTCGGCGTGTATCGGCGGGGGACAGGGTATCGCTCTAATGATCGAATCTGTCTAAACGTGAACGAATGCATGAATTGTGAATGAAAGAATGAGATGCTATTGCTGTCATATTTAAATGGAACTGCAAATTTTAATGACAGTAGCAATTGTTTTTCTAAATGTCAACTTTACGTAGGATAAACAATTTTTATAAACCTGTAAATTGTTAATGATGTAACTCTCTGTTGTCCCATAAATTAGTTTCTTTTTGTCAACGAGAGATTAGGGAAGTAAATTCCCTTTGATTTAAAAGCTAAGCTTTGTAAATAGGTAAATAAGTGTAATCATTATTATATTGTATGCTATTATATTTTTCTGGTTTTTTATAGAATTATATTTTAAGATGAACTATTAACTTTTGAAAGTTATTAAATCATGTTACATAAACATTGTTATTTTATTTATCTATGTGTACATATATTATGTTTTCCGAACAAAATGTATGAAGGTTTATGAAGGTGCTGACGCAACAAGCTGTTGTTTGAGAAAAATGCAGGTAGGTAACATTTTCTTTTTGATGGTTGGTCCCAATCCCATTCAAGCTTCGATAAGCACATATTTAGGATGCCAAAACGTTATGCACTTTGCTAAGAGAAAGTATAACACAATTTTCATTTTTTTTTTGGTGCTGTTAACATCGTCGGTAAGAATAAGAGTTATGAGAAAGCAAGAAACAAAATCAGTTCTAGTGTGGAGACCGCGTCTCGGCAAACGTAGTATAAGGTCCCCCCAGGCCAGGTGGAGTGACGATCTCGGCAAGATGGCTGGCAGGATTTGGATGCGAGAAGCCCAAAATCGATCAGAGTGGCGGGTAAGCAAAGAGGCCTGTGTCCTGCTGTGGACTGCGATAGGCTGATGATGATGATGCAGAAACAAGGTTTTTAGGTGAACACAACTGTAGGTATATTAATGCTGCTCAATCAAAATTGCACTATTGTGTTAGTGCAAGATACGTTGTTCATTTCAATTCTTTGCAGTGTATAGCTTGGTACTGTTCTGTGAACATGGTAAGACGTAAAATTTATAACGAAACTAAATTTAAACTCGAACTTCAGGTAGGAACAGCCAAAAAATACATATACACACAGAGTAGGCGTGGCCCGCACACGAACCAAACGTAGTCGGTGTTCTGGGTAAACGGAGTTTAATCTTATCTCTTATCTATGGTATATTTATCTATCAAAGTTATTTTTATTATTACGGAATTTTATGATATGGATTAAGTTTCTTAATATGTTATTTAATAGAAATAGTATATCAGATAATGATGTGAATATCTAATAGATATTCAATTATTGATATTGTAAGGATAAAGACAATAACTACATAATGTAAGGCTCAAAATCTAATCAGAATGAATTATGTGCTTGGAAGAGTACCGTGACACTCTGTATCCGTCACCACACATCCCCATCTTCGCAAAGCTATAAAAATGATCTCGTATACCAATACTGATGTCAGTCGGCGTACATTCGTATACAATATTTGTTTAAAATATCTATTGTTGAGATAAGATTGACGCTCAAGGTGACGGAACTTACTTACGGACTTTTATTTTTTAAATGTGGTAACCCCATTGGAGTCGCTACTGAGGTTTTTAGTGACGTTATGTGGAAAAATCGTACCGCCTGAAACATACTGTGTACCTTACAGCGTTTACAACAATTATTGTAAGCTGTGCTAAAAGGAGAAATGGATTTATTATACAGGGATAGCCAAGAATTCGTTAACATTTGAATCTAACATCCCGCGCAAACAAATGTCGCATCTAGAACTATCCTCAATAGACTTCTTTTTATGGGGTTATTTGAAGAATCGTAACTACATCAATAAACCAAAAACACTACAAACTAAAAGAAAAAATCAGCGTAAAGATGTCGGGGATCTCGTAGTCTCTGCCGACGAGTATTCGAAAATTTCAGTGCTCGTTAAGAAGAGTGCAAACGTCGAGACGGTGGTCATTTAGAAGATTTAATGTTTATATAAACAATTTTTCTAATATATCATATGGTTTTTTATACGATTTTTACAAATGTTAACTAACCCCACCCTGCATTTAAAGGATCACCTCTAATACCTTACCGTTAAGAAACTTAATCTGCTATCATCAGCTCATGTTAATAACTTGAAAGAACAATCAAAAATTAAAGTCTATACGTATGTGTGATATTGAAATTATCACCTTCTAACCCCTGACTGTTAAGGGGTTTTACTTTCTATCATTACTTCACCAGAATAACTTAAAAAGCATAGACGTCGACAAGATAGGTGCAGAAAAGAAAATATATAGAAAAATACATATTTTTGACTCATTTCATAAAAAATACTATTTCATAGGTAAATATTTATTTTAATTCTATATTTTATATTGGTTTATTGTATGTGTGGATGTAGATGCACCCCTCTAAAAATTATTCTACCAACGCACATGCTTAAAAGAATACAACTAAAGGTCTAAATACTGATAGTATCAGACACAAATACTTCAATAACTTTAGAAAATAAATAAAAGATATGACACGTGCCTATAAGATTTGAAATTTGTCCTCGAAACATCATCAGATCCTGACATGGTGAAAAACGAACCATCTCGGAAGTATATCCTTTCGAATACAAAAAATAATTTTCAAAATCAAACCACAATTGACGGAGCAATCGGTGAAAATATGTTAAAAAGAAATATATTCAGTGGCACATAGATCTAACTTAGTTAGGGGGTACATACGTTTTAAAAACAATTTAAAGATAATACATTATTCCTTTCGGTAGGTAGGCAAAAAAATTCAAAGAACAAAAGTTATATATCATTATTCGGCAAATTTAATATTCCAACTAAGTAGAAAGATTTAGAAAGATACTTAGATTATGTCATTGTATGAAATAATTATCACACAATGACACAATCTAAAGTGTATTCATAACGAAGTCTGTTAAAATTCCAACCCGACGATGCGATAAGTCCAAGAAATTATCATAACAGGCAGATACTGTTTGTGTGTTGACGCGTGTGTGTAGTTTTGCAAAATGGCCGTCGCTATTAATAAAGGTACATTTTCTCATTAAATATTACTTCTTCACACAATAATATTATTTTAATACAGCTATAACAATGCATTTTATCATTTATATTAAAAGAGACGATTAATATAAAATGATTTTAATTAAAAAGATGATTTTTGTTATTAAAACATGTTTGTGCTCTAAATTCTAGAACGCTAGTAGATATTTTTTGTACAGATTGCTTAATAGAACTTCTTTATATCACAAATTGATTTACTTTGCTATGTTTTGAAAACACGCTATTCTAACTTTATAACACTTTCACACAAGATTCCACGTCCGGTAGCAAGGTCAAGCAGTTTATTTACATATTTTGTGCATACTACAGGTAGGTAGTCAAATATGAACACTTGTTGTTCACAAAAAAGATACTTTATTTAAGAATACAAGTTTTTAGCAGGACAGTATGTCACTGGCAAGATGGTACTAACAGAATGAACAGAATGACCAGAATGAATCATCTAATTCTTAAACTTAGCTTACATACTGGATTACAGTGTGTGTGTGTGCTTTCCGTGTGATGGGACCCACGGGTAGCTTCTTGGTACATGGTAATTAATTTAATGTGTTTGGTCTACATTAGTTTTATGATGATTATACTAAATCGGGGTAGGTGTCAAATTGCTAATCGACAGCGTTGGTGGCGTGATGCGCCCTTAGTGTACTAACACAGTTCTGAGTATGGGGTCGGAATGCATAACTCCTCCCTCCGTAAGTTCAAAATCATCATCCGATTTATGAGGCTGTTGATTTTGTCCTTTGCATAACAATACATTTTTATATTTATACAGAATTACAAATAGTACAAAGGTAAGTATTAAGTAAATGATTAGACTCCATAAACTAACGCTATGCACTTTCACAAAATGACTTTCAGTATCTAGCACTTCACTTTTCCTGCTTAAAACGTGTGATAAGAACTGTAGATTTTCCAAGTCGATGTTATCTAAGTTGATTGGTTTCTTCAAGACATCCAGAGGAGTGACAATTTTAGGCCAATGTATATTAGGTGTGCTTGTATATATGATTTCGCCTGCTTGTACACGACGCTTGCGTAGAGTAAGTTTTTCGATCTTGATTTCACATTTATTATTTATGGTTACTATGTATGTACCCATAATATCATGTTGGCTCATGTCGTTCTCGCAGATCTCGGTGAGAATAGTTTGACGACCCGTAAATAGTATCCACGAGTCTGGCTGTATGGATTTCAACTTAATGTCTTCTGCTTCGACTGATAACGGGGAACATGATGTTATCCTAGTTGAAAACTTCATTAAGTCTTTGATGCACTGACTTTCGTCTTCAAACGAGATGTGGTTTTCATAGCACAAGAATTTTCCTTCGTCGACTTCTTTGCACGGCTGAGAAAGTGGTAAAGTTTTCGACCCTTTTGTAAGGATATAGGGATGTTTCGGGATAATTAGGAATGTACGGTTTGGACCAGAGTTGTACATTGGGAAAGGGTGTAGTCTATAATATCCAAACACATCTAATTGGACTGTTGGAACTGACATGATAAATGTTATCTGTTTGCCCTTTACATAGGCTTTTATATTTATGCAATTTTCTATATTAATCAAGTTGTCCTTAGTGACAGGAAAAACTAATCTGTCGGTTTCCTCGATTTCTTTAAGGATGTTAAACAGTTCATCTGAGTCCAATATAGATTGGTGTAATACATTTAATCTACTAAATGCTACAGCAGTTTCCACTTCATCCAATCGTGTTAATATTATTTGAAAATTATGAATTATTAAATTAAACGTCTGCAAGACAAGATCCTTGCTTCTTTGATACTGGGTCTTATTTAAAATTTCTTCTATTTCCCTGATAGTTTTATCTAGTACAATAAAGTTATTTCTTGTGGAATTCGTTAACTTAACAAAAGTATCAACTATTTCGGCAATTAAAGTAATCTTATTGACAATTGCGCTTTGTTTTGATTCTATTTTGTTAATCAAATTGTCATATTTCAAGGCATCTTCATTATCTAGGTTGCCTGTGATTGCTTTTATTATAGATCCAAGGGGATCAATGATACCTCTCTTTATTCTAACGTTAGGAACTAATTGATTATATCTTTCTATAGTTAAATTCATTAAATATTGGGTTTGTAGTTCAGCGTCTACTATATTATCGTCTAAAATGTATATGTTTAACTTATCTTTTATATAGCTAATGATTTGATTATATTTTTCTATATTATAGTTTAAACTATTACTCACTAATTCTAGATCTAATACTTTATATATGTGCCAATTATAGAGGCTTACAAATGCTTGACCTTCTTTTACGGGAAGAACCCCTGGATTTTCTTCAATCTTTTGAAGTTGAAGGGCGCGGGTTGTTTGCGTCGCTATCATCAGGACGAACCTGTGAAGGACGTTTAACATCTTTAACGGGTACTTTAGTATTTCTATTTTGTGTTTGCACTTTTACTGTGTTTCTGTTTACGTCATCTGTGACTACTGCCTTTTGGTATCGCGGTTTATCTTTACTACGGCGGGTATTAACGCCTTTGATAAATACTTTATCACCCGGTTTAATATTGAAGTTGGTCTCTCCACCATGTTTTTGTTTAGTTTTAACCTTAGATTGTAATATTTTATCTGTTAGATAATTATACAAATATTTTGTGCGTTTAACGTGTGCTCTCACTAGTTGTTGGGTGTAATTTCTATCGAAGTCTACATCGAATATATTCGAGGAGTCGGTATGACCAAATATAACTTCGAAAGGTGTAAGACCGGTTGTTGAATGTATCGACGGATTATAAGACATAATAGAGTATGTCATTACTGAAACAGGGTCAGTAATTTTTCTTTCGTATTTAGCAAGTCGGTAAATTTCTAGAATTGTGGAATGGAATCTTTCCACTAATCCCATAGAGTTAGGATTATGTGGTGTCCCTATATGTAAATTTATTTTATAAAAGGTTAACATTTCTTTTAATAAGCTATTATTAAATTCAGAACCTGGGTCTGTGCTGATTTTTGTAGGTACTCCGTACAATGAAAAATACTTTAGCAATGCTCTAATTATTTCTGGGGTAGATCTATTACTAATTTCAAATGCTTGTCCCAATTTGCTAAAAGCATCGATAATTGTTAAAAAATAGTTTCCTTCGATTGAGAAGGTATCCATAAATAATTCTTGAAAAGGTTTTGTTTGCGTTTGCGTTAACTGTAATTCTGGTTTTAAGGGTTTTCTATCGTATTTCATACGTTTACAAGTTTCGCAAGAATTTATAATGCTGGCTACTATTTGTTCTAAATTATTCCAGAAATATGTACGTTTTAAATGTGCCACGGTTTCCTTGATGCCACGATGGCATGTTTTCCCTACACGATACTTTAGAACTATGTCTCGTTGTTCAGTTTCATCCTCCACGTATACTACTCTTTCTGTACATTCATATATTTGAATGGAATCCTTTTTAAATATTTCTATGATTACGTTTATAAATAATTTACGATGGCGTTTATCTTCGAAATAAATGAAATATTTTATTTTAGGGCGAATATATTCTTTAAGGAAATTCTTTATTAGTGTTGTATTATTTATAGGCATGTGTACTTCAAGTACTTTTTCTTTATCTCTCGAAAGATTCTTAACCGTAGTTTCGTTTCTATTCCAAGTATACACTAATATTTGATTTGGCTTGGTATCAATTGCTTCGTGCTATATAGGAATACCTGAGGAATCCCTATTTTCCTCTGAATGTACCGTTCCTATCGATGAGTTTGGCTTTTCCGATGCGGTAAGCGTTACGCTACTAACGGAAGGTATAGAATAATTAGATTTATAGTTAGGCGGACTTAAACTATTTTCATCATCTGAAGAAATAAGAATTGGATCATTTTGTTCTCCAGTGTTTACTATCATTGATATATCATCATCCAATGCATTTAACTTTATACGCGACAGTGCATCTGCATTATTATTCTTTTTACCTGGTTTATACTCTATCTCATAATCGTATTCAGCTAATCTAAGTCTCCATCTTGTTAATCTACTACCTGGTTCCTTAAAAGATTGAATCCATGCAAGAGGTTTATGATCGCTCAATATTTTAAATTTAATCCCATATAGATATGGTCTAAAATGTTTACATGCCCAAACTATGGCTAAAAGTTCCTTTTCTATTGTACTATAACGAGTTTCGGCGTCATTTAAAGTTCTACTCGCGTAAGCAATAGGTTTATCATTACCTATAGGGCCTTGCGATAGTACTGCACCGATCGCAAAGTTTGATGCGTCAGTGGTTAGAAGGAATGGTTTACTAAAGTCTGGAAACTGTAATAATGGGGCATTAGTTAATAGTTCTTTACATTTTTCGAATGAATTTATGTATTCCTTAGTTAGATTAACTTTATTCTTTTTCTTTAAACAATTCGTAAGTGGTTGAGTTATTTTAGAGAAATCTTTAATAAACTTACGATAATAACCTACTAGTCCTAAGAAACTTTTTATTTCCGTAGGGGTTTTCGGTAATGGGAAATCTAATACTGCCTTTATTTTATCATTATTTGGCTTTAATCCGTCTTTGGATATTGTATGGCCTAAGTATAGGACTTCTTTTCTTAAAAATTCGCATTTGTCTAACGTAACTTTTAAATTAGTTTCTCTTAATCTATCAAATATCTTTCTAAGTTTATTAATGTGGTCTTGTAAACTAGTTGAATATACTATTATATCATCTAAGTACACGAGGCAATGTATTCCTTGCAATCCTCTGAGTACGTTGTCCATAGCCCTTTGAAATGTAGCAGGGGCTGTTTTTAACCCAAAGGGCATTCGAGTAAACTCGTAATGACCTGATTGAGTAGTAAACGCGGTTTTAGGTTGATCGGCTTTATCTACTTCTAACTGATGGTAACCACTAGCTAAATCTATCGTAGAAAAATAGGAAGCATTCCCTAATCTATCAAATAAATCTGAAATATTTGGTAATGGGTACTTATCGTCTATCGTTATTTCGTTAAGCCTTCTGTAGTCAATGACCATACGAAACTTTCGTTCGCCGGAGGCATCAATTTTTTTTGGTACAAGATGTACAGGGGCGCTCCATGGGGAGTGAGACTCTGTAATAACATTGTTTTCTAATAATTTATTTACTTGTTTCTGAATTTCCTCGTTTTGAGCTATAGGATGTCTATATGGACGGATATATATAGGATCTTCATTCTTAGTCCTAATCTTATGTTTAACTTGATTTGTAAAAGAAAGAGGGATCTCCTCACAGTGAAATATATCTTTATATTCCTCACATAGATTTGTTATGTAGGATTTTTCTTCATTATTTAAATGATCTAACCTTAACTTAGATAGATTACTTTGTAATATTTCTTCTATATTTAAATCTAAACTATCAGTATTATTAGTGTAATTAATATAACAAGATTCGTTTTTTAATTTAATAACATCCATAGGCCTATCAAACGTGATGGTTATATATTTTTGTGTTGTGTTTTGTATGACTGTTTGAGCAAACGAGTCTACACAATTTACAAAAGCGTCAGGCATGCGTACGCCTGGATAGAATTCGATTTTATTTAAAATAGCACTACCGTTTTTTAAAATTGTTGGGATTTTTACTCTTGATTCTGAACGTGGTGGTATTTTTATTTGATAAAATGGAGTATACCATATAGGAATGTCTACATATTTAGTTTTTAACACTTGACTCTTCATGTCAACACTAGCTTCTAACTCTTTCAATAGATCAGTACCTATAAGACCATCATATACTGAGTCTACGTCGTAAATAAAAAAGGTATGTTGAATATTAGTATTAAAAGTTTTAGTTAACGGTATGTGTATCGCTTCATTATGCTTGCTACGACCATGAGTACTAATTACTTCGAATAGTTTACTTATTTTATATTTAGAGAAAAACTGATTTGCCTTCGCGGGGCTTATAAACGAACGAGTGCTACCTGTATCAATAAGAAATATAGAGTCTATCTCTGGTAGCTTAATATGAGGTAGTCTTAAGGAATTATTATAATTTAAATTAATTATTTCGGTGGATTTTCCTCGGAGGCTTCTATGTGAAAATTTGGGGAAACATTATGATGATTTAGTTCATCTTGTTCTAGCATATATAAATCATTTTGATCGTGGATCATATTATTTCTTACGGTTCTCATTGAGACATCTGCATCATGTTTAGGTGGCGGTCGATTAATGCCAAATTTAAACTGCTGATTCGGGTTTGGTCGGAAAAATCCTGACTGTTTATAGTTGTTCAACGCTCTCGGAAACTGAGGTTGACTACTACCTATCTGCCTATTATTGAAAGTATTAAAATTAGGTCTATAGCCTTGAGGCTGTGGTGTAGTGAACCTATTATTATTCGGTACAAAGTTCGGCCTAAACTGTGGCGTTATTTGCGGTTTATTTTGTGGTATGTTAAATTTAAATGGTGTTGAAGGGACGTTAGGTTTAAAATTATTATTAATACCTCCTTGTGAATTGGGAGTTATTTGTTTAGGTTTATAATTCTTTAAATTGTATCGTGTTTGGAAGTTTACTTCCTCAGTTACGACGCTCAAAGCTACTTCTAAATTAGTGCATTTATTTAGCCTTACAAAACGCAGTAATTCTTCGGGTAAATTGTATAGGAAAACATTTAACGCGGTATTATTATAGATTATATATTTAGCTGCTTTGATACCCTCGTCGGTTAAAAGGTTTACCTTGAAAATTAAGGAACTTCTTGTATTCTGTATCCTATGACATAAGTCAATGTAAGATTCGCCGTTTTTTATTTTAATATTTTCTAATTCTATGGCTATGCAAGCCTCGGATCTAGGATCACCGAAATGTTGGACGAACAACTCTTTCAATTGTTCCCAGCTTGTGACGTTTTCTCTTTCGCTGACTAAAATTGCGGCTTTACCTATTAATCTACTCGCAATGCAATGGTATAGATATGTTAGTTGAGCGGGATTATTATCCCCCCTAAAACTATTTATAACATATTCACATTTATTAAAAAATAAATTAAGTAATTTTTCATCTCCGTCGAATCGCGGGATGATATTTTGGATCTCTTTAGGAATCAACTGGATCTGATTCATAATGAATTATTTAACAATTACACAATAATTAAAATTTAGGGCCAATAAATAACTAATACGTAACTAGCTATGTTTGTCTAGAATACGCGGCTTAATATTATCTTGTAATTCGGCGATTTTGACCAACTTTACAAGAACGTTTATTTGACGAGATTTAGTCCAATTAAACGTAAATAATTATGGGTGGTAAGACATAGAAAGGAGTAGGGTAAGGGTTTACTCACATTACGCTTCTCAGTTCCATGCTGATTCTGTCTTCTTGTCGAGTGCTCGTTGACGAATTTATTTGGTAGGTTCTTGCGGATATGTCGTCTAGGCGTTAAGTACTAAGTTACGACCGATTTTTGTGTACGAAAACGAAGACTTTTCGCGACTTTAAATATCCGACCCGGCTGCGCCAGTCAAATATGAACACTTGTTGTTCACAAAAAAGATACTTTATTTAAGAATACAAGTTTTTAGCAGGACAGTATGTCACTGGCAAGATGGTACTAACAGAATGAACAGAATGACCAGAATGAATCATCTAATTCTTAAACTTAGCTTACATACTGGATTACAGTGTGTGTGTGTGCTGTCCGTGTGATGGGACCCACGGGTAGCTTCTTGGTACATGGTAATTAATTTAATGTGTTTGGTCTACATTAGTTTTATGATGATTATACTAAATCGGGGTAGGTGTCAAATTGCTAATCGACAGCGTTGGTGGCGTGATGCGCCCTTAGTGTACTAACACAGTTCTGAGTATGGGGTCGGAATGCATAACTAGGTAATGCGTGTTTAATAACAGGAAATCTGTTTTTTTTTTAATTTCAGCACTCTATAAATAGAAAATACAATTTAAAGCAACAGCATTAGTGTTTTTCACAATTATATGTAAATTATAAAAATTATAATTACCGTTTATATAATATATTACATTTCAAATAGATTCGTTTTCACGCAGTCGGATTTTGTTCTAACTTTATCTGACGCCGTTATAATATGTAATATATACTTACTGCAGAGTTTTAACTGTATTCTTATATGGTCAGCGACCAGCCGTATGTCTGACGCTAACCTTCGTTAGACAAATAATCATTTTTAAACCTGACAAAGGTAAGAGATAAATAGGATAATAGAACCTCCTATGCGATAAAATAGATAAATAAATTGAGGAAATTAAGGTAATGAATACCTCAAGTCTAAGATGTTAAATGGGACTAACACTTTAGTAGTTCTGAGAGGTTAGGCCTACACACCTGCACTACCAAACAGTGATTGAAGACTTCACCAGTCCAAAGTCATCAGTTAAATAAGCGTCTAGAAAATACTTGTTTGTACATCACATTACAGAAAATCGATGTTATGTCTTCTCTACACTACACGCGAAGTTGGACAATGTTAGACTAACACAGAATAGTGCACTTCGGCTTACCTCGTCAAACTTTGGCGACTTTCTAGAGTACTTCGCCGAGCAACGCCGTCCAACTTCACGAGTAGTGTAGGAGGCATTAAAGACAAATTTGTTTCATATTTCATTGGTATAACAGGAGGGCTTAACGTCGTATGTTCCCAGGGCTCATTTGATTGAGAACTGTCTGTACTTATCAAAGTACTCGTATACTAAAAAGAAAATCAACTAAATTATTTAATATGCACATTTTAAATATAGATACATAGTCTGATTAAAGTTCATTCAGTGTTTCTATAGAAGGACAACGCTCAAGATAACAATTGACGTTGTTGTTGACGTTATATTATTTTGTCAACAGGTTTATCCCTGTAGGCATTTAGGTTGTACACGTTGAGATATTGAACCAATATCATTGATAAACGATATTATATCCACTAGACTCAGTCAGAGATAGCAGGTTTTTAATAAATAAACTCCGGAAACTGATCGCTTTTTTACCAGGGTAAAATTTTCGACATTAATCTGAGAAGGTATCTACAATTTTTTTACGGTTTCATTTTGCAAACACACTAATAATGTGAGCAAAATGTTAACTACAAGATAAATGGGAGATGAAAGACAACAGATAACTCTTTTGGCGCGTTAAGGAAAAATGATCAGAGTAAATTTTTACGATGCGCGCGCACACTGTCACGAATAACAGACTCCATGAAATTAGCTTGTCAACATTTTAGTTTTGAGGTTATGCTTATGTTGGTACAAAATTTATTTAACTAGATACTTAATTCAATGTATTAAATACCTTTTCTTCTATTGTTAGTGTTAGTTTCTCTACCAACATAGGATAACGCGATGGATAAAATTTTTAGAAAGATTTTTATCTTGTTACGCCAAAGAAGTATAAATTCTTACGTGCGTACATAAGTACCTCTGCCTCCTTTTGGGGATACAGTTGTGAGTTTATGCACCTACCATTACGCTAATAACGATCATTTCAAAAGAAGCATTTAAAATCTCTAAAGTAAAAGAAATTCATTTTACGTTTAAATTATTTAAATAAAATAATGATTGTATTTCAGACTTTTTTCATAAATAAACCTATTTAACAAGTTTTTAAACGCTGTTATTGTACAATTAAAATTCTTTTGTATTAACTACGGGTATAAGATCGCCGATCCCACAATCTTTAAAGACCAAAGTAAAATTTGACCAGTGCGTTTTACTTTTCATGACATACGCAGCCGAGACGTGGACACTCACCATTGGACTGGTCCATAAGTTTAAAGTAGCTCAGCTTGCGATGAAGCGTGCGATGCTAGATATTTCTCTGGCTGATAAAATTCGTAACGAGGTTATTCGACGGAGAACTAGAGTAACTGACGTTGCATGGAGAATCAGTATGCTGAAGTGGAAGTGGGCCGGCTATGGCTCCAGACGAACCGTTGGTCGCTGGAGCCGAAGTGTACTAGAGTGGATACCACGATTCGGCAAACGTAGGGCGCCCTGCGGCGCGATGAACCGACGAGTTGAAGAAGGTGGTTGGTATCGGATGGATGCAAATTGCCCAAGACCGGGATGGTTGACGTTCCTTGGGGGAAACCTTCGTTCAGCAATGGGCAGCGATAGGTTGATTGATTGATTGATGATAAGAGGGAATCCCAATTAGCATATGTTTTCAAGGCATTTTAGTAAGAGTACTTATCCTACTGATAATGCTCGCAAACAAAATCAGGCAGAACTTGTGTTATGAGAAACTCCCCTTGGAATATGAGCGTACCCACGTTGGGCATAAAATAGAACTTTCATTGCAATACGAGCCGAAATTACCAGAGAGTAGAGACTGCTGGTGGCAGATTAATTATTGCAATATATAAATCCTTTATACGTTGGTAGTTTGATCACACCAAAATGTGATTGAGAAAATGTAACATGTAATTATAGTCCTAGAGAAACCTCTTGTTTCCTCCAGGCTTTCGACCTGAAATCACATGATTCGTTTTTCCATAAATCGCTACCGGATCCTGAGTAGAACCTTGCAATTGGAACATCCGCCAGATAATTAGACCATACCGATACCCTATATCTGGATGGATCTCGCGACGACGATGTAGAGACAGCAGATTTCTTCCTGTGATCCCCCGTAATTGATACCGCTACCCCTTATTTAAGGATATGCGTGGTTCCTGGCACGTACAAAGGCCACGTAATCATACCATCTCAGTTTCCGAGACACCATTCTCAGACCCAGCACACGAATCTTTCCAACGCCACAAGCTAACCGCTAACCGACGAGCTGAAGCACCCCCTCGAACCGTGTCCTTCTAACCGGCATTTTATCAACATGGTAAATGAAACTTAAGCTTGTGCAGAAGACGGCATTGCATCTGAGATTTCATAAAAAATGGCTCAAAACTGAGCCAGAGATTAGAAGGATTGACCCGTGCTCAAAAAAATAGAATAATGTATTAAATTACAATCGCTTTTTTACTTTTCTT
The DNA here is from genome assembly GCA_949316085.1 of Hypercompe scribonia. NCBI lineage: Eukaryota > Metazoa > Arthropoda > Insecta > Lepidoptera > Erebidae > Hypercompe > Hypercompe scribonia. The sequence goes on along the minus strand of OX438982.1, from coordinate 19,365,258 downwards.
AATTTTGCCCCATCCCGAAGTAAATGCTGGTTACGTCTATGTTTTGTAATTCTGAAGAAATGCTTAAGTGTTAGTAGTTAGGGTCAATAATGGTCAGTCAAAAGTCAAATGATCACGGAAAGACTCATTTCTTCCAGGTATATTCATAGTGGCTGCAAAGCGCACACCCTTTGGAAGGATGGGTGGAGCGTTTAAGGACACGCACCCGTCTGATCTACTCGCCGTTGCCGCTAAGGATGCTCTAAAGGCTGGCAACATCGCACCTTCTATCATTGATACCGCTAATATTGGACAAGTTAATAATGTAAGTATTTGTTTTCTATGTTCAATTGATGATCAAATACGACCAGTCTGAGATTGTAGAGCCATGCTGAACGGATCAGTCCGATCGAACTGACCCGTTCATGCTGAAATCAGACTGGTCGTATTTGATTATTAATTGAACAAAGAATCGGCACACACTGCTCTCTCACAGAAGACAAGCTTAATGAATTCGTGACTCCTGGACCCTAACTCCTGAACTCCATCCTCGGGATCGTGATATACGTATCTGGCAAAGTGACAACCGTGCAAAACTGCGGTCACTCGACGTCCGTAAAACTAGTGGACCTGACGGTATTCCAGCGATGGTTCTTCAGTACTACACTGAAGTTGTCTCCTGTATTGACTCGCTTATTCCACCTGTCATATTCCTCAGGAAATGTCCTGGAGGCCTAGAGAGAGATGATGATGATATAGGTATTTGCCGGGATCTCAATCTGCAAAAGTAAGTTGAGAGTATCACTAAAGCGAACAAAGTGTCACGGGTCTCTGACCTGAGCATCTGTGTCTGCTTTATAAGATCCAAGTTCGCTCCTGCGTGTTCCAAAGAAACTGAATTCTTTGAGCCTCTGCTTTTAATGCTTTGATGCAACGATTTTATTTTAAATTCAACGCTTTCAAAGTCGCGGGTACAGCTGGTTACTATATAAAAACCGTATCTAAACACACCTGACATACAATACCTAAAGAAAATCCTTTTAAACCTTTTTAAACACTATGAAGAATAGTCGTAAAACTACGGGTCGAGTATATATTTTAAATTGTCGTAGTACGTGACAGTTCCACTTGCATTGGCCAATGAATTCAGATAAGACATTCAAAATGGTTGAAACTGACGGCCCAATGATCTCTAGTTATTGTAAATTGTCTGAAGTAATCATGGGACTGTAAAGTAAATTTTTTTTCAGATAAGTGGCACATCCGATGGTGGACTATCTCCGCGTCACGCTGCCTTAAAAGCAGGAGTACCACAAGAGACACCAGCCCTAGGAGTGAGCAGACTCTGTGGTTCTGGATTTCAAGCTGTTATCAATAGTGCTCAGGTAAGCTAGATGTACCACCGTACCTATAAAAGATTTTATCAAATATTTATTATGAAAAACTTGGATGAAACATGTGTGTAACAGAAAAAATGTCTTCAAGATTTTTGATGTGGAACATCTTTCCTCTTTTCTCTTGGAATATATAGGTGTGTTTCGCAAAAAGAGACGGAAGCGTGTAACAGTGGCCTGCAGAAAAATTAATGTCAGACTGAATGCCACTTGTTACAACTGTCGTCATGTATAACTACTGTAAAGCTCAGACGCTTTATATTTTCGTGTCAAGTCGTTTTAGGTAATACCCGCCTACTGGTTAGACATCGTGGTCTTACTCATACGTTGCTATTTGCATCCACATTATATGCTAATTCATAACGAAGCTTGCAGGACATATAGCTTAGCAAAAGTATCGGGATCTTTATGCAGCTTCTAACTACCTTTTAGACTTATGAGTACCTAATGTAGTGTAATAAGCGATAACAAATCGCAAATAACTGACATGATGTTGGTCCAAGCGAATTTTCCCGTTTTAAACTTTGTCAATTTGTTGCAGGACATTCTGACTGGAGCAGCCCAAGTATCTCTGGCTGGTGGCACTGAGAATATGTCGGCAATGCCATTTGTTGTAAGAAATGTTCGTTTCGGAGTCGGTTTAGGAGTCAAAATACCGTTCGAGGACTCCTTGGCAGCTGGTTCTTTGGACACATATTGTAATTTCACCATGCCACAGACAGCTGAAAACTTGGCTGAAAAATATGGATTGACGAGGACAGAGGTCGATCAGTTCGCTCTACAGTCACAGAAAAGGTGGAAAGCTGGTAAGGACTTATATTGAATTTAATTATTCGTCGTTATAAAGATGGGTAACATTGCACAGGGTTTTAGTTTCTTTTTCATGGTATAAGGGAGAATAGAGTGTAATGATCATCTAATAGAAAGAGGCTACCGCCGTTTTAGAGCCCTTCCAAATTATGTGGGAGGAATATCACCGGCAAGGTAATTTCATTCACTTTTCGAAAAGTTTTTTTTAATTTATTTGTCTGTGTCGTGAGGGACTTTCCAAGCATACATGAAACGGACACAAAGAACACCCAGACTCGGAACAACAATTTGTGGGTCACACAAAGTGTTGTCCCATGCGGGGTTTGAACTCATAACTTTACCTAACATTCAACTCATTGTGGCAGTGGCATGTGAAAAGCTTGAAATACCTACCTTTAGTAAGTCTAAACTTTCTTTCAGCTCACGATGCTGGTGTATTCAAAGCAGAAATGTCCCCAGTGACAGTGAAAGTCAAAAAGCAAGATAAAGTCGTGGAGGTAGATGAGCATCCTCGTCCAGATACAACAACTGAAATGCTTATGAAATTACCCGTTTTGTTTAGGAAAGGGGGCGTTGTGACTGCTGGTAACTCTTCAGTGAGTAAATCTATAGTCTATTTATATTCTAAAATTATTTCAGTAATTGCCTTAAGCCGGGTAGGAACTACAGGTCTTTGGAAACATCCTTGATAACATGACCTCGCCGCTTTCATACCAGAAGTAATCAATCTAGTAAGTCAAGAATCAAAATTAAGAACTATCAAAACCGGCTGTTATAAGTTAAATATTGACTTTATTTAAATTTGGACACCAGATTGAGACCAAATGACGATCAAACACAAAATTTGGCGTGAAATCAAATCCTAAATGTATGAACAAACTCAACCATTTGCTCTGTCAAACCATTTTACAAAAAAAAAACTAGTTTGTCTATGGTATTTAGTTTGATGCTGACTGTAAAACTTAAAACAGACACAGGTTTAATTTACTTTTAGGGGGTGAATGACGGTGCTGGAGCTGTTGTCGTAGCTAGCGAGGAAGCTGTGAAACAACATGGTCTAACACCATTAGCTAGGCTGGTCGGCTGGTGCTTCGTAGGAGTGGACCCCAGCGTCATGGGTATCGGACCTGTGCCAGCTATAAACAACCTACTGTCTGCGACTGGATTGAAACTGGATGATGTGGATCTAGTTGAGGTAAATACATGAATGTTTGAGGTGGTGAGGAGTCAATATTCAAACTCATATATACATATCTCAGAGTCCTCTAGTAAAGACAATTCAAACCAACCAGTAACTACTAAACCTAGATCACGCGAGTAATGTCCTCACACTTTATAAGTTCGTGTAAGAGAGAGACACCTAGAGATTATAACTACAAAACTTTAATTATAAACTTTACACACATCACGAGACTCTGATCCCAAACTGGGTCTGTACAGTGTGAATACATACACATGGTAGATAAATTACACCCAGACACAAGAAACGACCATACTCATCACATAATATGTGTTCTGAGTGGATATCTCCAGCAACCCTCCGGTTTATCAGTCAGGGTCTTCGGGTTCAGGGTTCAGGGTCTCAGCTAACTGTAAACTGTATTTTCCAGATCAATGAAGCATTTGCCGCCCAAACTTTAGCGTGTGTTAAAGAGCTCGGTTTGGACCAGAACAAACTGAACGTCAATGGTGGGGCAATTGCTATGGGACACCCTGTTGGAGCTTCAGGAGCTAGGATCACTGCTCACTTAACTCATGAATTGAGGTAATAGACTGGTGAATTATAATTTTTAACATGAGAACGCTAAATATTCAACTAAACGACGTAGTTTATCGCAATTTGATAATCGGAATGTATCTCATTGGCGTTTTAAACCTTGCTTGTGTAGTCAAATGACAAGCACTGAATATATTAAATATATTTATATAATATAACAATATATACAATAGTATAACATAAAAAAAAATAATAATCATACGTACTTACTTTTTTATGGGGTGACAGTTATCGTGGTAACTGTGTAAACCTTACACTGTCACGAGGACTATCATGCCTTTCACGTTCCCAAGCGGGGTGTGAAAAAGCATCTCACAAGGCCGCCATAGTGTGGGTCACCATACTGCATTGTCTACATTTGCAATAAGTATGGTGACCACAACTCTTGGATTCCATTCATGCTTTCCATCAGGCAGAGTAAAGTCACTTTGGCAGGCTCTTAATATAGAAAAGAAAAAATATATAATGCACAAGTGTGTGTGCAAACACAGGTGCACTCTCTGTTCCCTCACTCTCACAATCCGATGGGACGACTATCCGACCAGGGAGAGATCAGGTCCAGGACTAACGGCTTTAAGCAGGGTGGTAGTGATACCTTCATGTTATGTGAAACCTCCCCCATGGAAATGAGCAACACGAGAAATACAAGGGCGTTGCTGCACTTTGAATACTCCAGCACACAATTGCAGTAGCTTGATACTTGGTGAAGGAGAGGCCGTGACATCGTTACAGTTGAGTGGGTCAAATGTACCGAGGCCTTTCTCTAAACACATATTTACTCTTTAATTCTAGTAGGTATTTTAAGTTGGCCAACCCTCGCAACTTCGTCTGCGTCACCTATCGTCACAAAAAAGGTTATAGTTATAGAGCCAACTTTAAAAGAAATACATATGCTTTTGTTGACTTTTTTTTTAACTTTTAAAGGGAAGTAATTTTTTCCATACATAATTTTTGTGAAATTTTTTGAGGAAACGTTACGCACGTTTTGTGCACGCAATAATAGCTGTCAAGCTCTCTCTAGCTCTTTTTGCACCGAATTTCAGTGATTCTTCATTCTTCTTCTTTTTGTCGTAGTGAGAAGATATATGACTTATGTCCTTCCTGGATAACTGAGCTATCCAACACTAAAACAATTTTTCAAATCAGACCACCAGTTCCTGAGATTAGAGCGTTATAGCGAATATTACCTATTGTAAACCACAAAAGTCACTCGTACCAATTTGAAACAACAAAATTTACAGGAGGCGAGGACTCAAGCGGGGTATCGGATCAGCGTGCATCGGCGGTGGTCAAGGGATAGCGCTGCTCCTTGAGACTGTTTAGTATATTTTATCAAAAACACCACGGAACGGGGTACAATAAATGTTATTTTTGTCTGAACTGAATTATAGAGGCCTTGAATTAAAGATGGTATAGCGATAACTTTGTAAATAATATAAAGTATACTATTTTTATTTTTGTTACAAATTACGTTTTATTGAAATTCCCTTTTTCCGTTTTTTCTCTAGAGCAGGGATGGATTAAATGGCGAGTTTTCCTCGTCCAAGCACTTAATTGCCGAACTTGACTTTGTCCATCCATCTCCGTTACCGCGTCTAAACGCTAGACTACCTAAATTAGAATGGACCACCTAGTCATGACTAGCACTGAACGGAGATATAAAAATTAGTATACATAACGTCATCTATGCTAATTCGTCCAAACATTTTAATGATTATAAAGCCTAGCCTCCACTTACCACGATACGAAATGCAACCTTATACCTTTTTAATAAGGAAGCTTTACACTGGCATATTAGTGTTCTAGGCGGTACTTTACCAAACATATTCATGCAGAATATTTAGAAATATTCCCGCAGATATACAGTTCACTGCGTGCTTTCGAGGTAACAATTTAGTTAGTACACCAATTTAATACGCAATGTATAATTATTTTCATAGATTAGATCATAACGTTTCAAGTACGATCGTTTTCAAAGATGTACAGAAGTACAGGAATTATGAGTGTTCCCGCTCAAAGCACGTCAAAAATTCTCGCGCGCCTTACACTTACATTGCATTTCTAATTTATTCTCTGTTCTGAGATTACTTATATGCATAATGACCCGTGCATAAGATTGACAACGGAAATAAAAATCTCTTAATGACAATCACTAATTTGTGTAGCGATATTTGTAGCGGTATACTTATGACTATTGTAAACTTATTATTTCCTTGCATAACTATGTGGCTAATTTTGTAACTTTTATGTAAATACACGGGAATTAATGCTGACACGTAACAGATGGCAACTGTCGCTTACCACCTCTTAAAAGTTAGTAAATCTGTATCTATCTAATTACTTATGACTTATGACTACTTACAAGTACTACTACTACTTTCAATCTAATAACTGCCTCGGTGGCACAGCGGTAGTGAATCCGACTGCTGTGCCATAGATCGGACCAAATGTTTGTATGATCTGCAAATATTTGTTTCGAAGTTTGGATATTTTTTTATGTATAACATGTGTGTATTTTTTAAAAAAAATTAAATATTCTATTAGTCAGTCTAGTTATCATAGCACAAGCTCTGCTTAGTTTGAAACTATGTTGTGTCAAATGTCCGAAATATTTCTTTATTTATTTACAAGAGACAACTCTGGGTACAACGGACAATTCATCCTTGTTAACGTTCGTATTTCTTTTTAAAATAAACAAGTATGATATGATATAATATTTAAATGTCTATCTATGACGTTAACATCTTAAAATTCAAGTGCCTTAACATAAAGTGTAGGTATAAATGCAGGTAGATTTTGTAAACACACGCTATCTTGAAATTTATAGTGTTAGTACGAGCGTAATAATTTTATCACTATAGGTTTACACGTTTTGATAAGTAGTAAACAACTGGCTACTTTAGTCTATAAATTAAAGTTTTGAACTGAACACGTTTCGCGCGGAATTCTTGTACTGACTTGTACCTTATCTGTTCCAATATGGCGTCGTCTACCAAAGGTTAGTTTTGTTTTTAAATATGAAACGAGTTCAGGATAGCAGTTATTGGGTATTATAAAATAAATTAAAAGTGATAAGGGTTGATCAATTGGAGATTACGGTTATATAAAAACTTAAGCAATGATATTAATCATTTTAGGTACTGTTGAGATAAACCTGTGAAAAATAATTTGTTATTGTTTATTATGCCGGTTATCAGTGACGTAGTCGTCCAACTTAAATTCCTCATAAATATGATAAAGGTCAATCTGTTGTCAAGGAGCTAGGTGAATAGAAAGATTTTGAGGTTATTTTATTAATTTGTTGTATATTATTCCCGAAACTTATGATAATTTGAAGTTTTCAAACATGCAGTTAGATAAAAGTCTAGGTACCTTTAGAAGTAAGTCACTGGCAAAAATGAGTTGTCCTTTAACTGAAGCGTAAGCGCCTTAGTACTTTGGTACATAATTTACCGGGAAGGTGATGATTGCTAAGCGGACAGTATAAGTAACAGAATTATACAAATGGGGATAGGGGCCTACGGAATATATGTATCTTGGCGATAAACGGATGAAAGTCCAAACCCTTCCTGAGGTTTGGCAGTTGTTGTGACACTTGTCCAAAAATCGTCAGAAACAATTATGCCATCTTAATTATTAACGAGTGTCAGTGTCAGAGAACGACAATGTGGTGACAGATTAAGAATAAGGTGTGTCACCACTCCTGTTCGTCTCATGGCTGTAGTAAGAACAAACAAAGGGAAAAATTACGCGGGACAACAGCATTGCAAGGACAAGGGAAGCAAGGAGAACACAACCCCTATAGCAATCTGCCTAGCTAGCGTGGTATCACATCACTTGAACAACCTTTCAAAGCTCACTGTTGGATATAGGCCTCTCTTTCGAAAAGAGGTTGGTTGGTCTCCAGCGTGGTATGGTAGGCTAAGACCTCCTTTCTAAGGAGAGGCCTATATCCAGTAGGGAATTAATAATAGTTGTTGAGGTGACGTGGGTAATGCGGCAATGCTGAATATTCTTGATCAAACAATTATAATATTTTATCAAAACAAATATATTATATCTTTCCATTCCTTTTATCTCTGCACTTACCGCTCCACCTCTGAATAATATACACTTATGTACTATGTAGTCTTTACTTACGGGACCGCAAAGGTGCGATGACAGATGCTTGGGTCTAATAGCAAAGCTGTCCACGCGACTGCATTTAAACTTACTTGATGTCGTTTTTAGGAGCCGATCAGACATCTATGTACATAATTACCACAGTATGTAGCTCCTAATGATAGTTTCTAAATATCCAAATGCTGTGAAACGATTGTTTCTCTAAGAAGGAGCATAAACAAAACTAAAAGCACAGATGGTCGCTTTCTACTCTCCTGAGGTTGTGGGTCTGATCTCCACATTAGAAACACATAAGCACACGTTGACAGAGTTAAAAAGATTTTGGCGCTGACCTCAGTACAAATTTACTCTTAAACTCGAGATCAATGCTTACCCTTGCACAAACTTGAGGCTATACCTCTCGGTGACTTTGCTGATGAGGTACGCTACCCTGTTCGATACACTGGACATTTCCACAACACTGTTAGAAAGCAACTTATAATCTAGAAACCCAACGCCATTTTATGATTGTTGGTCTCCCTCATGGTAGTATATTAGGTGACCTGACTCGAGGGTTACGCTGAACTCCACTACCGTGTGGGCTTCACATAATCCTAGAATATCTCGCCTAATCTGACCAAGTTTTACTTTGAGTTGTGCCAGATGAAATTCTAACCGTAGAGTTCATCCATTAAACGTCGCCAGGGGCAGTCGATTGTGGTGACCCGGAGTTTCTTCGCACTCCATGCCCCGCCGTTTCCGTTACCAGCAAATTGTTACTCGGAGTCTGTTTCGTGTGTGTTTCCCCCGCGATACAGTCCCCGTTTCTAGTTTTCTTTCAACGTTCAGACATTACTGTATCACATAAGTACCGATTCACTAACAATCAAGTAATCATCTTATTTTTTTTCTAGCCATATTCAGTAGTAATAAAATTACTTCTTACAGCAATTTTTATAATTGGGGCAAAACGAACCCCATTTTGCAACTTTGGAGGCCCTCTTCGAGAATTGCCAGCATCTTACGCATTTGCATCTGCAGCAAAGGACGCAATAAATTCGGCCAAATTAGACTCTTCATACATCGATAGCACTATCGTTGGAAATATCAATTTTGTGAGTCAAAACAAGATATATTATATTTAAACATTTTTAAATTACAAATTTAACATTAAATAAAATGTCTATTTTAGCTAAGCCAATGTGACGGCGGCAAAACGCCGCGATACTGTGGTATCTATTCAGGAGTACCGTTAAGCAGCTCTGCGTTAGGCGTCAACAAGGTTTGCGGTACTGGACTACAGGCAATCATCACCAGTGCTGTGGTATATAACTTTACGCCTGCATAGGGGTACTTAACTAGGTCTAAGATAGCTATGGATTCAGTTAACTTCGGCCTATCGCTTTACTCTCTCTATGCGACTGCACGGTTGGCCTAGTGGTTTAAGCGGTCGCCACGCCGCTCTCTCTACTGCGCTGAGTGTTGTAGGTCCAAATCTCACATGGGACAACACTTTGTGTGATTCACAAATTGTTCTGAGTCTGGGTGTTTTTTGTGTCCGTTTCTTGTATAATATGTTTGTAAAGTCCCTCGTGACAAAGGATTTATTACCAGAGCGGGCGTTTAAAAAAATCTTTACATATAATAAAATTCTAAGAAGTCGATGTCTGCTCATTAAAGATATTGAAGATAAACTAATAAAATGGGCCTGTTTAGACTTTTTGTCTGTTTATGCACGCTAATCTCAAACTTGGTTTAACCGATTTGGACTCCGTTTTCTTAGTATCATGGTAAACTTCACTTAAGATTTAGTATTAGTTTTATACTAATCGTTTGATAAATAAAAAAGTCATAGGATTTTAAAAAAACACAGCGATAACCAACGTAAACGTGGACGGAGCCGCAGGAAAAGTCTTCATTAAATTTTGATGAGACCTAATGAACCCTATTTCTATGCCCCGGAGAGAGTAAATATATTTAATTTAATATTGATTAATTGAGTAGTTCAGGTGTCAGAGTTACTAAGAAATTTGCATGATAACAATTTTAATATTGAAAACTGTTCAGTTTCTTAAGCTGCTACTCATATTTCCAGGATATTTTAACAGGAATGTCAAAAATCACTCTAACTGGCGGCACAGAATTGATGTCTTCCCTGCCTATGCTCGTAAGAAACGTCCGTTTTGGAACGGCCTTAGGCACAAATTATCTTTTTGAGGATCACATAAAGAAGTTGTTCCCTGACAGCTATACTGGTTTGACGATGCAGAAGATGGCTGAGGAATTAGCGAAGAAGCACAAAGTGACGAGGGAAGAAGTGGACGAATTTGCACTGAATAGTCATTTAAAGTGGGCTGCAGGTAAATGGAGGCCCTGATTTCAAGTGCTAGATTTTGCTGCATGCCATTTTCAGAATACGTTGTTGACATTGTACGGTTGTTTTAATGGTTTAAGCGGTCGCCACGCCACTCTCTACTGCACCGAGTGCTATGGGTTCAAACCCCACATGGGGCAACAGTTTGCGTGATCCACAAATTGTTGTTCTAAGTCTGGGTGTTCTTTGTGTCCGTTTCTTGTATGTTTGTAAAGTCCCCCGCGACACAGGATTTATTCCTAATGTGAGCGTTGCCTTTTTATAAAAAAAAATAGAAAATGAAAACTGTTTATTAAATATGTCTGGATATGACTATTTTTATACAGTACTAAAGCAAATCGTCGCCCAGTCTGTAATACCCTATTGTATCTTAGGTCAAAAAACTTACAATGGTTTCTCATAATTTTACATATTGTATGCATAAAGATACTTTTAAATAAGATATGATAGACGTAGTTATACGTGGATTTGAATACAGTTTTTTTTCAGCTCAAGCCTCAAAAGCTTTTGAACAGGAATTGACAAGGTTGACTGTAACTTTAAAAAACAAAGAGATAGATGTGGACGAAGACCAACTGCCACAGCCATCATTAACTACAGAAGATCTAAATCAAATGCCATCGTTGGTAGATGACGGCAATATAATAACTTCAGGCAATTCTTGTGTAAGTTGTCCCCAGAACTTCAAAGTATAGTATCGTGGGATTGAGATGCTGGACTGACTTCAAACCTGATTACTTTGGATAGGATTTGGTGTACGGTAAAGCCTTCCAAGAGCGCCAACTTCCATTTTAAAGACGGAACTAGGGACAGGAGGTCAAGAACTTCTCCTGGGTTGGATCTAACTTATACTAATCAAGTTCGATACTTGTCATGAGTCTGACTAACCGAAAATAATCCTTCCTCTCTAAGTCCGATTTAAAAACTGAACCTACGATGGGAGCAGGTAACGTTCCCATCTGTATTTCGGCATCTATTATGAAACGTGACAGCCAATACAATATAGGAATATCAATGTTCGGGCTCTAACTAAATTAGAATTTTTATTTTTTCCTATCAAAATCATCTTCAAAAAAACAGCATACATAACATATCAACAAGATGGGGTGTTATAGCATACACGTGGTCTCTTTTAAAGTTGACCGAACTCCGGTGTATATGCTATCAATAGATTCGTATTAATGGTCATTTCTAGAACTCTCCAAAAACTATCGTACTACTCGATTTCTCTTCAACTTATTACCAACAGGTGTCTTATATTTCTGAGAAAAACATACATATACATGCGTATTTCCAGCTCCCAGCTGATGGAGCAGCTGCCTTACTGACAGCAAGCGAAGGATCACTGACGTCACATAATTTACGGCCTCTCGCCAGGGTTGTGGGCTGGACATCTGTGGGTGTAGACCCACGAGAAACTGGCATTGCAGCTGTTCCTGCTGTTCGAAAATTGCTGGATGAACAAAAACTGACAGTCGACGATATTGACTTGTTTGAGGTACTTTTCTCGTAACATATTTATCAAGAGTGGTCAAATCGATCTACTCTCCTCTTTCATTGCAAAAATTTGGATATATATATATAAATATGTCTTCATTGTTTATGGTTGTATGTTTCTCTTTACTACGTTCTGCAGTCTAAACACCTTGATTGATTTTGGCGTTTGACGTGTCATCAGATTAATCTCAATTTCGAGAGTGACTATGGATATATAATTAACAATATTTACATTACAGAACATAACTCTCCTTCCGGCGCAGTCGTGTAAAGTCTTTTGTAAATGTAACATTCGTATTGTACTAATTTAATGCGCCTGCGCTTCAAAGTAAACTTCAATAAAAAGTAAGGATCTTGGGTCTCTGTTACAAAAATATAACAACTATTCCTCAGATAAACGAAACCTTCGCCTCCCAAGCGCTGATCACCGCCAAACTCTTGAAAGTAGACCTCAGCAAAGTAAACGTCAGCGGAGGGGCTCTGGCTCTTGGTCATCCTGTGTCCGCAACTGGAGCTAGAATGGCTGTCCACTTAGTCCATGAACTGAGGTAAGTTTAACAATTAATCTTGAAACTTTTTTTGCAAAACTCATATTTATAGATGAAACTATTTTACTGGTTATAAGATCTGGACAATCTTAGAGCTGCCGTCAGGTTTTCGGGACGGGGTAAGGAGATTAGAGTATGATTAACTGCTTAAAGGAATTCTGAAACTTCTCAGTAATCGAAGTTTATGAGCATTGCTGTTGAATTTGTCTTTGACAAGCCTCTAGTACTTTATTCCCTACTTCCTTCGACGGTTCCAAGATGAAGTTAAGATGTCCCACTACAGAATAAATTAAAACTGTGATTTTTATATTTTTCAGACGGCGTAATTTAAAACGAGCGATAGCAACATCGAGCTGCGGCGGAGGTCAAGGAATAGCTGTTCTATTTGAAAAAATGTAGTGTAATGTTATGTGAACTCATATACGAATGGATATCATGCCTATGAGTTTATGTCATATCCACCTGCTTTCGATGGCGAACGCGTTTAGCGTTGCGATTGGTGAAGATACCAATGCGGGCCAATCACAATGCCGAACTCGATCATCGAGACGATAGAGATACGAAATAAACTCATTCAATGATATGAGTAGAGTAAATTTCATTAGCGAGATAGAGGATTCATTAGTTTTAATGTGATTGACACTCAATAGATGGCGTTAATGTAAATAAAACTGAATATGTACATAAGTTATATTTAATTATGATAAGCAGTCACTATTTTCATGTACATATATTAACCAATCAGTTCAGGAATGTTGGCAGTGATATACTTGTGCTTAATATTTCCATAACATTACAATTTACCAGAATTATATTATATTAAATGCTACAAATAAAGAACTTGTGGACATAACTTTAATTTAATTAAAAATAATAAAAACAAACAAAATCTTGAAAAGAAGGTCTTATGTTAATCTAGATCATTATTTGATAATCATTAATATTACGTTTTAGAACGAATTTAAAAGTATATGAAAATGAGAAGAGTATAAAGTCTGACTTGAGAAACGGCAAGAAAAGGTCCAGACTACGTACTGGTTTTAATATGACAGAGTCATAAAATACTACTAATTCATTGTATTTGGAAACTACAAATTCTTTGAAAGTTTACTCTGAAAAATTAATTGTAGTATGGTCTCAAATCCACACATATTTATGAACTTACTAGCATTTGCCCGCGGCTTCGCTCGCGTGGAGTTTGGTCTGCTACATTAAAATTCGTAACATATATTGTTATCTCTTTTTAATAAAAAGTATTCTATGTTACTTCTAATACCTCCAAGAACATGTGTACAGTTTTCGCGTAAAACCGTAACAAACAAACTTACATTCGCATCTATAATATTAGTAGGATTATACTTTAAACATATCCTTGCTAATATTATTAATGCGAAAGTGTGTTTGTTTGTTTGTTTGTCTTTCTTTCAAGTCGCGGTAGGGTGATTTTATGATAAAATTTTTGTGTCTGGAGATAGTTTGGAAGCTAGTGAGTGATACAAATAATAGTGACTTCATATACGTAAGTAAATAATAATAGAGTGACGAAAAAACATCGCATTCCCATAGGAAGAGCCATTATGATGCATAATTGATCACTCCAAATATTACAAATCCCGTTTTTTCGTCCGATGCGGTACATCATGTCATTATACTTTATAAAAATATCCGCCGTTTCCGATAGATGGCGCAATATTGTATAAGATGCCTAGACTCTTTATCGATAAACTTTTTGACATTTGTTTTACTTTAAACTTTATAAATGAGAAAATTTGTTACTGTTTCACGCGAAAACTATTGTTTCGATTTAAATGAAACTTTACAGTCATATAGCTTATACAATAGAATAACGCATGGGCTATTATTTACCAGACTGGCGGAGGTAGGCAAAAGCTAGTAAATTTATATACCTAACTATTAACAAGCATACAACTTATCACTACAGTAATTCTACAAGAATACAATCTCAATACATTTTAAAATACAAATATAAACTTTTTAGTTGTTATAGCCTGTACTATGTGAGAGTTTCTCCTTTGGTTACCTGAAAACAAATAAATAACATTAAGATGCTTATAGCTAGTTTTTAAATACACACAGACACTAAAGGCAGAGTCAGACTGCTTACGAAGTGGGACGGGAACGCGGCATGAGTGGTAGTTAACATAGAAAGCACGAGGAAATGGTTAGCGGTGGCAGTGCATTTCAAACGCTCACACTGCTTCTCGTTCCGCCCACTGTCTGGCTGACCTTAAAGTCAAGTCTATTCAAGTTGAAATAGTGTATCTTTAAAGTATTTAAAATATCTATCCTCATTTGTCCATGCTTAGGTATAAATATTTAAAACACAAATATTACAACAGAGCAACACTGTTCTATGTTGCCAACTTTCTAGAATTCTACCAGTATGTAATCAAGTGGTGAGACCTATGCTTGGGCTAGTTCCACATTACTTTTATATCGATAAAAAATAGGTAATGTATGTATCTGGGTAATAGTTTTAATAATTTTAATAAACAATACGGAAATATAGTATATGTATAAACATTTAAGTTTATAAATACTAATTTTTAAGAATGTTTAAAAAGATATTTTTAGCGATAAAAAGAAATCAATTCGAAAACTGTATTTTGGGATAAATTTTCAACATATATGAAACATCAAATCCGATCTAAGAATTCATAAAATCGGACAGAGTACATTTCGTTCCTCATTGTACATCATTGGGAGTCCGATTTAGGGCAGAGGCACAACTCTCAATGGTAAAGGAGTCCACCGTTGGCATACCAATCTCTAAATAGCCATTTACAAACTTGGTTTAGGTTTGGGTACTAGTAACCTCACTCAAAACTTTGTACAAATAATATTATTTTAAACTAAGGGAAAGATTTCATCTATAAGGGTATCAAATATAATCCAAACTTTACCGATATTGAAATTTGAAAATTAAGTGTGCATTTAACGGTAACTTTGTAAATAAACAACACTACACTAGCAAACAACTACCATTTATCACAAAATATATCTTACTTCTTTCCTCCCTTCCACTTTAGCAGTCTATAGAACAGAAATTGAATATTAACGAATTAAAATTACTTTATCAACGAATAGCTACTGTCCTGGCTTAGTACAAGTGTAACATAGAGGCCCATCGATGCAGGGGTGACAGTTATCGTGGTAAGTGTGTGAACCATACATTGCCATGATGACTGTCATGCCTTTCACATTCCCAAGTGGGCTGTGACAAAGTATCTTGCTAGGCTGCCATAGTGTGGGTCACCATACTGCACTGTCTGCATCCGTAATGAGTATGGAGACCATCACTCTTGGAGTCTATTCAAGCTTTCCATCAGGCAGAATAGAGTCACTTTGGCAGGCTCACAAAATAAAAAGAAATACATATATATAATAATAATTACATAGTTTCAAGGTCTAAGTATGCAAAGACAAAAACGAAATCATTTTATACTTTGTAAAGATTGAGTTAATAACTGTATTAATTCTTATACATGTGTCGTTCATATGTAATATTATTTATAATAATATAATGTGATATTATTGAAGTAGTTCACTAATAACCAGACAGACATTGTTGGTTTTTTAATAACCCTTGGGGTTTGTACTAGTAACTTCCTCGCTTAATTTATTATATACAACGACAGAGATGCATAACTCTGGGTGTCCTAAAATCATGATAGTCAGGTCAGTCATGGTGGAAAAGTATGGTTCTTCTACTCTGCATAGAAATGTTTTTGTAACAAATTTATTTGTTTTCCATTACTTTTAGCATAGTTTAGAACTTTCTTCTCTATTTCTATAATAAGTTGTCAATTTTATGTGATCTTTTTTACATTGCATGTGTATGTATGATGTATGTACATAATTCTGACTGAAGGTATTATTTTGTAATTTTGAAACATCTTAAAACTTGTGATACTTACGCAAGCTTCCAAATAATCAATTTTTCGTTCCAATGATGTCAGTTTCTCGTTTAGTGTGGCAAGGCGAGATCTGCACGACATATCTGAAACAAAGTTAGAATTTATTAAGTTATAAGATGTAATGAAAGTGATATTGCTTGTGATGTAGCTTCAGCAGGGCAAGACGTTTAACTGGAAATTGTAAACCGGTAAGTCTAAGCCTCTTAATGAAGTTTGTTACAAGTAACAAGATAGGGTACAGAAAAAACAGTTAGACAGTACAATGTGCTTTATGGCTGCAATCTTGGCACTGTTTGATGACAACGGATGGCATAGTGGTTTAAACCATTCCCATGTCACTCTCTACTGTTCTAAGTGTTGTGGGTTCGAACTCCAACACTCTGTGGGATCTACAAATTGTCATTTTGAGTCAGGGTGTTTTTTATATCCATGTCTTGTATGTTTGCAAAAGTCACTTGCAACACAGGATATATTTCTGATGTAGGCGTCGTCTTGTTTATGGAAAAACAAAATAATAAACTGCTTTGTTTTTTTACTGTAGTGGAATGATATCTCACAAAGGCTCACTGTGGAGTTATATGCCAAACTTGAGTCAACTAATAAGTAAGTCTACTGCAAGAACATAAACAGGATACAGTTCTAGCTTTTTATATGGATATTCAGTAACTGAATTGTACCACGCCTTTGAAGAATCAACAGTAATAAATGATGAGAGACCATCGAAAGTTAAAGTATTACAACTACGAATAAAACTTACCAAATGAATTCAAGAAATCCGTGATTTTTTTTATACTCCCAGTTATAACTTCGATGTATTCTCTGTTTGCCCAGTCTTGTTGGATTTGTTTTTGAATAGTTTCTCTAGGCGGGGTCGACATTTTTAGTTTTATTTTTCTTCTTTATCAAATACAATGTACTTAGTTTGACAAACAAGCTTATACTTGAACATAAAAAAAAAATGTTATTCTAAACTTATCATTGGCAGATTTACTTACACATTTTATTTTATAATGCTATAAATCATTACAATTATTACTTATGGTTACATGGAACGCATCTATTTTAAATCACCTTTGACATCTTGAACTTTCTCTAAAGACTTCTTAGTTTGAATATACATAATTTTGCTAACATTAAAGTTAAAAAAAGCAATTTACTGAGCGGTGAAAACTTAAAAACATTAAATTTTATTAATGATAAATTAGCGGTATATAGATTATAGAAAGCATTAAATTAGTCTATAAAATTTGTCATCAAATAACAATCTATTTCTTAAAATCGGGCCAACAGCGTTATACGGTCTTCCTTACAATTCCTAAAAACAGCCGGGAGTGTGGAAGTTCGGCGGTATTTCACACTCATACCTTGCAGATAGAAATGCTCTCGAATAGTTTGACCTTCGAATTCAGTTCATCCTCAGGGCTACACAGGTCCAGTGCCAGTTTCTCTGTGGTAAAACTGATATTTAGGTAAAAACAGTTTTAACTAGGAGTCGGCCTGAAATAATCTTGGAAATAATAAAAGCTAGGAAGAGGAACATACTTTTTCCTTTTCTCTCATGGCAGATCAGAGGTTACTAGTTGAAATGACTTATTATAACCTGAAATCTATAACACGATCTTAATTTGTTGTATTCTGGCAAACCATGTTAAAATAACATCTGAGTTTTATTTAGAGTAAGATTTACGCCAAGTTTGCCCGCCAAGTTTGCCAAGCTAGAGATTAAAAATCAAGCTGTCAATGAAACAGATGACAGTTTCGGTCGTACTGCGAATGTATTTGACGTTTGACGTATTTGTCAAAAATATTCAGCCCAGCTGTTTGCAACCGGCTGGATTGATTAGATTTGATCAAATTAAATATTTGATTTCCTAAACGAATCGTCCTTATTGAGAATAAAATGGATGAAGTTGAATACAAATTAAACACTAATAATAGTGTTTTAATAGTTAATGCCATCGATAAGTTGATATCGACAATAAAATCAAAGTTTAAACCGACTGAACGGCAAAGGTTCGTCAATGAGAATGAAGAGTTAAAGTTTTTGAGAGAGAAATGTTCGTCTAAGGATGCGAGAGTCAGCATGACTGCATGTCAAGGTCTACTAGCACTGGTGGAGCTAGGTGTGCTAGAGATAGCGCATACTATGTCGACTGTAGTTACTTTATTGCCTAGTGCACAGTAAGTATTTAGTTCTTACTCCAAAGTTTAGTTTAATAAAATTATAGAGAATGTATAATAGGAGGATAAAGATTCGAAAATATACGCTAAGTTTAAATATTTCTTCAGAATGTCTTAGTGCAGCAAATATTCATTCTTATATATAGAGATCTGTTGTTGTTAAAATTGAGAGTTCTGTAACCAACAACAGAGTAAACTCTTTTTAATATGATCTCAAAGATACCCAGGCAAAAATTTTTACTGAGCAAGATCATGTTTAGAACGGAAGGAAGAGGAAAAATAATAAAAATACGTTTGTTGATTATGTGCTACTAGTCGATTTCAGCGATAGTGGCCAGTTTCAGGAAAGACTAGCCAATTATACTAGCCATATATATATATAAGTAATCCGGCCCCTGTCTAATCTGGATCCCTCCTGCAATCCGACATCAATCAAACAATTTTTGCTAATGTAGATAGTGCATGATTGAACAGGTTTCAATTCCGATTGCTTAGCTTGAAGTTGACTGTGTGTGATAGCGGTGCTGCTTAGCGTTTATTCATTGTGCATTACATATACAAACCTAGTAATGTGGTCACAAGCCCAGAAGACAACATATAGAATTTTATCATTTGTCTGTAATTTGTCAGATTACATGGTACTTTTGTAAACAAAACCAGGCTTTAATGGGCAGTACTCTATAATCTGACAAATTCGATAGTCTGACACTGCCCTGCAAAACGTTTGTCGCCATTACCGACAGTTCACTGTATATGTTTATGCTATCCGTCAGGCAGAGTAGAGTCACTTTGACAGGCATATAACAAATAAAACATTATGATAAAACTAATATTTTTTTAAATTTCAAAGCAACTACTCAGCAATAATATCTACAATGGCTGGTCTGCTAATCCTGGACTTAAAGGCCCGCTTGGTCCCCGGCAAGCAGTACAAGTGTCAGTTTACACTGAAGTCTCCACAGCATCCCTTCATCACAGTGTTAGAGAAAAACAAGGGGGCTGAAGATGATGTAATGGCCCAGATGCATGCTCTTTGCACTCATCCCGATTATATGTAAGTGCTAGAGTTTCAATAAGAATATTATATACAAGCTTTTACTTGCGTGTGTTGACGGATTAAAAACATTTAATCCTTAAATTTCATATGTCATTATGTCCAATGTAGATATATAAAATATGTTTACAAGAATTTAAAAAATCATATAATAAATTGTAATATTAGTTCAGAACATACACAACCAAGTAAAATAAAAATTTAATCAATTTATTTATCTGTTTAGGAGCTGTGGTATCATACATCACACCTCATAGACATAGGCCTCCTCTTAGAAGTGTAGTTTGGCCTACAGTACCACCCTAGCCAGATTAATAGATGTTCTTTCAAGTTTTCCATCTCTTGGTGTGTTACATTAATTATTTTTCCATTAGGTTTAAAAGTGACCTACATACTTACACTGTTATATACATTTCTACGTGTATATTGGTATGTATTGATATAACACAAAATAAGCTTTAATATGGAATTACTTTAACAACCCGTGTAAACCATTTCCAAGAAATTAAACCGTTCCCATGTTACCGTCTACTACGCTAACTGTTCTGGATTCGAACATCATATACTTTGTGGTATCCACAAATTGTCACTCTAAGTCTGGGTGTTTTTTATATCCATTTCTTATATGTTTGTAAAAGTCACCCGCAACACAGGATATATTTCTGATGTAGGCGTTGTCTTGTTTAAGAAAATTGTTTAAACCATTTCCAAGAATTTATTTGTTAAAATAATTATCAATTCAATTATGGTAAATCAATAGAACAATGTACTAACTCTATCCATATATATTCCAGAGTATCATCAAACAGCCTGGAACTACTCCGTCCTGTGTTCCTGTGGTTAACCTGCAATCCCCAAAGGGACTGTGGTATCAGACCATGGCAGCTGCTACTTAGCCTGCCTCACTCAACTGCTCAGTCATCACTGCTACTTGCCTGCCTTAGCTGCCAACAGGTGAAGTTTTAAGCTGGTTTTGCGTCTTCATGATGTTGTCATGTCATTACTTCATCAGTTTCGGACCCTCTACCTATTTTGCAAGGGTCAGCTCAACTTAATTGAGTAGGAAGGGAACATCAGGGTGCCCACACATATATATCTAAGGCCAGGAGTGGCCCGGGGTCCATGGGAGTGCCAGAGATTTTTTTTCTATCATCACCTGGTTCCCTGGTCACTGGTGTCACAGACGGCGTACGGTAATCCAATCTGATATAACCGGTTGTCCGGTGGTCGCTGGTATCCGACACAGAAGGAAAAGGGGTTCCGGTTAAATTAAAAGTAAGGTAAAATAATATACCAAATACACAAAGACTCTGCTCATGTAGCTATCTGATTGTGAACAGATCCAAAACCCAACACTGATAGAGCGTTCGTACTCGGCTTACTGCGCTGTGGCGGAAGCGGCGATATATCAACGACATCGTGACCACGTCATGGCTCTGTTACCGATGCTCGCCAGGATAGCAACCGAGCTTGTAAGACATGGGTACGTATGACATACCATAGATGATTGATCGGCGCTCATTCAATACAATTAGATAGGTGTCTGTATCATAAATAAATACCAATGTCCACTTCATTAAAACTAATATCGCGAAACATCTCGGCAAATACAATTAACATGGCTTTTTATTATTATTACGAATTTCAATCAAATATACAGTGAAATATATTGTTCAATTGAGTAGTCTAAAACAGTGACGTCACAATTTGGTATTTAGTACATTTTTCATACAAAATTGTCGTTTTGACAGATGATAAAAAGTAACTAATTTGACTAAGGTGTCATCTAGCCTATTGTTCATGTCGTAAAGCTAAGATAATCTTAAGTAAGATCTTTCAAATCATATTATAATCTCTGGTCGTTTAGGGTCTATAATGTCACAGACACATAAATACACACATCAAACTTAAATTATAATATTATAATTTAAATTACATACTTTTTGGTGAAAAATAAATAAATAATTGTTTTTATTATATTAACATCCGACTAAGTTGTCATGTCTTAAAAATACGTTTACAAGAATGTTCATATTCAATTATTATTGTATCATTGGTTTTTTAAATGATGATAATGTCTCCTAGCCGATTTCGGCTATGGTGCCAAATCTCAATGGACACCAGCCAACAGTACAAAGGGATAGTATTAGTACACAAGTGTGTACGCAAACATAGGTGCACTCTCTGTTCCCTCACTCTCATAATCCCATGGGACGACTAACCGATACGACCGGTGAGAGATCAGGCCTAGAATCGACGGGTTTACGTGCTTTCCGTGGCACCCTCGATTAAGACCTCAACTTTCAGATTTTGGGCTGGTATATAGCATTTCTATAATCAGAAAAAACGCAATAACACTTTTGCGGCCCACCCCAGCAACCCTAACCGCTAGAACCTTTTCTAAATAAAATGTATTTGTCAAACAAACACACCATAGAGTAAAAAACCCAATACCCTAATGATAAGGCATCAATTAAAGCACTCCAGAACGATATTTAGGTAATTTGTTAAAATTCCTAGTTTACATTTGACGTTCATTTTTGCTTTTTGCAGCCGCGATCCTCGTTCTTGCTACAGTCTGATAGAACGTTGCTTCGCTCTGGATGCGCCGGAACTAAGAACTGTCGCTGGGATTACACTCATGTTGCTCTCTGAGAACCTGCCTGACACATCAGCCTTGTATCTTCATGAACTGTTTAATTTATGTGAGTTAAGAAATTATTTTAAGCGCTATGCTCGAGGGCCTATTTTAATATATTTTTTTCTTAAAAACGACATCGCCCGCACTAGGAATAAATCCTGTGTCGCGGGGAACTTTACAAACATACATACAAGAAACTAACACAAAAAACACCCAGACTCAGCACAACAATTTGTGGATCGCACAAGGTGTTGTCCCATGTGGAATTTGAACCCACAACACTCAGCGAGGTGTGTGGCGCGGCGACCGCTTAAACCTAGAACATAGCGCTTATAAATCATTATAGTTGTGATGGATTGTATCTATAAAGTTGTGTTTATAAACTATAGTTGTTACCTATTTTTTGATAAACATCCGATCATAAAAAAAAGATTAAAACTCATTCGCGTTAACAAAATAGTGACGCATCGATCAAGCTCACACCCTGATCAATCAAGTTCCAAGCTTTCGTACGAATGGGCTAGTGTCATAACGTTTTAACGTTAGGCGCATATTGTGCATTATTTGACGGCATCACAAACGAATTGCATATTACATATATTTTTATATTTTCAGGTCTCAACATAATCAGCAAATATGAATATCCAGCAATTTGTCTCAACAGTTTTGTAGCTCTTTCGCTACAGTGGCTCCACCTACCTTCATACCTCACATCATCAGCTCTGAAAGTAGCCTCCAAGATCCTAGACACATACCAAAACAGTTATAAAGATGATCTACGACTAAACACACCAAACTTGAAAGCTAACAAAACTTTCCAAACATTATTATACACTGACGGTCATTTGTCTGTGGTATTCAAATTAAACCAGAACTGGGAACGAATGAGAGATGAACCGGACAAATTGAAGAGTTGGTTGGATGTTATTGAATCAGTTAACGGTGACATCCAACTTGAATTGTTACCATATCTACTGGGAATGGTTATGGAGAAACGTACAGAGACTTGGTATGAAGAAATAGTGTTAAAAGTGTTAAAAATTGTAGTGAATTTAGTGAGTTTTAAGAAGGAAATATCCGTTCAATTGTTGCCTTTGTTAGTCTATAAGATTGGGCAGGATAGGTCTCCAGCGGTGAGGCTCGAATGTTTGAGGGCTTTACCGTTAATGGCGAAGACTAAGGTAAGTGAATTTTATCTTCTTTCAAACTGAAATTTGGCTCAAAGGACCATTTTACAATTGCCGTTTGTGTTGCCGGGTCCATTTCTGTACAAAAACTGTTACAAATGTATCATACAAGTTCTGTGTAGTGACGGATTAAGAATACGGAGTGTTATTACCTCCACTCTTCCCAGGTGTGTTGTAAAAGGCGATTAATGGAGTAAAGTATGCAAGACAACATCACCGCAAAGAGTAGGAAATTTGAAGCAAACCCTCTACTAACGCGTTTGGTTAGCGTGGTATAGTGGGCCAAAACCTACTTGCTAAGGAGAGACCTATGTCCAGCAGTGGACTGTTAAAGCTTGTTGATGGTGATGATATATCATGCTGCCTCGGTGGTGCAGTGGTAGCATATGTGACTGCATTTCTTGCTGTAGTTTTGGGTTCGATTTATTTATTTCGAAATTTGAGTGTTTTCTATGTATAAGATGTATATATTTAAAATAATATCTATGTAAGTATACTATCAGTTAGTCTAGTTTTCATGGTACAAGCTCAGCTTAGTTTGAAATTAGATTCAGTGAGTTGTTAGAAAATGTTATTATTAAATATAAGCAACAGGTTAATAAATATATTATATTAAATTATTATAATATATGCCTTTTACGTACCTAAGCGGGACGTAGAAAAACGTCTCAGTAGGCCATTATAGTACGAGTATTGCGGCTTGGTCACAAAAATGCGATCGAATCGCAACAAATTATGATAACCGGACTGATAGGTGGGGAAGTCTTGTGGCCTCCCCAAGATAGGGTCTGACGCGCGGCGTTGAATCTGGAGACTACCTAAAATAATATGGTGCGGGTCCCCTTCAGAGAAGGACGCCTGAGCTCGGCCACCGGGGTGATTTTTAAACAAAACACCGAAAAACGGTATTTTGTTTAAACGGTAAACGAAACACCACATACTCCTGGCTCCTGCTTCCCCGAGGAGGCGGAGATCCGAAGAGAGTTTCCACCGTGACAACAAAAAAAAACGCCATCATAGTATGGGTCACAATACTGCATTGTCTACTTTATGCAGTATGGTGACCACAACTCTTGGACTCTATGCTTTGCATCACACACAGTCGTCATTTTGACAGCCTCTTAAAATAAGAAAAAAAATACATTATATAATATCTGTTTTGCAGGAAAATGTACCAACCATTGTGTCTGTGCTGAACAAATTGAAAGCCAATAAAGGAGTGCCCACATCACTTCTCATCATGCTGTATACCAGTTTAGCTGAAACACAGGTTTGATGACGTTCAAATTATATTTTATTATTATTATTTATTTACAGATTAAGAATGCGTAGCGTCACCACCCCTATTCACCCCGTCGGCGTCGTAAGAGGCGACTAAGGGTAAACTTGAAACAAACCCTTTTTTTTTTTTAACGTGTGGAAACCCCCTCGGGCCGTCACCCCACCGGGGTTTACGGCAGGGTGGTGTGTCGGAACCGGACCGACTAAAACCACACGGTGTGCCACTTTGCGCCTGAGATAAGAGGGATCCAGGAACAGCTGTTATTACGACATCCAGATCCCTCCTAACTTAAAACAAACTTTATACCAACCCGTCTGGCCAGCATGGTATAGTAGGCCAAAACCTCCTTGCTAAGGAGAGGCTTATGTCCAGCTGTGGACTGTTAAAGGCTCGCGTAAGGAATTATATATTTAAGTAAAAATGGAATGAATGAATTTATCTGAAGTTATTTGCATATGTGCATGTCCATCAAGTGATTTCTTTGTTTATATTTCCCTTGTACAAGTTCTTAGACAGTGACGTAAATGGCATGAGTATACTCTTACAGAATGCTATCCTGAATATTTAAACTTAGATTTTGAAATATTTATTTATTTACTAGCTTTTGCCCGCGACTTCGTCCGCATATACGTCAGTTATCAGTATGTTTAAACTGATATAGTTTTTCGTTCAACAGCCGATTGAAATACAACAAACCCTAAATATTAAATTAATAAAATAACCAGTTGAGCCATTTCTGAGATAAGCGCACGCAACACAGACAAAAATTGTAGAAACTGTTGACCAATTCAGTTATTATTGTTTTTCGTTGATAGGTGAGATGTTTCCCTTATCTACAAGAGTTACTGGTGGACGCGGGCGTAGGGAGAACTGACGAGCTGAAGTGGGAACTGGACATAGCCAAGGCCATAGCCGTCAGACGAATTTGTGAGATAAGGTACGTTAAAACGACATTGCGTAGGTCATAGACTCAAGTCTTTAAGGGGTAAACAGTGGCGAATTAAATACGTACATTATCAGGCCTTATTTTGTACTTTCTGTGGAGGGAACGGGTCTCATGTTCCTCCGACACAAAGGGAGGATCCTCCGATCAGGCGAGGTGATCGTGCCTGGCGGGCCACAGCCCAACAGTTGATGTTGGCATGTTGTATATATGATAATTGCCACACGACTCTCTATTTCGCGATGCAGGATTAGTAGTTGCTCCGTTTTTCATTATTATACTTCGTAGTTCGATGTATCTTCGCTAGATGGCGCTGTTGTATATTTTTGTTTGTGTTAAATGTGGAAGTCGCCACACTTTCTTTATTACTTTTTATTGTTTTCGTCACACAATATTTGTTTGGGTGGGGGACGCCGAACTTAAGACCATTCACACAGCTGGTAGGATCCCTAATTACTAGACTAACAGATCTACTGTATAAGTAAAATTTTATTGTAATTGGTTAAGTAGTTTATGTGTAAAATCGTAGCCAACAAGTAAATATGTACAAATTTTTGGTCGCAACTTTACCCGCTGGTGTGCTGTTTATCGCAGTAAGAAGAAGAATATGTTCTTCATCAGGAATCAAAGTATCTCCGTACCAAATTTTATTTAAAATCGGTACAGTGGTGTTAAAGACAGATGTTAAAGCGTAACAGACGAACAAAGTTACCTTCGCATATATAGCATAAGTAGAGATTAGCTAAAGGAATTTCTCATCTATATCTTCAACTATGTAGAGCATCGAGCCATGGTCTGGAGCTGGTTTCCGTGATCTCATCGATCCTCAACCGCTGCGGAGACAAGAGCGGTGCGGTGGCCACATGCGTGTGCCTCGACAGCCTGCGCCTGCTGTGGAAGGGATCTGCCCTCGCTCCTCCCAGTACTTGGAAGGCGCTGGAACCTAAATTAGGCAGGGATCACAGGCCTAGTGTCCAGATTAGGTGAGTAAATATCTCTGAAAAATAATATCAACATCCGCTGAACCTTTTCCCAAACTAGGTTCGGGTCTTTTTAGTCTACTACCCCGTGGTTCAACTTCGTTTTTTTTACGTGGGCGACTGCCATCAGACCTCCTCAACGTAAACACTGTATAACGATTGCCACAGACATTCATATGGCAACCGGGACAGACGGATTAGGAATGGTCACCCGTCCATAGGCTGATTTGATTAAGATTAATGTTGCTATTTTGCTATTCTACTCGATTACAAAGAGCATCTCATAATATTGAAACAAATTATACATACAGCTCTATATAATGTAGAATTGAGAAGATAATAATAAAAAAAACACTTTCTCTTCATAGTCAGAAGGACTAATTGCAGGATAAGAGAAAAACCTTTCGTTGCATTTTACTTTAAAAATAAGGGTACCAAAAACTCAAACCATGCTCTTTAATTCTGGGAAGGGTTTCTGCTTGTTTGCCATCAACCATAACGTGCCATACGATACCATATGCCGTAATTTTATTTTTTTTTTTCAGTCTTTGCAAACTCCTGGGTGAAGTACCATCCCTACGTGTGTCCAACCCTGACTACGACAAGCTGATCTTTGAAGCGAGCCGGAAGCTGTGGGCCCTGGTGGCGGACTCCAACGTGCCTGAGGTAGCGGAGGCTGCTTGCGATGCTCTCTCCGCTTACAAGATCGATGACTATAAGCTTAAGGACATACCTGAGGTGTGTTTGCCACTGTCAAGTCAATCATGTTTAAGTATGTACGTAATCTGTTTGGATTAATCAGATGGAGTGTCAGCATCCCTTGTCATCTCATGGGTGTCGTAAGAGGCGATCTAAGGAGTAATTACGCAGGACAATATCACTACAAAGAGAACGAAAACTTGAAATAAACTCTATACCAACACATCTGGCCAGCGCAGTATAATAGGCCAAAACCTCTTTTCTAAAGAGACTTTTGACCATAGACAAATTACATTTTGACCACAGACAAATTATTCTTTGTCTTTTATTAACACATGAATTCCTATTTTGAACGTTGTTTAGATCTATAGAAGAACTGTGAAGTTGCCAGCTTCATTCTGCAAAACGCCAGCTGATGCTGCGAGGAAACCCGAGGATGTTCTGGACTACGTGCCTTGTACGTATTTGTACTCAATTTAAGAAGTTGCGACTGTCACACCTATTTAATGTTAAATCTCTTTGGTATTTAGCCCGAGACGCTAAGAGTGTTATAAGTTTGACATGTTTGTCTATGGTATCGTAGAACCGATGGATGGAAGGACTTTTTATAATATTTTTTTTTGTTTAAAGGCGCCAGGGGTATAAGCATAGTGAATTTGCCCTCAAAACATATCGACACGATACTGGGAGGATTTTTAGGTACTATTAAAATAATAAGATCTTGAAAGTTTCAGATCTTTGATCCTATTAGTTTTTGAGAAATAGTAAAATATGTAAAAATCAGATAAAATGAATATTCTCAGAAACGCGTGAATCGATTCGTCTGAATTTTGGATATGTTTTCGAGGCTGATCGAAGCTTTCTAGAAAAAAATTGAGAGCTAAATTGATTGATAAAAACCTAAAAAAAAAAGAGATTTTAGTTTTAATTTCGATTTTTAACTATGATACGATTCTGGTACAGTTTCAAAACTATTTGTTTCGAATTCCTCATTCATTTTTGTATGAATATATGATCTTTCCAGTTTTTAAAAAAAGGTACGCCATATTATAAAAAAATAAAAACCACTTTTTATGCAAGTTTTAGCGTTGAATGTGATTCAACATTACTGGATAAAATGGATGATTATCGT
Source organism: Hypercompe scribonia (assembly GCA_949316085.1). Taxonomy (NCBI): domain Eukaryota; kingdom Metazoa; phylum Arthropoda; class Insecta; order Lepidoptera; family Erebidae; genus Hypercompe; species Hypercompe scribonia. The sequence continues at coordinate 19,336,741 of OX438982.1, read as the reverse complement.
GTGTCAAATGAGAAGCTCCATGTTTTAACTGGCTTAAAATGGGAAAATATGATTGAGTTTGTCGGAATTGGTTAGTGTCAATGAGAAATACTGACACTCGAAGTGTAACTCAACCCTAATAGTGTTTTCAGTCAAACTTCGTACGGGTAATTCAAATAAGTTAATATCGACAATTATGGGGATTGATGACGAGCATTTGTGTGTTGAGTGTCAAAGTACTGTGAGCAGAAATGAGTGAGTGAGTAGAAATGATCTTATTCAAAAACATACATCTGCAGTTGCTAAAAAACTTCATGACGATTTGAACGACAGACTAATTTTGATTTGTGTTTTGTTGTGATATTGTTCAATTGAGTAGTCTAAAACAGTGACGTCACAATTGAGTACTTAGTACATTTTTCATACAAAATTGTCGTTTTGACAGATGATAAAAAGTAACTAATTTGATTAAGGTATTATTTAGCCTATTGACATATACAGAAAATCCCAACACCAATCGTTGGACCGCGGCTCGCCAGGCATGATCTCACCTGGTCGGAGGATTATGACACCCGTTTCTCCAGTAAAGTAAATTTATGTTCGTATCTCTAAAAGAAGAGTCAGCTTGAAAGACGGGTGTGATAGACATACGGTTCTGCTACAATAATTTCTGTTGAGTAAGAAACTCACTGTGGATGTAAATAACCTCAAACCTCACATACGGCTATTAGATTCCGTATTAGATAGAGCCAGTGCTACGTTAACCAGACTGCTGGTAAACATACTTATATATTTCCAAATGCGTGTATAGCACCTCTGCCTTAGCGACAAGGGCCACTAACCACCAGGCCAAAAACCTTGTCAAAATGTTTTTCCAAAGTCATATGGGACGTATTACAAAATGCTCGGACCCCTGACAACGGGTAGGTAAACGTTTCTTACAATCTGTCAAGTAATTTATGTTCTAAAGCGTAACAAACAAACTCACCGAATTGAACGTTAACATAAATATGTTCGTCAAGGTGAAATCTGGCCCGAAGTGTTCAAATACACGAACCAGGCGGCCCTGCTCGGCGTGTCGCGGCTGGCCGCCAGGCTGCTGGAGCGCGAGGTGCGCGCGCTCCGCAGCGGCGCGTACGCGCTGGAGCGCGGCGCCGAGCCCCCCGGCCTCGCGCACCTGCCCGCCACCAGCCTCGCGCGGGGCCTCCTGGACTGCTTCAAGAAACAGGTATTTACTGACGTTCCTCTAAACTTCATATGCAGAGATCGTGGGTTTTGTTGCCTTCAAAAAATATCTTAAAATAAACACACAAGTATTTCGTTGGTCGTGGGTGCGCGCCGACACAGGTGCACTCTCTGTTCCCTCACCGTCACAGTCCGTTGGAACCTTTATCCGACCCGACCGGGGACAGATCCGGCGTAATTTTACTTGCACGGCTAAATTCTCGTGCAGCGGAGAGAACGTAAAGCCATCCAATTTCAGACTCATGGGTTAAGTATCTCTGTCACTCAGAAAACTTCAATAACACTTTTTGAAGTGAACGGGCACGAACCCCAAACCTGATCGGCAATCGCATACACTAACCACAGAACCGACGAAGATGTTGAAAGACTATACTGAACTTATTGCAAATTTCTGTTTCATAAGTGTTGGATAGAGACATGTAGCATAATTATATGTTTATCAGCAATTTTTTTCTGTTAAATAGTGTTACATGATTATCTCATCAATTGTGCTATTTGCAACTTTATGAGAAACTAGTAAAACAAGCCTCATTTTTTTTTTGTTTATTAACGATGTGGAAAATCCCTTCAGATCTCCTCCTACTTAGGGTGCTAGAGTCAGGAGTATGTGATGTTCCCATCAAAAACCGTCCCGACAGCAGACCTCTGGCACCTTACTCGGGGACCCGGACCACATGATTTCAGGTCTCCCTCAAATTGACGTCATGCCCCGGTAGGCCCTACCCTGGAAGAAAAGTATTTCTCCCCCACAGTAGTAAAACAAACCCCTAGTAATTCTAAAACTTTAGGCTTTTAGAAGGGAAGGATCTGTAATAAAATATTTTGTTTTATATATTAAGAACCTGCCAAAGTGACTCTTAGTTTGCCTGATGGAAAGCACGAACGGAATCCAAGAATCGTAATCGACATACGCGTTGCGAGTGAGATGCTTTTGCTTGGAGCCATAAAAGGCATGACGGTGATCATGGCAGTGTAAAGATCACACAATATCGCGATAACTGTGACCCCTGCATCAATGGACCTCCAGTCTCGCACTCACGAAGGTAGCATGAATGCTTTGCATTAGTCTTCTGTGAGAGGGTAGTACTGCCCCGGTCAAGTCGGCCTGTTGGTACTCAAACCAGCGTGGCTGTACTTTTTTTTTACGCGGGGACTGCTTTTCGCACCATACCCTCTGGAGGGACGAAGGGCGTGTGTGGGACTCCCGGAAAACCGGTCTACCCACTAAATCTCGCGGCGGCCTACCTCAGCAGTCGGGAGGAGCTCCAGGAACGCATTAGTGCCTTCTAGAGTCTTCCCTGCCGCACCTCGCAAGTGAGGTACATCCCGGGCAGCGTGGCTGTATCTATAGTTTTGGTACAAACAATATTTGGTATTGGTGTTAACGTTGCACACATTTATACTTATTTTGTATAAAAAAAACGAAATTTTTGCTAGTAATGTAATGCAATCTAATTTAACAAAATACCATAACCTATAAACAAGCTCGCTTCATTTCCATTAGGGGTATTATAGCCATATTGGCTTCTCACATTTCTATCGTTACCTATTTGTTTTGGGTCAGCAGTAATGTAACATCGCAAAGTTTACCTGATTACTCTTATAGCCGCCCGCTAACAATAGTCATTGAAAATGATATCGGTTTCCAGAATGGAAAAAGTTAAAGCGGGCAGACTATAGCCTCTGATATAGTTCGAAAATACTGAGGTCACTTTAACATCCTATGACTAGAGATACTAGGACATCGATATCAACTGCAGTATATTGGTTTAGAGATGTGGGCAAATATGTAAAAAAACTGCCATGTAGAAATAAGCTCTTCCGGAAACCGAAAAATCTGATTATACACACATAAAATTATCAAAAATATTTTCGCAGGCGACCACACCATCACACGAGTTCCCAGAACCCGTTCTCCTAGCCATCCTCCAAACTTTAACATCGGAATATCCGAAGCCTCTCCCTCCGGTAGACCTGTGCTTCCTTCCCGAAGCTTTCCACCGAGGCAAGGAGTGGAGACGAGGCTGTGTGACCCTGGCTGCGAGACAGGCACAGGTGTCGCCATCTGCTAGGCGGATCTTAGAGAATTATCTGCAAGGAATTGATGGCAACGCTGAGGTAAGAGACTATACATACATGTCGTGATAGAACCAAGTTTGCCGTGAGCAAGATATGCTTATGCTTCCACAAATACACGACCGAAATGAGACCATGGCCATGACCACTTCTTCAGTTATTTTTCAACGAGCGAATAAAGTTAACCTATATAGAGGTAGTGACTAATACATCGTTTAGTGACAAGTATTTATGAATAGACTAAAAATGCATTATAGACTGCACGGATGGCGTAGCCACGCCGCTTGTTACTCTGCTGAGAGTCGTGGGTTCAAATTCTACGTGGAACAACACTTTGTATGATCCACGAATTATTGTCCTAAGCCTGGGTGTTCTTTGAGTATGTTTAATGTATGTTATTCTTAATGCCGGAGTTGTCTATTAAAATAAAAAAGTTTAAAGCCTACTACAGGATAAAGTAACTTTTATAGTTATAAGGGAGTGTATGTGCTTTAAACGATGACTGCACGATTGGCCTAGTAGTTTAAGCGGTCACCACGCCGTACTCCACTTCGCTGAGTGTTGTGGGTTCAAATCCTACACGAGACAACACTTTGTGTGATCCACAAATTGTTGTTCTGAGTCTGGGTGTTCTTTGTGTCCATTTTTTATATGTTTGTAAAGTCCCCCACGACACAGGATTTATTCCTAATGCGGGCGTTGTTTTAAAAAAGTGAAAAAAAAATGTCAAATATTTAGAACCCTTTTTTAAATATAACTGTTAAAAAAGAGAGTATTCAGGTTATATAATACAATTGCTCGCTAAAATACTCGCATCACTACCCAATGTACTGACAGTTTTCTGTAAGAAATAGAACCAATTAACAAAAGCCAAAAACCACTTTACTAAATACGATGTTTCCAACTTAAATATAATTGGGTAGATGACTGTATCGTAAATAAATACCAATGTCCGCTTCATTAAAACTAATATCGCAAAACATCTTGGAAAATACAATTAACATAGCTTTTTATTATTATTACGAATTTCAATCAAATATACAGTGAAATATATTGTTCAATTGAGTGGTCTAAAACAGTGACGTCACAATTTTGTATTTAGTACATTTTACATACAAAATTGTCGTTTTGACAGATGATAAAAAGTAACTAATTTGACTAAGGTGTCATCTAGCCTATTGTGTTGCCACATTACAACACCTTTGTTAAATTAATTCGTAACTTTCGTTCAGAAGTCGTTTCAGATATTATGGCCTACAAAAAAATATGTCCTCTTTACACTTAAGAGATAAATTACTATAATTTAGTAATCTGTCCTATTTCCCCACAGGAAACAGATATTCTCTTAACGTTCGAAATTCTTCCAATACTCTGCCGAGGAATGCCACCGAATGCCATACGAACCCCTCTCGAAAAGTGCCTTAGTGACTCCTACGCTGCCATTGCGAACATCAAGTTGAAGAACAAAGGGGTAGAAGAGACCGAGTACCTGTTCATCAAGCAGTTGGAGATGATCAGAGTGTGTTTGGAGTGTGAGAAGATACATGACGCCAACAGGACACTGTTGTCGCAGATAGTTGAGAGTTATATGGCTATTTTGAATGATGATAACGTGGTAAGCATTTGATTTAACAGTATATTAAATTAGTTTATTTGAAAATAGGTCATCATAATCATGATCCACAGCCTTTAACGGTCCAATGCTGGACATAGGCTTCTCCTTAGAAAGGAGGTTTTGGCCTACTACTCGCATACAACGCTGGCCAGACTGGTTGATATAGGATTTGTTTCAAGTTTTTCTACTTTTTACATTAATGTTGTCTTGCATATTTTGTTTCCGTAGTCGCCTCTTACAACACCCATGGGATGGTAAGGATGGTAATACTTTGTATTCTTAATCTGTCACCACACGGATACTTCAAAATAGATATTAATAGAAAATAATAGATTTGTGAGACTAACCATATTTTTCATATAATATTTTTAGACGTTTCATTTTCATGTGTTTTAGTAACTCAAAATATTTTAAATGAATTTTAGTTTTTATTGCCTCGTTGGTCTATAGGTGTATGACCAAGATCAAGAGGTCTCGGGTACCCGGATTCTCGGGTTGCGTCAAAATGAGTTATTGGGTTTCTTGAAGTTATATTTCTTTTAACGCGCAGCTAACGTCTATTTAAAATATAAGAATGAAAGGCCTATGTCCAACGGTGGACTGTTAGAAGCTGTCGATCATGATGATGACAGTTGAAGAAAAATTCCCAACTCCAACATTGCAGGCGTGGCCAGCGTACGTCCGCACAAGTCGGTGTCTGTCCAGCAAGTATCTCGAGCGCATGACGTCACCGTCGGGCTGGTGGGAGGTGTCGAGCTCCCTGCTGCGGAAGGCCAGCGCCGTCCGCTGCGCCGTGGCGGAGCTGGTGGACTGCGACACCGCACTCAACTGGCTCAACGAGATCATCGATGCACAGGCCGGACAGATCACGTGCGTACTCATCTTAAAATATCGAGTACTGTGTGGGTGAAGCTAAACCTGGCCTAATCTTCCTCCACAGTCTGGCTTACTTATGATGAATTGTGATAAACTGTATTCTCCGTTCATGTGGTATTATCTGCTAGTTGACTTTTGGTAAATTAAGCAACAATTTGGCAGGTGTATCAAAATATTTGTTTTTTCTTAAAATTCAAATGAGACCGAACAGGAAATATATTCTGTTAATTAAATAAAAATAAAAAAAAAAGTTAGTTTTTGCTGCCCGCGTGTATGTCGGTTATCATGGCAAGTCGTAGCTATGTTATAACTGTAAAGTTTCATCAAAATCTGTTCAGTAGTTTTTGCTTGAAAGAGTAACAAAATTCAAACATCCACCCTCGCAAACTTGTATTTATAATATTAGTAAGATTATCATTGCCCTTCATTCAATACCCTTTAATAATCCACTGCATGACATAACCTCTTCTTTAATCGAAGTCGGCTGTGGCTAATTTCACATTATAACACAAACAAAAATATATAACAGCGCCATCTAACGAAGATACATTGAACTTCGTGGTATGATCATCTACTAAGCAACTACTAATCCTGTATCACGATATAGCGATTCACGTGGCAATTAGCATATGTACAACATCCCAACATCAACCGTTCGATTCGATAAATAGGGTCGCTTTGTTTCAGTGAGCAAGAGTTCTCCCTTCGCTGTATGTCTCCTGCTCTGAAGGCGGCCAAGCCTGACGCAGCCAGCACCAAGCAATGGCTACTTCAACTCATGGGACGGACACAGGTTGCTTTTAATGAGTAAGTGGTATTGTTATTAAGTATTGAAGGCTATGTTTTATTATCGGGAGGAGCCTGGAGGAGGGTTCCGGCAGAAAGGAACTGATAATACCATGGCCTCACTGAACATTACTTTTTACGTAATGGTTATTTCCTTTTATTATGGAATTTAACTACCTCGGTGGTGCAGCGGTAGTGAATGCGACTGCTGCGCAGGTCTCGGGTTCGATTCCCGGGTCGGACCAAATGTTTGTATAATCTGCAAATTTTTTTTTTGAAGTTTGGGTGTTTTCTATGTATAATATGTATGTGTTTATATAAAAAGTATAAAAGTTTCTATCAGTCAGTCTAGTTATCATAGCCAAATGTCCGAAATATTTATTTATTTATTATAGATACCTACCAAAATGACTCTATTCTGTCTGATGGAAAGCATGAATAGAATCCAAGAGTGGTGGTCACCATACCACGCAATGGTGACCCAGCCAACGCTATAGCGGCCTTGTTGTACTTTGTTGTTTTTGGTAATTATTGGTTATAATGTTTATGTGCCTACACTATCGTATTAGGTTGGGAGCCTGTGAGGATAATGTATGTATATACATAAGTAAATTAGATAAAACTTTGGCATGTTAAATTATTTTCGACGAGTTCGCTTTTTCCTAACAAGACTAGCCCTGAGAAAAAAGGACAAAATAAACTCGGAGTATCGTCTCTGTCTTATAAAAAAAAAACTCCACTTGCCTCTGGTGGAGGGCTCAAAGGAAGATAACGCCTGTGACCTGTCTGTGAGCGAAAGTCCCAGACAGTTTCGTAATTCTTAAAAAGCTATACATATATCTAAATGTCTATGGAAATTACGTAGTTTCTAGGTAGTAGAACCACGCTGATTTTAGCACAAACGGGCCGGCTCGACCGGGGCAGTACTACCCTCCCCACAGAAGACTAACCTAAAGCGACAGCATCCGTGTTGTCGTGTTTCGTTGGTTAGTGTGAGACCGGAGGCCCATTGATGCAGGGGTGACAGTTATCGTGGTAATTGTGTAAGCCTTACACTGTCATGATGACTGTCATGCCTTTTACGTCCCCAAGCGGGGTGTGAAAAAGCATCTCACTAGGCCGCCATAGTGTGGGTCACCATACTGCGTTGTCAGCATTATTTGCAAGGAGTACGGTGACCACAACTCTTGGATTTTATTTATGCTTTCCATCAGGCAGAGTAGTCACTTTGGTCGGCTCTTAAGATAGAAAAAAAAATACAATTTGTGTAATGGATTGTCATGCCAAAGGCCACGGGTTCTGTTCCAGCTCAAGTCAAACATGTGTATGCAGGAACATTAAATGTTTGATTTGGTTTGGATATTGCTGTAGGTTACACTGTAAATTACTAAAAAAGTATAACATATCAGTTGTCTAATGCCCACAATACAAGTTCTTCTTAGGTTGACACTAGATGGCGTTGTGCGGACGTGATAGACTATTATTCAGTCTTAATAATTTTTGTTTCAGAACGGAAGACAAGTCAGCCAAGCTTTACCTGTGCGATGTATTTATGCTGTGTGTGGTGGTGTTCAGCGGGATGTATGCCGTGGAGGGGGGCGAAGGGATGGTGGCCACTGACCGTCAAGTGCGACACGCGCTTCTGCCTGCCGCTGCTGCTGAACTGGCTCGGATGTGGCCTGACTGCTCTTTGCAGGTCGAATACTATACATTTTTAATGAATTTAGGGTCCTCAACATATAAAAATATTTTTATCAGCTTCACTTTTAAGAACCATGACCAAAAAAAATATCAGGGGTGGGGGAAACAGCCTCTTTGTTATCACATTATCTAGCAACTAGCTTCTATCCGTAGCTTCATCCTCTTGTATGTCGATTATCGTGGCAAAAAGTATTAATTTCTCTTTTCTCAAGAATCAAAGTATCTCCATGCAAAATTTGATTAAATCCGGTATAGCAGTATTGATTCCCCACATAAACTTCCAATCCCCTTTTAGCCCCCCCTCAAAAGAAGTTTTTTGGGATAAAAATTATTCTATAAGCCTTCTCGGGACTCGAACTATCTCCATATCAAATTTCATCCAAACCGTTGAAGCGTACAGAAGTAACAGACAAACAGATACTTTCGCGTTAACATTAGTACGGATTGAATTTGTATTGTACTCGGTGGGAATAAAGTGTATATTTGTATGTCCAGTTGTTGGAGTGGATGTCGCACAGCCGCTCGGCGGTGGGCGACGCGCGCGCGGCGTGCGCGTGCCAGCGCGCGCTGCTGGCCATGAGGCACGCGCCGCACTTCGCCACGCACAGGGTCTGGACCAGGCTGTGAGCTCACCATCCACATTATCTATGTCAATCAACCGGCTAATAGTCCTCTACTGGACATAGACTTCTCCTTGAAAATTGACCCATTGACACAGGGGTGACAGTTGTCGTGGTTAGTGTGTGCAATACAATGCCACGATGACTGTCAAGTGTGATAAAAGCATTTTACTAGGCTGTCATAGTGTGGGTCACCATACTGCATTGTCTGCATTCAATGAGTATGGTGGCCATCACTCTTGGATTCTATTCATGCTTCCCATCAGGCAGAGTAAAGTCGCTTTAGTAGACTCTTAAAATAAAAAAAGAAAAGAGGTTTGACCTGCCATTCCTGAAAATCTTCTTAGAAAGGATATTTATATCTACAATACCATGCTGGCCAGACGGATTGGTATAGGGTTTGTGGCAAATCTGTCTTCTCTTTTCGTGCTGTTGTCCTGCGTACTTTGCTTCCTTAGTTGGCTCTTACGACCTCCATAGGTTAAAAAGGGTGGTAACACTATATTCTTAATCCGTCACCACACGAGTAGATTATCTAAATATCAATACCAGAAAAAAAAATGTATCCATTTTTAATTATAGTTATAGTATATAATTGTAATTATAGTCCGTGTGGTAACGGATTAAGAATACATAGTGTTACCACCCCTATTCATCCCGTGGGTGTCGTGAAAAGCGACTAAGGGAACAAAGTATGCAAGACAACATCATTACAAAGAGAAGGAAAACTTGAAACGAACCCTATTCCAACTCGTTTGGCCAGCGTGGTATAGTAGGCCAAAACCTCCTTGCTAAGGAGATGCCTATGTCCAGCAGTGGACTGTAAAAGGTTTTTAATGATGATGATGATGATCCATTTTTAAACAGTTCAGTTGAAAAATCTATTTTCAATCTAATACTTCTTAAAATAAGATTTGTTTTAACTTACACTTCACTTCTTTGTTACTACTCATTTTTCTAATCTGACATTCTGATCATTTTGGTACAGTAGTGTGAAAAAAATATTGATGAATTTATTGTTTTTTTCAGAGAAAGCCACTTCGGTCGAGATATTACAGATGAAAACATTTAATAGACAGAAATAAGATGAGGGTTAATTACGAGCTAAATTTCCATATTAATTATACGTGAGAATAGGGCAAACAAGGTGTCCTGCAGTCAGTGTACCTATACCAATAAAGTCTATATTTCTGTGTAATTAAGATCAAGGATTGAGTAGAGTGTATTTTGCTGGTCTACTTAAGTTTCCTACTCTAAAGACAAGAGTAATCCTATCTTCAAAACAACTCGAGGGTTAAGATTAGACCGAACTGGCTAGCACATGTCAACCACTGAGTCCACAGGCAGCTACATTCACTTGTCCTTGCCATGTCTATACCTGTTGTAATAACATTTTTTATACCAAATTTCCTGAGAAAATTTGCAAAATTTGAAAGAAAAATATGCACTAGTTTAGAAACAAAAACACCTTTTTGTTTTCGTAAATTACAACATCATGTATAAGTGCAATGACTTTGCACGTATTAGACCCTGGGGCGATCAATTGTATACGCGGTGCGGTAAACCACCCATTGTCGCTTTTACTAAACTTGAATCGCACGGAATATGTTGATTAATACGTTATTAAGATCAAAGACACATTAGTTGTGGAACGAAGTTCCTTATCGCGCGTTGCGAAGGAGGCTAGACGGAAAAAATTCAGACGAAAAGTTGTCACGACACTTTTTACTACGCCGTGCGGCGTGCGCATATTTCTCTGTCTGTCTCTCTCTCTCATCGAAAGCAAGTCAATTATTTTCGTTTCGTCTTTCTACTTTGCTTTGAACAGTGTAGTGTCGCGACGATTATTTTTGTTTTTTATAACTTAAAAGAAAAAAAAAATTACAATTCCTTCACTAATTAATCGAAAGGAACTTCGTTCCATCCGGGTGTCCCTTGACACCTCTCAACTTTTTTTTTTAAGAAGACGGCGGCGTGCCTTTGATGTCATCGACATTGCGACGCTACCGTCTACAGTAAGCGACTTGTGTAAACAATGGTGTTCTAAATCGGCATTATTTTTATTATTTTTATTTCATTCTGAATTTGCGCTTCTGTATTTTTGTCCAAAAAGATTTTTTTATAATTATAATTGACTTAAATTGAACTGCATTAACTGTCATTTCATTTTTGTAAAAACCTTATGGACACCTTGTATATTCTCTCTTTGAAAGCACCTAAGCCCATTAAGTAGCGTGATGTTCTTCTATCTCTGAGGCAGAATGGTTTCTGCTTGCCATTTCGGCAGTTCTTCCACCCTGGTGTGTTAAGCTGAAGGTATATTGTGACTAACTGATATGCTCTAATAAATAAGACTGAGTTTTAACTTGTTCCGATACCACGTTACGGTAATCTTGGGAGAATCATACAGTCCCTCGTGTTGTCTACCAAGACCACGCTGTCACCTTAAGGTCTTCACCAAAAACAGTAGTAATCTAGTCATAAGAATGATATATTAATGTTACTTAGATCTGAGTGTATCTATTGAAATAAAGGCATTATTAAAATAAGCGTGTTTCATTTATAATATGGGATAGTATACTCGTACTCCTAGCCGACTTCGGCCACGGCCAACCTCGACGGAGACCAACCAACTACAGAAGATATTATAGAGCACAAACAGGTGCACTATCTGTTCCCTAACTCTCACAATCCGATGGGACAGCTACCCGACACAACCGGGGAGATATCATACGCAGGACTGAGGGGCTTAAGGCCCCAACTTCTAAAGCTTCGGGCTTTTGTCAAGTATTTCTGTCACCAAAAAAACTCAAAAACAACTTTTGACCCGACAGGAATCGAACTCGAGACCTTTTGGTCGGCAGTCGCAAACGGTAACTGCTAGACCAACGAGTCATGTCATTATCAATTGTCTGAATAACTATTTTAAATAAGTGCCATTTTAAGCTGACATTTCAAGGAATTTTAACCGATACGACCAAACCTTCAAAAAAGTACCGTAAACTTAGCTTAAAGGCACAATATCCATTAGTAATGAGAAATAATAATCTCAAACATCTGACACACGGCCTTCTGATCCCTGATCTTATAGGCAGATTGAACTGTGGCAACCAGATAACCCCCTCGGGCCGTCACCCCACCGGGGTTTACGGCGGGGTGGTGTGTCGGAATCGGACCGACTAAAACCACACGGTGTGCCACTCGGCGCCTGACATAGGAGGGATCCGAGAACAGCTGTTATTACGACATCTAGAAATCTATCTGTCTTAAGTTCAGATGAAAGTGTGAGAGCATTTGGTTATAGTTAAACAAAAACACATAAGTTCCAATAAATTACTGTACATTTTTATTTAAATTTTAAAACTATATAATTGGTAATATAGAAAACCAGCATTCGTAGGCAACTTACAAAGTTAACCCATGTAAATAATATAATAGTATACAAGCTTAAGTGGTAGTGGGCGGGCCACATTACACGCAGAAACGATGGCCGACTGAGAAACACAGCGTTGGTAGGCCCTCCACAAGGTGCTCCGACGACCTGACGAAGGTCGTGGGAAGGCCTTGGGGGAGGCCTATGTCCAGCAGTCGACGTATTTTGGCTGAGATGATGATGATGATACAAGCTTGGCATTGGGATGTCCCAGAGGATGTACTCTATGTCTATTTCAGGTGTAAATAAAGTTACCCATATTATCTTTGATGAAATCAACGAACAGGACAATCCAAATCAAAATGATGATGCTAATGTACTCCTAGCCGATTTCAGCCACGGCGGTAAGTGTCAACAGAGAAAAACCAACTACGTAAGAGATATCATAGTGCACAGCTACACAAACTACCTTACTCTCGCAACCGATGGGACAGCTATCCGTCTCGACCGGGGTAAGAAAAGGCATAGGATCGACGGTTTTACATCCTCTCCGAAGCACGGGGGTTAAGACCTCAACTTCCAACTTCCAAACTTCGGACTGTTATTAAGTACTTTTGTAACCAGAAGACCTTCAATAACACTAACCCGACCGTACCGGAGATCTCTTGATCAACAGTTGCATCATCATAAAAGTATTTTTTTTTTTAAAACATCTAGTATTTACAGTATTTACAGAATTATATTTCTTTGTTTACAATCGTCAGTTTCCAATATGATCGAAAGGAGTATTAACATCCAGTTGAGTTCAACAGCTTCAAACCTTTCGAAAGAGAGGCCTATGTCCAGCAGTGGACTATTAAGAGGCTGTTGATGTTGTCGTTGAGTTCAACAGTGCAAATATTATATTCGGTGTTTAATATACACTATTCCTAGGATCCTGAACTTCTTTGCAGACATGTGACGCCGGCGAAGGGGTCTCACAGCAATACATACTACAATGGGTGAAAAGCGATCATCTAAAAGGGATGATTTATTACGATCACAATTCTTAGCAGTGAAAAGAACGACATGACATTTTGCTTTGTTCTCAGGCTACCAAAGTGACTCTATCTGCCTGATGGAAAGTATGACTAGAATCCAAGAATGGTGGTCGCCATACTCATAGCGTATGCAAACAATTCAGTATGGCAGCCTAGGATTCCAAAAATTAATTTCTCATTAAAATCTAAGTAAAAGAAAGCTGGAGTAAACATGTTCAAGAGATGAGACTGTGTTTTGGAACAGGTACTGTGGGACGCCTTTTGGCCAGATGGTGAGACTGCTAGCGTAAGAGGGCTGGCCGCGACTGGATGCAAAAAGCAGAAGACCGGGCTCTGTGGAGTGCCTGGGGAGAAGCCTATGTCCAGCAGTGGACTGCAACAGGTTGATAAGGATGATGATAAAATCACTACAAACAGGCATTATTTCTTATATAGATAACGGATAATATACTTATTGTAACATCTTATATTATCTATGTACATATATTTATTTAATTATGTAAGTAACCTTATATACAATTACATTTGGCTCATAAATTGGCGCCGTAGAACTGTAGAACTTAATCTATACATATAAATAAAATTGGAGTGTCTGTAATATTGAAAAAACAGCTTTTTACTACATCCATATGAATTTACATACGATACATACACCAAAATAACACTTTTTACAATTTTTGTTTGTCTGTCTGTTTGTTCCGGCTAATCTCTGGAACGGTTGGACCGATTTCGACGGGCCTTTCACTGACAGTCAGCTGATGTTATAGGGAAAAATTTAGGCTACTTACATTTTAGAATTTTGGAATTATAAAAAAAAGTCACGCGGACGAAGTCGCGGTTGCAGCTAGGAAACAATAATACCTTAAGATTTCAAAATAGGTTACATACACACTGTATTCGTGTGAAGGAAATAAAATCACGATTTGTTGTAGCTCTCACTTCCGATCCGACTATTTTTTCCTTAATATCAACTTTTTTTATCGCGAAAACAATTTAAATTTTGGTGTGGACTCCCATAACCTCACTCACGGTGAAATGCAAATAAAACATTGCTGAACATAAGTACTCTTTGAGTATCACCCAGACGAGTTTGCCTATTTGTACCGAAGCATAGTTTTTGCCATGGTAAATAACACATAAGACATCTGACACAAGGTAACGCAATCTCACACGCGTTTCTGAAATATCATACTTTTTTGTCCAACATTATCTTGTCCAACACCACACTATAAATTTACTCCAGAAAAAGTATATCACTCATAGGAACATTATGTCTCATTTTCTCCATGTGATCCTGGAACGCGATTTGCTCTAAAGCGTAAGCGCCGGGTGGCGCGAGGGCCGCGCTCACACAGCCGTCTCATCGGCCGGAGCCTTCACCTGAGACTCGGTGGGGCTCCGGACCGGGACCCGGATCACTTCCTCTTCTAACTTCATGTCTGCTGGCGTGTTCTGTAAATCGTGGATAAGATATTTTCAGCAATTAATAGGTGTCTACTTTGTAAGTCAATATTATATCGTGCAGTTAGTTTTAAGTGTGAATTTCGTTAATTTTAAACATAACATACATATACACATTGAAATCCTTATTCCAGAGTAAATAAAGCATTTTATAACGCTCACAGTTCATTTCTGGGCATTTCAGGTATTAGATGGGAAATTAGGAATTCAATATGATTATTTTGAGGTGATCAAAATTCACTATTGTGATAAATTTCTCTTTATTCGAATATTTCGAATTATAACAACTGTGACTGACAATTATAATTATAATACTTCTTTTATCGAGACAATGACTACAGGCACTGCCTTAATTTTAATCAGATAGTCGTGTGACTGTTATTAATGTATTATTTTACATTTCAAATTTGTCTGGACTTTAAAAGAGATGATAATCTCTTAGTTTGTTTCGTCTTTTTTTGTCCGTAAAGGCCAAAATCTCCTGCTCGAAAAAAGCAAGTGTGTTTATTACTTGTTTACAGAACAAACGATTTGAACGAAAGGAAATGTCATAAAATATGGGAATATAACGGTAGGATAGGGATGTTGCCTCACGTTGCAGCAAATAGATCAGGGTCGTGCACCCGTTTGTAACTCTAGCTGTAATATTTCACTAATAAATAGCAGATTAGTACGCAAAGGCATTGAAAGCGTTAACTTGACATCGTTAGTACTGAAATCCCATCCTAGTCGATGTAGATGTTGCGGCACATTGCGGCGAATAGATCGAGGACAGGGTCGCACGTCTGTTTTTAACTCGAACCGTCGCCGGCAAGACGAAGCCTTCAGATTAGTTTATCGAATCGATGTTATTAGTAGTGCGATCCCGGCCCGGTTAAAGCGGGCGGTGTCTTTGCGGGGCTGACCTCGAGCGCGGTGTAGTGCTTGTGCAGGGCGGCGGGCAGCTTGTTGTGCTTGGCGAGCGCGGGGAGGGCGGGGAGGGCGGGGAGCGCGGGCAGCAGGCGCGCGCGCCGCACGGGGCTGTCGCGCGGCGGCGGCGGCGGGCACGCGCCCACGCTCTTCAGCAGGCGCGCGCTGTGCACCGACAACCGTTCCACCAGAGCAGCAGGAAACAAGCGTTTTCGAAAACCAACTTTACATACCGTTTTGATCGTCGGTACTGATTATCTATGGTGGTCTCGAATTCAGAGAAGTTATTCGTCTATGCTATATTTAGACATGGAATACAAAGTACGATTGAGTTCTGGACGTATAAGAAACATCCCCTACCTATAATGCCGACAAAATCCTAAGATTTACACGTGGAACTTCAGTTTTTTAACATTTTTGAAGCCTACAAAAAACTTTTTCTTAGATCTTTTTGATTTTAGGTACCTTACTATCTCGCTTTACTCAGTTTGTTTTAAAAGTTGTTTTAAAATTCTGATTAGTTTTGCTTCATCTCTTCAATAATGAAAAATAACCACCGAGACCCCTTTATAAGTAAAATAACTCCTTCATACTTAAGTGTTTTTAAGTCATCAATTCAGAAAACTCGATATCGTCCAAAATGCTTGAGTTTTGGGTTCCTGTTACGTCTCATTCCAAAGAATATAACGAACGATACGACGTAGCGTGTAAATAAAGAATAAGCTAAGACGTGACCACAGATTTTAGATGATCAACGGGCATCAGTAAACCAGCATGCTGCACCGTATTTGCAGCTTCATAGTTATAGCGCGAAGTGGACACGATCTCATCATCTGCCTGACCCCATCTCAATTTTATTTGAGGTCAGTAAAGTATGTTTGTTCGTCCATTCTCCTCTATCATTCGTCATTTAACTGTTCATTCCCTTTTCAGTCATAGCTTCTATCACACAGTCCAGCGAAAGGAAATTCTGTAAACAAACATTAAATTCTGCAACTTACGCATCTAGTAACTTTAACAGCAGTCTGCTATACGCTGTGTACTCGTCTTCTCCAAACTCTCCAGGGTGGTGTCTGGCGAACTCATAGGTGTCACAGAACTGATGGACTAACTTCTGCCCTCTCCCGTCAAGAGGGGCAGCTAGAGATGATAGGAGAAATGCGCGAAGGGACTCGCGAGGGTGGCGGCGAAGACCAGCGTCTTGGCGCGCTATTTCCTCTTCTGAAAAAGAAGAGAAAGTGAAATAGTATTTATGTGATTGGCTCATAGTGAACATAGAATTTTATAGTCGAGTTTGTTTATAATAGTAATAATAATAGATTGGACATATTTTTGGCAAACTTTACAAATGTGGTCCATTGTGGCGACCTCCACATACAGCGCAAACAGAAATACATACTACAGCGCCTTCTAGCGAAGACATATCAAACTACGGAGTATAATGAACTAAGGAGCAACTACTGATCCTGAATCGCGATATAGAAATTCTCGCGGTGATTAGCATATACAACATTCCATTTTTTTCTTAACTGGAAACCCCCTCGGACCGTCACCCCACCGGGGCTTACGGTGGGGTGGTGTGTCGGAATCAGACCGACTAAAACCACACGGTGTGACACTCTGCGCCTGACATAGTAGGGATTCGGGAACAGCAGTTATTACGACATCCAAATCTCTCCTAGATATATACAACATCCCAACATCAACTATTGGGACGTGGTCCGCTATGCATGATCACCTCGCCTTGTCGGAGGATCCTTCCTTTGGCTTGGAGAGACATGACACCTGTCTTTTTACACTGTGTCTCTCTGTTCCTTATGAAGAGGGGTGGTAACTCTCTTTGGTTAGCTGTATCCCAAGACGTTGCTCAGCCTTGTATTTTAGGGTCGCCAACTGTGGGACACTAAATACTAAATAAATGTAAACTAATACACTAAATAATGTAACTAAAACACTAAATAGTGTGTAGACGGTCTCCTCCTGAGCTGGGCAGATATAAGACGGACTCACCCGACGGTTGAAGCGATGCAAGTATTGGTATATATGTTAAAATTGATGATTTAATATCAATAATTAAACACAAATATTGCACACTAATTGACAGATACAATAAAACTTGGGCATAGAATATGATATATATATAAAGTCTTACCAAGCGTTTTGACATCATCAACAGCTCTGAACCGGTAATGGTATGGCTGCTGGGGTTCCAGAATATAGTGTGAAGGCTCCGTGCTTAGCAAACGAGGCTCATGCATGATCCTCGGTACAGCTTCTATACGGCGTTCAATTTCTTTCTTTAGATTCTAGAATTGAAAAACGTGCCAGTGTTTATAAGTGTGGTACTTATAGCATGGCATTGGAAATAATTTGGCCCACATTGTGTCTGGACTGGAGAAAGGGGCATTTCTAGTAGAGATTAACTTTTTTGGGATTGAGAGATTAGTTATTTTCTTATGTGATATAGTGGGCAAAGGATCAGTTAGATTACCTGATGAGAAGTGAGTACTATTTGTCAAGGATACAAGATCTAGAGTAGTAAGAATGTTACGTGTCTTAGAGGTCTAAGAGGTCTCAGATCACATATTTCACATGGCCGTCCGGTCTCAAACTAGGGAAGGTACTATACTAGGCTTGTACTATGGTAAACAGACTGCTGATAAACACATATATAATTCTAAATACATACATGCCACAGATAAACTAAACACAGTAAATTTTATTTCTCTTTTTTTTTATTTAAAGAACCTGCCAAAGTGACTCTACTCTGCCTGATGGAAGGTATGATTAAATCCAAGAGTTATGGTCATCATTCTTGTTGTGATTGCAGACAATGCAGTATGGTTACCCATACTATGATGACCTAGTGAGATGCTTTCTCATACACCGTTTGGGGACATAAAAGGCATGACAGTTATTGTGGTATTGTAAGGCTCCCACACTAAGCACAGTAACTGTCACACTGTATCAATGGGACTCCGGTCTCTCAATCACCAACGAAATACGACAGCACAGATGCTGTTGCTTTAGGTTGATCTTTTGTGAGAACGAAGTACTGACTCCGGTCAGGCTGACCCATATGTGCTGGTGATATATTGCTGTACATGCAGCATGTCTGTACTAATTTTATAATATATATCCTTCTGTCTTTAAGGTATGCCAAAGTGTCATGCCGTAAGTACATACTTTTGATTGGTGTACCCATTTAGGACAACTTATCAAAACTATCATATAACTGTCATAAGAAATTGTGTTTGTTGTGTATTAAACGCGACTATATGTAAACTAGTCACTCGGGTAGAGCGTAAGGAGTTATGTAGAACACGAAACTTATCTAGTATGTAATGAGCACTTACTTTCTTAGCATCAGTACCAATAGGTACGTGGGGTCCCCTCCGAGATCTAAGAGCGAACCTTGTTATTTGCCTTTTAGCGAATATGAATAAGATCACAAATGTGAGCGCGCCACCACTTATTATAAATATTATGTTTAATATACTGGTAAAGTCTTGCATTGTGCAAGTTTTATTCAAAAACCAAATAACGTAAACACAATTTAATCTCTCAATACAGAAAATCTTTTCGAGACTTTTTTTTAATCAAAACAGTGATCTAGAAAGAGACAACAGCATACGATATGTATAAGTGTGACAGAAGTATAGAAATAGTAGCGCGACTACTGCTAATGATACGAACTAAATGACATTAGTGACACCTTGTTGTCAATCGCTTGACGTAATTTTGTTCGTTAAAAATCTTATAAGTGTTATGCTTAATCAAATAAAATTAAGACATAGTTTGAGTACAAGAGATGAAGATAACGCTTTAAATAGAATGTTTCTTAGCTGTTTGTTTTTTACCAAATACAAATATAGAAATTCAAGAAGGTTGGTAATGCCCAAAAACTACTAATTGTTCCAAAAAGTATGACCACAATTGACGAATAAACGTAAAGAATAAGATATTTACAACATGTATTGTTTATATTAAACATATACTAAAAATTATAATAGGCAGTTTTTTTTCTTAAGGTAAACGTTTATGTACCTATAAATGCTGCTGTTCTGGTACTTTAGGTGGTTTATATTATGTTCGTACATGGGTGTCATAAATTCTAACCGCGTATAAATAATTACATATGGTATGTTGTTTGCTTTATAGATTTTGTTAATAGTCATAGCGTGTTACAACACTGTAACGTACATATTTTACCTGTTTAAATTTCAAACAGTTTTATTCAAATTAAACATATAGTTAAGTATAAATAAACATAAAAATGAAAATATAGGAAGTTATAAGTCTTACCTAGTACCCTTTATTATTAATCTTTTAAAAAGTTAAGCAGGCACGCAAGGTAAGCACCTACTTATTTTAACGTGATCAGGTGGCTGTCATACCTAGAAATGCTTATTATTTATTCATCGTTTATCATACGCCGTCGCCTACACAAACGAACATAAATTCCTTCATCATGATTCTTTCTATTGAAGAGTTGGGAGCGGCACGAATGTCTTTGGCGGGAAACGTTACTTGCATACTAATATTAAAATGGCGGCGACGTGCGATGACCAACAGACGTTGTTCAATTATGGAAAACGAATGTCAATTGTCAATCGAGTGCCTACAGTGGCCACAATAGGTTTCTTGACAAATTTGGTTTCGTTTTATACCATCGGATGTAATTTCAATTCAGTATACATTACTTGCGATACCTTTAATAGCGGTATTCATAGGAATATTGTTTTCGATCCATCTTTGACGTAATGCAGGCATCGTGATTGTCTGTTTGATAGCTTTAAATAACTCGTACTAGTCAGAAATTTAATTGAAAATCGCCGATTTTAGTAAAAGATCTCATATAGCCGAGAAATATCATTGTGTATCGTATAGTTTTAAAAATTATACAATGAACTGAGCCAATAATTCAGCCAAAGGATAACAGAATGATTGACTACGAGTCTGAATCGTAAATTGAGAGTTCCGTAGGTAGTTTGTACGTAGATAATCGTCCTTGTCGAAACTTGGTCTCAAATATATGTATTTATCATTATATCCAAGTGAGAAAATTGAATTCGAAAAGGAAGAATTTTCAACTGAATTAGAAACAAAACTACATTTTTTTGCCATTTTCTTGCCGTGCGACTTAATTTCTCTTTTTTCAAAAATCTGGTCAGTAACTGGTCGCATTATGTTGGTTACACCGGCTTAGGTACACACTTCTGAAATGTTTAAATTTGAATTCCCAATAACCATAATTTTACAGATCTAAAAATTCGTAAACACAAGTGTTAGATGTTAATTTCAAAGTAGTACTTTCTCGTTGTAAACAAAAGGTTTTAACATACAGGTAGGCAAATAACAAAACGACTCTAAAAAATTTCTTTCTTTCTATAGAGGAACGGAACCCTAAAAATAATTATTATAAGACTTAAAAATACATTGCGTTCGTATGTCAAATCTATACTAATATTATAAAACTGAAGAGTAAGTTTGTTTGTTTCGTTGTATGTGCTAATTTCAGGAGCTACGCACCCGATTTGAAAAATTCTATCAGAGTTAGATTGCCCAGTTATCGTGGAGGGCTATAGGCTACGACCAATAGGAGCAGAGTATCGATGAAAAATGTTACAAAAACGGGATTTGTTTTACCCTTTTAAGAGCTTCCCTTGCGCGCGTTGCGTAAACGGTTAAAGTTACCCAAAAATCCTCTATAACAATCTTGTTCTCCTCTAAAAGTTCTAAAAAAATGTTCCCGACAGCATCTATCTGTCTTTTAAGGTGAGCTCATTATAATGTTTTTTATGGTAACACGAGGTGTTCACGTTGCATAACATCACGCTATGTCCAATGGGAGACGGAGACAAAGTTACGCGGGTCAGCTAGTAGCGTAATATTATGTAGGTACAGATCTCGTGATCTCTTGTTTAGCAGAACAGTCTCGTCGAGGCACCGCATCGTTTTGTCATATTAGTGCTAAAATCACTGGCCTTGTAAAGAGGTTAGTGTTACAAAATCACCATTTATTTTCTTATTTGTACGTGATATAATTCTTGGTACGTTTATATTCAGCCAGTCACATGTCTATTTATATTATTTTAACGTTTTTGTTTACCTAAATGTAAAACTGAAACCGTGGTTTAGATATTTTTTTTATTTATAAGAATTTCGTTCTATTTAGATTGAACGTAAAAAAAACATTTTATTGGTTAAAAATAAGGTATGCAGTTGAACAATTCGTTACGATGTCCATATAAATTGCTGATCCTTTTTTAAAATCGTTAATTATAGCTATTGTACGTACATTCGGTATTTAAACAATTCGAGTTCAACTCTATGAATTTGACACATTTAATTGACACAGTTGGTTCACTTCCGTGACCGCCCAAAGAGTACTTGCGCCTTTTTTTCTGTTAAGTTTAAAAATTAAAGTCACTTAACTCTCAGAATTAAATGTGTTAAATTGTTACAATAGAACTAGTTTTATTTGAATTGAAATATTGCTCTAAGTAAGACAGGAATGTGCACGTTAGGGTGTCCCTCATATGACAAAAAAAAATTTTTTTTCGAATTTCGAAATGCATACCCTCTATAATTTTTACTAATGCTATAAGATACTTAAATATAAAATTTTATCAATCTAGCATAATTGCAACCAGTGCCGACCGAGCTTCAAAGTTTAGTAAAAAACGTGTTTTGTCCTAAAATTTCAGTCTGCTATAATTTCACTATAAATGCAATGAATTAAGTGAATAAAATTAAATAATAAATTAGATGAACATTAATCTTTAATTAAAAACATAAAGAAATAAGAATCATTCAGGGTAACTTCTTTTTAGAGTAGTTTTTTTACAGTCTGGATACAATTTTAGATGTTCCTGGACACAGCGCAGCAAGAACTGTTTTTGTTCTTCTTCAGCCGTGATAAGTCCGTTAAAATCTTGCATTAATTTAACAGCCCTTTCAGCAGTATCATTTACAACTCTCAAATAACTTATTCTTCTTTTAGCCTCCAGAAAAGCAGCATTGTTATTCCAAGAAGATACATCTTCCTTTAGAAAACTGTCGTCGATCTGCAGTCGTGATAAAAATTGTTTGCTCTTTTCCGATACGAAATCATCCAGTGCCTTGTCTAAAAAAAAAGAAAAATAAGTTAAATAACAAATAAAAATCAACAACAATTTTGAAAATAAATAAATAAGTATTGGACATTGAAATTGAAATCCAACAAAAAGTCAATTTAACTTACCAAACAACTTTTAAGTCAGTTCTTCCTTCGACGAGTCATAGCGTTTGCTAAAATCCGAGATTTTGTCCCTGTTGAAGTTGGCAATCAGCTTCTTCTTAGTTTGGTTGTCAACTTCATCATCAAATAGTGATAGAATGACTGTCTCTTCACATAAATACCACAAGTGATGGCTGAACTTGCTTATAGAAGCCTTAGAAATTGTTGCGTCAACTTTTTCATACTCTTTTAACATCTTCAAGAAGCGCAAATCTTGATTAGGTGCTTTGGTCGCCACTGTACATTCGAGCCAAGGTTTAACATACAATATTACGAGAAATAAGCAAACATCTTCTAGAGCCTTTTTGTCCTTCGCAGTTACTCTGCATTGTGACTGAAGTAAACATATTTTTAAAGAATAGATCGCTCTCACCTTCCAGCGTGCCTGATGTATAGCTCCGGGGGGCCTTAGTTTTAATTTTTCCTCTGTGTTTCCTCCTAAAAATATTACGCACAGTTCGACCAATTCGCGGTAATCATCTCTTACAAAACCTTTATCTAATTCTGCCTTATAAAATAGTAACAACGCTTGAATGTCTGTCTCGGCAACCCGTGCTTTTACGAAATTAAGAGATGGTTCAATTTTAGTACAATCAATGTTTTTCCAATTTTCTTGGAACTTTTTGAACATCGGAATATCTGGGCTACTAGTAATTTGCTTAATCTTGGTTTTAAAGACAGCTTTTAGGACCAATTCATAAACATGATGACGACAGGCGAAAAGCAACAATTCTCTTTCTAAAGTTTGCTCCAAAATAGCACAAGCTCCATTGAAACGGCCCATATTGGAAGCTGTTGTGTCGCAGCACATTATTTGCACTTTATCATAAAGGTTCCAGTCAAAGAGAGCTGCTGATACAGCCTTCGCTTGATGTTTTCCAGAAGAACTTTCTAGTTTCGGCACTGCAAGAAGCTGCTCTCTATCGTCAAATGAAACTATAACTGGCAAGCGTTCTTCTTTTGAACTCCGTACATCCAACCCCGGTAATAGTTTTCCATCCCAATGGACTATGACTATGTCGGGTACATTGTTTTGGAAGTTAGATTTTATTGCTTCTGCCCTTGATTTTCTAGTTTCAGTACGAATTCGCTGAATCGAGGATTTGTTAATACAGAAATTATCGCTGCTCAGACCAAGCGCTTCTACCACCGCATTAAGAATGTAAACGGTATCTCTAATGCTTAACTGGCATCGATCTAAAGCTGCAACTAGTTTAGGTGTTATAAGATTCTTTCTACCTCTTTTTGAACTTTGTTCATGGCAGAGAACGTCCGGCAAGCTGAGTTCAGAATTCAAGATCTGTTCTTCGTCTGAATCTTCTACACTGTCTAAGTTATTTGTGGTGGAAGTAGATGCAACAGCTAGTGATTCTCTTTGTCTTACAATCCTTTCCTCTTCTTCCAATCGTCGTTGTCTAGATCTTTGTTCTTTTTCCGCCAATTTTTTATCTACACCACCTAAGCATCCCGGTCGACCTGGCTCTCTCTGTTTCATTAAAAATAATTTATCTTCCTCTATTTTCATTCTCTCAAAAGCATCAGCATGTGCAATATCAAACCAATTATCAAGATTAATTATAAAATTGTTCTCACGACTCTTAAACGTAATCTGAGTTTTCTTACAATTTTTTTGCAACTCTCTCCAAACATGATATAAATCAATAAGTTTCTTCACGCAGTTAGGAAATGCCCTTGTTGGAATGCTTGCTTTTTCCCAATATATGATGCACTCCCTAATCACAAGATTTGCACTTTCACTAACAGTCAATTTAACCTCACGAATATTGTAAAATAGGACTGAGAGAACTTGTCGATTAGATGGTAATTTTGCACCATTTATTTGGTAGCTAGTGAATCCGATAAGAAAAATATTTTGTTTATCACTCCGTAATTCCACCGACATGTTTACGCACTAAACAATGAAGCACTAATAGTCTCAAAAATCACGTACGAAATGGCAAATAAAACATGTCGTAACAGGTCACTGGGCAGTACTTAAGCAACTTGTATCGACAAGTTTAAATAGCAAGTCGGCACGGGTTATCGTTTATATATCGAACTAATATTTTTTTCTAGACAATATAGGGTTATTACGAAACTTTTAAGAAGGTATGCGTAAAAAAATATCGAACTTGAAATTTAAGGGACACCCTACTGCACGTATTTAAATATGGAAATTTGAAATACAGATAAATTTTAATGTGATTTACGAGTACACTGTATTTCATATAGTTAGTTTATTTGATTAAGGCTAGGGAACAACAAGAATAAATTATCATATATTGGAAAATATGAAAAATGTCGACCCTTACGGAAACAGCCTGTTCGACTGTAAGTTTGTCTGGTGCAATTCTTTCTTAAAATTATTGCACATATGTGTAATATAGCTTTTCTACCTTTACCTATCTCCCCTTCTTACCTATCTTCCCTTTTATTGTACTTTTAACTTTCTCATTTCATATTTTGACTTTAAATACATCTGTTCTGTGTTAAAATCTATCTTACCGATCTATTTTATGGTTATTATAATTAAAAAAAAAATGTGTGCGTGTACTAGCGTACACTCGTAAGAAGTGAAACTTCTTTATGACGTTATTTTTCAAAAAAATTATTTAAACCCGTCCGAAGTCGATGCAATCGCCACCTGGATTTCAAAAATGTAACTACTCAAAACGGGCCGCAAAATACATTGGAGACATTTACCAATCCCTACTCCGCTGGAGAAAGTATACTTCGATTCACGCATGGTAGGGATAAGAAAAAGATGGCGGGTAACGAAAAAATGTGACGCGTAACGAAAAAATGTTACACTAAGTTTTTTTCCAACCCCGATAAAGAAGTTTCACTTCAAAAATGATCTTGCGAGTTAAGTATACTATTTCGTAAAAAATATATTTTATAATTTATGATATAAAAGTGTATAACAATGTTACGTTTTTATATTTAGATTTCGGCGAAATCAAATAATTAGTATCTTTTAACACATATCAAGTGGGGACGTATGCGTTTTATATGTAAAAACATAACATTTACTTTCATTCATATAACTTTCTACAATGTGTTTTATATGTTCGTGTACACCATTACGATTGCAGTTAAAATAAGTATCTATTTGGCATTAAAGTTTTCTAAATACTTAAAAGGTTATGTTTATGTCAACCAAGTACTAAAACAGTAAAAGCGATTCCAGGATAATAGAAATCTTGCTATAATTTATCTCACTGGCAACAAAATCTTCTTTGCCAGGGTACTTTACATAAACCAATGTGATTTTTTAGAAACTGTCATTTTGTTTAAAGAAATTTAAATTGTTTATGTAAATGTGTATGATAAATAAATAAATAAATCTATTTGTTTCTCAATTAAAACTCTGACTGATATTTTGTCTCATGAAAGAAGTCCTATGACGCTAAATGGAACTAATATGACAGGTCGGCCATGTTTATTGTTCTCAAATGTTGTTGTTATGTTCCTTGTCATTTTAATTTTTAGTCATTTGCTGTATTAAAAAGTACTGATCAAGAAGAAGTTTTGTGAAGCAGAACAGTAGAATCAAGGCGTTTTGATACCAATAAATATTATTCGTAAGCGAGTACCCGCTATGACAGGTACATAATTGGGAATGTCATTAATGTGATTCTTATCATTTTATTTGGGATCTCTATATTGCAGTACCTTTCGCGATGAAATTATTTTATAGAAATTTAAGATTAAAGCTTTTAACTAAAGTTTATCGACTCTATTAAATTTATTTAAAGTGCCTACCATGTTTGACAACTAGAATGCAGCAGTGCACGGAAAACGTACTCTTTTTAAGCTAAACTAGACAAAAGCTATTTTATTTGAAATAATAACACAAAATAAAGTCCCGGAGCCAATTTTGAAATTGATGAAAAATGATTTTTAAGTTTGATTGTAAAGTATCGGTTTGTTCAGCGCAAACATTATTGGTTTAAATCCAACCGGTAACCACAATATTATGTGATTAAGATATAAGATTTTTTTTTAATCTGTTTTATTTGATCTCTGTCCCTCTAGAATTTGTTAAATCTCACAAGAACGAATTGTTTAATTTTGTGTTCTACCAGGAATCCACTAACTTGGGGTTTTTGAGGAATCCAATATTAAAGCTGGCAACATTTCGTCGCACAACCGCAGAGACGTGTCTGGGGGACTTCTTTCTTGAGACGGAGTATACAAAGAGGGTGTTTTAAGATTGACGTGTCTGTATGTTTATGGAAAAAATACTTTACCACTGTTGCCTTTGCTTTTCGATATGGTCTCAATGTTTCTAATTATTCCTAAAGCGTCCATTAATAACAATAGCTTGCGTCTTAAGTAAATGGGTCTAAAATTGAATGTTTCTTTGTGTAAGTCTTTTTTTATACTAAGAGTCTGCCAGAGCGGGCCTGCTCTGCCTTTTTTTTATTTGAGAGCCTGCCAAAGCGACTCTACTCTGCCTGATGAAAAGCATAAATAGAATCCAAAAGTTGTAGTCACCATAGTCATTGCGAATGCTGACAATGTAATATGGTGACCCACACTGTGGCGGCCTATTATGACGCTTTTTTACGCCTCACTTGGGGACGTAAAAGGCATGAGTCATTGTGACAGTGTAAGGCTTACACAGTTACCACGATAATTGTAAGGCCTGCGTCAATGGGCCTCCGGTCTCGTACTCACCAACGAAACACGACAGCACGGATGTTGTCGCTTTAGGTTGATCTTCTGTGGGAGGGTAGTACTGCCCCGGTCGAGCCGGCGCGTTCATGCTGAAATCAGCATGGCTCTACTACCTGTCATGATGGAGAGCATGAATAGAATCCAAGAGTTAGTAATGATTCTAGGACTTAAGTTGGCTCATCGTCAACACTAACTTTCTCTACAGCTAGACTTTTTGTAAATAAAAAATAATAATAATAAAATATGAAATAATAACAAAATGTGGGAGCGCTGTGTTTACATCGTCAAGAATTGTTTACAAAAACATTACGAGTACAATTTTCTTCGAAGAATAAGTTAGTTATGAAAACATTTTAAGTAAACTTACATTCCACAACTTCAACATTAATGTTCGAGTAAAAACGTAAAGTTACGCGTCTATCATTGGAATTAATACATGCATTAGCAAAACAATATATATAATGATTCATAAAAACTTTCCTTTGGCAGACCAGGTGTTGTACCGTGAATGGGAATGCTTCATGTTTTCACAATATTACCAGCGGTGGCTAGAGCTGCTGGTGAATGCGAAGACCACTCGGGTAGGGTGAATTTTTTTCTCGTAAGCATACGTAGGATTGTTCAATAAAAAACGCAGGTGGCTGCGTTTGAACAAATGTGTTGCTTTTATAATATAATAATGTATGTCTAAGAAAAATATAGTAAAGTGATAGTGTGTGATTTGATTTCAGGCACGCTATAGATTTTTTTTATATTAAGAACCTGTCAAAGTAGCTCTATTCTGCCTGATGGAAAACATGAATAGAATCCAAGAGTAGTGGTCACCATGCTTTTTCCAAATGCAGCCAATGCAGTGTTGTGACCAACACTGGCGGCCTAGTGGGATGCTTTTTCACGCCCCGTTTAGGACGTAAAAGGCAAGACAGTCGTCGTGGTAGAGTGTCACACCTGCATCAATACAGATGAAAGAAAATAATATAATACATACTAACAGCTACACAAAACTATAATAGCAAATATCAATGAGATGAATGTAAGGATGCATTTTCTTACGAATATACGAGTACTTAATAATTTCTTTCCACAGAGTGTCATTTGTAACCAATCCTGTGTTGTCAGACACAAAACTTTTTGCTTGACCTTGACTGATTAGTGGGTGCAGGATTTGTTTCAAATTTTCCTTCTCTTTGCAGTGGTGTCGTTGTGCGTAGTTGCTCACTTAGTGGACTCTTACGCCACACACGTGATGAACAGGCATGGTACCTCTCCATGTTCTTAATCCGCCACCACATAAACATGGACTTGTGTAGGCATTTCGTTTTCTATTACCTATGCGTTGCCCTTTTTGAAAAAAAAATCATTTGTCTATGAAATGATTGACTGCGTGTAAGAGAATATTGAATGACAAAGGAGGTCGAAGGTGCCCACAGAGATAGGTTAAATATTGTGTAAACTGTTGTCAATACGAACGAGCCCGTACCTAGTATTGCTTCGTATGTACACCAATATTCGACACTACCTATGAGCATTCACGCCGCGTTCACAAGCACCACAATGGCGACGGCACGCGAAAATATGCGCACGCGACGAACAGCAGTTAGGGCATGATAATTTAGATGTTGTGAAATACTTATTGTTTCGTAAAAATAGGCTCGGACTTGTATAGGCATTGACTAAGTATTGTAATTAAGTTTGTACTCAAGTATATGGTGCGAACATAGAGAAATATTGTATGCAAAGGTAACACTGTCTATAAAGAGCCATTGGATTTTTTTAGCTCTCAGTATTTTGGCGTTACTTTGGCCTGACGGTCGTTATTTATTCTTGTTGTTGATATTTTTTAAAATTCACGTCTCAAAGACGTACGTAAACCTATTAAAAATAGCCGAGAAAAAAACGTACTCCGTAGATCAATGGCAAGTAATGTATTTGTCACTGCATTCACGGACGATGTCACTTTCCATCAGTGGATCCGTGTCTTCGCACCTTATATCACAAAAAACACACAAATTTAAACTTTCGGACTTGAACTGTTTTTTTGAGTAGTTGTTTTTTTTTTAATTAACAGTCTGAATCATTATTTATTAGCTCATGATCAAAACAAATCTACTATTTGACCGAAAGTTTATGAGCCTACGTCTATTGTGGAGGTATATTAGCCATGACCTGTTTCCACCGTGAACTCCCTACGTAAGATGAAAGCAGCCCACGTGGGTAGATGATGAATACTTCATGATGTAACTGGTGACTCACTAATCATATAATTACGACCTCAAAACTATAATGAGTTTATATGAAACGTGTTCATATTGGCTCTGTAAAGCGGTACTGGTGCTCAATAGAATAAAAAAAATATTTATGAGTACTATTAAGGCATGCAACTGCCCATTGTCCGTTTTAAGCTAAATATGTAGTTAAAAGAGTAGTCGATGTAAATTTAGATTGTAAAAAAAATACTTCCACACAAGGAATGTATCCTTCATCATAGAGGCTTTACAAAAATACCTAAGTATTTACGCATTATACCCAGCTGTAGAACAACAATTTCTGGATCACATTAAGTATCCCATATGAGGATTGAACCCCCAACACTCGGCTCAGTAGGAAGCAACAAGTCGACCGCTTAAACCACTCTTAAGTTCAGTAATTATTATTTACTATATTAAACTGTTAAGTTTTGATTTTGGTGAGATAATAAAATTAACAGATAGCGTCTCTATCCATCTATCCAGTCCATAGATATAAGATAAAGAAATATGTAGTTTTTTATCCGACAACGCCAGAAGGCTATGATTTTAGAATATATGTGTGTATAAAATTTTCTTTGGTACGCTGAGTAGCCTTAACAGTTCAATAGACTTTAACATTTGGGACGAAGTTGAATTCGTTTTAATTTTGAGAATGACACAATATTTCTACCAACCTTATGCTATACCTACATACATTATGTATGTGGAATAAGTAATCATATCTTTTATTTCTAAGTAACAAAACATCGAAAAGAAACGTTCAAAACGTTCCTATACAACCCATACAATAATAATATTCAAATCTTCACAGTTCTGTGTTGTGCTTACCAAAAGATCTATTAAAAGGCTCGATAAACCTTCCAACCTATGTAGGGCCCACATTTTTTTTTAATTCGACAGTTAAACCATTATTTAATATGTATTCCAGTCACACACATCCCCTCCAAGAGAACAATGGCTAGGTAGCGTACCATTTCGACGCAGGAAGCGACGCACGCGTATGTGATACAAAATGGCCACCAATAGCCGAGCCCAGGACTCAGGTATGGCGTTATAAGCGCGTCTGGATGCTAAGGAGACAGTATACCATAAACAAAGAGGATATCCGTCATTATTTCCGTTTGTTAGTTAATATTTCTTAACGCGTGTGATGTGCGTGATTCTCATTTGAGTTGTGGTACTCTTCCTTCCGCGTGAAAGGAGACAAACAATACTGTTCACGGTTATTTTTATCTACTTTTTGTGTAATCGAGGCGTTAACTAGAATTTAATTTAATTTCTTTATTTTACTAGTAGCAAATAGGCTAGATGACACCTTAGTCAAATTAGTTACTTTTTATCATCTGTCAAAACGACAATTTTGTATGAAAAATGTACTAAATACCAAATTGTGACGTCACTGTTTTAGACTACTCAATTGAACAATATATTTCACAAATTCGTAAAAATAATAAAAAGCTATGCTAATTGTATTTTCCGAGATGTTTCGCGTTATTAGTTGTAATGAAGTGGACATTGGTATTTATTTACGATACAGTTATCTATCCAATTGTAAAGAACATTGTCTGTAAGGTTCTCTTTATATTTACGCTAATACTTTTTGCTTTAATGTCACATATTTTTTCGTTACATTTACATACTGTTTCCCTAAAAATGTTCAAATAATGTTGATAAAGTACTAGAATTTTAAATTTAAATGGAAAGTCATATGATTCGACGAAGCAAATTCATAGACATACCATAGACACGATATTGAACGTAAACCAAACTTCTTTAGCATAGATACGGTTTGCCAGCCGTGGCGGGTTCCTTGGCGTGATCTGATATAAATAAAGCTTCAACAAGTGTTGAATCTCTACACCAGGCAACTTGAAACACAATTTGACAGCAACAAACATTTTTTTTTAAACAGAGGCCTCACAAAGAAACAAGAACCTGCTCTTATTTATCAAATGATATCACCTAGCTGTTTCCTACCGCGCTCAGTATTGTGAGTTCGATCCCATCATGGGACAACAGTGTATGCGATACACAAATTGTTGTGTTGAGCCTGGGTATTCTTTGTGTCCGTCACAAAACCCCCACGACACAGGATACTTTCTTAATGGAGGAGTGATTTATTTATTTATATTTTTTTTTATATTGTCCGTCTTACACATGCAGAGTCCGTCGTCCTACTCACTATATATTCTTAATGTTATCTTAACAAAAAAAGAATAATAATGCCAACCAATAATGTAAAACCTATTTGAGTTTGACTAACTTAAAGACATACGTATATTCAAAGAGTTAATAGCATTTGAACACAGCGGACTCCTTTTAATTTAACTTTAAATATGTCTACTAAGAAATGTAGTAAAAGACAAATACACTGTAATCATAATTTAACACATACATATCTAATTATAAAATAATAATGGAACTGCATGAACTTTCATTCCTCTATCGATCGGTCGATGAATGTTCATAGTAAAATTATTGCAATGATAGCCTATAATAGTCCTGTGCTTTCGGCCTCCTGTACCATGCTGGCAAGATCAATTGGTGTAGGGTTTGTCTCAAGTTTGCGACAGCAGGAAGACAAAACTTTGAGGTTATTAGTCGCTACTGGTTGTGACCGAAGAGGCAGGGATGGCGTGCTGTTAGCAGTGTTGTTAGATATCGTCAACACATCCGATAGTCTGCTAATTAGGTGTATAAGGGAAGCACTCTACTACTACAGGGTGCCAGAGTACCTGGAGCGGCTAGTGGCAGACTGTTAGAGGAGTTACCGTCATGTACGAGGACCAAGATGATATTTTTAGGCGTCGGCTCATGTTCTGCGGTGTTCTGTAAAGGTCTGTTCTTGTACCACTTCTGTGGAACATGGTCTTGGACTGGTCCCTTTGAGGTCGTCTCCCCCGGGTTGGACGTAATCTGTAATACATTAAGCCACGATTTCTTGTCTATTCGTCCCAGCTGGATCTCCAAATGCTGACAGCTGGTTGGTCATCGTCGAGTGGGTAGAGTGGCAGCACGGGAGCCTTTCTTTCTTCCTTGCACTCGGTCGCCAAGAGGGAATTATATCTTGCTTGCTAACTCTGCGACTGCAGTGAGTATTCGGCTTAGCATGATGATTGCCTCCACCTGGGTGGAGTGATTCCGTCGTGTGATGGCTCAAGGGTATTTCCACACGTTGAAAAAAAAAAAAAAAGTTTGGGTCAAGTTTTCAATCTTTTTTCAGTGGTACTTTCCTGCGTAGCTTGCTGCCTTAGTCGCCTCTTATGACACCCACAG
Organism: Hypercompe scribonia; assembly: GCA_949316085.1. NCBI lineage: Eukaryota > Metazoa > Arthropoda > Insecta > Lepidoptera > Erebidae > Hypercompe > Hypercompe scribonia. The sequence goes on along the minus strand of OX438982.1, from coordinate 19,303,570 downwards.
GATAAATGAAGGTTGTGACATTGTACCTTATTTTTAGTCCGTCACCATATCGTCTACTACTACTAGCTGCGATTAGCCAAGCAGTATTTAAGACAGTTACAGCTCTTTAGCTGTTGTTACTCAATGGACACTACATAGCTAAGCTCAGCAGTATTTTGAAATGTCAAAATACGCCAGAATGACATTTGCAACTATGATAAGGATTGGTTATTTGCCTGTATCCAGGGTCTGGTTGTTTGACATGTGTTTTACAAAAGAAAAGATCTAGTCCTCAATGAGGCGCATTTTACGTTAAGTTACGTTGTCTGAAATAAACATATAGAACATTGTTACTAAAATATCATAAAATAAATTACCTACATATTAATATATCAATACTACTGTAGGGAAGAGTTTATCGGTTTGTGACGTAATGAAACGAGTGTAATAAACGCGAGGGTTTTGACGGAAAGTTTTGAAAGTTGGTAGCTTTATTTTTCTTATAAGTTGTTTTTTTCAGATTAGATACTTTTTTAAGTTTAAAAAGCATCTAATGTTTAAATGCAATTCTGAAAATTTATCTATATTCCGTGCAAAAGTGTTCTATTTTTATAATTATCTAAATATAGTATCTAGCATCTTAGAATAAAAGTAAGTTTCAAATTAGTAAAAATCATCTGCTTGTTGTTAATAGAGTTTATTACATAGACATAATAAAAAATACGTTTATGCCTAGACTAATTACATGCTTATACATCTTGAGGGTAGGTATGGAAAAGAAAATTGTGTCCTCTTCAAGTCTTCTTGACAACTGTGTTAATATTATGTTTATATATATATAACTGGCGGATGGCGTAGCATTATGACTTTGAACTCTACATGGGACAACACTGTATGATCTTCAAATTGTTTTTCTGACTGTGGGTGTCCTTTTTGTCCGTTTCATGCGTTTTTGAGGTCCACCGCGACAGGATATATTCATAATGTATGCTACATTTTTAAATATTACTACGAAGATAATAAACTAGTTTAGAAAGCTTCAGAACACAACTGATTACATTGAAGAAAAAACTGTTTACCGCCTGCGTGTATATGAATGTGGTTTTAGAGATAAAAATCTATTTACACAGAGCTTGATTTCCTTTCTTATCTCTAAATTTTTTATGAATCATAGTAGCGTCATTGTGTTATACGCTTTAGGTCTATATTTTAAACGATCTTGTAAAAAACGTGTCTACATCTTTGTGTTTTTAATAACGTATGATAAAACGAGCAAAGAGTGACGTAGGGTTGTTATTTCTCTTACTTTTGAAGATATTGGACGCATTTCGCGCAAAATAACGCTTGGTAAGTTGGTATTATCACACCTTTAGTTACGAAGTAAACATGCTAACGTACGATGAACAGCGGTTGATTTTTGTCCGTATGGTGACGGATTAAGAGTACGTAGAGTCACCGGGTGGTACCGGAGCTTACAACACCCATGGAATGAACGGTCTCGTAAGAGCCGACTCGGGGAGCAAATTATGCAGGACACAACACTAAAAAGAAGAAAAATTTGATACAATCCGTCAGACCGAAGTGATATAGTAAGCCAAATCCTCCTGTTCTAAGGAGAGCCTAGTTTTTATCAGTGGACTGTTATAAACTGATGATGGTAATGAAGCGTAAGATACAAAAACAAAATCAGCGATTAAAGGTAAATCTTAATATCATCATTGATAAACGAGTACAAAAGAGTACGCATGTAGATACCATGGTACAACTTGTAGGTTTTTATAAATGCTAAATATAATACATTCTATATGTGACAGTTAAGTTTATAGTTACAAAAATATGTATTAATCGGTTAAACGTGTTAATGGACACAGTTCTTACATATTTCAAGTTTATTTTGCGTATAATACTCAGATTGCTACTTCTTTAATCAATGTTAAGTGTATTGGAGTAAGTTTCCCTAAGAGTAATAAATAAATAATAAGAGGCATTTTTTCTAACCCACGAGGACTATGCACCGTCTGGGTCATTTTCACATTACATTGTTTAATAGCTGTATAGGTATGTAGTACCTACTGCATGTAAATGATTAATGTTTTTCGCTAAAAAATTACTTTAGGCTGTCCTACTTAGAGTCAATGCGGGACCGAAAAAACAAAACGTTACAGCCCTTTAAGCATATGAGCATTTTCCTAAGGCATGCTCACTAAACTACAAGTACCTACACAAAGCGTCTAATTAGTATTCATCTGGGCGCGTGTAGTCCTCATCGCGGTGGGGACGGGTTATTAGCCGGCGCCGCCTCCGCGCCCAGGCATATTGTTCCGAGTTCTGCCCACCGAGCGCCGCGCTCGCCCGGTAAACGTTAATTCACTCAGTCAATATTTAAACTGCAATACTGTACATTTGGTGTGGACCTCAGAAAAAGCCGAGCCGGTGGCTGGGAAGGCAAGAAGTCGGCATAGCTGTTTGACATGAATATACGGCTGTGTCACTTCGAGCCAGCTCAATCCACCGGCTTTCTACAAAGCAAGACTGAAAATTACGGACGCTCCCGTAGCGAAGAAATTTCGGATCGCTCCCGTAGCGTTTTCACCGGGAGAGGGCGCGCCTGACAGCTGTCATTGCAAGCTTTCTTCGCAGACAGGACGTGGGACGAAAATCTTTATTTATATCACACACGACGATGTTCCCGTAGAGTGCGATCGACTGTGTACGTGCGTGACGAAACGATACGAAAACACGACGACAGAATGGCGAACGAGGAGGTGTTGGGTCCGCGGAAGACGATGTTCGTTCTTGTGATAGTTGTTGGGTGTTTTGCTGTGTTGTGGCCTAGGATCTTGTCACCGCTGATAGTGGGCCCCAGTCGTGACCAGCTCAAGCCGAACCAGTTCGACCGGGACGCAGGTAACGTCGGTATTTTTAACACAAGCTCAATGTCAATACCGCTGGACTCGCCGTGACGAAAGCGAGCGTTTTAGTTAACAGTGATGATTATAATCTAATTATACGCCGGTTACTGCTGTGAAATTACCAATGTGACGGATTAGCTGCAGCTGATGTCATAGCGGAGGGTCTAAATACGAGTAATGTTCACATTAGTGAAATCCGGCGATAACAGCGTATTTGCTGTTCGCAAGAACGAGACGTAGGTGTGCAAACACGTTGCCGTCCAGCTGTTGACTTTGCGCATATGATATTTACAAAAGATCTGATTGGAATGAGGTACAGGTGTATACGAAAATAATATTTTACAATGATTGCATAAGATTCGAAGTTAATGTAATATTTCTCAAATAATTACAAAAAAACTAGGTACAGTTTTCAATTGCAATTTTCTTTAGAATATTTTTTCTTTACAAATTACAATGATAATTCTTTGATGCTAAAATATTTACATTTAATTTTACTTAAAAAAAACTGAATTAAACATATTAAATAACATAACTACTTACTTCAACAATTTCTAGAACTTATCATATTTTTGCTATAGAACAATAAATTTTACTATCTTACATTACCTAATTTACAACTTTAATTACTTCTAATATCAATCTATTTTAATACATCACTAAAACTACACAAAATTAACTATTTCAAGAGAATATTTTATTAAGTACACATTTATATCTACAAAACTTATTAGAATGGTGGTAAAATAAAATGACATTACAATTTACACAATTCCTAACACATGCATACAGTTGTAAAAAAAAAGAACTCATAAAGTACGTGGTACTATAGCTATTTAAAAAAAGAATTTAACAATTTTTCCTGTGCATAGACAACACAGAATAATAGTCACATTTTATTTCAAAAATTGTTCTATTTCAAGAGTTTAACAGGAAAATATGTCCACAATAGTTCAGTAATAATTATTGATATAGAAGATAATAACAAATATTAATTGGTCCAAGCTACTTGTTGCAGTAACTGGTTTGTTAAGCATTTGTAAATGATTGTTAGAACAAAATGGTAATATAAAGTCATTTATTTAAAGCTATTGGATGGTTAAAATGGTACAATTTTACTAATGAGCACCTAGCTCCACATAATACTACACTAGCATTACATATTTCCTTATAAATATAACAAAAGTAATTTTGATGTATTTAAACTCTTGTATAAAAATTAAAATAGCTAATGAATGATTATCCTGAAAAAGACCAACAAGAGAAAAATTAATGAGTTAAAAAAAAAAAAAATTGTCTCAACATCACAATTATATAAAATTCGCAATAAATTAAAAAAAAAAACAAGAAATATATATTTAATTATGACTGAGGGTAATATTAATAACTACACATTTTTATTATTATCAATAAATAAAGTTTTTGTTTCATAAACTTAATGCTAAAACAGTAATATGTTATACATGTATTGTTTTATTTATTTTATATTAATTATAGGATGTGAAAACTGACCATTCAATTATTTTTCTGACTTGATTTAACATTTTGTTTCATATTTATATCTCTCATATGAGTCCATAATACAAAACTGTATAAGTGATATATTATCAATATAACCTTTAATATGCTATTAAAAAAAAAAACTCCACAGAGTATGTCTAAATATGTAATATACTAAATATTACCTACTCATAAGTTCAAAATTAAAATATCTAGGTATTACATATTTAAAATGTATTTTTATCATTATGAAATTGGCATGTGATTGTGCAGAAGCATTTTTTTTCCTACTGATATGTCAAACAGGATGCTGCGAGGTAATATTCGAGACAGACATGGCGGTCCTACAATTAATCAACGAAATCTGCAGCTCAGCTACTCATACAGATAAGATCTCACCGTATTCAGCCTTGGAATGTAGAAAAGCTGTTAACGAAACCTGTGGGTTGGACATAGTGGCATTCCTGAAACGCAATGACAATGTTGGGAAGTCCACTAAACTCCTAGTCGAGACTATGAAGAACAGCAACAGTTCCTGTCTGCGGGAGCATTTTGGTGTGCCTGTCTGGAGTCTCGGCCCTCACCTCATACAGAACTCCTGGACAATACAAGACAGTTAGTTCAAATATAAATTGTTTCACATTTGTCTTCCTTCCAGTGCAGACTGATACTGTTCAGTTCCAAGTTTAAAATTAATGATCTCTTGCGGCGCCAAAATTTATTTGAATAAAATGTAGCATCTATATTTGACTTTCTGCATCATATAGACTCAAAGTACAAACTCCTTTGTTATCTGAACTGGAATCTAGACACTATGATGTGAAATGAAAATGTCTTGAGGACTAACAAGCATGGGACTGATTTGTGGGCTTTCACTAACTACTCATACCTTTTATAATAGCAAACAAACTAGTGATCCAGGTGTAATTTACAACAATTGCAATTTTATCGTGAAGAAAAATTCGTGCATTTAAAAAAATCGGATGTTTTTAGGTGTTACAGTCAAAGTGTTGATCACTCGTGTAAGTTCATAGTTGGAAAATAGAGATACAGATTGTGCAAATTTTGGTAAATGTACCGTAAATAAGATTTCGATTTTTCGCTGAGCGTTGTGGGTTCAAATCCTACATGGCACAACACATTGTGTGATCCAAATAGTTGTGCTGAGTCTAAGTGTTTGTATGGCTTTGTGTCAGTTTCATGTATATTTCTAAGGTCAACTGCGACACAGGAATACTCCTGGGAAATGTCAAAAAAAATTTGCTTGGCTGTAGACTAAACGACGTATTTTTATTTTACCAGCTTAACGAACTGTCATAGACATCTTTATTCGTAATTGTAATAACTGCCTCGGTGGTGCAGCGGTAATGAATGCGACTGCTGTGCTTGAGCTCTTGGGTTCGATTCCCGGGTCGGACCAAATGTTTGTATGATCTGCAAATATTTGTTTCGAAGTTTAGGTGTTTTGTATGTATAATATGTATGTATTTACAAAAATATATATATATGTATTCTATCAGTCAGTCTAGTTATCATAGCACAAGCTCTGCTTAGTTTGAAACTAGACGATGTCGGTTTTAAATGTCCGAAATATTTAAAAATAAAAAAAATTGAAAGTATAAAGTTTTACGCGGCCATTTTGTACACAATTTTCAATTTTATAGTAGGTATATAATTTGAGTTTTCTACACAACTTTTACAAATAAACAATCGTTAAGTGTTTCTAACATCGTATGTTTCTGTGACGTATATTTCTTAAAAAAGGCGTACAAAGTTATTTTCGTCACGTTTAAAATATAGATAGATTACAGACTACTGATTCTACATGTCTGATACTGTTAGCATAGATTTATACGTCTTCGTAGTGGTACTTCGTAAGTAGTCAATCGTATCAGTCAACACAAGAAGACTGCACCGTGTGGTAACGCGTGGTTAGTTTTGAGCGTGTTTCGCATGAAATACAATAACTACAATTAAAATAACTGTATGTATTTCTATATACACACTTCCATGTACATACGTGTTGATATTAAATGACTGAAACAACAATCTTATGAAACAATTATTTGTCCTGACTAGGATTAGAACCCACGACTTCTGATTGAAATGTCATTGATGAGTGCTATTCATTTCGAGCACTGACTTTTTGACTGCACAAATGACGTTGTGGTTTAAGTTGTCACCACACCTCTTTCTACTGCGCTGTATATTGTGGGGTCGAATCCTACGTGGGAAACGATGGTATACGCCCAGCCGATTTCGACCACAACTGTCAATCTCAAAAGAGACTAGCTAACTACGCGGAAGATATCATAGTGCACAAGTATGTGCGCAAACATAAGTGCACTCCTTGTTCCCTCACCCTTATAATTCGATGGGATGGCTATCCTGCACGATCGGAGAGAGTCTAGGCCGAGGGCCGACGGCTTTACGTGTTACATGGGACAAAAACTTTGTGCCATCTAAAACTTGGTGTTCTGAGGATATATTCCCAATAATATATTCCAGGATATATTCATATTACTGTAAATAATAAGAATAAACTTGTTTTCTTATAAAAAAAAATAAGCGGCCATAACGCGCTAGTACACCAACAAAAAAAAAATCTTATAATGGTTAGACTCTCACGCACTATACTATACGGTATTGTATAAACATTGTTTTCAAGGAAGGGAAGATTATAGCAGTCACATGTGGCCAAACTGCTTCCACAAGCTTACGTAGCATTTAAATTTAGATGTTGATGATGTACTGAGCCAGTTATGCATCTACACACTTTTGGGGTATGCAATCGTGTTGCCGGTGTTTGCGTCATAACAACATACTCGTACGTACTCTCAAGCCTGGATTTTTTGTTTTTTAAAAACCTGCCAAAGTGGCTCCACTCTGCTTAATGGAAAGCATGAATAGAATCCAAGAGTTCACTATACTCATTGCGAATGCAGACAATGCAGTATGGTGACCCACACTATGGTGCCCTAGCGAGATGCTTTTCACACCCCGCTTGGGGACATAAAAGGCATGACAGTCATCGTGACAGTATAACACTCACACAATATCACGATAACTGTCACCCCTGCATCAATGGGCCTCCGGTCTCGCACTGATGAACGAAACACGATAGCACGGATGCTGTCGCTTTAAGTGGGTCTTCTGTGAGAGGAGCTGAGTGGCACATATTTTTCTGACTGTTATTTAATTTTACTTGCATAATAGAAGTCGAACCTTTACCGTCAACTGGACTTTGGGAAACAAAATGGTTGGAAAGAAATATTGCTTAGGTATATGGATGGATGGCGGAGCGTAAGTAGTTACTCGAGTAGATGCTGATCGCATATCTGCAACTCGAACTGACTTATTAGATAGTCCAAGCCCTCTAACCGGTGGGTGTCTAAATTATTCTGGTATCTGCGGTATTTGATGTTCTAATTTTGGCGTAATTATCATTTAGTACAAATTTAATATACCTCGTTTGCGTCACTCCTATAATTTACGTTGTTTATTTTCATCATACTCTCGACAATACATAAAACTTACAGGAAAATAGTGTTATTTGTAACTGATTATACTCGTATTATCAGTTACAAAGCCGTTACGTATGTATTTGAAATGTTAGATTATTGAGTTAATTCAATTGTTTAGCCCCTCAATGTAACTACAGAGCATACATTTATACTTTTGTACCATGACAGGTCCAGATATGTTATTATTCGGGACCAATATAGATTTATTGTCATTTTTAACGCACACACTCTCAAAAAAAAACAGTTTTTTTGCACTTCTTTCAATCCATCCTGTACTTGTAGATATTGAATTTGAGTATTCTAAATATGAAATGCGCGCCAAAGTTTCTCAATTCTTGCCAGAATAGAAAGTAATGCAACAATAATTAACTGTAAAGTATTCACCACTGACATAATTGCAACTTTATTTTATTGTTTAATGGCTTAACCACAGGGATAATACGTTTTATTTAAATTTATTCTTTGTCTTTGACAATTTCTTACATTCGTTCATAAATGACGGAATTTTGAGGTAACTAATATCAAAAAATAAAACCAAATTGTCAATCTCCTATTTTAAACTCGCTTAAAAATGTAGCCTTGCGTAAAGTCAATTTGTACAACAAATTAGGATTGCATGACTAGAGTGACGTGTTCATTACTGTAGTTCTCTACATACAATTGTCTATGGACTGCATGTGTGTTACTTAAATATATTAACATAAATCTTAACATTCTTAAGCGGCTAGTGATGACATGCGAGAGACAACATCGACTGGATACGGTGTAACATTATCTATCTTAGTGTAGTTATTTTACTGGATTTATTCTTGTGTCACAGTTTTACTAGTAACCCATTTTTTTGAGAAGACGACTACACCCCTTGTCTGTATGCCTACAGTGTCGCAGATTTTACTTATATGCTATACATAAAACGGACACACACACACTCCCAGAAAACTCAGTGGATTACGCAGTGTTGTGCCCTATGAGGACCGAACCCACGATATTCAGTAAGAAGCTGTGAACGCCGTTCATGCTGTTATCTAAGGTTTATAGAAAAAAAAATTACAGACTACGTGCATCATAGCTATATCACCAAAGCGGTATGCTGTGAACTGAATGCCCAGATTAAGGGCCACCACTTGCTGATAAAATACTTGATAGACTTATGTCAACTTATCTGTCATTCACTCACAAGTCTTGGTTAGAGATATATATGTTAGAAAGGCAAATATTTATCGACACCTTTTATTCGCTAAATAGTGTTATATCACAGACAACTATCTGAAACTTTATCTTGTAAAACTGGCCCTTAGCCAACTAAGTTTTTTTACCACTTACGCAATGGTTGGGGGCAAGCGTCACGTTGCTAATACACTTGTGACGACTTCCACAAACAGCGCAATCAAACATACTATAACAAAAAAGTAAATATTTTCCTCTGTTAGGAAAAATAACAGCAAAATAAGTTTAAAGAAACTATTTTAGAATTCATCTATTTAAAGCTAATTTGTTCATCCAAAGTGTGCCTGTAAGATTTGCTTTTTTAACGTTTCCTAATTTAATTTACCTACTATTGTAATCACAAAATTTCGTTTACAAAAAAGTTTATTCTATATACAAAGAAACCGCTCTCTGTGTTGGTAATTTTAACTCCATTTTCACGTATGTAAACTGCAATAGTCATAGCTTTCTAGCAATGTGGTGTAGTGTCGGGAATTCAAGTATTTCTAGTTTTGTGGCCTCTATTATAACAAAAGTGTTAATGCCACATTGTCACACGTAAGGTCGTCCGACTAACTGCTAGATGCTCCGTACATTGTTAGCTTTATAAATTAGATGCTTCTCTCATGTAGATTTTCGTTTTTGGTAATATTTGCGTGTGCATTTCATACATTTTCCGTTTCTCCGGTTTCTTAGAGAATTATAATAATAATGACTTGAAAAATCATTCACATAGTTGTCTAATCCCAAACAAGACTATATTATATTAACTACACTGCTGATGACCCTGAATTACGCATTTCTAAGTACTTATACTGAGAACATAAATTTATTTACAAGTCAATTAGACTTACAGAATAAATCATTAAGCACCCCTGATATGAATCACGGGGTGTTCTTAATTATTCACTTCTTCAGTATGGTGATTAGTAACTAAAGATCTTTCAAGGTCACGGGTTTATAAATTCGCTTGGACATTTGTTACTCGCACATTCCTTAAACATGCTCAAATCACCACGACGTTCCTCTCAACTCTCAGTAAGTCTTCTTTCTACCCGCACCACTTTTTTACTTCATAATTCCTTATTCTGTTAGTCAATCTTTCGTTAAACTGAGATATTGGTATGATAATAGCTGTTTCCAGATCCCTTTTATTTCAGGTGCAGTATGGTACACACTGGTATTCGTCGCAAACCTAGTAGTATGACGGAATGAAGCGGTTTCCACATTTAAAAAGGAGTCGCATTGCTCACCTGACGCTATACTCTATGACTTAATGTACATAATGTTGCCAGTTTCTAAAATTGAGTTGTAACCTAATCTAATTAGACTGCACGGTTGGTCTAGTGGTTTAAGCGGTCGCCACGTTGCTCACTACTGTGCTAAGTGTTATGAGTTTAAAACCCCACATGGGACAACACTTTGTGTGATCCACAAATTTTTGCTCCGAGTCTGGGTGGTCTTTGTGTCCGTTTCTTGTATGTTTGTAAAGTTCCCCGCGACACAGGATTTATTCCTAGTGCGAGCGTTGTCTTTTTAGGAAAATAAATTAAGTTAAAATTCCTCTTAGGCTAGAAGTAACAAGAAAACTTAGTACAGATGTTAGTACGTGTCTATGTCACGTCATACTGGTTAGCATTACTCGCAGGACCTTGGACACCCATATGTTATTTTTTTTAAACACATTTGGTTATGCGCCAATTGACGAGTCGGATTAAATTGATACATGTGTGGATACTAACACATGTATATGCTTTTTGTTGTAGTAATATCAATATGAATATGAAATGTTTCAAGCTACGCAAGCGTGTAAAATATTCTTGTTTGGAAGTAAAAAAATCGGTACTAAACTTTTTTGCCTGACTGCGTTGTAGGTACGCTACATGAAATTCATAAAAGGTAAAGTTGCTGGTGTGTAAATTTTAAATAGGTATACATTTTTACGCCGTCATCATCAACAGCCTTTCACAGTCCACTGCTGGACATAGACTTCTCCTTAAAAATGAGGTTTAGCCTACTATACCACGCCGTTAGATATTTATATTTTGAAGAAATCGAAAGAGGTTAAAATCTGGGGGTCTTGATCAGGACAACAGGACACCCAAGCTTTCTCAATTTTTGTTAAGTGCCCAAACTGTGAATGATCCGCGGTTATTTCATGAGAAAAGGCTACTTTTTTCTGTTGATCAATTCTCTTTTCGGAATTACTGGCTTAATTGCCATCAGTTGTTGCCAGTCAAGATCCGAATCGACGGTTTTGCCCGAAAATTAAAGCTCATAATGAACGATGCCCTCCGGATCCCAGCATACACACAGGATCACCTTATTGCCATATTAACACAATATGAATTTCACTACGTTCTATAGAAAGTTGACACAAACTACTTTAAACGATCACACATACACTTAGTTAGCAATAACGATTTTGGTTTGATTCTATTTACACATCCTTGTCACAGGTGATCTATTTTTCATTAGTGATCAATCTTTTAAAAATGGTTTGGTTTTATGAGGTTCAATAGAAAATCACAAATAAGTCACGATCTATTACCTAGCGAGTACCTTGTGTGGCAACCATATTGTTGACAGCTTAGATCTGAGGGTCTATGAGAGTTTATTTCATATTAACTCGCTTTTGACGGCGGACGCGCTTGGCGTTGCCATTATCGACGGAGACACCAATGCGGCCTATTTGCAACGCCGGAGATGGTCACCGTAGCGATCGAGTTGGTGACAAATAAATTTACAGTATTGCTGCGTGTACATTAGTGAGCGACAGAAAGTTTCAGTTTCGGTTTTGACCGAAACAGCAAGGCCAAAAGTTCGATTTGGGTTTCGGTTGAAAATCAAGTTTCGGTCGGACACTAACGTACAGTTATATTACCACCAAAGCCCTGAGATAATAATAGAAGCGGGTAAACTAAAATAGCAATAAGTTTAAGTACCTAATTAGACTGTAACAAGCTTGTCAATCACACTGTCATCACTGCGGAGTGACTCAGTCTGGCATGGCATGGAATTAGGAAGTCGCCGGTTAACAACTGGGTTACAATTAGCTTTGTTTTTATTCATTATGTAGATATATGTTGCTATTAGCCACTGTTCTGCAGACTTTTGAGTGCTCCGTTCAGAGTAAGATGACTGTAATGTGAACCGCACTGACTATAACACGACGACATACATGGTCTTTCCCTTAGCAAGGAGGTCTTGGTCTACCACGCTGGCTAGGCAGGTTTGTATAGACGTTGATCAAGTTTTCCTTCTCTTTGCTCCCTTAGTTGGCTCTTACAACACTGCCAGGATGAAGAGGTGCCAGCAACAAACACATACTTATATATCACTCACAATACCTACATATTTGAGGTAGATATATACACCCAGACGCAGAACAAGTGATCATCATCATCAACAGCCTTTACTAGTCTACTGCTGGGCATAGGCCTCTGCTTAGCAAAGAGGTTTAGGCCTACTAAACCACGTTGACCAGACTGTTTGGTATAGAGTTTGTTTCGAGTTTTCCTTGTCTTTTCGGTGATATTGTTATGCGTAACTTGCTCCATTAGTCGCCTCTTACGACACAATAAAATGAGTAGGAGTTGTAACACCCTGTATTGCTACCAGCTACCACACTGGCATGTCACTGAGCAACAAATCATCGCATTCAGACAATCATTTGTTCTGGGTAGGAATCGAAACTATGGTCTCTTCTAGCTTAGTAATATATATTATGTTAGGTTAGAACTTATGGTTATGAATTAAGCATTAAATGAGTGGTATGTTTTCTTGTAAATTATGTAAATAATAAAAATAACAATTCATTGATGCTATAAAATAAATTAATAAATTATAAATCTTCTGTCAATAACTCGTTTTATTATTGCTTTATAATTGATGTACTAATAATTCTATAAACTTAATATAGTATTCTTTAATCTTTTATATACTAATGTGATTTATTTATGTTAATATACTCATTTTTAATACATCAAACATGCAAATTATTACATAGTAAAGTTCCTTCTGACATGTTAACAAAAAAGACGTGTATATGAAATTATGTGCGCACGTAAGACGTTATATTTCTTTGGCGTAAAAAGATAAAAGTCTTTCTAAAAATGTTATTTTTAGCTTTATCGTATGTTTGTAGAAAAAACGACGCTAATAAAAGAAAAAAATGTATTAAAATATATTTGAAAGAAAGTTTTATTAGAACACGTCATCTGATTAAATAAATTATTTGAATATCATAAAATAATTATTTTTACATAATTTGTCATGGTGTCGATTTATCGTGACGGTGTGAGCGCGCATCGACAAAATTTACTTTCATTATTTTTCATTAACGCGCCAAAAGAAGTATTACTTCAAAAAGCCTAATTTGAGTGGTCTAGATTTAACATTAATATGTTGAACGTATCTTTTTCAACAGCTGTAAAACAAGAACGTCCAGCAACCCGCGGAGTCGGTCCTCATCCAGCCCTCCGTGAAAGAGGTCGTGCGATCCCTGCTGGAACACCCCCTCCGCCACCGACAAGAGGGCCCGTGGTGATGCCTCCTCATGCTAGGGTACGATCCTCTCCCCTATCGGTCTACTTTGAACTGGATATCAAGGTCAGTTGACGGAGGAGTGCCGTGTGAGGCTTGAGCAAGGCTGGTTGGTTCTTCCTAGTGGTTCAAATGCTAAGGCTTTGGTTAAATCTTATTATTTGGTATGGCAAGTTGTGAGTTATGCCAATCTCTTAAACCAATAGATGACAGATTAATGCGAGTTAAAGAACCTCGGAGAAGAAGAAAAATTAATAAAAGAAATATAATTACTATAAAAAAAAACGAAACTTTCAGCAAAAATTAAAGATAACCAAGTATACAAACCAACCAATATATAAATCTCGTAAAGATAATTTCTAGAACTATTTTGTTAAAACGTTGATAACCACTTTACGAACTAGAGCTTTTCCTTATAAATATCAAAACGTTCAAAATACGATTTACTTAAGTCGAGAATGCCCGACTAGTTTCAGACTTGACAGTACAACATGGTTTTCGAGATCTACATAACTTTACATTCATCAGCTCTATTTGGGGTATTAAAAAGTTTTGAAACCACTAGGAAATTTGTCAACATTAATGCCTAGAGACGCGTCTCGCTTCTGGATAACATAAAACTCCTAATTCTAAGGTAAGTAAATAGAATAGACTGCCATAACACTATGTGAGCTTTATGGCGCTTATTGTAGTATTAGAAATGTAAATATTATTAGTAACAGACTCTACGGCATTTAAAGATGCGCTCTGCTCTGCTATGTAGCTAATTCACTTAGTTTCCCAACACACAGAGGTTAAAACCGAAATCTATGCAATGGTTTGATTTACACTGGTCATTGCAAAAAAATAAGAACTAAAAACCTCCGAAATTCGACGCCCCGAAGATCTTTAGTAGATATTAAACGATTTTCTCATCATTATCATGACCACTATGAACAGTCTTTAACAGTCAACCAATAAACTTAGATCTCTTCTTAGAAAAGAGGTTTCGGCCTACCATATACCGTTAGCTTTTTACTTTTTCTCTTAAGTCACTTGTCGGCTCTCCCGATACCCATAAGATGAATAGGGCGGTGACTAGTGATTCTAAATTCGTGGTCTTCTGTTTACATTGACAGAATACAAGGACATAATACACACACAACAAGTACTTGGCAAGCTTCAGACTATTTTAAATACAAGGTCTATTAATATCATTCCGATCTGCACATTCATTATAATAAAATATTGTTATGTGTGGAGTAACTTTGAAATCATTCCATTAGGATTTAACTACAAACCCTTACAGGGTAACTGACCACGCCACTGTACCCTGAATGAAACTTTAGATAATTCAAGAAAGATTTGTAAGAAAGGATTTGAAACATGTCTAAAATTATGCAGGAGAGAAATTACGTTAGAAATTAACTGTACGAATGGTTTAAGCGGGCGTCACGTCGTTTACCTCATCGTATCGTCGTTGAGCTCAAATCCCACATGCGACAAATTGTTATTCTGAGTCTGAGTGCTCTTTGTCTCATACTTAAAGTTGCCCACGATACAGGATATATCACTAGCGCGTGGGGTTGTCTTTTAAAAAAAGGTTCTTCGACAAAATACTTGGCCTTATATTGAGCATCTGCACTCGTGTGCTCCAAGTTTCAGAGGATAAATTGTATTCGGCAAACAATAACCAGTGTCTATTGATATGGTCTCCAATACTTTGAGAGTAAGCGCTTTCGCTTATCGCTTACGGGTAATCAACGTCCGAAAACCAGAACAGGTTTCTCTTTCTTAAGATTTGTTCTAAATTTAATTGGTTAAGTATGTGCAAATAATTGCATTTTGTTTTTCAAATAATTGAGTAATTTTAGAGGCATGGCGGCATAAGTGGATAACAACACGCTCTTAGCCAATGCATATATAACAATCCAATATTTGTACTCTTTACAAAATAGCTGTACCTTTTTGTATTAATGTCTTAGAAGGGGAAGTTTAACAAGAACAATAGGATCTTCTGAAAGTGCTAAACCAATATTTCTTTAGCTACATTCTTCTCTTCTCAGTTGCGTTTCGTATGTTTCAAAGATCGCTTCTTATCTGGTACTTCTTCATGGACGTTTCCACTAGGCTCCTCCGTCTCACTCTATTTTCAACAACAATGATTGTGAATACTCTTGTTAGTTCTTTCAATTATTCATAGAACCCATAGCAAATCTTTGTTTTCATAATTTTTGAGAAGTATGTTATCTATGACTCTGAGTCGCACACGAAAATAGAAAAGACAAAGATTACAATGGTATTTATTTTCAACTACATAGAAACAGTAGAAGTCGTCGAGTGGTTCCGAATACGGATAGAGTCTAATTTAGATAAAATCCGCCCGTATTCAAAATTACTCGAGTTTTTAATATGAGATTCGGTTGCGATTTCGGATAGTTTTTTTCGGATCGGATAGTCTAAATTTTAAACTTTTTGATATTGGAAAAAAACTATCCGAAAAAAACTATCAAACTGACTATTTAGAGTCTAAATAGTCAGTTAGATAGTAGTAGATAATCATGTCTGAAAACTGCTTACGTGCCTCTCAAAGCATAGTACCTGATGGTTCTCTTTTAAGATTTTAGACTGGAAAATCTTGTTAAGACTACTATTTAAACTAGACCGTATATATTGTAATATGTTTGTTCAAGTCTAGCGGTATTTAGCTTGCATAAACAACAAAGAGGGATTTCATACCTAATCTGTAAAACCCACCCGGCAACTAGCGCAAATTATCAGTTCAGTGCCAACAAATTTTATTGCTTAAAACTGGTCTAGTTTCGTTTGCTTATCTATTAGCGACGAGTTAGTTAAAGAGGCCACTGTTCAGTAATTACAGTTAGCCGAAACAACATAGAAAAATGTGTTTGTAAGACAACTGTTTTACATGACAGTGGGACGAATATTTCAAGATTTGTTTGTCTCTTAAGACAGGGGTCTTTTGAATAAATTAAATAGGTATACATTGCCGATGACATTTAGAATGATGGTGTATGTTATGACGAACAATATGCGTCGTTTGGTACGTTTTTCTTGAATTGAATGGCGAGTGTAAATCGATTTTATAGTTTTTTTCATGATTTAGAGGTGTGTGTGTATACATACGTGACTTCCACATATAAGCGCAGCTAAAGATAAACTTAAGCGCCATCTACTGGAAACATGTCAAACTACGGAGTAACTACTAATCCTGTATCACGATACAGAAACTTACGGCCTGGTCGGAACAATCAATATTGAAGGTACATAAAAACTGTTCTTCCACACATACATGTACAAACACACACGTCTAAATTTTCGGATACGAACTTACTATAGATATGAAAAACTTAGCAAGGGAAGACATTGGTAGGACAGAGATGTTGCTGATGCAGATGCACTAGGGACTATCAACAAAAGATCGAGTCACTTAGGTTGCATAGATGTAATTGGAACTGATTATTGCCGGGCAATCCGAGCCCAGTAATTGTATTTTGGTGTTATTTCCTAAAATATAATGTGACGTAACATTAACTATTAACGAGTGGTTCCTTCTTTGTAAGATAGCAAAGGATTGTTTTTGTCATTCTTTTAAACAAAAAAAACAAAATTGTGGCCTGATCGTAACTAATACTTCGTAATGTAACCATGTTGTTTCATTTGGACAAAGTTTATAGAAGTAACATACATATTAATATGTAAGGCGCTTTTGTTAGATCCCTTTGCAATACTATCTCTAAGCCTTTGGTGTCATCTAAACTGGAAGAGAGACAGAAGAACTGGCAATACTCTCAAATTAAAAGAAATATCAATTTATAAATGATGGGAGTTTAGATGTAGCAAATAAAAAAAAACTTTAAAATTATCTTTGTGTTTTACAAATGTTAGAAGTATAACGCAATAGGACTCGAGGTCATCACATCAACAACCTTTCGTCAACAGTCCACCGCTGGGCACAGACCTTTTCATAGACAGAAGATTTTGGTTTTGAATTGGATTTGGATTTGGAGATACTATACCACCTGGCCAGACGGGTTGATATTTTTCCTTCTCTTCTCAGCGCGGTGTCAGTTAGCTCTCTTAGTCGGCTCTTACGACACCCATGGGATAAATATGGGTGGTAAAATTTCATATTCTAATCCGTCACCACACGGACTTTAATTGCTTTAATTAAAATGTCATATTTATATGTCGGTATCCTGCTAATTTGCCATCATATTAACATTAATCTTCTCTTTTTAACATTCTGTTTATTTAAGTAAATCATAATATTATATGCTTAGTCTCAAGATATATTCAGACCTTACAGTGACAATATATATTGATTGGACAAAATATATATCAGGGTAAAAATAAAGATTAAAAATGTTCTTTGATGAAATCCTCACGTGAAATCGGCGAAACCGATTTACGTTGTTTGTTATTTTCATACATATATGTAATAATAATTGGAATAAAGTTTTTAGGGACAGAAAAGTGTCCAGGAAAATGTACTTCCCTCCAAAACTAAGCTATGGATGAACGATTTTAGAACTTACAATAAAACGAATAGATCTGAATTTGTAAGTAACAGGAACCTAAATGCTTGTATGTGATTTTCAAAATCAAATTGATCCTAATCATAAAAGTGTTAAAACAAAACTGAATGAATATAAATTTGAAAATTTACGACGATTTATGTCTCATACTGAGTGCAAGCTCACGATTCTTGTTTCGTAAAAGCAAACATCAAATGGTACACAAACAGCGGTTGGCATTGGTGCGCGGCCTAGACACGGTGCGCAGAAATAGATAGCAGTGACACTCCCGCGCATCGTGACGCGATGTCTTGCGCAGGCGACGATAGCCGCGTGATATATGGACTTTCTTTTTGGTTTAGAATTAGATTTGTTTATAGAAAACTATTTAGGTATTTATAGATTTTTGTCTTTATTACCTTTATTTATAGTAAGGTTTATCGTAGATAGTTGAATTAATTAAGTATAATTATAGTTCGGACTAGAAATAATAAAAAAAGTTCTAGATTTGAAATAATTATTTCTGTGGTTAAATTTATATTTAATTGTAATATATTTTAAATGACTCATTTCTAGAAAAAACTTATTTTATTGTGGAATGCATTCTATCATTTGAAAATACAGTATCCCTTCACTCCATACAAACAAATTAATAGTTAATGTATAACATTATGGTAGTAAAGCCACACAGCTTTCAGCACAAACCGAAAAAAATTAAAAAAGTTATTGAGTATTAAGTCATAATTTCATTTTGCTTGTGTATATGGACGAATCTGTTGGCTCTTATGAAATACACTAAGTTCAATTTTATTAAAGATGATGCCACCAGAACATCAAAATTAATGAACAGTTGACTGTGGACTCCTTCGTTGTCATCTTATCTCTGTGCTTAATTTCATCGAGACCCGTTTAGCCATCTATATAGTAAGATTAGATATGAGTTTACGTTGATAAACCACGGCGTTGGGTCAATCAAAATTAGAGATGATTTCAGTTGCTCTAAAGTGGTCCATCATTGCGCTTCGTGAGAGCCAGTCGTAAATCACACTTGCAAAGTTTCGTGAAAAAACAAATTAGTTAAATGGTGGTGCTAAGACTAAAAAACTGGCCAAGTGCGAGTCGGACTTGCGTACCGAGGGTTTCGTACAAATTGAGTTGACATAGTTTGATTTTGCGCGTTACGTTAGTTTACGTGTCCATGAGGAAAGGGATAGTAACTTTAAAATTACTAAAAATATTTTTATTATATGATGTAACTAAAAATATATGGTTTTTGCAACTTTTCCTTTGTCTGTGCTATAAGACGTTGCTTCGTACAAAAATTTAAGATTCTGAGTTCATGAGAAGTACCCTGTAGGTTTTGATTCCTATTCGAGTTCTGAAAATTTGCGGCACAAACGACTGTATCTTTTGACTGTGTTGGCTTAGAAATTTGATTTTTCACAGCTCCAAGAGTATTAGACCTAATGATACCTCCACGCGTTCCTGAGAAAAAGGGTATTGACAGACGGACGGACAACAAAGTGATCCTTAAGGGTTCCCCTTTTTGCTTTTGAGGTACGGAACCCAAAAAGACAGTGGTCTGCACTTTAATTCAGTTTATGTACTTAATAATTACCTCTTCAGAATGCTTGGATTACATTTTGTGGTAAAAAGGTTGCAAGTGGAAGTATTTTAGATATATGTTGTTTTGACTGCTCTCTCGCCTGGTGGTTAGTGTTCGTAACTGCTTAGCCAGAAGTCGTTATTTTGAATTTCACCCAGGACAAGGACGATGAGCACAATGAGTTGTAATGTTAGTTATGTCTATTAGAGATATGGTTCGTTTAGTATGGTTTAGTAGGTAGTAGAGCGACTATCCTAAAGCAACGGTATCCGTGCTGTCGTGTTTCGTAGGTGAGTGCGAGACCGGAGGCCCATTGATGCAGGGGTGACAGTTATCGTGATATTGTGTGAGTTTTACACTGCCACGATGACTCATGCCTTTTGCGTCTGCAAGCGGGGCGTGATAAAGCATCTCGTTAAGCTGCCATAACACCATACTGCATTGTCTGCTTTCACAGTAAGTATGATGACCACAACTCTTGGATCCTATTCATATAGGCTCTTAAAAAAGTACACGTTCTGCCTAATTTGGAATTTGACGGCCGTGTGTAAGATGTGAGAAATATAATAATAGGAGTAAGTAATTCTTCGTAATTTTACCATTAAAATAGCCGTGATCAGTCGGCACTTCTACAAGCATTATGACACATTTTGTAATTGCAGTAGCCTTACCCACTAAGCGTGTCAGTTACGCGAAGATCAAACAATTTGCCAATGGTCTCGGCGACCGGCTCCTAAGACAATAATCTCGTTGTTTAAGGTCGCCCACACACTACACGTTTCATATTGGGCATGGACGATCTATGTGTAGACACGACATCAACACTCACATATATTACCTAGGGAATTTTTGCTTTGGTACCGTGCCTGTCGGATCTTTGGCTCGTTGAGAACACAGGTGTTGTTTCCACTCAAGAGCCCCTGTTGACCGGCCTTAAGCATCTACTCTGGGGAAGACTCGAAGACTACGTAGTCATTAATAATTGTATATTCAGATGTCAAAAACCATGAGGCCTGGATTTTCATGTGTTTACGTACATTTTTTCCTATATATATATTTTTCTATATTAAGAGCCTGCCAAAGTGACTTTACTCTGCCTGATGGAAAGCATGAATAGAATCCAAGAGTTGTGGTCTTCATACTCATTGCAAATGCAGACAATACAGTATGGTGACCCACACTATGGCGGCCTTGTGAGATGCTTTTTTACACTCCGCTTGGGGACGTAAAAAGCATGACAGTCATCGTGACAGTGTAAGGTTTACACAGTTACCACGGCAACTGTCACCCCTGCATCAATGGGCCTCCGGTCTCACACTCACCAACGAAACACGACAACAAATGTATGTATTTAGAGAACACACCGCAAGAAATGTTAAACGATGTTACTTTTCCAATATAGATTTTTTTCTATTAATGTGTCGATTTAAATAACAAGTTTATAGTATTATATTATAGTATTACTAAATTTTCTAATACACTTGTGTCGTATAGAAGTTAAAAATGCTTTTATAACAATTTATTATTCTTTTTTTTAATTTTTATTAAGTTTTGTTAAAAAAGAGTTTCGTTTTGTAAAGCTTACAAAGTCGGCAACCTAGAAAGTCTGTATAACTCGTGTCATTGTTGGGGAAGCAACACTTGTAATTCGGTTTAGTTTTTGTTATGTTTTTATAACGATATAAACGGTTAACACAGGTGGCCTACTCAAATAGCCAATATTTAACCATAGATTATGTAACGTGCAGATATCACATACGCAGTTGATTTCGATAGATAAATATGTAATAATTTGCTCAAAAATGAAAATTTATCAAAAATGTATGGGTGGTTAAAGAAGGTTCTGCCTCAGGAATTTGACTATGTAGGTTGTCTACCAGTCAGTATTTGGTCACTCGGTGTAATCTAGTCGAAAAAAAACTATCAGTTAATTCAAAGTTACGCAAAACTTCTTTCATGACCGTGTTAAACCCCAAAGGTACATACATAAGTATTTACCATGAATCACAAAAACTTAAGTCGTTTATAGAATAACTAATATGCATCACAACTTGAATGCAATACTCGACACTTTCATAGTTTTTATTAGTCATAATTGGTAGATATTTAAGATATTTCCTTGAAGTACACATTTACAGCTTTTTATAGAAAACGCTTGCTCTGTGCGTGTTGTAAGTTAACTTCTCAAGTTCCCTTCTACATAATATATTCGACGTTACGTCTGTACACATATTCTGTATATGACACATTACACTTAACATCATCACATCATATCAATAGCCTTTAATAGTCCACTGCTGGCCATAGACCTCTCCTTAGAAAGGAGGTTTTGGCCTACTATACCACGCCAGACGAGTTGGTATAAATTTGTATTAAGTTCTCCTTTTCCTTGTAGTGATGTTGTCCTGCGTAATTTGCTCCCTAAGTCGCCTCCTACACTCATAGGATAAATAGGAGTGGTGAAACTCTGTATTCTCAATCCGTCACCACATTGATTACACTTAACCATTGTACTTAACTGTAATACTAAGATAAATAATCGATTAACTGCAACTTCTATATTTACATAGATTGCATTATTTTTCCAAGATGACCTTCTGTTTTCCTGTTTATTCTGTGATGCCGATTAGATTATAGTCTCTTTTTGTAACTTTTCTAAGAACTCATTCGGCCTAATCTAATAACGCCTGAACCTGACGTTTTACTTAGAAAAATAAAATAAAAAAAGAAAAGACATCGATTAAGAGAATGCTTGTAAAATATTCGACTAAATCAAGTAACTAACCGTCACGTTAAACAATACACTTCAGACATGAGGACACACATTAGAAATGGAAAAGCATGACTTAGACCAATTTATTTTGTATATAGGAATGTACTCAACTCTTGATCATAAGGAAAATATCTTACTAAATTCTTTTTTCTCTATTTCATTTACTTTATGGTATAATTAAACGCCAGAACCGTCTGTGCATTTTAATCATTGCCCGAAAAAGATACCATAGAGGTCGGATGTAGGACGTTTTCCCTTTCAAAATGCATATAGCACTGCGTATATTTATCATTAAACAGAATGGCAATGACGAGCCCACATTCGACGGGCTATGTACTAACTTTACTGTTAATTTCCGTTACGGCTTTGGCACAGTTCCGAGGTATGAAGGAAGGAATCGGTATGGTATGATCTGCATTCTTCCTGTAATGTTTTAACATACATACGCGCACTCGTGTCGTTGTCCCTGCAAAAGACAGAGGTGAGCTAAATGCCCACGTTTGTCAACAATAATTATAGTTCCACTGATTGCCATTTTCCGGGCACACATTTTCCTAGCCTTTATTATTCAAACGATTATTTGAGTTCGGCTACTAATTCCACCAATTTTACCGGAATATCAGTTTTCATCGGAGCAGTTGACATCGGAACGCCGCAACCCTGAAGGTAAATTGAATTCGAAGGTTGAACTAGTTGTCGGTATATTTTACCGATTCGGTGGCGGCCTATAGGCCCATTGTGTTGCTGGACGAGGCGGGTAAACTGTTTGAGAGGATACTCTCTGCCCGCATCGTCCGGCACCTCTGCGAGGTGGGCCCCGATCTGTCGGACGCCCAATTTGGTTTTCGGGCGGGGCGTTCGACGGTCGATGCTGTGCTGCGCCTGAGGGCCGTTACCGAAGAGGCGGTGAGCTGTGGCGGCGTGCTGTTGGCGGTGTCGTTGGACATCGCCAACGCATTTAATAGTCTGCCATTTAGCTGCATCAGGGAAGCACTCCACTACCACGGGGTGCCCGAGTACCTGAGGCGGCTTGTGGCAGACTATCTTGAGGAGCGTACCGTCGTGTACGAGGACCGAGATGGTATTCTGAGGCGGCGGCCCATGTCGTGCGGTGTTCCACAGGGGTCCGTCCTCGGACCACTCCTGTGGAATATGGGATACGACTGGGCCCTCCGAGGTCGTCTTCCCCCCGGGCTGGGCGTAATTTGTTACGCCGATGACACATTAGTCACGGCCCGGGGAGCGAACTTTCAAGAGGCGGCGCGCCTGGCCACCGTGGGAGTCTCTTTGGTGGTCGGGCGCATTGAGGCGCTGGGTTTACGGGTGGCCCTAGATAAGACGGAAGCCCTTTTGTTTCATGGGCCCCGTCGTGGTCCACCCCCCGGTGCCTCTATCGTTGTCAATTCGGTCCTCGTACCGATTAAGGCCCAGATGAAGTATCTGGGCCTAATCCTCGACGGCAGGTGGCTCTTCAACGAGCACTTCCGACAGCTTACTCCAAAGCTGGTCGGCGCTGCTTCTGCTCTTGGGCGACTTTTGCCCAATTTGGGTGGAGCCAGCGTCGCGACGAGACGGCTATACACGGGGGTTGTTCGGTCAATGGCGCTGTATGGTGCACCGGTGTGGGCGGCGGCTCTGACCGCCCAGAATAGGGCTCGCTTCTGGCGCCCTCAGAGGATATTGGCGGTTAGAGCCATACGCGGTTACCGCACCGTATCGACGGAGGCGGCGTGCGCCCTGGCCGGAACTCCCCCGTGGGATTTGGAGGCGGAAGTGCTCGCCGAAGTTTATCGGCGGACGGCTGACTTCCTGGCGGGTAGCGGCATACGGCCCCCGCCCGAGGAGATACGCGAGTGGCGTGAGGCCGCTCGTCGAGCCACGATGGCTCGTTGGGCGTTCCGGTTGGAGACTCCACGTGCTGGCTTGGCCCTCGTGGAGGCTCTCCAGCCGGTCATCACCGAGTGGGCAGGGCGGCAGCACGGGACCCTTTCCTTCCGACTGACGCAGGTCCTTTCCGGGCATGGTTGCTTCGGGAAGTATCTGCACTCGGTCGCCAGGAGGAAATTGAGTCCTGCCTGTTACCACTGCGACTGCAGTGAGGACTCGGCTCAGCACTCGCTAGCGGTTTGTTCCGCCTGGGCGGCGCAGCGTGGGGTCCTCACTGCAGTTATTGGAGGAGATCTCTCGCTACCGGCCGTCATACGCTCCATGGCCGGTAGCGACAGTTGTTTTACCGCGGTCGCAACCTTCTGCGAAGACATAATTTCGCGGAAGGAGGCGGCGGAGAAGGCCCGGGAGGACGATATCCACTCGGAACCAATTCGCCGCCGGCGAGCCGGGCGGCGGAGGCGCGCATACCAGCGCCTCATACCGCCTTGAGTGTGGCCGCGGGTGGACGGGACGGGTTTTCCCCTCCACCCGCTATAATGGCCAGCCGCGAGGAGGCGACGTCCGCGTGTGCCGTACGTCGCCTAAAATAGAGAGTTTATCCGCAGATGGTGCCCGAGGTAGCGGGCAGGCGCTAGGAGGAATCTGGATGTCGTAATAGCAGCGGTTCCCGGATCCCTCCTGTCTCAGGCGCAGAGTGGCACACCGTGTGGTTTTAGTCGGTCCGATTCCGACACACCACCCTGCCGTAAACCCCGGTGGGGTGACGGCCCGAAGGGGTTACCACACGTTAAAAATAAAAAAAAAAAAAAAAGTTGTCGGTATATTTGGCATACGACGGCCCGTGGGGATTTATTTATTTATTTATTTATACTTTCTGCAAATAAGTTACAATGCATAAGGCGGACTTAATGCCGTAGGCATTTTCTTCCAGTCGACCTTTGGGTAATGCAGAGATGCGTGTAGCAGGTGTAACATCAGAGCTAGTGGTGTTGATTTTTTAATTTGCGAATAAATAATTAATATAATATAATATAAATATAATAAATAATTTGTATTTTGTAATACATAATGATATATATATGATATGATATATATATTTATATAAATAAAAGGAAACACATATCTACATACATATACATAAATATTCATACAATGATGAATAGGCCAGCAATTATTCTGATGACTCCGTCAACAAGTCTCCGTAAAGTTTGCGTACTCTAACCTTAAAGGTTAATGGGTTAACACACCTTCTTATCTCTAGGGGGAGGGCGTTCCAGAGATTTACAGCTTGGACAGTAAAGGACGAATGGACAATATGGGAATTATGTGATGGGCAGAGAAGGAGGAGATTATCGGAGGACCGAAGATTTCTGTCATGATTAGAGCAGAGATATTGTATATGAGTGGTTAGGTAAGTGGGTGGGTTAGGAGAGTGAATGAGGGAGTGTAACATAGTCAACGCTCGCAAGCGGCGGCGCTGTCTAATAGGTAACCATGACAGTTGCCTCCGATAAGTGGATACATGATCATACTTACGTAGGTTGAATATGAACCGAATGCAATTGTTGAGAAGTCGGTCTAATTTGTTGAGCAGATCTGCATTCAGGTCGAGGTAACACACATCACCATAGTCGATGATTGGCAAAATTAAGGCATGCACTAGCATAATCTTAATCTTTATGGGGAGAAAGTTTTTTAGTCTATAAAGGCCCCGTAAAATATTCGTGACCTTTTGACTAACATTGGTTACCTGAACATGCCAATTCAGAGTTCTGTCTATATGTAAGCCGAGGTCCTTAACCGATAGATTGATGGGCAATACTGTACCGTCATATATGATACCAGTGACGGCGTCAGGATCAATTCTACCCGTCATTCTGGGACTCCCTAAGAAGATTGCTTGACATTTACTCGGATTCACGTTTAAACCGAAACTGCTGGACCAGTTTTTTATGGTGTCTAGGTCGTGGTTAATGTTGATTATAGCTTTGTTTAGGTTTTCAACTCTCGCACGTGAGTAGATCTGCAGGTCGTCTGCATACAGATGATACGAACACCGAAGTTGGTGAGTTATGAAGTCGATAAATAACGAAAAGAGAAGAGGGGAAAGAATACCGCCTTGTGGTACACCAGAGTCTAGTTCGGCCCACAGTGATGACGAATTATCGGTTCGGACAGACTGCGGGCGTCCACGAAGATAGGATGAAAACCATTCCAGTGCATCATCGGAAATCATGAAGTAGGCAAGTATTGCGAGTAAAATCTCATGGTTCACAGCATTGAAGGCGTTTGAGAAGTCAATTAAAGCTAGCACAGTTATTTTGCCTTCCTCCATTGCTGCCTTAATATCAAGTGTTACCTTGAGCAAAGCTGTCCCTGTACTATGTCCGGGTCGGAATCCCGATTGATACTTATTGAGTAAGTTGTTTTGATGAATGAAGTGAGACAGTTGCTTATGTACACAGGCTTCCAGTATCTTGGACAGGAAAGGAAGAATGGACGGAAATGGGAAGGGAGGGAGGGATTAGGTACTTTAGCCAATGGACGTACATAAGCCTTGCGCCATAAGGAGGGAAAGGCGTTGGAATCAAGGGAATAGTTAATTATGTGGGTGATGGCGGATAAGAGTTGGTCCAGGATAGTGGTCACCATAAAACGGCTAATGTTGTCATTACCGGTGGCTTTGGATTTGATAGAGATAAGAAACCGCCGGACATCCTCTGATGCAACTGGAGAAAAGTCAAAGGAGTTTATAGTAGGTCTGGGCAGGCGGGCCACGGATTGGATAGTTTGTATTTTGCTTTGATGATCCAAGGTAATAGAAGCTATGCTATATAGGATTTCCACACGTTAAAAAAAAAAAAAAAAAAGTTGTCGGCATATTTGATGTTAGTCGCCTGCGCCCCAATCAGCGTGCTCTGACCTCTTTTTTTTTATTCTCCCCATTCGCACCTACTTGTCTAGATGCCTATTTGCGTTTTCTGTGCTCTAATCACGACAGAAAAATTCGTTCCATAAATAATTTCCTTCTTCTGCATCCTTTCCACAACTCGGACTTCGTGAACGCTTCGTTCTTTGTGCAAGCAGTGGTGTTCTGGACTGTGCCACTCGAAATCAGGATGTCCATTCTAGAGATGTCAGACCTTCTAGAGATGAAAGTTTTACCAAGTCAATGGTATGCTTCCTTGTAGCCTAGTATTTACAGTGTATGAATATAAAGTACAGTACCTGGAAACTGAAATTTGCTCGGTATTTTTTTTGGTAAATCTACCAGAGACAGATTTCGCAATTTACCAACTTCTTTTGTTGCCATCGCTAATTTTGTCACATAGATAAATGTCAAAACGGTCCTATTAGACAACGTCGTCTACTGAAGTATTTAGCTTTTGCGTTGCTGTGTCAGTAAAATAGCATTTAACAGTAGACAAAGTTTAGAGTGACATTGTAGCAGTTTGTTATTGTTAGAAGACGTGGATAAAACAACGTTTTCTAAAAATGAAACCTAGCTAGATCGATTTATCGTCCCCCAAACCCCCCCCCTGCTAAATTTCATGAAAATCGGTGGCGCCGTTTCCGAGATTCAGATAATAGATATACAAGAATTGCTCGTTCAAAGGTATTAGGTACATAGATATGTATATAAATAAATAAATATTTCGAACATTTGACTCAACGTCATCTAGTTTCAATCTAAGCAGAGCTTGTGCTATGATAACTAGACTGACTGATAGAATACTTATATACTATTTTTTTGTAAATACATACATATTATACATAGAAAACAGCCAAAGTTCGAAACAAATATTTACAGATCATACAAGTATTTGGTCCGACCCGGGAATCGAACCCGAAACCTCAACTACAGCAGTCGCATTCACTACCGCTGCACCACCGTTATATTTAATAATACGTACAAAATTGCATATGTTGTATGTGGCAATTGCTTGTTACTTTTATATAAATACAACAGTAATCTTTGTGCACCTACCTTTCTAGGTTTCCACACCACCTGTAAGTTGGCTGGTTGCATAAAGTAGTAAATAAATAAATACATTTGAGGTTTGGGCCGTGGCCCGCCAGGCATGATCACCTGAGGATCCTTTCTTTCTGTCGGAGGGACATGACACCTCGTCCCTCCATAAAAGTATGCAAGACAACATCATTACAAAGAGAAGGTCAACTTGAAACAAATCCTATTCCAACCCGTCTGGCCAGCGTGGTATAGTAGGCCAAAACCTCCTTGCTAAGGAGAGGCCTATGTCCAGCAGTGGATTGTAAAAGACTGTTGATGATGATGATAATGATTATGATGATTTGAGGTTATTGATTTCCCAGTAACGATTGCCATAGATGTTCATGAAAATTGGGACCGACTTCTTAACGTATTCTCCGAGATACAGACCGAGCACATATATAATATATCGCCAATCTGTTTTTAAGCGCAAAACAAGAGAACAATATACCATGATATTTCGGCCAGTTTTACCACTCGTGTTTATGAACAAACTCGTTAATCGATGTTTGTCTTTGGTCGTCGAGTTCAACGTGGTATTTCTTCGTCTACCCGCATAGTGTTTTCTATCAAATTATGATTTAATGCTATTTGTGTTGACTATGTGATATTTATGCTACTATTACCCGTTGAAATTAATCGAGATAATATTACCTTTGCCTTAGTATTGTTCTTAAGCAACTTGCATGACGGTAACGAGGATTTTCTTTGACTTCTTTAAAATTTTATCCATCGATCGATGGACGACATCGATCGATTCGCGAGAGAATCTCTATAATTAAACGCATGATATTTTATGGCCGGAATGTAATCGTAAAATGCTATAAAATCGTTTTTATTAACTTGTCTATTAAAAGAGGTCAAGCATTTCATAATTTTTCGCTTAAAACTGTTTGACGATCGATACATTATTTTTACCGAAGTCCCATCTTCAACCTCTGTCGCTGTTCTTCATTCCTTAATTTTTAACCTTTAGATAGGTAAACACTTTAAATATTATAAGGATTTTGCAAATCTCACTGTTCAAGTGACAGTTCTAAAGTGACAAACAAAAGAATAACCGAATAGTCAACCTGTTTTTTTTTTCGAAGACCTCTCTGTCCGGTACTCTGCCCTCACTCACAGCATAGCTTTTGAATGTGATACCACGCTTTTATCGGTTAAAAAACTTGCAGCATCTTAATTTATTTGTAAAAGCAGGTCTTTCTAAGAATGCAGAAAAAATAGTCAGATACTATCCCGTACTGTCTGGCCAAAGCAACTTTGTCTGCGTCTTCTATCGGTCGTAACGAGATGTTCTGTAGCGTGAATGTGATTATCATAGACAATTCTGTAATGCATGATTTTGCGAAATTTACCGTGGACACAGCACATACAGTGGACACTTTCAATAAGAACAATTTAGGCCTGTTTTTACAACATTTTTCATTGATACTCCGCTAATATTTGTCGTAGCGTGATGATACATATCCTTTCTCGATAAATGATATATTTAAAAATCTTCTTTTCTTTTGTTTTAAAAGACAACGGAATTTAAGGAATAAATCCTGTGTCGCCGGGGACTTTACAAACATACAAGAAACGGACACAACGAACACCCAGACTCAAAACAATAATTTGTGAATCACATAAAATGTTGTGTGATCCACAAATTGTCCCATGCGGGGTTTAACCCACAACACTCAGCGCAGTAGAGAGCGGCGTGACGATCACTTAAACCACTAAGCCAACAGCCAATTGATATATTTATTTAAATAGCATCATGAGGTGTTTAGCCAAACAAACAAACAAACTCCTCAGCTTTGTTATATTGGTATGGATACATCTGATGAATATTTAAAAACATGATTTTATTCACTTGTACATTTTGGAAGTTTACTGAATAGTAACATACATGGGTCTCATGTAGAACTAGACTGGAACAGACGAACCCTCGTCGGGTCCGACACGACTAGTAACAAAATACACAAATGAGTAACTCTGCCTTACGACAAACATGAACACAAAAGGAAAAAGGTTTTGTTAAATTAAGTAAATTGCGTAGCTTTTTTGTCTTGAAAAAAATCTTATGCGCGCAGATCCAAAAGATAGTGCGTATCGCGTAAATACAGGAAACCATTAAGACTGATCGTAAACTGGGTACAGAGTCAGTCCATCCGCTGTAACCACGAGCGTATGTCGTTTCTAATTGAGCTTCAGAATTTATCGAAATATTCTTTTTTTAAAATAAAAATATTTTTAATAAATTTTGTGTCTAGTCTGTGAAGCCAAAAGACTCGGTCTTTAAAGTGAAAAATGGATGGCCGTTCTACGAAACAGGTACATTAAAAAAAACGATCACAATTGTTTGATTTGTTAATGATAAAAAAGCGATATTTTTTTCGCGTTAAATCAAAAAGTTTGTTGATTATGATTTAGAGACATCTCCTATATAGTATATTGGTAAGTGACGACAATTTATATACTAATACTACTTTGTATAAACTAGTCAAAAGCATTATTTAAAATGCAAAATTCTATTTAGAAATTCTATTCGGCATTACGAACGTACGTGATATGACATCGAAAAATCATAATCGAAATATCCGGAAGTAACAAAAATATTTATTTGACCACATCCTTAACACCATCTACGATATTTGGAAACAAATCTAATGATAGTATACGTAGCAAGTTAGCATACAAACCATCTGCACTCAGTATATGCGTTTATAACATCGAGATTATTTAAAAAATGAAAATTAAGGAATTTAGCACAAGGAAAAAAATCACGTTTGTAGGTATTGTTTGTCCGAATCTGACTGTAAATTTTACTTTCTGAATCTGTCTAAATAAATTTATGGTTTTTAATTTTAATATTTTTATGTGTACGATACTTTTTATCTGATACTAATAGTTAGTACATACGTAGTTACAGTAACATTATTTATCGATACTGGCCATAAAAACCCTGGCACGATACTCTCTCAGATTTTAATAATGCGTTACATCTATGTTCTATATAACTCGATTCGATTTTTAAATTTCAGATACACGCTAGACTTCTGAATTTAAAATTGTGCCATTTTTAATAGAATCTATTTTTAAATCTGATGCTACCATTAATAATGACAAGAATATTTTTGCTGTTCTATATTTAAAATGAACTTGCCATGCGGCATTATTTATCAATCAATAAATGTTATATTTTGATAAGGTTTTATATTATGTATTGATTTTTGGCCAATTGGCTGATATTCAAAATAAACGTGTTGCTTGTCACTAACGCTTTGGTAGAACGAATAACATTACAATTTTTTTTTTGTTTGAAAAGCCATGAACACAGTACTTATATTATAGAGTAGGTCTAGGTTAGTAAGCGTAAAGCATATTTTACAGATAATTTCCTTTATATTAAATAAGGTAGATTAAAAACAACACGCTTTTTGTTTATTCAATGGCAAAAAATATGAGTTCTCAGTATCGACTCTCTGGGTATTGCAAATGCTTCTTAGAAAGCTACTAATACCATGCAATATAGATACTGCAACGATAGACAAAATTAGACTGGCCCAGACTTGAATTAGGTTAGACTTAAATGAGAATTTGCAGGACCAAAATATTAGTCTTCTACTTGTCTTTCCCGTCTGTCCTTATCCAATGTGTGGAATTGATTTAGCGGAAACTGAAGTGAAATTATGCAAGCTGAGGGCAACTCGGTAGAAATGTCTTTATTTGGCCATCGTTAGGGCTATACGAGACGTACGATGTTACACATTATAAGGGATTACTGTAAGGGTAGCTTGCTTCTTTTTCTTAGACTACTCCCGTTAAGAATATGTCCTGTGTTGCGGAGATCTTTTTTAATGTGATGCTTTAACCAAATATTGTTATTTTCTAGCCACCACCGATCCCAGGTATGCGGCCTCCCTTGGGATCCCCCGGCGGTCCTGTGCCTGCCCCCAAGTCATCCATGGGCTTCGTGATGCCGATCTATACCATCTGTATCATCGTGTTTTTTGTGTACACTCTAAGCAAGGTACGAGACAGTTCTTGATAATTATTATAGAAGTTACACTTCTAAATATACTTGAAGAAAATGTTTTATCGCGCATGGAGGAATGTGAAATTGGGGCTACTTAAGTATGTGTAAAAAGAGGCGAAAAACAATTAAAATAAATAAAAAATATGCTACAAGTTTTACCATTTTGTACAAAGTGTTCAATGTTTATAATAGATTATTTGTATCATGACTGTTCATTGGTATATCAGTGATTTCAGCTTAAACTCAAAAAGAAAAGCTTAGGTGATCGAATAAAACGTAATAGAAGAATGAAACAAGATTGATCGGTGTCAGTGATCGGAAGTTTAATGAAGGATACCGATCGATCTTAGCTTGAGCGTGGATAGCCGATTTATAATCATTTAAATCATAAATAGTTTTTTTAATAATTGAATTTATTTCAGTCACAATTCAATAGTATCAAAATAACATATATTAAAAACGATTTTCATAAAATCTTTATTAGCTTTACGGTAGGTACTTATTGTTAATGTTGTCACGTAAATAAATAATCAAATGCGGTAGGAAAAGCTATTCAAAGGCAAAATACGAAACAACTTATGGAAATGTTTCTAAAAACCACAGAAGTATATTAAATCTTTATTTTTTTTTACCTAAGAAACTTGAAAAAATGTACTAATTGTAATCCCTACTAATATTATAAATGCCAATGTAAGTTTGTTTGTTACGGTTTCACACGAAAACTACCATGAAATTTTGTACACATGTTCTTGGAGGTATTAGAAGTAACATAGGATACTTTTTATTAAAAAAAAGATATATATATTTATTTGAAATGATCTGATACGAAACTTAATGTGGCAGACCAAATACCACGCGAACGAAGCCGCGGGCAAAAGCCAGTATAAAATAAATTGACTACGAGTGTAAGGTTTTGTTTTCCTAACCTAGCAACACTTGACTAATGTCAACCAATATTCTCTGCGGCCATGTTACCTGTCAATTCTATTTGACAGGACTTCTTTACTTTTCTGTTTCACCTTATTTTATTATATTTTATAACTGACTTGATTCTAAACTTCATAAAATTATCATTTTTGTTGAGCATAGGCCACTGAAAAATAATATTTGATATGAATAATAAACTACCTATGTATAGTAGGGTGTCCCTTACATGACAAAAAAAAATTTTTATAAATATAATTTCACTATAAATGCAATGAATTAAGTCAATAAAATTAAATAATAAATTAGATGAACATTAATCTTTAATTAAAAATATAAAGAAATAAGAATCATTCAGGGTAACTTCTTTTTAGAGTAGTTTTTTTACAGTCTGGATACAATTTTAGATGTTCCTGGACACAGCGCAGCAAGAACTGTTTTTGTTCTTCTTCAGCCGTGATAAGTCCGTTAAAATCTTGCATTAATTTAACAGCCCTTTCAGCAGTATCATTTACAACTCTCAAATAACTTATTCTTCTTTTAGCCTCCAGAAAAGCAGCATTGTTATTCTAAGAAGATACATCTTCCTTTAGGAAACTGTCGTCGATCTGCAGTCGTGATAAAAATTGTTTGCTCTTTTCCGATACGAAATCATCCAGTGCTTTGTCTAAAAAAAAAGAAAATAAGTTAAATAACAAATAAAAATCAACAACAATTTTGAAAATAAATAAATAAGTATTGGACATTGAAATTGAAATCCAACAAAAAGTCAATTTAACTTACCAAACAACTTTTAAGTCAGTTCTTCCTTCGACGGGTCATAGCGTTTGCTAAAATCCGAGATTTTGTCCCTGTTGAAGTTGGCAATCATCTTCTTCTTAGTTTGGTTGTCAACTTCATCATCAAATAGTGATAGAATGACTGTCTCTTCACATAAATACCACAAGTGATGGCTGAACTTGCTTATAGAAGCTTTAGAAATTGTTGCGTCAACTTTTTCATACTCTTTTAACATCTTCAAGAAGCGCAAATCTTGATTAGGTGCTTTGGTCGCCACTGTACATTCGAGCCAAGGTTTAACATACAATATTACGAGAAATAAGCAAACATCTTGTAGAGCCTTTTTGTCCTTCGCAGTTACTCTGCATTGTGACTGAAGTAAACATATTTTTAAAGAATAGATCGCTCTCGCCATCCAGCGTGCCTGATGTATAGCTCCGGGGGGCCTTAGTTTTAATTTTTCCTCTGTGTCTCCTCCTAAAAATATTACGCACAGTTCGACCAATTCGCGGTAATCATCTCTTACAAAACCTTTATCTAATTCTGCCTTATAAAATAGTAACAACGCTTGAATGTCTGTCTCGGCAACCCGTGCTTTTACGAAATTAAGAGATGGTTCAATTTTAGTACAATCAATGTTTTTCCAATTTTCTTGGAACTTTTTGAACATCGGAATATCTCGGCTACTAGTAATTTGCTTAATCTTGGTTTCAAAGACAGCTTTTAGGACCAATTCATAAACATGATGACGACAGGCGAAAAGCAACAATTCTCTTCCTAAAGTTTGCTCCAAAATAGCACAAGCTCCATTGAAACGGCCCATATTGGAAGCTGTTGTGTCGCAGCACATTATTTCCACTTTATCATAAAGGTTCCAGTCAAAGAGAGCTGCTGATACAGCCTTCGCTTGATGTTTTCCAGAAGAACTTTCTAGTTTCGGCACTGCAAGAAGCTGCTCTCTATCGTCAAATGAAGCTATAACTGGCAAGCGTTCTTCTTTTGAACTCCGTACATCCAACCCCGGTAATAGTTTTCCATCCCAATGGACTGTGACTATGTCGGGTACATTGTTTTGGAAGTTAGATTTTATTGCTTCTGCCCTTGATTTTCTAGTTTCAGTACGAATTCGCTGAATCGAGGATTTGTTAATACAGAAATCATCGCTGCTCAGACCAAGCGCTTCTACCACCGCATTAAGAATGTAAACGGTATCTCTAATGCTTAACTGGCATCGATCTAAAGCTGCAACTAGTTTAGGTGTTATAAGATTCTTTCTACCTCTTTTTGAACTTTGTTCATGGCAGGGAACGTCCGGCAAGCTGAGTTCAGAATTCAAGATCTGTTCTTCGTCTGAATCTTCTACACTGTCTAAGTTATTTGTGGTGGAAGTAGATGCAACAGCTAGTGATTCTCTTTGTCTTACAATCCTTTCCTCTTCTTCCAATCGTCGTTGTCTAGATCTTTGTTCTTTTTCCGCCAATTTTTTATCTACACCACCTAAGCATCCCGGTCGACTTGGCTCTCTCTGTTTCATTAAAAATAATTTATCTTCCTCTATTTTCATTCTCTCAAAAGCATCAGCATGTGCAATATCAAACAAATTATCAAGATTAATTATAAAATTGTTCTCACGACTCTTAAACGTAATCTGAGTTTTCTTACAATTTTTTTGCAACTCTCTCCAAACATGATATAAATCAATAAGTTTCTTCACGCAGTTAGGAAATGCCCTTGTTGGAATTCTTGCTTTTTCCCAATATATGATGCACTCCCTAATCACAAGATTTGCACTTTCACTAACAGTCAATTTAACCTCACGAATATTGTAAAATAGGACTGAGAGAACTTGTCGATTAGATGGTAATTTTGCACCATTTATTTGGTAGCTAGTCAATCCGATAAGAAAAATATTTTGTTTATCACTCCGTAATTCCACCGACATGTTTACGCACTAAACAATGAAGCACTAATAGTCTCAAAAATCACGTACGAAATGGCAAATAAAACATGTCGTAACAGGTCACTGGGCAGTACTTAAGCAACTTGTATCGACAAGTTTAAATAGCAAGTCGGCACGGGTTATCGTTTATATATCGAACTAATATTTTTTTCTAGACAATATAGGGTTATTACGAAACTTTTAAGAAGGTATGCGTAAAAAAATATCGAACTTGAAATTTAAGGGACACCCTAATGTATAGGCCTGAAGACTATGTATAGGCCTGAAACCTATGCAAAGTGGTTGATATCCTTTCTTTATTATTTAAATACAAAAATGCAAATACATGTTTTGTACTCATCCAATTGAAGGTAATCACAGCTAACAATCAGTGTCTTATTTGGGTTTACATTTAGTTCCATTCAACTCTGAACGAATATTCATATTTTCCTCAGATTTTATTCAAACGCACGGGCACATCACCGTACGAGCCCCTCACTCCAGACCCACAGTTCAGACGGCGAGTCTTCCGCGACGACTCCAGAACATCACCCGACAAGCTCGGTATGTTTCAACACATTAACCCAAACGACGTGATACCTATGATCATATGCATGCAAAAAGCTAGAAAGCTAAACGCAAAAAGCTACATATTTATGTAGCTTTACGTGTCATAGATTTATCAATGTTTTAATATTGGTAAATCTACAAAAGATTAATCCACTGTCATCTTTATGTAATCAAAATGAGGCGATAGGACGTGCAATATGTCTGAAAAAAGGCACCTACAATTTTTTTTACATAATTAAATGTAGGTATTGTTTTGAAATAATCTAATCAAACAACTCTTGCGCACGCAGGACCAAAAGAACGGGATACAAGTAAGTAATTGTTTTACATACATAAACAGGAAAATGTTATAGTGATTGATAGTTAAAATGAAAAATCGTAGCTAAAATAACGAAGGTTTCGGGTTGGGTACACACTATTATTTTATTAACTTTATAAAATAAAATAACCCACAATAATACTAGTTAAAGAACAGTTTAAACTTCTTATAACAATAGCTTTACAATTCCTCATATATTCATGGGGTTATGGACACTGTTTAGCTTTTGTAGATCAGAACTTGTTGTTAAATGCCCTTTAATCTACGTCAAGAATTGGGTAGATGACTGTATCATTAATAAATACCAATGTCCACTGCATTAAAACTAATATCGCGAAACATCTCGGCAAATACAATTAGCATAGCTTTTTATTATTATTACGAATTGCAATCAAATATACAGTGAAGTTGTTCAATTGAGTAGTCTAAAACAGTGACGTCACAATTTTGTATTTAGTACATTTTTCATACAAAATTGTCGTTTTGACACATGATAAAAAGTAACTAATTTGACTAAGGTGTCATCTAGCCTATTAGACGAAGAAAGCATCCAATCCGGTTGAACAATACTGGATACATGTTATACGTTAAATTACCATTTAAATACTTAGTAATACGCTTTTCTGTAATCTGAACTACTTGTTGATCACTATGTTACCATAGTTTCTCTAAATAATTTGTTTAAGGTGGTAAAAAATATATTTTGAAATGGCCGTTGCAAATTTAAAATTAACAAACATGGATATCTCGGTAATTTAATACACAAAATGGTAGATACATTTGACCACTATTCGTTTATATTAAGCATTATTAATTAGATGCAACGTATTGGCACACATGCACTACAGAACATCACAAGCACACCTTCATACATATTATTATATGCTTATCAAAATCCATACGAATATTTTGTTGCACCACAGATTATAGAAAGCTGTTCACTAGCAAAACGATAGATGTAGTGTAAGAATATATCTATGATTATGTCTTCGTTTTCCAAATTCAAAATTATTTTAAAGTAACCAAAAAAGTACATCAAAATATTTTTGAAAATAGAACACATATTTGTTTATTAAAAAAAAACTATTTGGGCTAGTTGTCATTGTACTCAATTTTAAGGAGATTTGAATATATTATTAACTTCTTTAGTTATGAAGTATAAAGTTATGAATATGTACGGGCAACAACGTTATCTGTCTGTGGTCACAGATCTATATTAATTTGTGACCACGGCTAGTCACACCCGATCCAAACTTATTCAAGGTAAACTTTAGATCTAATCTAGTCTAGTCCGAACTTAGATATCTGATTAGTCAGATCGATTAGTTATATAGCTGCATTACCCGTCAATATAAATTATACGTGGTGCTCAGGAGACGTGGAGCTGGAAGCTCTGAGAGCGCGGCTGGCGGAAACCGAACGCGCCATGCAAAGGATCGTCAGTCAGCTGGCGCAACGCGACGCGGTATATTGGGGGGATGAGGAACTGGCCTTGAAAAGATGACTGTTGTAGACTTTATCGGTCTTTTAACGAACCTTGTTCCTATTTTAAAAAAGTTTTTCAAATTCATACTTTGCACATAGTGCATTCGACTTGACGTATTTTTTTTTATTTCCTACAAAGTCCTATTTGGGAGTAGACTGAATAATTATCCATAATTAAGACTCATTTGTGTTTATTTTTTAACAGCATTTATTTTTTAAATAATTTTTGTATTATCTATCATTGATCTGACATTTCAAATATCGAAAAACTGACCATAAATAAGGAACAATATTTATGTCAAATTTCGACGTTCTATTATATACAATTACATCAAGATGGTCGTAAAATTGTCTCATAAATAAATGTGATATAAATAATAGATTTTTTAATTTAAAAAAATTATTTTGTAAAATATACGATCCAGTCTACGCGCCACTTTATAGGCCAGTTGATCATGTCTGCCAGAGTTATAACCCCTATTATTTAGATGTGTATCTAGCGGCTTGCGGCATGGTGACGGTTGAGACCTTTTCTAGTTGTTCGGGTTGTATTCTAACTTACAACGACGGTGCATCTATACGATTGTGGACTTTGTTACGTTTGGAATATAGTTTATTTTTATTTACAGAGTGGATTTTTGATAATTAAGAATTTATGTTTTCCTGTTAACAATAATATAGTTTAGGCACTTTAACCTATATTATGTGTATGTTTTAAGTAAATATGTATGTATGTGTATTTTGTGTTTCTTTACGAGAATAAAATATGTGTACTTATAAAAATTAGGACTTAACTCGTGTCATTAAGATTGTATTTTAAGTGTACCAATTAAGTTATTTAATTGCATTAAGAAACAGACGTAAAAAATATTTAAAAATGAATTAATTTCGCGTTATCAAAAATTCACTTTGTGAGTGGCCAAGCCAAGTTCAGTCCGAGATAGCGTTAAGTGTGAGTTGGCCCTCGTCCAGCTGAGGGGAGCATGCCCAATCGTGTGATGCATTCCGTCTATTTTGGTCAGCGTCCTTCGTTGTTTGTTTTTGTGTCTATTTTTACTGTTTTTAATTTGGTTTTTGAGATTCATTCATGAGATATTTAGTATAATCGTTTTAGATCGACAAATACAATTTAAAAAGATTTTTAAAAGTTTAAAATTATAAAAAGAAGTAGTATTGAACTGTTATTATCTCAAAATCTCAAATTCTTTAAACTATAAATTATAAAATGCAGCAAAAAGGATACTTATATAAAAATAAGGGTGTACGGTAGAGCTCCACCAAGTTCACTGCGGACAATAACTTGTTGGATATAGTTGACTAATGTTTCACATTATCGGGTACAGTTGTTACCGCCATATCAGGGCTGGTAGCTGAGGTGCAGCAGCAGATGGAGGCGAGCTACGCGCAGAATCAGCAACGACAGGTCAATGCATGTAGCAACCCTACCTTATCCCACCGCCCTATAAGACTTACCCTCAATCCGAGACATAATTACGTTCTTAACAAATATTATCGTACTTAATTACATGTATAACGGAGTGGAGTTTCATTGTTTGTTTTTTTTTTTTAAAGAAACTTCTTCTAAACCTGCAATAAGTGAGAAAAGAGAAAGAAAAGAGTATTAATGCATTGTGTGTTAAATAAAAAATAATATTCTGTTTCGAAGTTCAGCGAAACCTCGACGCCTTGCCTTTGTCCAATGACGTTAGTGTATGTTTGCTTTCCATCAGGCAGAGTAGAGTCACTTTGGCAGGCTTTTAATATAGAAAAAAGGGCCCGTGACCCCACCTATTCCATTTCCTGTCTCATTGTTTTGTCGTTATAACTTGCCTTGTTGTGTTTTAATATTTTTTACATTCGTATTTGTTCATTTAACTAAACAGTTATAACACTTTTTAGTCGTATTCAGAAAATAACCTCATTAAGTCAATAAATTTTATAAAAAATTAGATTTTCATCGATTTGGATGGTGTTTTTTACTTACGAGTTTTGAATCATTTCATAAAGTACCTAAATTTTAAGACTAAGGGAACAAAATATCAAGACATCACGGCAAAGAGAAGGAAAACTTGATATCAACCCTACTCACACCAGTCTGGTCAGTGTGGTATAGTAGGCCAAAACCTCCTTGCTAAGGAGAGGCCTATGTCCAGCAGTGGACTGTTAAAGGCTGTTGATGATGATAATGATGATGGCTGAAATACTTCTATTTCATTCGATATTTCATGAGAAATAACTATTATACTTATTACTACGAGCTTTATGACTGAAGTTTTCTACACTAATTGTCTTTTAAAACGGTGCAACTGTAGTTTGAGGTTTAATGTAATGTAATAGAATGAAAAAAGGTTGTATATCCCATAGATTC
This sequence comes from Hypercompe scribonia, assembly GCA_949316085.1. Classification (NCBI taxonomy): domain Eukaryota; kingdom Metazoa; phylum Arthropoda; class Insecta; order Lepidoptera; family Erebidae; genus Hypercompe; species Hypercompe scribonia. The sequence continues at coordinate 19,262,697 of OX438982.1, read as the reverse complement.
TAGAAAAGTTAGAGGGAAGATGTTGTCCGCGACAAAAAAACTTTAGAAATGAATTATATCGAGTTGCGTGGTGTTCTCCATTAGTGACAAAGTTTAAAATGGCAAATGTATTTCGATTTGTTTGTACGTTTAAAATAAAAGTTTTCGTGAAATAAAGTAACAAAATATTTATGATTTCCATCAGGCCGAGTAGTCACTTTGGTAGGATCTTAAAAATAAATAAATATATATATACAGTATGCCATGAAAATTTATATTTCTAAATGTTTTCTAAAATCTTCTAATTTGTTTTTGTAAAATCACATTTCTGTTTTGGAAATATCTATAGTAAGACGTCATAATTCACAATTACCTGCAAAAACCTAATGACATTTCAGACACAGGGACTTAACCGTAATATCAAGTTATAAGAACCTCCACTGTAAAATATAAGTCATAGAGAATGCCAAAGTTTTTTTTTTTCCATTCATCTCCTCTTTACAACCTCATAAATCCTCATACACTAATATTTGTTCTTTTAAAGTTTCTTTTCCGTTGCTAAAATAAGCATGTCGAAGAATTATATATGTTTGTACAAATCTCTGTTAGCCTGTATCTGCCTGCACCTGAGTTACACGACGCTGACTAACAATTCACATTCCTAAACAATGTTAAAGACCAGTTTCTCCAGCTTCTGATAGTTTCAGATAGCTATCTGCCATATAACACTATTTAACAGATAAAAATTGCTGAGAAATATATGTTTAGCTAACACCTCCATCCAAAACTTGAACTGTAGTTGAGTGGTAGATAAGTTCAGAAAATTTTATCAGCAAGAGGTGAAACTGGACTTAAGACTATTTTTTGGTTACAATTTTAAAACGTATAATCTTAGCTTAAGCTATACTAATAAGTATGCCGCTGAAATGTAGACCACTTATTATGCCATTTTTTAATTGGTTATTTACGATTAAAGTATCTAGAATTTGGTTTTTTATATAAGTGTTACCACCGGAATATAAATGGAATTTAGGTAGGAAAATTGGTATTAAATACGTAAAGAACAATAAAGAAGACTAGAGAGTGAATGAACGCCAATTTAAATATGAAAAGCAAAGGAAACCCCTTTTGGAAGGTTCATAATTCTTGTTTTTATTTTCTTAAAAAGATTTACCAGATCAATTTATAATTAGTGCGAAAAATGAACTGCACAGTTGGCCTAGTGGTTTAAGCGGTCGCAACGCTGCTCTCTACTGCGCTGAGTGTTGTGGGTTCAAACCCCACATGGGACAACATTTTGTGTGATTCACCAATTGTTGTTCTGAGTCTGGATGTTGTTTGTGTCCGTTCCTTGTATGTTTCTAAAGTCCCCCGCGACACAGGATTCATTCCTAGTGCGGACGTCGTCTTTTTCCTTAAAAAAAGTAAAGAAAAGTTAGATAGATATTTATTTGAAACTACACTAACTTAGAATTATAAGCAGACGTACAAAGCTTAATTATGCAGTTTAATAACTAATTTTGTCCGTGTGGCGACGGATTACGAAGTCTCACCACTCCTATTCACCCCGTGGGTGTCGTTAGAGGCGACTAAGACAAACTACACAGGACAAAATCCCTGCAAAGAGAAGGAAACCTTGAAACAAACTATACCAACCCGTCTGATCAGCGCGGTATAGTTGGCCAAAACCTTTTTGCTTAAGAGAGGCTTATGTCCAGCTGTGGACTGTTAAAGACTTGATGATTAGTGATTAATTACTAATTCAAATCATGGAATAAAATTATTGATGCAATTTATTGCTGAGACTTTGAGTTTAATTGAGATATTGCTTGTTATTGCGATAAACCAAATCGCCTGGTCCTAGATCAGTAAGGGTTATGAATAGGCAAGCATTTTGGGATTGACTTTACTAGATTTTTGTTCAGCATTTTTATCATTTGTAATAAAATCGCAAGAATCGTTCTTCTAGGTCATTTAATTTGCCATATATGAACACTTGTTTTTAATCAAATAATTCGAAAAATTAATTGCTATTGGTAGTTCATCAAACTTCGTATTCAATATTATTTCTAAAAACGCATTAAAACAAAACATTGTTTGTGTGAAGAACACGGTCATTTGTGGTGTCGGGGTGTGATTTATCTATATCATCCTCATCAACAGCCTTTTACAGTCCACTGCTGGACATAGGCCTCTCCTTAGCAAGGAGATTTTGGCAAACTATACCACGCTGGCCAGACGGGTTGGAATAGGGTTTGTTTCAAGATTTCCTTCTCTTTGTAATGATGTTGTCTTGCATATTTGGTTCCTTTAGTCGCCTTTTACGACACCCACGTGATGAATAGGGGTGGTAACACTATGTATTCTTAATCCGTCACCACACAGACTATCGGACGGACGGATTTATCTATAATATGTATTTATCTAGAAATATAAGTATGTTTATCGGCAGTGTTGTTACCATAGTACAGGTTTTGCCTAGCTTGGAATCAGACGGCCGTGTGTGAGATATGTGACGATATTATTATTATTTTTCACACATCTCAAACACGGCAATCGGATCTCATACTAAGAGGAGCCTGCGCTATGGCAACCACACTGCTGATAAAGAAATATACTGCAGAATCATACTTACATAGTTCTTAATACAGACATATTATAGATAAATTACACCCAAACACAGGACAAATAAACGATTGGCGATGCGAGCGCTACGAACTGCGCTCGCTCTTTTAGGGGCAGCAAGAAAAGGGAACATCGGGGTTCCCACATCTGGGTTTTACAACTCGTAGGTGTCCCGAAGTTTCCCGACTACTGGTACCTGAGACGGCGTGCGGTTTTTGGTTGGTTCGAGTGCGATATAACCACCTTTCGGTGGCACCCGTGGGGATTTTCGCAGAGAAAAGAAATGACAAATAATCGAGTTCATCACACAAATACTTGTCCTGGGTGTGAATCGAACTCACTACCTCTGGCTTAGTCCCGTCAATTATTGTCTTATTCAGACAAAAGCATGCGATTATAGCAAATATTCCTCACGCGTATATTTTACGACATTCAACTCAAAATAGATTTGTTTCTGTTATAAATATATTGTTTCATTTCAATTGTATTTTGAGTCCTGTTCCAGAATAAAAATTTCAGCGGTATATTTAGTAATAATTATTGTGATTTTTATTTTGTAATTATTTGACTTTTTGACTATTTGACTAGAAACCTCACGTGATTACTGTTAAAAGTTACAACCGACTTGGGATTACGTAATCAGAAAACAATGTTTCCTGAATACGCTCCTACGTCTCTGTGAATAGATCAGCAGGCTTAGTGTGAGTTTATTTCGGTATCGCGATTGATGAAGAGCTCACTATGAGCGAAGGCGATCACCGTGACGATCGAGTTGATGTAAAATAAACTCACACTAGACTCCAATTAAATGTAGCTACCGTTTTAAGTTTTGCTTTCAAATGCACCTTGTAAATATTTGTGTGCCATAGTCTCCCTTGTGTTTCAGTATTAGACGTAGCCATTAATCTTAGCTTCAAAGTTCAAGCTTCTAAGGTGTAAATAAGGTCGTATTTATTTATGTTTTGTATTTGAGAGTTTAGAAATTGAACTTTATTTACACTGCGATTCAAAGCCTTAACTAGAACCATGGTAAGCTTATCCAAGAGGCATGTATTTAATTTTAAGATTATGAGAATATGCATCTAACAGATGCATTAAAACAGTCTTATTTAACATTTGCAGGATGTGCAGCAGGATAATCACACTCGCCCGTACACGAATGGTACAATCTTGCTTAACAGCGGTCCGGTACACATAGTTGCTAGTGAGTATCAAGAGCAGACGAAAGAAAAGACCCCTGAATCACAAGAAGTTTTACCAGAAACAGAAAAGAACGTAACAGAAGAAGATGCAGTAACAAAAGAGAAAGATGCTACCCCAGAGTTAGAAGCTATTGATAGTGAAGAAGAAGAAACGAATGAACCTATTAAAGAAATATTAACCGAATCAATAGTAGAGAAGGAACTGACTCCTGAACCAGAAACAAATGCCAAAGAAAGCAGTCCTATATTAGAAAAGGATATTAGAGAGCCCACTCCAGAATTAGACAAAGATCTTAAAGTTGAAACATCAGAACCAAAAGAAAATACTCCAGACATAAAAGATGATTTAGAAGAAGAAGAGGGTGAGGAAGAAGAAATAGACGAAGAAGTAGAAGAAATTGAAGAGGAAGACCCAGAAGTGATTGAACCGGATAAATTAAAAGAATCGAGTGAACAACCCGAATTGATTGAATCTACCCAAGCAAATGAATTCGCAAAATTGGAAGATATCGTGAAAGTCGAAAAAAATGGAGATATACATGGAACAGACGAGTTCTTGAAAGAAGAGACAAAGGCACTTATTGAAGAGAAGAAAGAAAAGCAATCGACTCCCGAACTACTGGAAGACGCTATTAAAGATGATGAAGGAGACAATGGCAATGGCAATGAAAAATCCAGTGTGAAAGTAAGTTATGATTTTATTTTATATTTAATACCTTGATAGCTTTATTAATCCACTGCTGGACAGGTTGCCTCCTCTTGAAAAAGGGGTTTTGGCCTACAATACCACGCTAGTCAGATGGGTTGGTATAAGTTTTGGTCAAGTTTTTCTTCTCTTTCGAGTGATGTGTTCCTGCACAGTACACAACCACATATTATTTTTAACTGTTATAAAAATATTTTAAGACAAATACTTGAAATATTTGGTAGGCCAGTGTTAGAAGTAAATTTTTTTTTTTTTAAATAACAATAATGCACTCAATCCATTTAAGATAAGTTTTAATTTGGAATGTGGGTATTTTCAGATAAGGTTAGGTAAACTTTGATCTAGTTTAAGTAAGTTCTGATAATACAACACCAAATGCTTGAAGCTCACATTTACCAACTGTGTCTAAATATATGTGTATTTGAGTAACACGTGAAATATCGTCGCCTAAGTTCTAACACCGCAGATGTCAAGACTGTAATTTTTTAGTGAAATAATCCATGTCTGTCTGTTACACTTTTACGTCTAAACTGCTGCACCGATTTCGAAAAAATTTGCCATGGAGAAACTTTGATTCTTGAGAAAGAACAAAGGTTACTCTTATCGCGTTAACCGACATACACGTGGGCAAAGCCGCTTGCAAAAGCTGGAATATATAGAAATGGATGAAGGGAACCCTTCGAACTCACTTTCAAATAAATATGGTGGCAACGTTCATGGGTATTTTAAAAGCTATAAGTAAGGAGCTAGGATATATTTTGATCTGCCTCTGTCTACACAATGACAATTTCAGTTATACTGGTCAGTGAAATAAATCAGTACGTACAAAACGGTCGTAAGTCGTTCGGCAATCTCTGGTAATTATAACAACTTGAGACCCCTTAAGCGTCTGTATGATCTCAAGTCTGTACTATGATTAGTAAACTATTGAAACAAAATTATACAATCACACAATAGGCTAGATGACACCTTAGTCAAATTAGTTACTTTTTATCATCTGTCAAAACGACAATTTTGTATGATAAATGTACTAAATACAAAATTGTGACGTCACTATTTTAGACTACTCAATTGAACAATTTATTTCACTGTATATTTGATTGAAATTCGTAATAATAATAAAAAGCTATGTTAATTGTATTTGCCGAGATGTTTCGCGATATTAGTTTTAATGTAATGTAATGTAAACAGAATGAAATGTAATGTAATTAATCTGGTTCATCAAAACATTTGTTGCTTGACGGAGGGCAAGCAACTTGAGCTGGAATTATTCATGAATTCAGAGAATATTAATATTATGTGTATTACTGAGCATTGGTTAAAGGGGCATCAACTCATGTTTAATTTCAGCAACCACCAAGTTGGAAGTTCATTCTGTAGAGTCAACACAATACATGGTGGGTCGCTTATTCTATTACATAAAAACCTTAAGTTTAAGGAACGGAAAGATATTGTGTCCCTCTCTATAGAATGTTCTATAGAATTCGCATGTGTGCAATTAGAGCAATTCATTGTTATAGGTGTATATAAACCTCCCTCCGCGGATTTGAAACTATTTTTAGAAATAATGGATGAAGCCCTAAGCAAACTTGCCATCTCAGGTAAGAGCGTACTAGTCTGTGGTGACTTTAATATTAACATTCTTGATAAATCAAATTCCACCCTTAAAGTTCTTAGTCTTTTTAAGTCCCACAACTTGCTAAATTTGTTTATGGAGCCTACTAGAATAACCGCTACTACAGCTACTTGCCTGGACAACATCTATACAGATATTGTTCCTAGACATAAATCTATTATTAATAAGTTAGATTCTGATCACTCTGGTCAGTTAGTTAGTTTTGTAAGTAAAAAGAAAACAGTGCTTAAAAAAAACATTACTCTTGTACCAGTAACAGTTGATCGCCTGGAACGTATGAGAATTAACTTAATTAATAATTTACCTTCCTTAAATAACAAATTAGACCCTAATGCACTATATTGTTCCTTTTTTAATTCGTTCCTTAGTCTATTTAATTCAATATTTACCTCCAAGACGGTTACTGTTACTGATTGTCCTATATTTAGTAACTGGGCAACAGTAGGAATTTATAAGAGTAGGGAAACATTGTATAGGCTGTATCATGAAAGACAATATAATACTAGTGAGGACTTTAAGCAATATGTAAAATGCTATTCAAAGATTTTTAAAAGTGTCTGTAAATTAGCCAAATCTTTGTTTATTAAGTCTAAAATCAGAAACAGTAGTAATAAAATTAAAGCAACTTGGAAAGTTATTAATGCTGAGACTGGGAGAAGTGGAACAAAGGAGTCTGATTTTAAATTAAATTTTGATGGTCACATTACCAAGAATGACATGGAAGTGGCCAACACATTTGAAAAATTTTTTTCCACTTTCCCAGTCGCACTTACAGGTAATTTAGGCTCTTCCACCTCCACTGCAGAATCATTGATCAGAGAAAATGTACCAGAATTTTTTAATAATTTTACTTTTCAGTATATAAATCAACTTAATGTTTCAGCTGCCTTCAAATCTATTAATATAAAAAAGACAGCTGATCTTTGGGGAATTTCTGTAAGTGTCGTTCACTCAATAATTGACATTATTGTACCTGACTTAGTTATTATATTTAATAGATGTATAGATTATGGTGTGTTTCCTGACCTGATGAAGTATAGCAAGATAACTCCTTTGTTTAAATCAGGTAGTCCATTAGACCCCACAAATTTTAGACCAATTTCGGTCCTACCAACATTTAGTAAAGTTTTTGAAAAGCTGATACTTACTCAGTTGCTTAATTATTTTAATGAAAATCAATTGCTGCATACTAAACAATTTGGTTTCACTCATGGTCGGTCAACATGTGATGCTGGGGTTAAATTATTAGAGTATATATTTGAGGCTTGGGAGGAGTCACGTGACGCCTACGGGGTGTTTTGTGACTTATCTAAAGCATTTGATTGTGTGCAGCATGAAACACTTGTCAGGAAATTACACCACTATGGAATAAGAGGCAGTGCTTTGGATCTTCTTACTTCTTATTTGAGTGATAGGATTCAAAGAGTAGATGTTAATGGTAAATTATCCCAGGGATCAGCTGTGGCGGTGGGGGTGCCCCAGGGGTCTATTCTGGGTCCTTTTCTGTTCCTTGTGTACATCAACGACTTGCCTCATCTTGTGAGGGATAACCATGAGATAGTGTTGTTTGCAGATGACACATCCTTAGTATTTAAAGTTAACAGACAGCAATCGGTAATTGACGATGTAAACAATGCTCTCTCTAAAATGGTACTTTGGTTTTGCGCTAATAACTTGTTATTAAACAGGAGTAAAACCAAATGTGTTAAATTTTATACTAGGAATGTTAAACAAGTAAAAACTAGTGTTTTGATGAACGGGGAGGAACTGGAATTGACAGACAAGGCTGTCTTCCTAGGTATAACTTTAGATTCACGGTTACAATGGGGCCCACATATAGAAACGTTATCTGGTAGACTTAGTTCTGCAGCTTATGCTGTGAGAAAGATTCGTCAATTGACGGATGTTGATACTGCGCGATTAGTTTATTTCAGTTACTTTCACAGCATTATGTCCTATGGTTTATTGCTTTGGGGCAGTGCCTCTGATATCGATTCAATCTTTGTGCTCCAGAAACGAGCTATTAGGGCTATCTATAAGATGGGCCCTTGTGAGTCACTAAGAAACAGATTCAAAGAAATTAACATTCTCACACTACACTCACAATACATTTACGAGAATCTTTTGTATGTTCATAAAAATCTGTGTAAATTTAAGAAAAATAGTGATCTCCATCAATTTAATTTAAGAAATAAAAATAAACTTGCCTTGCACACTACTAGGCTCCATAAAATATCGAATTCGTTTGTGGGTCAATGTATACAATTTTATAACAAATTACCAAACAACATAGTATTATTATCTATTAGTAAATTTAAGAAATTTGTTAAGCTGAGGTTGTCCAAAAAGGCTTATTACTCAGTTTCAGACTATGTCACAGATTTAGATGTTTGGAAATGAATTGCTCTTTTTTTAAGACCTATGATTGTGAATATAACTGCTATTTTAATATTTAAAAGATTTTGAGTTAAAAGAGTGGTGGTGAGTTTCTTTCCTGGGTTCTTTTCTCACCACTCTACCATGAACAATCTGCGAACCCAGCTAGCTATAATTTTAATCGACAGATTGTTCATCTTTCATCTTTTATTGTTTTTTTTTATGACGTTCATAAGTGTCTTTTGTGACCTAAATGAATAAATGAATTTGACTTTGACTTTGACTTTGACTTTGAATGAAGTGGACATTGGTATTTATTTACGATACAGTCATCTACCCAATTTTTAAGTCTGGGTGGAAATTAAAACCACCTCTGACTCACTAGGATTTATTCAACGTTGTCAGAACTTAAGCGCCGGTATTGCCATATAATGTTTTTCCCCAAATTTTTTGTCTCTAAAACTCCTTGAATATTAACTTGTTCAAAAATAAAACACCTCATGTTCCACCGCATATGAGTAGCCTGTAGAACCTGCACGTATCCCCTAGGTGGTAGGCATGGAAGTCACAACGCACATGGCCGACGGAGGTACGTGTCGGGCCACACCTCCAGCGACGACGGCATCGCGCCCGCTCGCCGCCTCGGCCCCGCTACCGCGTGCGGTGAGACCACACTGCACAGTACATATCGTGCAAACGATTTATGATAGTGACTAAATGGGAGTTTCTTTTTGATAACTTTCATAAATAATGCAGAAAAACGAGTATTATCATATAACGTTAAATGTCGTCTTATAATACGCATACGTATGTTAATTTTATTCCGGGAAAATTGCCAGTTTGCTCTTAATGATAGTAACGTGATGTTATATGCGGAGTTTTGTTTTCGTTGCTTTTTACTGCGTGAATGCGGTGAGGCTACTGGAGACCTGCACACCCCACCCTCCCCCTTAATCCGTGGCCGATATATTTCTTTTTTTTTCTATACTAAGAACCTACCAAAGTGACTCTACTCTGCCTGATGGAAAGCATGAATAGAATCCAAAAGTTGTGGTCACCATACCCATTGCAAATGCAGACAATGAAGTATGGTGATCCACACTATGGCGGCCTAGGAGATGCTTTTTCACGCCCCGCTTGAGGACGTGAAATGTATGACAGTCATTTTGCCATGTAAGGCACACGGTTACCACGATGACTGTCACCCCTGCATCAATTGGCCTCTGATCTCGCACTCTCCAACGAAACACGACAACACGGATGCTGTCGCTTTAGGTTGGTCTTCTGTGGGAGGGTAATGCTGCCCCGGTAGAGCCGGTCCGTTTGTGCTGAAATCAACGTGGCTCTATTACTTGATATGACCATCAAGTCACTAGTATATCATAGCATTCGGCGTATTGCCGTCAGCTGCTGAGCGAAGACCTCTCTCAAAGAGCGCAAACCACTAAGGACTCCCGGTCTTTGGAAGTCCACATCCATTTTAATGTTGAACATAAAGAAACTCCTGTTTCGTCACTGCTTTTCTTTATAAATGTCCTGTCCCTATTTTATTTTAACAATATTATACGCATATAGATGTATGTGTAGTGTAATTTATGTAATGTTTTGTCATTGTGTTGTTAAACAAAACATGTCAAAAACGATTTATAGCCTAAACTTGCTATCAAATGATTACAAGTTCAAACCCTACCCAGCATACTACTGACATCATCTCCTTCTGACACTAACATTTAGCTTAGCTGGAGGGGATCACAAGAAATCTAGTAGTGAGAGACCCACGTTAAGTTACGTAACCATACTATATGACCTATTTTTTCACATCAGGATATGTAAGGAGGACCCTATTCCCTCTCTCGCTGCTATATTCCTCCTTTTCTAATATTAATGTAATAATGTACAAATACCTTTTTATAAAAAAAAATTTACCAACAAAATAAAAAAGTATTTGACTCATATTTGTCTTTGCCGTATTTGAGTAAAACTCCAAAAATGTCGAGATTTTTCTAAGGGATATTTTGTCTATGGGCCGAGAATCTTAAAGTGTGTCCAAACATAAGGCGGCATTCGAGCGCAGCTGCCGCGCGCGGCTAGCCGCGCTATGATTGGACGACTGCCGCGTGCGGCGATCGCCGCGAACATTGTTATTGTTGATTCGCCAGTGGTTGTGTGTGAACGGACGTATTTTATCAAGTATAAAATATAAAAGCAGAGCAACAACACACGCGGCCGCTTTCATTGTGGTTTGAATACGAAATAAAGAACGCGGCGTGTCTCGGACATGCCGCGCAGCTCTGCCGTGCAGAAGGTCTAAACTAGCCGCGCGGCAAATTTGTGTCCCGCAAATGCCGCGTGTATAGTTTAGAATTAGACACACCTTAAGAGAAACCCGTCCCTATGACAATCTTTTGATAACCACCCTAAATGGTCACGTAATATGGGTATTATCTTTTACTAGCTTTCTTTTATATTAAAGAAACTTCTTTGTTTGTTTACTGTCGTAGTTCGATGTATGTAGTTTTATTTTTAGTTAAAAAATGTATGTTTTTGTTGCTTGACATTCCATATAGCATTGCTTTTGTTTAGAAACTCGCTCGACTGATGCTTAAGTACAAATTATAGAGAATTGTTTTGTGTGTTATACAAAAAATGCCGTAATAAGGTTGTACTTTAAATTCGGGTGATATGAGTAGAATGGTCAGAACTTGGATTTTTTAAAACTTTAAAGTAATTTTTACTTTAAAAATTATGAAGGAAAATTGGGAATTTATGAAAAATAAAATGCTCTATTAATCGACTTTTCTAAAACACGGTGTGCCACTTTGCGGCTGAGATAGCAGAGATCCGAGAACAGCTGATATTACGTCGACCTTCATTAGTCGACCTGGCTGTTGACTAAATATCCAAACCCTGAAATCAAAGCATTTATCAACAACAATCAATAATCTTATTTCTGTTGATATCCATTTTGTAGTATACTTACGAGACCACCAAAGACTTTACAACTCTATTTAACACACAAAACAATCTCCACAGAATAAAACTGCTTGCATTTAGACCTTATTTTGACTTTTGTAATAAATTCTCAAATAAACTATATTTTTGCTCACAAAAGCAGTTTTATTTTAAAATGTCTATTATCTAACACGTTTGTAGTTTATGTTTAGAGCACAAATATGCATGATTTCTTGTATTAAATCGTCTATAGGGTATAGGTTCTTATAAGAAAAGTCAGGTCAAATGATAATTGTGTTAGCTACCAATTTAAACTAAGAATCAAATATATATATATATTTTTTATAGGACTTGTCTATGGTCATAACATCTTGAATATCGAACAAAAGACTTGGACTATAAGTTCGTGTTTGTTTATTTAAGAAGTAATAAGGTACTGTCTGAACGATTTTTCATTTGTTTTTGTTTACGCGTCGTGGCTTATAAAAACGTATGAAAAATTAACTAATCCCTTAAAATAACTGAACATTTTTAAACTTTACGATTTCAGTCATGTGTTTGATTTAACTAATTTAGTAATTTTAGGACAATCATCTACGATGACTTATATTTGTGTAGAAATGAACACACAAATTAACGACAAACACAAATATTTACCCGAGAAATTAACAAATCGTACATAGACTATTTACTTAAGCTACTGTTTTCAACCATAATATAAATACGGTTCTATTTTAAAATTTATGTCGTTTACAAGATAACATTAAGAGAACCTAGAGTCTGTCCCGTATGTGGCGACCCAGCCATTCAGGGTAACTACAAGAGGAACAAATGGACGCCAAGGTTTCGAAACGTTTAGAAAATAAAAACGTTCACAAAAATAATATTTAGTACACAATAGAGCGTCGAATATCCGAAAGTCGATTAACCGCACGACCGCTTATCCGAAAACTTCACTTGTCCTCAAAAAAAATTTCGTTTCAAAACGTGTTGTCCATTCTATGAAAGATAAATACGAGATTAATCGTCGGTTAGAGTAAAGGAAGCAAAATCTACCAAGTTGCCAGTAATTTTATTTGCTTGTACAATAATATGTATAGACAAATCAATACAATTCGATTATTCGAGACCACCCATATCTTTCAAATAATTCGGATGATCGAATCTCTACTGTATTTACATTGATACTAAAAACAATCTAATAAGTAATATGTTTAAAAGAGAGTTGAACACTTTAGTTAATAAGAACAACAATATTATATAGCACACATATTATAACAATATAACAATTAACCCTAGACTAGACACGTATATAGATATTTAATCACGTTTAGTTTACGGCTGAAGCCTTTGACTTACACACGTACACAAGACATCTATATTTTTCTATATTAAGAGCCTGCCAAAGTGACTCTACTCTGCCTGATGGAAAGCATGAACAGAACCCAAAAGTTATGGTCACCATGCTCATTGCAAATAAATGCAGACAATGCAGTATGGTGACCCACACTATGGCGGCCTTGTGAGATGGTTTTTCATACCCCGCTTGGGGACGTAAAAGGCATGAGTCTATGTGACAATGTAAGGCTTACACAGTTACCACGATTACTGTCACCCCTACATCTCATGTTCCTTCTAGAAAAAGGATGTCCAAATTACGTCCCTTGTACGTCACAAAACAGCAAAATATCCACGGCAGTAGTAGACGTATGAAGGCACGCAATATTGCCTTTATGTTTATGGTAGTCAATCTATAATCTATGGTAGTTGTACTATTCTAACTCAAGGACTCAAACCTTTTTTACACAACTCACTTACCAAATAGGTCACTCTTAAAAACGTCGTGTATTTTACCCACATTCTAGCATGAAGCTGAGAGCGTCCAGTCCATTTACCTGGATACTGACATCCCGCAGCAGTCACGGGTACTCGTTGCGGAGTTCGCCGAAGACCGGACTGATAAGCCCCAGCCAACTAAGCACTCACCGGTATGTACTTGCTATGCCTGTAACTTTTGTCTTAGTAAAGGTTTCTTTGAGCAAATGATGTTTATTATTTACTTACCACTTTAAAACGATCCAGGATTTATAGTTATTTTTTGGAGTTTACTCCTTAAGAATCGGTTTTTTTGATATAAGGCGCCCGGTATGAGAAAAATGTGAGGAGTAAAATCTACTGAACGAATGACCTCGTTACGTTTTTGGTGCGGCTGCACTGATTTTATGCGGTTGCACTGGTTGTGAGTGTATTAAGACGTGTACAAAGTATGCTGCAAAGCGACTATATCTATATGTTATTATATTTTCATTAATTTGTTAATTTACCCTTTCATACGGTATCAATTTTTTTCCAGTTAATTTCAGTTAAATAAGCTTTTTTTGCGTCTGTTTTGACAATCGTACTTAAGGTGCAAACTCCAGTCGTGCGTCGGAGCTGACACACACAATTTTTTTACTCCGGATTGCGGTCAGTTATTTGGAGTCTGTTTCCAATTTTTTTTCCGGACAGTTTTATTACGCTTCAAACTAAAGCCAAAACTGATTGAGCTATCTTATAATATACCTTATTATAACAAAAAGTCGGAACTTGTAATGACATAGAATTACGTAATAAATGTTTTTTTTTTTAATTGTATAACTATGTTCAATGGGACATCTATATTTTAGCACAACGATGAACGAGGTTTTCAGAGAGGCTCGTATGTTATGTGGGCTTCTCAAAAAACGTCTTTTTAGCAAACGATTCATTGCTTTTGGTAAATGGCACTTAAAGAGCGACAACGCGTGCAGCCACTTGCATACACATAAACTGTATGTTTATACCTATAACATGCAAAAATTACATATCCTACATACAATAGCATTGATCATTGAGTTACATTAAAAGTTAGAAGAGACAATAGACTCGCCCAACAATAAAACAGAACCTAAATGATATTTCGCTTTCGAAATTTCGCTTAAATAAATATTTGCACAATAATTGTTCCCAGATGGTGGTGAGTGGAAAAATGACCCTCTCCTTAATACAAGATGCACCGCGGGAGACACCTGATCGGGATCAAGGTACACTTACTCTCTTCTGCTCTCCGGAACTGTTCAATATAGTGTCTAAACCCAAATGATAACATTGGATTATGAATCCTAATACCTTAGTCATCATCATTATCAACCACCTTTAATACTCGAACCCTTATTAACCGAGTTAAAAGAAGAAAGGTACAAATACACTAAAATCAACTACGGTACATGTATCTTTAATTAGTAATTGAAGATTCTAAATTATAATGTTTAAAATCGTTTCAGAGTCGACAGTTGATGACTTTACTACGGCGAGTGCTGTGACGCAGAATGCACCAGAGGTGAGTGTCAATGCAGCTTTAGAACTAATATTTTTACTTTCATATAACGTTAGTACAACTGTTAAACCGAGAGACTACTATGAATTTTTATCACATCAATTCGCGTGTAGACCAATGCCTTGCAGACTAATCGCAATGTTAAATGGGATCATCGTGAAGCTCGATTTGTATAAAAAAAAAACTCATACTAGGTCCTTTATCTGCTGTAATATCGGCTTAGAAACCTAACGTACAGATCTAATAAGGATCCTTTATCTAGAACGGTCATATATCGTATATTTTACAATATGCGGACAGACAAGACAATTAACGTAATGCTTCCT
The DNA here is from genome assembly GCA_949316085.1 of Hypercompe scribonia. NCBI lineage: Eukaryota > Metazoa > Arthropoda > Insecta > Lepidoptera > Erebidae > Hypercompe > Hypercompe scribonia. Next base: position 19,247,540 of record OX438982.1, on the reverse strand, counting down.
TTTTTTCATAGAAACAAGGCGAAGAATCTGACGAAGAAATCGAAGAGGAGATAGAAATAGAAGAAATCGAAGAAGAAGTTGAAGAAATAGAAGAAGAAGAAGAAGAGGAAGAGCCAGAGAAGAAAGAAAAAGAACCAATCAAGAAGACAGAGTGAATGTACTGATAGTGGATAATTAATGGCGGGCCGTGATTTGTGACTCTATACAAGTCTGTCAATAATAAATCAGACTCAGATGGCTAAAATGATTAAAAATATATCTTACCTTTTCGGTATTTGAAGCCTCAGAAGTCGCATAACATAGCCAAAGAAATATATAATAAAGGACATTGCCAGGAATAACTTAGAAATTATTTTATGGGTATTTAAAAAGCTAAACGGTCATGCGAGGCTGTCATAGCACTGAGAATCTCATCAAAAATAATATACCTTGACAAAGGATACTGCTAATTTCTATCTGAAATTATAGAGTCACAAACCACAATTATTTATAACAGAAAAACTATATTTGTTTGATAACTGCAATTAATCTTGTATTTAATTATGTTATGCTTCTCTTTTTGTTGACTTATATCAGTGTTGAAGGTGTACATTTTGTTGGATAAGTTTATCATGTCTTTGATGTTTTAGTAGTTGTGAATAGTTTACAGAGTGGATTTGGATATGGCATACCAACGAAGGAAAATTAACATTTTGTGAACTCTATTAAGCTTTAGACTATATCGATCACGGTGTTTCGGAAGGTAAAGTATTGGAAATAATTTGGCGTGCCACAAGGATCAGGTTTAGGTCCTACGTGATATTAAAGATAGATCTCAAGGTTGGTCGTCGTATACAATATCCAAACACGCTCCTTCTATTACAGTAATTTGATAAATAATACGAATTTAATATACTTATTGTGTGTTCGATCGTTTGTGCCAAATATTACTTCGGGCTTCTTAGTAAACCTTAGTATATTTAGTATAATCCTTTTCTAATACTTTCAAGTCTGCGAATTAGCCAAATTTTACTTAAATGTTTGTATAAATTATTGTCTTTTAACGTTAAACTTAAATAACGAAGTGCAAAAAAACTGCACTGAAAATTGCAGTTTGAGAATTTTGAAATCTATTGCAACTAACGAAAGACTAGACTCATGCTTCAGCATTTTACAGCAATCGGAAGTAGTATAAATAAATCAAACAACAATCTTATACAATAAAGAGTACTCTCATATTTCCCCAGCCCATTACTATATAACCAGTTCTATCCTCTTGTGATAAAGTCTAATTTCAAATATCTACTATATTGATTTGAAATCCTTTTGAACCAAGAATTTAGTGATTGCTTTAAATACATCGAAACCTCAATGAACTGTGCAGTTTTTTTGTTAGTAAGTATACTAGACGTATCCCAATTTATCTTATCCTTCCTAATAATAGGGAAATTTAGCCTAGTTAATAGATATTTAATGAAATTTTGCACCAGTGTGAACTTAAACATAATTGTTATTATGCATTTAAGGGTATTGTGACTTTTTGTTAATAAATGATTTATTATTTTGAAATGGGAATTATTTATACATATTTGGCAACACTGATTTGGAATGTAGAATTAATTTTGAATTAAAAAAAAATGTATTGAGCTATTAAGAAGAAAATTAACTATTCTGTAAAAGACAAGTACATATATAAAGATTTCTTTATGGTTTTGTTTTGTAGGAATGATAAAAGTGAATAGTAGGAAAATGTAACTACTGCTCATTTCAAAATTGAAAAATATCCAAATTGTTTATGCTATAATTTAACATTAACTGTAGCATTTTTGTTATGCTTAATTCTGTTTTTTAATTTTAAGGAAATAAATAATTTAAAACAATCAAGTAAGTTTTATTGAAAAACTGCATTTTGGCAATTAATATCATCCAAACATTTAATAAAAATAATTAGTAAAACTACAATTAAAAATGATGACTAAAAGGGTATTTCATTTTAACATGGGTGGGTAGCGTCATATCCGAGTGATTATTCTGAGTATGATCTGTAATTTTTTTGATTAATTTTTTGATGATTTAATTATTTTTTTGATGAATTGAATTAATGAAAAGAATTTAATTAGAAACGCTCACCTTTAAAACTCAGTACCATTTACTTTTGTTATCAATATGTACAAATGTATTAAAGCTTTAAGGGGTGATGACAAATATTTAATTGGATATTATGTAGACACAAAAAAAATATTGAACATTAAAATGCCATACCGTTAAGAAACTTTTTATTTCTTTTTTGAAGTTTGGCAACATCGCACAAGTTGTGGAGAGCCTTGAAGAGGTCTATGTCTAACAGTGGGTGTCTTTCAACTGAGACAATGATGATACAGTTTGTCATCAGGCCATTATTAACTGAATGATATGAACTATTTAATCTGAAGCAAAGCTCAGTAGTCACTAGCAGAGTTTTATTATGCACCTGGCATCACATGCAGAGCATCTAGATGATGCCAATTGTTTTCCAAATTAGTATTATAGGAAATTTCATGTGATGTACGATAATTAACGTGTACTTAAAATTCATCCACACTAATGTTATAAAATTGAAATGTGTGGTTCGACACATCCCAGGAACTGCTGGTTTGAATTGAAAAGTTCTTTTACTGTTGGATAGCACATTTAACTAGAAAGGCTAGGTTATCACAGCAAACATTAAAAAAATATCACAAAAAAAGAATACACATTCCAATTGGTCGTAATTGGAGTATGTTTTAAAGTTGTACAGGTCAGCTAATATGTAATAATGGAAAGGATTTGAAAGGGATCAATTATAAAATCCTTTTAAGATAATAAACAGTTCTAGGAAACATCTCATGATTTATTGTAACACTTAAATAAAATAAAATTACAAGTTGGATATTATGTACATTCTACGATCTTTGCTTCTCTTTCCCACTCAACTTGCATGTATTTAGTTGCCTGAAACAGATAAATCATTTTGAATATAATTGGTATGGACAATTCACTTCCACATTACAGCCCAAACAAGAAATATACAACAGCGCCATCTAGTTAAGATACATCGATTTATGAAGTATGAACGAAACATGAATGTAATGAACTACAATACAACTACTAATCCTGTATTGCGAAAGAGAAATTTGCATGGCAATTAGCATATATACTACATCCCAACATCAACCATTGGGCCGTGGCCCGCTGAGCATGATCACCTCACCTGGTCGGAGGATCCTCCCTTTGTGTGGGAGGGATATGACACTCCTTCCCTCCACAATTGGCAATCAAATTGTCAACAATTAAATTAGTGATTATGTTGACTGGCCCTGTAGTTTAAGTTAGTGGGTTTGTTTTCCAACCAGCACAGATAATGAATGAAGAACAGAATCCTTTGTTCTGTTTCTAAGCATAATTTATATGTAATATGTATGTATATAGATAAGCGTCTTCTCAGTTGATTCTAGTTGGTAGAATCAGACGGCCATGTGTAAGATGTATGAATTTATTATTATGTTAATATTATATTTATTATCTTTTAAATGAAGAATGTTAGTTAAATCAATTATATATGACAAAACTAACCTCAAATGCTACGAAAAAAGTTTTGTAGTTAAACAATATTACTTTTCATGGTTTGGAAGAAAGTAGATGTCATTTGTGAGCTATACAATGACAATAATGACCATTCAGATTTCTTAAGTTTAAACTTCATTAATTAAAAAAATATAACACCAGTAAAATATATCACAATTTCCATCACATTTTATAATAAACTTGAGTCAGTTTGAAACTCATACACGCTTAAACCTTACCTTTGGTCCAGCCCTTCAAATCCTCAATATCTTTGACAAGTGTCCAATCATGTTTCACTGATTTGATTGTCTTAGTTGCTTGATAAGTATCAGGAAAGAATTCCCAGTTCTCTTGCATTGAGGTTTTCTTAACAATCCCAGCAATACCCAAGACCACCATTGCCGGCAGAGCAATAATAGGAGCTCGTTGCCAAGCGCTAAGAATACTACCAGCTGCGGCACCACCCAAGAAGTAATTGAATTTGTCATCAACATCTCTTACGTTTCTTGCTACATTAGCTGTCACCGTAAATGCTGAAGCCATGCCAACTAAAGGACCGATGTACCAGGCGAATCTTCCCAAGGTACCACCAATACCTTTGGGGTGAGAATACATGAGGACATCAAAAGTCCCCATAGTAACCCCGGCCAAGGCAGCATATTTAGATGCCGCCACAGTCTTGAAGAATATATCTTGGCCGTCAGGCGTATCGGTGTATTTGTATCGAAATAGCTGGTTCATCTTAAAGACGGTATAAAGCTTTGCAAAAAGTAAGTTACACAACACAATTCATGAAGTGTCAGTGCTCAGGTATGTCAAGTTGTCAAATCTCAAGTAGATTATATACATTAGGAAAATACAAATAACTAGTTTTATAACAATATTGTATTTTTTTTACTAATTTATTTATTTCTAGAAGATCTTTCAAATATGTTTATAAAGGTAGTTGATTTTATATTAAAATTGTCATAATAGTATGTGTTATACTTTTTCTTGCACTATTAACCTCGAAAGTTATTCTTGCTACAGTTCTAATTTTGCACCAAACAAGTTTTTTATATCGTTAAACATCATCCTGAAGCTTTACTATTTTATCGAAATGAAATTTTAATACTGAGGTCTTAGCCTTTCTATGAATAAAAAAATTGAACGCGTCTGCTGCATTAATTCTTGCATATCCGACATTCCGTCATTAGTGTCACAAGTATCAAAAATGGCGGCGGACGGTGACGAAGTGATTAGTGATCAGGAAAAAGTTAGAATCGTTTCAGATTTTATACTACATTCTCCACCGGGAGAATTTAATGAGGTGTTCAATGATGTAAGAGTTCTGTTAAACAATGACACCCTTTTGAAAGAAGGAGCAAGCGGCGCTTTCGCGCAATACAACAAGGATCAACTAACGCCCGTGCGCCTTGAAGGCTCGGAACTCTACACTCTCATCACGGACCACAATGAACTTGGTGGTGGAAGATTCTTTGACCCAAGATCCAAACGCTCCTTTAAGTTTGACCACCTACGTAAAGAAGCTTCGGAGTATGAACCCTTCGAGCCAGATCGAGTAGCAGAGCCGTGGCGGGCCGCGCTTGACGAGGAGCTGACGGCGTACGTGGCTGCACATTTCAAACACGGCGCGAGCCTCGTCGTAGGCCGCACTCTCGACTCTGGTGTAGTCCAACTCGTAGCATGTATTGAAGACCACCAATTTCAGCCCAAGAACTATTGGAATGGACGGTGGCGTTCGGTGTGGTCATTGACCGTAGGTGCTGGTGCGGCTGAACTCCGTGGCATGCTGCGGGTACAAGTGCATTATTACGAGGATGGTAACGTTCAACTAGTGAGTTCGAAGGAGGTTCGGGCACCGGTGACCGCCAACGGTGAGGCGGCTACGGCGAAAGAGTTCGTGCGTCTGGTGTGTGACGCAGAAAACGCGTACCAAACCGCTATCTCGGATAACTACAAGACGATGAGTGACACGACGTTCAAGGCGCTGCGGCGACAGCTGCCGGTGATGCGTACCAAGGTGGACTGGGCGCGGCTCGTCTCTTACACGATTGGTAAGGAGTTGAAGAGCCAATGATGTCCTGCCGCTGCGCTCTGAGCCGCAGCGGCCGCTCCACGCCTGTACATATTCGCGTAAGAGAAAATCTTGTTCAAATGTTTACGGGCGCCGGGGTGGCGCGGCGGCCCGCCCCGGCGCGTATTTATCTATGAATATATAGAGAAATCGCTATCGTAACTGTTAAATTTTATTGCATTTTGTTACACTCAGTACGGAATAATTATTAATGAATAAAGAAGTATCTGAATGTGGCTTATTTTTGGGCAGTACACTCTCTTACGTCACAAGAGTTCTATTCAACGAGTTTGGTGTCCATTTTTGTTAATAGAAATGAGATTATACTAAAAACTGTATTGTACTCGGTGTGGGCAAAGTTTGCACCTGTCTTATATCCGTAGAACTTATGACTGGATGTCGAACTTCATCCATTGATTTATTCGCTCTTCGAGAGATGATGGTTGTGTGAGCAATTTGAAAACTGTATATTTTTTACATTGCAATACTGGCTTTTGATTATTTAAAGGATGCATGTCAATTAAATTAAGATTATTATAATGAAAAGTACTAAAGTCCTATTGATGGATGTTAAAATTTAATTGATGCATGGAAATGTAGTAGAAAATCCATCCAGTTTGTTTAAGTTACTCTTGAATAGTATGTTGGATATTGCTTGCACACAGAACAGAGTATTATATGACATCAAATTGGTCAGGGAAGGGGAGGTCTCCAATGGTGCATTTAATTGTAGTTAATTTAACAAAATGTCCACATAGCTTTAAAGCAGCGTCTTTGCATGTAGAGCACAATCTTATATCAATATTTTTCAATTACAGTAACTTTTTGGAGTGTTGCTCAAACCTTAACAATTTCAGTGATGGAATAAAATAAAAAAATTAGAGAATTATTGTCCATGTTATGGCTTTGAGAGTGCGAATGATGCGTAACTTTTTTTTTATATAATGTGTAATAATTGTAACGCCAATAAGGATTATTTTGTAATTATTATAATTATTATTTTAATAAAGAACGTACATTAAAAATCCAAGATAATGTATGATTGGATTCATTTCAATAAAAATATATATTAAAATGTTGCTAACATCTGTTTTCTTTTCATTTATAAGGATTTCTAAATACAAACATCTACTCTAACACATTGAGCATCGAGAATGTGCATGTTGTAGCATTGAGATCAGAAATGTATGAATTGAGATTAGGAAATCTTACTTAAGTAGTACAATACTTCTTAAAGATGCACAGCTCTACCTGTTAATTTCAAAGGTTTTAAGACCTATCATCATCATCAACGTTATCAACAGTTTTTAACAGTCTACTGCTACATAGGACATAGGCCTTCCCTTACCAAGGTTTTGGCCATTATATCACCCTGGCCAGACGAGTTAGTGTAGAGTTTGTTTCAAGTTTTCCTTCTCTTCACAGTGATGTTGTCTTGCATATTATAATCCTTTGATCACCTCTTACAACACTCAAGGGATGAATAGTGGTGTTGGAATTAGGTGTTCTTAGTCTCTCACCATATAGACATCAGATATATCAGTTGATATTAGATCCCTATTTAATTAAAACGGAATGGAAGTTTATATGAGATAATTGGAAAACCTAATGCCTTCTAACTATCAATGCAGGACCTTGATAGTACAGTTGTGGACTTTATGAAAAAGGCAATTTGATATTGAGTATACGTTTTTTCCTTCATTGAGCAGTAAGCGGAACAGGTGATTCCTTTTCATTTAACTTTCATAAACCTCTATAATTCAAATTAAATGACAATTAAAATAAGTCAGTATTAGATGACTGACTTAGGAAACTGCTTGATTCAAGATAATTTGCACAAGTTTTTTTAATTTTTTATACTTAAAAATAAATTGCAAGTTTGAATTTAACGACAGTTTCAGTACTAAGCTTGTAGTTTGTGTCTCGACCCAGATGACATTTTGCATTGCTACAATGATTATGACTTACCATTTTTAAATGTATATAAAAAAAAAAGTTATGTGAAAATCCTAATATATCTGTATATAGTATCTATTCATAGTTACAATCACTTGGATAAGTCTCTTAATAAGACACTTATGCTCCAAGTATTTATGAATTTCTTTAAACTGAGGATATTATCAAATTTTGTTAAACATTTAAAAACATTCATACTCAAGTAAGCTTTACTTTCATAAATGAAATAGTTTGTACGAGTATTTACCAAGTGAACAAAAAGTCGTTTCGTAAAAATAATTAAAGAAGTTTGGTACCTCTTTTTAATTTAGACAAATATCTTACTATTATAAATGCGAAAGTTCATATGGATGTTTGCTACTCTTTCACGAAAAAACTACTGGATGAATTTGGATGAAACTTTACAGTAATATAGGTTATACATCGGAATAATAGGCTACAATTTGTAATGATTTTATGTAATATAACGATACATGTCAAATTAAATCTGGCCTTTAAGAGTCATGACGTACGCTGCCTAAACCATTGAAGGGACACAAAAATAATATAACGTAGGGTTGTTTGTACATTAAAAAAAAAAAAATTAAAATGCTCTATTACGATACCTAATGTGGCAGACCAAATTACACGTGAGCGAAGCCACGGGTAAAATCTAGTAAACAATATTTGCATCGAAAAATGTATAATCAGTGACTTTTTTATCAAAAATAAAGATTATGTGCCATTAAATTATCACAATGTATCGATTTTTAGTACCAAAAACATCCAACTTGCTTCTCAAAACAAGATGTAATTTAGTTACCAGCTGTTTAGCTTAAATTGAATTCTGTTTTATTTGCGGTACGAATTTCAAACTTATCCCGCTCGCCATAAACATACTTATACAGTGACACTTAACTTTTAATGTTACTTTTAGTGTAAATATTTATTGACACCTTACAAAAAAAAAAAAGTGGCAAGAAACAGTCTGATAACATGTAGATATGGTTCGATAAACCACCGTGTGACTCACTTGCTGGGATCGCCGGTGACGAACCGTGACTATAGGCGGATTCAATATTACATGCAAACCTTTTCGTGCAACGTTGCTTTCCAAAAACAACAGATTTACATATTTGTGTGCAAATTCAAATGTTATTTCGAACATTGCACTTTCTGATTGTCAAAATTGTGTCATATTTCGTAATATACGGTCGAAGAGAAGGTGCAAAGAATTCTAAATGTTTATTGTATTATTATAAATATTATTCTTGCAATTATTGCTTATATTTGCAAATTTGAGCTTATGATTACTAAATAATAACAAGAAAAAGTGTTACAAATGTTTTAGTTCAGTTTTTAAATAGTGGTCGTCATTTCGTAATGACCCTGTAGTCTATAAATGCATAATACATGAATATAAAAATGTATGTTTTTAATTGCTTCTGAGCGACACGGGATGACCATAGATATAATCGTATTGTAAATTTTATGATGTCCGTCCAAAGCGCAGGTGATCGACCGCGCACCCGCTTGCCTTCTAACTGTCCTTGGATAACAAGTCGTCCCATGGAGTGTTTATTTCACACAATTTATTGTGTCCCAAGTATTTGAAAATCAGTAGTGTTGATGATATTGTCTATAATTTGAAATTCATTTAAAACTTAATGTCTTTCAAATGGAACATTGTACAATATTGGCAAGTTAGACTTAAATTATCTAATAGGGTGGGTTTTGGTAATGTTGCACCAAAATCTTTCGAATAACATCTTCACACTCCTCATAGAGTGGTAGTATAGCCGAATAACATGTAACTTTCGACAACTTGACAGTTGCTAGTCATCGGATATCAAATTTATTTAGTTCAGCTTTTTTGGGCAGATTCAAATTCATAAAACTTGTTTATGGTGCTGTACAAAAGAAATTTTCTACAAGTACAGCCGATGCCTACCTAATGATTCGTACCCCGAATTTAATACATAGGTTAATCATTAAAAAGATCACTTGGTGAAACCATTTCTAATTCTAAAACTAGCTCCAGCACAATATTTAAAACATTTCCACAACATATTTAGTATCAGACGCAGCAGTACAGACAGACGGATTTACAATGTTAGTGTCATGAATTCTTGGCTCAGTATAGATTGTCCCATATGTTCGCTGTGTCGAAAACGTTAGAAATATTACATAATACGCTAGGTGAGCGCATTCACAAGTTAATTTAGCATGTATTTATGAGAATACGTAACGGTCAGCACTTACGTCATTTTTGCCAGGTTTTACATACACTCACTTCTGTATCTCCGCAAGGGTAGACAGAGGCTAGAAGGTCCCACTTACTAAATAAGTGAGAAGTAACTAATGACTACGTTGTGCCAAACCAATATATAAATAATGTTCAATGTGATACATTTTATAGGTAGTTTTAAATCAGTCTTGTCCGTTTTTGTAAGTGTTGTAAACTTTGAATAGTTTAATAAATAATTATTCTTTACGCTACTTGAACGTACCAGATTCATAGCGTTGTTAACTATGATAAATTACTATATCACACATCTAATAAGGGCGCAACATATCTTAAATATCTTGTAGTTATTAAACTTTCGTTTTATTGCATATTTATAACACATTTTATAGTTTAAATTCTAAAATACAAGTTGTTGAATGACCTCTTTTTACTGTTACGTGACTGTGAAAACGGTTGCTCACTAAAATTTTATTTTGAAAAATGGCAACATTACAGCTACGTATGCAAAATATAGTGAGTCGGTTGAGTAGTTAAGTCATGAAAGCATATCTAAAATGCTCATATTCTCTTTTAAAATATTTTAAAGCATAAAAATATAGGTATTATATAACGTTAAAATGGAAAAGATTATACTCGTATTTTGACACGGATTGGAGATGCGCGAGTAATATATATGACTTGAATGCACGGTCATCAAGCTCGTGTCGTTTTCTATCACACTGCGTGTTGTGAGTTCAAATCCCACAGGGGACAACATTTTGTTGTTTCAGGGATTTCCTTTCTAGGGTACACCTGATTCTCCGGCTATTGGTACCTGAGACGGTGTGCAGTTTTTGGTCGGTTCGAATCCGACATAACCACCAGTAGGTGGTGTCCGGGGGGATTTCCGCACAGTAATATAAAAAAGGGATTGGGATTGTATGATCCACAAATTGTTGTTCTGAGTCTGATTATTCTTTGTGTCCGTTTCATGTATGCCAGTAAAGTCCCCCGCGACACAATGTATTTATAATGTAGGACTTTTTAAAAAATAAGTCGTATTTATTTTCCTGTTTACATGTGAGAAGAGTTACAAACTCACAAAACTGTTCTTCCTGAAAACTAGTTTTACAATATCTGCTAACAGTTAAAATGATTGTTGATATAAATAATATTACCATTCAAAATTAGCAAGTGCGTATACCTACACTTTGAGTTGTATGAGGTTACGTTTATACTATTAAGTGGGTTTAAGATATCTTGTAGGTATACACATATCGCTATGACGAACTCTCATCCCACTTTAGTGTAACAATGCGATGTTCGTACAAATATTTCCGCATACAACGCCAACAAAACATTCAGTAACGTTGAACAGCATCCGGAGTTGAGATAACACTGTCAAATGGTCGTACGTACCTCATTCATATAGGTATTTATTTGGGCAGTTAATGGAGATATCAAGTATTATTTTTGCGAGAAAGAGGAAAATATTGGACATGGTACGAGGAGCAGATGAATTGTCTGAATATAAATACAATTAAGAGTCACAACTGCATTAGTAGTCACCTATAGAGTCCCCATCCATACTTTGGGGAAGAGGGTAGGGGTTAAATATCCAATAACCTCATTCACCCGGTTAATAGCCAAAACATGACTTACTTATCTTGTAGCGTTCATATGGCAACACTTTTTTGACAACGTCACTTCTTATACACAAGGATTTGGTACAAAAATGTTAAGTGGTCACTCTGATTGGCAAAAGGGGGAATTCAAACTCTTGGAGACAATATTGTGAATATTGATACCAAACAAAACAATAAATCCATATTAAATATATTCTGTGTTTAATTTGGCCATTTAAGTGAAAGATGCATCAACTAAAAATATACTGTGGAGACGTCCATAGCAACTCCAAAACCTTAATTCTATCATCATTATCAACAGCATATAATAGTCCTCTGCTGGACATAGGTCTCACTTTAAAAAGGAGGCTTTGGCTTACTATGCCACGCTGGTTACGTGGGTTTCCGGGTTTCTTTCTAGTTTTCCTTTTCTTTACAGTGAAGTCCTATCATGTTAATATTGTCAGTGTTATCATAAATGCAGTGCAATACAAAAATTTACAAGTAAAATGTAGCTCGTAGGATCTAAACTGACGTTAGTGGCAACTATCACGGAGATCAAGCTATATTTTAGGTCAATAGTTAATTTTAAAGGCAAGGACGAGGATGAAGTATACAGATAGTGTTTCGAATGTGTTTAATGGCCGATACGGCTAAAACGACACGTTGGTGAAGACCAAATACGAGTTGCTTCGTCCTTTCATTTACTTGAGAATTTTTACAAATATAATTTGAATTAAGACAGTATTACGCAACTTGTAATTTGCGTCATAACAACTGGTAATCTATGAAATATTTTTGATTGATTATACAATTGTCAAGAACACAGTGATATTATATAAAAGCCGTTTGCTTCTTAGTTGTATAAATGGAAATATTCTGTTGTTTTATCGCCACATTTCTACAATCTTAACTGATATTTCGGAGATAAAATGAGTCTCATTATTATTCATATGAAATATTTAATATGGATTTACACAGATTTGTATTTATGTGTATTTTTTACGGTAAAAATGACTATACATGTAAAGGTAAGTGCCTAGCACCGCCTATGAACACTTGCAACTCAAGTCACAAAAATCTTTTGTGACACAACTGACTACATATGAATGTCGACTAATTCTGCCGGTGCACGATTATTACTAATTCTCAACAAAATACTTTCATTGTTTAGTTAGTCGTCATATTATAGAAAAGTAAAAAACATAAATTGTGAAATAGACACAGCCAGATTGTTTTTATCTTAAAAAAAAACATTTATTTATTTATTTACACTTTATACACTTTGTACATCAGCGGACTTAATGCCCAAGGCATTCTCTTCCAGTCAAACTTAGGGTGGTATAGAAATATTGTAAGGGAGGTGCACAGAGGTTATATTGACAATTAAAATATACAATACATGAGTACGTATACATACATGAACACATACAATACATACGTCATAAATACACATATAAATATACACATATATACATAAATATACACATACACACCCATTTAGATTATATTCATATACTATGACAACAAAGTGACAACAACACAAAACATTAGTGGCGGCAATAGTTAACCAGTGTATACAAAAACAATTTCTTATATATATACATTATTAAAAAAAAATATAAGTATTTTTTTAATGTTACATTAAACTTGTTACGGATTTGACCCGATCGGAATGTCCTTTGCCTCGTCTAGGGAAAATCTATGCACACATTTAAAGAAGGAAAATCCCCGCAAATATTCCATCACTAGACAAAATTCCACAGAATTATACAACAGTAGATTGATAGGCAGTAGAACCACGCTGATTGCCACACGAACGGACCAGTTCGGCCGGGACACTATTAGTTTCTCACAGAAGACCAACTTAAAGCGACAGTATCCATGCTGTCGTCTTTCGTTGGTGAGTGCGAGACCGGAGGCCCATTGACACAGGGTAGTTTGGCCCATGGACAGTTATCGTAGTAAGTGTGTAAGCCTTACATTGCCATGCTGACTGTCATACCTTTTAAGTCCTTGAGCGAGGCTTGAAAGAGCATCTCACTAGGCCACCATAGTGTTTCACCATACTGCGTTGCCTGCATACACAAAGAGTATGGTGACTACAACTCTTGGATTCTATTCATAGGCTCCATCAGGCAGACCCAAGTCACTTTAGCAGGCTCTTAAAAAAAACAAAAAAAAAATAAGAATTTCTGAATTTTTTTTTTAATAGTAGTTAATTTTTTTGGATTATGGTTACACGAATCACATGCCAGCTGTTCAGTAGGTCAAGTGGTTATCCATTTTGACTGCCAAACTAGACGTCGTGAATGTGATTCCAACCCTTAACAAATATTGTGCGATAACACAATCATTTGTTTATGTGTCTGGGTGTAAGTTATCTATTTCATAAAAACAATACTTGTCAATAAAATAGGTCTCGCAAATCAGTCCTTTAACCGCAAAAAGTTGTGAGATCGATGTCTAACTTAATAACATCCTATAGTGACCAATCGATGCAGGGGTGACAGTTATCGCGGTAACTGTGTAAGCCTTACACTGTCAGAATGACTGTCATGCCTTTTACGTTCACAAGAGGGGTGTGAAAAAGCATCTCACAAGGCCGCCATTGTGTGGGTCACCATACTGCGTTGTCAGCATTTGCAATGAGTATGGTGACCACAACTGTTGGATTCTATTCATGCTTTCCATCAGGCAGAGTAGATTCACTTTGATAGGCTCTTAAGATAGAAAAAAAATCCTTACTTATATTATAACTGTGAATGTTACGAGTTTGTTACGGTTTCAAGCGAGAACTACTCAACTGATCATCAAGAAATTTTGTACACATGTTCTTGGAGGATAGAAGTAACATAGGATACTTTTATAAAAAAAAATTAAAATGATCTGTTCCGAAACTTAATGTGGCAGACCAATTGCCACGCGAGCAAAGTTGCAAACGCTAGTAAGTCTATATATCACACCACTGATCTAAACCTATAACGAAAGCTGTTTTAATTGTAACTAAATAAATATTTATTAATAAATATGGCGCAAGACCTCACCTAATTGGAGTTAAAATTTTTGTTGGCATAATATTTGCATTTCTTTAGTTCTGTCTACCCCTTGAGAGAGACGAGAGTATATGAATCATGAGCGAATACAAAGTTATATGTACGTTACGGTGTTGTATAGTACGTATATTGTCCTCCTGTCAAGTATGGCGAATGGTTGTCGTGACGGAAGTCAAGATAAATTTTGTAAATAGGTCGTGCCTTATCTACAGTCAATGTTATATTGTATACACAACTGTGTTATGTACATTGTAATTATGACTCATGCTAATAACTACTTCAGTAATTAGTGGGTACAATTTATCTTGACATTGTTGATCAATAATTTTTTATGTGATAGTAGATACAACAGAAAAATTGGGCGCTTTTATATAAACATGTTACATTTTAGCACTTCAGTACGGACATGATCTTCAACCATCATAATAAAGCATACGGTCGAGAAAACGTTTAATTTTTTTCCTTTCGTTTTTGAAAATATTGAAGTTTTTCTGAAAATAGTAATAAATATACGCTCGGTAATTTATGGAAGGTGTTTCGTGTAGCAGGGCGATCAATTCACTGTCTTTGACATTGACATCGCGGCGGGGCTTTGCCCAATACAGACAAGACAAGCAAATGGTACACTGCTATTTGTCGTCGGTAGCAAGTGATACCTAGTTTGTCTCCTTTCGAGTTCAGGTGGCCGCGTCAGAGTAATAAAGCCATTAGGTCGTAATTGGTGGTTATGTATGAGGCGTTAAGCAATTTGGACTGTTCGAGTGAGGTCAAGTTATGTAAGTTCACCGCCTCACAATCATCGTGTACACACTTCCACACACATACGTTCAAATAGTACAAACACTTTACAACCGGTCTACGACAAGGATGAACGGGAGAGTATATTACCTGATACACTATAGCCACCGTGTGAAAACACAAAGTATGGTAGCAATGTGTACCTACCAATTTCCTGGTAACGAAGCCTTTAACCGACACCTTATATTAAATCAAATTAATGTCGTTTTTTAAAATTAGTCGTTGTATTTATTGACTTTAGGTGAATAGGATATTCTCCTATATTTCTTACAAAATATGATAGGTAGTTACATAATAGGATATTACTTGTACAAATAAAGGTTCTTTAATTAATTCGCAAATATTATGCATAAGGTATTATTGTACGTAAGTTATATTAGATCGAAATACATATCAAATAAGTGACACACTGTAAAATTGCCTACTGCGAATGAAAAAAAGTTTGAATGAAAGTTATGGAGGAGTTTCATTATTAATTTTATTGTTTCGTATTTTGATGAGGTTTGCGGTTTTGTGACTCGATAGTTTGTCATTTTTGTACAACCGATGTTTACGAAGGGAACAATTCCAGGCTTATCATTTAAACAAGAAAAATATTTTGTTTTTCTGTACTTCGTTAATCACGCTCTACGATAAATGTGCTCTTATGGTAAGTGGTTTATTGAAACGTAAGGTCATGATTTAAAAGCTTTCTGTAGATTTAACACAATAAATTATAGACATTCAAATATATGTATTTAAAAGGTTGACTTAAAAGTCTGGGTATTTCGCTAGGAGGGGTCCGGATGTCGTAATAACCGCTGTTCCCGGGTCCCTCCTATTCTAGGCGCAGAGTGGCACACCGTGTGGTTTTAGTCGATCCAATTTCGACACACCACCTCGCCGTAAACCCCGGTAGGGTGACGTCCCGAGGAACCCCCTCACGATAAAAAAAAGTGTGGGTATTTGCATACCAACATAGTAAAATATGAATCGTTTTATCACCTCATACTCACAGAACATTACCTAAACCCGCCATTCTCTAAGTGTGTTCCGCGGAACCCTAGGGTTCCGCGACATCCCTGTAGGGGTTCCGCAAGAATTTAGAAAAAATTCCAAACACCTCTCTCTGGTCGACCGTTCTGACGCGGCGTATCACGATTCACGAGGCGCAGCCGACCTTAGTCACCTCGTACAATTTTACTATGCCGCCACCGCGGATATCTACTTGTGAGCGCGAGTCCCTTTGATAAAAGCGCGCGAGTCCCTTTGATAAAAGCCGCCCCTGAGATTAACAATAATTGTAAACAAGCTACTTTCGGCTCTAATTTTAAAACGTAAAGTCGAAATTGTTTACACAGCATTTTTTGTATTTCTATTTTTATTTCGGCTTGTTATTTATCAAAGGCGCCGACTCGAGTATTTTTGAGAATGTTCGAGATCTGGCTAGGACTATAAAAGCGGCGATCGCGCCTCGACGCTTAGTTAGTCGACGATTAGTGTTCGGAGTGATTAGTACCTACTTGCTAGAAACAAAGTGTTTAGTGTTCTACTGCTGTATTCTGATTGTACATTTCTTCTTTGGACTAAACTCTTTTACGCAGTAACGATCGTGCGTTATTTTGACCCCACCATCCTGACATGTAACATTATTAATAAAGAAGAATGGAACGTTGGCTTACAGGCGTTAAACGTGTTGCAACAACATCTTCTAACGAAGCCGAATGTTCAAAATCAGATCGCGCGGAGTATACAGCAATTACCGATCCAGACGATTATGCAACGACGTCAAGTTCCACGGTTTCAAAGGCGAAAAAAAGGAAGTATGATGAATCATATATCAATTTCGGATTTGTTGATTCCAACGGCTCACCTCTCTGCATGTTATGTAGTAAACTGCTTCCTAATAGTTCCATGGCACCTGCCAAGTTGCGCCGGCATTTAGAAACTGTACACCCCGAGTCTAAAGACAAAAATAAAGAATTTTTTGTACGTAAAAAAGAACAGTTATTGGAAAGTCAAAAAACTATGATGCATGTAACCCAAACTATCAATGAAAAGGCCACAGAGGCATCATATTTAGTTAGCTATCGCATTGCACAAGCAGGTGAAGCGCACACTATCGCTGAGAATTTAATAAAACCATGTGTGTTAGACATAACAAAATGTATGCTCGATGAAAAATCTGCAAAGCATGTTTCTACTGTGCCGCTATCAAACGATACTGTTTCACGGCGAATTCATGATCTGGCAAGCTACGTCAAACAAGAATTAGTTACACGTCTACAAGAAACACGATTCGTCTTGCAAATAGATGAGTCTACTGATGTCGCTGGTCTGGCTATCTTGCTGGTTATCGTGAGATATCCATATGAAAGTTCTTTGGAAGAAGATATGCTTATGTGTTCACCGCTGCCCACAAAAACTACCGGAGAAGAAATTTTTAATAAAATAAATATATTTTTTGGGGAAAATAATCTCAGTTGGAACAATTGCATTGACATTTGTACAGATGGGGCCAAGGCGATGACGGGTATTACAGCAGGACTAGTGTCACGAATAAAAAATAAAGCGCCTAATTGTAGTTCCAGCCATTGTATCCTGCATAGACAAGCACTTGCGATGAAGCAAATGCCGTCAAATCTAAAATTAGTTATGGAAGAAGCGGTAAAAATAATTAATTTTATCAAAACACGACCACTACAATCCCGATTGTTCTCATTATTGTGTGAAGATTATGGCAGCAAACATAAAACACTGCTGCTCCATACAGAAGTGCGATGGCTGTCTAGGGGTAAAACTTTAACAAGGCTATTTGAACTTAGAGCCGAGTTACAAATGTTTCTTTCAGATACTGCTTTTAATTTGAAAGACCGTTTGTATGATAAAACTTGGTTGTTCCGACTGTCTTTTATGGCGGATATCTTTCAAAAACTGAACGAATTAAATGTATCATTGCAAGGTAAACAGACAACAGTGTTCCAGGCCTGTGATAAAATAACTGCCTTCAAAAGAAAATTAGATTTTTGGATTATTTGCGTTGGAAAGAGAGAAATAGAAAGCTTTACCTCACTCAATGAGTTTGTTAGCGATAACGATTCAGAAATGTTTCAAGATGATGTATTTGAGGAATTGGTCAAATATCTCACTTCGATGCGCGCATCTTTTGAGAAGTATTTTCCCGAAGAACAAAATACAAAAATGAAACTGAATTCATGGATTCATAATCCTTTTTTACCCAACTTACAAAAGCCCGAAAGTATGTCAAACGAGATATATGAATCTCTTTTAGATTTGTCATCAGACACAAGTATGGAGGTACTGTTCAAAACGACGCCTCTCAACGATTTTTGGTGCAGAATTCGTGATGAATCTCCAATGCTTGCCAAAATGGCTCTGAATATTCTTCTCCCGTTCCCAACAACATATTTGTGCGAAACAGGATTCTCAACCTATGCAGCTACGAAAACAAAATACCGCAATAGACTGGACGCCGAACCTGATATGAGACTTCAACTGTCCTCTATCAAACCTGATATCAACCAATTGATGAAAAATAAAAAACAGTTTCATACCTCCCATTAGATTTTTTTTCTTTTTTAATAACTTCTATTATTATACTTGTTATGTAAGTAAGTAATAACTAACTGTTACATTGTACTTTTATTATGCTTATTAATAAAGAATACACTTTTAAAAACTATTGTTTTATTATAGGGTTCCGTCAAGTATTTCGCTTTCCAAAAGGGTTCCGTCACCAAAAAAGATTGAGAACCGCTGACCTAAACGTATTTATACAAAAAACAATAGCCGAATTATCAAGTATCAATGGAGACTCCGTAATCCGGCAGCCGCTTGTAATCCGATATACGAGGGGGCGTTTTTAAGTTCGCGGAATGGAGGGTATTGAGTAATAATAAAAACACAAAATTATTTTTCTTTTTCTATATATTCCCCTGCAACACGAATACATTTTTCAGATCTTTCAATTAGTTTTTTTATTCCCTCGTAAAAAAAAGTTTTATCTTTGTCTGAAAAATACGCCGAAACCGCCTCCTTAACCTCCTCATCAGTTGAAAATTTCTTACCACGTAATTCTTTTTTCATTTTTGGAAAGAGATAATAACCACTCGGAGCCAAATCTGGACTGTAGGGTGGGTGATTCAAAATATCGAAGCCCACCTTATGCAGGGCAGCCAGTGCGACTCGGCTCTTGTGAACGGGAGCATTGTCATGCAATAGCAGGACACCTTTCGTTAATTTTCCCCGTCTTTTTTCTTTGATGGCTTCTTTTAACTGTTCTAAGATTGAAGCGTAGTATTCCCCCGTTATAGAAATGCCTTTATCTTTATAATCTATCAATAATATTCCTTCTGAGTCCCAAAAAATCGTTGCCATGAGTTTCCCAGCCGACAGTGAAACCTTAAATTTCTTGGGTGGTGCTGTGCCCTTTTTGTGTCACTGCATGGAGTCTTGTTTGGACTCGGGTTCATAATGATGAACCCAAGTTTCATCCCCAGTAACAATTTGATTCAATACACCATCCTTGTCTTCATTGCAGAGGTCTAAAAACGCACGTGAACATTCCACGCGCTGTTGTTTTTGCAATGGCGTGAGCATTCTCGGCACCCACCGTGCGCTAACCTTAGTCATGCCAAGATGATCGTGTAAAATTTTAAAAATTGTTGTATCCGATACTCCAACCATTTCTGCGAGTTGTTTCTTTTTTAGTCGAGCATCTTCCAATACAATTTTTTCTACTTTTGCAATAACTTCTGGCGTAGTCACCTCAACGGAGCGCCCCGGCCTCGGGTCGTCTTCAAGTGATTCCCTGCCTTGTTTAAATAAACTATGCCACTTGTAGACCATTGTTTTTCCTGGGCAAGAATCCCCGTAATCCAATGACATCTCATTGAGTATGGTTTGAACAGACTTTCCTTGCTTAGTAAGGAACTTTATCACCGCACGGAATTCAATTTTCTCCATTTTTTTCACTTCGTTCCCGATTAAAATACTTGGTCAACGATAGTTTAATAACTAATGATCCAATCACAACAAATTTTACCATGCAGACTAATTATGAGTCACTGAATACGGTAGGCATCAAAAGAGCGCGTTTACCCGCCTTTTTCACTGTCATTCCGCGAACTTAAAAACTTACCCTCGTACTTACTAATTAAGTAAGTTAAACGATGTACAGAACATTTAAACTTTACTAACCAGATTATGAATTGATTACAGAAGTAAAATTCGAGTTTCGTGAATGCTTTATTTATTTATGATTACATAGATAAGATAGCAAGCGTTGTGTTATCAATTTATTAATAAAAAACTTTGCAATCTGTAGATGCTGTCACTCCTTAGTTTGATTGTGTGAATGTCATAAAAACTACTAGATAGTTTAAAATAAGTAGTGACGAAATAAAATCACAGTCAACAATGAATAATCATATGATTTCTTTGTACGCAGATTAGGGTTGCTTATTAAATATACTTACCATACCTACTTGATTAAAAGAAATACTACATTTATTGTTAAATAGGACAAACAGTGTTTACGTATCGTCTGCCGACAGCCTATTGCCAACAAGACGTGAAAATAGCAAATAAAAAAAAAATATTTCGGACATTTGACACACAAAGATATTTATTTATTTATACATCATGCACTTTATGTACATAGGCGGACTTAATGCCTAAGGCATTCTCTACCAGTCAACCTTTGGGTGATGCAGAGAAAATAGGAAGTAGGCGTGTTCCAGGAGTTGAATAAAAGAACTAGACATATAGAAACTTACATATACGAAAATTTATACAAATACATAAATCCATGCATATACATACTTAAGTTGATGTAAATCTATATACATACATACATACACAAATAAATATCATAACAAGTATAAGATGTTCAGTTCAGTTGTTTCAGTAAATACTGCTTCACTTTTTTTTAAATAAAAAAGCATCCTGACTTCGAGGGGAAGCTCATTCCAAAGAATGGACTGCACAAAAAAAGATAAGCCAACAAACTCAGACGTATGGGAGGGGCAACGAAGGAGAAGATTCTTAGAGGACCGAAGCTTTCTGTCGTGATTGCTACATAAGATATCTAGGTTCAAACTAAACAGAGCTCCTGCTATAACTAGACTGACTGATAGAATACTCATATGCTTTTTTTTTGTAAGTACATACATATTATATACAGAAAACACTCAAACTTCGAAATAAATATTTACAGTTCATACAAACATTTGATCCGACCCGGAAATCGAACCCGAGACCTCAAGCACAGCAGTCTTATTCACTACCTTTGCGCTACCGAGGCAGTTCCAAGTTCAAATCCAACCGGTATATGAGAAATCATATGATTACTCGGAGTTCACTACGATTTTATCCCATCACTAGGTCACAGAAACTATGAGAGTCGAGATGAGAGAAGTTCGATAGTGGATTGCTTCAAAGTAGGAAAAAGAGGCCACCGTTGTTCTAAGAAAAAAGAAAACCCAAAGCAGGCATCTGATCCTACAATGGTTCTTTTAAACTTCAAGTTAAGTATCAGACATAGCGTACTTATGCATACGCGTGCTTGAACCTTGACCGCTGGAGAAATACTAACTAAATAAATTAGAAGCTCTGTAGCGGAGAATACCAATAATAGGAACCAATATTGGTATATTTTTTAATTAATTTCACCTTAGTTTTCTTAATTTTGTTTAGTTCGTATTGTTTGTTGTTGATTTTTTTACTGTTTTGGCAGTAGTAAATAAAATATAGATTTATTTAGCCACACCACGCTTGGGGACGTAAGAGGCATGACAGTCACCGTGGCAGTGTAAGGCTCGCACAGTTACCACGATAACTGTCACCCCTGCATCAATGGGCCTCCGGTCTCGCACTCACCAACGAAACACGACAGCACGGATGCTGTCGCTTTAGGTTGGTCTTCTGTGGGAGGGTAGTACTGCCCCGGTCGGGCCGGCCCGTCGTGCTGAAATCAGCGTGGTTCTACTACCTACCAGTGGTATTCTTTTTTACGTATTATTTTCTCGTATATTGTATTTTTAGATGTTGTCTTTTATAGTGAACGTTGTATGTACCTGTAATGGGCGTGCATGCCAGGTATCATTTATTTTGGAGTACTGTTTAAGAGTGTGTATGTATGCTGTTTGGTACACCATCTCATTAAATAAATAAATAATATCATTTTTGGTATTTTATCAAGTACAATACTCGCATGTCAAGAACGGAAAATAAGAATTCACGTCTCTGCGTTCCTTCCGTATTATGCATACTTAACCTGGCAGGCATTCGAATACTTCATCGGTACAAGTACCTAAGCGAATTCCAGTTCAAATAATAGACACACAATACGTCAATGCTGTCAACTATTTTTCCTCATTGTTGCGGAAATATTCCTAAATTAATTCGGAAACAGTTCATAGAATTTCAGTTAATTAATATATTTTATAGTTTTAAACACCTTCACTATTATTTTTGCCCAAGCAATCATGTTATCTATTTTTGGCGCCTGATCTGACTCCAAGAGTCTCAAGGTTGTTGTCATCCTTTGAGCCACCTCCCAATGGTTAGGAGGGGAGGAGGTTCAGGTCCCGGTAAACGATAACATCACCCTTTTTTTTTCCTGTGCGGAAATCCCACCGGATATCACCTACTGGTGGTAATGTCGGACTCGAATCGACCAAAAACCGCACGCCGTCTCGGGTACCAGTGGCCGGGGAATCAGGTGTACCCTAGAAAGGAAATCCCTGAAACCCCGACGTACCTCGGGCCATCTACCTACGGCTTGCAGATGACCCCTTTTCTGCTCATCTGTAGCACAACTCGCTGCCATCCTGGCCTGCTTCTGCTCGGGTGACGGATGGCCTCACCTGTCACCCCCAGACTTGAGCTTATGGAGGACGGAGAACGTTCTGCGATCTCCGGCGCCCGAGCCGTCTGTGATACCGGACACGTTCCCGGGCCTGGCGGACCGGGAGAGTTCTAAACCTCTCCCGGTACCGCTCCGACATCTCCTTTACAAGCAAAACTTGCTCGCGGAAAAAGTAACGAATGAGTTGATACGCACGGGTTTGCTGCGAGGCCGTTTTTAATTAACACAGGGTCACTTTTATCTAGGAAAATGTAACGTGACGAGGTTATGAAAGATACTTTTAAACAATCTGAAACCTGTATAAACTATATTTTTATACACATACAGCTTTTATATATTGTAAAATCATGACTAGTCTGTCTGTTTCCCACCATTTTATTTGTTATGGTCACTATCCCGCCCCTAACGGTCGTAGTGGAATGCAAATTAAACAAAAATTCAAACAATTTTATTTCGGCCTCAGTCGAATAAATACACTGGTCAACACTGAAAAATTTTCCAGAGTATTTCCACATGTTTTCGATTAAATTAAGCGTGGTGATTACGAAAATACCACTGTTTTTTTTCTAGCAGCTCTAGTTTAAAATTTACATGTAGGTTAAAAATTAATATAAAGTTATGATTTTTTCACACACTTTATTTGAAATAATTACTGCGGTTCGGGGAAAAAATGTTTTTTATAAGATTTTCTTGAATGAGGCTTCTGTATTTGATCCCGACAAAGATTCCAGCAGTAGTCGGCCATCATGTGTATGTCCCACCTCCCTTGGTAACGTTCTTCCATCGTGCGAATATCCTGGTGGAACCTTTCACCTTGCTCCTCGCTATAATCTCCAAGATTTTCAGGAAATCGATCCAAATGAGAATGTAAATAATGTAATTTAATACTCATGTTACATCCTAGAAGTTTCAAATTAGACAACATATCGTTAACTAATTGAAAATAATTTTCTGATTTATGATTCCCAAGAAAGTTTTGAATTACTGCAACGAAACTTTTCCACGTTCTTTTTTCAAGTTCGTTCATAGATTCGACAAAATTGGGGTCTTTTATCAATTGTCTAATTTGTGGACCATCGAAAATGCCTGCTTTCAACTTTTCGTTGCTCAGTCCAGCAAATTTCTTTGAGAGAAAAGCAAAACATTCGCCATCTTTATTAATGGCTTTATCAAATTGGTTCATAATACCAAGTTTTATATGAAGTGGTGGTAATATAATTCGATCTTGATTTACTAAAGGTGGATTGATTACATTTTGCTTACCAACAATCACTGACTCCCTTAGAGGCCATACTTTTTGAGTCCAATGTTTGTTTTTGTCGCGGCTGTCCCACAAACATGAAACACGGATATTTAGTATAACCCGCCTGTTGTCCTAGGAGGAAATTTACCATCTTCAAATCTACGCAATTTTTCCAGCTATGCTCGTCATACTTCAGTTTTTCCAACACTAAAGATATATTTTCATATCTTTCTTTTTTAGAAGTTGAGTGTCCTATAGGTATAGAACCATACTTATTTCCATTGTGTAAAAGTACACTCTTCAAACTTCTTTTGCTGCTATCAATAAAAAGACGCCATTCGCTTGGTATATATTTTTGTAAACCCATCTTTTGTATAAGACCTTCAACATTATTACAGTAAACTAAATTCTCTTCAGAGGAAAAATATGGAAGTAAATCTTTTTCACGAGTACGATAAAATGTAATTTTTGTATCTGGAGTAAGTAGATTTTTTTCTTTCAGACGAGATGCCAAAATTTCAGAAGACTCTTTCGATAGATTTAAATCCCTTATTAAGTCGTTTAGCTCACTTTGATTGAATGGTTGAGGTTTTGTCTCTTGACTAGGTGTGAAATCAGAGTCGGAATCTTGTTTTTCTTCTTCATTTTCTATATTTTCTGGTTCAAAACTTGTTGATGATGTCGATGGTACTGGTGCTAGTGATTGGTCTGAGTGTGTAAGAGGCTTCTGAGCAGAAGACAACGTCGGATATGACCACTTATCCCGGTTTGCAGAGTTTATACCCGTAATGTTAACCATATAAAAATAACAGTCATCATGATGATTACGAGGTTCCCGCCAGATCATGGGTGTCTTGAACTTGAGAGCTGATCTTTTTCCATTTGACCATTGTCGCAAAGAGACAACACAATTTTGGCACACGGTATTAGGCACCCATGGTTTCTGTAGATTGGAAATATGCACTCCAAAGTACTTGAAATAGACAGATTTAACGAAGTCCGTGATCGATTTACGATACTTTGCAAAGGTGTATTCGCCACAAATAACACAAAAACTGTTTGAATCGTTTAAACAACGTCTCTTCTTCGTAGCCATTGTTTTGATTGTGAAAAAAAGAAATAATGCACTCGTTGAAACTCAATTAAATTGTTCCGTCACCTAAAATGCGGGTAGTTTGAAAAATCTTAAAAACTAGAGCTGCTACACAAAAAACAGTGATATTTATGAAATGACCACACTAAAATACATTAAACGTGATAATAATTTTCTTGGAAAATTTTATGAAGTAGATATTTGTTGGGCAGTGATATCAATAGCGAATAGCGACCAAATATAGAAACAGGTCAACAAACTAACTGTTTCAAATGTTAAAAAGACCTTTCTCCATACTAACAGTGGCTTATTTAAATTTGACTTCTATTTCTAAAGATTACTGCTTATAAACAAACACATAAAAAGCTCTATAGCCTTTTTAAATTACTGCAGACATATGTTAAGAATATATTTAAAAACAAGTTTTCTTTCACATTAAGAATTGAGATCTTAATAACATCAAATATTTGGCAACAAATTATCATTTAATTATATGACTACTATCCACTAACTTGTGACATTTAACAGTTTATTTTGATTGGTGTGACTCTAACAGGATTACTGTTGCGTGAGGCGGGGTCGTTTAAAGGTCACGGTTGACGTCATCTACGTGACGTAGTGCAATGACGTTATATGGAGAAGTTAATCAATAGTAATGTGATATACTCGTTAGTTTTAGGCATATTGTTTACTTAAAACATGTGGTCTTTAAATATTTGGTCTTTAGGGATCCACAAAAGAAAAAGTATTATATATTTTCATTGTGTTATTGTGATCAGTGTTCAATTATAACAAATACCTTAGTAGCTGATTACGTAAACAAATCTTAGAAAACAATTTTAATATACGTCAGATTTTCGTATTGAAATGTAAGCAAAATAGAACTAATCAGCCGCCCCTAGCCAAGTTGACATTCTACAACGTTATTAGAAAATTAACAAATGTATGAGAATGACATCTCTTAAAGCAGTCACGTGGTCAAATCAAAAATACAAGAGAATAAAGAAAGAACAAGAGAGAATCAACGCGAAACACTTGCACCTTGGCTAAGGGGATGGGTCAATTTTCGTAATAGAAATTCGTTCAAAATCTTGTTCCGATTTACTCTCGATCTCAATCGATCGACCATCACCATCTTCACCAGCCTATCGCAGTACACTCCTGACATAGACCTTGCGCAAATCGTCACTCCACCTGGCCTATGGGCGACCTACACTGCGTTCGCCGAGCTCGATCTCACAAAATATCACAAAAGCTATTCTCATAGTGTCAACGTTGGATGTTTAATGTTGATCGTAATGTGATGTGAATGTAATAGAAATAGTTGAATCAGTATTCTGCTAGTCTTAGTAACACTACTACAAGACTTTTAATAGGCTAGATGACACCTTAGTCAAATTAGTTACTTTTTATCATCTGTCAAAACGACAATTTTGTATGAAAAATGTACTAAATACCACATTATGACGTCACTGTTTTAGATTGAAATTCCTAATAATAATAAAAAGCTATGTTAATTGTATTTGTTGAGATGTTTCGCGATATTAGTTTTAATGAAGTGGACATTGGTATTTATTTACGATGCAGTCATCTACCCAATTGTCTATCTTTTAGGAATGACTCACTATTATCTTTTTTATGATATTTGTTTTGCGACTGCCGATCAAGAGATACTGGGTCATTCCCCGGGTTGGGTCAAAAGTGTTATATAATTTTTCTGGTGCTCCGTGCTAGTTAGGTAGTGGAAGTCTTAACCCCGTTCCTAGCAGAGCAAGTAAAGCCTGTAGTTCAGCGGCTGATCTCTCCCCGGTCGTGTCGGATAGCCGTCCCATCGGATTGTGAGAGTGAGGGACAGAGTGTGCACCTGTGTTTGCGCACACACTTGTGCACATATATATGTCCTGCGTAGTTGCTTGGTCTCTGTGGAGACTGGTCGCTGTGGCCGCAATTGGCTTGAAGTACATCATTGTCTCTATGAAACTACCTTTTCCTTCTGAGTAGAAGGCAGTCTCGTAGATATGATGTACTCCTAGCTTCACCTTATACTCAGAAGGAAAAGGTACAAATTTGTCTGCAATAATGATGAATATTTTGATGAGTTAGAAGATACCCTTAATTTTTTTTTTAAAGACACCGCCTTCTTGAGAAACAAGTCCTGTGTAGCGAGGGTCTTGATAAACATATAAGAAACGGACAAAAAGAACACCCAGACTCTGAACAACAATTTGTGGATCACACAAAGTGTTATCCCATATGAGATTTGAACCCACATCACTCGGCTAAGTGGCGACCGCTTTAACCATTGGGCCAACCATTTATACCTTAAATTAAAATGAAACACAAATACAAGATAATTCCTTTATTCACAGCCTAAAATAAATGAATAATACGTATGATACTTTATGTAAAAATAAATAAATATTAATATTACATTTAATTTAATGTTCTTATTTTCTATGTAATTATTAAGTTCCATTACACGTAGATTTATATAAAGTCAGATATTTATAAAACTAGGTAAACACTTGCAAATTTGTTGATAAGGTTTTTAAAATTATTTCAAGTGCACTGATTTAATACAAATTGCATTAAATCCGTATGGTGAGGGTCGACATGGGACCGGCTGTTGTGAAGAACCGCGGCGGAGGTCTATGTCCAGCAGTGGACGTATTTTGGCTGAGATGATGATGATGAAATATAAAATTTAACACGATAGTTTTGTCTAAAGAATTTCGTTATAGTTTAATACTTGGGTTGTGTTGTGGAGATCTGATGACTGCCATCAGATCTCGCTCCACGTAAACGAATTCCAGCTGTAAGAGTTAAAGTAGACTCCAACTTAGTTAAGGAACAGAAACCCCATGATATTGCAGATTTCTTAACATTTGCTGACAGTAATAATACGCATGTATCTCAAATATACAGGTTTCCGTTTTAAAGAAAATAAATAGAAGAATTATTAGCGGGCATTTGTTTAATGGGTAATGGTAGGATGTGAAACTTTGAAATAATGTTCACTATCTCGGTAGCGCATTGGCAGCGTATGCGACTGCTGTGCATCAGGTTTCAGGTTCGATTCCCGGCTCTGGTATAATGTTTATATAGCATGCAACTATTTATTTCGGAGTTTGAGTGTTTTCTATGTATAATATGCATGTATTTACAAAAAAAGTTTATGTAATATTAGTTGTTTGGTATCCATAGTAGTGCTACTTAGTTTGGGACTAAATGGCGTGTGTCACATGTCCAAAATATTATAAAGAAAATATTATTATTATAAATGTCGGTAGAACTTAAAATGTGGTCTGTTTTTAATAGTATGTTTTAAAAATTTAATAACATTTTCGTAAAAATGAGTACATTAAGATACGAGAAGACAGGAAACCTGACGATACGTGTCTGACGTTCATGGACGGCTGTTTTACAGTGAAAACTTCTATAGCCACGTTAGATGTCCTTTGGTAGGGGAAAAACCTATGGGTTCATTTCAGCAACATGCTAATGTTAACGCATATATTAACAGTTATGAGTATAGGCTATTGCGCGTGCGCAGCGGCCTGTGTAGGCGTATACGTATGGGTTGTATATACCCGATTGTAGCTTGTTTGGATAAGCAGAGTTTGTTGTTTTCCAGATTTATGTTAATTATTTGAATTAAAAAATTGAAATTTCAAAACACAGTTTTAAATTTTCACTTCTGTCCGCAGCCTCATGACTGTCTCCATGTTTATGCTTTATTTTTTTATCAGTATAATATTATAAAAAGGCATATCAATTTTACATAAAAGGTTGAATACGAACTATAGAGTTAACCATGCGCTTGCGCATACATGAGTTACAGCAGAAAATTCCAAATTGTAAAATATTTAATCGCGTAACATGTAATGATGCTTAATAAAGTTAAAATTAAATTACTTTATATTATATAAATATATAAATTAAAAATTAATTCTTACTAATAGTTATTACTAAACTAATATCAGTCGATCTATAAACAACTAATAACTACTAACTAACTAAATGCAGCATGTCATGGCGTCATTCAGAGGGATTTAAATTAATAAATATATTATTATAACTTTAAAATAGAAATAAGCATATTATAGACATTTTAATCTATCTAATTATTATTATTACATTTTAATTGTATTTCAAGTTAGAGGACTCGAATTTTACGACATACGGTTAACTATCGTAATAGAAATTCCACTAAACTAATCCAATCTACACTAAATCTCACAAATATGCCATAAAAAAGTAATTTCACAGTCAAATAGTAAAGTAACTCATGCTAGAAATTTAAGATTCTATTTATGGTCATAATACGATATTATCTCACTGTCAATGTTGGATGGCTAGTGTTTTAGTGTGAGATAACTGTGGTGACGGATTAAGAATACAGCCCTCATGTCACTACCCCTATACTTCCCATGGGTGTCATAAGACGAGACTAAGGGAACAAAATACACAAACCATCACTGTATAAAGATATACTTGATACAAACCCTTTTTTTATCGTGTGGAAACCTCTACAGGTCGTCACCCCACCGGAATTAGTAGCGAGGTGGTGTGTCGGAATCGGATCGATTAAAAAACTTGACACAAACTCTATACCAACCCGTCTGGTCAGTGTGGTATAGTAGGCCAAAACCTCCTTGCTAAAGAGAGGCCTATGTCCAGCAGTGGGCTGTTAAAGGCTGTTGATGATGATGACGAGACTACCTTTTCTAACATCTGTGGAATTGAAAGTAGATCGGAACTGAATTTTGATCTTTAGAATAGAACGGAGGCCACATCCAGTTTGAGTTGACCTGCTTTTGCTAATCTATACCAATATTATAAAGCTGAAGACTTTGTTTTCGTGTTTGTTTGCTTGATTGTTTGATCACACGTGCTAATCTCAGGAGCTACTGGATCGATATGAAAATTTCTTTCAGTATTAGATAGATTATTTATCGACAAAGGTTTTATACCATCACGCTGTGACCAGTAGGAGCCGAGTATCAATAAAAACTGTTGCAAATTTAGAGAATAATATTTTTTTTTGCGGTGTGACTTGTTCTTCTTTAGAAATTCTAAAAAACAGTCCATGCAGCATATACCTTTCTTTTAAAGTGTTTGACATGACTCACTATAACTTTTTTCATGTCTAATAAGTTTGATCACGCTGTATAAGAATACAGCGTGATCAAACAGCGCTACATGCTACGGACAGCTACGGACAATAGGAAACGTAGACGAGGTTACGTGGGAATTCCCCCGTTTAATCCGCAACAATGATGTAAATAAAATGTTGGTGTTTAAGAACCTATGCCCACCACCCCTCTTCGGAGACAGAACGTGAGTAAAATTATGTAGGTATGCATGTACTTATGGTCTCTAAAACTGATGAACTAATAATAGAAAAATATTTGTTATAAAAATAGTAAGTTTGGTAGAACTCGTTAATTATGTAATACCATTTTAGTAGATTCTTTTGTCGTGTTTTATCAGCAGTATGAATGTGAGAATACAAAACAAAACAAAATTTTTTGAAATGTGCAACTACCCTCAGAAAGTTCAAAATCATTTTTGCCATTAACCCACTTATCTAGACTGTAACTTCATCCCTAAGAGAAATACATATACAATACGTTGTAAATACATTATTTAGGGTACTGACAATTGCTTACGTTATCTTAATCCTAGTTAAGTGCCCTCCAAATCTTGCATTCCTTACCTTCTAGTTTTTTTTATTTTATAATGATTCCAGTCTGCTAAACTAGTTCCAGTTCTAGGCACAAAATATCTTCTTTGATATTGCTCCGGCTCAAAAAAGAGGTAAGAACCTCTCGATGTGTGGACAGTGTGAAGTTTTCTTGCCATGTCTTGACGTGGCGCCACAAACCCTTTCGGTGGCAACACAACCGCAGGAATAGGACCTTCAACTCCACTTGGCACTTCTAGATCTTTCTCCGTGTCTATGACATGGAAATCTGCTAAATTAGGATTGTCTATTGGTTCGTTGGCTATGGGTTGTGTAATTTTTTCTGGTTTGACTGTTGTAGCTGTTTCAGTGTTGTCGAAAGATTTTTTGTTATTTTCCCTATTATATATAGCTGGGATGTTTCTGTCTGTGTATTGAACATATTTATTTAATTCAACTGTATATGGTGTATCCATTCTGGTAGTGGATAAAGGAAGTCGGGTTCTCTCAACGTTGTTTAATGTAAAAGTATCGAAATTTCTATTGTATTTTCTTTCGTTTCCGTATGGGTTACCATTGAAATGATCTAGCGTTTTGTTTTTGCCTATAATTATATCAAAATTATCACTTTGTTGCAATAGGTGTTCAACTCTGTAACGATTAGAGGTGTCTGAAGTAGCATTCTTAACTGCAGGTGAACTAGTGTCTTGGTTACGTTGCGATGCAAGTTCAGTTGCATCTGTTGCGTTACGATTGACATTGTCTGACGTAAGATTTACAGTTTTTTTCATAGCTGTTAATGAACTAGAGTTACCGTTGAGATGTGAACCGTACATATTTGCGTTATGGTCAATGCTGTCTAGCGTTTCAACAGTAGTTGCCTTTTCAACTACAAACGTTTCAGAGTTGCCATGGTATTGTGAACCTTGTTCACTTGTGTTATGACTTAAACTGTCTAGCGTTACGTTAACAGTTGTACTTTTATTGGTTTTTTGTACATTTGGAGTAGAAGTCTCTGTATTTTCAATATATTTTTCAATTTCTTCACTGTCTTGTTCTCTTTGAGTTAAGTTGTCGTACAGAGGGTCTTCGAGGGGAATGCCTTCTGGTATATCTTCATATGTGAAGTCATTTGTGATGAGTATTTCATCACCATCAAGTGATCTCGCTTTGGTGAAGAGATTGTCCGATGATGTGTATTGGGGTAGGTCGTGGGAGATACGCGGTGGGCAATCTTCTGGTATTGTGTACAGCTGGGGATCGAAAAATATCTCGTTTTGAAACAGTACAACAATATTATTAGGTTTTAGAACAATATTGAT
This sequence comes from Hypercompe scribonia, assembly GCA_949316085.1. Taxonomy (NCBI): domain Eukaryota; kingdom Metazoa; phylum Arthropoda; class Insecta; order Lepidoptera; family Erebidae; genus Hypercompe; species Hypercompe scribonia. The sequence goes on along the minus strand of OX438982.1, from coordinate 19,215,047 downwards.
AAATGTTGGTTAGTGTGAACCAATTGTAACTCCAAATGCGGGTGACGATTGAGTTGATGTTAAAAAAACTCGAACTAGGCCCTCACATACATATCTGTGAACATTCAACTAGCATCCTTGTCCAATATAAAATAAAGTTACCTGTGTGTCGTTGTGTTGTGGTGCATAGTAGTCCTGCACGCGCACGTAGGCCGGGCGGGTGTGCGCGCGCGGGCCTACGGCGTGCACAGCGTAGCACTGGTGCCCGCCCGTGCACGTGCCCGCGTAGCCGTCCCGCGTGCCCAGGTACAACGTAGCGCGGGTGTTCGTAGGTGTTAGTTCTATGCGGCGCAGGACTAAGAAAAATTTTGTCAACGTTAGGTCGGGTCATGTATGTTTAAGCACTAGTTTTCCCGTGGCTTCACTCAGTTAATAGTATTTTATCCCTCAAGATGTTAACCCTATGCCCATGCCTATATCCTTGACATTCAGACACCACATTTATTGTGACCGAAGAAACACAATTTGTTTTTATACTTAAAAACTAAACAATTTGGTGATGCCTGATACGGAACTTTTAGAATCTACTAGAGTTCGTGAAGAACCTGAAGTCAGTGGAACATCCAAAATATATAAAGTAAGTACAACTGAAAACATGAAGTAGGTAAATAATGTATATTTTAATCAAGCGATCGGAACTAGAATACTGCTACCTATATGCTATTATTAAGAAATAAGGGCGGAAGAGGATAAGCAGGAGTCATAAACATTTTGAAGTGCTAGTAAGTACTTAACCGTAAGGTAACTTACGACTGCTCGGCTTATAAAGCTGCGAGTACAGCAGTTGCGCGTCAACCCCGTAGCCGCCGGGCAGCGACACCTCCAGCAGCGCCATCTCCGGGAACTTGTCGCTCCACACCACACACACCTGACAACCAACTAATGTTTTATATTAGTGTCTCTATTCAACCTATCGCCGTCCACTGCTGAACGAAGGCCTTTTTTTTTAACCTGTGGAAACACACTCGGGCCGTCACCAGACCGGGGTTTACGGCGGGGTGGTGTGTCGGAATCGGACCGACTAAAACCACACGGTGTGCCACTCTGCGCCTGAGATAGGAGGGATCCAGGAACAGCTGTTATTACGACATCCAGGAACGAAGGTCTCCCCTAACGCCAACCATCCCGGTCCTGGGCAATTTACATCCATCTGCTTCCAGCCACCTTCTCTAAGTCGTCGGTCCATCGCGCCGCGGGTGGCTTACACTACGTTTGCCCAATCGTGGTATCCACTCTAGTATACTTCGGCTTCAGCGACCATCGGTTCGTCTGGAGACATGGCCGGCCCACTTCCATTTCAGCATACTGATTCTCTGTGCGACGTCAGTTATTGGTGTCTACAAAGACCAAATGTTGACTTTGGTCTTTCGAGCCGACCGAAATAGTAACATGTCTTTTTTGCATAAACCCTTCGAGTCTGCGCTTAAACAATTCATTTTGCCGACTCCAACTGATTTGGTTTAGACACTACGACTTGATGATGCAGTCAGAATTTGGGCAACATTTTTATTGAATGCAAAACTTCTATAGGAGCGTTGAACACTTTTTGGATGAACAAAATAATAGAAATCGCGTCATAATCACCAAATGTCTTCAATAAGTTAATTGTATACTGTGGTTATCACACAAAACACGCTATACATGGCGCTTTTTGTATGGACGCTAGGCTGAGGTGTGTGTGCCTGCAGCTCAATGTATGCAATGTGGGGTGTTACGGTCTCGAAGGGGTCAAAAGCTTTGTAGCGGACGAGGTAGCTAATACAGCAATAGCTACATAGAAATACAGTTTTGAGTTTTCACTTCTGTCGGCTCCTCATGACTGGCTGAAGTTTGTTCAGGTCACATCACACCAATAGTCTGCTGGACATAGGCCTCTAGGTAGCTTACGTATCATATGGTCCGGGTCCCTCGCCAGAGTGGGGTACCAGAGGCCGGCCGTCGGGGCGGTCGCCACATACTCCTGACTCCTGTACCCCAAGGAGCAGGAGATCCGAAGGGATTTTCCGCCTCGTCAACAAAAAATAAAGGTAGCTCACGACGGTCAGACGGGTTGATATAGAAGATGTTCAAAGTTTCTATTCTCTTTATAGTGGTGTTGTCCAGCATATTTAGATCCCTTGGTCAGTTTATACGACTCCTACAGCATGAAATGACGTGGAGACACTCCTTAATCTTAATTTTTCACTACACGTATGGTTATTTAGGTCTGTAGGTTAGTTGAGATCATTCAGATCATCATCATCATCAGCTTTCATAAGCCCACTTTTGGACATAATATATTACTTTAGGGCAACTGACACACAACGCCATCTAGTTTCAAACTAAGCAGAGCTTGTACTATGATGTTGACTGATAGAATACTTATGGACTAACATCAGACAAGATTAACATCGAAACTCCGAAACAAATATTTGCAGACCATAAAAAAATTTGGTGCGACCCGGGAATCGAACCCAAGACGTTTTGGCCTATTATACCTATTATCTAGATCGTTTCATTATTTTTATTAAAAAATTTAAATAAAATGGATCCAGACCTCAATGACCGCAGCACAGAAACAGGCCGTATTGTTCACGTCGCAGTCGTAAGGCCCATCAGTGTGAACAGCCACTTGGACTGACAGTAGCTTCTGGGGCTCCTTCTCCTCGGTAGACAGCGTGTGATAGGAACGCGTGGCCTGGACTAGGGCACATCCCTTGCCTGTAGTATACCATACTTATTAGATATGGATTTGAAATTCCTACTTATTCTTTACAGGATTTGGAGATAATTTGATGGTGGACGCTTTAAAATATAGCTCGACTTCTATGACAGTTGTCACTCGCTAGTGACAGCTGTCATAGACGTCAAATGACACTTCATTTTAGAACTTACAAAGTACATGTCTGTTTTATATTTTTATATATTACTAGCTGTACCCTACGTATGTTGCTACGCCATGAACTAAAAGAAATTTGAAGGAAAGCCAAAAAACAAATATTCACACCAACTCGGAAACCTTCGTGGACTCATGCACAGCAACTTTGCTAAAGACAAGCACATGATCAACTGCATAGTTAACGATTCTATAAAGGACATACAGACAGACCGACAGACAAACATTCATTTGTATATACATAGATTGCGATAAAACTGATACGTAAAGAATAAAAATTTAGGTTATAGAAATTTGTAGCCATCTGTCACAGAGATCAAACCATATTTTAAGGACTATGGTTCATGATTCGTATAGATTGGGACTCTTTATGGTATAAGGGGCATACAAGTTGGCGGGTCACTTGGTGGCAAGTGACTACCGCCGTCCATGGACATCTACAACTTACCTACTTTTTCCTAAATTTTGGGTAAGGGTGGACGTTGGAGTCTGGTAACCAGGAGCCTCGTTGAAAAATAACGAAAAATGTTTTTATCTTCGTAATTTTTTTTTAAGGCTATTCTATTAGTCTGGACGATTTCGACCTATTTGTGATAAGACGTGGTTCTCATACGAACACAGCTGGTAATAATTGTCTGGTGACGTCATCTTGACTTCATCACCAGATAGCTGGTTAGTAGTAATCTTTTGTATTTTTCCAGGTTATCAGAAAAGCGTATTTTTGTTACATTTTCGATTATATAATTGTTGATTAATATGTAGTACTATTACCTACGTATAGTTGACGTGTTCAGTGTTATTTCTATTAGAATAGGTGGAAATATACCTTTATTTTTAATTTTATAGTAAGTTATTACTTTGTTAGACTTAAAGAGAATGTCTAAATTTTAAATAAATAATACTTCAAGTTAAATTACCTTGGACGTTGACACTGAGTCGCTCTGCAGGCAGAAGGCTCACCATCTCAGGTATTCTGGTTCCCGGTAGCAGGGTCAGGGTCTGTGCGCGATCACCAGATCGGATTGTCACGTTCAAGTGGGTAGTCGGGCTGCCAGACGACCACGCCGTTAAGGCTTCTAGGGCTACTAAAGTGTCCTGTGAAGGCGTTACATTTATCAGTGTATAAATTGGGAAATCCATGTCTTTTCATCTTACTCTGGAGATGGAAATTTGCCCACTTTTGTCTACACTTCTACCCTTTTACACCTTTTTTTTGTGCGGTAATCCCCACGGATACCACCGAAAGGTGGTTATGTCGGACTCGAACCGACCAAAAACCGCACGCCGTCTTAGGTACCAGTAGCCAAGGAACCAGGTGCACCCTAGTAAGGAAATCCCTGGAACCGCGACGTACCCCGGGCCACCTATAGCTTGTAGATGCCCCCCCCTCCTGTGTGAACTCCATATTCCCTTGTCTTCCTGCCGCCAAAAAGGCGAGCGTGGTTCATAGCACACGCATCGCCACCCCGGCCTGCTTCTGCTAGGGACCCTTACACACCTGGAATATTTCTTGTTTGAGTTTCTGTAAGTTTGATTCATTTGTCCTAGATAGGAATCGAAACCACGAGCATTGGTTCGAGAGTTAGTATCATAACCAATATAATCTTTAAAATATAGCTCGATCTCTATGATAGATAGCTACGAAACTGACGAAGTAATGTTGAACACGCAATTTTATTGTATATCACATATATTTTAATTGATTACGTGTAAGTTGTATCACAAATGAAGTGCAACAGGTAATAAATAAAAAAATCAAACTTTTTTTTTTCTGTGTGAAAATCCCCCCGGATACCACCTACTGGTGGTTATGTCGGACACGAACCGACCAAAAACCGCACGCCGTCTCAGATACCAGTAGTCGGGGAATCTAGAAAGGAAATCCCTGGATCCCCGACGTATCTTGGGACATCCATCTACGGCTTGCAGATGACCCCTTTTCTGCCCCAAAGGAGCGTGTGCTCCGTAGCACCTCCCGTTCCTATCCTGGCCTGCTTCTGTTAGGTAACGGACGGAAAAATTCATACCTAAAATGTGTCTCGTAAAATCTAAAATGACGCTAGTGACGGACATAGAGACGAAGCTATATTTTAAGGATTTTACACCAACAGGCTGGTGTGTTCTGATTGTTTTAAAAATTTATTATAGCAGTCAATTTAATTTCCACAGTTCAAGCTCTGCTTAGTTTGGAATTGGACGCGAGACGGCTGGAATATTATGATTTGAAATGAATGAAGAGTGACCTGCGTGGACACGAACCCGCCGCCGGCGGAGCGGTGCGAGGCGAGCCAGGCCAGCGCGGGCGTGATGTGGTCCGCCCCCCCCCAGCCGCGCGGAGCCGCCCGCAGCGCCAGCGCGGCGTACGACGTGGCCTCGATGGACGACGCCAGGCTGTCTGCGTACACAGCACTCACATCTTACTGTTGCTCTAACGTTGCTGCTAAACTAAATACTTGTGTAAAAAACCACCCCCTCAAGCTGTCACCCCACCGGGACTTAGATCGGGGTGGTGCGTAAGAATCGAACTGACTAAAACCACACAGCATACCACTAAATGAGCAAACTACACAACAACAGTGCTGCAAAGGGACGGTAAACGGTACACACACCCTACACCGACCCGTTTGGCCAGCGTGGTGTAGTCGACCGAAACCTTCGTCCTAAGGACCTATGTCTAACAGTGAATTATTGTAGACTATTGATGTAACATAGAGATAATACAATGCTTGTGTTACTAGTGAATTCATGTCAGTAAAGAAGGGAGTGAGACTCGAACCTATTATGTTAAGTTTCAAATCTAATTCAATACAAACCATAAAGAATATAAAAGTTAATCGAATGTTTCTAGATCTCTAAATATATTTTTTATACATTTTTTTTAAAGACAATAGCCGCACTAAAAATACGAGTAAATCCTGTGCCGCGGGAGACTTCACAAACATACAAGAAACGAACATAAAGAACACCCAGACTCAGAACAACAATTTGCGCATCTCATAAAGTGTTGTCCCTTGTGGGTTTGAACCCACAACTCTCAGCGCAGTAGAGAGCGGCGTGGCGACCGCTTTGACCACTAGGCCAACCGTGCAGTTAACAATAAAAACACATCTTTAAACAACATTTTTAATATAATGTTTGAAAAATTAGAACTGAAAGGGACCTAATAAGATATTTTTTGCTACAAAATGTGCCTTAATAAGACTTTTAAAGTAAGCATTAAAAACAAATTTCATTTTAAAATCTGTTTGAGAATGTATCTTTCGTGTGCATTAGCTGAATATTTTTGCTTTTTTAATACAGCAACAATAAATAGTAGAAATTCTATTTAGTAGTTTAATGTTGCCAACGAAAAAAATATATGGTAGTTGCGGCCAAATCAACAAATCAAAGTTCTAGTAATAAATACATACATTGTAGTTTTCATTTGTATAACTAGCCAGCTGTACTCTGGCACGTCTGCTGTGACATAGGCCGTGATACGAATCACGCTCGTGTCCGTGCGTGAACGTGCGGTTCGATTCGTGCTTTTCACGCTCACCGTTAGCGTCGTGGATGCTATGACGTCACCTGTGACGTCACTACCCAGTGCTTACAGTACTGACAAGTCGGATCGTTAGCACCGAGAGACGTTATTTTGCGCCATTTATTTGAATTGACACTCCTCGATTGCGGAACATGTTTGAAATACAAGCATTTTACCATCTTCATAGTCTACACCACATACTCCACTCATGTTTATGTCAAAAAATACTCTGTTAGGTTATGTTCAACTTTCTGAATTCTTAAGCATACAGTAATTACAAAAAAATATAAAAAACTAATCTAGGAAACGTGTACCTCGTGTCAAAAGTTGAGCTGATCAACTTAAAAATATGAAACAATGAACTCACTAGCTTCCCACCAGACGTACGTTCCACTTCTCCTGGCCACCTTCAGCAGTTCCAAAACATGCTTGACTCCTTCACTTTGCTCCAAATTACTTCTCATCAAGTTCACATTATTGGTCTTCCTTAAATCCTCTTCGTACTTCTCTATCTTCATAAACGCGTAGGCCAATAGAGCGTGGGCATAGATCCTGGTGGGGGACGGGGATTTGAGTGCGGGGAGGGCACGGAGACAGGAGAGAGTGTTACGGATGACGCGATACGAGACAGGGGTGGTGTTGTCGATCAGAGCGGTTATGACGTAGGCTGTAAGAGCTACGCTTGCGATTTCACCATCTTCGTTTAGTCCTCCCTGTAATACAGAAAAAGTTACATCACCTTTAGTCGATGATACTTGAACCTAGACATAGAAATTGTGGATTTTTTTTTTGGAAATGGGAATCGAATGCCCGACTTCCAGCTTAGTAGTCAAGGTTACTAGCCACTAGACATCGATTTCCACTCAGGAGGGGTCATTTGCAATGGGTAGGTAGATGACGTGAGGTATGTGGGGTTTCAAGGGGTTGGAAGGTTCTAGGGTGCACCTGGTTCCCCGGCTACTAGTACCTAAGACGGAGTGCGGTTTTTGATCGCTTCGAGTCTGATATGACCACCAGTAGGCGGTATCCGAGGAGATTATCGAACAAAACGTTACTAATCACTAGAAGACTGAGCCTGGTTTATCTTTCGAGAATATGTGTTTGTTGTTTTGAATTTTCGTGTGTGTGTGTAGGTGTGTGTGTGTGTGTGTGTGTGTGTGTGTGTACGTACGTGCGTGTATGTATGTATGTATGTACTACCAGGTATATAAACATGTATATAGATTAATTTCAGTCTGTACAATCGAAATGGTTTCCTCTTAAATTTGAATTTACAACGTATGTATGTATCATTTTGTTTTTTTTTTAAGTTTTCTTTAAATTGTTGTTTTTTTAGCAATTCAACAAGATCTTATAATCTGAATCAGGATTTATCACAGACCTGATCGTTAATGAGTTCAGTCAGATTGCATCTTACCCTGAGTTCTCTGTGAAACACTTGTCCTTCGTTCCTGAAGCAGCCGTTCTCCATCTGCTGGCTGAGCAGCCACCTCTCAGCGCGGATGAGTGCCGGAGGAGTTTGCACGTTGGGCCATAGTAACTGAAAGTTTTTAAATAGGTTAAAATATTTGTATACTTAAATTTAATGGCAACTAAAGTGGGCTACTAATAAACTGCCCAGGTGGCGTAGCGGTAGTGAATGTGACTGCTGTGCTTGAGGTCTCGGGTTCGATCCCGGGTCGGACCAATGTTTGCATGATCTGCAAATCTTTAATTCGAAGTTTGGGTGTTTTCTTTGTATAATATGTATGTATTTACAAAAAAAAGTATATGAGCATTCTATCAGTCGGTCTAGTTATCATAGCACAAGCTCTGCTTAGTCTGAAACTAGATGACGTTGTGTGTCAAATGTCCGAAATATTTATTTATGTATTAATTTTAGTCCAGTCATTTGGTAATTTTACCTGGAAAGCTTTCCGGGAGTTTTGAAAATTCGTTATTTTATGGATTTCGGTATGCTCTTTTCGAACTTCAACTTTGCCACTTCGTATCTCCGCCGCTCGCGCCGCCATATTGAAAAAATGGCGCCTAAAAACAGTTTTTTTGAAATATCTCCTTTCCGGCGCATTTTACGAGAAAAATATTTATGTACAAAATTAAAGTAGAAAAAATTGCCTACAATTTATATATTAATAATGTTTTTCATAAAATCAATAGTTTCTGGCGTACGAGCGCCGCAAAGTACATTTTAATAAACATTTTAAAAAAAAACTTATTTCCACACCACCTGGAGGTAGAGTAAGCGGCACGTGTTTTTTATTGTGGTTTCCCCTGTAGTAGTTGCGCTTTTACTGTTTTTATGTGGGGACGGTAATCACCTTCAATTTTGTCCATCAATTTGTCCAAGGAAAACTGACACTCATCGGAATTCTGCTCAAGATAAGAATAAATGAATTGCATCGCTGTATCTATCTCAGTGGCATACGGACCTTTTTTTTTATATCATCAGCAGGTGGTGCTTGATACAATGTTTTCATGCAGGAATTGTGGTACTGTGCATTAGCTGCGACCAAATCATTCACATGCTCAAGACGCTCAACAATTGCTCGACCCCAATCATTATTACGATTTTTAGCTAGATTTGAAATACTGTCTTTCATTGACAATTTCCGCATACTGTACACCATATTACGCTTGCACAGAAGCGTCTGTTTTTGTTTTGCTATAAATTCTGCTGTTATCTCATTTGTACATAACAATGATCTTTAAAAGAGAATGTTGAGTGCGAGGATCGCAATTGTGGCTGAGGTTTCGTGGCATCACTCCCTCTACGCAATGATGCAGCGATTAATTTCTCATTATTGTACCGTTTTCGACACACATCGATTTTAGTCCCGCCAAAAGTTTAACTTTATAATCATTTCTTTTAACACTTGACTTACGAAAAGTCTCCAATCCTTTTTCTTTCTTCAACTTCAATTATTTCATTTTCTAACAATGAATTGTCACAAATAAAACAATTTTCTGTATTAGAAGCCTTATACCTGCTTCTTCGATATCGGCGGCAGTAATAGAATATTTTAGAAAAATATACGAAAAACACGTGGTGGCGCAGATGAATAATACTTTGTAACGCTCGTACGCCAAAAACTATTGAATTTATGAAAAACATTATTAATATATAAATTGTAGGAAATTTTTCTACTTTAATTTTGTACATAAATATTTTTCTCGTAAAATGTGCTGGAAAGGAGATATTTCAAAAAAACTGTTTTCAACCAACTCAACCATTTTTCAATATGGCGGCGCGAGCGGCGGAGATACGAGGTGGCAAAGTTGAAATTTGAAAAGAGCATACCGGAATCCATAAAATAACCAATTTTCAAAACTCCCGGAAAACTTTCCAGGTAACTCCCTTTTTTTTGACCAAATGACTGGACTATTTAATTGCAACTCAAGTAGTCTTAGAAAATATGATATGTGTCAAAGTGATGACCAAAACCTAAATCATGTTTTATCTGTTATATTAATTTGTAATGAAAATGTAGATTTTGTGTATTTATATATATTTATTTCATCATCATCATCATCATCATCTCAGCCAAAATACGTCCACTGCTGGACATAGGCCTCCCCCAAGGTTCTCCACAACAGCCGGTCCCGTGCCGCCCGCAGCTTCCCGCGATCTTCACCAGGTCGTATATTTATTTACTTGTATTGTATTCAATAATTCTTTTGTTATTTATTTTTATCTAAATCATTACAATTATTTTACAATTTCAATTGATTTTTTTTTCTATTCTATTCTCACACCTAATCTGCTCATGAATCGTTCTTTTTACAGTCCATTTTTTCCATCCAGAGGTTGCCTGGAAGAAATTATTTTGAGCGATAAGGCTGCCATTAGTACATGGTCACCCAACTGATATACACATATAATCTGTAAATATTTTGGTAGGGCCGGCTCGACCGGGGCATTACTACCCTCCCACAGAAGACCAACCTAAAGCGACAACATCCGTGTTGTCGTCTTTCGTTGGTGAGTGTGAAATCGGAGGCCCATTGATGCAGGGGTGACAGTTATCGTGGTAACTGTGTAAGCCTTACACTGTCACGATGACTGTCATGCCTTTTACGTCCCCAAGCGAGGTGTGAAAAAGCATCTCACAAGGTCGCCATAGTGTGGGTCACTACACTGCATTGTGTACATTTGCAATGAGTATGGTGACCACAACTCTTGGATTCTATTCATGCTTTCCATCAGGCAGAGTAGAGTCGCTTTGGCAGGCTCTTAAGATAGAAAAAATGTATTCTGTTCTATTCTGTTCTACTCTACTTGCTAAGGTACTTTACCATCAATATATTTATACATTACAGTAGGTAGTAGGGCCACGCTACTTTCAGCTCGAACGGGCTAGCTCGACCGGGGCTGTACTACCCTCTCATAGAAGACCAACTTGAGCTGACAGCATTCATACTGTTGTTTCGTTGGTGAGTGCGAGACCGGATTCCCAAAGATGCAGTTATCGTGGTATGTGTGTGAGCAGTAGAAGAGTGAGTAAGAGTGCTCGTGGTGTCATGGTGGATTGAATTTCCTAAAGAACAGCAATGTCTACATAACTCACACACAGACGTCTGATCCTAAACTAGTACCATAGTAACGAGAGTGTTAATAAATATATTTATGTATTTCTAAACACATATATATTGTACATAAGTTACACCCAAACAGAGAACAAATCATCATGTTCATCATACAATTACTGGTTCTGGGTGGGAATGGAACTCACGACGTCTAGCTTCGCAGTCAGGGTTACTAACCAAAAGACCAATATGCCCGTCAAGACGCGTAGTGAAACATATTTTCACTAGATGGCGCTTCTTCAAATTACCTGTTTCTGAATCCTGATATACAAGTTTATAACGATGATTAGAGTACAAAGTTAGTTTATATCTTGTAAGGGTCGCTATAATAGAAATATATAAAAACGACTGAGACCTGGTGTGCTTTCCTCAAATGTTTGACGGCGAACGCGGTGAGCCACGTCGATGACGTCACGTCGGACGGCCCGAACGCGCTGAACCCGCCCGACGGGTGCACGTACTGGAGCTGGCGGGTGAACCCTACAACATCACATATTATACACATATTATTTTTATACTATAGTAGGCAAACAAATACAGGGATAACCTGATAGAAGGAGACTAGCGCCACCTTTTGAATTCCAGCCCGCTAGGAATAGACTTCCTCCCATTTCTCTCGTACACTCTTACTCAATTGATGATAAGCCGTAGCGTGGGTCGCCATACTGCACTGTTGTCATTCACAGTGAGTGCGGCGACTACCGTTCTTGGATTCTATTCATGCTTTCCATCAGGCAGAATAGAGTCACTTTGGTAGGTTTCACTTGGAAAAAAAAAGCAATGATATGACACCTCTTTTTGTATCAAAAATACAACTTTCGTGAACTCTTGCACTGGGAATATATCCTGTGACATGAGGAACCCCACAGGTAAATACAAAACGAAGGCAAAGAACACCAAGATTCAGAACAAGAATGTAAAAATCGAATCCACAACACTTAGCGCAGCGGCCATCTGTGGAGTACGTGCGTACCTCTAGCGACATGTTCCCTGGCGATGAGAGCGGCTATGGAGGTGGGTTCCAGCTGGTTCAGAGCCAGCAGGTTGGTGGCCAGCTGAGCCATGTTCTGTTCCCCACAGCCGCGGGGGATCGTCACTAGAGAGTCCGCGTCCTAGAAACAGTACTGTGTAGCTAAATAAGGTAAAGGATTATGGTGTTCGCTCCACTATCAAATGAGACCGGAAGCCCATTGATGCAGGGGTGACAGCTATCGTGGTAACTGTGTAAGCCTTACACTGTCAGGATGACTGTCATGCTTTTTACGTTCTCAAGCGGAGCATGAATAAGCATCTCACTAGGCCGCCATAGTGTGTCTCACCACACTACATTGTCAGCATTTATAATGAATATGGTGACCACAACTCTTGGATTTTATTCCTGCTTTCCATCAGGCAGAGTAGAGTCGCTTTGGGAGGCTTTTAATATAGAAAAAAAAAATGTATTGTAACTTTGTCATCGGTCATATTAGCATACAAATCATTTATTAATAGTAAAAATAAGAGCAGCTTACAATACTTGGATATGATTACATTTGATATCTCACGTCAATTCCAAAGGTCAGTTACACAGGTCTGTTACGCTCTTCCGTTTCCTTTTTACTAAACCACTCCCACAGATTAAAGGAAGTCGTGAAGAAAGGTATTCCATATAAAGATGCAATTAAATAATAGTAAATTAATTGAATTCGCTCAGTTAAAGCCTGGAACTCATTACCAGTGCACGTGTTTCCCTCCCACTACGATCCCGGGTCCTTTAAGCGGGGTGTGAAAAAGCATCTCATTAGGCCGCCACAGCGTGGGTCGCTATATTACACTGTCGTCATTCGCGGTGAGTTTAGCGACCACCGCTCTTGAATTCTATTTATGCTTTCCAGCAGGCAGAATAGAGTCACTTTGGTAGGTTGTAAATAAAAAAAAAGTATACTTAATGATAATTATGTGAAATATCACCGCAGTCATAAGTGCGGTGATGGAATTAAAAATGTGATGTGTCGCCACCACATTGCATCCTGTGGGTGTCGTAAGAGGCGACTAAGGGAACAAACAACGTATTGTGACACAAATATACAAAGAGAAAGAAAACTTGAAACAAATTCTATACCAATCCGTCTGTCTATAGTAGGCCAAAACTTAATTTCTAAGGAGGGGACTAATTTCCAGCAGTAGACTACCCAGTGTGTATATAACAGTACTCACAGCTATTAAAGGCCCAGTCATGTCCCCTGCGGCCCACAGGGTTAGAGTCTCGGTGCCAGGTACGGCCTGCACTCGAGGCCACGTCCACTCTATTTGTGACATTGAGGGCCCACTGTTGAACTTGTACTCCTTTTGATCTTCATTATCTGCAGTGGTATAAAAAAAAAACTTATTCTGTATAAATATCTAGGCCGCTATGACCTGGGTCGCCATACTATCTTGTCTGTATTCGCAATGAGTATGGCGACCACCACTCTTGGATTCTATTCATGTTTTCCATCAGGCAAAGTAGAGTTACTTTGGTATTCTCTTGGCTTCGCTTTCAATTAGGTGTGATTCTTGTATGGCAATTTCTGAACTTGTGGTGACTTCCACATATAGCAGAAACAAAGAAAATAAAACAAACATACTACAGCGCCATCTATTGAAGATACACTGAACTATGGAGTAACTAACTCTGTAATAGAAATTCTCGTACCAATTTGAATATAAATTACTGCCCAAAATCACTCGTTGTGTGGAAGATTCTCCTTTTGTGTAGGACGGACAAGACGTGTGAGGTACGTCAGGGAGGACTCTAGAAGGCGCTAATGCGTTCCTGGAGCTCCGCCCGACTGCCGAGATAGGCCGCCGCGGGGTTTAGTGGATAGACCGGTTTGCCGGGAGTCCCACACACGCCCTTCGTCCCTCCGGAGGGTATGGTGCGAAAAGCATTCCCCGCGTAAAAAAAAAGCTCCTCTACAAACTAAATATTATATTGAATTATAGTAGAGATTTAATATTTACAAAAATTATAACAACTACAGATGAACATGAGTAACACGAGCTTAAATATTGGGTCACATTTAAAACACACGAATAAGAAGTGGTTTTTAGACCTACTGTTCACTATACAATTGGATGGTATACTGTAAGGCCGAACACCACCTTTTTTGATGTTAATTTAAGGTACAAAACCAGGTAGAGAGAGGAAACTAGAATCAGGAGTGATCTAAGTTCCAGATACAGAAGCTGCAGTAGTAGTTGGTAAATGCTCCCTGTCATTTGCTTTCAGACGCCATTAGAATACAACTTTTGGCAGGGCAGAAGCAGTTGTAATTTATAGTATCACTGTATTGGCTATATGTGGGTCATATACAAGAACTTTCATATACACCGCAACCAACAATGAAGTACAGCGCCATCTACCGAAGACACACTGAACTACAGAGTAACGAATTATGGAGTATCTACTAATCCTGTATCGCGATATAAATACTCTCGCGCCAATTAGCATACATACAACTTCTCAACATCAATTTTTGCAGTCTCCCGCGACATAGGATTTATTCCTAGTGCGAGCGTTGTCTTTTTTAAATGAAAAAAAAAATTGGCCCTTTGTGTTGGAGGGACATGATACCCCGTCCCACATAAGCGTCCATATTATAAGAATATTCAGGCTTACAAAACTTACCATCTCCACATAGTAGTATCGACTTTTGGTCTTGCACAGGCACCCCTTCTGGGTCTATGATCATCTTGATAATCACCTCGTCACTGTAATCATGAATTGATCGTATACCATAACAAGGCTGTCGGTACACTCGAAGCTTCTAATAATTTCCATCTTATTTTTGAGTTATTAATATCAGAACTTTCCGTTGGGTTACAAATTAATAATGCATAATTGAGGGTAATTAAATAATTGAGGGTGGGTTACCACTCTCATTCATCCCGTGGGTGAAAGAAAACTTGAAACAAACCCTTTTTTTTAACGTGTGGAAGCCCCCTCGGGCCGTCACCCCACCGGGGTTTACGGCGGGGTGGTGTGCCGGAATCAGACCGACTAAAACCACACGGTGTGCCACTCTGCGCCTGACATAGGAGGGATCCGGGAACAGCTGTTATTACGACATCCAGATCGCTTGAAACGAACTCTATATCAACCTGGCCAGGGTGGTACAGTAGGCCAAGACCTCCTCTATAAGGAGAGGCTTATGTCCAGCAGTGGACTGTTAGAGGCTGATGATGAGTATCAAAATTAGATATTTTTGATAAGATAACGCGAATGATATTCGTAAAAGCATTTAGAATGCATTGAGATATGTATTACACAAAGATTTTTCAATTCATATTTTTAGGTTATAGGACCCTTCTAAACGTTTTCCAGTTCCAGGTCAAACTAAGGACCTTACAAGGCAACCTGACATCTAATTTACATGTTAGGTACGCTTCATCACTATGAAAACTTCTTCTAAAGTCCAGTAACGCTATCACTTCCATAGTTTATTCTTAGCAAACTAGATAAAAATTGTAGTCCAGAAATGGCTGGACTCAAAGATTATTCCAGAAGGTATTTACCTAACGGAAGCAGTGGTGGTGACATTGGGACAGCTTCCATTGCTAGCAGTCTTAGCCCTGAGGCTAAGGCGGGCGGGGCTGGCGACCCTGGCCGTGATGGTCACCCTCCTGGCGATGGAAGATCTGGCTGCGATGCACGCCGTCTCTACCGAGTCTGATGTAGCTTCGATGTGAGGGTCGGTAAGGACTTGGATTTGGACCTGAGGAAGAAAGGTACGAGTATATCACAATGTCATGAATACTGACTAATCTGCTGATGAAGTGGTTAGAGGTCCTCTGACTGGTCTGAGTGTAATAGGTATGCATTTAGAAATATATCTCATACTCATCACACAATTATTTACCCTGGGTGGGAATCGAACCCATGAACTGTTTTCATTAGTCAATCTTGTAATACTGTAGAGTCACAATAGTCCAAATGTGAGTTGTAACATCAAAAAAACTATATCGACAGGACGACATTAAATAAGAGTACACCACCGAATGCAAGAATTGAGATTCAGTCTTCAGTCGAGTACTTCTTCCGAGTACCTAGTGTGAGTTTATTTGACATTAACTTGATCGCCACAATAATTGTGTGCGATGTTGTTATAGGCCCGCACTGAACTCTTCGTCGAATGCAGTCACCGTCAAGAGCGAGTTGATGTAAAATGCTCACACTAGGGCTAGTGGTGTTTGATTGGTGACTTACACTGAGCGGCTCATACAGGTAGTTGAAGATCCTGTAGCGAATGATGGCGGAGTCACCTCGACGTAGACGCTTCGGTCCATCTGCGTGGATGAAGAATTCCCGGAACACCTGGATAGGGACTTATATAGTTAATACTAGATTCATAGTGCGGTGTTCCTTGCGTTAGTAGAGGTTCTGTTAATAATTTTGTTTAAGAATAACAAGTTGTGTATCACACAAAGTGTCGCCGTGAAATCGAACCCACAATATTTAGCGCAGTAGGAAGTGATGAAGTAACAGTTTAAACGACAACGTCATTCGCGCAGTCAAACCTGACATCGCACCCACCATCCGACTGTCAAACCTAACACCGCGTGCGTTCATTGGTCAAATTAAATACACTAGGTAGTAGAGCCACGCTGATTTCAGCACGAGCGGGCCGGCTCGACCGGGGCAGTACTACCCTCCCACAGAAGACCAACCTAAAGCGACAGCATCCGTGCTGTCGTGTTTCGTTGGTGAGTGCGAGACCGGAGGCCCATTGATGCAGGGGTGACAGTTATCGTGGTAACTGTGTAAGTCTTACACTGTCACGATGACTGTTATGTCTTTTACGTCCCCAAGCGGGGTGTGAAAAAGCATCTCACAAGGCCGCCATAGTGTGGGTCACCATACTGCATGTCTGCATTTGCAATGAGTATGGTGACCACAACTCTTGGATTCTATTCATGCTTTCCATCAGGTAGAGTAGAGTCACTTTGGCAGGCTCTTAATATAGAAAAAAAAACACGCTCTTTTGTAACTTCCTGTTGCACACATCCATTCCTTTCCACAAAATGACACTTACAGGTTACTTAAAAATATTATTTAACTCACTTGCAACACAGCAGGGGGTGACACAGCGACGCCATTCTTTGACACACACGTGACCCCGGCTTCGAACCTCGTGATGGAGTCAGGCGCGCGCGCAGTAATGACGCCCGTGCCGTTGGCGCCTATTGGCATCACACGCCACAGCCAAGCCTGAAGAACGAGCGCCATTTCAAAATTAAGGGAGTTTAGTTTGATTTTTTGATGGTATATATTTTGTCAGTGGCTCTGTTCTCTAGAGGCGGTGATGTGAAGGTTAAGGGTAAACCAAGGCTAAAGAAAAGAATATTGTCCAAAATTTAGTTTTGGATTAGTATTTAAAAGAGTAATAAAAAAAGTCATTTTTTTATTTATTATATTACTAACTCCACTTGTATTTCTATGAATCATAAATGTTATTTTTCTTATTTCTATTTATTCTTTAATAATAATAATAACAAATCCATTTGTTCTTTCTCACAAAACTTTCTTATGTTAGCTATAAAATGCCACTACAACCACTATATTCTGTTTACAACGTGTATTGTTCATAACTTTGTGTACAATTTTGGACGTGATAACGTAACAACGAACATGTTAATGCAATTTTAACTATACATTCACTACCGCACGTGCTCTCTAGTCGACGTGTGACACCTAACTGAGTTTGATGTGTTGATACCGCTACGTACTTGTAGCTTTAAAACTACAAGTACAAATTGTACTGGCATCGTTGGACTTATTTGTTATTAACTGTTAAATACGTGAGTATACCTCCTTCCTATGTTTGGGGTATGACTGTGGTAGGTCAAAACCTTTCTAAGGAGTTCAGCAATAGAACTTGGAGTAAATGTCAGTGTCACCTTTGACACTGACATAGCGGCGAGAGCGATCGTCAGAGTAATAAAGATATTTCTTTGTCACGCTGTTATTTTCTCGTCGGGAGTAAATGATACATAAATTATCTCTTCTCGCTGTTTCGGTGGCCTGCGAAGTGTAATAATACCAATGTATCGTAATTGGTGACTGTGTGTGAGGTGGTTACCGGAAGTTTAGACGGCTAGAGTGAGATCGAGTTCAGGAAAGTCACCCCGGCTCAGTTGTCGTACTCACCACATTACATACATTCAAATAGCCACTTTACAAACGTCGGTCTACGATGGATGACCAGGTGAGTATATCATGTCGTACACAATCTAAGTCTTTCAGCACAGCGTCTGGTAGCGAAACGTTTAATATACAAATGAACTGATAGAGACTGATGATGATGCTGAGTATACCTCTGAGAAGTCACTCCTAGGTGCGGGTTCGTCGCCTAGCAAGGCGGCGGGGGGCTGCGCCTCGCAACGTTTGGTGGCGGTTCGGGGCGCTTCACCCCCCAACACTCGTACTCCAGCTGAGGCGAGCCAGTACTCTGTCAGTTCCATGCTTGTGGTTGGCATGTCTGGTGTGTCGGAATCTACAATTGCATAAATAGAGGAAAATTAAATGTGTGTAACTTAAAATAAAATTTACCTAATAACTCTCTTCATGGCAATTTGATAGTTTGACAATCCATGCATATGTAAGCAATGGAAAATATGAGTTAGTAGTGAAGTTCTCTAAGCGATGCACGATTATTTACGAGCACTCGAGTTTCGGCCATGTTTGGCAGAAACCGAAACCAAGGCCGAAACTACATTTTTAAGTGGAAACAGGCCGAAACCGAAACTTTCGGTCGGTCATTGGTAAACAATTAAACTCTGAATAGAACTTAATAGACAAGACTAGTGACCTGGACCAGCTCCGCACGGGTGTAATGTAGATACTAATGAAGCTTGAGTATGATATTCATATATTTTACATATAACACTTTCTCTTGAATCACTCTCTTTTAGTGAAAACGCAATAAAATCCATTGCGTACTTTGAAATATCTAAACGTACAAGTTAAAAGCAATGTCATTTCATACTAGTATGGAAAGAGAGTAGAGAGAGAGAGAGATCGTCAAAAGCGGCTGCGCTCCGATTGGCATACTACAAGTAGCCTGAGGCCGGCCTGTTTAATAAAAACATCATATACTCTTGTGCCTATGATGGCGTTCGTACCCACGAAGTTGGATACCTGAAAGTATTTTCATCTCATCATGTTTACATGTGTAAATTTGACTGCACTTATGGCGTAATAGGCTAGATGACACCTTAGTCAAATTAGTTACTTTTTATCATCTGTCAAAACGACAATTTTGTATGAAAAATGTACTAAGTACTCAATTGTGACGTCACTGTTTTAGACTACTCAATTGAACAACTTCACTGTATATTTGATTGCAATTCGTAATAATAATAAAAAGCTATGTTAATTGTATTTTTCGAGATGTTTCGCGATATTAGTTTTAATGAAGTGGACATTGGTATTTATTTACGATGCAGTCATCTACCCAATTATTTAAGCGAGCATCTTACGGTCACTCGTTTTTTACTGCACTGAGTGTAGGTTCAAATCCCACATGAGACAACACTTTGTATGATACACAATAGGGTCCTATTTAAACATAAAAAAAATATGTATGGTTTGTCAAACGATAAAACAATTTAGCCTCAGATTTGGCCGAGAAAGATAAAATAACTTACTAAGAAAACATTCTCCAGCTGCGTCATACTCAGTCAGGTTCCTATGACTGTCGATGAGGCGCCTCAGGTTGTTCATGAGCAGCTCCCGGGTGGAGGGCGGCGGCTGCAGCCATTTGGCCGCCGCGTCCAGAGCTGACAGTGCACAGAGAGCAGGTCCTGGAGTCGACACTTGCAGAGACACCCACGAGCCTGGCTGGGACTGACGGCTCAGCCAGTTGGCTTCCACCTGGCGGTTTATACATTATGCTGTACAGTTAACTCCCACAAACGATAAATTGGAACTGAATTCTTGTCATGAGAATTGACTTTCAGGTAACTGGGGTTGTCTTGTCTCTTTCCTTTCAAGTAATTAAATGTTATGACGGATGAGTCTCCTGGGATTATAGAGTGTCCGTTTATGGTAGTTTAACTATCACAGCAGAAGAAAGAAAAGCCGTATTATGAGGAAATTTTCCTATCCGCTTTTGGCCACGGTGGCCAGTCTCAACAGACATCAGACAACTATCCAGGAGATATTATAGTGTACAAGTGTGTGTACACAGGTACACTCTCTATTTCCTCACTCTCACAATTCGACACGACCGTGGAGAGATCAGACGCATGACCAACGGCTTTACATGTTTACCGAGGCCTGTATAAGTATTTCAGTAACCAGAAAAACTCAAAAACACTTATTGACGCGACCCGGGAATCGAACCCGAGACACAGGTGCACTCTCTGTTCCCTCACTCTCACATTCCGTTGGGATGGCTATCCGGTACGAGCTGGGAGAGATCACAGCTTGCCATTAGTTTAACATAAAAAACTACATGAATTTCAACGCATGATCACATAGCCTTATCAGTAATATCCAGTTTTTGAGTGGTTGACAAAATGGCAACCGCATCTCTGACTAAACAAACAACAATTTACGAGTTGCCCTTGATAAACATATTGTCAATGAAATGATGCACAAACCCCCTTATTGGGCAATTTTGATATTTATAACTTACCTTATTAGCAAAACACTCCTCCATCTCAAAATGCTTAGTGGCACTGACTAGTTCCCCATTATAATAGAAATAAGCAATGAGATGAGAATCTGGACACATCTGATGAGAAACCTTAATAGGCAGCATGATCTTCAATTTCCTATCCAGCAGAGCGTCTGACGTCACGGCCGTGACGTTATCTATGACGTCACTATGACCCACGCTTGGTTCGTTCGTGTAGTGTTGAGATTGTGTTGTCTTTAATCTTAATTCAGGCATGAGTTGCTCCTGGTATGTTCTGGAATTTCTAAGAATATCGTGGTATTTCTTAGCCTGATTCGCCGTCAGTGATACTGGTGATAGGTTGACACGACCAGGTCGGTGATACTCTTGACTGGTGGTTACGGTTGACTGAGTACTGAAGACACGGCTTGACGGTGACTGACGTTTTATCTCCTCAAAGGTCGGACCTATGTAAGAGTCAGTTATATCAGAAACTTTTGGCTCACTTTTGTATGTTTGGTTGCTCAGAATAGGATCCAAATCTGATTTTGTTTGGCCATAAGCGGTTTTACTGTTGTCTCTCGGGTTGACGATGTTATCGATGTCTATGGCGTTTGGATCATGCTCCGACCTGGGTAAGACTCCGAAGGATCTCTTTGATCTGTACGCTGGCGTGTCTACGTCATCGGCGTTGGCTATGTTGTCCTTCTGTGCTGTGACGTCACGGTCGTACGAGTAATAGTTGTCGTTACATTTGTAGTTGCGTGACGCCGTGTGTATTTGGTCGGAGTTGGATGTGGGACATTGTGTGGTCGCGCCCCAACGGTAGATGATACCGCCTCGGGTTATTACCTGTTAAATAAATTGTATTTTTTGTTAGAAATGGATTTGTGGCAAGGGAATAAAGTAAATACAGGCTGGCTGTGGCGATGCCATGATTTCACGGATAACTGATGTTAAGCTATTTTTTTTGTTGTTCTCGTGGTGAAGGAACTTGATCACCACACTTGAGATTTGTGTGTTCTCTTATCATTAAGTTCATAATAATAGGACCTTCGATAAGTTCTCACTGTTTCTTAAACGAGTTACTTCGTGCATGAAATTTCGTACGGTAACGCATCAGCTAAGTAGTATTATATTTAATCGTTTCAGAATGGTAGACATACGCTCCAGAACCAAACGGTTCGGCTCTTCCTTCCTGTGCAAATCAGTTAAAGCTTGGAACCCAGTACCAGCGCACGTGTTTCCCTCGCACCGCGATCTCTAGGCTACCATAGCGTGGGACGCCATACTGCACTGTCTTCATTCGCAATGAGTATGGCGACCACCGTTCTTGGATTCTATTCTCTTTTCTGCCTGATGGAAAGCATGAATAGAATCCAAGAGCGGTGGCCTCCATACTCATTGTGAATACCGACAGTGTAACATGGCGACTCACGCTATGGCGGCCTAATGAGATGCTTTTTCACGCCCCGCTTAAAGGGCCCGAGATCGTAGTGGGAGGGAAACACGTGCGCCGGTAATGAATTCCAGGCTTTAACCGTTCTGTACAGGCAGGATGAGCCAAACCGATTAGTTCGGGAGCGTATGTCTACCATTCTGAAACGGTGATTTCCAAGACCAGCACGAGTTGTCCTATAGAGGAACGGAGAGGATGGGAGCAGTTGGAAGAGCTCATCAGAACACTCTTCATGATAAAGACGATAGAGGGCTGCCAGAGAGGCGACATCTCTTCGCAACTGAAGAGACTCAAGGGATTCAGTGACTTTCTGGTTATTGATAATTCGGATTGTTCGCCGCTGTAACCGATCTAAAGTGTCCAGGAAATACTGCGCGGATCTATCGTAAAGATGAGAACAGTACTCCAGGCAAGAGCGTACCTGGGTCTTATAAGTTTATTAATATTAAAATGAAACTGTTCCGTGGATAAGTTAAGTGTAGAATCGATTGCGTATTGTGCAGGTTAGTAAGCCTGCCCTATTTAGTAGTATAGTGTGCAGTATGAATGGTATCCGTATGGTTACCGGGATAAGAATATCGAGTGTCGCCACTCCTGTTTGTTTCGTGCGTGACGCAATACTGCAGCGTAGTACAGAAGGGTAAACCTTCGTTTCTAAAGAGAGGCCTATGTCTAGTAGTGGAATATTAAAGGCTGTCCTTTTGATGATATAACGAATGATACACTGCATAAATGGGACAGGGGCTTAAGTAGGCGCCTCGGTGCTTTCCACTGCACCAACGTCGCGGATCCGATTCAGACAAGGAAGAACATCTCAGATTGTCGCGCCGAGTCTCGGTGTTCCTCGGGTCCGTTTCTTATAAGGTTCTAAAGTTGCCATCGGCACAGGCGGGAGTCTAGATAGAACAAAGAAGGAGGCGTTCGTACCACGAAGTGCACGGTGAGCGGGCGCGCGGCGCGGGCGGTGACGTAGAGCGGCACGAGCGTGCGCGCGCTGCGGCCCTCCGCGCGCAGCGGGCCCAGCGCCGCCTGCACGCGCCCGCCGCGCACGCGCACGCGCAGCTCTGCACGCGCACCCTCCGCCCCCTCCGCCGCGCCCTCCTTCGCCAGCTGCGCCTGCGCACCCCAAACGCAAATTACGTTTCTTAGCCAATTAGGTCATGCGTTATTACGTTGACGGTGACTACCGGAGCCTAGGGATGACGATCTGAGATCGATTAATCGAAGAATCGATTTTGTAGATCAAAAAAATCGATTTTTTAAATCGATATCCCTCTAAAATCGAGATTCGATTTTTCATATATCTAGAGATTCAATATTAAGCACTGGGAACTACAAACTATATATATTTTATTTCACTTATTTATGTAAGTAACTGAAATAAGTTTTTTTTAATACCTGTTACTTTGATTTTGTAGTAAAAACTCTTTAATTAATAAATGGGTTTGTATTTGTATTGAAAACATATGACTAAATAAACAAATCGGAAAAGATCGATTTTTACAAAATCGATTATTTTTACCTTGCTTTTTTTATGTATCGATTTATTAGACTTCGAATCGAATCGATTTAAAAATCGATTCTTTTTTGGAAAGAATCACCATCCCTACCGGAGCCTGTGTGTATGAACGCGTTAGTGTAATCTTTAGTAATTAATTAGTTGCCTACGTACTTCTCTTATCGTTTGCCTACAAACAAAGAAATTTGTTTCCTAAAAAAGGACAAGACGAATTACACCGATCGCAGCGTTAGTAGCTTTTTTCTACCTGGAATTTATAAAAAAGTGCTTCGGTCTGCACGGCGGGGAACATGAGCCTCGCCACCCCGCCGCCGTCCGTCTCGCCCTCGGCGCAGTCGGCGAGCGGAGCCGGCTCGCTCTCTCCGTCGGCGCGATGTCGGCACACGCGCAGCACCTCACCCGCAGCCGGCTTGTCGTCCCAACGAGTCGCTTTCACCTGGACGCACGATATCGTTAATAAAAATGTACTTTATTTATGTATTTATACTTAATACACATGTTGTACAAAGGCGGACTCAATGCCATGGGGCATTCTCTCCCAGTTAACCTTCAGGTGATGTAGAAACATGATGCGGTAGGTGCAAAGGTAAAATAATAAAGTTGACAAACATTACCAATAAAATATTATTTTACATAAACAGTACATAAACATACATGTATATGAAATTAATACAATCTAATATATAAAATTCTCGTGTCACAGTTTTCGTTGCCATACTCCTCCGAAACGGTTTGACCGATTTTGTTGAAATTTTTTGTGCTTATCCGGTATCTATGAGAATCGGCCAACATCTATTTTTCATCCCCCTAAATGTTAGGCGTAGTACAACCCTAAATTTTTTTTCTTAATTTTTAGACAAAATTTTTAATTTCTATTTTTTTATGATACAACATATAAAAATACATACAATCCTCAATTTTCACCCTTCTACGATCAACCCTTATTTTTTAATAGCCATTTTAGACATTTAATCATTTTTCCTCTCCGGTCGAAAACTGATCAATCGCCATTTTCATATGGCAAAACAACGTTTGCCGGGTCAGCTAGTATTCTATATAAATGTAAACACTAACTCGGGTACTCGTTAAGACGATTCCACCAAATAAGTAGATCACGTACTTTCACCTTAAATGTGTGGCAATTTGTGGACATCCTGATATCGGCGGGCAGTGAATTCCACAGAAGAACTGACTGTACAAATAAGATTTCCACCCTAAAAACGCTACAATACCTATCATCATCAATTATCGTGGTTAGTGTCTGAGCCTTAGGCTACCATGACTGTCACGCTTTTTACGTCCCCAAGTAAAGCGTGAAAAAGCATCTTACTAGGCCGTCATGGTGTGGGTCACCATACTGCATTGTCTGCATTCACAATGAGTATGGTGACCACAACTCTTGGATTCTATTCATAGTTTCCACCAGCTGCATAGGAACACCTGTAGCAATCGTTCCGAGGAGTCGAAGTCCTAAATTCGATAATAGTCTTTCTACAGAACTTCTATGTTGCCTAGTACTTGGGTTGTGGAGGTCTTCAAGTAAAAAATCGAAGTTCAGTTCTTCGACCTATTTGAGAAAAAGACTGAGGAAGGATTCTCTTGTAATTAATAAATGTCGGTTTTTAATTATTAGTCAGGCAGGAGTTGCTAGCCTTCAAAATGAAACTTGCAGTACAGTTCATCCGATATTTTCCGTTTTTATATCAAAAAAAATACGACAAACTTTTTTAATATGTACAATATTATAATATCTACTACCGAA
The DNA here is from genome assembly GCA_949316085.1 of Hypercompe scribonia. Classification (NCBI taxonomy): domain Eukaryota; kingdom Metazoa; phylum Arthropoda; class Insecta; order Lepidoptera; family Erebidae; genus Hypercompe; species Hypercompe scribonia. Next base: position 19,189,645 of record OX438982.1, on the reverse strand, counting down.
TGGTGTTCGGGACTGTTACTCCATAATTAAAATAAAAAATAAATAAATAAATATTTCAGACATTTGACACACAACGTCATCTAGTTTCAAACTAAGCAGAGCTTGTGCTATGATAACTAGACTGACTGATAGAATACTTATATCCTTTTTTTTTGTAAATACATACATAATATACATAGAAAACACTTCGAAACAAATATTTGCAGATCATACAAACATTTGTTCCGACCCGGGAATCGAACCCGAGACCTCAAGCACAGCAGTCGCAATCACTACCACTGCGCTACCGAGGCAGTTAAGGTACATAATACAGGTTTTTATAAAACCTCTCTAGGATCTAAACCTACCTGAAATGAATTCTGTGTTATCTTTTATTTTAATATGTACGAGTACTACAATTACTTGAAGAAAGTTAAAAATATATTATTATTTTATACACTTTGATATAAAATAAAAAAAACAGTAGCAGTCGTGGGACTGCCGATAGAAGTGAAAACGGAACTATTAAGTTGAGAGTAATTAAAACTATATGCAAAAATTATATGAAATTGTTTATGTTTCATATATAGCTATATATAATATATAATATCATATATAATATATAATAATAATAAATTTCATATATAATATATAATATCATATTCTCCATAGCTATAGATATACTATTATCATTAGCATGTCGGTGACGCGAACCGAGGATTTTACCCTCTACCAAAACGCTCAACGCGCCTAAAGAAGTTTTCACTTCAAAAATATATATTACGTATAACTGATGTAAATAAATAAATATTTCAGACATTTGACACACAATGTCATCTAGCACCAAAATAAGCAGAGCTTGTACTATGGATACTAGACCATGGATATTAATATGATGGAAACATTTGGTTCCTCCCCGGGAATTGAACCCGAGACGCACAGCAGTCGCGTACGCTACCTACACCACCGAGACAATTAGTAAATATACATATGAATTAAACATCATTTTTAATTTTTACTTGCATTTTTGCTAATAGTTGCAGGCATTTTCGAAATATTTTTAACATTGAACTTACCTTCAACTTATAAGGCAGCCCGCGTGATATAACAGCTCGGTGCTTGGTGAGGAACTCCAGGGTTATGGGTTTGTCCACCACTTGTGACACCACTGTGGTGTTCTGCCATATTCTAGTGCCTTCCTCCTGAAACAACATATATTTATTCACTTAGGAATAATCTCCGTCTGCATATTAAGTGCTAACAACATAATTGGGATAAAAATTGAAAGAAATTCCTTAAGATTTTATTTTATTCGTTTATATGCGTATTTATTCTTTATCAAACACATTAAACAAATAACTATATAAAACACAAGGAAATGTATACAAAGGCGAGCTTAACCCAAAACTGAACTTTCTGCTAGCAAATCTTGAGTGCATAGACGATACCTGAGAAACGTAAATTGATCATGACTTGGGAGTCGGTGGGAAAACGTGTTGAATAAAAAAAATATACATTAAAACATGTTGTACATGTTAACACACTTGTGGAGGGAAAGAGTGTCATGTCCCTCCAACACAAAGAGAGGATCCTCTAACCAGGCGAGGTAATTACGCCTGGCCGACCACGGCAGGTAATTGCAACGAGAATTTCTATTTCGCGATACAGGGTTAGTAGTTGCTTCGTAGTTCATTATACTCCGTAGTTCGATGTAACTTCGTTAGATGGCGCTGTTGTATATTTTTGTTTGTGCTGTATGTGGAAGTCGCCACACACTCATTCAATATTTCAACATAAGCTACTGCCCGCGGCGTATTACCTGAAATGAGAAGTCAGCGACGAGAACCTCAGGGGGGTTCTGTGAGTGCAGCCCTACTCGTTTAGCGGCCACGGCGTGTCTGTGGCACGCTTTCGGAGCCCTCAGCTGCACCGCTGTCCTGACGCCCGCACCTCCACCTCCTGCTCCGCGGAGACGGATGACCAGCATGCCTTCCACTGCTTCTGACCATGGATATCTGACGAATATTTTTACACAAGTATAATTTGTATTAATTATAATAAATATAAAAAACAAGAAAGCAGATTAATGTATGCGACCCCGTTTGGATTTGGTCTAACTGTTTTTAGTTACATTTGAGGCTTAGATTAGTCATGATTTTTGTAATTTCGCGGAAGGAGGCGGCGGAGAGGGCCCGGGAGGACGACCTCCACTCGGACCTAAATCGCCGCCGCCGAACCGGGCGGCGGAGGCGCGCATACCAGCGCCTCATGTCGCCTTGAGTGTGGCCGCGGATGAGCAGGACGGGTTTTCCCCTCCATCCGCTGTAGTGGCCAGCCGCGAGGAGGCGACGTGCGCGTGTGACGTACGTCGCCTAAATAGAGAGTTTATCCGCAGATGGTACCCGCGGTAGCGGGCAGGCGCTAGGAGGGATCTGGATGTCATAATAACAGCTGTTCCCGGATCCCTCCTATGTCAGGCGCAGAGTGGTACACCGTGTGGTTTTAGTCGGTCCAATTCCGACACACCACCCCGCCGTAAACCCCGGTGGGGTGAGAGCCCGGGGGGTTTCCACATGTTAAAAAAAAGTCATGATTTTTGTAGAAGATTTATTTAATTGGTGATGTTTAGTGTCATAGGTGATAATAATAATGAGGCTCGACTAACACCTTAAGAAGTTCACGTTAGAGGGTTCGATCAAGGACTGATACAAAATCCGGATGGCTTAATAACAGCACTGCCCAGATCCCTTTCCTTCCATGCCACGCGCAGTGTCACACCGTTTGGTTTTTGTCGGTGCGACTCCGCTGTAAGCCCTGGTGGGGTAATGGCACGTGGGGGTTACGACCAAACGTTAAAAAAAAGGACTGGTGCACAAGGCAGTCCTTCTTGACACGGCACCCATAGTGAGGAGGTTCATATCTTTGGAGTCCTAGCCACCAGTCCTTTTTTTTTACTGTGCGGAAATACCCATGGATACCACCGAAAGCTGGTTATGTTGGACTCGAACCGACCAAAAACGGCGCGCATGAGCTGGGAATTCTGATGTTTGATTGCTCAGTTTTAGGATTCCGACAAAACTCGCGCGATTCCTTGCGCCACTGATAAAGAGCCACAAGGGCTCTCGCCTCCAGAGGTGTCTTGGTCCCTGTGCTCGAAGTTGGTATTCTCATATTTTTATATTTTTAAATATTTTTCTTTTTCTTTTTAATGTATTTAAAAATGTAATCAATGTGGTAAAATAAAGGCAATAATAATAATGTTATTGTATTTTAACCGTACCCTAAGGAATTTATTATATGACAATAGTTTGTTATATTAGGTATTGTTGATTTATATTGATTAATTGTAAAATGCTATACCAGTAGCGCCATCTATTGGTAATTATGTGCAACTTAAGTAACTCACTTGACGTTTGTTATTCGCCCTGTTTTTTTTTTTTTTGTCGGGGTGGAAAATCCCTTCGGACCTCCGGCTTCTCGGGAAGCAGGAGCCAGGAGTATGTGGTGTTTCCACTAAAAACCACCCCGGCGGCCGATCTCAGGCGTCCTTCTCTGAACGGGACCCAGACCATATTATTTCAGGTCCCCTCCAAAATTGACGCCGCGCCTAGTCAGACCCTATCCTGGGGAGGCCACAAAGGCTTCCCCACCTATCAATTCGGTTTTTATAATTTGTTGCGGCCCGATCGCATTTTTGCGACTAGGCCGCAACAAATCACTCATTTAGTAAAATAATACTAAATGAGTGATTTGTTGCGGCTCAAACTAGGATTATGATGATATTGAATAGATAGGTGGACAGGAGTGCACAGTGGGCAGTATAGAGTGATGGTAATTGCGTCGGAGAGGAGTTTTCAGATCCTGATATCTTACCTGACGCACACGGTCCAAACAAGTCTCTCGCTGGTTTTCAGTACTTTCGGCGCATGGCGGACGCTGAGCTGGAATGGTGGAAGCTCGTAGTGACCCACCCAGAAGACCGCAGACCCCTGAAATAAGTACACCAAGACTTCTTTTTTGTGTATTTTTTTATATTTTAATTTTGAACCGAACTGAAAAAAATGTGATAGTAAAACCGTAAGTGGAAAAAGTGCGTGGAATAAATCTGTGGAATAAATCTGTGGAAAAAAGTGCGTGGAATAAAACCGTTAAATGAGACGTGCGCAGGCGCGAAAGCGCGTCATGTGTGCTATTTTATTATTTTAAGGAATTTATTATTTTATTTCCTAAAATACTGAATTTCCTAAATACTTTCTTGTACTTAAATAAAAACTAATCAGCAAAATTTAAGAGAAAAATCAAGAAAACCTACATAAAATTGAGCACGATTTTTTTTGCAAATTGTGTCGATTCCACATTATCCGAAGGAACTTCGTTCCTACCTGGTGTCCCACGACACCACTCATTTTTTTTTTTAAATTTCTCTTTGAAATCAGGCTTAGGGTATGTGTTATTTTTGCAGAGGCTAGATGCGACAAGCCGAGGATCGAACCAAGTAGCTTACAATTGGAGAGGCCTATGTCCAGCAGTTGACTATCATAAGCTAACAAAGAACAGAGGAAGACAGAGAACAAAACTATTTCATCAGTCATAAATAATGTACGAAAATAATACAACTAAAATCTAAAAACATATTACAGCGCCATCTAACGAAAACGCGTCGAACCACGGTGTAATGGTTTCTCACAATCTTGAACGTTCTAATTCTCTTTTAAAATCCCCTTTTTTCTTGTTTAGCATCTTTTTAGTGTAACTAGAAAAATGGAATAGTTTTATTACTTGTGTTGATTGACTTTTCCTATCAACATTTTTATTAATTACTCAATGTACCGTGTCATGTTTTGCAGTGGGACATTGTGGTTGCATCTATGAGAAATAAGAAAAAAAAAACAGTAGCAGTCGTGGGACTGCCGATAGAAGTGAAAACGGAACTATTAAGTTGAGAGTAATTAAAACTATATGCAAAAATTATATGAAATTTTTTATGTTTCATATATAGCTATATATAATATATAATATCATATATAATATATAATAATAATAAATTTCATATATAATATATAATATCATATTCTCCATAGCTATAGATATACTATTATCATTAGCATGTCGGTGACGCGAACCGAGGATTTTACCCTCTACCAAAACGCTCAACGCGCCTAAGAAGTTTTCACTTCAAAAAACTGACGCAAAAATTAGATAAAAACAACCTTAGGAGCGCGTTAATATGAGCTTAATTGGTGATCTGAATTTTCATACATAGTTTATCAAATTTCGACCTTAATCACAGTACCTGGGAACCGTCTTCCAGTTTGGCTCTGAGTGTCCACTTGCCAGAAGGTGCTAATGTATCCAACTGGTATTGAAGCTGCGCTAAGCCAAGCCGAGTACGTACTCGAAGCCACTGAGCTACACGACTTCCCTGCCATGCGCCTTGTGGACCTTCGAGCCACACTTCCTCTATCTGGAATAATAAAAGACTGTTCAAAAAGTGTTTCATAGGGCAGTTCCCTTGTTTAGCAGACCCCGTGAAATGAAGTGTGACAGAAGACTTGGTGACAGAGTCTTTTTTTTTGAGGGCCTGCCAAAGTGACTCTACTCTGCCTGATGGAAAGCATGAATAGAATCCAAAAGCTGTAGTCACCATAGTCATTGCGAATGCTGACAAAGTAGTATGGTGACCCACACTATGGCGATTAAGATGCTTTTTTACGCCTCACTTGGGGACGTAAAAGGCACGACAGTTATAGTAGCATTGTATTGCACACACTACGACAACTGTCACCCGTGCATCAATGGGTCTCCGGTCTTGTCAATTATTACGTATCCTGCATTGTCATTAACCTTCAATAGTCCACTATTGAGGACAGTCCCCTCCTTAAGAAGGAGGTTTTGGACTACTACAACACGCTGACCAGACGGGTTTTCTTTGTTTTAGCTTTCCTACAGGGTTTGTTGGTTTAGTCGACTCTTACGACACCCACGGGTCGGTTACTAGTGGTGACACTTTTTTTTTTATAACAACCTACCAAAGTGACTCTACTCTGCCTGATGGAAAGCATGAATAGAATCCAAGAGCGGTGGTCGCTGTACTCACTGTGAATGAAGACAGTGCAGTATGGCGACCCACGCTATGGCGGCCTAGTGAGATGCTTTTTCACGTCCCGCTTGAAGGACCCGGGATCGTAGTGGGAGGGAAACACTTTGTATTGTTAATCTGTAACCACACACCAATCTTTACAACACCGAAATACATTGCTCTATAGTGTTTACAGTCCTCTTACATTCCACCTAATTCCGTATTCAATAAATGTATACCAATATTCGTGAAGAGTTTGTTTATTTGAACTTGCAATCTTAGGAACCACTGATTTAAGTTGATCTCTTCAGCGTTGGAGAGCCCTTTTAGGGAAGAAGACTGTAGGCTATATAATATCACGCTACCTCTAATAGGACGCTAACCTCAATAAAAAATATTGCAAAAACGGTTTTTGTAACCCGCGGGGACTTTAGAAACATACAAGAAATGGACACAAAGAACATCCAAGTAGAACAATAATTTGTGGATCTCACAAAGTGTTGGTCCATGTGGGTTTGAACCCACAACACTCAGCGTAGTAGAGAGAGGCATCGCGAATGCTTAAACCACTAAGGCCATCCGTGCAGTCAAAAATTATCTCTTTGAAAGAGGAAGACAAATTTGCGTGGGTCAGGTAGTCAATTTATTGATCAAATAAATGCCGTAATTGGTTACTAGGTTATTGCTAACATATAAAATAAATCGTTTAATCACTTGCCTCGATGTGTTAAACTAAGATTAAATTAATCCATTGATCTGTTAACTTTATTGACGAGCTAGTCTAATTAAGTTAATTGAAGGTTGTTTAACAAACAAATGGATGAAATATCAGTTTATTTAATTGTTTTGTTTTAATAAACGATGCAGGGGTGACAGTTATCATGGTAAGTGTGTGAGCCTTGTACCACGACGACTTTTATGCCTTTTACGTCCCTAGCGGGGCGTGAAAAAGCATCTCACTAGGCCGCTCTAGTGTGGGTCACCATACTGCATTCCCTGCATTCGCAATGAGTAGAGCAGAGTAGAGTCACTTTGGCAGGATTTTAAATTAGAAAAAAAAATATTAAAAAAAATGTTTCACAGAAACTGGAAACTTCAGAGATGATATGTTCATGTATGATGTATTTGTTTTTTAAATGGCAACTATCGTACTAGTAATATTTCGTATGTACGTATTCCAAACATGCATGAAACGGACACAAAGAACACCCAGACTCAGAACTGTAATTTGTGGATCACATAGTGTTGTCCCATGAGGTGTTTGAACCCACGACACTCAGCGCAGTAGAAAGGTCTTATTCAGTAATAAGAAGCAGTGTCGTAACATACAATATTAAACATATAAATTTTATACATAATACATAATAAATAAATATATACAATTACAAACAAATGGTTTTGACCTATACAATTTTCATATATCCAGTATTTCTCTCATAATTAAGTTGAATCTAAAGACACCTACCAAGTCAAAACTCAGCCATTCTGACTACATAGCGTGTCAAACACATATACACTTCTTTTAGCGCACTTGGGTGAAAGTTGATATCATCAACTGCCTGTAACTCCTTAGACAGGAGACTTTGGTCTACCATACCATGCTGGTCAAACGTTGTTTCAAGTTTTCCCTCATTTTGCAGCGATGGTATTCCTGCAGAGTGTGCTCTTTAGTAGGCGTTTTCGACACCCTCGGAATGAATAGGAGATGGAGACACTCCAAATTCTTAACGCATCACCACTCGGATATTAATAAATAATAAATAAATCAATAAATAAATATTTCAGACATTTAACACCAACATCGTCTAGTTTCAAACTAAGCAGAGCTTGTGCTATGATAACTAGACTGACTGATAGAATACATATATACTTTTTTTTTGTAAATACATACATATTTTACAAAGAAAACACCCAAACTCCGAAACAAATATTTGTAGATCATACAAACATTTGGTCCGACCCGGGAATCGAACCCGAGACCTCAAGCATAGCAGTCGCATTCATTACCGTTGCACCACCGAGGCAGTTAAGGTTGAAATATCGGTCGCTAAGCACTACAATAAACCAATACCTATTATAATATGTGGATATTACCGTTATACATTTAACCTAGTAAAACTGTCTCGAGTGTAAAGATAATAAACTTAAGCAAATATTGATAAAGTATGAAAGTTTAAAATACTCCAAAATGTATTACTTTTTTAGCTCCTATTTGTGAAGAGAAAGCTTTTCGTTCATATGTATTTAAGAACTTGTATTTTCTGCGTTTTTGATTGTATCGAAATATTACTTTCTTTCTGATTTCTCGTGTCAATTGTACGTTTATGTTATATGTAGCCAAGAAGCTGACGTGACATCATCACGTCAACAGTATTGAACAGTCAACTTCTGGACATAAGCCCCTCTCTAGAAAGGAGGTTTTGGCCTACTGCACACTAGAATCCAGCCAATCAAAACTCATCCAGCCAGAAATTCACATTATACACTAATTTTAACGCAGTCGAGTAAAATAGGTTTTACCAATAGCCTAGAACTTCCTAGACAGGTGGTTTTAGTATACTATACCACACTGACCAGACAGGTTGGTATAAGGTTTCTTTCAAGTTTCTGGATGTCGTAATAACATCTGTTCCCGGATCCCTCTTATCTCAGCCGCAGAGTGGCACACCGTGTGGTTTTAGTCGGTCCGATGCCGACACACCACCCCGCCGTAAGCCCCGGTATGGTGACGGCCCGAGGGGGTATCCACACGTTAAAAAAATAAATAAAAAAAGGGTATGTTTCAAGTTTCTGGACGTCGTAATAACAGCTGTTTCCGGATCCCTCCTATCTCAGTGGCACACCGTGTGGTTTTAGTCGGTCCGATGCCGACACACCACCCCGCCGTAAACCCCGATTGGGTACGATAGTGATAAAAAATTACCTAACGTCGATTTTCAGTGAGGTCGTGGTATTACTGCGGTTGAATTTGTGGCGAACCACAGCTGTTCCACTCAAAGCATATATTGTATAACGAACTGACCCATCCAACTTCGTCTGCGTCTCCTTTTGGTCATGGCGGATGTCATACAGCGTGAACAAATTTATTGACCATAGGTTATGGTGAGCTGACCTTAGAAGATAGATATATGAACTTTTTCTTCAAACTTTTGCGAAACTTTAACCAAACAAACAGATAAAATTTGCAATTCTACAATATTAGTATAGATCACCACTCCGGCCTATTAATGACGTCTTAAACTGTAAATAATTATTTAATAATTGTAAATTTAGTAGGTCAAAATATTCCTTCTAAGATGAAACCTATGTCCACTAGTGGACAATTTAAAACTGTTGATAATGATACTGTTAAATTAACAGTTTTAATATTTAATACTAGTTACGGTCAATAAGTCACTGTAGCAGGTAACTGTGATATTCGCAGTAACGATGTTGAGACTTCATCTGTGTTATTGTGTCAACCGGTTATAATCGATAACTGTAAACGATATATCGATCGTTCAGATAATCGATTGTGGCGCGTTACGCTTTGTTGGTTTTCTATTATTATTAGTATTTAGTTTAGTTTATGATATCTGGTACGAGGCAAATGTGAATGTATGTACCTAGTCTTGCCATAAATATTGTAATAAAGAAAAAAGAAAATTGTTAACTGCAAATAACATTTATTACTTTTACAGTGTGTCAGTTTAATACATAAATATAAAACAATTAAAAATATAAAAAGCTTATTCGAAGTGGTCTCCATTGGCTGCAATACAGTCCTTTAAACGATGAGGCCAGTTATCAATAGAAGCACGCACTCTTTCCATGGGAAAATTCTTCACTGCCAATCGTATAGATTGTTTTAGGGACTCCAAATTATCATGGCGTTTAGAGCAAGCTGTACTCTCTAAAACTGACCACAAATCATAATCCAGCGGATTAAGATCGGGACTAGACGACGGCCAGTCTTCAGCTCTGATGAAGTCCGAAACGTTCGATTCCAACCAAGACTGCGTGGACCGAGCTTTATGACCCGGCGCCGAGTCTTGCTGGAAGGACCATACTTGGTTATTGAACATGGTGATGTTAAGGGGCTTAACTACCTTCTCAAGAATGGTATCTTGATACACTTGTGCCGATGTTTTGATACCTTTTTCACAAAAATATGGCTCAGTCACTCCTTCATAGCTAACACCCCACCAAACCATCACTGAAGTCGGATAATGTCCACGTTGCACTCTGTCGACTAATTGGGAAGCTTCCTTAGAGCTTTGAGCATAAATACGGTCATTTTGTTTGTTAAAATGTTGCTCAATTGTAAAAATTTTCTCATCCGTAAACAAAATTTTTCTGTGACCTCCCTTTGCGTACCGCTTCAGTAGTTGTTTCGATTTTACCACCCTATTCTTCTTTAAATTATCAGTTAAGAAATGGCCAGTGCGTCTCTTATAGGCTGCAAGTCCTAAGTCATCTTTTAAAATACGCGACATGGTTCTAGGTGCTATCTTCATTTCCCGAGATAAAATCTTTTGCTTTCGGACAGGATTTCTTCGAATTCTTTCCCTTACTGCTTTGACCACCTTTTTCGTACGAACACTACGTGGACGGCCAGATCTTTTTCTGTCACAAACAGAGGAGGTCTCATTGTACCTATTAATAGCCCGGTACACAAACATTTTACTAATACCAAGTGTATGGAGAGTTTTAAAAATTGCATTTGGCTCCATACCTACTTTGTGTAATGCTATCACAGCGATTCGGTTCTCTTTATCACCCCACACCATTTTAATATCGCAAAATATTTTACAATGTATTGGCGCCAAAATGAGAAAACACAATGAACAATCGTATAAAAATGACAGATTCGAAATTCAAATGTAATATTTTTTTATAATTAAGTGTAACAGTATTTATGGCCAGACTAAGTATAGTTCAATTTAACGGTATGGATTGTTCGTCAAAAATATTATTAGTTTAGAGTAGCCTTTTTTATCTCGTTCTATATATATCTACAATGAGAGGTGCTTGTGGCTAAGTGGTATCCGAGCAGGTTTGCATATTGCAAAGTTAAGCACTCTTATGGATAGGTGACCATTCTTAACACATTAGTTTCTCAGTGTTTCTAAGAGCACAGAGACCTCGATTGCCATACGAACATCTTTGGCAATCTTGACTGCACTGCACGCCGCTTTCTACTGCGCCGATCGTCGTGGGTTCAAACCCTACACGGGACTATACTTTGTGTGATTCACTAATTGTTACTCTGAGTCTATGTGCTCTTTGTGTGTATATCTTTATATTTGTTAAGTACCGCGGCACAGAATTTATTCCTTGTGCGGGAGTTGTCTATCGAGAGACGGCTATACACGGGGGTTGTCCGGTCAATGGCGCTGTATGGTGCACCAGCGTGGGCGGCGGCTCTGACCGCCCAGAATAGGGCTCGCCTCTGGCGCCCTCAGAGGATATTGGCGGTTAGAGCCATACGCGGTTACCGCACCGTATCGACGGAGGCGGCGTGCGCCTTGGCCGGAACTCCCCCGTGGGATTTGGAGGCGGAAGTGCTCGCCGAAGTTTATCGCCGGACGGTTGACTTTCGGGCGGGTAGCGGCATACGGCCGCCGCTAGAAGAGATACGCGAGTGGCGAGAGGCCGCTCGTCGAGCCACAATGGCTCGTTGGTCGTCCCGGCTGGAGGCTCCACGTGCTGGCTTTGCCGCCGTGGAGGCTCTCCAGCCGGTCATCGCCGAGTGGGCAGGGCGGCAGCACGGGACCCTTTCCTTCCGACTGACGCAGGTCCTTTCCAGGCACGGTTGCTTCGGGAAGTATCTGCACTCGGTCGCCAGGAGGGAATTGAGTCCCGCCTGTCACCACTGCGACTGCAGTGAGGACTCGGCTCAGCACACGCTAGCGGTTTGTTTCGCCTGTGCGGCGCAGCGTGGGGTCCTCACTGCAGTTATTGGAGGAGATCTCTCGCTACCGGCCGTCATACGCTCCATGGCTGGTAGCGACAGTTGTTTTACCGCGGTCGCAACCTTCTGCGAAGACGTAACTTCGCGGAAGGAGGCGGCGGAGAAGGCCCGGGAGGACGATATTCACTCGGACCCAATTCGCCGCCGGCGAGCCGGGCGGCGGAGGCGCGCATACCAGCGCCTCATGCCGCCTTGAGTGTGGCCGCGGGTGGACGGGACGGGTTTTCCCCTCCATCCGCTATAGTGGCCAGCCGCGAGGAGGTAACGTGCGCGTGTGCCGTACGTCGCCTATATAGAGAGTTTATTCGCAGATGGTGCCCGCTTTGGCGGGCAGGCGCTAGGAGGGATCTGGATGTCGTAATAGCAGCGGTTCCCGGATCCCTCCTATCTCAGGTGCAGAGTGGCACACCGTGTGGTTGTAGTCGGTCCGATTCCGACACACCACCCCGCCGTAAACTCCGGTGGGGTGACGGCCCGAGGGGGTTTCCAAACGTAAAGAAAAAAAAAACAAAAAAAAAAAAAGGGAGTTGTCTATCGAAGAATAAAAAGAAATCATTACAGGTATTTGGATCCCTAAAACTTGACAACGGTCTATATATCAGAATTTAGATATCATCTAGTACTCGGATTATATCAGTTTGATGATACCCACTCCACGTAAAAATTGAAGTTCAATTCAACTTAAAGCCGACTGCGATCTAGTGTGAGAGTATGCTCGGAGAAGGATGATGATAAAACGAATAAGAGAATCTCACTTATGATTGTCTGTCAGTTGGAATTAAATGTCATGTTCAGAACGCTTCCGTGGTGACGGATTAAGAATACATAGTGTCGCCACCCCTACTCATCACGTGGGTGTCGTAAAAGGCGACTAAGGGAACAAAGTATGCAAGACAACATCATTACAAAGAGAAGGAAAACTTGAAACAAACCCTATTTCAACCCGTCTGGCCGGCGTGATATAGTAGACCAAAACTTCCTCTCTAAGAGGCCTATGTCCAGCAGTGGACTGTAAAAGGCTGTTGCTGTTAATATGACGTGAAAAGATAAGTAAAACGTGATAAAGAAAGATAGATACGGATGATACAAGAATGACCGAAGACCAAAGAAAAGATCAATGAATCGCTCAATAAAAGATATTGCTTGAAAGAGAGAATGTACTATACTGACGTAAACGCAATAGAAAAATATGAAAGAAATTATCTCGTTGCAAAGACCCCGAGATATTAATTACCTACAAATAAAATAATTATATATTAAAATAGTTTATTTACAATGGAGTAGTAACATCATACAATTTATTATAATATTACCATTAAGGTTATCATAATAACTTGAATGACGTTCCCTTTATGCATTATAAAAAAACGCCTATTTGAGTTTTGCTAACGCTCGCTTATCTCGCTTATGGAAAGCGAGATAAGCGAGCGTTTGTCTGAAACTGCTCAGCCGACTTTCATAAATTTTTGTATGTGGAATTTGTTAAGTATCCAACTGAAGTTTACGGATCTGTTAGTCTTGTGGTTAGCGACCCTAATTGCTAAGCCAGATGTCGTGGGTTCGACTTCCACCCAAGGTACTACTCTACTGTACGTCTGTTTGTCTATAAATGGCCCATTGACGCAGGGGTGACAGTTATCGTGGTAACTGTGTAAACCTTATACTGTCACGATGACTGTCATGCCTTTTACGTCCCCAAGCGGGGTGTGAAAAAGCATCTCACAAGGTCACCATACTGCATTGTCTACATTTGCAAAGAGTATGGTGACCACAACTCTTGGATTCTATTCATGCTTTCCATCAGGCTGAGTAGAGTTACTTTAGCAGACTCTTAATATGGAAAAAATATACATATAAGAACGTGTATGATGTATGTCAGGGAAATAGCGTCTCTCGGAGAGCACTTAAAGACGTCAGCCTTACGCCTGACCTCTCCCCGATCGTGTCGGTCTGTCCCATGCGATTATGAGAGTGAGGGAACAGAGAGTGCACCTGTATTAGCGCACACACCTGTGCACTATAATATCTTCTGTGTAATGACTGGTCTACGTTCAGACTGACCGCCGTAATCGAAATAGGCTAGAGGTACTTATAATATAAATTAAACGTATTATAATTGAACCACAAACCACATAACTGGGTCTGCTAGCATACCATATACAAGAATGTTTGTTTCACAATTGAAACTGGTCAAGAAATCAACTAAATAGAGCAACTAGTCGGTCCGCTTTCAATTGTGGATGAAACAGCTAATAAGAGCGCAGATTTCTATCGCACTGTTTACAAACACACTCGGTTCTCATAGCACTGTCTTTGTCTGAATCAATGCGTAGGCAATTTTACAAGGTGAATACGCGATTGCTAAGAACAATAGAATTGTTATTAATCCACTTTAATTGTCATAAAAAGATGTACTCGACTGCGTCAGAATTTCTCGAGTGTATATTTCTTTGGCACATTCATATCCGACTGGACGGTCCTCCAGTTGTACGGCGTGGCGTTCTAGGGGGGAGGCCTATGTTCAGCAGTGGACGTCTTCATGATGATGATTCGTATCCTAAACATTAAGTGTACTAGAGAAGTTATTTCAAACAAAAGTAAGCGAGCAAGAACACGGCGTGTGCGCTAGTGTATTGTGCCTATTTGATTGCATTTTTGAAAATAAAGTCCGTAGGTGTATTTTTGGAAAAATATATTGTAAAAACTGTTAGCCTGATCAGTGGTCAGTATTAGCTTGATGTTTGAAGCGAATTGTCGTCTATTTGTTTACAACGAAACATATCAGATCTGTAAATACTTCTTACGTAAATAAATACTTCATACTCATGTATCAATTTAATGTAAATTTTACTTACCTTTAAACGAAATTAATTTAGTGAACTTCTGACGCTCAGACACATAATCATTAGTATACTTATATATTCAATATTGCCCAAAATTATTATTATAATATAGTAAATATAATATTCAAGTTATTAAAAATAAAATAAAAAAGATTATTTATATGACAATTCATATTATGACTCTGACACTGCCGACTTCAAGAAAGGCGGAGGTTCTCAATTCCTTATTTCTGTGTTTTTTCTTTTATTTTGTATATGTTACCTTATAACTTGTTACTGGGTGTATCAATTTTATTGATTCTATTTATGTTCCAAAGCTAGTGCTTGTCATGTGGTCCCATTTAAAATTTAATATGTTACCACCTCTATTCATCCCGTGGCTGTTGTAAAAGGTGACTAAGGGAACAAAGTATGCAAGACATCATTACAAAGAGAAGGAAAACTTGAAACAAACCCTATTCTAACCCGTCTGGCCAGCGTGTTATAGTAGGCCGAAATCTCCTTGCTAAGGAGAGGCCTATGTCCAGCAGTGGACTGCAAAAGGCTGTTGATGATGATGATGATGATGATGACACAGTTTATATACATTAGACTTCTGACTTTTAAAAAGGGGGAAGTTCTCAATTTGATAGTACTTTTTCTTTGTATATAGTATCTCATAACTTGGTGAATCAATTTAGTGAATCTTTCTTGAAAACTGATGCTTGTCATGTGGTCTCATTTAAAATTCAATGATATCTGAAGAGTTATTTAATTGGCTTGCGTATTCCTGTGTCTACAAGTATTGTTATTTTTGGAGCCGGTGTCAGCCAAAGTAATATGACAATATACCTAGCAATAATACCACAATAATATCTGAATTACTAAATCAATGACACAAGTACATCACCATTGTATACCATCCCCAACTGTCGGCGTACTTCGACCGTTTTTTTTTAGCAAGTAACTGCCGTATTGTGCTTGCCTACGACTTTCTGTCGTTGCTTCTTATCACTTAAAATAGAGTTCACTGGAAGCTTAAACATCTCCCCTAACTCGCCTAATTTTATTATACGCTAACTTTTGCCCGTGACTCCGTTCTTCTATTCCTCAAGAATCAAATTATCTCCCTTTCAAACTTCTAAAGCAAATTTCATTGAAATCGGTGCAGTGGTTTAGCTGTGAAAGCGTAACAGACAGAGAGACATAGTTACTTTTGAATTTATAATATTGGTATGAAAGTATGGATCATGCACATTTGGTGCAGTGGAGTACTTAATGATTACGGCATTCTCTGCCAATCAATTATAGGGTGAGGCTGAGAAAACAGTAAGTAAGTAAGAATAAAAAACCCATCAAATACACATAATATAAAAATCTATCATAGACTAAAACTTTTCTTTCATTACGCTTACAAATGGTAAAAAGGCACTTGCATTTCTTGTGTTGCAGACGCCCATGAGCGACGGTAATCACGTACCTTCAGTTAATCGGCTAGTTTCCCTTGGTGCGTCGTTTATTACATAAATATAATCTACAGCGATATTAAACCCTCGTTACCATGTTATAAATTCTGTTACTCAATTAAGATTATTCGTCCGTGTGGGTGTTGCTAAACCAATTACTTCCAGAGCTCAATTTTTGTAATAAATAACAAAAATGTGATGTTGCGAATTTTAAATTGATTAATTTCGTTACTCACAGAATGTGTAACGGTGTTAAATTCTTTGTAAAATACCGCTGGAGCGAATTGTCGGTATATTGTTCTTGGTATCTATGGCAAAATTAATAATAATTGAAATTTTTAATAACTTTTTTTTTTAAGATTATGGGAAAATATACGGTATAATGGTTACCTGTTAATGTTAATGGTAAGCTTGATCAACAACATTTACACATCATATATACGGTGTTTGCTTGCCATCGAGTAACTCGTCAGCTCGTTTTGCCCGCATTCCATAAAAAGGAACAAAAAAGGCAATCAAAGTCGTGGAAAGCCTTTGACTGCACGGTTGGCCTAGGTTATACGTTCCATGGCCGGTAGCGACAGTTGTTTTACCGCGGTCGCAACCTTCTGCGAAGACGTAATTTCGTGGAAGGAGGCGGCGGAGAAGGCCCGGGAGGACGATATCCACTCGGACCCAATTCGCCGCCGACGTGCCGGGCGGCGGGAGCGCGCATACCAGCGTCTCATGCCGCCTTGAGTGTGGCCGCGGGTGGACGGGACGGGTTTTAACCTCCATCCGCTATAATGGCCAGCCGCGAGCAGGCGACGTTCGCGTGTGCCGTACGTCGCCTAAAATAGAGAGTTTACCCATAGGTGGTGCCCGCAGTAGCGGGCAGGCGCTAGGAAGGAACTGGATACCGTAATAGCAGCTGTTCCCGGATCCCTCCTATGTCAGGCGCAGAGTGGTACACCGTGTGGTTTTAGTCGGTCCGATTCCGACACACCGCCCCGCCGTAAACCCGGTGGGGTGACGGCCCGAGAGGGTTTCCACACGTTAAAAAAAAAGAAAAAAAAAGTGGTTTAAGCGGTCACCACGCTGCTCTCTACTGCGCTGAGTGTTGTCGGTTCAAATATCACATGGAATAACACTTTTTGTGATCCACAAATTGTTGTTCTGAGTCTGGGTGACCTTTGGCGATACTTAAAAGAGTGGTGGTGAGTTTCTTTCCTGGGTTCTTTTCTCACCACTCTACCATGAACAATCTGCGAACCCAGCTAGCTATAATTTTAATCGACAGATTGTTCATCTTTCATCTTTTATTGTTTTTTTTTATGACGTTCATAAGTGTCTTTTGTGACCTAAATGAATAAATGAATTTGACTTTGACTTTGACTTTGACTTTGTATCCGTTTCTTGTACGTTTTATAAAGTCCTCGCGACACAGTATTTATTCCTAGCGCAGGCGTTGTCTTTTTATAAAAAAAAAAGAATCTTATAAAGTATATATCAGTCGTGATTACGTTTCATTTGATTGTTGGTAAAAGCATTTCATAGTATAACCGCTATAATGAGTGTGTTTTTTCCGATGCAGCACAAACGAGTTTTGCAGACGTCGCTCAATAAAACCAGGTTAGTGGTACATACCATACGTCTGCATGATTTAAAACAATTCGTTTATTTATTGTCATTATACGTGTGGTGACAGATTAAGAATATGGAGCGTCAGCAGCCCTATTCATCCAGCGGATATTGTAAAAGCCAAGTAGGGGAGCAAGAGAGAAAATTTGATACAAACGCTATAGTAACCCGTCAGGCCAGCGTGTTACAGTAGACCAAAACCTCTATTCTAAGGAGAGGCCTATGTCCAGGTGTGGACTAATATGTTCTGTTTATGGTTTTTCTTTCTGTTCTTTAAAAAAAGACAACGCCCGCACTAGGAACAAATCCTGTGTCGCGGGGGACTTTACAAACATACAAGAAATGAACACAAAGAACATCCAGACTCAGACAACAATCTGTGGATCACACATAGTGTTGTCCATGTGGGGTTTGAACCCACAACATCCAGCGAAGTAGAGAGTGGTATGGCGAACACTTAAACCACTAGGGCAACCGTGCAGCAATTATTTAAATGAAATATGCCTTTCAGTGCTTTTGTCAATAAATTTAGGTCACCGGTAACCTCTCACTCTCAGTAAACTGTACCAAAAGAATTACTTGCTCATCAGCATGTTTAGCTGTCCACTGCTAGACATAGGACTCTCTTTAGCAAAGAGGTTTTAAACCTATTATACCACGCTTTCCAGATGTGGAAAAATATCACTGCGATTGAGCTAACCTAAACGTGCTGAAGCATGGCTCTCCAATAAAACAAGCGCTTTTCCTTTGAGGATGTTTTTTACAAATTAGGTTGGAATCAGATTGAAGTCCACTACGATACGGTTGAACTTTGATTTTTTACGTCGAGTGATTGCAATCACACCTCCGCAACCCAAGTACTAGGTGTTATTGAAATCCAGAGAGTGGGGACCTCTAGTGGTGGATTATTTGCTGCGGTCAGTGACAGGATAATTTGTTGCGGCCTAGTCGCAAAAATGCGATCGGGTTGCAACAAATTATAACAACCGGACTGATAAGTGGGGAACCCTTTGTGGCTTCCCCAGGATAAGGTCTGACCGGGCGCGGCGTTGATTCTGGAGGGGACCTGAAATAATATGGTCTGGGTGCCCTTCAGAGAAGGACGCCTGATACCGGCCGCCGGGGTGGTTTTTAGTGGAAACACCACATACTCCTGGCTCCTGTGTCCCCGAGGAGCCGGAGATCCGAAGGGATTTTCCACCCCGGCAACAAAAAAAAAGGTATTATTGAAATGCTATAGAAAGTCCATGGTCAGACTTTGTAGGACCTAAACGAAATAAGCATTATTTTCTTAAAAATCAATATCTATTACTTTATTATTTTTTAAAGATTTAAAAATATCTTTACGCAAACAACAATGAAACTTCACCATAGCGCAACACGGTTTTAAATGGCATGACATCACAATAAATTGCTTTTTGTCTAAATATAATTCAATTTATGAGTTACAACTGTAGTTTTTTCGTGACTAATGTTTGTATAAATTATGAATATAATAAAGACATAATAAAAACCAGACAATAATAATGAATAAATTAATTTGTATCTAAAGTGTTTTTTTATCTAAAGTCTCGCAAGATAAATAAATAAATATTTCGAACATTTGACACACAACGTCATCTAGTTTCAAACTAAGCAGAGTTTGTGCTATGATAACTAGACTGATTGATAGAATACTTATATACTTTTTTTTGTAAAACATATAATATATATTGTATATTTATTTATTATTTATTGTATATTTGGTTCGACACGGGAAACGAATCCGAGACCGCAAGCACATCAGTCGCTGTCGCTACCGCTGCGGCCACTGTGGCTGCGGCAGTCAGTCATGACTGATGAGATTATTTATCATTTCGTGTTCCTAATTTTTAATATAACGAACTTCTATACCGTTCATCCTTTATCTCTCAAAGGGTTAATTTTCAAAAATCATTTTATAATCGGTGCATACAGCCTTAAAAACTCAAGTTCGTAAAACCAGTGTTTTGGGCTCTGCGTTCACGAGGCACTCAGTCAGGGCAAGTACTTACAGATATACAAGCTAATAACCGTGTGGTGACGGATTAAGAATACATAGTGTTACCACCCCTATTCATTACGTGGGTGTCGTAAAAGGCGACTAAGGGAACAAAGTATGCAAGACAACATCATTACAAAGAGAAGGAAAACTTGGAACAAACCGTATTCCAACCCGACTGGCCAGCGTGGAATAGTAGGCCAAAACCTCCTTGCTAAAGAGAGGCCTTTGTCTAGCAGTAGACTGTAAAAGGCTTTTAATGTTGATGAAGTATATTCACCTTCTGTTGCTTAGTTAACTAGAACACAGCCCTGCCAAGAACGGTAATGGAACTTCAAAGGTCAGAATATCATGAGACATGTTGTTAGAGATAACAGTCCAGGGTTAGTGCCGGTGTTTCGCAACCATGCCTTGGAGAACTTGTTCAACCGTCGGTCCAGGTTGTCAGGAACATCTATGCTAATGGTCATTAGGAAATCACTACCCTCAAATATACTGACAACTATCCCAATCGGTTGCGGCAATCCAAGATCCGCTCCGTGAAAAACTGATATAATTTGTTGAACTAGTAGCCGACCAAATAATCTTGGGTTTTATAAAAGCTAGGAAGAAGAGTGCAGTACTCACCGATCCATGTGAAGGAGCCAGGTCAGGTTTGAGTGCTAAGATCCGAGCACGTACAGTCTCTCCAGGCCTGTAGCGCGCACGCTCACTCTGCACGACCAGCACGCGGCCACTCGATACGCGTAAGGTTAGGCGACGCTCCCAGGTGCATTGTGCTTCTGGATATCTGAAGAGTTTATTCAGAGTTAATTGGAATACATAGATGGCGTAGTGGTTAAGTGGTAAGCTTGACGCTTCTTACTGTATTGTGGATTAGATCCCCACAGGGAAAAATATTTTGTATTTTGGTCCACAAATTATAGTTCTTAGCTGTGGTTCTTTAGTTACTAGATACGTCTTAACTTTGAAAGTGTCAACGGGTATAGAAAAATTATAAGAATTAAAAATTTATACTTAAACACAAAAACCATCGTCCTCACAATTATTTGCCATGGATGGGCATCGAACAATCTTTTGGCTCAGTATCCAAGGTACTCCACTAGTGAGATCAACAAGCCTGTCTGATATTCTACCGGTTCTCTACTTATACTGAATCTTTTGCATAATGCAGACAAGGAGTATAAATTAATATTTTTGCGTTTTACAAAGTTATGAAAGAAGTAGCGTCAAATGTCTCACTGTAATTTAACAATTAGGTCAGCCTTGGTGTTGGGCAGTTGAGGAACGCTGATATCCAAACAGCCACCATCTCCTGTGGAAGAAAAAATTAAGGCAATTCATAATCACAATAAATCTCACCCATGAGAAGTGGGGGCAGGTCACTCGTAATGTTGAGATATTTTTATGGTATAGGGATTAACAGGCAGCTGGGTCACTTAATGGTCAGTAATTACCGCCGGTCATGACAACTGCAACCCAAGACTCGCGGGAGTTATCGTCCGATGCAAAGTTTATGATGGCACCGAACACCGTGCGGTTCGTTGCGCAGAACGTAATATTGGGCATCAACGGGGCGTAAAGGAAAGCGGGGGTAGGGTGAAATAAGCCGCGTCTGCCTTGAGTGTGTGAGTTACGTCCGTACACTGCACACGCACGCATATTCCTGTCTACATACAGTTGCTTTAGTTTTGTGTGTTGTACGTAAAGTTTTTGACGAGTTGCTGGTTGAACCGATTATGCATATACTCGTATGTAATATATGAAACGAAGGTCCCCAAGAAATGCCAATCATCCCGGTCTTGGGCAATTCGCATCCATCCGCTGCCAGCCACCTTCTTCAAGTCGTCGGTCCAGCGCACCGCAGGGTGCCTATACTACGTTTGCCCAATCGTGATATCCACTCTAGTACACTTCGGTTTCAGCGAACATCGGTTCGTCTGGAGACATGGCCGGCCTACTTGTGGACGGTGATAGGTTGATTGATTGGAATATATGACAAAAAAGAAATGGAAGACAGTGCTTAATTTCCATATATTATGATGAAAAAAATTTAGATGCGGCAGCTATGGGTATGAATTCTGTAAAAATAGCAAGACAAACAAATAAATTGTGCTTAAAAGTAATTTTTTTTATAACCACTATATTTTTCTCGACCACGATCTGAGAACCTATCCTCCTATTTAATGTCGGTTAAGAATGGTAGGTTTACTTTTTCACATTTTTAAGTATTGTATTAGTTACAAAACAAGAACATTTATTCATGTATTTAATTATTTTCGATACGATTGTACCTGCGTACACCTGTGTTCGCAACTCATTTCCGACTCTGCATCGAACTATACCGCCTTTTGCCGTCGGTAGAATCGCTCGGTGAAAGGTAGCAAAAGGATTGTAAATCACTGATTTTCTGTTAAGCTGTGGTAAAACTCAAGCTGTGACGACCAATTTGGCTCTCCCATGGTTAAAATATCAAATGTGTCATGTTAGTTATTTTTGGAGCTTTATTTTTTACTAATTGCGCCTGTTTTACTCGCAGTTGTTGCTGTATTTTACTCATGCCGCGGATAAAAAGTAGCTTATAAGCTATTCCAAACTGTTGCTTTCAAGTAACACAGAAATAGATTATACGAGTAGTTTGGATATATACGTAAATCTGGATGAATCCAGATTCGTTCAGCCTTTTTGGGTGTAAGAGTGCCAAACATCCATACATCTTCACAAACTTACACATTTATAATATTACTACCAGTATAGGATCTACTATTGTTATAATACTTCAAAATTGCAACGGTAAGCGATCCTCTATAGATCACATGTAAGCATGTGTTGCCAGTGACTAATTGTTTTGTTTCGCGGTATTACTTCCATGTATAAATGATTCAATTATGTAACGGAATTGTAGTGTAATCGATTTATTTTGTTGTTTACTGCGCATTGATAGTATTTTATGTACAATATGTTTAAATAATCAATTCATATGTTACATTAGATTAGGTATGACAAGCGTTATATTTTCTATCAGTCATGTCACGTTGACTTTACTAATAAATTGGCATAACTTTGTTTTTGCGGCATTTTAACCATGGGAGAGCAAACGGTCCGGATCGACTGCAGTAATAGCACGAACGACTCTCAATAAGTCGGTGTTAGCAATCTTTTCGTTGCTTTTCACCGAGTGAGATTATTATACCCCGGTATACCCCTGACCATGGGCGGTATAGTCTCTTACGGGAGACTTTTTAAAGCGAATTACCGCACTAGGAATAATTCCTGTATCGCGGGAGTCTTTGCAAACATACATGAAATGGATACAAAGAAAATCCAGACTCAGAACAGCAATTTGAAGATCACACAAAGTGTTGTCTCGTGTGGGGTTTGGACCCAAAACACTTCGGCACAGTAGAAATCGGCGAGGCGACTGTTCGAATCACAACACCATCCGTGCAATCGATGGTGATTACCTCTTATGCCATAAAAAGCCACAATAAAGGTGTTTCACAATTAATTATCGCTATTTTTAGCTAAGCACTCAACATGTATACGTGTCAAAACTCATAAACAAACCACACAATACGTCTATCTTATCTATATTTATAATTATGTGTTTTTATTTAATTTCCGACAGGTACAAGACATGGTTTGTTCCTTATTAAACTGTTAGGAAATACTATTATTTTATCATTTAAGTTGCTAAGATTAATAAAAAGCAAAAACTGTTTAAACTCTCAAAAAGATGACAAATCAACATAATAATAATTCATTAACAGTGTTCTACTGTCCACTGTTGGACATAGGCCTCTTGTTAGAAAGGAGGTTTTGGCCTGCTACACCACGCTGGCCAGATGATTTGGTAAAGGGTTTGTTTCAAATTTTCCTTCTCTTTGCAGTAGCGTTGTCTTGCACATATTGTGTCGGCTCTTACGACACCCATGGGAAAAAAGGGATGTTGAAACCCTGTATTCTTAATCCGTTACCATAATATTCACCATGTTTTATATATAATTCACATTACCTACTTCATGTAAAGAGAGTTAGAAAATGTGGAAATTTGATCTTCAATAACTGTTTTCAGACTTTAGCGACTTCCTGAACAACAGTAGGCGTAAGATAATGTTTCTCTGAATAGAGCAAGATAAAGACTAAACCTTACACCACTCCCATCACAGGCTTTCTTTTTGCTTCATTTAAATGCCATCAACGAATGCCATTGTTAATCCTAAAGTAAAATTGCAAAATTTGAGACTTCATGATTTAGTTTAACTAAATTAATAATTTTACCTGGAGGCAGTTCCCTGGAAGCTGTAGTGGTCAGAAGGTCCTCAGTGAGCAACGTGAGCAGCAACCTCGCAGGTCCGTCGGGATGGAACCTTGACACGCAAGCCCGGTTTATTCCACCGGATTTGAGGACTCCCGGGGCCAAGACTAGGTGGTTCTTATCCGTGCATGGGTTACTGTAAGAAAATAACTGGATAAGATTGACGTATCTTAGACTTTTATGGGTAGGATGGGGTATTGTTTGGCATTCTCTACTTTATTAAGTGTCAGTTTGTTTTGGTACAGAGGACAAGATGGACGTAAAACTATTCTAGGTAAATTAATATTTGGGGACGTTACAGAAACGTTAGCTAAATATAAAGTACAATATCATTTGGTTAGACACTTTCTAGACAAAGGAATATTACTTATATTGGTTTTTTTGTGTATACCAATGTAATAAAGCTGTGTGTTGTTTGATTGAACACGCTAATCTCAGGAACTACTGGTCTGATTTGAAAAATTACTTCAGTGTTACATAACCCAGATATCAAGGAAAGCTATAGGCTGCATATCATCACGCTATATACATATAATATAATGGAAATATGTCTATCTTTTCAGGGTGGATTAATTATGACCCTTTCATGGTAAATAAATTTATTCATGCTACAGGCAATGGGAGATGAGGTTGCGAGGCCAGCTAGCATATTATATTACTTATAGGAGAAACCAGCAGATAGACTTTAACTACCAACGCCCATGGATGTGCCCTGTGCAACGGTGATCCTATTTCTGTAGTAAGAAGGGGGAAGGGTTCAATAGGCGATGGAAATGTTCAGTTTCAGATGTCCATGGGCAGTTGAATTCGATTACAATCAGGTCTGTTCATTTACCCCTTTATACATTAGACTCCATTAGCCCTGCACACATTTTCTAGGTAGTAGAGCACCTGCAATCTAGGTAGTAGAGCCACGCTGATTTCAGCACGAGCGGGCCGGCTCGACCGGGGCAGTACTACCCTCCTACAGAAGACCAACCTAAAGCGCCAGCATCCGTGTTGTCGTGTTTCGTTGGTGAGTGTGAGACCGGAGGCCCAATGATGCAGGGGTGACAGTTATCGTGGTAACTGTGTAAGCCTTATACTGTCACGATGACTGTCATGCCTTTTACGTCCCCAAGCTAATAAGGTCGCCATAGCTTGGGTCGCCATATTACACTGTCGTCATTCGCAGTCGCAGTATTTTATGTCTTTACCATAAAGACATCATATAACATTTATGAGATTCGTGTCAGTATTAATCACATTAATTAATTAAATACTGTTTTACAATCCAATAAAAAGTGGTTATCACGACTCCAATACGTTATAATGTATAATTACGAGTGTTATAACAAAAACTGATGCGATCAAATCAACGGATGTTTCCTATTATAAACTCAAGGTCCCAGTAACCTTGTTTGACCATTAACTACAAAACATCATGACATAAGCACGAACATCGTGGTGTGGGAATGGATGCCATGACTCTATTGTTAGGTTTTAACGGTAAATATTGTGGTGTTATTTCAGTACCAATTTTTTTACCTTTTTTAACACACTATTGTAACGGAGGACGTTCTAAACTCGGATGCATTTTTTAACATCCGACACAAAACGAGAAGTGTTATATATTTTACTGTTATGTCTGTCTGTGGCATCATATCTCCTACACAAATAGACCGATTTGGATGTGATTTTTTTATTAGAAAGCAGGTTTACCAGCAATGGTTCTTAGCCATGATCAGCTAATCCAAAGATATCACTGTATCAACATTTTTGTTAAAGGCGTTTTTAACACAAATAAACTTATGGTACCTAGCACAAGTATAACAATTAGACGTATATTGTATTGGACTTCAGTATTGATCTAAATCACGCTTAGAAAAGTCGGTTACAAACAAACAAACAAACAGACGAAGCAAATAAAAGTGTGCTAAAAATGGCTGATGGTTTGTTCATACAACTTTTTCTTTGAGAGCTTCCAAAGTGACTCTACTCTGCCTGATAGTAAGAAGGAATAGAATCCAAGAGTCGTGGTCACCATACTCCTTGTAAATGCAGACAATGCAGTTTGGAGACCCACACTATGGTGGCCTAGTTAGGTGCTTTTTTACGCCCCGCTTGGAGCCGTTAAGGCATGACAATCATCGTGGCTGTGAAAAGCTCACACACTTACCACGATGAATGTCACCCCTGCATCAATGGGCCTCCAGTCTAGCACTCACCAACGAAACACAACAACACGTGCTGTCGCTTTAGGTTGGTCTTCTGTGAGAGGGTAGTACTGCCCAGGTCGAGCCGATTGAGTGACCAGTGTGGCTCTAACACCTTCAAGCAGGCTCTACTATCATCAGATCAGGCAATCAGAAGATATTATTTCTTACAATATTTAAAAACAGATAGCATTATTTGAAAAACATGTTTCTGATCATTGTGTACTAATGTAAAAAAAAAAATAAAGTAAACAGTTTTAGAGGTTTTTTAAATGTCTAATTTAATTTTATTAACGTTTGTTACTTCAGAATTCCATCATTTAACTTCGATTCGTTTTTTATGCTTTTCTCATTTGGTTTCTCTTCTAAGTCGTCTTACTCGCCTACTTAAGAAAAATAACCTCTAAAGGTGAAAATTAAAGACTTTAGAATACACCTTATTATCGTCATGATGTGGGCACACTGGAATTGGTGATACTCTTTTGAAAGTTATCTTATTAAATTGTTCATTTCTTAAAAAAAGCCGCATATTTTCTTTTTTCTATTTTAAGAGCCTGCCAAAGTGACTCTACTCTGCCTAATGGAAAGCATGAATAGAATCCAAGAATTGTGATTACCATACTCATTGCAAATGCTGACAACGCAGTATGGTGACCACACTATGGCGGCCTTGTAAGATGCTTTTTTACACCCCGCTTGGGGACGTAAAGGGCATGACAGTCATTGTGACAGTGTAAGGCTTACACAGTTACCATGATAACTGTCACCCCTGCATCAATAGGCCTCCGGTCTCACACTCACCAACGAAACACGTCAACACGGATGCTGGCGCTTTAGGTTGGTCTTCTGTGGGAGGGTAGTACTGCCCCGGTCGAGCCGGCCCGCTCGCATATAAAGCAGAAATCTCATTGTAAAATTTTATACAGTATTTTTCATGGCATGAGGGGACAAACGACTATCAGGTTACCTGAAGACAAGTTACTATCGCTTTCAGAGTCATAAGTGCGGTGCCAATCAACACTTTACAACCAAGGAGTTTTTGTATCTCTAAGTTCTTTTAACTATGATATACTTGGCTTTCAGAAACCGTTTTCATTTTGAATTTTATTTATAAACTAGGAAATACAAACTAAACACTAGAACAGCTATAAGCTTTTATCATTTTTTTTATATATACTGTTTTTAAAGTTCGTTTAATATGATCGCTATGTAACACGCATGCTGCAAATCATCTTCCTACCCTTAACATTCGCTAGATTAGTTCAAGCGGTTTGACCTGAATGTCAGTTTTTCCACGAAGCAACTGCCATCGGACCTCTGTAACCCCGAGGGTGAACTGAATTCGAAGATAATTAATATTGTTGAAGGGTTAGTTGTCAGTATATTTGAGGGTACTGATTTCTCAATAACGATTGCCATAGATCTTCATGATGACTAGGACTTACGGTTTAATGTGCTCTCCGATGCATACTGCGAGTACTAATCTCTTCATTGCATTTCGTAAAAGTAAGGTTGTAACGGTAATTCGAGTTATGAGGAAAAATCCTTTGCAAATATGTTAAGGTCGGTGGGTTTTTTTTTGTCTATAGTAAGAACCTACTAAAATTACTCTATTCTACCTCATGGAAAGCATGAATAGAATCCAAGAGTAGTGGTTACCATACTCATTGTGGCGGCCTAGTGAGATGTTTTTTCACGCTCCGCTTGGGGACGTAAAAGGTGGGACAGTTATCGTGGTAGTGTAAGGCTCACACAGTTATCACGATAACTGTCACCCCTGCATCAATGGGCCTCCGGTCTTAGACGTATACTACAAGGTAACGACCAATCTGGTATCGAAAGTTTATAATTAACTAGCCCAGCGCGTGTTGCTACGCCACCAACTAAAATAAATTTAAAGGAAATACATAAAGCAATATATTCATATCAAATCAAAAACCTTCGTAGACTCATGCACAACAACTTTGCTAAAGACAATCACATCATCAAATGCAAAATTTACGATTTTATAAAGGATATACAGACAGACAAAAACGTTCAATTAGCTTAATTAATTGTGTTGCCTGGTTTAGCGTTTGATGCAGTTTTTTCCCGTCCGGGTAAAATTATTTTATTTTGGCGTCTTGGCCCATATAAGGGACTGGTCTCACCAATATTCTCATCATGTAGTCAGTAGTTTAAACTCACAATACTTAGTGGTAAGATGATCGATTAAATCACTACGCTATTCGAGCAGTCACAAATAATAATTTTTTTCTTTTTACTATTATTAAAAGATAACGCCCGCACTAGAAACAATTACTGTGTCGCGGGGGACTTTACAAACACAAAAGAAACGGACACAAAGAATACCCAGACTCAGGACAACAATTTGTGGATCACAAAAGTGTTGCTCCATGTGGGATTTGAACTCACAACGCTCAGGGTATTAGAGAGCGGCGTGGCGACCGCTTAAACCACTAGGTCAACCGTGCAGTCAAGTAAAGAATAATTTATTTATTTTTATTTTTTTGGACATTCGACACACAACGCCATCTAGTCCCAAACTAAGCAGAGCTTGTACTACGGGTACTAGACAACTGATAAATACATATATACTTTTTTTGAAGTGAAAACTTCTTTAGGCGCGTTGAGCGTTTTGGTAGAGGGTAAAATCCTCGGTTCGCGTCACCGTCATGCTAATGATAATAGTATATCTATAGCTATGGAGAATATGATATTATATATTATATATGAAATTTATTATTATTATATATTATATATGATATTATATATTATATATAGCTATATATGAAACATAAAAAATTTCATATAATTTTTGCATATAGTTTTAATTACTCTCAACTTAATATGTAGTTCCGTTTTCACTTCTATCGGCAGTCCCACGACTGCTACTGTTTTTTTTTGTAAATACGTAGGTACATATTATCATAGAAAACATCCAAACTCCGAAACAAATATTTGCAGATCATACAAACATTTAGTCCGACCCGGGAATCGAACCCGAGACCTCAAGCACAATAGTTGCATACGTTACAACTGCACCATCGAGGCAGTTTAGAATAAGAAATAAAGACAGCTTGAAGTAAATCTTATCTAATAAAATGTTTATAACGAGGCAATCCTAGCTAATCTCGCGTCGAGGAGCCAGTTTCCCGCGCGCACTGATGAATGCACTCGTTAGCCTATTCTAAGAAACGTAACATCTGGTTGGTATTAAAACAAGTCCACCACAACCAGGGTTGCGTGAGAATGAAACAGAAATATATTATCTGATGTTGAGTGAGTATAAAGGGTGTATATTCTAAGCACCGCAGTCAAAACGGGATGTTACGAACTACATTTACTCTTTTTGTTCTGCAGCTAAATACGCGATTTGAAGATATCTGAACGCGTTTTATCATAGCTGAACCGCGCAACTTCATATGCGGGTCTAACTTGTATGCGCTTTATTTGATGTTAGGCAGGTACAGGTATTGTCACAAACTCGATCGCAAAAATGTCCATCCACCATCACTCCTAAGGTTAAAAATGAGACTAATATGAGTAATCCAGTGTTGGAATCAAACATTTTTTAGTTAATTTTAAGAGCCTGCCAAAGTGACTCTACTCTGCTTGATGGAAAGCAAGAATAGAATCTAAAAGTTGTAGTCACCATACTCTATGCGAATGCTGACGATGCAGTATGGTGACTCACACTATGGCGACCTATTAAGATGCTTTTTTACGCCTCACTTGGGGATGTAAAAAGCATGACAGTCATCGTAGCATTGTATTGCACACACTACGACAACTGTCACCCCTGCATCAATGGGCCTCCGGTCTCGCACTCACCAACGAAACACGACAGCACGGATGCTGTCGCTTTAGGTTGATCTTCTGTGGGTGTTATATTGATGTTAGTTAAAGATAAGTAGTATGATGCTTCACCCTATGTTTCACTCTTTGTATAAGTCTGTCAGGTCGGGAACTATTTGAGCATGCCTTCAACACACCCGTAACAGTGCATCTCTAGTAAAGTGTGGCTAGGATTTCTGTTAAAGTGTGGCAACCCTGCTCATTAGAAACAATCAGCACATCACGCTATGAGCTGTTCAGTCATATATTCTGCAGCGTGGGAATAGGTACAACCGTATTCAGGTGATTTGTACAGAAAGGATGTGAATCATGTAGAAACCTAATGTGCTCTGGTGGCGCCGCGGTAGCGAATGCGACTGCTGTGCTTGAAGTCTTGGATTGGATGTCCAGGTCGGACCAAATGTTTGTATGACCTCCAAATATTTATTTCGGAGTTCGGGTGTTTACAACGTAATATGTATGTATTTAAAAAAAAACACGAAGTCTAGTTATCGTAGTAACCTCTGTTTAGTTTGAAACTAGATGTCGTTGTGTATCAAGCGTCAATAAATATTGTAAAAAAAATATCACGACAGACCAGAATACAGATGGACTCCTATAGATAGATTTATGTATTGGTTTTTACATAAAATTTTATGGCACACACTTTCTGCATCAGGTATACCTTCATAAATAAACAAAACTTTCTAAATATAGTATCCATGCTTTCATGCATCATATTTGTTTAGAAATATGCAAAGAAAGGGTTCAAATATTTTCTGAAATAAATAAATATTTCGGACATTTGACACACACTAAGCTGAGCTTGTGCTATGATAATTAGACTGCTGGATGTCGTAATAACAGCTGTTCCCGGACCCCTCCTATGTCAGGTGCAGAGTAGCACACCGTGTGGTTTTAGTCGGTCCGGTTCCGACAAACCACCTCACCGTAAACCCCGATGGGGTGACAGCCGGAGGGGGTTTCCACACGTTAAAAAAAAAAGATAATTAGACTGACTGATAGATAGTTATATGTAGTTTTTTGTAAATACATATATATATTCTACATAGAAAACACTCAAACTTCGAAACAAATTTTTGCAGATGCTACAAACATTTGGTCCGACTCGGGATCGAACCCAGCAAATCAAGCACAGCAGTCGCATTCACTACCGCTGCGTCACCGAGCCAGTTAGTCTTCATTCATGTATTTAATAAACATAAGATAAGTCATTAAAATAATAATAATAATAGCAGATGTCTTATCACACACGACCGTCTGATCCCAAACTAGGCAGAGCCTGTACAATATGTAAGATTAATTACATCCAGACAGAACAAACGACCGTTCTTATCACATAATTATTTTTCTTACTCACAAATCTATACGAAGATCTCTTCCTCGGGGGTCAAGATCATTAATTTCTGCCCTACAAAATTATCCATCTACATAATTATGTAATAACTATAATTTAATCACAGCTTTCATTTATAGATTCCATATATTAAGTAAGTCTTTATCGTAAGCATACTGCTGTACAGCTGTTTCATTAGTGAGTTTAAAAGGTGGTCTTCTAAACATAGCATGTACAGAAATAGAGCAATATGTCTCACGAATCGTGGGCCATTTATATTTCGGTCTTAATGACTTGTTACATGGCACAACTCATGCCTTACTTCATGCCTCATACCGTATTGGATAGGTCAGAATTTGAAAGTAGTTTCATCTCAATATAAAAAATTGTGTGTGTCAGCTCCGACGCACGATTGGACTTTACTCCTTAAGTACGATTGTCAAAACAGACGCAAAAAAAGCTTATTTAACTGAAATTAACTGAAAAAAGATTGATACCGTATGAAAGGGTAAATGAACAAATTAATGAAAATAACATATAGATATAGTCGCTTTGCAGCATACTCTATACACGTCTTAATACACTCACAACCAGTGCAGCCGCACCAAAATCGTAACGAGATTTAACTCCTCACATTTTTCTCTTACCGGGCGCCTTATATCAAAAAACCGGTTTTTAAGGAGTAAACTCCAATAATAAATATTGCCGACATCTGACTCATAACGCCATCTAGTTTCAAACTAAGCAGTGATTGTACTATGGAAGATAGATTGACATATAGAATACTTACATACGTTTACTTCGTTAAAACACATATAGAAAACACCTAAATTCAGAAATAAAATCGATTATGTTCTTTGTTTTATGCTGGCAGAAGGTATAAGGCTGTTAAACGCATAATGCACCTAATGGTCAGCGACTACCACCGATCATGGTCACCCAAAACTAAACAGTCACAAGGTAGATCCTTCAATAACCTCATTCACTCCCCGACAGGTTACAAAAACATTCTTAACACCAGTTCGTGTATTATTTTACCCACTCAGGGTTGTCATTTTCAAAAATTCTTTCTTAATGGCAGTTAACAACATAAAAGCATTAGTTTCAAAATGTCAACATTTTAGCGTTAAGCTCTGCGTTGATGAGTCAGTCAGTCAACCAGAACAAGTTACTTTCCGTATGTACAGAAACGGATATTTGCCTTTAACGTTTGAAGCAACACAAAAGCCCATACATCGATCATTCAAATGCGTGACTCATTTGTCATTATAGCAATTTTCAATTGACTCTCCATTGGTACAACTGAAAAGGCATAAAGGTGAACAAACTTAAATTAAGTACATCGATTGGGATTCATTGAAGAGTATGCTCACAAGTAGTTTTTATTACCAATATCGTACATTCTCAATTGTTACTAGGTTCGTAATAACAGTGTTCAGACGGTTGGCGTCATTCGACGTTGTGAAGGTTTCAGTCAGGCCAGTCGCTATAACGAACGAGGTCTTTATCGAATAACGTGAAATAAACTCACACTAGACCCTTGGAAATGAGACATCGAATGAAGAGTTGCATAGGTCAATGACTTGAGGTTTTAAAATGTCTCCAAGTAAATGCAATGGCGTTACTTGTTTGATTGTCTGTAATTTTGCGTTTCTCTGTAGGACTTGAAAATGTGGTCTCCATTAACGGTTTTACTTATAGTCTTAGATGTGTTTATTATCAAAGACAAATGATTTTTTTTTTAAAAGGCAAACTGCTTGAATACCAAACATTTTGATTTAGAACAATAAAAAAAAGATCCGTATCCCAACATGTTGCCTAATTATTTTGTTAGTAATAGTCATGTGACGTTTTTGGAATATTCGAGTGTAGGTTTTGATTCAATTAAACCTTAAAAGTTTAGGACTATTTCTATATAATACAAAAAAACTTATTTGTTAAGAGTTAAGTGTATTTACAAAAAAACGTATATACGTATTCTATGAGATAATTTAGCTTTCATAGTACAAGCTCTGCTTAGTCTGAAACTAGATGGCGTTGTGTTAGACGTTCGAAATTTCTTTTATTGCTTGTTACTTCTACTAAATTAATTTAGTATATTTGGTTCGGAAGGCTTTGTTGGTTTTGTGTTAATAACAATTTCACTTTATAATAAAAAGAAACTAAGAATTAATAAAATCGTTGGAGGTGGGTATCTCAATAGGTTATTTAGCCTCAATATTAGCTTAAGGCGAAATGAAAAGCTATAATGCTTATTATGCTCTTCTAATTATATTTAAGGATCTTACGATTCCGTCCGTGTGGTGACGGGTTAAGAATACATAGTGTTATCACCCCTATTCATCCCGTGTGTGTCGTAAAATGCGACTGAGGGAACAAAGTATACAAGACAACATCATTACAAAGAGAAGGAAGACTTGGAACAAACCCTATTCCAAGCTGTCTGGCCAGCGTGGTATAGTAGGCCAAAACCTCCTTGTTAAGGAGAGACCTATGTCTAGCAGTGGATTGTAAAAGGCTGTTGATAATGATGATCTTACGATTACCTTTCTACAAAACTAGAAAAGTCTAAAGTTATCATGCTAAAAGTTTATGATAATAATAAAAATATAACAGCTAACAGTGTTGCTAACAGTGAGTATTTGCATAGGCACAACCAAGTAGCCAGGATCGTATACCAACAACTTTCCCTTAAATACCAACTTGTCAATTTCGAAGTGTCTTACTACAGGTATGTGCCCGACCCAGTTCTCGAGAACGGTTTTGCTACGTTATATTGGGATCGATCTATTATCACAGATAGGAATATTATTGCCAATAAGCTTGATATTGTGGTGATAGATCGATTAGAGCGCCGCGCAATGATTGTCGATATCGCCGTTCCTCATGACGAGAATCTCGTGAAAGTTGAAAAAGAAAAACAATTGAAGTATTCGGATCTGTCTTATTATTATTATATTATTATAATATACTAATATTCTCACACATCTCACACACTGCCATCTGATCCTAAACTACGCAAAGCTTGTATGGTATCTATGGTATCTATGGTAACCAAACTGCTAATAAATATATTTATGTATTTTTACATACATATGTACATATTATATATAAACTACACCCAGATACAGAACAAACAATCGTGCTCATCACACATATATTTGTCCTGGGTTAGAATCGAACCCACGATCTCTGGCTTAGCAGGTAGGGTCACTAACCACTAGACCAACAGGCACGCATTATTAATTTGATTTCTTTTGTTTTAATTGCTTGCATTTTTTTGTCTATACGCTACGAATATCTTTACTGTTTGTTAATGGATAATTTCTTTTTCAATACGTTGTACATTTTTTTTTCTATATTAAGAGCCTGCCAAAGTGGCTATACTCTGCCTGATGGAGAGCATGAATAGAATCCAAGAGTTGTGGTCACCATACTCATTACAAATGCAGACAACTCAGTGTGGTGACACACACTATGGTGCCCTAGTAAGATGCTTTTCCACGTCCCGCTTGGGAACGTAAAAGGCATGACAGTCATCGTGGTAGTGTAAAGCTCACACAGTTATCACGACAACTGTCACCCCTGCATCAATGGGCTTCCGGTTTCGCACTTGCCAACGAAACACGACAGCACGGATGCTGGCGTTTTAGGTTGGTCTTCTGTAGGAGGGTAGTACTGCCGCGGTTGAGCTGGCCCGTTCGTGCTTAAATCAGCGTGGCTATACTACCGAATGTCCTACTTTTACTCAAGTACAAGGTTTTATTTTAATTAAAATAAGTATTAAGGGGTGACAAATGCACTTTCAGCCAGTGATACTATCTTTAAAGTTTGTTTCAAGTACATTGGCTACGTTTTTGTAACAATATTTCTTAATAGAATATATGTATATTTAAGGAAGTTGAAAGAAAAATCTTTAAGCCAACATCTGCAATTGACTGCACGGATGGCGCAATGGTTTAAGCGGTTGCCACGCCGCTCTCTATTGCACCGAGTGCTGTGGGTTCAAACCCTACACTACACTTTGTGTGATTCACAAATTATTAGTCTGAGTCGGGGTGTTTTTGGTGTCTTTTTCTTGAATGTTTGTAAAGTCCCCCGCGACACAGGATATATTTCTAATACGAGCGTGTAGTCTTTAAAAAAGAAAGAAAAAATGACTGTGTAGTTTAATGTCGTATTCGACTCGAATGTCGATCTCAACATTCAAGTCGATGCAAAACTGTAGTCCATAATCTGAACTGAGTCATGAAATACAGTATCAACAATGATTATGTTAATCATACATTGTTCCTTAACTCCCAAGAGTCGGGTGGCTTTAAATAAAGCTGTGTCATCAGTGGCAATGACCCTTTTTTTGGGGTGAAAGCCCTATAGCAATTATGTCGTTGACTGTACAATGGTGATGTCTCGAAGTTAAGGTTTAGGAAGCGAAGGCTTTGATTTCAAATGATTCATTTTTCAGCATTCAATGTTATTTTTTTAAGTTTTAAAAAAATACGTAACGTTATAGTAAAAAACATATTTTTATTATTAGCTGTGGCCGCGCCTTTGTTCGCTTAGGATTTGAATTATGAATTTTTCCTTAGAGACGTGGTCCCATGGGAAATCTGGGGTATTAAGTGGTTTATGTTAGCCCAGTAACCTCCTCTATCTTTTAGTGAAAGTCTCATTAAAATCGGTTCAGCGATTTCAGAGAGTCCCGGACAAACAGATAGACAGACAACATTTTTAAAAAAGATCTATATTTTAGTATCGTGTAAAGAGCTATAAGCACTTGAGGAAATACAGTTATTTTTTTAAATCACAGACGGACACCTCAATTTATTTATATTGGTAATGGTGTATGAATATATATGGACAAAACTCAATGTTTGTAATTTTGCCCTCTACGACCTCATTGATCAGATTACGACAACGCTTTGGTAAATGTTCCAGGGACGCCCACGAGGATTTCTGGCCCAAAAAATGTATGCAAGTTATTTTTTTCTAGTTTTTCCTTTAAATAGCCTTGCAACACACGACGGGTACGGATTATACATCATCTGACTTAGTCACTTCTTTGATTTTAAGTTTGTCAAGCTTATGTCTAGATCACTGTTTCCCATATAGTGGTACGCGTACCCCCAGGGGTACGTGAGATTACATCAAGGGGTACGCGAGCAATGTCTTAATTAAAATATTAAATCCTTAAAATCAATACCTAATGATTATTTAATCCTTCTCTCCCGACTCCTTAAAGTTATTTGTGGTCGAGTCATTTTTTTAATGTTAAATTAAAATCACTTTTTACATAAGTGTTCTTAGAAACCTATTTTCAATAAACGCATTTTACTTTGACTTTGACTGAGGGGTACGCAAGTTCGAGGTCTTTCTTGAAGTGGTACGTAGAAAAACTAATCGGGAACCACTGGTCTAGATCATACCTCTAATGAATTGTTCAAATCGTTTTAAATTGTACGGTTTCAGCTCGCTAACAATGGATACTAAAGTTTAATTGATTGTACATTCACGAGATCAGTGTTTATATTAGTAAATTCAGCTATACTATGGTTACTGAGTATAGCATTGAATATTTACGGTTGTAGGAACCTCATTGTCACGTAAGGAGAATAATACAGTGATATTATACAGAAATATTTAAAAATTAATTGTAACGCAATTCTAACGCGGTTCAAATTTAAAGAATTTAATTCGGCCGAGCTCTAGTTTTCCAATTTTATATGCAGTCGGCACAATTTTTAACTTTTTTGTTAGGGGTTTACTTTTTA
This sequence comes from Hypercompe scribonia, assembly GCA_949316085.1. Taxonomy (NCBI): domain Eukaryota; kingdom Metazoa; phylum Arthropoda; class Insecta; order Lepidoptera; family Erebidae; genus Hypercompe; species Hypercompe scribonia. The sequence goes on along the minus strand of OX438982.1, from coordinate 19,152,228 downwards.
TATGGCGCTAACCTTTCTTGTGTATGTATTATTTTTCAAATGGGACGAAAGTCGACGTAAAAAAATTCAGGTTTTTACTTGGGAGAGGCATGCTTACGTGTTTCCGTACTGGGCTGACGTGATAGCTTGAAAAACCGCGTTATGTGATTTTCAGGTCAAGTTTATAAATTATTGCAAAATCAATGGGTCTTCTTTTCGTTCTTAAATAGGGAGGGGGAAAAGTGCACCTAATTCAATTTGCACGTGAAATTTTTTTGGAATAAATATTTCGGACATTTGACACACAACGCCATCTAGCTTCAAACTAAGCAGAGCTTGTACTGTGACAACTAGATTGACTGATAGAGTACTAATATACATTTTTTTGAAAATACTTATATATACGAAAAAAATATTTGCAAATTATATATTAATCAAATTCTATGTATTATACAAACATTTTGTCTAACTTCGGAATCGCACCTAAGACCTCAAGCACATCGGTCACATACGCTACCACTTGGCAAACGAGGCAGTCACACCTGCAAGTGTCCATAGACGACGGTAGGTGCTTAATGTCATGTTATTCTGCTGCTCAAAATATAGGCTAAAGAACCACCTCATAAATATATCATGGGAGCTGTATTGGGGAATCTTTTATGGCAGTCGTCAGACTTGGAAAATCAACAACCAACTAGTGAATCAGTTGTCGTAGGTGTTAGAGATAATTCTAGTTGATTTAGCGAACCTCTCAAGCGCTTGAGCTATCCTAGTCTGATAAATTTTAGCTAATCCACGATAATACCTCCTCACCGTATCTAATCCGGTACCCATTATAATGCCAATCCATATTAAGACTCAGCGAACAATCGAGCAGTTACTCACTTTGTAACCGATCTCAAAAAAAAGGAGGTTTCCTATTCGTCTACTTTCTCTATTATGACCTCAGAACTTGTCCACTATGAACTGATTTGTTATTTTTATATTGGAAATTCAACCTCTTATTGTTAACATTCAGAATTAGAATAGTTTATTTTTATTCATCAAGAGTTAATTAATTAAAAAGTAAATTGTTTTGAAGTCGGTCGAAACTAAAATAATATCGGCAGACAAACGGAGAAATATCTACTGCAATTTCTAGCGGCAGCTATGTACTCTAGAACTTCTAGGAATTTGTTTAACTGGTTCACTTAAGCCAGGAACGCGTGTGCCGTACAAATTATATAACTGTCTAGTACTCAATTAGTATAATAAGTTTGAATGCTCTTTTTGTTCACTAGTAATTCAAGTTATACTTATTTCAAATAATTGAAACAGAACTCACCTTAACACATTCAAAACTTTGTTCGTAACATTTGAATATTGAGAGTTCACTGGCGCCAAAACGAGTAACAAATAAAACAACATTTTTAATTTTTAATTACACCGGCACAAAAGTATTCAAGACACTGATTGTTTCGATTTATCAAAAAAGTTTCTTATCAATGCACTGTTCACATATAAAACGCTTGTCTTTGCCTATTTTACCAAAGTATAATCACATTTTTAAGTTATGATAACCTTACACATTGTTTCTGTTTCTGAAAAAAGTTTATTGTACACAATAAAAACTTTTTTATCAGATGTAAATTTAAAAAAAAAGTTCTTTTAAAATATTTCTAATACACTGTTATTTATCACAAATTCAATTAAATTCCTTATAGCAAATTCTATATTTCAAGTATAGAGAAAACTTTGTTGGTTAATACTTTAATGTAATAATACTATTTTTAAATTTCCGCGCTCACTGTCTACCTAAATAACCTATCAGAAATTCTAATCGCGATAACTAAACGAAATCCACTTTTGGACAAACAATTTATCCTAACGGTGGACAGTACCGATTATAGCATTTTTTATTGATAAACAACTGTTATTCAATATATCTCTATGGACGCCGTATTCAACCGATTAACACACACGTCTATCACGACGTGCGCGCAAAGCGAACTAGACGCGATTCGTACGCATGCGCGAAAGGACGACGGCGCGCATCGTGAGATGGGAGAGGTGCTCAATTTTTTTTTGCACTTTCAATTCATGGAAAAAAAATAAGTAATCACTTTTTAGTTTAAGGATTTAAGGGAATTCAAATTTGGTTTAAGTTTTTTTTTTAATGCATAAAAGTAAAGACAGCTTATTATGATATACAACAAGATTATGGCACAATAAAGCATTAATTGCACTTACTTATAAATTCTTTTTAATTCCTCAGTTCAGGTCAGCGAAAAGTTATTAACCTCAATTTATTATTATGATGTCAATTATAATGTGCGAAAAGCATTGTAAGATGTGAACAATTAAACGTTTCACCGCTCTGTAAGTTAAAAATGGTTATAAATTTGCTGTTTATAATATTATCTCTAAAGTTTATGTATATTATAACTGCAGGACTTCAATATACTTAATTTAAATTTTCTTATGTTATTAAAATAATAATCCATGGTATGTATTGTGCCGTCCCTAATGCTCATTCTGTTTCTGGCGTTCTCTTCTTATGAAGAAAATGTAGTTTAAAATGTATGCTATGTCTTAGATAAAATACAGGCCTCACCATGTTAAATCTTAAAGTTGCCAAACAACTTAAATATTTTAGATTGAATGTTAATTTAATAATCTGTATTAAGATTTTGAGCAATGACAATTGAACATAATATAACGTTTGTATGTGTAAAAATCAAAATGTTATTTTTAATCTACGTCATAACAAATGATTGACAACTCACATTGTTTTTTTTTTAAATCTAATATGCTGTGTAAGTAGATAACTACACGTAGGTAGGTATGTATGTAGGTAGATAACTACATGTTGATATATAGTTTATTTCTTAAAAATGCTATAAACGTCACAATGCGACTGAAAGAATGTTTGATACCTCTGGCTATGGTACGGGAGCTAGCAACATTTGAAAAGTAAGAATTTCATAGCCCAGACTCTAACCGAAAGTGCAAGAAGGAAGACATATCACAAAATCAGCTGACCTAAAATTCTTTCTCGAAAACGTTGCTAGCTCCTATACTACTAGGTTAATAGGTCGATCAACGACCGTAGAGAATTATAATTTAATTGATTAAACACGTAACACTGATTGTTTAGTTCGTATTGTTGTGTTGCTGTGTAGATTGAAACGTATCGTCGCGTCGTTATCGTAATAGTTATTGTAATTATTCACTTAGAAATCACTTTCGCTTGTAAGTATGCGCTTATTACAATTGGGTAGATGACTGTATCGTAAATAAATATCAATGTCCACTTCATTAAAACTAATATCGCGAAACATCTCGGCAAATACAATTAACATAGCTTTTTATTATTATTACGAATTTAAATCAAATATACAGTGAAATATATTGTTCAATTGAGTTGTTGAGAATATAGTTTAAGATAGTGACGTCACAATTTTGTATTTACTACATTTTTTTATACAAAATTGTCGTTTTGACAGATGATAAAAAGTAACTAATTTGACTAAGGTGTCATCTAATTTATTTTTCTCCTTTATAGATTAGAGTGATAGGTTTATACTTTTATTACTAGAGAGGAAGGGTGAATAAGTACCAACTATGATATTAAGACCACAAGCCTACTTCACCTGCAAGTGGTGCACGTGTTGATCGACGGACGAGGCTTCGGCAAAACAAAACAACTCGACTAGCGGCAATAGGCTTGCTACCTATTACGTGGGACCAAAACTCTGACGAAAAGCGCGCTTTGAATAATTTATATCATAGATTATACTTGCATGCATCGCCACGTTCATTATATTGACTGCAGTAGATTGTAGATTCCATTTTGTGTTGCACAAAATACAGATTCTAGTCTAGTTTGGAAACCAGTGCAGTTACACTATTTTAAACCTTAATGTGTGAGCACTTTAAGATCATGACTAAATCATTTCCTAAGACAAGTAAACATTTTATTATAATATATTTTAACATACCTTTAGTTACCTCGGTGGCGCAGCGGTAGTGAGTGCGACTACGGTGCTTTAGGTCTCAGGTTCGATTCCCGGGTCGGACCAAATGTTTGTATGATCTGTAAATATTTGTTTCGAAGTTTGAGTGTTTTCTATGTGAAATATGTTTGTATTTACAAAAAAAGTATATAAGTATTCTATCAGTCAGTCTAGTTATCTAGTTACGAGAGTTGTAGGGCAGCATAGGTAACTGATACCAGGTTCATATAGATGGTTGCTTTTAAAGAGTAATTTTTTCCTAGCAACTATGGAATATGATGTACTCCTAGCTAATTTCAGCCCACGGTGGCCAGTCTTGAGGCAGACCAGCCTTAAATATGCAGGAGGTGTTATACTGCACAAGTGTGTGCGCAAACACAGGTACACTCTCTGTTCCCTCACTCTCATTATCCGATGGTACGGTTAGCCGGCACGATCGGGGAGAGACGCAGGAGCGACGGCTTTATGTACTCTCCGAGGCACGGAGCACCATAGGATATACAAAAATAATAAAATGTAAAAATAAAGGTAGTGGTACCGGTAATGAATTCAGAGACATCTGTAGCAAGTTGGTGCAGGAAATAATATGAGACGGACAAACTTACTTAGTAGTAATTAGAGAGACTTAGTAGTAATTAGAGAATATATTTATCAAAACAAAGTTACCATCATAATGAAAGCTTACTTGCCTTTACTAATATCATAAACCTGAAAAGTTTGATTGAACACGGTGTGCGTTAACGCTTTTTCAGAGTACTCAAATGAAACACAAACTACACGGTACCAATGAATATATTACCACAATACAAAAAAGACGTGTTCTTAATATACCTCGGCTCGTAACTAAACGATACCGCGTTTCATCGATAGGTACTCCGCCATCTATCGTGCCAAAGTGTAAACAATTAATACATTAATTTTAGACACGATGATCTCTGGTTTCACTTCAATGGTTTGAATTGAAAAATTCTTATAGCGTTGGATGGTACATTCATCGAGGAAGTCTAAATGCTTTCTAACATTACTTTACGGCCAATTAGTTGAGGATCAATGAAAAATATTGGAAGACAATTCAGTTGCATCGCTAAGCAACAGAGCTGAGGTAAAATAAAATTAATAACATAAAATGAATGAATTAAACCATGCGTATACGAAAATAATATCTCAAAACTTATCAAAAACATAATTGCAAAGAAAAAATGCACTTCACGAAATTATGGTCGTAATTTCAAAAGCATTTTTATGTTTAGTTTAGTTTTTCATTTTATTTGTATGACTTTAAAGTCTTTAATTACGTATAATTTTGTACTCCTTTTAAACAAATATGGTGAACAAAGGCGCATATTTGGAATAGGTACTAAATGTTTGTAGATGAAAGTGCAGTAAGCTAAAAAAATGACATAAAGGTAAAAATATGTAAAAATAACTACATAAACTATTGGTCCAGTATATATTTTGGCCTGCCCTAATACAAAACTCAAGGTATAGTGTTCAATTAAATAAAAGTAGTATAATTAGACATTCATAACGATAGAAACTCGATCGTAATGCGATCTCTCATATTAGTCTATGGTTCACTACTGCGTTTAGTTTTGTTCATACCATTTATAGTATCTATAATGCAATAACATGCATAAAAGTATTCGTGCTTAGAATAGCGATGTAGTTTCTCTATCTATTATTCTAATGACCGCTTTACTTTGGTTCCTTGTTGGCACATTAATAACGAGTTATCTGTACTTTTGACTTATCTAATCGTTATTATTAAAATGTAAGTCTTTGGCACTAATTTGCGCGGACTACACAATGGCGGGCTTATATTTTTACCGCCCTTAGTAACCCTTGCAATTCAATATAGTTTTTCTTTACGTGTCAGACTTTTTCGAGCTCTCATCCCACCGGGGTTAAGCAGTGACGTTGTAGGACATCGCCTGCGAATACAATAACCTGTCATTTAACCGCATTAGAGAAGCGCATCACTATGGGGTGCCAGAGTCCTTGGAGTCCAAGATCAATACCTGAGGTGTCTACCCATATCTTACTGTGTTCATAAGCATCTATTCTTGGTATATTTGTGTGGAACATAGAGTACAACTGGGGCCTATCAGGGGCGAAATTTTAAGAGGCGTCCCTGCCGGTCATTAGCGATATATCTTTGGTGTTCGAGCGCATACAAGCACTGGACGTAGAGGTGACCTTGTACAAAACATAGGCCCTTTTATTTCGATGGCCCTTTTCTTCATGTGTATATTAGTTTCTTTTTATATTTCTCAAAAAATCGAAAAAACTATCGATCGAAAAATGTCACTTAATAAATATTCTGCGCTCTAGGCTCCAGCTAAGTCAGCCTATTAATTAATCAGTCAGTGGCTTTGCAATATTGCAACGAACGAACGAACGATACGATAATGTTACGAACTTACAGACCCCATAGCGTCGTAATATATATTACGACGCTATGGGGTCTGTAAGTTCGTGTCGCTTGTTAGGAATAGATACAGTGGCGGTCTTAGCTATTGTAAGGTCCTAAGTGTGAAGCCACCATCGGTTAGTTCATCGCGAGGCCCTTGCCTTTGTGGAATTAGTTTCAATTGTAAATATAATAATACAACGAAACATGTATATGTTACTGCTTGAACATAAAAGCAACCGAGAACAATTTACACAGGAAACTTGTTTAAAGGACAAACCCTCCACCTTCCTATGGCCCTACCAACCTCGCGGTTATAACGGGCCGAATCACGGGAGAGGACACGCGCTACTTGCTCAGGGCTCTTTTCACGCGTGACCTTTCTTGACTCCCTACATATTGTTTAACTCTTTGTCCTGTCCCTATTCGTATACACTCTCCCCCTTCTGGGACTTGACTTCACTTAACAGCGACTTCGCCTCCGCTCTTCACATGCCCTGTTGACTGTTATTTGCCGCTGTTGTTGTTTTACTGTATATTGTACAAAAAACAAAATAACAGTGTCTACAGTTTGAATCCCTTTCTATAAGTCGTATGGTCTAAAGGACGGTTACACAAAGAAAATAAAACTAAATATATAAAGAGAAAAATTGTACAATTGGGTAGATGACTGTATCGGAAATAAATACCAATGTCCACTTCATTAAAACTAATATCGCTAAAAAAGTAACATAGCTTTTTTTTAAATTCACGAATTTCAATCAAATATACAGTGTATTGTTCAATTGAGTAGTATAAAGCAGTGACGTCACAATTTGGTATTTAGTACATTTTTCATACAAAATTGTCGTTTTGACAGATGATAAAAAGTAACTAATTTGACTAAGGTGTCATCTAGTCTATTAGCAGCAATATCTTGATTTACGAACTCTTCCAGACAACCGATGGATGGAAAAAGAGATTAAGGCTGTAATGGGAAGTTGCCATTTACAGTATCTTATAATCAAGCTCGACTAAATGTTATATAAGCTTGTGTAAATACGCACATTTGATAAATACACACATTGCTAATGAAGTCGTATGCAAATAACGGTGCTTATTTAACCAATTCAAGAGTTTAACACCACACATCTTTTTCACTTTACATTTTTTACGTAAAGTGCCATCTATTTAAACTTTGTAAAACTTGTTTGTCTCAATGTGGTCAAGTTCATTCTCAGCCATGGCGCTGTGTTATTTTCAGAATAGTAACATAGATGGCGCGAAATAAAGTTTTTGATGATGCTAACTATTTTGCTACATGGTCGGGCTGCTGAAATACAATTCCATTTAATACAAACTTTACTTCTACAAATTATTATAATGTGTGTTGTTGAAATGTCTTTTTTTCTTCTCATTTCTATATGGTAAAAGTTTTATTCATGAAGTTGTACTAGCGTTTTCGCCGCTTCACTAGTCTTTATATTGTGCTATAGGTAATCGTCGACAATGGTGTGTGAAAAACAAAATAAAGTGATAAAATTCCTTTTCTGGACAAAGTAGATTTCTCCGAGAACAGTAAGGATTAGAATTACAGTGTTTTTTCACTTTAAACAAAATAATATTTTCTTTAAACAACCTTGTATCCTGTGTGCCAATTTTTTTTTTATTATCTTACACAATTCACATACGGCACGGTCTCAAACTACGGGTATAAGCAGAGCCTATGCTATGGCAACCAAACTGCTGATAAACATACTTATAAATTTTTAAATACGTACCTACATAATATAGATAATAAATTATATTCAGACACAACAAATGATCGTTGCTCAACAGACAAACATTTGTCCTGGGTGGGAATCGAAAATAAGACTTCTGATGCCACGCTGATCTCTACTGCGTTGTGTTGTGGGTTCTTAAAACCCACATGGGACAACACTTTGTGTAATCCACAAATTGTTGTTCTGAGTCTGAATGTTCTTTGTGTCCGTTTATTGTACTTTTGTAAAGTTCCTAAAGCAGATTTACTCCTAAGGCAGATGTCTTTTAAAAAAAAATAGTCTTCTGAAGTAGCAGTCAACATCACTAGAGACTGGTCCAACACGCCAGTTTGATTCTGATCCTAAACTGTCTGTGCACATTTCATCTAAGGCCGACGTTATAGCGTAAAAAAGTTGAAAACTTTCATGAATTATAAAGTTTATAAAATTACTGTGATTCAATGCACATAAAATAATTTTTACTCTACTAAATTTGATCTAGAATATTTTTATAAAAAATACTATAGGCTAGGCGATATTAAAATTCTGTAGATAAATTGTTGTCAGACTTTTAAGGCTCTAACGTCCGAAAACAATTACTTTAGCTACAAGTCCTTTTGGTATGTATGTGTATAGTTCATTAAAAAGATAAAGTCGTATTCATTTGCCCGACTGTAATTTTAGGCACATTTGCCAGCCAGTATTGCCAGCAGCTGGGCGTATGTATTTGTAAATAACCATAATAAATTAATTATACTTAGTCTGGCCATAAATACTGTTACACTTAATTATAAAAAAATATTACATTTGAATTTCGAATCTGTCATTTTTATACGATTGTTCATTGTGTTTTCTCATTTTGGCGCCAATACATTGTAAAATATTTTGCGATATTAAAATGGTGTGGGGTGATAAAGAGAACCGAATCGCTGTGATAGCATTACACAAAGTAGGTATGGAGCCAAATGCAATTTTTAAAACTCTCCATACACTTGGTATTAGTAAAATGTTTGTGTACCGGGCTATTAATAGGTACAATGAGACCTCCTCTGTTTGTGACAGAAAAAGATCTGGCCGTCCACGTAGTGTTCGTACGAAAAAGGTGGTCAAAGCAGTAAGGGAAAGAATTCGAAGAAATCCTGTCCGAAAGCAAAAGATTTTATCTCGGGAAATGAAGATAGCACCTAGAACCATGTCGCGTATTTTAAAAGATGACTTAGGACTTGCAGCCTATAAGAGACGCACTGGCCATTTCTTAACTGATAATTTAAAGAAGAATAGGGTGGTAAAATCGAAACAACTACTGAAGCGGTACGCAAAGGGAGGTCACAGAAAAATTTTGTTTACGGATGAGAAAATTTTTACAATTGAGCAACATTTTAACAAACAAAATGACCGTATTTATGCTCAAAGCTCTAAGGAAGCTTCCCAATTAGTCGACAGAGTGCAACGTGGACATTATCCGACTTCAGTGATGGTTTGGTGGGGTGTTAGCTATGAAGGAGTGACTGAGCCATATTTTTGTGAAAAAGGTATCAAAACATCGGCACAAGTGTATCAAGATACCATTCTTGAGAAGGTAGTTAAGCCCCTTAACATCACCATGTTCAATAACCAAGTATGGTCCTTCCAGCAAGACTCGGCGCCGGGTCATAAAGCTCGGTCCACGCAGTCTTGGTTGGAATCGAACGTTTCGGACTTCATCAGAGCTGAAGACTGGCCGTCGTCTAGTCCCGATCTTAATCCGCTGGATTATGATTTGTGGTCAGTTTTAGAGAGTACAGCTTGCTCTAAACGCCATGATAATTTGGAGTCCCTAAAACAATCTATACGATTGGCAGTGAAGAATTTTCCCATGGAAAGAGTGCGTGCTTCTATTGATAACTGGCCTCATCGTTTAAAGGACTGTATTGCAGCCAATGGAGACCACTTCGAATAAGCTTTTTATATTTTTAATTGTTTTATATTTATGTATTAAACTGACACACTGTAAAAGTAATAAATGTTATTTGCAGTTAACAATTTTCTTTTTTCTTTATTACAATATTTATGGCAAGACTAGGTATATTAAAGCGATCGTAAAAAAAGTATATTTTTGTCGATTTCAAAAAAAGGAGGATTCAAAATTTTTCAGTTTTAAAAAATTCGTGATCTAGATGGATCCTTTGCTATGGTTACCCGAAAGTTAAATAAATAAATAAATATTTCAGACATCTGACACACAACGCAATCTAGTCCTAAACTAAGCAGAGCTTGTACTATGGATCCTAGACAACTAATGTAAATACATTTATACTTTTTTTTTGTAAATACATGCATTTTAAAATAAATAACAACAACTCTGAAACAAATTTTTGCAGATCATGTAAACATGTAGTTCGAACCTGAGACTTCAAACACAGCAGTCGTATCAACTACCACTGCGCCACCGAGGCAGTCAGTTGATATACATAAGTATATTTTATAAATACACCTACATAAATCAATAGAATTATTAAATTCAGACACATAAAGATAGTACTCATGACATAATTATCAGGGAATTCAATCTACGAACTCTGGTTAACAACCAGGATCACTAACCACTAAACAAGAAGACCCATAAATGTACACCATTGGGCTGAAGTGTATCAGGTAAGGTGACTGACCTAACCAGACGAAACTCTTTGTATTGAAGAGTGGCTGTAAATACAATTTCTAAAAACAAAAAAAATAATCCAAAGAGTTTTGTCAGTTGCCAAACCTTTTTTCGTATGCGTCATTCTAGAAGGAAAATGGCGTTCGAATGTACTTGTAATAAAAATTAAAAAAAAAACCTTTAACGATTATTATTATGCTATATTGGCGTCATGAGCAAAGTATATTACTCATCAAAATGGTGGATTACATCGTCACAGAGTAATTGACGCCGAATACGGTAGTTTTTACTTCCACTAATTATTTAATATTGAAGAGGTTGTTAGGTGTGTTTGTTTATTGCGTTGAGTGAGACCTTTCCGTAGATTGAGTGTCGAATCATCATCAACAGTCTCTAATATTCCACTGATGGACGTACACTGATACGTCTCTTCTAAATAAATTTTGTCCGTGTGGTGACGGATTAAGAATACTTAGTGTTACCACCCCTCTTCATCCCGTGGGTGTCGTAAAAGGCGACTAAGGAAACAAAGTGTGCAAGACAACATCATTATAAAGAGAAGGAAAACTTGAAACTAACCCTATTCCAACCCGTCTGGCCAGCGTTGTACAGTAGGCTCAAACCTTCTTGCTAAGGAGAGCCCTATGTCCAGCAGTGAACTGTAAAAGGTTGTTGATGATATAGATTTTGGCCTACTATACCACGCTAGCCAGATAGCTTGATAAGTATAAGGTTTGCTTCAGGTTTCCTTCTCTTTGCCTGTTGTCCTTCGTAGCCTACTCTAGAGGTAGTAGAGTCACGCTGATATCAGCACGAACGGGTCGGTTCGACCGGGGTAGTACTAGTCTCCCATAGAAGATCAACTTAAAGCGACAGCATCCGTGCTTCGTTGGTGAGTACGAGACCGGACGCCCATTAATGCAGGGGTGACAGTTATCGTGGTAAGTGTATGCAATACAATGCCACAATGACTGTAATAGTTTTTACGTCCCCAAGCGAGGCGTGAAAAAGCTTGTAACTAGGCCACTATAGTGTGGGTCACCACAACTCTTGGATTCTATTCACGTTTTCCATTAGGCAGAGTAGAGTCACTTTGACAGGTTTTTTTTTAAAAAAAATACATATCTTAGTCCATGCTTACGACACCCGTGAGTACAATAGAAGTTATCACACTACGTATTGTTAATTCATCGCTATCTTGCGAAGAATTACCAAGTACCGAACTTCTGGAACCAGGTCAAGAAGTTACTCTATAATATATTATATAAAGTGCATCAACCACAATAAACTTCATTTGCTAGTTAGTTTCGGAAGCTCTCAAGAGCTAACAAACCTACCCATTGTTTCGGCTTAGCTTAAACAATTATTCACTTTGGACTTTATCGTGTTCAGAGCTAATGTTGCTTGTTAGGACTATGTTTAGGCAAATTGTACAAGCGTACTTAAGTTGAGAATGTACCACAATGCTGTACAAGCTCATATTTTACGGAACAATTGTAATTTGCCAGTGTTATACTCTTCTTATTTCGTCTCTTTCTCCCTCTAAGTTTAGACGGATTCGTAACTTTATAGTTGAATAATTAATATTGAGTAAACTGGGTTATCTTAAAGACATTTCTAGACGAACGAACGAAGAGATACAAAAGAATTAGCAATTACGAATAGCAGATTTACTAAAATAATTTGAATCTGTATTTTTTTTTGTACTTTCATTACTGGCAACATTTAAAAATGAAAATACTAAAAACACGACACCACAAAAAAGTTCGAAGCAAGTCATTGTTGTAAAATTGTTGTATAAGTGATTGTTGTAAAATTGTTGTTACGCGTAGCAAACTAACAAAAGAAATGCTTAGTTTGAATAGTACAGTATTTTTAGCCTCAAAATCAATATAATGTTACTTCGAATATTGATTATGAAAGGTGCTTCACTACAATTAGTGCACCACAACGAAACTGGTGATAAGCAATACACTTTCGTTGTATTCGACTATTTCGATGGCGCAGTGGTAGTGAATGCGACTGCTGTTCTTGAGGTCTCGGGTTCGACTCCCGGGTCGGACCATAAGCTTGTATGATCTACAAATATTTGTTTCGGAGTTCGAGTGTTTTCTATGTATAACATGTGTGTACAACAAAAAGTATATAAGTGTTCTATCAATCAGTCTAGTAATCGTACTACAAGCTCTACTTAGTTTGAGACTAGATGGCGTTACGTGTAAAATGTCAGTAATATTTTTTACCTCACCGTGTGAGTGAGGTTATTAGCTACGAAGTAACTTATCCTGAATTGCGCTATCAAAGTTCTTCCACGGATAAGTATTTAAAAATTTCCAAACTTCAAAGTCAGGTCGTATGACACGAGACATGATCAACTCAATCGGTGCGTCTTCACTGTTTAATACATAGGTAAATAACACAATTGTTTTGGTAAAATACCGTCTTTAATGCACGTGATCCTAAAAGCTTAAAAGAACAAATTAGCTACATTTATTATTATTTAAACGTAAAGTAATTGTGTTTTTATTAATTTCTATCTTAAAAACATTTGAACGATGAAGTTTTCCAATCAAATGTCGATTTAGCACATAGCTTTGAGAACTATGATTGGATTTGTTAGTAAATTTTAATATGCAGACTTTCAGTATGTACTTTGAACAAATTAATGAAAGCAAAAAATATTTTACGTTCGCTTTGAATACAGTTACAGAAATTTACAAAGAGTACCTTCATTTTGAACTGTCACATATAGCACTGCAGTAGAATTCAAATTTCATATGACTTATTTTCTACATCAGAAACTTTGCAAGCAGATTTTGGAGTTTGGAGAAATAATTTATAAGAAATAACAAGTGAACTCATAGAAACAACTAGTATTCTAAAATAAAGCTTACTCAACACAACAATAATAATTAATTTTTATTTCGGCGTCGACGGGGTGACCAGCGTTCAACGCTTGGAGTGTTGCCAGGTGGAAATGCCGAGTGAATTTTTAATTGTGGCAATGTTTTAGCGATCGAGTTCTCATGTGTCTGCGATATTTTAATTTATTTTCATTTCCGTTTTCCTTTTAATTTTCACATTTCCTTTTCTTTGTTTAAACTAGTAATTTGATTTATTTTTTAATTAAGAAGGTTTATTATATATTTCTCCTTAGGTAATATGAAACACAAACAACAAAAATGTCTAAATTACGAGTATAAGAAATCAGAATATGTTTTTTATTAAGGTAGACTAAATTGTTTTTTGAAGTTCATCAGATGAAGATGGAACTGTTTTTTATAAGCAGTACGAAGCTGAGTTTTTTATTCCATCTTAGCCTAAACTTTCAATCAGTCTCGTAGATCATTGTGCAGGTTACGAATCCATAAACAATTGGGTAGATGACTGTATCGTAAATAAATATCAATGTCCACTTCATTAAAACTAATATCGCGAAACATCTCGGCAAATACAATTAACATAGCTTTTTATTATTATTGCGAATTTCAATCAAATATACAGTGAAATATGTTTTTCAATTGAGTAGTCTAAAACAGTGACGTCACAATTTGGTATTTAGTACATTTTTCATACAAAATTGTCGTTTTGACAGATGATAAAAAGTAACTAATTTGACTAAGGTCTCATCTAGTCTATTGAGTGTCTGATACTATCCTATTAGCCAAGACGCAAGTGTTTCGTGTCGATTCTCTTTCTACAATCGCTAATGCCGCTATTGTCTTGCATTATTGGCTAACAATATAATTTGACTTAGCGTTGAGAGACATCATTTCTATACATTTGTTAGTTTTCTAATGACGTTTACGTTTGTAGAATGTCAACTTGGTTAGGGAGCTGTATTGATCTTGCTCGTTTACTCACGAGATTATTAGTTAGTCTCTGGAGTTTAAGGACTCCTTGGAGGACGTTAATCACATATCTTCAGATAACTCATCGTGTTAGTTAGCCTTCTCAATTATCTTTGCAAATAAATAAAATTAATGTGTTTTCTTTTTTAATAATTTCAAATTAACAGTTTTCACTAAATATGGATAAAAGTATAAATAGTACTTAAACCAAAAAGTATTTTTTCAATTTTCGCATGTCTGTACGTTTGTGCCGGCTAATATCTGAAACGGTTGGACCGATTTTGACTGGACTTTCACTGGCAGATATGATGAAAATAGTGATTTAAGCTACTTTTATTTCAGAAAAAAATAAGGTTATGCGAAAACAAAATGGAAGCTAATGAAATAGTAAACAATATCCGATTTAAAAGCAACAAAAACCGCGGGCAGTACCGTTTGGCCGAAGCTAATAAAAATATTAAAGAATACACTTATGTAACTTTTCTTTTGTTAAAATTACACTACATACATAATTTTTATAAAATGTTACAGATACTTTTCATCAACAGCCTTTAATAGTCCACTGCTGGACATAGGCCTCTCCTTAGAAAGGAGGTTTGGCTTACTATATTGGCCTATTGCATAAATTTGATTAAATTCAAATAGCATTCGTTAGTTTCTGATTTTGTCTGTAATATACCTTAAGATTGGCATTGTTTCGTAATTTAGTATTATTTTTATGACAGCACTGACTTACTGACAACCATACACTAACAGTTAACTTAAAATCCTTACCTTTTTTGAAGTGAAAACTTCTTTAGGCGCGTTGAGCGTTTTGGTAGAGGGTAAAATCCTCGGTTCGCGTCACCGAAATGCTAATGATAATAGTATATCTATAGCTATGGAGAATATGATATTATATATTATATATAAAATTTATTATTATTAAATATTATATATGATATTATATATTATATATAGCTATATATGAAACATATAAAAATTCATATAATTTTTGCATATAGTTTTAATTACTCTCAACTTAATAGTTCCGTTTTCACTTCTATCGGCAGTCCCACGACTGCTACTGTTTTTTTTTATAAATCTACCTGTCAATAGTACTTTACTCTGCCTTATGGAAAGCACGAATATAATTTAAGAGCAGTGGTCACCATAGACACTGCGAATGGTGACAATATAGTATGGCGACTCATACTTACGGTTCAAAAAATCCATTTCATTCATTCGCTTGACATCATCCACGTGAACATAGTAGAATAAACCAATAGAGTGTTTTATCCTCCCTGATTAGAGCACGAATGGGCCCTCTCGAAAAGGGCAGTACTACCCTCTCACAGAAAACCAACCTAAAGCGACGTCATCTGTGCTGTCGTGTTTCGTTGGTGAGTGCGAGACTGGAGGCTCATTGATGCAGGGGTGACAGTTATCGTTGCAAGTGTGGGGAACCTTACACTGTCACGATGACTATCATGCCTTTTCCACCCGCAAGCGGGGCGTGAATCATCATCTCACTAGGTCACCATAGTGTAGGTCACCATACTGCGTTGTATGCATTCGCAATAATTATGGTGACCACAACTCCTATTCATGCTTTCTATCAGGCAGAGTAGTCACATTGGCGATTCTTAAAAAAAGAACATAGATAATCTTCCAATAAAATACAGAAATATCGAGCATCACATCTGAATCAGGTCATATCATTGTAGATGGATATGTTTTTATGAAGATGGCTGCTACATTGGGATAAATGTCCACAAATTGTTGTCCCGTATGGGACGTGTAGGAAGTGGTGCATTCGCAATAAGTATGGTGACCACAACTCCTAATCATGCTTTCCATCAAGCAGAAAAGAGTCACATTGTGACTCTTAAAAAAAGAACACAGACAACCTTCCAATAAAATACAGAAATATTAAGCCTGACGTCTGAATGTAGTCATATTATTGTTAGATGGATATTTTTTTTTTGAAGATGGCTGCTATGTTAGGGGAAACTTCTTGTGTCATAAGGCACTTTATAATTTTTTTTTTTGTTGTACTTTACTGCGATCAGCCAGGCAAACCAGCAGATGGGTTTTGCGGTTTGGCTTGTAGAGTGTGGTCTCCATTGAGAACACTACTCTTAACTTACATGGTAGGATATCCTTATTCTTTTAAGGCGTTTTTGGTAGGTGCGGGTTAGCAGAGCTGTAGCGGCTGGCTATTGGGGTGGCTCTCCAGCCTCTCTTGATATGTTCAGGACTTCTTCGTGGACTGTATTCATGTTTGAATACATTGCATATGGTGCGTAGTATGATATTTTGCATTCTTTGCAGGATCTGAATATTGGTAGAGCTCACGCTACCCCATAGTTGTATGTATATACTTTATAAATATAGCCATTTGTGATCCACAAATTGTTGTGGGCATTGTTGAGGTAACCATTTAAACTAATACACTCTTGCAGTCAGTCTTAAACAAAAACAATATTGGCATCATAATATATGGTTAAATAATCGCACAGTAACAACATTATCGCGATGTAATGCACTTACTTGCATCCGTTGCTTAAATTGTATCGTTAATTCCCTTTACAAATGTACTCCACGTTTTAATTAACTCATTCTGCAGTTTACATCTGGTTTACATATATTTTGGACCCAATGTATTTTTTTTCTGTACTATTTTAGTTCATCTACGGTTTTAGTAGGTAGATAAAGTTTTTGTTTTACTATAAATAGCGAACAGTGAAGTGGCAGCTGAATGAAAGTAGTGCGTGCTGTCAATTAACTGGCAACTGACCGTATATAAATGTACCGTTTTATTTTTTATAACACATAAAAAAATATGGACTGAATCACACTAAACTCTACGAATGAAAACAAATAATTAAAAAAAAATGTAAAAAAAAAATCAATGGCTTAATCCTTCGTCAGCTGATAACCGCAATTAATTTTTCAATATATGTCTTTACATATATTTTGAGAATTATAGTTAAATATTATTTTATAATAAGCTAGTAAACATTTTAGTTTTTATTATTAATTATGAACAAATAATTATTTATAATATTTAAATAAAACTTATTCAACTAGATAATGTTATAATAAAACTTTCTTTCAAAGTATTATATATCTATTTTTTCTATTATGAATGTCGTTTTCTTTACAAACATAGCATAACGCGAACGATAACATTTTTAGAAATATTTTGATCTTTTTACGAAACAGAAATATAACTTCTTATATGCGTACATAAACACACATGTTTTTTTTGAAATGCCAGTGTTAATGTCACCTCTCAATTTTCAACCTAGAACACATAGTTAAAAGAATTTAACACAGAAAAATAAATGAACGGCCTACTATTGATGTTCCTATTTAAAAACCCTAAAATCTTTGATAATTCGGGACCTTACTTTGATTTTCCATTTCGAGGGGTTTATTCCAAAGTCGGAGCTCATAGCCTTAGCTTGGTAGTCGGCAGGCAGGCAGAGTGCAAATGCACCTTGTGCACACTCGTGAAACAATTTCCTACGGGCCCGTTGGAGCGACAAATAGTGGATTTTCAATAATTTCAAGGGGACGGACTCAGGGTGGCTTTTCTAAATATTTGTTTACTGAAATTTTTCATTGAGGAAGACCCATGTTTTGGCCTAAGTGGAACGACACCACTTAAACGAAATTTAACGAGTTTTTTATTAATTTTTTCGAACAAGTGAGGTTACTACAGCCCAAACCTTCCCTCCTGTAATAATACATAAGTGTTCGTAGTATATGTGCTATATGCAAAGGATTATACTCTATATACTGGAGGTCAAAACCTTGGCCTATTTCTAGTCACTTAAAGAGCGTAAAACACTTGCATGTCTGGGCTTGTAGGTGAAACATTTGCTTGATTGTCGTCAATATCATAAATAGTAAACATATGTTAAAAAACTAAAAACACGATTTCAAAAGTCGGTTACGAATAAACAAACAAGTGAAGCTAGTTAAAAAAGTAAAGAAGTGTGTAATATTTCTAAATAGTGAACAGTTTCAAGTTTGTATATAAATTTCAATTTTTTACCGACTCCAAAAAGGAAGAGGGCTTAAGTTCCACTGCGTAGATTTTTATCTATACATATAATAAAATCGTAGGCAAGTCAAAACTGTACATTAAATATTTTTTTAAAAGAATACTTGGGGTGTGATCTACAATCGATATCGAAACCACAAATATAGTTTTTAGAATTTTTGTCTGTTTGTCTGTCCGGGATAAACTCAAAAAGTACTGCATAGATTTACTTCAAATTTTGCATGAATATTACTAACAGGCCGGGCCAAAATATAGGCTACATATTATCACGCTATCACCTACGGGGAGGAGCTGTGATTCTTTATTTTTCTTATACATTCTATGACAGCGTGTAATCTAACGACGCATATTTTGTAAGGTATGATAGCTTTGTACGCATTTTTACTCTTTTGTGTCCTGGAATATATTCATATATTATTTTCTCTATTTCCTTCAGTCACTTCTTATGACTGAACTCAGCAGGATTCCCATATAACTCCCTTCACTTGCTTCGCTTGCAAAAAAAACGTATACTTATATTTAAATGCTATTTTAAAAATTCTTTAATTATAATGCTATAGCGACACTGGCATCTTAGGTATGTTTGGTGCTGTAGGGCCTTCACGCAGACGACGTCGCGCGCAACAGCTAGTAAGTTAAATAAAATCAAGCGTATCAAATTTTTAAGCTTACCTTCTCTTCACTGTGTTATTTTTCCGTGTAGTTTGTTTCCTTAGTCACCTCTTACGACACCCATGGGATGAATAGCGGTATTGACCCTTAGTATTATTAATCCATCACCACACAAAAAGATTCAAATTTTGGCATGTATTAAAACTAAGTCCGGCGCTGTGTGTCCAGACAATTGTGCGCAACGAACTCTGGGTTATGCTCTAGTGAGCTTCCAACTGGTGTGTTTCGGTGGCGGCTTGCTCTTGCAGCACCAAACCTACGAAATGTGTTGCTAGCGTTAAAATTGATGCTTCAATTGCGTTAACTCGATAACAAATAGTGTGGGTCACCATACTGCGTTGTCTGCATTCACAATGAGTATAGTGACCACCACTCTTGGATTATATTCATGCATTCTTCGCCATAAAACATGGCGTCTGTAACTCATTAAAGGATTTACTTTCTTCACTGGCTCAGCGACCTGAATTGTTTCTTGGCAACCTCATCCTTCCAGCGGTATCTGGGTCGTCCCACCGGATGCCGTCCGATGGTCTGCCCGAGATATACTCTTTTCACGGCTCGATCCTGACCCATTCTTTCTATGTGGCCAATTAACGAAGACTATTTACTTAAAAATATATTATATATTAAAAAGATTTCACTCAATATAAGATCATGACGAATGATTAAATCGGCTCCACGGATGGCGTAGCAAAGAGGTCGTGTTAGTACAGATGACTTGTCCCCTTGATAAGTAGCACTGTAGTTTTATTGACGATAGGTTTTTAGCCATAGGACTTCAGCACATGAGGATCAGCTCAACCACCAATACCACGTTCTCTAAGGAGCCGACGTAAGGTAACTCTTTGGTTACTGTTACCGAATGAAAGACTCGACTGCACGGATGGCATGTGTTTTAATATTTTTCATACATTAAAAATTACAATATCTGCATATATCCGGACATGACACCAAAAGGGACTGCACACAAGCCGTGACCTCTGTATCTGATTTTTCGCAATTGTACCTCTGCTGTTGTCGCCTTATCTGACTCGGGCTGACGGCTGGGCTGGCGTGAAGAGTGTGACAGTCCCCTTATAGCTCAAGATGACCAATATAATCCCAGGATCTGTCTCTAACCAGCAAACTAAGAAATCATTGGCAGAGTGCAAACGGTGTGACGGACGGACGGTGTGAGGACAGCGGAGTTTCTACTGCGCCGAGTGTTGTGGGTTGAAACCTCATATGGGACACTGCGTGATCTACAAACTATTGTTCTAAGTCTGGGTGTTCTTTGTGTCCGTTTTTTGTTTGTCTGTAAAGTAATAGTATTATAAACTACACAGGATATATGCCTAATATGGCTAAAAAAACAATAATTAGAAATTCTTAAGATACCTGAGACTCAATCTTCCCCCTCCTGTAGTTCTAGATGGAACAGGGCCGACAAAAAGAGACAATGTATCCAATATCCTTCAAGTTGACTTAACCTACGAACCATTTACTTTCACATGAAATATCTATTCATTTGCTTACCATAACATTAATAAAAATATACGAAATCTCTTCCGTGTATGTATCTCTTTTCTAGGTAGTAGAGCCACGCTGATTTCAGCACGAGCGGGCCGGCTCGACCGGGGCAGTACTACCCTCCCACAGAAGACCAACCTAAAGCGCTAGCATCCGTGTTGTCGTGTTTCGTTGGTGAGTGTGAGACCGGAGGCCCATTGATGCAGGGGTGTCAGTTATCGTGGTAACTGTGTAAGCCTTACGCTGTTACAATGACTGTCATACCTTTAACGTCCCCAAGCGGGGCGTGAAAAAGCATCTCACAAGGCCGCCATACTGCATTGTCAGCATTTGCAATGAGTATGGTGATCACAACTCTTGGATTCTATTCATGCTTTTACATCAGGCAGAGTAGAGTCACTGTGGCAGACTCTTAAGATAGATAGATAATGTGGTAATCAATTAAGAAAACAGAGTGTCGCTACGCTTTTCCACCCAGTGGGTGTCGTAAAGGAGACTTAAGGAGCACACTACACAAGACAACATCACTGCGAGGAGAAGGAATACTTAACCCTGAATATGTCAAAACCTTTTTCCAAGGAGAGGCTTCTGTCCAACAGTGGACTGTCAAAGACTGTTAATGTGATGATGTGATGATAAAAATGTTGTCTACAAACAGAACAATGACGTCTCTTGTTGTTACATATTAAAATTACACATGTAATCTGTTCCACATCTGAATTTCAGCTACACATATACATTGTACACGTCAACGTAAAAAAGATGTACATTGAAATTTCCATTTCGCGGAACCAAATACGCCGCGAAATCCTTTTGAAAGACATTAGCAAACAGAAAATACCGAGGGTGGATTTGAAATAAAATCAATGTGTACACACCTCTATAAGTCTGGAACACATGGGGGAAATTGGATTAGGTTAATTTGAGGTAGTATTTAAAATATATGTTGCAACATAGCTGTGAGTGCAGTTAGAATTGTAAGTGATTTAAAATTTTACAGTTTATAATAAATATAATGAGAAAAAGAAGAAATAAGCAAGTTAGTCTGGGAGAGAATAAAATCCATCACTTCACAAGTTAACAGTCAATAGTACGTTAAAGTAAATATAGTTATCTTAATTCACGATTCTATAAAATTGTTCAACAATTTTAGAACTAAACATATAGCATTTGACTTGATTTTTATTTAGAATAATATCAAGTATCTCCATACCCATACTTCCCGTGGGTGTCATAAGAGCCGACGAAGAAATCAAAATACACAAGATAACAGCTCTGCCGTGAGAAATAAAACTTGACAGAAACCCTACATCAGGCGAGCGTGTTATAATGGGTCAAAACCTTATTTCTAAGGTAAGGCTCAGTAAAGTCTGGTATCATTTATGGCTAGTCTATATCTAGAAATAGACTATTAAAAATTGTTGATGATATAACATGACTACAAATTCCATTAAATACACTTCTCACGTTCAAAGACAACAATATCAGGTGAGCATTCTTAGGTATATTCAGGATTTCACTTTATTGGAATGGATATATAGTGCGTTTCACGAACAATGAGCCACTTGACCTTAATACCTGCGCTTTATTGGAAGTAATGGACGCTATAGACAATGAACCATTGAGGTGTAAGTCGTAATGACGTCTCATTACGTTAGTTAAACGCGATTTCAAACCTACATATCACACGGGCTTGAGGGAATTGAGAGCATTATGTTTTCCATTCCTGAAAACGAATCATTGGTCATTTTTTTTTATTATTGTTCTTATTTTAATAAAGTTGAAGACCTACTAAAACATCGTATAACCTTCACACATAAACATCACCACCTACAAACAAAACGAAAATATATAAAATCACACACAACTTTATACTAACACTCGCCGATATATACAGCCACTCAACTATATGTGGTCCACTTATGTCATAATTGTAATATAATCATTTATCATTTGTGTACAGCGACGACGTTCATTTACACACAAAATTATAATTCATAATAGACTCATATACATAACTGAGTACTGTCACTCAAAAAAAGCAGTCGTTAAGTTTATGAGATTCAGATCAGTAGCTAAAACACAATACATGTATTAATTTGTGTCTAATTATAAGTTAGCTATATATTTTTGTGACAATAAAGATTATTATTTTGTTATAAAATTTATTTAATTTCATTAGCTTTTGGTATCAAATTGACAATTGATACCGTGTCTACCGCCATATTGAAATAATTGTCAATTTCATAATTAGAAAATTCAATTACCGAAGTAGCTAAGTTACAAGTCTACTTGCATTTTTTCCAAACTTTTCGAACTTTAAATTCGATTCACTTGAAAGTAGTAAACATGAAGAACGCATGAACGAATGACAATAAAATAAGAATAGGTAAAAGTCTAAGAAAGGGCAAATAATAGAGAATTTTGTGATATTTTTTTAGTTAAAGTTTATGATGTCCTTAACCAGCAGCAGTTCAGGTCCAATCTTAGTGCATAAATATTTATAAAGGGTAGATCCCATGCAAGTTTAAATTAATAAAATAAGTGTGTGGTATCTTATATCAAACTAGTGAGATTATGTGTGGCTTGTCATGGCCTTTAAATACATCCCACATTGACAACATAAGAGGTCGTTTTTTAGGCTAGTGGATAATAATTCTCAAGTACGCCTACACATTCTGTCAAGAAATGTCGTCAATATTGCTTAAACTCTTTTATTAAATAAAAACAAAATTTTGTCTCTGGAAAATACTTGAGAATGAGGTCATTGAATGAGTTTGCCTTACCTTGAGATATTTATATTCGTTCTAAAATATATGAAAATTATTCTTACGCATATTAGTTCAGTAATACTATGTTATGGGTATTACTGCTTTCGGCAAATTTCCAAACTAAGTAACAAAGTTTGGGAGAGAGGAAGTAAATCAATTTATGTAAATAGAAAGTCATATTAATAGATGTACCTAATCGCTGCTTCACTGGCTAGAAGATATCTTGGAAATCTTAAAGCTGGAGAGCATTGTGTATTGCCGATGAAGTTCCAGAAGAACATAGCGTTTATGTTTTTTTTTCTATCTTAAGAGCCTCCGAAAGTGACGCTACTCTGCCTGATAGAAAGCATGAATAGAATCCAAGAGTTGTGGTCACCATACTCATTATAAATGCTGACAACGCAGTATGGTGACCCACACCATGACGGCCTTGTGAGATGCTTCTTCATACCCCGCTTGGGGACATAAAAAGCATGACAGTTATTATGACAGTGTAAGGCTTACGCAGTTACCACGATAACTGTCACCCCTGCATCAATGGGTAAATATAAAATATAAATAAATACATCACCCTCTGAGCCTTTTCTCTCAAATTTGTGTTGATGTGGCTTTTCAGTCTACTAAGAGGAAGTTGAACCTCATTTTTTACGTAAAGTTACTGCAATGAGACTTCCACAACCTAAATATATCGAAATCGTAATTCTGTAGGAAGACTGCTGTTATGGTTTCTACGGTTTGAACTTCCCGTAACGATTACCAAAGATATTCGTATGATAACCGGATAGGACAGCTTAATGTGCTCTCAGAGGCACGGAGGAGTCTCAATATGTTTGAATGGAAACCCCTCATACATTGATTTCACAGAGATTGTTTTAATTAGCAAAGTGTTGACTTACGCAGTTACTACTGATGAATTCAAAATCCGATTAATTTTTTCTTATTTACTTTACTACATACTGAATTTCGTTCAATTGTTGTTTTTTTATTCTCATGCATACGCTAAGTATTTACTTTCAGCCAAAATGCCCGATTTTTTATTCTCATAACGCGAAGTCGTGAAACCTTGTTATGCCGCATTGATTAATTTGTTCGCTTCCATCTTCGTAATTAATAGGTTGGCGCTGATGAGGTCATTAAAAATATTGCTCTTTCAAAGTACAATTCAAATTGCAACTTTACATAGAACATCAGAATTTGTTAGCCTTCGTCAGTTTCTTCTACATTTGTAAATGAAAAATTATTCAAATTCTGATTGGGAAAAATTACTGAAATATTGTAGAAAGTAGTTTTCGACGTTGCATATCTATCTTAATGTTTTTGGTATTGGTTTTGCCTATGATTACCTGCATCTCAACAGATGCAGGTGCGTTGCTGCTCCTTGAGTTACCCCGGCAATTACGAGAAATGGGAATTTGAGGATTAGGTCACCGGTGACCTAAACTGAATTGTTGACAAACAATAAAGACATTGCTTAATATCAATTATCTGTAAAGTCGATATCACTCCGATCGCACCCGCGAAACTCATTTTATTAAACCACAATGGCAATCTTCTGTTTTATGTTATTTAAATGCGTACCAAAATGTTTAATATTTACCATTACTTTGTTGGTGAAAAGTATAAGTAGAATCCAAAGTGGTGGTCACCGTTCTCATTGTGAATGTGGATAATGTAGCACGGTAACCATGGCTTTTCCACGTCCGCTTAAAAGACCCGGGATCAAAGTAGGAGGGAAGCACTGCTAGTGGGTTCTAAGTTTTCATTTGATGTGCATAAGAAGGAAGATAATTAGTGTCCTGCTCAAATAATGTTAAACACAGAGTAAAAAATGAAATAATAATTTCTCACAGACAGAACTGGCAGCCCTATCCTGGTCCACAAAAATATGAAAGCCATTACAGAGCTCAAATTTTTTTTTTGTATTTGCAACGCAGCTGTTATTCAACCGTCGCGTCGTCGGAAGGATATATATTGGCATTTTTCGACGGCTCAAAACTGGTGACTCCATGTGATTTGTGGCCCGTGTGTGGGCACTAACAATTTTGAATTTGTATCTAAGGTATATTGAATAAGAATTCAAAATTCGGTTCAGAATAATTTTATCGAGGCAATATTGAATTACTTTAAGTTTCCTGCTGTTATGAATAATTTGTAAAAAGGGTCGGCTAATTTACAAGAAGTTCTATCAACAATTTTTTCCGTTAGCAACAGTTTTCCATTGATAGCTTTGTTTTTATCGGTACATGTAGGTAGGCCAGAGGTTTTTATTAAAAAAAAAAATATTTTAGTTGGTAATTGTAATAATTTGTGTCCGACTGAAATTGATTTTTCAGCTGAAACTGAAACCGATCTTTCGGACGTGCTTTCAGTTTCGGCCGAAACCGAACCACCATTTAAAATTTACTTTATTTACTTGCAAACACAGACAGAAAGTTAAATAGTGCGAAATAAAATAAAAAGACAATCAATAATGTATGTAACAAACACAATTTTTATTTTTTAAATCATGAATATATAGACAAAATAAACGTGTTATATTATTTTAACAAACAAAACGGTACACAAATAAAATTTAACAATAACAAATAACACACTTGAAACAGATAGGAAAAAATACACAAACACGAAAAAAAACAAAATAAATACCATAACATAATTCCATTTAACTTAATTAAAACGCCATTGTTTATAATTATCATCATTTAAATGACGTCAGAATGATACCGCCACCGCGGCGAGCTGGCGTACTTTACATTTTTATAACTAATCAAATGCTGTAATATACTATTACTGTATTTACACATGATGTTGCAGATTATGAAAACATAAAAAATATCCTGTTTGTAAGCCACTTGATACCATATTTTTGGTTCATATTTTGTAAATCATCTGAGAATACAAAACAGTACATGTATTAGGATTTTATGACAATCCCTAGAATCCAGTCTGTATGTTAATCCTTCTTTGCATAATGATGGAAATTTCCATCATAACATTTCATCATGAAAAATATTTTTATATTTATTTTGGGACATATTGTGACAACGCAGGATGATGTACCGTCATATTGTTTTTTACACAATTCATATATTTATTTATAGTAGATTTTTTTTTAAATATTTTTCCTTTAATCTAGAGCTTTAATTACATCACCTGTTTTATTAAAACAAATAGAAAAAATGATTCAAAAAAGGTTAATCGTTTATATGTAAGACATAGCCAAAACACTTTTTCTTTAACAACATTGTAAAATGCACGCGAACGAGTGAAAACCCACAAACAGTACAGACACGGAGTAGCATTTAACCGAGAGAGGGACCTGTTCTGGCCTACATTGTTATGCGGATCCTGTTGTTGTTGAAGGAATGTATTAAATATGTGTACATACATAAATAAAAATTATAATTTAGTATATAGCATTAAATACAGAATCGAACGTTACATGTGTTAAATCTATTTAAATACAAAGTTTTTTTTAAAGACAACGCCCGCATTAGGATTATTTCTGTGTCGTGGGAGACTTTACAAACATACAAGGAACACAAAGAACACCTAGACTCGGAACAACAATTTGTTGATCACACAAAGTGTTGTTCCATGTAGGATTTGAACCCACAACACTCAGCGCAATAGCGAGCGGTGTGACGACCGTTCAAACCACTAGGACAACCGTGCAGTTAATATATAAGTATATTACATCATACACTTATATATATATATATATATATATATATATATATAATAAGTATATATAATATTACATTATTAGCCATATATTTTGTTGGCTATGAATAAACCAGTTCCATTCATTCATTCAAACTGAATGCGATTATTAATGAACAGTGGTGTGGGTGGGCGAGCATAAGTTAGCCGCGAAATTTACCTGATGTCGAATGATAGTTTACGAACACCCGAATTTTGGCGATGCCGAAGCTTTCGGCCATTTTTTGGTGACGCCGGGCATTATGTCTTATAAAGACATCATTAATTCCCGTACTAATTATATATACACACATACAATCTATACGTCATTTCACCTTAAAATTTAACAAAACATTATACAATATAATGTTCTTATTTGCAATTATTTATTTTATACCAGAATCCATTGTTGTCCATCCACAATGCTTTGCATAAAGAATTGAATTGAATAAGTATGTCAAAATGGATGATGAGTTCATTATTAGTATTTAAATTAATATTCAAAAATTGAATGGAATTTCACCGAAAAATGAAGACAATAGACAACAAAACCTTTATATAATACAATTCACCAGATGCTGTAACGATTAAGTGTCACTAGAGTGGACGTAACCAAAATTATATTTTCTATTAGATAGTAGAGCCACGCTGATTTCAGCACGAACGGGCCGGCTCAACCGGCGTACTACTACCCCCACAGAAGACCAACCTAAAGTGCCAGCATCCGTGCTGTCGTGTTTGGTTGGCGAGTGTGAGACCGGAGGCCCATTGATGCAGGGATGACAGTTATCGTGATAACTGTGTGAGCCTTTCACTGCCACGATAATCGTCATGCCTTTTACGTTCCTAAGCGGGGCGTGGCGGAAAAAATATGTCACTAGGCCGTCATAGTGTGTGTCACCACACTGCATTGTATGCATTTGTAATGAGTATGGTGACCACAACTCTTGGATTTTATTAATGCTTGCCATCAGGTAGAGTAGAGTCACTTTGGCAGGCTCTTAACATATAAAAAAAAACTTGAAACTCCACCACTATGGACCGTTTAAGCAACTCTTTGCCCCGCCTGATCAACCTTTATAGAACTAAATTGTCATCTGCAGTATTTTTGAGTTGGAACTATCGTCTAACAAAAGGGAGTGCTTCTCCTTCAAAGGCCGCAGCGCACTCGTGAGTCTTTAGGTGCTGTATTATCAATCTGAATATGGGAGTACTCGTCTGCCACTTATATCGTACTAAAAAATCTTTCCGCGAGGATATACTCCTAGTTTGAAATGTTTTCTTTTTATAAAATCCTACCAAAGTAACTCTACTCTGCCTGATGGAAAGGAATAGAATCCAAGACTGGTAGTCGCTGTACTCATTGTGAATAAAGGCAATATAGTATGTCGACCCACGCTATGGCAGCTTAATGAGATGCTATTTCACGTCTCGCTTAAAAGACCCGGGATCATAGTGGGAGGGAAGTTATCTTTAAACAATAGTGAAGTTATAATACTCGAAAAAGAGGATATTATAAACAAGATTCATTTATACGTTAAGATAAAGAAAAAAAAGAAATCATAAAT
Organism: Hypercompe scribonia; assembly: GCA_949316085.1. Taxonomy (NCBI): domain Eukaryota; kingdom Metazoa; phylum Arthropoda; class Insecta; order Lepidoptera; family Erebidae; genus Hypercompe; species Hypercompe scribonia. The sequence goes on along the minus strand of OX438982.1, from coordinate 19,123,337 downwards.
CACCTTTCTCCAAATTATCAAAAGAGATGACAAGAATAATTCAGCAATACAGTTGCGAGTCACGACATTTTAGGAAGTAGCTCTCAAATAAACCCGGCACTTACACGTCCAAGTACCGAGTACGAAGAGTGCCCCGAAACTATTTGACTGCATACCTTAAGTAAAGCTATAAAACTAAAGTCGAACCGGTAAGCTGGTGCTACTGGCCTTTGCCGAGTGATAAAACATATAGAGTCTGTAGAAGAGCTTAGATTATTATATTTTATTTTTTTTTTTATATGAAGAGCCTTCCAAAGTGACTCCACTCTGCCTGATGGAAAGCATGAATCAAAGAGTTGTGGTCACCATACTCAATGCAAATGCAGACAATGCAGTATGCTGACCCACACTATTGCGGCCTAGTGAGACGCTTTTTCACACCTTGGGGACGTAAAAGGCATGACAGTCATTGTGACAGCGTAAGGCTTACACAGCTACCATGATAACTGTTACTCCTGCATCAATGGGCCTCAGGTCTCACACTCACCAACGAAACACGACAACATGAATGCTGGCGCTTTAGGTTGATCTTCTGTGGGAGGATAATACTGCCCCGGTCGAGCCGTCCCGCTCGTGCTGAAATCAGCGTGGCTCTACTACCTAGAAAAAAATGTTTATTATCATCTTTATGCACTTTTATACATCGTCGGTTTTAATTACAGTGTTTTTTTAAGCTATTCTCTTGATATGGTAACGTATCAAATGTACCTGTGGGTGCTCACAGAGGTTTTGAGGTCGGTTATTCAAAGATGCCACTAAGATTTGCAGATGGTATGAATTGGCGTGTAAGTACCTGTATGCGTGTGTAGGTTTTCCGCAAATAATGTGTCCGAGCGTTCCATTGTGTTTCCTCATTAATTTTACAGCAAGAAAGACCCACGATCTATCTCCATTTTATACGAAAAGCGGATAATCTCATGCATGGAGTTCAACACACAAAAAGTTGTTCTACACTGTGACGTTGATTTATCTTTGTATAACTCGCGATCTGTGTAGCCCTGAACATCTAGAAACTGAGCTTGCTTATATTCAGGAGGTACTAACTCGAAATAGATATTGTTGCACCTCAAGTCGTCCTAAGATGAAGATGTCGTAGCCAAGCGTAGACTGAGTACAAGCCTTTCTACCATTTATAAAAGAAGTATCGGATAAAGTTTTAACAGTATTAAAAAGTACTCAATTAAGACAGTAACTGCAGTAGAGTGCGGATGTATACAGATAAATCCACACTCTATTGTAGTTAATTGCTTAAGAACACTTAAGGATGTGAAACCGCTGCAGATACTTGACGTGTGCAAGATGAATTGCAGTTGAGATGGTTTCTACATGAGCCAGACAAAACGCACAATAGAAAAACGGATACAGGAGCGTATCACGGCTGTGAAAAACCTTCAAGTAAACAAGTCGGCGGGCGTAAATCACTTGCTGGAGTCTGCTCATACCAGTCTACCTGTGATCATGAGTGGTCGGAAATTTTCCTTTCGGAATATCGGGAAAAATAAGGTATCGAATAGTTCTTGCTATAAAACAAAACTATGTATGTGTATATGTAAAAATCGCGAAAGTCTAAAAACGGTTAACGCAATCTATGTACAAATCCGTCTGGTCAGCGTGGTGCAGTAGATTTAAACCTCTTTTTTAAGGGGAAGTCTATGTCCAGTAGTAGATTATTAAAAGCTGTTGATGATGATGATGGAGACGATGAAGAATAAATTATTAAAACTAAAAATAATTATGTATTTGTTCTTTTTCTACCGATCTGGTTGTTCTTCCGACCCGTTTGTGGTACCAATTATTTGTAATTGCAGACTGTTTTGTCGAATGTAGATATATTTTTTATATAAATAACTTACTTCAATTTAAAGGATATAAAATGTGTTCAACCTCCAGGTTCAGTTCGCCTTCAGGGTTGCGGAGATCCGATGCCAGTCGCTCCGTAGAAATACTGATATTTAGGCAAAACCGGTTGTATAGGGTGTGCCAAGAATTCGTTAACAATTGAATCTCTCCGTGCAATCATGATACGGGAGTTCTTGGGATCGATGCTACTGGAATTTGCTGGCTACAACCGTAACACATAGTTTCAACAACATGAAGCCACTAGTTACACATCCAATGAGTCCCTGCTGGTGGTCAAAACATGTTGCCGGGAAAGGTGATTTCCAGACGAGGCGACATTCCATGACCACCCAAAACTCCAGATCTATCCCCAGCAGACTTCTTTACCAAATACGTCGGTGCTCTGACGACAGATGTCGGGGATCTCACGGTCCCTTTGCAGACGAGTATTCGAAAATTTTGGTGCTAGCTTAGAAGAGTGCAAACGTCGAAATGGTGTTCATTAAGACTATGTAATTTTTAAAAAATAAACACAAACTGATTACCTTTCTCGTAAATAAACAATTTTTATAATATATCAAATAGTTTGTTTACACGATTTTTTCAAATATTAACCAATTCGTGGTCCACCTTGTAGAACATTATTACTAAGTGTATCATATTTTTCATTATACATTAATATATCAATACTACTGTTGGAAACAAGAGTTTATCGGTTTGTGACGTAATGAAACGAGTGTAGTATACGAGAGAATTCTAACGGATACTTTTGAAAGCAGGTAACTTTATTTTTCCTAGAAGTTGTTTTTTAATAAGGAACTAGCTTTTAAAATTCTGAAAATTTTTCTAATGTTCCATTTTCAAATTATCTAAGTATAGTGTCAAGTGTTTTTTTTTCACGATTTGTTTTAAATGTTATCTAATTGGTGACCCACCCTATATTAACAATCGACTCCAAATAATTGTGGGAATAAAAAGGGCTAGGAAGGTGAACATCTGCTCTTTTTCTTATGACTTTAGTTAATTATTTTATTTTATGAGTTCTAAGATAAAATTGTCACTTGTTTTTGCTACGCATATTATTCAAGAACACAATGACGAACAACTCAAACGATACTTGAAACCTAAGTTTTAACTGTCTAAAATTATATAAAATACTAACGTAAGAACATAAGACTAATTTGGGCAGTAATAAATTCAATTACGGCATGAATTTGCGTCTAATAATGGCGGGGAATGAAAATTGTTGTGGAAAATTCCTTAAGCATCTGTGATACTAAAAAGAAAATGTTACTTAGAATAAATTCTTCAACATTATACATAAATATAGCTTGTTATTTCTCGGAAAAGACTTTCAAGTCATCATCATTGAAAGCATAGTCCATTGCTGGTCATAAGTGTCTTCCTGGAAAAGGTTTCAAGTTATTTACATAGATTTTATTGGTCCTTGTTTGAAAGGAGACCTTTATTGCCGTACTAATTGTTGGATGAATTACAGAGACAGAATTTTAATATCAGAATTTGTCAAGTTTTATGTTGACCTCCGTTGTAGCTGGAAGGTCGTACTATTTTTCAGAGTACTCCTCACTTGGCCGATATTGAAGCCAAATTGAAGCGATGACTTTATTCACTCTGCTTTGAATACGGTCCAGAGGGAGAAACTGGTATATGAAGATGATGTGGTAAGATAAATATTTATTAATAATTGAGTTATTAATATATATATAGTAATTAATTTATTATATAATTTTAGCGGGTTGGATTCTCAGTTCAAGCGAGAAAGTTCTATTGAGCTTTTCTGATCATAAAAAATGCTTTATGTCCGGAGTTTTAAAGTTGGAGTTTTAATTCTCGTGTTTCGGGGAGCACATACAGCCGTCGGTCCTGCCGCGCCTGATCTTTTCCAGTCGTGTCGGATAGCCGTCCTATCGGGTTGTAAGAGTGAGAGAACAGAAAGTGCACCTGTGTTTACGGCCATATTTGTCCACTATCATGTCTCCTGAGTAGCTGGTTGGTCTACATTGAGACTGACCACCGTAGCCATAGACTATGCTAAATATCATCAATTTAAAAAGGCTGTATTTTTTTTGATTGCATACTTGTCTTAGATATCTAACATGTCCTTTCAACGAAAAGACATAAGTTACATTGTAAAAATAAAACAGGAGAAAATATACCGCAAAGGTTGAATACAGAGAAAAAGAAATGCAAATTATTTGCGGCTAACATTAGAATCGTAACACAATATCGGAGCACAACACACTTCTACTCTTTTCATTTGTTACAATAACCACAACTTAAGGGCATTATTTCGCAACAGCTTGTATGTAAATAAATGCCAATAGCATTTTTCAAATTCGCAATAATGGTTGATGATGATGATGATGATGTGCTTCTAGTCAATTTCGGCCACGGCAGCCAGCCTTAACAAAGCTCAGAAACTACGCAGGAGATATTATAGTGCACAGCTACACTCTCTGTTTCCTTGCTCTCGTAAACCAATGGGATGATTATCTGATACACCGAGGAGAGATCACGCGCAGGATCGAAGGTTTTACGTACTCACTGAGGGCCGAGGCTTAAGAACCCGACTTCCAAACTCCAGGTAAACTCGACAACATCTTTTTGATCCCAACTAGGAAATTGAACCATTGATGCAGGGGTGACAGTTATCGTGGTAACGTGTAAGCCTTACACTGTCACGATGACTGTCATGCGTTTTACGTCCCCAAGCGGAGTGTGAAAAAGCATCTCACTAGGTCACCATAGTGTGGGTCACCATACTGCATTGTCTGCATTTGCAATGAGTATGGTGACCACAACTCGTAGATTCTATTCATGCTTTTCATCAGGCAGAGTAGTTACTTTGGCAGGCTCTTAATGTAGAAAGAGAAGAATCCCTTGATCGACAGTCGCACACGCTAACCGCTAGACCAACGACGGAATGATGGTTATAAGCTATTCAATTAGGTGACGTCGAAGAACAGGTGTGCCAATACGTGAAGTATTTAGGCCTTGGCCTGGACAGGCGATGGAGTTTCGAAGAGCATTTTAGGCGATTATACACTCGAGTAGGAGGGGGACCAGGTGCGTTACATCGTCTGCTGAAGAAGATCGTCGTCTCTACATGGGCGTTGTGAGATCCATAAGCTAACATGGGGTGCCCGTCTGGCTTACTGACCTTTCGAGTGTCTTTCATCTCAACAGTGACTAATGTGTTGCCACACTTTAATTCCCTCCCTACAGAATTAAGAAAAAGGAGAGGGATTTAAGTGAAATGATTGCTTACAACAAACTGCACAGCTGACTTAGGATTTAGATTCAGCTGAAGAGGATAAAGTAAAGAAAATTATTACTTATCACTTAGGTTTCACTTGAGAGGTACAACTCCTGGATGAATAGCCGGTAACGAACTTGTGTTTCTTGAGTTGCACATGAGCCGTCTGTACATTTCTCCTGTTACATTAAAAACCAGCCCTAAAACGCTCATCACAATACACACTTGATTTCTACCTAAACAAAACTCTTATAATTTCGACCTAAAATGTCTATATGCCCTTGAACCAAAAGTAAAAAACACACAACATCTGTTGTTGTGAGTTGTATTTAACATTTGTTGTTGGTAATTAACCCGGGTATTAAAATGTCCTTATCATTTTACGCTGGGTTTTATTTTGTGACGTCACGTTGTGTAGCGCGTGGCTGGGACGGCGCAGCAGCGATGAGTGAAATGTAACGTTATTGTGTAAACTGAAAAAGGGATGGTTATGCGATAGTTGCTGTAATAGACATTAATGTAATTGCTTATACGCACAAACACACGACACATGCTTATAGGGTTGGTCTTCATTGTCAGTTAAAGAAAGGAATCGTTAAGTTAAGATTTGTGTTGGTCTCAATGTTATCCATATGGATATGAGATAGATCTCATTTCATCAAAAAATCAACTGTTTAACAACTGGTTGCTCCAACAATTTCATCAATAGCCTTATGACATAATGTTCACCACAATTACGTGGTCCACGCCACAATTACGTGCCGAGTACAATATTACAGTTTAATAATCATTTTTAATGTTCAATAACGTAGTAAAATTATTTTTGAAGTTAGTTAAGTAGCTTCCTGGCTACATAAAATTAGTGTGACTGGAAATTTTATTACATCTAACACAATTACATATTTAAATTAGAATAATTTTAATGTTACGTATATACGAATCAACTTAGCTATCCACCATAAAGTATATTTATTAATTAGTAGTGACCTTGTTAATTTTAGTATTAAGTTTGTTAAAAAACTAACCAAATGAAGTCGTGTCGTAGATATGCATCACATTCAGGAGTCACAGAACATTTTGGGTTAGTGGAAATCACATATAACTGGTATTAGGATCTTTCCAAGTCTTTCACACACAAGAAGAGACAAATAACAAGAGGAAATAGCTTTATTTAAGGGTACCGAAATACACCGCTGATAGCCATATCGCCTCGTTCTAGTCTATTCACGTTCCCTACTGGATACGAGGACAACCAGAGCATCCAAGTTCTAGATAGGTATTTTTTCAGAAAAACAACATCCACAAAGAAATTAAAATTACTCTTGCTGAGGTACGCTAAGATAGAAAGCATGATGGTATACTCGATGTATGTGTTACAGAGGAATTACGTCGAAAGTGCAGTTAAGTACCTAAATGGTGCTGCAAGTTTAATCTCAAGGCGTTTGTGGGGTGAGTCCTAAGCTGTTATTTGCATCAGGTGTTAGATGAAAGCTTTTGACCACAAGTTCTGATATTCTCTTGCTTTTGTGGTTAAGTGGCAGACCAATACACCTTATTTATGATGCATGTATTATTTTTAAGAAACGTGTACAATTGTAAATTAAGATTTGTTGTAATTGGAGTACTGTCCTAGTTTTATGTTGTATTTATTGTCACAAAATATTGAATATTATCAGGGATTATGCAGTCTGAACAAATGATTTTAAGAATCATTCATTTCAGGTACTTTATATATTAAAAAAACATACAATTTAAAAATTCTTCACCTAAAATATGAAAAAAATGTTCAAACAGGAAAAGAAATTGCAAAACAATCAGTTGCTATCAACATGATACATCATAGCTCTACACCGTAATTTATCCGGGCAATAATTAGGCTGTCCCCACGCCACAAATTACGTGGTGAGCCCACGGAGCGGCCTGATATCAGTTCGTGCTACATGTTGCAACTTGAATACATTAAATTTATAATCGGGAGCAGACAGCTGGTGCTGGGATTAAACCCGTTTATTGAAGTTTAGAAAATTCGAATTTCATGTTGGAATATTTTTAGTAAAACATGGTAACACTGACCGACTGAAACTATTGCTTACATTGCCCAATCCTTTTGTAAGTGAAACCTTTAAACTTTCCAATATTCTCCTAATGTTCCTATCCAAGGTCTTCTTAGCCGAAAAGTTTCCACTATCAGATTCAGGTCTAACCCAAGTTTTGCCACAACAATCAATTCTGGGCTGCTGCCATCCAATGATTTCTTGCAACTTTCGGACCTTCTCACAGGTTGGTCGACGGAAATAAACTATTATGTAATTAGGAAAACTAAACCGACCTGTCTGGCTAGCGTGGTATAGTAGGTCAAAATCTGCAACACTAAGTATGAATAGAATCCAAGAGTTGTGATTACAATACTCATAGCGACCCACACTATGGCGGTATCGTAAGATACTTTTCACACCTCGCTTGGGGACGTAAAAGGTATGACAGTAATCGTGGCATTGTATTGCACACACCACGATGACTGCCACCTCTGCATCAATGAACCTCCGGTCTCGCACTCACCAACGAAACATGACAGCACGAATGCTGTTGCTTTAGGTTGACGTTCTATGAGAGGGTAGTATTGCCCCAGTCGAGCTACTACTACCTACGACAATATTTGTGTCTGCTGCTCTTTTGCGGACGTAGCAATATATTTACATATATATTTATAGACTGCATGAATGAAACTGTAACTGCATAAGCAGTCACCTCGTCACTCTCTAGTGCGCTGAGTATTGTGGGTTCAAATCTCATATGGTACAACTCTGTGTTCCACAAATTGTTTTTCTGAGTCTAGGTGTTCTTTGTGTCTATTTCATATATGTTCGTAAAATCAGACACGGGATATATTTCTAGTGCAGGTATCGTCTTTTTGTAAATAAATGAATTTATTTTTATCATGATTTCCTATAAATCAGATGGTACAAGGAAATCAGCTATGCCAGAAAGCATCTTCAAAGACGCAGTCACTTAAAACGGTCGTAAATAGTGTAGGGACACGTAATTGCAATCGCCCTCTCAATAGTGCGATGTTGCCAGTATTTATGTGTTTAATAATACCGACAACACAACACTATTAGCTTCGTTGGGAAGGTTGAATAGTTGTATAGATAAGGAATGGTAAGTTTGGAAAAGTGATGCGTCAATTATTGCTTTTTATATACTCAAATAATTTAATTACTGTCAGAAAATTATGATAAGAAGACATTGTTATGATTTTGTTTAGCTCAAGCTTATTCATTCATTGGAAAGCATTGAAACAATTACTTAAAGAGATTTCTATGATCCGTGTGGTATCACTCTACCGTGCCGACTATCCGTGCCGAAACAACATTTCCCCACGAATAATTTTGATTTTTAAACTAAGTCCTTGGAAATTGTAACCTGGTAAGTTTACTATCCGTATGATGACGGACTAAAAATACGGAGTGTCACCCCCCTATTCGTCCCGCAGGTGCCGTAAGACGCAATTGAGAAAGCAAACTACAGTTGCCCTCCAAGCAACTTCACTACAAAGAGAAGGAAATTATACCAACCCGTCTGACCAGTGTGTTATGTGTACCAAAACCTTTTTTCTAAAGACAGGACTATATCCAGCTGCGGACTGTTAAAGGTACGATGAAGTACAATTGAGGTTATTTCAATGAACCACCTAACATCGTCACCAGACCCGGGAACGAGTCCGGTATCACAGACGGCTCGGGCGTCGGACATCGCAGAGCGATCTTCGTCCTCCACAAGCGTAAGTCTGGGGGTGACAGGTGAGGCCATCCATCACCCTAGCAGAAGCAGGCCAGGATGGCAGCGGGACGTGCTACGGAGCACACGCTTTTTTGGGTCAGAAAAGGGGTCATCTGCAAGCCGTAGGTAGATGGCTTGAGGTATGTCGGTGTTCCAGGGATTTCCTTTCTAGGGTTCAGGGCTACTGGTACCTGAGACGGCGTGTGGTTTTTGGTCGGTTCGAGTCCGACATAACCACTAGTAGGTGGTATCCGAGGGGATTTCAGCACAGTAAAAAACAAGTGTGGGAATCGAACCATCTCTACTATTTTCTTTAGTCAATCTTGTAATACTGTAGAGTCACAGCAGTTTATATGTAGCTTGTAACATATGTCCAGAACGACATTAAATAAGAGTACACAACCAACTACGAGAATCGGGATTCAAACTCCACTTGAGTCCTTCTGAGTACCTAGTGTGAGTTTATTTGACATCAACCTGATCGTCACGGTAATTTGCGTTGGACGTTATGATTGTGAAGAGTTGATGTAAAATAAATGGTAATGGTAATGATAGGTGGTATCCGGAGGGATTGCCGCGCAGAAAAAAAAGGCACTTGGCACATGTTGAAATATATTATGAAAACAAACTCATTTGTATTTAAATACTATTATTTAGAGAGACATGTCTTCACTTATAATACTTCACATTATGGCGTTATCAAATATTTTTTAACCTTTAATAATGTATTTCTAGTAGAAACGTAATGTTTTGTAAAATGTTTTTCAAATTTCAGGAACTGGCATACATAAAACTTAGTAATAATATGTACATTAAATTTCTTAACTTCTGTTTTCGATGTTCGTTCTAGAGCTATATAGCCAGCGGGTCCCAAGAAAAGTTCAATTAGTTTTTCTTTTTAAGTTTATTTTGAGAATATATTACGACTTCAAAAGGGTTCTCAACTTTTCTGGTATAATTTATCTCCTTCGTGTGTTTCTTTTGCTGCGAAGCAAGACAACATTTTCTTATATACTAAATTAATTTTAATTAGAACATTTTAGAGGAAACTAAAGCACCCACGATACAAGATATTTAATTTCTAGTACTAGATTTTTTTTTAAAAAAGAAACGAATGATTATATTATGATTATATTATATTATTATTATTATGTTACACCGATTCTGTTCCGTGAAGCCATTACTTCAACCAAGCCGAAAAAATTGTTAATAATTAAATAAATATACAATTAGATAATAGTATAAAATGACACAGAAACCTGTTCTTAAATATTAATAAAGTAAGTATTTAATAACAGCGTGTACAGCACTATCGTTTAGTCCCGGTCATAGTGATGTTACGTCACGGAGACGATACCAGTTAATAGCAGCCGACAGCAGGCACTTACATAAAATCTAATTATGTACGAACATGTGGAAATGTGTACTAAGACACGTATACGCGTGTAAGTTAGCGCATTATATGTACTGTGATGGTAAGAATGGGCTCGATGGGTTTATGTGTATCATTACTCAAGAATGTTTGTACGCCGTGTTTACAGTCATTATGACGTCACAAATTATTATCATTACTGCAGTGTTTAACCGGAGGGAACGTTAAAGTGACAGTGACGCTTTGACATTGATGGGACTAAATTATCACGATATATAGCAAGAAATTGAACAAGTAGGGCTTAAAGAAATCTTTGGGCCTGATCGTTTCTTAGTCAGCAGGTAACCACATCGTAGAGCTATGAACGACTTTCATAAGTTCTATATAAACACCATTTTAATGCGAATGTTTTGATTGACGATTATTACTGAATAGCGGTTGAATGGCTCTAAATGAAATTTTACACAGATTTCGATTAAGGTTTGGAATAGGATATAGGCTTTTGTTCCGAATAAATGATTGATTAAATCAATATTAAAGCGATTGAAAGAGCTTGTAAAAGCTAATCTATAATCCGAAAATTTTTGTAGGATCAAAAGAGAAATAGCTGTTTTGCTACACTCTCCCTCCAATGTTTAAATTGGTGATCATATTTGCGATTGAGAGCAGGGAAAATTGGTTTCAATCAGCCAGTGATAGGAAATGGAAGATTTCTACCCTATTGACATGTCAGTCAATGCAAAGATATGTAATATGAGTATGTGATTCTGTTAATTTAAGGCTTTTTTCATGTATATAATATGAAAAATTATATTCGTTCTGTTATTGAAAAACATACGAGAACAATATGTGAATTTGAAATATCTATAATGTCTAAATTTATTAAACTGAGGTTGTTCAAAAAGGCTTATTACTCAGTTTCAGACTATGTCACAGATTTAGATGTTTGGAAATGAATTGCTCTTTTTTTAAGACCTATGATTGTTAATATAACTGCTGTTTTAATATTTAAATGATTTTGAGTTAAAAGAGTGGTGGTGAGTTTCTTTCTTGGGTTCTTTTCTCACCACTCTACCATGAACAATCTGCGAACCCAGCTAGCTGTAATTTTAATCGACAGATTGTTCATCTTTTATTGTTTTTTTTTTATGACGTTCATAAGTGTCTTTTTGTGACCTAAATGAATAAACGAATTTGACTTTGACTTTGATTTTGTGGTGGTATTGACTTTTCTTAGCAATTTATTCACGTACAAAAATCTTATTTTATTTAACTCTTATTTAATTTACTATTATTATTTAAATGGTGATTTGGTGACGGATTAAGAATACAGAGTGTCACCACCCGTATTTATTCTATGGGTGTCGCAAGGGGTGACTAAGGGAGCAAATTATGCAGGACAACTTCACTGTAAACCGAATGTAAACTTGATTCAAAACCCAAAAGCAAACCGTCTGGCCAACGTTGGTATAGCAAGCCAAAAGCTGCTTTCTAAAGAGAAGTCTATGTCCATCAATGGACTATAAATTGATGATGATACTTGTGATTTAATTGGTTTGAAGTTTAATCTACAAACTGATTAATTAAAAGCAGTGAATGAAACAGCTATTATGTAAGATATTTTTTTTTTCAAAAAACCACACACGCATTAGGAATAAATCATATTTTCTTTTATAGCAACCCACCAAAGTGACTCTATTCTCCCTAAAGGAAATCATGATTAGAATCCAGTTCACTACAAATGGAGACAGTGCAGTATGGCGACCCACATTATGGCGGCCTAGTGAGATGCTTTTTCACGCTCCGCTTAAAGGACCCGGGATCGTAGTGGGAGGGAAACACACACAATTCCAGGCTTTAACTGATTTGCATAGGAAGGAAGAACCGTTTAGTTCGGGAGCGTATGTCTACCATTCTGAAACGGTGACTTCCAAGGCCAGCACGAGTTGTCCTGTAGAGGAACGGAGAGGACGGGATCAGTTGGAAGAGTTCGTCAGAACACTCTCCATGATAATGATTTTTCATGATATCCTGTATCGCGGGGGACTTTACAAACACACAAGAAAGGGATACAAAGAACACCAGATTTAGAACAACAATTTGTGGATCACACAAAGTGTTGAGAGTTGAACCCACAACACACAGTGAAGTGTTTAACCACTTTTTTTTTTTTTTTTTTTTAACGTGTGGAAACCCCCTCGGGCCGTCACCCCACCGGGGTTTACGGCGGGGTGGTGTGTCGGAATCGGACCGACTAAAACCACACGGTGTGCCACTCTGCGCCTGAGATAGGAGGGATCCGGGAACCGCTGCTATTACGACATCCAGATCCCTCCCAGCGCCTGCCCGCTAATGCAGGCACCATCTATGAGTAAACTCTCTATTTTAGGCGACGTACGGCACACGCGGACGTCGCCTCCTCGCGGCTGGCCATTGTAGCGGATGGAGGGGAAAACCCGTCCCGTCCACCCGCGGCCACACTCAAGGCGGCATGAGGCGCTGGTATGCGCGCCTCCGCCGCCCGGCTCGCCGGCGGCGAATTGGGTCCGAGTGGATATTGTCCTCCCGGGCCTTCTCCGCCGCCTCCTTCCGCGAAATTACGTCTTCGCAGAAGGTTGCGACCGCGGTAAAACAACTGTCGCTACCGACCATGGAGCGTATTACGGCCGGTAGCGAGAGATCTCCTCCAATAACTGCAGTGAGGACCCCACGCTGCGCCGCCCAGGCGGAACAAACCGCCAGCGTGTGCTGAGCCGAGTCCTCACTGCAGTCGCAGTGGTGACAGGCGGGACTCAATTCCCTCCTGGCGACCGAGTGCAGATACTTCCCGAAGCAACCGTGCCCGGAAAGAATCTGCGTCAGTCGGAAGGAAAGGGTCCCGTGCTGCCGCCCTGCCCACTCGGCGATGACCGGCTGGAGAGCCTCCACGGCGGCAAAGCCAGCACGTGGAGCCTCCAGCCGGGACGACCAACGAGCCATCGTGGCTCGACGAGCGGCCTCTCGCCACTCGCGTATCTCTTCGGGCGGGGGCCGAATGCCGCTACCCACCCGAAAGTCTGCCGTTCGCTGATAAACTTCAGCGAGCACTTCCGCCTCCAAATCCCACGGGGGAGTTCCGGCCAACGCGCACGCCGCCTCCGTCGATACGGTGCGGTAACCGCGTATGGCTCTAACCGCCAATATCCTCTGAGGGCGCCAGAGGCGAGCCCTATTCTGGGCGGTCAGAGCCGCCGCCCACACCGGTGCACCATACAGTGCCATTGACCGAACAACCCCCGTGTATAGCCGTCTCGTTGCGACGCTGGCTCCACCCAAATTGGGCAAAAGTCGCCCAAGAGCAGAAGCAGCGCCGACCAGCTTTGGAGTAAGCTGTCGGAAGTGCTCGTCGAAGAGCCACCTGCCGTCGAGGATCAGGCCCAGATACTTCATCTGGGCCTTAATCGGTACGAGGACCGAATTGACTACGATAGAGGCACCGGGGGGTGGACCACGACGGGGCCCATGAAACAAAAGGGCTTCCGTCTTATCTAGGGCCACCCGTAAACCCAGCGCCTCAATGCGCCCGACCACCAAAGAGACTCCTACGGTGGCCAGGCGCGCCGCCTCTTGAAAGTTCGTCCCCCGGGCCGTGACCAATGTGTCATCGGCGTAACAAATTACGCCCAGCCCGGGGGGAAGACGACCTCGAAGGGCCCAGTCGTATCCCATATTCCACAGGAGTGGTCCGAGGACGGACCCCTGTGGAACACCGCACGACATGGACCGCCGCCTCAGAATACCATCTCGGTCCTCGTACACGACGGTACGCTCCTCAAGATAGTCTGCCACAAGCCGCCTCAGGTACTCTGGCACCCCGTGGTAGTGGAGTGCTTCCCTGATGCAGCTAAATGGCAGACTATTAAATGCGTTGGCGATGTCCAACGACACCGCCAACAGCACGCCGCCACAGCTCACTGCCTCTTCGGTAACGGCCCTCAGGCGCAGCACAGCATCGACCGTCGAACGCCCCGCCCGAAAACCAAATTGGGCGTCCGACAGATCGGGGCCCACCTCGCGGAGGTGCCGGACGATGCGGGCAGAGAGTATCCTCTCAAACAGTTTACCCGCCTCGTCCAGCAGCACAATGGGCCTATAGGCCGCCACCGAATCGGCAGGCCGTCCCGGCTTCCTTAATAGGACCAGCTTCCCGCTTTTCCAGCACTCAGGGAAGCGTCCGGACGACAAGCTAGCGTCCAAGATCTCCCTGAGGCGGTCCGACATGTGTTCGAGGGCACGGGCCAGCACACGGGCAGGTATCCCGTCTGGCCTAGGGGCGGTGTTCTTAGAGCGGATCCGTAGAACAACCGCCCCCACCTCCGATTCCCTGACGGGCGGAACATTGTCCTCGTTTCCCCCGTCGTCACCGGCCATGAAGACCATCGACGGGGGTGTGTGATCCACCCGCTGCGGGAAAAGGCCCTCGACCACTTCCCGCAGGAAGCTGGGCTGGAGGGTCTCTGTAAGGGGGGGGCCCGACGCGCGGAGCTTTTGTCGCGCCGCACGATAAGGGCGACCCCAGGGGTCACGATCGAGACCCTCCAGCATTTCCTTTCTCTTAATTTCTTTGGCGCGGCTGATGGCCAGCTTCAGAGTTTTCCGCGCCTCTCGGTACTCCTCATGAAGCTGGTCCTCCTCACCTTCTTCACGGTGTCGCCGCCGACTACGGGTGTAGGACCTCCGGGCACGAGTACAGGCCTCGCGGAGGTCCGCCAACTCCTGGGACCACCAGTAAACCTCCTTCCGTGGAGGCCGGCAATCTCGGATGCGGGGCATGGCCGCATCACAGATTTGCGCAATGGCATCACGGAAGCGACCAGCCCCCATGTCGACCTCCTCGGTCGGGGCCTGCGGAGACAGCCAAGAGTGAACGATGGCCGCCTCCTCTAGTAGGTCCCTATTTAATTTGGCTACAGCCCACCGCGGAAAGCGAGAAGAACGCCGCGCCGCGTGACCCCTACTGTGGTCCTGGGTCCGGGAGAGCTCAAATCGGATGTAGAGGTGATCCGAGAGCGTCTCGACCTCTTCCAGGACGCGCCAGTTCCTTACTCGTGCGGCGAGGGCAGGGGTAGCGAACGAAAGGTCCACTATCGACCCTCCCTGCTGTCGCACGCACGTGTTGGTGGATCCTCTGTTCAGTAAACAGAGGCCCACCGAGGCCGCCCACTCCTCTACGGCCTCGCCCCTAGCGTCCGTCCTGGGGGAACCCCACGCAATGGACTTTGCGTTGAAGTCCCCCAGCACTAAGACGTGCCCAGACGTTAGACGCCGCATCGAGGTTTCCAAGTTGTTAAGGAAAACCTCGAAGTCGTTCAAACTCCGGTTGGGGGAGAAGTATACACCATATACAGTGATCCCCCCGCACTCGGCAGCAACATATCCAGTGCCCTTGTCTCTTAGCGACAAGGGCGGGGAATGAGCCGCCGTGGAGCCGACGACTGCCACGGAACCGTCCCGGTCACCCAACCAGTTTGGACGGGGAGGAACATAATAGGGCTCCGCGGCTACGGCAACACCAATCGACCACTGTGCCATGGTTTGCAGGAAAAGGTCCTGCGCCGCAGCACAGTGGTTCAAGTTCGTCTGGACTAGGAGGCTGGAGACTTGGTCCATTACTGGACTGTCTCTACAGCCTCCTCCATGGGCGACGATGTCGACGCGCGAACGGCATCGGAGGCAGCCTGGGCCGACTGGCTAGCCCCCAACATGCGCCGAGAATCGCGAGGAGGTTTGCAGCCCCCCTGCCCAATCTGATGATTGGCGGGCTTGTTACCCGCCGCACAAGCCGGGCAGTGAGGGGCGGCAGAGCACTCTGCCGCCTTGTGCCCCGGTCGACCGCAGCGGAAGCATAGTCCACTGCAGTCAAAACAACTCACGCACTTGGCGCGTGTGTGTCCGGATGCTAGGCATTTGAAGCACCTCATCGGTCTTGCCGCCAGAACAGTGACTCTGGCATTCACAAAACCGACGAGGATCCTGCCTGCGTCGCCCAAAACTTTGGCCGACGCTACCGGACAGCTGATCCACACTGCGCCAAGCCCTCCAGGACCGGGGCGGATGGTGCCGACCCTGATGTTGTCCGCGTTGCAAGCCGTCTTCTCGCTAATTGCAACGCGGACGTCCTCGGTCGTTACGGAGTCATCCAGGCCCGAAATACGCAACTCTGCGCACTTGACAGGCCTCGCGATCTTCACACCATCCGTGGCTGCAAAGATTCCTCTCAGTTTCTGGCGAACCTGTCCGCCGTCTTTGCACCTTCAGCCCCGGGGAACTCGAGGACTCGAGCTCCCGTCTGGGCAAGGCGCAACCTGACCCCTTCAGTCCCGAAATCAGTGGCGAGACTATCCCGGGCCTTCTTAAATAAGGCCGCATAGGACAGCCCGCCACTAGCCGCCTCCGGTGTTACGGTGACTACTACAGCCGCGCTTTTAGGCACCTGCAGTTTGCGCGGCTTTTTCGCGGTAGCCACCGCAATCGACGGTGTCTGCAGGGTAGAGGCTGCTGTTTGTGCAGCCTTCTTACCCCGCTTTCGGGACTTCTTAGCTCCCCCGACTACCTGCCAACCATCGGTGCAGGGAGCACAGGTGGAGGTGCCAGGTACAGCGGTTGGAGTGGGGAGCGGAGGGAACTCCGCTCCAGCCTTTGCTACCGCCGTGGACCTTGACCTCGGTCTAGCCATCTTGGCTGCTGCCTTCGTCGCTCGTCGAGCCCTCGGAGCTGTTGCGGGAGCAGCAGGCAACGACGCCGCCGCCGCATAGGTCACGCGACCGCCCACAACGGGCAGCGCTGACGGTGCCAATGCGACCTTCGGCTTATGCACCGCGAGCGGCGGCCGGACAACGGGGGCTGGAGGCAACCTCGCCTCCAGGCCGGCGAGACGCCCGTCCATCATGCGCCACACTGCGTCTGTAATTCGGCGCAGATGGACATCTGAGATGGTACCGAGGTTGGAAGACGGAGCCGGCTGGGACGGAGACGGAGACGGAGCAGGCTGAGACGGCGACGGGGCCAGATCATCTTCCGGACGATGCGCCCGGAATTGAGCGAACTGAGCGCTCAGCTCAGCCACTTGCCCCGTCAGGCGATCGTTGGCTGCCTGGAGACGAGCCACGTCCCCGATGAGGGTCTCCACGACCCCCGCAATTGCGGAAGAGGAGTCCTTAAGGGCTCTCACAAAGGAGCCCTTGAGATTACTCGACTTGGTGGCCACTTTGTGAATAATGGCCACCGCCGCGTTTGCTATCTCTTGCTTGGAGGATGATGTTTGGGAAACTGAGTCCCCCACTATCGGCTCCCTGACTTTTAGCAGGAGATCAGCAATCTCCTCCTCCGCCAAGGTTTCGCCGTCTGCCCTTACTCGTCTATAGGCTTCCGCCTTACAGAAGACGGAGCCTGACGGGGCCGAGGCCGGGGTTCGTGACCTCCCTCTACGGCTGCTTGCTACCTTAGGAGGTAACATCTCCTGGGATGTGTCACTCTCCTCATCCCTGGAGCGTCCGCGTTTCCGGCTGTCGCACAGCTCCGTCTCCATGATGTCCAGTGCATCCGTCCTCGCACTGGAGTGCGTAGTGGATCTTGAACGAATCCGTTCAGATGTTCTTCGGCTCCCAGTAGCCATAATGGCTTCTGGGAGCCCCACCGAGGTAGGCGTTTCAATCGTTACGCTTTCCACTTCGGACGAGAGGTCGTCCAACCTTGCTTTTCCCTCCTTCGTGTTTTTCTTCTCCTTCTGTCCTTCTTTTTTATTATTTGGTGTAGTTTTTAAGTTTATAGATTCCATATGAGACCCACGAGAGGGGGAGAACTGAAGGTCGACCCGGGCAGAGATCCCCCAATACCCGGGCAAGCGTAAATTTATGCCCAACCGAGGGGTCCGCAGGTGCCTCGGCTGGGAGTGCGCTTGCGACTGAACTACCCATCAGCCATGCATCCCCTGGTCACACACCAGAACACGAGATTCGGGGTATTTTTTTAGAGAGGTTTTCTTCCTCGCAGTCCGGGCGGTTAAGCCAAGACCCTCGCCCCCGATTGGAGTTGCGTGACTCCAACTCGGGACTACGATATGTCAACGGTGGCAAGGAGACTACGTCTCCTGATGCCTGCTCGGTGGCAGTGTAAGCGCACGCCGAGCCCGTCCTACCTTTTCCACCGCTGAGCGGAGGAACTCCGACCCTAGAAAGGGTCCCACCATCGTGATTTTTTACCGAGGTTTTCCTCCTCAATGCTCCGAAGAGTGAAGAACCAACAGAGGATCCGACGAATACGCCCGCTCTGTTGGACCAAGTCTCGGCCGAATTGCCGAAGACATGGTTTCCTCTTCGTGCTAGAATATTAGCCGTTGGCAGTGATGAACACCATCGCCAACGTTACCAGGGTGCACCACGTGGAGGTTTTCTAGCCAAGCACCCCAAGTGTTTAACCACTTTTTTTTTTTTTTTTTTTTATCGTGTGGAAACCCCCTCGAGCCGTCACCCCACCGGGGTTTACGGCGGGGTGGTGTGTCGGAATCGGACCGACTAAAACCACACGGTGTGCCACTCTGCGCCTGACATAGGAGGGATCCGGGAACAGCTGCTATTACGTCATCCAGATCCCTCCTAGCGCCTGCCCGCTACCGCGGGCACCTTCTACGGATAACCTCTCCATTTAGGCGACGTACGGCACACGCGGACGTCGCCTCCTCGCGGCTGGCCAATATAGCGGATGGAGGGGAAAACCCGTCCCGTCCACCCGCGGCCACACTCAGGGCGGCATGAGGCGCTGGTATGCACGCCTCCGCCGCCCGGCTCGCCGGCGGCGAATTGGGTCCGAGTGGAGATTGTCCTCCCGGGCCCTCTCCGCCGCCTCCTTCCGCGAAATTACATCTTCGCAGAAGGTTGCGACCGCGGTAAAACAGCTATCGCTACCGACCATGGAGCGTATGACGGCCGGTAGCGAGAGATCTCCTCCAATAACTGCAGTGAGGACCCCACGCTGCGCCGCCCAAGCGGAACAAACCGCTAGCGTGTGCTGAGCCGAGTCCTCACTGCAGTCGCAGTGGTGACAGGCGGGACTCAATTCCCTCCTGGCGACCGAGTGCAGATACTTCCCAAAGCAACCGTGCCCGGAAAGGATCTGCGTCAGTCGGAAGGAAAGGGTCCCGTGCTGTCGCCCCGCCCACTCAGCGATGACCGGCTGGAGAGCCTCCACGGCGGCAAAGCCAGCACGTGGAGCCTCCAGCCGGGACGACCAACGAGCCATCGTGGCTCGACGAGCGGCCTCTCGCCACTCGCGCATCTCTTCAGGCGGGGGCCGCATGCCGCTACCCGCCCGGAAGTCAGCCGTCCGCCGATAAACTTCGGCGAGCACTTCCGCCTCCAAGTCCCACGGCGGAGTTCCGGCCAAGGCACACGCCGCCTCCGTCGATACGGTGCGGTAACCGCGTATGGCTCTAACCGCCAATATCCTCTGAGGGCGCCAAAGGCGAGCCCTATTCTGGGCGGTCAGAGCCGCCGCCCACACCGGTGCACCATACAGTGCCATTGACCGGACAACCCCCGTGTATAGCCGTCTCGTCGCGACGCTGGCTCCACCTAAATTCGGCAAAAGTCGCCCGAGGGCAGAGGCAGTGCCGACCAGCTTTGGAGAAAGCTGTCGGAAGTGCTCGTCGAAGAGCCACCTCCCGTCGAGGATCAGGCCCAGGTACTTCATCTGGGCCTGAACCGGTACGAGGACCGAATTGACTACGATAGAGGCGCCGGGTGGGGGACCACGCCGGGGCCCATGGAACAAAAGGGCCTCCGTCTTTTCTAGGGCCACCCGTAACCCCAGCGCCTCAATACGCCCGACCACCAAAGAGACTCCCGTGGTGGCCAGGCGCGCCGCCTCTTGGAAGTTCGCTCCCCGGGCCGTGACCAATGTATCATCGGCGTAACAAATTACACCCAGCCCGGGGGGAAGACGACCTCGAAGGGCCCAGTCGTATCCCATGTTCCACAGAAGTGGTCCGAGGACAGACCCCTGTGGAACACCGCACGACATGAGCCGCCGCCGCAGAACACCATCTCGGTCCTCGTACATGACGGTGCGCTCCTCAAGATAGTCTGCCACAAGCCGCCTCAGGTACTCTGGCACCCCATGGTATTGGAGTGCTTCCCTGATGCAGCTAAATGGCAGACTATTAAATGCGTTGGCGATGTCCAACGACACCGCCAACAGCACGCCACCACAGCTCACCGCCTCTTCGGTAACGGCCCTGAGGCGTAGCACGGCATCGACTGTCGAACGCCCCGCTCGAAAACCGAATTGGGCGTCCGACAGAACGGGACCCACCTAAGTGTTTAACCACTAGGTCAACGGTGAAACTAAAAAATGGTTGGACCGCCTGCGGATCCAAAATAGCAATATTTTATTAGCTTCCTCACTAAAACTAAGCTTCTATTCTTTATTTTTGATAGTGTTTTCGCAGGCATCCGGTACATAAGTTGTAAACAGTTATTAAAAACAATCATATATCGTCAGTCTGTTTTGACATGTAAAGTTTTAAATGTAGCATAATATAACATTGATTTAATACTTAACTCATGTCAAGATTACAAAGTGTCAAAAGATAAAAAATGTAAAATTATTTATTCTGCCGTTTATAATATTGTTAATATAAAATATAACATACAACAAAATGTTATTTGGTAACTAAAAGCTAAACTTTCAATTGCCTTTTAAATTTCAATAAGGAAACGTTTTCATAGCTGTTGGCAACTTATTGAGTACACAAACCATTTTTTTAAAATAATATAGTTCTGGTAACAAAGTTCAGAATTATTCTTTCACTGTCACGAGTGTTGTATGGGAATGTCTTTTACCTTTTTAGACAAACAAGGATAATTTTTAACAAATATATTAACTTCAAAGATGTACATATAAGGCAAAGGCAAGTTTACATGTTTACGATAAAGGTTTACAAGATATGTAAGGAGAAGTTCTTTAGGTAGTAGAGCCACGCTGATTTCAGCACGAACGGGCCGGCTCGACCGGGGCAGTACTACCCTCCCACAGAAGACCAACCTAAAGCGCCAGCATCCGTGCTGTCGTGTTTCCTTGGTGAGTGTGAGACCGGAGGCCCATTGATGCAGGTGTGACAGTTATCGTAGTAACTGTGTAAGCCTTACACTGTCACGATGACTGTCATGCCTTTTACGTTCCCAAGTGGGGTGTGAAAAAACATCTCACAAGGCCGCCATAGT
This sequence comes from Hypercompe scribonia, assembly GCA_949316085.1. Lineage (NCBI taxonomy): Eukaryota > Metazoa > Arthropoda > Insecta > Lepidoptera > Erebidae > Hypercompe > Hypercompe scribonia. Next base: position 19,101,772 of record OX438982.1, on the reverse strand, counting down.
GTGGGCACTATACTGCATTGTCTGCATTTGCAATGAGTATGGTGACTACAACTTTTGGATTCTATTCATGCTTTCCATCAAGCAGTTTAGAGTCACTTTGGCAGGCTATTCAAATAAAAAAAATAAAATAAATAAAAATCATCCCCAACAGCGTTTCACAATCAACTGCTGGACATAGGTCTCTCGTCAGCAAGGAAGTTTTGATCTATTATACCACGCCCACCATTTTGTTTTTGCCGCATTTTATCCCTTAGTGGCATCTTTGAATAGGGGCAGTGACACTCTGCATTCTTAATCCATCACCACACGGACAATACGGAGAATTTGTGTGTTATATATTATTACAAATTTAATTATATTGTTCATATTAATATCAGACAATAGAAAACAAAAAAGAAATACCCATCACAGCTTGAACACACCTCTTCTGGGATAAGAACATCCTTAGCTTAAGTAAAGATTACAATCAATATTATTATTTTTGTACGATATCGTTTATTTTATTATAAAAATTCAGAAAGATACACATTCATTTTTTGTCTCTAAGTCTTGCATAATTGAAAAAAACGTACGCTCTTATTTTAAATATGTAGATATTGTCAAAACGCAAGTATCCTTATAATTAAACGTTTATCGTAGTCTAACCGATTTCGTGCATTTCCAGTTAGATCATTTGCAGATAGTGCCCAGCCTATTACACGGTGGTGTCTCCAATCAGTGATGAGTCAAATTGCTGAAACCGAGGACACCGCTGCGTTGATCACACCTTGATTAATGAATGTTACTGATCTAGCAAGTAGGATTTTGGTTTTAAATGCTGTAAGAGTTTTGTTTAGTTCGTGGTTTGTATATTTGTAGCCGTATTTAGTTTATTTTAAACGTAAGTATATATATGCTCCTCCTTTACTCTCATCTGTGACAGACAGAGATGATCGAACATCATTTGTCACTATTTATGAACAGTGTTGCCACCTTTTTTTTATAATTGAAGTACATTGGTCATTTTAAGTAAGAAAGAAAAAGTATGTAGTATCAAAATAAAGCACAATTTATTTTTCATTATTATTATATTTAAAAACATATTTATTGTTACTTATTATAGTTCGTATCAAATTAGTATCTCGACCGAACAATTGCACAGTAAATATTATCGTGTACTTTAATGTTCTTTTCTTTTCTTTATCTGTACTTCACTAAAGTATGACTCATTAAAGGTCGAGGCGGTTTTAGATTCCTATTTTGTACGATTTAACTTTTTTTTTAGCTTTGATTTAATTTTTAAACATTTATATCACATTAACAACTTTAAACGTCCCTTGCAGGACATAGATCTTTTCTTAGTAGAAAGATTTTGGCCTACATTAAGAACAAAAAAGATCTTTCCTAAGGAAGGAGACTTTGGCCCACATTCAAAAGACCTTTAAAAGTCGAAAATTTGTGTAACCCGTTTAAGAAATTCAACGTCCCCGAAGGTCTTTTTGTAGACCGAAATTTTTAATTAAATACTCCTCTAATTCCCTGTGAACCCCGTAAAAAGATTACTGCCATGCTTCTCGAGAATCTTTTTACAGAAAAAAAAACAATCTCTTAAATGAATAATTACTAAAAGATCCGCTAAAACAGATAGACTTCATCCATTTCAACGAAACGATTGCTCGCTCGCTAAATGCGAACATTTTTATTAAAAATGTCGACCGAAGAATATAAATGGTACATTAGTTGAATTAAAATCGATTTTCAATACGAAAATTTTAATAGATAGTGTCTTTTATTTAATTTATGATTGTTACAATTATGTGGAATGGAGCCGTCTGAATTTTCTTCAAACAATTTATTTCTTTTAATGGAGTAGCTTTGGTTGTAGTCTAGAGGACGCTTCCTTGAAAGTCGATGCATGTGGGAGCCGTGCTTCGACGTCAAGGTTTTGTTATTGTTTCAAAAGTAAAAATCTTCGGTTTCGTTAGTAACTTCTAACTAGTTCGCTAGTTTGGATATTTGGTTTGAGAATATCTTTTTAAAACAGACTTTGAAATGCCGAAGGAGAGAAGTCGTACAGATATTTGAGTAAACCCTTTTCTTTCTCTCTCGACACTCTAATGTAATAATATATTTCGTAATAATATTATTTTAGACATCTGACATATAACACCAGTTAGTCCCAAACCAAACAGAGCTTGTATTATGGTTATTAGGCAACTGGTATAAATACATATATTCTATAAAAAACGTAGTAAGTATATATGTATTAATATAAATACTCATAGCACAAGCTCTGTTTTATTTGCAACTAGACGGTGTTATGTGTTAGATGTCCGATAATATTATTAGTATCTTTGAAGGGGGTATATAGTGTCAAAATTTGAGTTTGACAGTTCGAATATTTTTGAGTTTTTGAAGCGTACACAAAGAAATTTACTTAAAATTTATGCTACATGTATAAATTAACTAAATTTGAACATTAGTATTAACTTTTCCTTAAAAAACCTTCGAAAAGACTTGTAAACAAAACGTAAAATGTAAATATATTGTGTTCTAATGGCAATTGAACATTCTTTTAAATCAAAGCGAGTCTTAAAAGGTACCGACACATAAAATGTCTTTTACGGGGGTGTTTAAACGAGGGCTGCAAACGAATCGTTTGTGACCAACCTAAATTGGGTACGGAGCTTTGTGAAACAGATTTTATATTGATAGTACAGTTCCGACTCGTTACGTCCAATCAAATTGTTTTACGCAGTACGGAAGGTGCATCTTTCGTTGCGTATAATGTGTTAATAGGTAGGTGTTATTGGAATTCCAGTACTTCTAAACACTATTTAGAATTTTGTAATGATAGCTTTGGTTTGGTAGTGGAATTAAGTCATCATTATCAACAATCTATTGTTGGACATAGGCCTCTCATTAGCATGGAGGTTTTTCACCTACTATACCACGCTGGCTAGACGACTTGGAATAGACTTTGTTTCAAGTTTTCCCTCTCAAGTGAAATTAACTTTTTCTTGGATAACATTTTTTCCTTAAAAGAAATTGCCATCGACTTCTTTATCATCAGATTTTTTTTTTGAAACAATTACCTATTTCAATTATATTAAGAAAAACTTCACTTCTGGCCGTATAGTCGTAACATCTTTGATAATCTGTTAAGTAGTTAGGAATCTGCTTAGGTTTACTGCACGGAAGGTGGTTTAAGCGGTCGCCACACCATTTTCTACTGCACTGACTGCTGTGGATTCAAATCGTACATGAGGCTACGTCTTGTGTGATCCGGAAGTTGTTGTTCTGAGTCTGGGAGCACTTTGCGCCCGTTTCATGTATGTATGTTGGGTTTATTTCTATTGCGAGAGTTGTCTCTGTAAAGAAAAACGCTAAATGTCCTCACGCTGCGTTCACGAAAAACAATGGCGAGCTTAACGGCACTTCTCTATGATATCTCCTTTGTTAACTAGTACATATCAGACTGTTACTTTCGCCTTCCGTGATTGACGCTCTCTGATAAAACCTTTCAAATGCGAAAACGTAACAAGTCAATTCTTTTTATGTTTTCGATATAAAATTGAACTCACTCATGGTCTCAAGCAAATATTTTACAGAGAATTTAAAAGGTCCACTGTGATCTCTAGCATAAATCACAGTCACATCATACATATTTTTCCAGTCTCCTAACCAAGTTGACATTCTACAAACGTTAACGTTATTAGAAAACTAACAAATACACGGGAATTATGTCTTTAAACGCTAAGTTAAGTAGTTAAAACAAAATATTAGCTAAATATACAAGAAAATAGAGGTACTGGCGATTGTAGAAAGAGAATTGACGTGAAACACTAGCATCTTGGCTAAGGGGTAAGTAACAAACATTTCGCTATGTCACATTTTGATGTTCGCTATAAAACTAACAACATCTATTTGGTTTTATAGCTTGTAGTAATCTTGTGTGAGCGTGTATATTGAAGCAACGCCGTTTACGACTTGAATGCAGTTTGAAGAGAACTCTTTGTAAATATAGCAGTCATTTGACTTTTCTCGTACTCGTAAGCTCGGCAACTTCTGGTCCAATTTGAAAAATTATTTCAATATTTGACAGTTACTTTATTGTGGACATGGTATATATATCATCACGTCACGGCCTTCACGGGCCGACAATGAGTAAGTTCAATTTTATCAGTGAAAAAATGTTGCAAAAACAGAAAAAAATGATTACTTCTGGAAGTTTCTATTGTGTGGGCAGCGTTAATGGTTAAAGTTTCACAAAAATAATTATAATCTATGACAGAATTACTCGTCTATAAAGTAATAAAAAAAGCCACAGTGGCTTTTTTGTATCCTATTTTTTAAGATCAGCTTACTAAACCCTTTTTATGGTAAACAAATTTGTTCACGCTATACATATAATATCACTCTACAACCGACTTCAAAAAAGGAAGAGGTTGGCAATTCGACTTTTTTTTTGTATTTGTTACCTTGTATCTTGTTGCTGGGTGTACCAATTTTGATGATTCCCTTTACATTTGAAAGCTGGTGCTTGTCATGTGGTCTCATTTGAATCTGACGAGCATCTTTTGAGTTATGTTTAATAATGCATATTTAATAGAAAACATCACCGATGTAGTTGAAATTACTAAAGCTTTCCATCTTTCGCTTGTCGATATAAAATGAACCAGAAAACTATGATGGCTGAGGTTAATTCGACGATTGACCTCTTTTTCAAAGTTACCGTCCAACCTAAGTCGACCTACCTAAGTATAGTTTGTCCTATGTACACATAGTCGTTCTGAGGCGGCGGCTCATGTCGTGCGGTGTTCCACAGGGGTCGGACCACTCCTGTGGAACATGGGATACGACTGGGCCCTTCGAGGTCGTCTTCCCCCCGGGCTGGGCGTAATTTGCTACGCCGATGACACATTGGTCACGGCCCGGGGAGCAAACTTTCAAGAGGCGGCGCGCCTGGCCACCACGGGTGTCTCTCTGGTGGTCGGGCGAATTGAGGCGCTGGGTTTGCGGGTGGCCCTGGACAAGACGGAGGCCCTTTTGTTCCATGGGCCCCGTCGTGGTCCACCCTCCGGCGCCTCCATCGTGGTCAATTCGGTCCTCGTACCGGTTCAGGCCCAGTTGAAGTATCTGGGCCTGATCCTCGACGGCAGGTGGCTCTTCGACGAGCACTTCCGACAGCTTTCTCCAAAGCTGGTCGGCGCTGCTTCTGCCCTTGGGCGACTTTTGCCCAATCTGGGTGGAGCTAGCGTCGCGACGAGACGGCTATACACGGGGGTTGTCCGGTCAATGGCACTGTATGGTGCACCGGTGTGGGCGGCGGCTCTGACCGCCCAGAATAGGGCTCGCCTCTGGCGCCCTCAGAGGATATTGGCGGTTAGAGCCATACGCGGTTACCGCACCGTATCGACGGAGGCGGCGTGCGCCTTGGCCGGAACTCCCCCGTGGGATTTGGAGGCGGAAGTGCTCGCCGAAGTTTATCGGCGGACGGTTGACTTCCGGGCGGGTAGCGGCATACGGCCCCCGCCCGAAGAGATACGCGAGTGGCGAGAGGCCGCTCGTCGAACCACGATGGCTCGTTGGTCGTCCCGGCTGGAGGCTCCACGTGCTGGCTTTGCCGCCGTGGAGGCTCTCCAGCCGGTCATCGCCGAGTGGGCAGGGCGGCAGCACGGGACCCTTTCCTTCCGACTGACGCGGGTCCTTTCCGGGCACGGTTGCTTCGGGAAGTATCTGCACTCGGTCGCCAGGAGGGAATTAGGTCCCGCCTGTCACCACTGCGACTGCAGTGAGGACTCGGCTCAGCACACGCTAGCGGTTTGTTCCGCCTGGGCGGCGCAGCGTGGGGTCCTTACTGCAGTTATTGGAGGAGATCTCTCGCTACCGGCCGTCATACGCTCCATGGCCGGTAGCGACAGTTGTTTTACCGCGGTCGCAACCTTCTGCGAAGACGTAATTTCGCGGAAGGAGGCGGCGGAGAAGGCCCGGGAGGACGATATCCACTCGGACCCAATTCGCCGCCGGCGAGCCGGGCGGCGGAGACGCGCATACCAGCGCCTCATGCCGCCTTGAGTGTGGCCGCGGGTGGACGGGACGGGTTTTCCCCTCCATCCGCTACAATGGCCAGCCGCGAGGAGGCGACGTCCGCGTGTGCCGTACGTCGCCTAAATAGAGAGTTTATCCGCAGATGGTGTCCGAGGTAGCGGGCAGGCGCTAGGAGGGATCTGGATGTCGTAATAGCAGCGGTTCCCGGATCCTTCCTATCTCAGGCGCAGAGTGGCACACCGTGTGGTTTTAGTCGGTCCGATTCCCACATACCACCCCGCCGTAAACCCCGGTGGAGTGACGGCCCGAGGGGGTTTCCACACGTTAAAAAAAAAAAAAAAAAAATGTACACATAGTCGTCAACAACTTCGAGGGTAGATTCGATTCACTGGAATGGATGTGACATGGACATTCAACATTACTTTTTTCTTATCCATATTCATTTTTAAACCCACTCGTTTACAGACTATACTAAAGTCATCAAGCATTGTGTTAAGATCTGCCACGGTTTCAGCTCATTCTGACATAGCTCAGAGAGAGATGGGTCTATAGTTAGATAGATAGTTAGAAATAGCTTTATTTAAGGGTACCGAAATACACCGCTGATAGCCATATCGCCTCGTTCTAGTCTATTCACGTTCCCTACTGGATACGAGGACAACCAGAGCATCCAAGTTCTAGATAGGTATTTTTTCAGAAAAACAACATCCACAAAGAAATTAAAATTACTCTTGCTGAGGTACGCTAAGATAGAAAGCATGATGGTATACTCGATGTATGTGTTACAGAGGAATTACGTCGAAAGTGCAGTTAAGTACCTAAATGGTGCTGCAAGTTTAATCTCAAGGCGTTTGTGGGGTGAGTCCTAAGCTGTTATTTGCATCAGGTGTTAGATGAAAGCTTTTGACCACAAGTTCTGATATTCTCTTGCTTTTGTGGTTAAGTGGCAGACCAATACACCTTATTTATGATGCATGTATTATTTTTAAGAAACGTGTACAATTGTAAATTAAGATTTGTTGTAATTGGAGTACTGTCCTAGTTTTATGTTGTATTTATTGTCACAAAATATTGAATATTATCAGGGATTATGCAGTCTGAACAAATGATTTTAAGAATCATTCATTTCAGGTACTTTATATATTAAAAAAACATACAATTTAAAAATTCTTCACCTAAAATATGAAAAAAATGTTCAAACAGGAAAAGAAATTGCAAAACAATCAGTTGCTATCAACATGATACATCATAGCTCTACACCGTAATTTATCCGGGCAATAATTAGGCTGTCCCCACGCCACAAATTACGTGGTGAGCCCACGGAGCGGCCTGATATCAGTTCGTGCTACATGTTGCAACTTGAATACATTAAATTTATAATCGGGAGCAGACAGCTGGTGCTGGGATTAAACCCGTTTATTGAAGTTTAGAAAATTCGAATTTCATGTTGGAATATTTTTAGTAAAACATGGTAACACTGACCGACTGAAACTATTGCTTACATTGCCCAATCCTTTTGTAAGTGAAACCTTTAAACTTTCCAATATTCTCCTAATGTTCCTATCCAAGGTCTTCTTAGCCGAAAAGTTTCCACTATCAGATTCAGGTCTAACCCAAGTTTTGCCACAACAATCAATTCTGGGCTGCTGCCATCCAATGATTTCTTGCAACTTTCGGACCTTCTCACAGGTTGGTCGACGGAAATAAACTATTATGTAATTAGGAAAACTAAACCGACCTGTCTGGCTAGCGTGGTATAGTAGGTCAAAATCTGCAACACTAAGTATGAATAGAATCCAAGAGTTGTGATTACAATACTCATAGCGACCCACACTATGGCGGTATCGTAAGATACTTTTCACACCTCGCTTGGGGACGTAAAAGGTATGACAGTAATCGTGGCATTGTATTGCACACACCACGATGACTGCCACCTCTGCATCAATGAACCTCCGGTCTCGCACTCACCAACGAAACATGACAGCACGAATGCTGTTGCTTTAGGTTGACGTTCTATGAGAGGGTAGTATTGCCCCAGTCGAGCTACTACTACCTACGACAATATTTGTGTCTGCTGCTCTTTTGCGGACGTAGCAATATATTTACATATATATTTATAGACTGCATGAATGAAACTGTAACTGCATAAGCAGTCACCTCGTCACTCTCTAGTGCGCTGAGTATTGTGGGTTCAAATCTCATATGGTACAACTCTGTGTTCCACAAATTGTTTTTCTGAGTCTAGGTGTTCTTTGTGTCTATTTCATATATGTTCGTAAAATCAGACACGGGATATATTTCTAGTGCAGGTATCGTCTTTTTGTAAATAAATGAATTTATTTTTATCATGATTTCCTATAAATCAGATGGTACAAGGAAATCAGCTATGCCAGAAAGCATCTTCAAAGACGCAGTCACTTAAAACGGTCGTAAATAGTGTAGGGACACGTAATTGCAATCGCCCTCTCAATAGTGCGATGTTGCCAGTATTTATGTGTTTAATAATACCGACAACACAACACTATTAGCTTCGTTGGGAAGGTTGAATAGTTGTATAGATAAGGAATGGTAAGTTTGGAAAAGTGATGCGTCAATTATTGCTTTTTATATACTCAAATAATTTAATTACTGTCAGAAAATTATGATAAGAAGACATTGTTATGATTTTGTTTAGCTCAAGCTTATTCATTCATTGGAAAGCATTGAAACAATTACTTAAAGAGATTTCTATGATCCGTGTGGTATCACTCTACCGTGCCGACTATCCGTGCCGAAACAACATTTCCCCACGAATAATTTTGATTTTTAAACTAAGTCCTTGGAAATTGTAACCTGGTAAGTTTACTATCCGTATGATGACGGACTAAAAATACGGAGTGTCACCCCCCTATTCGTCCCGCAGGTGCCGTAAGACGCAATTGAGAAAGCAAACTACAGTTGCCCTCCAAGCAACTTCACTACAAAGAGAAGGAAATTATACCAACCCGTCTGACCAGTGTGTTATGTGTACCAAAACCTTTTTTCTAAAGACAGGACTATATCCAGCTGCGGACTGTTAAAGGTACGATGAAGTACAATTGAGGTTATTTCAATGAACCACCTAACATCGTCACCAGACCCGGGAACGAGTCCGGTATCACAGACGGCTCGGGCGTCGGACATCGCAGAGCGATCTTCGTCCTCCACAAGCGTAAGTCTGGGGGTGACAGGTGAGGCCATCCATCACCCTAGCAGAAGCAGGCCAGGATGGCAGCGGGACGTGCTACGGAGCACACGCTTTTTTGGGTCAGAAAAGGGGTCATCTGCAAGCCGTAGGTAGATGGCTTGAGGTATGTCGGTGTTCCAGGGATTTCCTTTCTAGGGTTCAGGGCTACTGGTACCTGAGACGGCGTGTGGTTTTTGGTCGGTTCGAGTCCGACATAACCACTAGTAGGTGGTATCCGAGGGGATTTCAGCACAGTAAAAAACAAGTGTGGGAATCGAACCATCTCTACTATTTTCTTTAGTCAATCTTGTAATACTGTAGAGTCACAGCAGTTTATATGTAGCTTGTAACATATGTCCAGAACGACATTAAATAAGAGTACACAACCAACTACGAGAATCGGGATTCAAACTCCACTTGAGTCCTTCTGAGTACCTAGTGTGAGTTTATTTGACATCAACCTGATCGTCACGGTAATTTGCGTTGGACGTTATGATTGTGAAGAGTTGATGTAAAATAAATGGTAATGGTAATGATAGGTGGTATCCGGAGGGATTGCCGCGCAGAAAAAAAAGGCACTTGGCACATGTTGAAATATATTATGAAAACAAACTCATTTGTATTTAAATACTATTATTTAGAGAGACATGTCTTCACTTATAATACTTCACATTATGGCGTTATCAAATATTTTTTAACCTTTAATAATGTATTTCTAGTAGAAACGTAATGTTTTGTAAAATGTTTTTCAAATTTCAGGAACTGGCATACATAAAACTTAGTAATAATATGTACATTAAATTTCTTAACTTCTGTTTTCGATGTTCGTTCTAGAGCTATATAGCCAGCGGGTCCCAAGAAAAGTTCAATTAGTTTTTCTTTTTAAGTTTATTTTGAGAATATATTACGACTTCAAAAGGGTTCTCAACTTTTCTGGTATAATTTATCTCCTTCGTGTGTTTCTTTTGCTGCGAAGCAAGACAACATTTTCTTATATACTAAATTAATTTTAATTAGAACATTTTAGAGGAAACTAAAGCACCCACGATACAAGATATTTAATTTCTAGTACTAGATTTTTTTTTAAAAAAGAAACGAATGATTATATTATGATTATATTATATTATTATTATTATGTTACACCGATTCTGTTCCGTGAAGCCATTACTTCAACCAAGCCGAAAAAATTGTTAATAATTAAATAAATATACAATTAGATAATAGTATAAAATGACACAGAAACCTGTTCTTAAATATTAATAAAGTAAGTATTTAATAACAGCGTGTACAGCACTATCGTTTAGTCCCGGTCATAGTGATGTTACGTCACGGAGACGATACCAGTTAATAGCAGCCGACAGCAGGCACTTACATAAAATCTAATTATGTACGAACATGTGGAAATGTGTACTAAGACACGTATACGCGTGTAAGTTAGCGCATTATATGTACTGTGATGGTAAGAATGGGCTCGATGGGTTTATGTGTATCATTACTCAAGAATGTTTGTACGCCGTGTTTACAGTCATTATGACGTCACAAATTATTATCATTACTGCAGTGTTTAACCGGAGGGAACGTTAAAGTGACAGTGACGCTTTGACATTGATGGGACTAAATTATCACGATATATAGCAAGAAATTGAACAAGTAGGGCTTAAAGAAATCTTTGGGCCTGATCGTTTCTTAGTCAGCAGGTAACCACATCGTAGAGCTATGAACGACTTTCATAAGTTCTATATAAACACCATTTTAATGCGAATGTTTTGATTGACGATTATTACTGAATAGCGGTTGAATGGCTCTAAATGAAATTTTACACAGATTTCGATTAAGGTTTGGAATAGGATATAGGCTTTTGTTCCGAATAAATGATTGATTAAATCAATATTAAAGCGATTGAAAGAGCTTGTAAAAGCTAATCTATAATCCGAAAATTTTTGTAGGATCAAAAGAGAAATAGCTGTTTTGCTACACTCTCCCTCCAATGTTTAAATTGGTGATCATATTTGCGATTGAGAGCAGGGAAAATTGGTTTCAATCAGCCAGTGATAGGAAATGGAAGATTTCTACCCTATTGACATGTCAGTCAATGCAAAGATATGTAATATGAGTATGTGATTCTGTTAATTTAAGGCTTTTTTCATGTATATAATATGAAAAATTATATTCGTTCTGTTATTGAAAAACATACGAGAACAATATGTGAATTTGAAATATCTATAATGTCTAAATTTATTAAACTGAGGTTGTTCAAAAAGGCTTATTACTCAGTTTCAGACTATGTCACAGATTTAGATGTTTGGAAATGAATTGCTCTTTTTTTAAGACCTATGATTGTTAATATAACTGCTGTTTTAATATTTAAATGATTTTGAGTTAAAAGAGTGGTGGTGAGTTTCTTTCTTGGGTTCTTTTCTCACCACTCTACCATGAACAATCTGCGAACCCAGCTAGCTGTAATTTTAATCGACAGATTGTTCATCTTTTATTGTTTTTTTTTTATGACGTTCATAAGTGTCTTTTTGTGACCTAAATGAATAAACGAATTTGACTTTGACTTTGATTTTGTGGTGGTATTGACTTTTCTTAGCAATTTATTCACGTACAAAAATCTTATTTTATTTAACTCTTATTTAATTTACTATTATTATTTAAATGGTGATTTGGTGACGGATTAAGAATACAGAGTGTCACCACCCGTATTTATTCTATGGGTGTCGCAAGGGGTGACTAAGGGAGCAAATTATGCAGGACAACTTCACTGTAAACCGAATGTAAACTTGATTCAAAACCCAAAAGCAAACCGTCTGGCCAACGTTGGTATAGCAAGCCAAAAGCTGCTTTCTAAAGAGAAGTCTATGTCCATCAATGGACTATAAATTGATGATGATACTTGTGATTTAATTGGTTTGAAGTTTAATCTACAAACTGATTAATTAAAAGCAGTGAATGAAACAGCTATTATGTAAGATATTTTTTTTTTCAAAAAACCACACACGCATTAGGAATAAATCATATTTTCTTTTATAGCAACCCACCAAAGTGACTCTATTCTCCCTAAAGGAAATCATGATTAGAATCCAGTTCACTACAAATGGAGACAGTGCAGTATGGCGACCCACATTATGGCGGCCTAGTGAGATGCTTTTTCACGCTCCGCTTAAAGGACCCGGGATCGTAGTGGGAGGGAAACACACACAATTCCAGGCTTTAACTGATTTGCATAGGAAGGAAGAACCGTTTAGTTCGGGAGCGTATGTCTACCATTCTGAAACGGTGACTTCCAAGGCCAGCACGAGTTGTCCTGTAGAGGAACGGAGAGGACGGGATCAGTTGGAAGAGTTCGTCAGAACACTCTCCATGATAATGATTTTTCATGATATCCTGTATCGCGGGGGACTTTACAAACACACAAGAAAGGGATACAAAGAACACCAGATTTAGAACAACAATTTGTGGATCACACAAAGTGTTGAGAGTTGAACCCACAACACACAGTGAAGTGTTTAACCACTTTTTTTTTTTTTTTTTTTTAACGTGTGGAAACCCCCTCGGGCCGTCACCCCACCGGGGTTTACGGCGGGGTGGTGTGTCGGAATCGGACCGACTAAAACCACACGGTGTGCCACTCTGCGCCTGAGATAGGAGGGATCCGGGAACCGCTGCTATTACGACATCCAGATCCCTCCCAGCGCCTGCCCGCTAATGCAGGCACCATCTATGAGTAAACTCTCTATTTTAGGCGACGTACGGCACACGCGGACGTCGCCTCCTCGCGGCTGGCCATTGTAGCGGATGGAGGGGAAAACCCGTCCCGTCCACCCGCGGCCACACTCAAGGCGGCATGAGGCGCTGGTATGCGCGCCTCCGCCGCCCGGCTCGCCGGCGGCGAATTGGGTCCGAGTGGATATTGTCCTCCCGGGCCTTCTCCGCCGCCTCCTTCCGCGAAATTACGTCTTCGCAGAAGGTTGCGACCGCGGTAAAACAACTGTCGCTACCGACCATGGAGCGTATTACGGCCGGTAGCGAGAGATCTCCTCCAATAACTGCAGTGAGGACCCCACGCTGCGCCGCCCAGGCGGAACAAACCGCCAGCGTGTGCTGAGCCGAGTCCTCACTGCAGTCGCAGTGGTGACAGGCGGGACTCAATTCCCTCCTGGCGACCGAGTGCAGATACTTCCCGAAGCAACCGTGCCCGGAAAGAATCTGCGTCAGTCGGAAGGAAAGGGTCCCGTGCTGCCGCCCTGCCCACTCGGCGATGACCGGCTGGAGAGCCTCCACGGCGGCAAAGCCAGCACGTGGAGCCTCCAGCCGGGACGACCAACGAGCCATCGTGGCTCGACGAGCGGCCTCTCGCCACTCGCGTATCTCTTCGGGCGGGGGCCGAATGCCGCTACCCACCCGAAAGTCTGCCGTTCGCTGATAAACTTCAGCGAGCACTTCCGCCTCCAAATCCCACGGGGGAGTTCCGGCCAACGCGCACGCCGCCTCCGTCGATACGGTGCGGTAACCGCGTATGGCTCTAACCGCCAATATCCTCTGAGGGCGCCAGAGGCGAGCCCTATTCTGGGCGGTCAGAGCCGCCGCCCACACCGGTGCACCATACAGTGCCATTGACCGAACAACCCCCGTGTATAGCCGTCTCGTTGCGACGCTGGCTCCACCCAAATTGGGCAAAAGTCGCCCAAGAGCAGAAGCAGCGCCGACCAGCTTTGGAGTAAGCTGTCGGAAGTGCTCGTCGAAGAGCCACCTGCCGTCGAGGATCAGGCCCAGATACTTCATCTGGGCCTTAATCGGTACGAGGACCGAATTGACTACGATAGAGGCACCGGGGGGTGGACCACGACGGGGCCCATGAAACAAAAGGGCTTCCGTCTTATCTAGGGCCACCCGTAAACCCAGCGCCTCAATGCGCCCGACCACCAAAGAGACTCCTACGGTGGCCAGGCGCGCCGCCTCTTGAAAGTTCGTCCCCCGGGCCGTGACCAATGTGTCATCGGCGTAACAAATTACGCCCAGCCCGGGGGGAAGACGACCTCGAAGGGCCCAGTCGTATCCCATATTCCACAGGAGTGGTCCGAGGACGGACCCCTGTGGAACACCGCACGACATGGACCGCCGCCTCAGAATACCATCTCGGTCCTCGTACACGACGGTACGCTCCTCAAGATAGTCTGCCACAAGCCGCCTCAGGTACTCTGGCACCCCGTGGTAGTGGAGTGCTTCCCTGATGCAGCTAAATGGCAGACTATTAAATGCGTTGGCGATGTCCAACGACACCGCCAACAGCACGCCGCCACAGCTCACTGCCTCTTCGGTAACGGCCCTCAGGCGCAGCACAGCATCGACCGTCGAACGCCCCGCCCGAAAACCAAATTGGGCGTCCGACAGATCGGGGCCCACCTCGCGGAGGTGCCGGACGATGCGGGCAGAGAGTATCCTCTCAAACAGTTTACCCGCCTCGTCCAGCAGCACAATGGGCCTATAGGCCGCCACCGAATCGGCAGGCCGTCCCGGCTTCCTTAATAGGACCAGCTTCCCGCTTTTCCAGCACTCAGGGAAGCGTCCGGACGACAAGCTAGCGTCCAAGATCTCCCTGAGGCGGTCCGACATGTGTTCGAGGGCACGGGCCAGCACACGGGCAGGTATCCCGTCTGGCCTAGGGGCGGTGTTCTTAGAGCGGATCCGTAGAACAACCGCCCCCACCTCCGATTCCCTGACGGGCGGAACATTGTCCTCGTTTCCCCCGTCGTCACCGGCCATGAAGACCATCGACGGGGGTGTGTGATCCACCCGCTGCGGGAAAAGGCCCTCGACCACTTCCCGCAGGAAGCTGGGCTGGAGGGTCTCTGTAAGGGGGGGGCCCGACGCGCGGAGCTTTTGTCGCGCCGCACGATAAGGGCGACCCCAGGGGTCACGATCGAGACCCTCCAGCATTTCCTTTCTCTTAATTTCTTTGGCGCGGCTGATGGCCAGCTTCAGAGTTTTCCGCGCCTCTCGGTACTCCTCATGAAGCTGGTCCTCCTCACCTTCTTCACGGTGTCGCCGCCGACTACGGGTGTAGGACCTCCGGGCACGAGTACAGGCCTCGCGGAGGTCCGCCAACTCCTGGGACCACCAGTAAACCTCCTTCCGTGGAGGCCGGCAATCTCGGATGCGGGGCATGGCCGCATCACAGATTTGCGCAATGGCATCACGGAAGCGACCAGCCCCCATGTCGACCTCCTCGGTCGGGGCCTGCGGAGACAGCCAAGAGTGAACGATGGCCGCCTCCTCTAGTAGGTCCCTATTTAATTTGGCTACAGCCCACCGCGGAAAGCGAGAAGAACGCCGCGCCGCGTGACCCCTACTGTGGTCCTGGGTCCGGGAGAGCTCAAATCGGATGTAGAGGTGATCCGAGAGCGTCTCGACCTCTTCCAGGACGCGCCAGTTCCTTACTCGTGCGGCGAGGGCAGGGGTAGCGAACGAAAGGTCCACTATCGACCCTCCCTGCTGTCGCACGCACGTGTTGGTGGATCCTCTGTTCAGTAAACAGAGGCCCACCGAGGCCGCCCACTCCTCTACGGCCTCGCCCCTAGCGTCCGTCCTGGGGGAACCCCACGCAATGGACTTTGCGTTGAAGTCCCCCAGCACTAAGACGTGCCCAGACGTTAGACGCCGCATCGAGGTTTCCAAGTTGTTAAGGAAAACCTCGAAGTCGTTCAAACTCCGGTTGGGGGAGAAGTATACACCATATACAGTGATCCCCCCGCACTCGGCAGCAACATATCCAGTGCCCTTGTCTCTTAGCGACAAGGGCGGGGAATGAGCCGCCGTGGAGCCGACGACTGCCACGGAACCGTCCCGGTCACCCAACCAGTTTGGACGGGGAGGAACATAATAGGGCTCCGCGGCTACGGCAACACCAATCGACCACTGTGCCATGGTTTGCAGGAAAAGGTCCTGCGCCGCAGCACAGTGGTTCAAGTTCGTCTGGACTAGGAGGCTGGAGACTTGGTCCATTACTGGACTGTCTCTACAGCCTCCTCCATGGGCGACGATGTCGACGCGCGAACGGCATCGGAGGCAGCCTGGGCCGACTGGCTAGCCCCCAACATGCGCCGAGAATCGCGAGGAGGTTTGCAGCCCCCCTGCCCAATCTGATGATTGGCGGGCTTGTTACCCGCCGCACAAGCCGGGCAGTGAGGGGCGGCAGAGCACTCTGCCGCCTTGTGCCCCGGTCGACCGCAGCGGAAGCATAGTCCACTGCAGTCAAAACAACTCACGCACTTGGCGCGTGTGTGTCCGGATGCTAGGCATTTGAAGCACCTCATCGGTCTTGCCGCCAGAACAGTGACTCTGGCATTCACAAAACCGACGAGGATCCTGCCTGCGTCGCCCAAAACTTTGGCCGACGCTACCGGACAGCTGATCCACACTGCGCCAAGCCCTCCAGGACCGGGGCGGATGGTGCCGACCCTGATGTTGTCCGCGTTGCAAGCCGTCTTCTCGCTAATTGCAACGCGGACGTCCTCGGTCGTTACGGAGTCATCCAGGCCCGAAATACGCAACTCTGCGCACTTGACAGGCCTCGCGATCTTCACACCATCCGTGGCTGCAAAGATTCCTCTCAGTTTCTGGCGAACCTGTCCGCCGTCTTTGCACCTTCAGCCCCGGGGAACTCGAGGACTCGAGCTCCCGTCTGGGCAAGGCGCAACCTGACCCCTTCAGTCCCGAAATCAGTGGCGAGACTATCCCGGGCCTTCTTAAATAAGGCCGCATAGGACAGCCCGCCACTAGCCGCCTCCGGTGTTACGGTGACTACTACAGCCGCGCTTTTAGGCACCTGCAGTTTGCGCGGCTTTTTCGCGGTAGCCACCGCAATCGACGGTGTCTGCAGGGTAGAGGCTGCTGTTTGTGCAGCCTTCTTACCCCGCTTTCGGGACTTCTTAGCTCCCCCGACTACCTGCCAACCATCGGTGCAGGGAGCACAGGTGGAGGTGCCAGGTACAGCGGTTGGAGTGGGGAGCGGAGGGAACTCCGCTCCAGCCTTTGCTACCGCCGTGGACCTTGACCTCGGTCTAGCCATCTTGGCTGCTGCCTTCGTCGCTCGTCGAGCCCTCGGAGCTGTTGCGGGAGCAGCAGGCAACGACGCCGCCGCCGCATAGGTCACGCGACCGCCCACAACGGGCAGCGCTGACGGTGCCAATGCGACCTTCGGCTTATGCACCGCGAGCGGCGGCCGGACAACGGGGGCTGGAGGCAACCTCGCCTCCAGGCCGGCGAGACGCCCGTCCATCATGCGCCACACTGCGTCTGTAATTCGGCGCAGATGGACATCTGAGATGGTACCGAGGTTGGAAGACGGAGCCGGCTGGGACGGAGACGGAGACGGAGCAGGCTGAGACGGCGACGGGGCCAGATCATCTTCCGGACGATGCGCCCGGAATTGAGCGAACTGAGCGCTCAGCTCAGCCACTTGCCCCGTCAGGCGATCGTTGGCTGCCTGGAGACGAGCCACGTCCCCGATGAGGGTCTCCACGACCCCCGCAATTGCGGAAGAGGAGTCCTTAAGGGCTCTCACAAAGGAGCCCTTGAGATTACTCGACTTGGTGGCCACTTTGTGAATAATGGCCACCGCCGCGTTTGCTATCTCTTGCTTGGAGGATGATGTTTGGGAAACTGAGTCCCCCACTATCGGCTCCCTGACTTTTAGCAGGAGATCAGCAATCTCCTCCTCCGCCAAGGTTTCGCCGTCTGCCCTTACTCGTCTATAGGCTTCCGCCTTACAGAAGACGGAGCCTGACGGGGCCGAGGCCGGGGTTCGTGACCTCCCTCTACGGCTGCTTGCTACCTTAGGAGGTAACATCTCCTGGGATGTGTCACTCTCCTCATCCCTGGAGCGTCCGCGTTTCCGGCTGTCGCACAGCTCCGTCTCCATGATGTCCAGTGCATCCGTCCTCGCACTGGAGTGCGTAGTGGATCTTGAACGAATCCGTTCAGATGTTCTTCGGCTCCCAGTAGCCATAATGGCTTCTGGGAGCCCCACCGAGGTAGGCGTTTCAATCGTTACGCTTTCCACTTCGGACGAGAGGTCGTCCAACCTTGCTTTTCCCTCCTTCGTGTTTTTCTTCTCCTTCTGTCCTTCTTTTTTATTATTTGGTGTAGTTTTTAAGTTTATAGATTCCATATGAGACCCACGAGAGGGGGAGAACTGAAGGTCGACCCGGGCAGAGATCCCCCAATACCCGGGCAAGCGTAAATTTATGCCCAACCGAGGGGTCCGCAGGTGCCTCGGCTGGGAGTGCGCTTGCGACTGAACTACCCATCAGCCATGCATCCCCTGGTCACACACCAGAACACGAGATTCGGGGTATTTTTTTAGAGAGGTTTTCTTCCTCGCAGTCCGGGCGGTTAAGCCAAGACCCTCGCCCCCGATTGGAGTTGCGTGACTCCAACTCGGGACTACGATATGTCAACGGTGGCAAGGAGACTACGTCTCCTGATGCCTGCTCGGTGGCAGTGTAAGCGCACGCCGAGCCCGTCCTACCTTTTCCACCGCTGAGCGGAGGAACTCCGACCCTAGAAAGGGTCCCACCATCGTGATTTTTTACCGAGGTTTTCCTCCTCAATGCTCCGAAGAGTGAAGAACCAACAGAGGATCCGACGAATACGCCCGCTCTGTTGGACCAAGTCTCGGCCGAATTGCCGAAGACATGGTTTCCTCTTCGTGCTAGAATATTAGCCGTTGGCAGTGATGAACACCATCGCCAACGTTACCAGGGTGCACCACGTGGAGGTTTTCTAGCCAAGCACCCCAAGTGTTTAACCACTTTTTTTTTTTTTTTTTTTTATCGTGTGGAAACCCCCTCGAGCCGTCACCCCACCGGGGTTTACGGCGGGGTGGTGTGTCGGAATCGGACCGACTAAAACCACACGGTGTGCCACTCTGCGCCTGACATAGGAGGGATCCGGGAACAGCTGCTATTACGTCATCCAGATCCCTCCTAGCGCCTGCCCGCTACCGCGGGCACCTTCTACGGATAACCTCTCCATTTAGGCGACGTACGGCACACGCGGACGTCGCCTCCTCGCGGCTGGCCAATATAGCGGATGGAGGGGAAAACCCGTCCCGTCCACCCGCGGCCACACTCAGGGCGGCATGAGGCGCTGGTATGCACGCCTCCGCCGCCCGGCTCGCCGGCGGCGAATTGGGTCCGAGTGGAGATTGTCCTCCCGGGCCCTCTCCGCCGCCTCCTTCCGCGAAATTACATCTTCGCAGAAGGTTGCGACCGCGGTAAAACAGCTATCGCTACCGACCATGGAGCGTATGACGGCCGGTAGCGAGAGATCTCCTCCAATAACTGCAGTGAGGACCCCACGCTGCGCCGCCCAAGCGGAACAAACCGCTAGCGTGTGCTGAGCCGAGTCCTCACTGCAGTCGCAGTGGTGACAGGCGGGACTCAATTCCCTCCTGGCGACCGAGTGCAGATACTTCCCAAAGCAACCGTGCCCGGAAAGGATCTGCGTCAGTCGGAAGGAAAGGGTCCCGTGCTGTCGCCCCGCCCACTCAGCGATGACCGGCTGGAGAGCCTCCACGGCGGCAAAGCCAGCACGTGGAGCCTCCAGCCGGGACGACCAACGAGCCATCGTGGCTCGACGAGCGGCCTCTCGCCACTCGCGCATCTCTTCAGGCGGGGGCCGCATGCCGCTACCCGCCCGGAAGTCAGCCGTCCGCCGATAAACTTCGGCGAGCACTTCCGCCTCCAAGTCCCACGGCGGAGTTCCGGCCAAGGCACACGCCGCCTCCGTCGATACGGTGCGGTAACCGCGTATGGCTCTAACCGCCAATATCCTCTGAGGGCGCCAAAGGCGAGCCCTATTCTGGGCGGTCAGAGCCGCCGCCCACACCGGTGCACCATACAGTGCCATTGACCGGACAACCCCCGTGTATAGCCGTCTCGTCGCGACGCTGGCTCCACCTAAATTCGGCAAAAGTCGCCCGAGGGCAGAGGCAGTGCCGACCAGCTTTGGAGAAAGCTGTCGGAAGTGCTCGTCGAAGAGCCACCTCCCGTCGAGGATCAGGCCCAGGTACTTCATCTGGGCCTGAACCGGTACGAGGACCGAATTGACTACGATAGAGGCGCCGGGTGGGGGACCACGCCGGGGCCCATGGAACAAAAGGGCCTCCGTCTTTTCTAGGGCCACCCGTAACCCCAGCGCCTCAATACGCCCGACCACCAAAGAGACTCCCGTGGTGGCCAGGCGCGCCGCCTCTTGGAAGTTCGCTCCCCGGGCCGTGACCAATGTATCATCGGCGTAACAAATTACACCCAGCCCGGGGGGAAGACGACCTCGAAGGGCCCAGTCGTATCCCATGTTCCACAGAAGTGGTCCGAGGACAGACCCCTGTGGAACACCGCACGACATGAGCCGCCGCCGCAGAACACCATCTCGGTCCTCGTACATGACGGTGCGCTCCTCAAGATAGTCTGCCACAAGCCGCCTCAGGTACTCTGGCACCCCATGGTATTGGAGTGCTTCCCTGATGCAGCTAAATGGCAGACTATTAAATGCGTTGGCGATGTCCAACGACACCGCCAACAGCACGCCACCACAGCTCACCGCCTCTTCGGTAACGGCCCTGAGGCGTAGCACGGCATCGACTGTCGAACGCCCCGCTCGAAAACCGAATTGGGCGTCCGACAGAACGGGACCCACCTAAGTGTTTAACCACTAGGTCAACGGTGAAACTAAAAAATGGTTGGACCGCCTGCGGATCCAAAATAGCAATATTTTATTAGCTTCCTCACTAAAACTAAGCTTCTATTCTTTATTTTTGATAGTGTTTTCGCAGGCATCCGGTACATAAGTTGTAAACAGTTATTAAAAACAATCATATATCGTCAGTCTGTTTTGACATGTAAAGTTTTAAATGTAGCATAATATAACATTGATTTAATACTTAACTCATGTCAAGATTACAAAGTGTCAAAAGATAAAAAATGTAAAATTATTTATTCTGCCGTTTATAATATTGTTAATATAAAATATAACATACAACAAAATGTTATTTGGTAACTAAAAGCTAAACTTTCAATTGCCTTTTAAATTTCAATAAGGAAACGTTTTCATAGCTGTTGGCAACTTATTGAGTACACAAACCATTTTTTTAAAATAATATAGTTCTGGTAACAAAGTTCAGAATTATTCTTTCACTGTCACGAGTGTTGTATGGGAATGTCTTTTACCTTTTTAGACAAACAAGGATAATTTTTAACAAATATATTAACTTCAAAGATGTACATATAAGGCAAAGGCAAGTTTACATGTTTACGATAAAGGTTTACAAGATATGTAAGGAGAAGTTCTTTAGGTAGTAGAGCCACGCTGATTTCAGCACGAACGGGCCGGCTCGACCGGGGCAGTACTACCCTCCCACAGAAGACCAACCTAAAGCGCCAGCATCCGTGCTGTCGTGTTTCCTTGGTGAGTGTGAGACCGGAGGCCCATTGATGCAGGTGTGACAGTTATCGTAGTAACTGTGTAAGCCTTACACTGTCACGATGACTGTCATGCCTTTTACGTTCCCAAGTGGGGTGTGAAAAAACATCTCACAAGGCCGCCATAGTGTGGGCACTATACTGCATTGTCTGCATTTGCAATGAGTATGGTGACTACAACTTTTGGATTCTATTCATGCTTTCCATCAAGCAGTTTAGAGTCACTTTGGCAGGCTATTCAAATAAAAAAAATAAAATAAATAAAAATCATCCCCAACAGCGTTTCACAATCAACTGCTGGACATAGGTCTCTCGTCAGCAAGGAAGTTTTGATCTATTATACCACGCCCACCATTTTGTTTTTGCCGCATTTTATCCCTTAGTGGCATCTTTGAATAGGGGCAGTGACACTCTGCATTCT
Source organism: Hypercompe scribonia (assembly GCA_949316085.1). Lineage (NCBI taxonomy): Eukaryota > Metazoa > Arthropoda > Insecta > Lepidoptera > Erebidae > Hypercompe > Hypercompe scribonia. The sequence goes on along the minus strand of OX438982.1, from coordinate 19,079,631 downwards.
TAATCCATCACCACACGGACAATACGGAGAATTTGTGTGTTATATATTATTACAAATTTAATTATATTGTTCATATTAATATCAGACAATAGAAAACAAAAAAGAAATACCCATCACAGCTTGAACACACCTCTTCTGGGATAAGAACATCCTTAGCTTAAGTAAAGATTACAATCAATATTATTATTTTTGTACGATATCGTTTATTTTATTATAAAAATTCAGAAAGATACACATTCATTTTTTGTCTCTAAGTCTTGCATAATTGAAAAAAACGTACGCTCTTATTTTAAATATGTAGATATTGTCAAAACGCAAGTATCCTTATAATTAAACGTTTATCGTAGTCTAACCGATTTCGTGCATTTCCAGTTAGATCATTTGCAGATAGTGCCCAGCCTATTACACGGTGGTGTCTCCAATCAGTGATGAGTCAAATTGCTGAAACCGAGGACACCGCTGCGTTGATCACACCTTGATTAATGAATGTTACTGATCTAGCAAGTAGGATTTTGGTTTTAAATGCTGCAAGAGTTTTGTTTAGTTCGTGGTTTGTATATTTGTAGCCGTATTTAGTTTATTTTAAACGTAAGTATATATATGCTCCTCCTTTACTCTCATCTGTGACAGACAGAGATGATCGAACATCATTTGTCACTATTTATGAACAGTGTTGCCACCTTTTTTTTATAATTGAAGTACATTGGTCATTTTAAGTAAGAAAGAAAAAGTATGTAGTATCAAAATAAAGCACAATTTATTTTTCATTATTATTATATTTAAAAACATATTTATTGTTACTTATTATAGTTCGTATCAAATTAGTATCTCGACCGAACAATTGCACAGTAAATATTATCGTGTACTTTAATGTTCTTTTCTTTTCTTTATCTGTACTTCACTAAAGTATGACTCATTAAAGGTCGAGGCGGTTTTAGATTCCTATTTTGTACGATTTAACTTTTTTTTTAGCTTTGATTTAATTTTTAAACATTTATATCACATTAACAACTTTAAACGTCCCTTGCAGGACATAGATCTTTTCTTAGTAGAAAGATTTTGGCCTACATTAAGAACAAAAAAGATCTTTCCTAAGGAAGGAGACTTTGGCCCACATTCAAAAGACCTTTAAAAGTCGAAAATTTGTGTAACCCGTTTAAGAAATTCAACGTCCCCGAAGGTCTTTTTGTAGACCGAAATTTTTAATTAAATACTCCTCTAATTCCCTGTGAACCCCGTAAAAAGATTACTGCCATGCTTCTCGAGAATCTTTTTACAGAAAAAAAAACAATCTCTTAAATGAATAATTACTAAAAGATCCGCTAAAACAGATAGACTTCATCCATTTCAACGAAACGATTGCTCGCTCGCTAAATGCGAACATTTTTATTAAAAATGTCGACCGAAGAATATAAATGGTACATTAGTTGAATTAAAATCGATTTTCAATACGAAAATTTTAATAGATAGTGTCTTTTATTTAATTTATGATTGTTACAATTATGTGGAATGGAGCCGTCTGAATTTTCTTCAAACAATTTATTTCTTTTAATGGAGTAGCTTTGGTTGTAGTCTAGAGGACGCTTCCTTGAAAGTCGATGCATGTGGGAGCCGTGCTTCGACGTCAAGGTTTTGTTATTGTTTCAAAAGTAAAAATCTTCGGTTTCGTTAGTAACTTCTAACTAGTTCGCTAGTTTGGATATTTGGTTTGAGAATATCTTTTTAAAACAGACTTTGAAATGCCGAAGGAGAGAAGTCGTACAGATATTTGAGTAAACCCTTTTCTTTCTCTCTCGACACTCTAATGTAATAATATATTTCGTAATAATATTATTTTAGACATCTGACATATAACACCAGTTAGTCCCAAACCAAACAGAGCTTGTATTATGGTTATTAGGCAACTGGTATAAATACATATATTCTATAAAAAACGTAGTAAGTATATATGTATTAATATAAATACTCATAGCACAAGCTCTGTTTTATTTGCAACTAGACGGTGTTATGTGTTAGATGTCCGATAATATTATTAGTATCTTTGAAGGGGGTATATAGTGTCAAAATTTGAGTTTGACAGTTCGAATATTTTTGAGTTTTTGAAGCGTACACAAAGAAATTTACTTAAAATTTATGCTACATGTATAAATTAACTAAATTTGAACATTAGTATTAACTTTTCCTTAAAAAACCTTCGAAAAGACTTGTAAACAAAACGTAAAATGTAAATATATTGTGTTCTAATGGCAATTGAACATTCTTTTAAATCAAAGCGAGTCTTAAAAGGTACCGACACATAAAATGTCTTTTACGGGGGTGTTTAAACGAGGGCTGCAAACGAATCGTTTGTGACCAACCTAAATTGGGTACGGAGCTTTGTGAAACAGATTTTATATTGATAGTACAGTTCCGACTCGTTACGTCCAATCAAATTGTTTTACGCAGTACGGAAGGTGCATCTTTCGTTGCGTATAATGTGTTAATAGGTAGGTGTTATTGGAATTCCAGTACTTCTAAACACTATTTAGAATTTTGTAATGATAGCTTTGGTTTGGTAGTGGAATTAAGTCATCATTATCAACAATCTATTGTTGGACATAGGCCTCTCATTAGCATGGAGGTTTTTCACCTACTATACCACGCTGGCTAGACGACTTGGAATAGACTTTGTTTCAAGTTTTCCCTCTCAAGTGAAATTAACTTTTTCTTGGATAACATTTTTTCCTTAAAAGAAATTGCCATCGACTTCTTTATCATCAGATTTTTTTTTTGAAACAATTACCTATTTCAATTATATTAAGAAAAACTTCACTTCTGGCCGTATAGTCGTAACATCTTTGATAATCTGTTAAGTAGTTAGGAATCTGCTTAGGTTTACTGCACGGAAGGTGGTTTAAGCGGTCGCCACACCATTTTCTACTGCACTGACTGCTGTGGATTCAAATCGTACATGAGGCTACGTCTTGTGTGATCCGGAAGTTGTTGTTCTGAGTCTGGGAGCACTTTGCGCCCGTTTCATGTATGTATGTTGGGTTTATTTCTATTGCGAGAGTTGTCTCTGTAAAGAAAAACGCTAAATGTCCTCACGCTGCGTTCACGAAAAACAATGGCGAGCTTAACGGCACTTCTCTATGATATCTCCTTTGTTAACTAGTACATATCAGACTGTTACTTTCGCCTTCCGTGATTGACGCTCTCTGATAAAACCTTTCAAATGCGAAAACGTAACAAGTCAATTCTTTTTATGTTTTCGATATAAAATTGAACTCACTCATGGTCTCAAGCAAATATTTTACAGAGAATTTAAAAGGTCCACTGTGATCTCTAGCATAAATCACAGTCACATCATACATATTTTTCCAGTCTCCTAACCAAGTTGACATTCTACAAACGTTAACGTTATTAGAAAACTAACAAATACACGGGAATTATGTCTTTAAACGCTAAGTTAAGTAGTTAAAACAAAATATTAGCTAAATATACAAGAAAATAGAGGTACTGGCGATTGTAGAAAGAGAATTGACGTGAAACACTAGCATCTTGGCTAAGGGGTAAGTAACAAACATTTCGCTATGTCACATTTTGATGTTCGCTATAAAACTAACAACATCTATTTGGTTTTATAGCTTGTAGTAATCTTGTGTGAGCGTGTATATTGAAGCAACGCCGTTTACGACTTGAATGCAGTTTGAAGAGAACTCTTTGTAAATATAGCAGTCATTTGACTTTTCTCGTACTCGTAAGCTCGGCAACTTCTGGTCCAATTTGAAAAATTATTTCAATATTTGACAGTTACTTTATTGTGGACATGGTATATATATCATCACGTCACGGCCTTCACGGGCCGACAATGAGTAAGTTCAATTTTATCAGTGAAAAAATGTTGCAAAAACAGAAAAAAATGATTACTTCTGGAAGTTTCTATTGTGTGGGCAGCGTTAATGGTTAAAGTTTCACAAAAATAATTATAATCTATGACAGAATTACTCGTCTATAAAGTAATAAAAAAAGCCACAGTGGCTTTTTTGTATCCTATTTTTTAAGATCAGCTTACTAAACCCTTTTTATGGTAAACAAATTTGTTCACGCTATACATATAATATCACTCTACAACCGACTTCAAAAAAGGAAGAGGTTGGCAATTCGACTTTTTTTTTGTATTTGTTACCTTGTATCTTGTTGCTGGGTGTACCAATTTTGATGATTCCCTTTACATTTGAAAGCTGGTGCTTGTCATGTGGTCTCATTTGAATCTGACGAGCATCTTTTGAGTTATGTTTAATAATGCATATTTAATAGAAAACATCACCGATGTAGTTGAAATTACTAAAGCTTTCCATCTTTCGCTTGTCGATATAAAATGAACCAGAAAACTATGATGGCTGAGGTTAATTCGACGATTGACCTCTTTTTCAAAGTTACCGTCCAACCTAAGTCGACCTACCTAAGTATAGTTTGTCCTATGTACACATAGTCGTTCTGAGGCGGCGGCTCATGTCGTGCGGTGTTCCACAGGGGTCTGTCCTCGGACCACTCCTGTGGAACATGGGATACGACTGGGCCCTTCGAGGTCGTCTTCCCCCCGGGCTGGGCGTAATTTGCTACGCCGATGACACATTGGTCACGGCCCGGGGAGCAAACTTTCAAGAGGCGGCGCGCCTGGCCACCACGGGTGTCTCTCTGGTGGTCGGGCGAATTGAGGCGCTGGGTTTGCGGGTGGCCCTGGACAAGACGGAGGCCCTTTTGTTCCATGGGCCCCGTCGTGGTCCACCCTCCGGCGCCTCCATCGTGGTCAATTCGGTCCTCGTACCGGTTCAGGCCCAGTTGAAGTATCTGGGCCTGATCCTCGACGGCAGGTGGCTCTTCGACGAGCACTTCCGACAGCTTTCTCCAAAGCTGGTCGGCGCTGCTTCTGCCCTTGGGCGACTTTTGCCCAATCTGGGTGGAGCTAGCGTCGCGACGAGACGGCTATACACGGGGGTTGTCCGGTCAATGGCACTGTATGGTGCACCGGTGTGGGCGGCGGCTCTGACCGCCCAGAATAGGGCTCGCCTCTGGCGCCCTCAGAGGATATTGGCGGTTAGAGCCATACGCGGTTACCGCACCGTATCGACGGAGGCGGCGTGCGCCTTGGCCGGAACTCCCCCGTGGGATTTGGAGGCGGAAGTGCTCGCCGAAGTTTATCGGCGGACGGTTGACTTCCGGGCGGGTAGCGGCATACGGCCCCCGCCCGAAGAGATACGCGAGTGGCGAGAGGCCGCTCGTCGAACCACGATGGCTCGTTGGTCGTCCCGGCTGGAGGCTCCACGTGCTGGCTTTGCCGCCGTGGAGGCTCTCCAGCCGGTCATCGCCGAGTGGGCAGGGCGGCAGCACGGGACCCTTTCCTTCCGACTGACGCGGGTCCTTTCCGGGCACGGTTGCTTCGGGAAGTATCTGCACTCGGTCGCCAGGAGGGAATTAGGTCCCGCCTGTCACCACTGCGACTGCAGTGAGGACTCGGCTCAGCACACGCTAGCGGTTTGTTCCGCCTGGGCGGCGCAGCGTGGGGTCCTTACTGCAGTTATTGGAGGAGATCTCTCGCTACCGGCCGTCATACGCTCCATGGCCGGTAGCGACAGTTGTTTTACCGCGGTCGCAACCTTCTGCGAAGACGTAATTTCGCGGAAGGAGGCGGCGGAGAAGGCCCGGGAGGACGATATCCACTCGGACCCAATTCGCCGCCGGCGAGCCGGGCGGCGGAGACGCGCATACCAGCGCCTCATGCCGCCTTGAGTGTGGCCGCGGGTGGACGGGACGGGTTTTCCCCTCCATCCGCTACAATGGCCAGCCGCGAGGAGGCGACGTCCGCGTGTGCCGTACGTCGCCTAAATAGAGAGTTTATCCGCAGATGGTGTCCGAGGTAGCGGGCAGGCGCTAGGAGGGATCTGGATGTCGTAATAGCAGCGGTTCCCGGATCCTTCCTATCTCAGGCGCAGAGTGGCACACCGTGTGGTTTTAGTCGGTCCGATTCCCACATACCACCCCGCCGTAAACCCCGGTGGAGTGACGGCCCGAGGGGGTTTCCACACGTTAAAAAAAAAAAAAAAAAAATGTACACATAGTCGTCAACAACTTCGAGGGTAGATTCGATTCACTGGAATGGATGTGACATGGACATTCAACATTACTTTTTTCTTATCCATATTCATTTTTAAACCCACTCGTTTACAGACTATACTAAAGTCATCAAGCATTGTGTTAAGATCTGCCACGGTTTCAGCTCATTCTGACATAGCTCAGAGAGAGATGGGTCTATAGTTCTTCAGCAGGCTGAGCCATGCCTGAGGTGGTTTCCCATTGAGTATGACGGCGATAAATATTTTTTAAAGGATTTTCAAAACCAGTTTTCCACCTGCCTTCAGAAATTCAGCCGTAATTCCATCTTCATCAGGTGCTTCATCATGTTGTTTTTAAGCTGTCTGAGAACCAAGCCAATCTTGTACAGACTAACGTCCGGTATGTCTTCGGTATAGCGTCGGGTTAATTTAACTCTTAGACCTTTCCTTAAGTCAGTAACTGGATCGAGTATTGCTGTGCATAACTAACCATAGAATCTCTCCACCACACCCAGAAGCTCGGATCTCGACGTTAAAATTCTACCATAATGTCTTCGGAAAGCAAGGAGTTTCTTTGTGTAATCGAATCAAGAATGAGGAGATGCACAGACGAACCGTGGTTACCGATATTGCCAGTATAATTGCTAAACTTAAGTGGCAGTGGGTGGGGCACATTACACGCAGAAACGATGACTCATATGACCATAAAGTTCTGGAGTGGCGACCGCGTACTGGGAAGCGCAGTGTTGGTAGGCCCCCCACGAGGTGGTCCGACGACCTGGTGAAGGTCGCCGGGATCTGCTGGAGGCGAAAACGGGACTGGCTGTTGTGTAGAACCTTGGTGGAGGCCTATGTCCAGCAGTGGACATCTTTTGTCTGAGATGTGCACAGGGTGCCATCGTGACCTATGTTTTAATTATTATTAATGATTGTAGACAAAAGAATATGTCATTATTTCTATACTTGTCCAAAATTTAGCACATTTTCTGTTCGAAGCCGGTTTCTTTTCTGCTAAAATTTTGTTTTTCGTTTAGATTATTTTCTCCAATTCGGGTATCAAAATGTCTAACACTTAATCAACTTGTACACGTAGTTTTAAATAATACGTTAATTGAACTATCGTGTTTTTAATAAGATCATCGCCGACCACTACTTCTCATTCTCTTATCTTTGTAAACGCAACTTAAGCGCATATTTTATTCAAAAATTAATGTTGGGTAGTTTCCCAGTTTAGTAGAAGTGATTTTAAGTTTGAACAGGAAATCTGATTAAGTACAGCTTCTTAAAGAACTATTAATAAATAATTTTAATTAAATTATTTATGTATAGTTTGTTGTTAATTTCAACCAAACATCGATGTGTACCAAAACCATGTTTGTGAGTTAGTGTTAAATTATTCGACAAACAATCAATATAAGCTCCGCCCAATTTACTTACTGCGTTCGGTTAATTAAAAATAAGCGTAACCATCAATTCTGACAAACAGGGAATTACCTGTAATCTGGCCTGTTCGTCTAGCGTTTAGCGGCCCTGAGTGCTAAGCCGGAGGCAGTGATGAACATGATTTTTAAAATGCATTTGATGATTTATACTGTGTCTGAGTGTTATTTATCTATAAATGTATAAATTTATAAATATGTAAGTGTGTTTATTAGCAGTTTGGTTAGCAAAGTACAGGCTCTGCCTCAATTGGAATCAGACAACCATATAGATAGGTAGATAGATAGATACTCTTTATTGCACACCACAACTAGGAAACATACAATGATACAATAATTATACAACTAGGAAAAATACAATACAAACAAAAAAACAGTGGTACAATGGGCGGCCTTATCGCAGTCTGTCTGGTATTATGTAGTCTGTGGTGCACATTACAATTTACGTATATTAGCTACCATTACACATACATATATTACATATATACGAATACACATTCATACACTTACATAGGTATATAAATATGAAAACATACATAAACATACATACAAATACAGCATATATTTATTAAAAAGATGTGAGAGAGCCACATGTGAGATGTGTAAGGTTATTTATTTTTTAATCCGACCATGGGAGAGCTGTTTCTGCACAAATGGACTAGGCTCAACCGAAGTAATAATATGTCCCCATTAAAAATCGGTATTAGCACTTATTTTGTTCAGTAGTGTCGTTTCACCAAATTTGTGAGGTTATGAGAACTCGAACTTCCTTTCCTTTAATTTCAAGGCTATTTAAAGCTCGACAATACACAATTGTAGGTGTCCAGGATCTATGGTAGTCACTCACCACCATGATTTGTGACGCATTTGCTAGATTATTTATAAAAATAAAAATGAATAGTTGAGGATTCTGTGTTCATGATATTAAGACGGCAGAAGTTCAAAAAAGGCTTTTGTTATATATTCGTTCGTCCATCTTGTGATTGAAAAACAATTATAACTTAAATTAATGTAATGAATAAAATTTAATAAATAAAAATGTCCTGCAAATGTCGTAACGTATGAAGTTCCTAATAAACTAACAGTTAATACAGTAATTCGATTAATTGAAGCATAATCTGAATAATTAAGAGGGTGTTTACAATACCCTGTGTGTGTGTGGCAAAGGGGAAAGTTCACGCGTTTACGCGGCTCATACGGGGTGTGGGCAAAAACCTCATACGTTTGGCAGAGATAAATAAGAGATTTCGTTTTCATAGAGGGTAGTTTAGGCAAAAAATAGAAAATGAAACTGTTGACACTGAGTCCTAGTAATCTATTATTATGGTTGATAATAATGTCTTAACAGAGACAGAAAATAGTTTACCATATATAGTATTTGTAGTGTGTTTTATTTATTTCCAATTCTAATAAATGGAGAGAGAAATGACATAAGATGGTTGATGTATTCTTAAAAACATATATTTTATAGGTGGAAAAACTGGAAGATCGCAGAACGACATCCGTCCTCCATAAGCGCAAGCCTGGGGGTAACAGGTGAGGCCATCCGTCACCCTAGCAGAAGCAGGCCAGGATGGCAACGCGATGTGCTACGGAGCACACGCTCTTTGGGGCAGAAAAGGGGTCATCTGCAAACCGTAGGTAGATGGCCCGAGGTTGAGCCTTACTTCGGCTACAGCTATCTGATATATTGTTTTTCATGATCGTAACCCATGACACAAACAAATAGATACACATGGTGTGAATCACAACGGGCTATGTATACATCGTATATAGAATTCAAGGTATACCCAGAATTTAAACTGATTTAAATATAACGGTAGAATATAAGAGAGCAGATAAGTGCAGAAGTTTTTATATGGGTTCTATGTTTACAAGGAATACATCGAGATGATATCGAAAGGTGACTTAAAGTGAGAAATAAGATGAATGGTGCTTTGCACTCCTCTGTTGCCATTAAAAACGTGTCTAAGAAGGCGTGTTTAGCTGTGCACAATGGTGTGCTGGTCCAAGCCTTATGTATTAATACTGTAGAGACGCGTTCTCTTAGAAGGATGTGTGGTATGAATGTTAGAGACAGAGTCAGGAATGTAACGACAAAAGAACGTTGCAGACTGAAAGAGGATGGAATAACAAGGAATGATCGATCATGGTTCGATGATTTGGCCACGTAGAGAAGATGAATGATAGAAGACTTACGAAAAGAATTTATAGAGTGAATGTGTGTGGAAGTGTCGGAAGAGGTCCATAACGGTGAACATTTACCGATAAAATTGGCGGTGTTCAGAAGAAGGACCATATGTTGAATATAAACGAAACAAAAGTGGTGCGTCACGATCGTAGCAAGTGGAGATCAATTGTCTCTGTTTAACCATCTGGCAAGTAAGAGTGAATTTTATATTGTATGGAACCAACAATTGCGGACGGAGAACTGGATAATAAGTGGGGCACACAATCAGGGAGCCTTTGGAGTCCTGGGTTACCATGAGCTCGAAAAATTTAAACTTAAACCTGCAGCTATGCGCTTAAATATCGATTATTTTATTATTTTTTATGTAAAACAGTGATAACAGTCGTAGAACTACTGGTAGTGCAAAGTAGTGCTGTGAAAATGTCTAAATTAACATCACAAATTATTTAGCCAAGTATTCATACATACATATTAAACTCTTACTTTACGCCAGTGTGTGCAATAGGTGGCGAGGCTATAAATAATGAGAACCTTTGTTTTATCAAATCAGTTGGTATACCATTTGCCACTGAGATTGATTTGAGGCCTTAAGCCCTTGGTGGTAACCCCATGCACCCTAGCGAAGTATTCATGCATAGTTAGTTAAAAATATACTTCATACTTTAACCAGGACAGGTCGCGTAGGTCATGCTTTACTTAGATTGCAACAGGGCGGAACGGAATCAATGTTTTGCTTATTTTTCTGAAACAATGGCTTTTTGCTTACCTGCAAAGTGTTTAATAGGTTAAAATATAAGGCTTAAATGGCTTTGTTCATTTTAGATTGTTTTTGAAAAGGACTACAACCGTTTATTGATGTTGATGACGATATGAATCAACCTATCGCCATCAACTGCTGAACGAAGGTTCCCTACGGAGCGCCAACTATCCAGGTCTTAGGCAATCCGCATCCATCCGCTGAATCATGACAAACCAATGGTCGCTGGAGCCGGTATGCTAGAGTAAAAATTACGATTGGGTAAACGTAGTGTAGGCCGCCCTGCGGCGCGATGGATCGACGATTTGAAGAAGTTGGCTGCCAGGCAATAACGATATATGTATATAGGTCAGATACTAAATGAATGATTATTTAAAAATGTATAATTATCGACATATCCACAATTTATGTAAGTATTAATCAGAAAAAAAAATAAATTAAAACAGTCGGTAAATTCTTTGTAAAACGTGACTACAGAAAAAAATATATCCAATAGTGTTCTGTTAAAAAACAATTCCTAATTAAATTTAAATTAAAAAAAAAAAACAAATAAACGTAATGGTAAAAAATATATGTTAATAATCATAAACTAGATGATATTACTTAAACTATTGATACTAATAAGGTCAACGAACTTTCAAATTACGTCACCATGACACTTAGTCAGTTGACTAATTCCATTACTAAGTTATCCATGCAATCCTATATATACGGAATTTAGCCCTCATGAAATTTAATAATTATTTTAATTTGGCCTTTTCAGCTTAATCCTGTCTCATGGACAAAGGATTGGTTTTAATATAGGTCAGTGATGCGTGGTGAATGCCGTTGGGCTCTCGTTTGAAACACATTCATCTTCCTAGCTTTTATTATTCCCAATATTATTTAGTCGGCTCGGTACAACTGGTTTTACTTGAACATCAGTGACTGACATCGAATCGCTGCAACCATGAGAGGTCGAACTGAATTCGAAGATTGAACTGATTGTCTGTACATTTAAGATCACTGATTTCCCAATAACGATTGAAACAGATGGTCATGACACTCGTGACCGATGGCTTAACGTACTCTCCGAAGCACGGGATTCATTCGCAACCAAACTTCCATAATCTGAGCTGGTATTAGAGGTTTCTTGTAAGAAAAACCCAATTACAATTTGTCGCTCGACCCGGGCATCGAAACTGAGGCTTCGTGTTCGACAATCACATACGCTAGCCGCTAGACTAGACTAGACTAACGAGAGAGAGGCAGATGATGATTATCATTTGAAATATAATACTAATATGAAAAAATAAAGTCATGTCTTTAATGATAACAATTTAACCAAATTAAAGAGTAAAAATTCAGTAGAAAATCACACATTTTATGACATATTCAGTGTATGTAGATATACTTAAATATTTCGATATTTTATTATTGAACTCAAATAACTCTTTATAACACGACGGTGACGGTAAGTGACTGCCGGCACCCTCACTCCAGAGTAGTAAATAAGTTTACCGGAGGCCCGACCTCCCCCAGTTTGGGCCTCCGGGAAACTCAATTACTCGGTGAAAATCAACGAAGAATTACCGGTTTTCTGCGAGGCATCATGACGATTGTGTCCTGCCCACATGTGCCTAAGTATGGCCAGTGATATTGTTGTGTTGACGATATATAGTCCTATCAAAACTATAAACTGTTATAGAATAAAATCACTGCATAGAGATGGAACCTTGATACAAATCCTACACCAAACTACTAACTACATCTGGCCAGTGTGGTATAGTAGGCCAAAATCTCCTTTTTTTTTATACCACGACGGTGGCAAACTAGCATACGGCCCGCCTGATGGTAAACAGTTACCGCAGCCTATGGACGCCTGCGGCATCAGGGGCATCACGTGCGCGTTGCCTAAGGAGAGGTCTATGTCTAGGCCTATTAAAGGTTGTCGATGTGATAGAGGACATTTAGTGTACTTTAATAATATTTTAGGTTATATATTCATTAATGAATAATATCGGCATTAAGTCGCCTTTTATGAATGACATATTCCGCGGTAATGAAATCTGAGCGCTTTAACGCAAGCTGACTTTATACGAAGATTAAACTGACATCAAACGGCGTTTAATACTTTAAACGCCTTTTAGCGTTGCCGTCAATTAACGTGAAAGTCTTTGTTAACCCTGCAAACTGACGTAGGGTGTAATGGAATATGTGACTTCACAATAAGTAACTACGAATCATATCGAAAAAAGTTTTACTGACTAAAATAAATATGCACACATTATGATAAATTGTACACCTCTAAAAGACCCCCATGCTTTTACCTCCGATGCAAAAAGTGGGTTATGAGTTTGACGTATCTGACATTTTGTCTGTAGCAGTGTAGCTCCTAAACGTTGGGACTGATCAATCCTGTGAGTGCCCGTTGTTACTATTTAAGATAGAGAGGATGCTTAGGGTTCCCCCTAAGAGCCCTACGTCAAACTCACCTGTAAGTGGTGCACATGCCGATCGACGGACGAGGTTTTGGCAAACAAAACATCCTGATTAGTGGCAATAGGCTCACTACCTATTACATGGGACTAAAACACTAGCGAAGGGGCCATTTGATATGCCTCTCTCCGCCTCTTCCCCAGGGAAATAGGTGTGATTTTATGTATACATGTATGTATATGTAAGGCTGACGCATCGTTTATTTAGTCGGTGTTTGAAGTGAATCGAAATGTAAAAAAATCAATCAATAAGAGCATATTACTTATGTACACTCATGTGTTTGCACCCAACACGTTGGGACATAGTTTTTTATATACGCAAATGTGTGTGTCGCTAGAGAAGTTAAGATGCGTTTTTTGAAGCGTTGAGCTGTAATTTTTGTGTATCATTTATTAGTTGATGAAGACATCTCTCTAATTTATACGACAGCTTCTTCAGTAGTATTTTCATAATGCAGGCACCTTGACCAGGTGCTATAGCCAAAGATAAACTAGAACTCTCCTCTTGGTTCATAAATTAACGTTTTGATGTATAATAAACTAAATTCGAGTATTCTCTTCTACCTATATATTACTATTCAAGCAATAAATCCTTCATATCCTAGTTTTAATCTGTTCTAAGGCTAGTTCAGACACTATTCAGATCTCTGAAAAGCGAAGTTATCAAAGGGCGCTTTCAACTGACGATAGGCGCTATCTCGAGGCAAGAATAATCTGGCGTTTGACGCGTGTTTGTACACGTTCATACGCTCATAGTTAATCACTCGTGGTGTTACTTGACTGTGGAAATTTAAGAACAATCTGGGTGACTATTTTTATGGTATAGGAAGCAAGTAAATACGTGTAATGATGAATTATAAATAACCACCATCCCTACTCATCCCATGGTTGCCGAAAAAATTACTACGAAAAAAAGAAAAACTTGAAACAAATCCTATATTAAAACGCCTGGCCAGCGTTATATAGAACGCTAAAATTTCCTTTGTAAGGTACCTATGTCCAGCAGTTAATTGTCAAAGGTTATTAATGAGAGAGTTAGTGAGCGGACATTTTAGCTGATTGTAAGCGACCTCCACCCATGGACATCTACAACTCCAGAGGTGCAAATGTGAATCTCTACTCAAAGGGCACTAATGCATTTGAGTTGAGCGAACTTCAATAACTTAATTCATTCGAAGAAAAGCAACAAAATAATTACCTACCCGTTTTTTATGCGGTAACACTTCGGTGGAGTTGACCCATTTGAGCAGAGTATGACTTCAACGATGAAAAAGGTATAGAGAGTAAAACAGTATTAAATTACCTACTTAGGTAAGTGATGATTCTTTATTAACATTCTTCAGAAGATTGTATTTAAATAATAGCCGCTTTTAGTCAATAATAATTTACTAAGCTTACTATGTGCGTATTACTGAGATTTTCGACTACTTTTGGCCCTGAAGTAGTCACTTTTTTAAGAACTGAAAGAAACCGACGACAATATCACTCATCCAAATTTCAGATTCTTTTCTCTTCTCTATACGTTTTTTTGTGTGTTGTGGTGTCGTAATTAACATTCACTGTGTTGCATATTCAAAACTGATTAGCTATCTAATAAATTTTACTGTAACACAAGACGGTCTAATCCCAAACTAGGTAGAGCCTGAGCTATGGTAATCAGACTCCTAATAAACATACTTATTTATTCATCAATATATACATAACTATAAAAAATGCACCCAAACCCAGAACAAATGATCATGCTCATGGCAAGTATTTACACTAGATATGAATCAAAGCCACGAACTCTGGCTTAAAAGTCGGAGTCACTAACCACGAGGCCAACAGGCCAATCAGTACTTGAAAGACGAACTAATGAATTTTCTTTCAGTGCGTATCAATCTTTGTAAATTGGTGTAGACTGACCAATGCATTACATGCATTTTCTGGAATACCATTCCATTCATCCATGAGATTAGAATTATCAGTAGGTACAATGTTGAAGTTAGTAATGGCATGAGCCGGTATGTACTTCCATCCAATACCGTCGACAGGGTTTCAGCGGTACAAATCATAAGTTACAGAGACTCGATTTGACGAACTCGTTGGTCTGGTCCGTTATCCTGAGTGAAAATCGTAAGTATGCTTCTCACTCATGACAACATAATTGTGTGACGACATTTTCTGTGTCTCAGTGTAATCTATTTATAACAAATAAGTGTTTTGAAGTATATTTGTCAACAGACGGGTTACTAAAATACAGATTCTGCCTACTTGGAATCAGACGGTCATAAGTTTAAACATTTAATGTAACAGCAACACTTTCATTTATTTGGAAAATTAATGAATGTTCTTTTAGAATTTCTATAAAACACTACCGTGGGTGTCGTAAAAGGCGACTAAGGAAACAAAGTATGCAAGACAACATCATTACAAAGAGAAGGAAAACTTGAAACAAACCCTATTCCAACCCGTCTGGCCAGCGTGGTTTAGTAGGCCAAAACCTCCTTGCTAAGGAGATGCCTATGGCCAGTAGTGGACTGCATAAGGCTGTTGATGTTGATGAGTACCGTCCCTTTTACTCCTATACATTTTTTGTTACACAACGGCACTTACTTGTGATAAAGTTATTTAAACAGGTTGCGATGTACTCTATTATCCAACTTTTGTTCAAGAATCCAGGCTACAAACAAAAAAGTGAGGAACAAAGTCAAATACTCGCTCCCTACTTGCAAATTGCTTCATTGAGATGGCTTAAAAAAAATTTAATGGCGAAATAGACCCGCTTTTATCTCATTACTTACAAAACCTCGATTCAAATTGAATTTCTATTAATCGGGAAAGTTTTACTACTAAATCATCCTTGTAGAGCCGGGTGTAACTGGGCGTAACCGGTCGTAATCGCTAGTAACGGTCGGTAACCGGTTACAGTGGGTATATAAAGGGATTGTGGTTTTGTCAAAAGGGCTATAATCACTTTAAAATTATATCACTTTCCGCTACGCTTACCAGGCTTTTGAAAAATTACGGTTCTATGTCTAAACTTGCTGAAATCCGGGGTCGATGTAGCTTATATAATAGCCAATATTAACGACCTAAGTTTCAGTTATAAGATTTTTATAACGAGGTCATATTTTAAAAGTTTTGAACAAAATGTTTGAGTTTAACAGATTGCTTCGATCAACGGCTAAAACAGAATGGGATAGTAATACACAAAATTGGTATGTAGATATTTAACGCTATACAATAAAGGTAAAATGAGTTTCCACCAAAGTCATTCTGAGTTTTGTATCACGCAATTGAAGTTCCCATTTCTAAGTGAAACTGTTATTCTAGGGTAACTTTGATATTAGCTACTTAAGAGTATAGTGCCAGAGTCCGGCTGATGGGGTGGTTTTTAGTGGAAAAATTACATTCTTTGACTCCAGTATCCCAAGAAGCAGGATACCTTAAGGAATTTTCCACCTCATCAACAAAAAAAACTCAATAAAATTGAGGAAATTAAATTTTGAGCTTGAAGCGTAAACATTCAATACATACTTGTTTAAGCAGTCTTTACTTTAATATTTCATAATTGTTTTCATTATTTATGTGTGTTTAATATTATATTTAATATATATAAATTCCAGAGTACATATTTACATATATCATATGATATGCAATAACATATAACATGCTTACGTAAATTACGCGTGTGTGTATTTTATATATATCGGAAATGGTGGTCGATCAAAGCAACGTTCTTCAATATCAGACATATTTAGTTCTAGGAAATAGAATTTGAGGAAGAATACGAATAACTAACACTCTTGAGGGTATAACGAATGAAATGTAGGCACACAATTGCACAGAAACGTAAGACAGATTCAGAATACATATTAGCTCGGAGGTTCGCAGTGAAATGAAGGCTCAACTCACATTCTCTCCACTCATCGTTCGGGTCAACTCATGTTCGACTCTGTCGAAGCGCGTCTAACTTCACGCGCTTGCGTTTCTTGTCAATTGATGTTTCATACTCATGAAATTGCCGACAAATATGTATAATTACTCATTTTTATTTGCAGCCTTTCTACTGGCGTCTATAGGTAGTAGAGCCACGCTGATTTCAGCACGAGCGGGTCGGCTCGACCGGGGCAGTACTACCCTCCCACAGAAGACCAACCTAAAGCGCCAGCATCCGTGTTGTCGTGTTTCGTTGGTGAGTATGAGACCGGAGGCCCATTGAAGCAGGGGTGACAGTTAACGTGGTAACTGTGTAAACCTTACACTGTCACGATGACTGTCATGCCTTTTACGGCCCCAAGCGTGGTATGAAAAATCATCTCACAAGACCGCCATAGTGTGGGTCACCATACTGCATTGTCTGCATTTGCAATGAGTATTTTGACCACAACTCTTAGATTCTATGCATGCTTTCCATCAGGCAGAATAGAGTCACTTTGACAGGCTCTTAATATAATATAGTCTATGTCCAACAGTGGACTATTAAAGGTTTCTAATGACGATGAACACACAGTTTTGCATTACGAAAAATAGAGTGGAAGAAAATACCTATGATATTAGGTTCAACATACGTAATATATATTTGTAGAAAGCATGAACAAATAAGTAAATATTACTAAAATAATTGTTAAGTTCACTGGAGTTTAATAAGATAGGTCATAATAAAATACTGAGAAGATTCTTTAGAAGTCTTTTTGCCAAGTCTAAAACGAAACAAGAGAAAAATTTCCTTCCCAAAAAATTAAATTAGAAAATTTCAACATTTTTATTAGTTCGTAATGAAATATTGTTTCGTATATTTTCAGAGTAAATGGCAATACCCTTTCTAAACTGGCAACCCAGTCTATTACTAAATATGTGACGACTGTAGCAATTCGTTTAAATAACACACAGGCTATTACAATTAAACGCTGTTGTATTAAATTGAGCAATTTCTACAATCATTCTGCATTCTTTTTTGTATCAGGCAGTTATTTTACAAAAAAACGTGGCAACTTTGAGAAATTGTCGGTCATAAAGAAAATTAACTTCCAAGTTGTTTGTTTTAATTCTATTTTGAACACATAACGGAAGCAATTTAGTGTTTTTATTGTTAATAAAAGTCGTTATTTCTTTCTTCTGGGTCGCGATTATTATTTATTATGATTATCCCTTTTGTTACCATGGTATGATAAATATTTAATTCAATTCTTTATTTGTGTCGACTCCCACTCAAATAACGCATAATATATTTCAACGCCATCTAATTGAAACACCCCAAACTACAGAAAACTGGTAATATTACATCGCGCTATGAAAACATTAGTTCAAATCGAAATAAAATACTTCTGAGCGCTCTTGAAACATTGTATTAATGTTGATGGGCCTGTTAGTCTAGTGGTTAAAGATCCCGATTGCTATGCCAGAGATCATGTGTTCGAATCCTACCCAGGAAAAAGAAATATGCGATAAGCACTTGGTATGCTGACGTGATGACTTCTGTTTGGGTGTAATTTATCTACAGTGTGTATTTAGTAATCTATAAATATGGTTACCGTATTAAAAACTCTGAAATATTTAGTAACTTTCACAAGTTAAACGTAAATAATCTTACGTAATATAGCAAGTTTTAATTCGGTTTCGTGTGCAGAACAGGTTAAATGTCGTATGCTACAGGCTACAAGCTCATATTGGTATCCTTTCTCGGTTCTTGAATTAGCATATGCATGAATGTACGTATATGGATGCATGCATTGCACGTCTTACATTACACAGGTCTGTTATATAAGGTATAGAATTGGTTTGAAAAGATTCGTGATTGTAGATCGCATTTCTTTGTTACGCAAGTATTTAAATGCCTTTTAAGATATGTTTAAGTGCTGGAAAAGCAACAACGATAAGTAATTAGTTCGTTAACAAAAATCTCTGGAGACATAGGAGGGCAAACGAGTAGACGAGTCTTGCCTGGTCACTTATCATTAGACCAACCGGCCTGTAATCAATCTTCGTATTAATTTTTAACAAAGTAATTTATAAAAGTTTCTTACATTTAGTTAATTAAAAAAACTACGAGTAAAGAATACTTTGATATAGCCGTTTTGTGCGCGATCCCTGCCAATTTGCATTAAAACTGTTTCAAGTGAGCCCGTTTGGGTTCCGTATAAGGTTCCTTAGCTAGGGATTACATGCACTAAAGTTTATAGTTCAAGATCGGTAAATGGTCAGTTAACTTGAGTATTTATGTACGATATTCAAGTAAGAAGTAATTCTTAATTATTTCGTAAGTGGCAATATTTTTTTACGAGAGGGAAACTCTGGCACTTTATTACTAGAGAATAACTAGTTGTCTACTAAGACAGTTGAGAATAACTAACTTCCATGTGTGCTTCATACACATACTCGGACAAGTGCGACGGCGAAAATTATCTTTCACAGATTTAGTAGAATCAGGTTTGAAACAGTGGTGCAACTTTACCTGCACGCATTACATAGAGAGAGAACTTACCATACATTATAGTGAGGTTACCTGCATAATGTAGGCGGTGTTTACAAGCATTTTCTTTTTGAGGTACCCTCGTAGCCAAGACTATAAAATCAATTGATAGTATTAGTCAAGTCGAGTGGCCCGGTGAGGTTCCTATATTAAAATTAAGACACAATGAAAAATTGGTTCAGTGTTCTGCGCAATGAATCCGTTAGTACTATACTCTATATGGATGTTCTTTCATATCGCATGACGCGACACTTTTTGGGTAACGTGGTGAAAAAGTGAGAGGCCATTGTGTGGCATTGTACACTCTATGTGTTTTATTTTGATCTGCATTTGAAAAAAATCTGTGTGCTCTGTTATTTCGGCAACATTTCTTTTTATTTTCAGGTCGTGACGATACAGAAGTTGTAAATATTTTCTACTTATCGAAATATTTCTAGTGAAAATATAGACGTAAAGATGTATATTCCAGGAAAACCCTTTAAAGAACGAATTTTGAAGTTTAAAGTCTGAAACTAAATTCAGTCCACTGGGTTTAATAATTCAGTATCAGCTTTTAATATATAATTTTTATATTCTTACTTTGAGAGACTCCCAAAGTGACTTCTTTGCCAGATGGAAAACATGAATAGAATCCAAGACCGTGGTCACCAAAACCATTGCGAATGCAGACAATGTAATATGGTGGCCCACGCTACGGCGGCCTAGTTAGATGCAATTTCACGCCCGCTTGGAAATATAAAGGGCACGACAGACATCGTAGCGGTGTAAGGCTCCTCACACGTACGACTGTAACTGTCACCCCTGCATGAATGGGCCTCCAGTCTCACACTCACCAACGAAACACGACAGCATGGATGCTGTCGCTGTACATTTGTCTTATTTTAGAGGGTAGTACTGCCCCAGGTAAACTGGCCCGTTCATGCTAAAACCAGCGTGCCTCTACCACCTTGCGATTATAATGGACGATCTATAATCATCAGTAGAGCTGCGTATTAGTCCTTAATACTCGTAAAATAATTATAATGTAGTCCATCTAAAAAGAACTACTAACTCTAATAAAAGACTGGGTTCCATTGATACCTTCTTGCTCCATTACCAGACCATCTTTATTTAGCTCAGTCTTGAACACAATCATGAGCCAGTTTCGTTATCTATCTCCTGACTGCATCAACTAGCTACACACGTGATATTGCATCAAAACCATTGGTATATACAAAGTATCATTTGTTTACGACAGTTAGAAGTATTGATTTGAGATTCTTAACCTTGAAACCCCAACACAGTGATTTTTGTCCTTCAAGTAGGGTTACGTACACCCTCAATTAAACCCGCCTTATTTACAAACAACATGGTGTGTTCACCACAATCAAAAATAACACCCTATCATTACTGGCCATCAGCGTTTATTCTATACGGAACATAATAAGCCGCCTCGTGTTCGCTCTTAACCACTTAATTTTCCTGTTCGCTGTCGGTTAATTGGCTCTGTGTCGATGGCTGTGCCAAATAGGTGCATTATATTAATTTAAATGTTTACTGCAATTGTAGCTAGCAACATTGTTATTTTTTTAAATTTAGAATGCTAACCCTTTGTGCAATCGAGATGTTGTGTTGGATACCGCAAAAAATTATAGCTCAAAATACCTATATTTAAATTTGTAAATTGTAAAAAATTGTAAGAGAATTCAAATTATACAAAAGATTTTCTATTTATAATTTTAATACAATATCAGGGTCAGTGTTAAACACCATCTTGTTGTTCTCGTGGCATCACCAATTTTTCCTTTTTCACAAACCATTTGATAATTTATCTAGGAATTTCCTCTGTCACTCATTAATCTCACCAAAACTGCCGGTGGCGCAGTGGTAGTGAATATGACTGCTGTGCTTATGGTCTCGGGTTCAATTCCTGGGTCGAACGAAATGTTTGTGTGATCTGTAAATATTTGTTTCGAAATTTGGATGTTTTCTATGTATGTATTTACAAAAAAAAAGTATATGAGTATTTTATCAATCAGTTTAGTTATCATAGCACAAGGTCTCAACCTCTGCTTAGCTTGAAACTAGAGAACGTTGTGTGTCAAATGTATGAGATATTTGTTACTATTTATTGATTAATTAATCTTGTTTTCGTGAATCCAGAATACCTAAATTTGTAAATTTAATATCTCACATCCTGTAAGATTGTCAGGTACTAATAGTGTTACTAGTGAATTTTTTATTAGTTACTAAAACTAATTTAAAACACTAAAAGAGATTCTTTCTAACTTCAAAAGAACCTTAATAGACCTAAAGTTTTTCGGGGAAATTGTAAATATAGTAAATAAACTATTTATATAAAAGCCTTCCAAGATACTTTAAACAACTCACCGGGGAAGATTTCTTTTGACATAAAAACTCAAGGAATTTGCCTGCTTTTATGACAAGGCAAAGATGATACACATATCTTGTAGGGGAATAATTAAGTGTATCAAGGGATAGGACATGTAAAATTGGGACTAAATTAATGTTCATACTTTTAAACTATATACTCGTAGTTATGTGGAAGGAACGGGTGTCATGTCCTTCTGACAGAAAGGGAGAATTCTTCGAACAGCCGAGGTGATCATGCCTGGCAGGCCGCGGCACAACGGTTGATGTTGGGATGTTGTACATATGTATGCTAATCACCGCGAGATTTTTTATATCACGATACAGGATAAGTAGTTGCTCCGTAGTTCATTACGCTGTATTTCGATGTGTCTTCGCCAGATGGCGCTATAGTATGTATTTCTGTTTGCGCTGTACGTGGAAGTCGCCACAATTACTTTTTCTTTTTTTGTAAAAAAACTACTATTGCACTAGAAATATATCGTGTTTTGCAAAGACCACCCAGACAATTTATAGATCACACAAAGTGTTGACTAATACGGGGATAGAGTACATGTAACACCCAGCGCAGTAGGAAGCGACGAGGTGATCGCTTATACCACTTCATCATTCGTGACGTCATGATTGATTTTGACATCGCGGTTTTGACGACATTGTCATATTGATTTTTTGACTTCTTGGTTTTATAATTATAATATACATAATCATACCCGATATAAATATTCAAAAATCTATAAGAAAAGATAACTGATGTACTCCTAGAAGTAAGGTACACGATCTTCATCTCAGCCAGAAGACGTCCACTACTGGACATAGGCCTCTCCTAAGGTTCTCCACAACAGCCGGTCCCGTGCCGCTCGCAGCCAGCAGCTAAGGTAAGGTACTTATTGTATAACTATTACAATTTTTCTATTATAATTTTGAATTTTATTATTTCCACTGCTGGAGTTATGTCTAGCAGCGAAAGTAGTCAAACCGAGTATCACTACGTTGGTTAGACGTGTGGATATATTGTCTGTTTCAAGGTTTTCTCTTTACAGAGCTGTTGTCCTGCACAGTTTGTAACCTAAGTCGGTTCTTACGATTCCTACAGGATAACTAATGACAAACCGTTTTGTTTAATTCATAACCACACAGGCATCATTTTAAAATTGTTAATAAAAAATACTTTGACTACACATTTCTAATTAATTCAACGTTCAAGTATTGTTCCGGTATGTTATAGTACAAGCTCTGTTTACTTTGAAACTAGATGGCGATGACTCCTATGTCAAGCTGTCAAAACACTTTTTCAAGTGACTTTTAGAAAAATTTGATTTCTTATGGATATTTGATCTATTAAGCTAAATTATTATAATATTCTGGATCTCGTATTTAATAGAATAAAAAAAAAATCAGTGTATTTCATATTAATAGAAACAACTGTTCTACCTAAGTTTTTTTTGTCATTTGACGCACAACGTCATCTAGTTCCAAACTAAGCTGAGCTTGTACTATGGGTACTAGACAACTAATATAGATACATATATACCTTTTTTTGTAAATACATACATATTATACATAGAAAACACTCAAACCCCAAAACAAACATTTGCAGATCATGCGCGACCCGGGCATTGAACCCGAGACCTCAAGCCAGCAGACGTATAAGCTGCCACTGCGCTACCGAGGCAGTATTTTAGGGACGTGTACAATATAAGTGTACTTTAGGGACTTCAAAGAAATACATAAACCATTTTGAATGTAACATTTTTTTAATCAAATTGAAAGACATATTTTAATAAGGCTTAGACGTCGTTTCGTAAGATTATCAGCTCTAATCCTAAGGACCTCACGAAGGCTTGCTGACAGTTATCATCGTGTAATCTATCAGTATTTAAACCATATGATTTAGTGTGAGCAAAAGTTTCAATTCAATTACTAAGGAAATACATAAATCAAGTTGTTCTCATACCGCTTTTCTGTTCTAGCACTCGCGGTTAGGAATTCGAATTAGAGATTCTTCAACGATTTATACATCACATCATCAACGCATGACCTCAAGCGCTGTGGCTACGAATTTAAATTTAGCCAACTAATGTTTTTATATTTCAAGTACCCAATAAGAAAGAGGGTGATTTGATGCAGGAGTGACAGTTATCGTGGTAACTGTGTAAGCCTTATACTGTCACAATGACTGTCATGCCTTTTACGTCCCCAAGCGGGGTGTAAAAAAGCATCTCACAAGGCCGCCATAGTGTGGATCACCATACTGCATTGTTTGCATTTACAATGAGTATGGTGACCACAACTCTTAAATTCTATTCATGCTTTCCATCAGGCAGAGTAGTCACTTTGGTAGGCACTTATAGAAAAAAAATATATGCAGAAAAAATAGGACTAGAATATTTTCCAATAAGAGATAAGCGGCTGTTTTGAAGTTCGTCATTTTATCATAGTTTACTGCTGGACTAGGTCTTTCCCATTGCATGCTACTTGATCAACTTTCTATTTCTAACATCAAATATCTGCCTGCCATCTTGCGCAAATCGTTATTCTATCTGGCCTGTTGGCATCTTACACTGTATTTGTCTTGACGCGGTTTCTATTTAAGAATCAATTTATCAGAAAGTTAAAACCTGTAAAGGTTGAAAACACGTAATATATACGAATATTACAAAACTGAAGAGTTTGTTTGTTTATTTGCTTGTTTGAATACAATAATCTCAAGAGGTGCTGGTCCGATTTAAAAAATATTTCTGGGTAAGATGGTGTATTTGTTGACAAAAGCTATAGGCTATATATTACCACACTACAACTAATAGGAGATGTGTATCAACGAAAAATATTGTAAAAACTGGGGAAAATTATTCCGTTTCAGATCTTCCATCGCGTTCACTGCATAATCGGTTAAAATTTTGCAGAAATAATGTATTACAGATTTGTTATCATTTGAAAGTTTTAAATAGAAATCAAAGAAAACATATGTCTATCTTTTAAGATTGGCTCCCTATAACCTTTTTTATGGTACATAAATTTGTTCACGCACTATAACAACACGCTGTGATCGGTAGAAAACGCACACGAAGTTGTGCGGGTCAGCTAACAAGAAATAAAAACACCAGTAAAAATAAATATTTAAGCTCTATTTATAACAAGATTCTGACATATATAAAGAAGTACCCAACGTTGACTCATTGCAGGGAGTGCAGATGGTTAATACCTACTCTAGTTCAGTCTTAGCAGTAAGGCAAACGAGTTACTGTTGAAACACACGGGCGTTTATTTTAATTTAAAACGCTTTGTTTTTAAAACCTTTAAATTCTTAGCATACTAGGACATCTATTTGTTATCTATGTCTAAGGTTGTGTTCTCTTGTTTGAGGTTCGTAATCAACATAAGTGTTGTGGATGATCTGCCTCCATCGGTTCTCGTCTAGCGCGCCTCTTACGACGTGAATCGTTTGGGTATTTTTTTTTATTTACTAATTGGTTTACCAGTAGTTGTTACACTAGAGTATTCGTACAAAATTAACAGTAATAAGTCTTAAGCTAAGTGCACAACTTATGGAGGTTAACACCACTGAGAGGTCAGAGGTTGTCAATAAAATGAGAAAACAAAGTCTAGAACAAAGGCCAAAGGGAACAGATAGTGTGCTTGTGTTTGCGCACACACTTGTGCACTAAAATCGCCTGCATGGTTGATTGGACTCCTTTGAGACTAGCCGCATGGCCGGAATCAGCTAGGAGTATATCATCATTTTACCAGAAAACTACTATCGAGTATTTCTCAGTTTACAGTAGTTTTACCTGAAACCAAATATATTTGTGACTTTCAAGCTGTCTAAAGACCTGTGTAAAGTAATTTTAACATAATACAATCCAATTCAAAGGTATGTGAATAATATCAATAATGAGTACGTTAATATTAATAAATTTGTTAATCTTCGGACATTTGACACACAGCGCCATCTAGTCCCAAACTAAGCAGAGCTATTAGTACGAAGCAACTGATATAAATGCATATGTACTTTTTTTGTAAATATATATATATTATACATAGAAAACACCCTAACCACCCTAAAAGAAATAAATATTTGCAGATCATGTAAACACTTAGTTCGACCCGGGTATCGAACCCAAGACCTCAAGCACAGCAGTCGCATACGCTACCACTCTACCACCGAGGCAGATAATCATGGTAAAATCTTACAACACAGGCAGAATTAATAAAATCTCTCTTAAAAACATTTTTTTGCTGGTGTACGTGATAAATGCCCGTGTGTTTCCAATATCACTAGTCTTATCTATGTAACAGAGATGGAGGAGGCAGATAGCTCGTACCTAAGTGCCCTGTTGTGATGGCTATGGTTACCATGGCATTTATGGTGTCAGGATAACTACAGAAACATATAATTATCATATTCTGATTGCTTTATTTTATTAACAGGCAAATTAAAAGTGGTTTGGCCACGTGGAGAGGATGGACGATAGAAGACTTACGAAAGGTGTTTATTGAGTGAATGTGTGTGCCAGTAAAATTGCTTAACTTAAGTGGCAGTGGGTGGGCCACATTACACACAGAAACGATGACCGATGGGGCCGTAAAGTTCTGGAGTGGCGACCGCGTCCTGTGAAATCCAGCGTTGGCAGCCCCCCCACAAGGTGCTCCGACGACCTGGTCAAGGTTGTGGTAATCTGCTGGATGCGGGCGGCACGGGACCGGCTGTTGTAGAGAACCTTGGGGGAGTCTTATGTCTAACAGTGGACGTATTTTGGCTGAGATAATGATGATGATGATGATGTGTGGAAGTATCAAGAGAGTTCGTAAACGGCGAAAATACTTCGACCAAATTGGTGATGTTCTGGAAAAGGGCTGTGCAAAAAGTACCAGGAACTGACGAGCATGCATGCAACGATTGATGATGAATGTGGACGAAGTAAAAGAGGTGTATCAGGACCGTATTAAGTGGAAATCTTTTGTCTCTGGCTACCCTTCTGAGAAATCGGCGTGACTTTATTGTATGTTATATTATGTAAATTATAAGCCAGTTTGTATTTTGTCACTTTCTTTAAACTAGTAGAGCCACGCTGATTTCAGCACGAGCAGGCCGGCTCGACCGGGGCAGTACTACCCTCCCACAGAAGACCAACCTAAAGCGCCAGCATCCGTGTTTTCGTGTTTCGTTGGTGAGTGTGAGACCGGAAGCCAATTGATGCACGGGTGACAGTTATCGTGGTAGCTGTGTAAGCCTTACACTGTCACGATGACTGTCATGCCTTTTACGTCCTCAAGCGGGGTGTGAAAAGCATCTCACAAGGCCGCCATAGTGTAGGTCACCATACTGCATTGGCTGCATTAGTAATGAGTATGATGACCACAACTCTTCGATTTTATTCATGCTTTCCATCAGGCAGAGTAGAGTCACTTTGGCAAGCTCTTAATATAGAAATAAAAATATAGATCTAGATGACGTTGCAGTTTTTTTTGACTAAAACGTAATGAAGGATACTATGAAACCAGGTACTGGTACTTGGGGTGTACCGGTAGATAATCTATACATACAAATTGCTTGCTTCCCTTACTGATTCATCAATGTAGAGCCGTAACCACGGGGAATATAATCCTGAAATCTTGGCGGCTTTTGCTTTTTATGTTGTAAACATCTTTAAAAAAAAAGTTTTGAGAATTCCATCCCTAAGGGGATAATATAAGAGATGAACTTTTGTATAGAAGTACGTCATTTTCAAAATTAGAAACACGAAATAAGAAATATACGATATGTGAGCGACGTCGCGGGCAACAGCTGGAATTCTTAGGGTTTCAGCAGCAAACCATGGGGTAAAACAACTTGGGGTTTTGGAAACAAAAATAGATCAAATATTATGTGGTAACAATACAAAATATACCTCAGTACCATCTAGAGCTGACAACATGTAATAGCCAGTAATTTCCATTCTTGTACCATGCACTTTAAGGTCTCTCACTGAAGCAAACGTTGAAATATTTCAACTGTAAAGAAAACAGTGATGTGACGCGTCACCTGGACTCTATTTTTAGTTGGATTTATCTGAACAAAGTAGAAATAACACAAACACCTAAATACCCTATATGTAATGAAACTGATAACTGTACAGTTGCTGTCTGTCCAAGTAATTGATTGTTAAAATAAGTGGATACTTGAGTCCATAAGCTAACTTTATTATATGGGGTGAAGCTTGTAGCAGCATTCAGCGCACATAAACTCACGTATTAAGGAAGCTGCATGCTTTCACATTATCACGTACCATATTAGTATATAAGCATTAACACAACTACAAATAGACAGACTAAAACAACAACTCGTGTCTCACATATTCCTTGCCACCTATATGGCAAAAAGCTCACCTGTCTTAGCAATCACATTTATAAATTCTTTAACTTGCCCATCATACATTCGTACCTATAACGCTGTTGTTATACTCAATAAAAAATATGAACTTAATGTACTCTTTTGCCTTACTATCATGTGTCGTTGTCATAATGGTAAAAAGTCGATAATATCATATTTGTATGCATTCATAACGAGATTATTCGACAGAGAACTAGAGTAACTGCCATCACACGGAGAATCAGTATGCGGAAGTGGAAGTGGGCGGGCCATGTCTCCAGACGAACTGATGGTCGCCGGAGCCGAATTGTACTAGAGTGGATACCACGATTGGGCAAACGTAGTGTAGGGCGCCCTGCGGCGCGGTGGACCGACGACTTGAAGAAGGTGGCTGGCAGCGGATGGATGCGAATTGACCAAGACCGAGATGGTTGGCGTTTCTTGGGCAGACCTTTGTTCAGCAGTGGACGGCGATAGGTTTGACATGTATTTGGAAGAACTGTCTATAATTATTTCTTTAAATATGGTAGTTATTAAACTATATTAGGTATATTTTGCAAAAAAACATAGGTATATCAAATAGGTATTGTAAAGATCCATGTATTCAGTCGTTTATCATATTACCGGTCGTGTGCTTTATACATTCACAAGCTACTAAGGACACTAAGCAACTCCCTAGCCAAAACACAAGAGTTTCACCTAAATTCTTTTTCTACACTCACTAACGCCTCTATTTTCTTGTATTAGTGGCTATTACTAATATTTTGTTTTTATTGTTAGTTTTCTAACAATATTTACGTTTGTAGAATATCCATTTATCTTTCAACATTAGATATAACTAACTACTAAAGATATTTTTAAACTTTTATCACTCTATTAATTTTGTTTAAAACATCAAACTAGAAGACCGATTATCATTTAAAAATCGTTTAAATTTTTGGTTGCCAATATTAAAAGTATTGTTGGTTAAGTTTTTACTGGAATTAAGTCCTCAACAGATACTTTGACAAACTTGTAATTTGGTTTCCAAACAAAAGTCTTCTGATAGGCCTGTTCAACGTGAAGGTATTTTTCAGTAAAGATTTAGTGGCAAGCTGAGACAAAAAGCATCTCGAATAATTTAACCATTACTATTGTTGCATAGCTAAATTAATCTCCCTAGTGACGGGGAAAAGCAAATAGCTTCTCCATAGAACAATAATCATGTTTTATCCAGTTAAATGGCCACACCGTGCATGAATAAGTTAAATCCTGTTCCAAATTTATTCTAGAAACGTCCAAGTTTAATGGGTTTAGTTTTAAACCGTTATTGTCCTACAACTAAATGAGATTTGAAATCCGGGAAGGCCACAAATCAGAGTAACCCGGAGCAGGTTGCGTGTGTCAGCCCCATTGAGTGTAGTGGCTACTGTTAGCGTTCTGAATTACAACTCTGCGATAACTATCGCTTTTATAAGTGTTATCGGTGTACGGAGTGAAGATCGTTAAGGCTAGAACTACATTATACATTGTTTAAGTGAAGGAGTTAAGGGTTATTTTCTGCATAGACGTATTGTGTTCAAATAGTTTGTTGTTTTGAAACTTCATCCTCATTCACAGCCTTTGACAATCCACTGCTGGACGTAAGCCTCTCCTTAAAACGGAAGTTTTGTCCTACTAAACTACGCTGGTCAAATAGCTTGGTATAGGGTTTTTGTGTCAAGGTTTCCTTCTCTTTGCAGTTATGATATCCTATATTAGTTGCTCTCTTTGAAATTTCATCAGAGACTATATTTGGCCAGGAAAGCCAAAAGCTCCTTCTTAAGGAAAGGCCTATGTCCATTAGTGGATTGTTGTGGGTTATTAATGAGATAAATATTCGAAAGATACATGCATACATATACACATGACTGTAGTCTATAATATTGGTTAAGTTTAAAAATATAACCCGACTACGTAAGAAAAAATAAATAAGATAAAATAAGAAAATACACACATAGATACAAAAATGATCAAAGGGACCATAAAATGGCAGCGAGAGTGATACGTGGACTATATTTGATTTGAAGTTTTCATCAATTTATTGGCACACACTCGGGATAAGAAATACTTGCCGATTAGAAAATAGGATACACAAACCTTGGCGTGGAGCAGCAGTGAATTCTAGTCTAAACCTTAGAGGTGTAAAGTTCTTGGACATCATAAAAACACTTCAGGCAAACTTCCTTTTGTCCTGTCTGTATAGACCAAAAAAAAAATGTAGGTATTTATGCAGTCAATCTCGCTAGTGAGCAACACAGTCAGTTTTTAAAACTGAACAACCACTAATACGCGATAAAGTTAATTATATTGCGGTGCACCACAAGCACATGCCATCAGTTGAAATTACCTCGCTGATCTAGCGGTTAGTCGGCAACTGCCGATCAAGAAGTCTCAGGTTTGATATCTAGGTCGTATCAAAGAGCATTATTGAGTCTTCCTGATTATAGAAATGCTCAATAGTAACCCGACATTTGGAAGTTGGAGTTTTAACCCCTGTGCCTCAGAGAGCACCTAAATCCATAGGTACTGCGTGTTGATGTCTCGGATAGCCGCCCCATCGGATGATGAGAGTGAGAGAACAAAGAGTGCACTATATTTGCGTACACACTTGCGCACTATAATATCTCCTACTAGTCTAGTCTAGTCTCCGTAGTAGTCTCCGTTAGAACTGGTTTAAGTTTCGAATTTATTTTCGTCCACTTTTGGGATAGGATGTGGCAATTGAAAGAAAAGCTATCATTACTTATATAAATCGATTAATGAGTGGTAAGTCATAGCTGGTCAGGGTCACATACTGAGCGTAGCTCAATCTGACTTTTGCTAGAAAGTCCAAACTCTCTTTCAGATATAATGATGCGATATGCTATTTTAGTCAATCTATAGTTGGTAAGATATAAGATAAGAAGTAAGTGATGATCTAAATACAATGTCATTGTTAGTTAATAATATTTTTCCTTTTTATAACCTTTTATAAATATGAATTACTAATAGACATGTCTGCACGGCTTATGGTAACATTTGTTACGTCAGATTTGAGTGACAGCTGTCGTTTAGGCGTAGCGTCACATGGCGAGGCAGCCATCTTGTACAACAGAACTCGAATAACGATTGTTGAAGCGTCACTCTCAAGGCGAATCGCTTATTTCCGAAGCAATTACTTATTATACATTTGTTTCCCGTACAGTTGATTGATAGTGATTAAGTATAAGAGGGTGAGTGACTGTTTCCTGACTAGATAAGTTAAGATGAAACATTTCGTACTTTTTTCTTTTTCTAAAAAGACATCTCCCACACTTGGAATATATCTTATACCGCGGGCATTTAACAAACACATATAACACAGATATAAAGAACATACAGACGCAGAACACCAGTTTGTCTGTTAAAAATGGTATTGTACCATATGGGGATTGAATCCACAACACTTAGGACAGTGAAAAGGGGTAAGATGATCCTTTTAACAACGATATCATTGCCTGTCTAGTGCCTATAAACACGAAGACGATTCTAACAATTTGTTACTATACGCCATTTTTATATACTAACATAGAATTACCTCAAACTTACAGAAGGGAGCTAAACCAATTTTCTTCCTAATACCAAATATTGGAAGAGGCGTGAAAACGAGCAGCTACCCTATCCGTGGAACGATTCCGCCGGACCTTACGAACTTGGCAATTAAATGACAAAGTTTCTAACAAGTAGAACGGAACTGTAATGATAGGGATAATCTATTTAGGTCCGGAACAAATACTGACGGAGTTAACACTTTTCACTGAACGATTCTTATTCAGTATTCGTATTATATAATACGTTTTGTTTGAATGGAACTAAGTGCTAATTGTTTGTGTTTAGTTTTCTTTGACTGTTTATAGAAAGTAAATAGGGTTAAGTAAGTCGTCTATTTTGAGGTTAATGGAGTTAGCCATCTATACCTTTTTAATTTTCATTATTTCTATTGATCCTGACTGAGAGGACGTGGGTTCTAATCCCACCCAGGACAGGTCTTTGTGTGATGAACACGATTATTTCTTCTGTGTTCGGATGTAATTTATCTATAATATGTATTTAGAATAAGATATGTACATTTACCAGCTGTCTGGTTACCATGGTGTAGGTTTTGCCTAGTCCGGGATCAGACACGTACAAAGTAACACATAAGTTTTCCATAATTAAGGTCACGTTCTCAAACAGTTTTCGAAATTTATTTTACTATTATTTTATGTGGCATCTAATAAATTATTAGTAACGATATCATTGAATGTTTGTTTTAAGTATTTTAAACCATAAATTTTCCTTAAAATCCGGAAAAATCTAATACTAATCTTTCCCAGCTCAATTCAAAGATAGCCTATCAATTTCCAAGCCATTTAAATAGCCATAAACTGAAATCGGCCTCTTAAAACGAAACATTTTAAGTTCGCAGGCTGAAGGACGGAATTAAGGAAGTCACTCACTAGAGTGCTGCATCTGGGTTAAGATCATATAGGAAGTGTGAAGTTGTTTCACTGAATTAAAATTTTACTAGCAGTTAGCGTTCTCATTAGTGTAGCAGTTAACGTTGGTCCTCGTTGGTGTAGCGATAAGCGACTATGACGACTGAGTGACTACCGATTAAGACGTCTCGGATCCGATTTCCAGGTCAGACCAAAAGTATTAT
Organism: Hypercompe scribonia; assembly: GCA_949316085.1. NCBI lineage: Eukaryota > Metazoa > Arthropoda > Insecta > Lepidoptera > Erebidae > Hypercompe > Hypercompe scribonia. The sequence goes on along the minus strand of OX438982.1, from coordinate 19,046,818 downwards.
TGAGTCGTTGTTACAAAGAATTCGTAACAGCAGCCCGGAGTATGGAAATTTGGCGGTGTTTCATGCCCGTGTCTCGGAGAGCACGTTAAGCCATCGGGCCTGGTTACCAAGAACATCTGTGGCGGTCGTTACTAGGAAATCAAAGCCTTCAAATATACTAACGACTAGTTTAGTCTTCGAATTCGTATTACCTTCAAGGTTGTTAAGGTTGGATGCCAGTCACTCCGTAGAAAAACTGATTTTCAGGTAATACTGGTTGAAACAGTAGCAGACCCCAAATAATCTTAGAAATAATGAAGGTTTGGAAGATTACAAGATACGCAAGTGCGTTTTTGAGGTGGAGTGATTGGAGAGCACTTATAGGATGACATACTTATATTTTTTGAGTTGTAAGAGTTCATGAGTGGAGGTGCACTTTTTTCTATAAAAAAAGAAATTGAAAGTATACTTGGACCATATAATTTACAATGTTTAGAGAATAAAAACTTCTTTGACTTGAAAAAAGAAAACTCATCAGTTAACTAATTCGCCAAAATGTCAAGTTACAGTCTAGTCCACGGTAGCCTTAACTTCGCTGCAAAGTAGATAATGTCTAAGAAAAGCCCGGAGCGCAGTGAAGTAATTGATAGCTCCCTACGATTTAATTTGGAGTGAGCCTGCGATTATCGCCGAACGTTTGAATACTCTAAATTACAAGAGGTTTAAGATGTTATAATTTTAATACTACTCTTTGCTAAGTGGTTTCTGGGGGTGGATTAATTACTGTTTGCTTTGAAATTACTTATTTAAGATAAATCTTTCAAAATTTTCAAGTTTCTTTCCAGTTTGTTTCAAGTTGTCTTTTTGTTTGCTGTAAAATTATAATTTTCCGACAAAATTAGATATGTTTGATGTTATTCAGTTATATACTAGCTTTTACTCTCGGTTGTGCTAAATAATCATTTGATCAAATAATTATTTTTGTGGGTAATAATTATATAGTTTAGGCTGCCATAGTATGGGTCACCATACTGCATTGTCTGTATTCGCAATGAGTGTGACGACCACCATTCTTGGATTCTATTCATGTTTTTTTTCAGGTAGAGTCACTCTGGTCGACCTAGAATTAAAAAAAGTCTATGTGCTATTCCTGAATTTATTTGATCTCTGTGCTAAAATTCATCCAGATCCATCCATTCTTACACACAAAATGGTAGTAAGAAATATTAGTTAGTGCGACAATTTTAATTGTGTGATACAGGATCAGTTACTACTATGTAGTTCGGCAAGTCTCTGTTAGATGGAGTGCAACATAACAATCTCTATTTTTGTTTTCTCAAAGTTTCGTTCTAAAGAATAATAAAAAAATACCTTAAATAGTTTTAAAGCTACATTATCCTTATTTCAGCTCCCACAAGTAACATTTCTTAATAACAGTAAATTGTATGATAATCTTAGTGAATATGCACCGCTGGCGGTTTACAGGCCATGCGATTAGTGGCTCACTTATTGCTGCTCGTATCTTGTGAATAATAGTTTCTTTTTTTTTACAACTCGCGCATTAGGAATCAAGAAACGGACACAGAGAACATTCACACAAAGTGTTGTCCCATGTGGGGTTTGAATGCATAACACACAGAGCGCAGTTGATAGCGTCGTGGCGACCGTTTACGCCACCAGCATCCGTGCAATTTCACTTGTACTTATAACATACAACGAAAATTTCATTTAAATGAGTAATGTCATATTCTTTAATAGAAATAAGTTGTAAATATGTATATTATGAGATTCAATAAGAGTCATTGCAATAACTAACCGCGGATTTTGTGAATCTTTAAATAAAATTTCTGCATGTTTTCAAGTTTATTCTTTAAGTTAAAGGGGTAAGGGGTGATAAGTGCCTATCGTGGTCCACATGTATCTGCAACTCAAGAGATAAGTGCCGTCGTGTGAGTGCCTCCTACATTAAGAATAAGAAGCAAGGAGGGTATGGGGTCACCGGTAAGCGGTCTTTCAGTCAAAAATAAGGAAAAAAAAATTAAAATACACACGTCTTTAAAATCATTTTAAAGATGTTTTTTTGTACTAATGTTATTTTTTTTGGACTGTGGATGATCATCCCAAAAATATAATTTATTTATTAATTAACTTTCGCCCACGGCTTCACCTATGAAGTCTATGTGTTAATATTGCATTGTTTCAGATAAATCCGTTCAGTAGTTTGCGTGATAGCGTAACAAACATCCATAAAACCTCACAAACTTTCATATTTATAATATAAGTAGGATGTCTTGATATTCCATATTTAAATGACTGCACACTGCATTGACTGCACGGTTGGCCTGGTCGCCACGCCTCTATCTACTGCACTGAGTGTTGAGAGTCAAACCCCACATGAGATAACACTTTGTGTGATTCACAAATAGGTGTTCTGAGTCTGGGTGTTTTTTATGTCCGTATCTTGAATGTTTGTAAAGTCTCCCGCGACACAGGATTTATTCCTAATGCGGGCGTTGTCTTTTTCAAAACAAAAGAGAAAAGAATTACGTCATGGTATCACTAGTTTCTCAACATTTATTATTCCAATTTCCATCCCTATGTTATAACGTATATGGTAACACCACAAGAATTCAAAATAGGTACCCTGTTAGCGACTTATCGTATGATTTAACAGCGCGGAGGGCATGTTTATAGACCAGCCAAGCCATATAGTACTTGGTTGCGATATACCGCGCACATTTGGTGAGATTGTTCACAGCTATATTTGTCAACAGTTCATGTATTAATTTCATACTTTATAACAGAACGTGTCTTATTACCAACGGAATCATGGCAATATCTACATGTGGGTAGTAGTTCCATCTATACTTATTTACAAAATTCAAGAAACTGTGACTGTTGAACTCTGAACTGCGAAATTAATTTTCCGAATGTGTCTAGTTTAGGATTCTGAGAGTAATTTATGTAAAATAATTGTATATTTGGAACTACTCTGTAACAAAAGGCAGTGTTTTATAGTACGGGGAACTTTTTTCTAGAGTTGAAGTTTAGTTGCGCTGAAGACTGTAGGGGACCATGCCTGTAAGTCGGTGTTTTAATCGATATTTCTGCATGACAAAAAGGTAATGACTATTATGACCACTTGTCGAAACATGTCCAGTACTGTATGCTAAACGGCCCCAACGATTTTCATGAAATTCAGTATGAGGGGGTTCCGGGGGCGATGAATCGATCTACCTAGGTTTCATTTTTAGAAAATGTTGTGTTATCCGTTTTTTCAAATGAAAAATTGGTAGAATGTCATTAGAATACGAAGGTAAATGCGGCTTTACCGACACAGCAACGCAAAACTAAATACTTCAGTAGATGGTGTTGTCTAATAGGCTCGTTTTGATACTTATCTATGATAAAACCAGGGATGAGGGCAAATAAAATTGGTAAATTGCAAATCGACTATCCGGTAGATTTACAGACAAAAAAAACCGTGTGAAGCTCGGTATCTAGGTACTTTCAATTATATTCATACACTATGAAACTTGAATATAAGCTGAGTCAACTACCGATTAAATGAATCTGCAATCTCGTTAAGAAGGAGATTATGTAGTTTCTTTTCAATGTAAAACGGTTTGTGGACATCCTGATTTCGAGCGGTAGCGCATTCCAGAGTATTACTGCCTGAACAAAGAACGAAGAATTCACAAAATTTGAGTTGTAAGAGGGACATGAGAGAAGCAGATTATTTTCTGAGTGAATGTTTCTGTCGTGATTGCAGTACAGGTAATGTAGGTACGGAGTAAAAGTAGAAGAAAATGGCAAGTTGAGAGTATGAGTTTCGTCGATATTTTTTTTTCTTTTATTTGACATTTGATCACGATTTATTATCTTTTCCTTATTTGCTAATGAACGTATGACTGACTGAACGATGAAGGAAAATATCAATAAATTGATATATATTGATATCCTTTGTTACGCAATTGCATAGCTTTTATCGCGGGCTTCGAGCGCGGCGATCGAATTAATCAAGAAATGCCGTAACGAAGATAAACCTAACACCCCCCATTCCGACCGGCATAGTGGTGCGGTGTTGAAAGCCGTGCATCGTATAACGTCGTTTCAGTTCGGCAGATTTTGGCATGGTTTTTGTGTGCGTGCGACTAGACGTATGCGTATAGACTGTACGAAGCTCGCACGGATCGAGACGAGCTGCTCCGAAATATTATAATTGCATAAAAATGCTATGCACTAGCTTTGCCGCGGCAATCCCCGAATGCCACACGTATTTTATTTTTCATATTTTCATTGTGGTCTTATCAAATCGTGTCACTCTGTTTGCATATTCTTTGATTGTGATCCGAAAATCAACCGAATTTTTACTCACAATTAGTATCACGTATAAAGTAAATGCATGCAAACGTCTCAACGTTATAGAACCTTAAGATTAGGACATAACAATATAAATCTTACGATGGGCGGGGGTCCACGAAATTCACGGCTAATGAGATTGTTCCTGCGAATGTTGTATCCGATGGTAGGGTGACCATGAGATAATACATTTTGGGATAATTTCCTGCTTTGGTGGAAGGTACCCCTAACAGATCGTTAGAAATAATTAATTCTATGATTGTAAATCTCAGAGGCATGATATCTACATTTCATTCATATTCATTATTTTAATGGTTTAGGGGGCAAACTTGATATAAATCCTTTTTTTTGTACATTTGGCAACCCCTTCGGGCTTTCACTCCACCGGAGTTTGCAGTGGAATGGTGTGTCAGAATTAGACTGACTAAAACTACATATTGTGCCACTCTATGCCTGGAGTAGAAGGGATCCGGAAATTGCTGATATTAAGCCATCTGAACCTCTTCCAGCGTCCACCCGCACTGACGCCCATCAACGGGTAAACTCATTATTAAGGCGAATTACGGCGCACGTGGACGTCGTGAACGACTAATCAATCATCGTGACTCGACGAGCCTCACTGCACTTGTGTACTTGAAATACAGCCATTCGTCGATAAACTTCGGCGAGCACTTAAACCTCCAAATCCCACGACGTGTTCCGGTAGTAACCTCAGAGGGCGGCAGAGACAAGCTCTATTCTGAACAATCAGAGCAGCTGCCCACACCGGGGCGCTATATGGTGCCATTGATCACACATTTCCGTGATATATTTATATATAGATTATAGATTTGCATTAAAAGTCTTCGGAAGGTCGCATACCGATGTTCTGTGAGACCGCATTACCTTTCCAGTTGAACCTTAGGTAGGTTATTTGGCGTATTTTGTCAAAGTATTCTCTTCTCATTTTAACTCTTTAATCTCAACCTATTTTTTTTAAAAACAACGCTCGATTTAGTAATATAAACATATCAGGAACATACAAAGTACACCCGGACTCGGAGTAACAATTTGTGGATCACACAAAGTGTTTTCCCATGTGGGATTTAAACCCACTACACTCAGCGCAGTACTCGCAGTAAGCGATGTGGAGGTCGCTTAAACCAGTACGCAATCTGTGGAGTCGAATGTTTCATAATATAATATTGTTAATAATATTAGGAAAATGTTCAGAAAGTTATGATAATTCTAACCTATAAACTCCAACAGTATTAAACTCGAGTACTGTTAATATACTTAATTAACACTCGACGGCGCTAGTGGTTGATTACGTTATTGAGACTGATTGTCTCTGGTGTTTGATGTGATTAATCATTGCTCTATTATCTATGTGAGTTTAATCACGGGCGATGACCTTTTGACATTTGTTGTATTATTCGTGTAGACACTTCTGAAGTTGTCAAATTCAGTAGGCAACTGTCAAGATGAATTGTTAGCTTATTTATATGAAAACGATAAGATTTAGACAATTGAATGATATGGTTTATGACGTCACATGCTGTTGCGATATTGCTTTAACACCGGTTTACTATGAGACAAAATCAGCTGGCTTGTCCGGAGTAATACCACGTTAAACGCTTGTCAAACTAGTTGATATTTTCCGAAACATAGATCTTCCACAATTGAAAAGTTTCTCGATTCAATGCTCTCTGTTTGTTTAAATCATACTTTAGCTAGCTTAGACTTGTACTCCGCTCCGGTATTTATTTAACAGGAATCCTTTGGGGCTTCTTGTTTTAGTTAGACCAGAAGTTTTATTAAATAAAACTCTAAAGACAAACTTTGTACTTTAATACTACGTAGCTTGTTACAAATCTTTAAAGAGATTAATTAAATAATAGCGGTGAAAGGCTTTAGATATTCTTAAATAAGTAATATTGTGGGTTTAACTTGGATTCTGATTCACAGGTGTTTTGTACTTTCAAGACTAACAAAGGAGGTGGTTCGTGTATTGTTATTGTGCTCTATCAAAAGTTATCTGTAGGCAGGTTTCTAATAACTCGATAAGTTATAAACTTTGATGTTCCTTTACTGTAATTAGATCAGGTATCTACAATAATTTTACTGCGATTACTGTTAATGTACTACGGTCTTTGAAGTGGGAATACGCTCTTACGTTGTACGTTTATGAAATATCGCAGGTGAAAATTTTATACACAGTTTGGTTGTGTAATACAAACAGTGGTGGAGTGCTAATGAAATTTTTCAAACGATGAATAGGGACAATCTGCGTCCAGTAAGCGTAGAGAAAGCAGAAATGTAACTACATCTATGCTTCTCTTTTTATTACTACCTTGCTCTTCTTTTACTTGTTTAGGAACTTAGAAACACTATTATTTAAAATTAACAAGACTCCATAACCGTTATAAAACTATGATAATATATAACTACAAAAACTTTGCCTTATTAGGCAATAAAACTTACCTTAAATTTAACTTAGACTCTCCTTAATAACTTGAGTGGGGTTAGTAAGTTATAATGATAGCAATTGTCGTAAAAATTAAAAAAAAAAATACTGAAAGTTCATTTCAAGAAACTAATACATTGTCTTTTATGAAACTTGCTTACTTAGCCTAACTTTAAGTTCTGAATTCTTGATGTTATTATAATATATTTGTGAGTTAGCAGTATTAGTCGATAATCAGTCTTCTCATACTGTACTAACATATACAGTTTATTGGAAAATAAACTTCTAATTTCTTAGTACAGATGTTTGTTTAAATCCATAGAATTCAATCTGTTTAGAAATTTGATACTGTTTTAATTAATAATGGTAATTAGAAAGCTTTTGCCCTCTTCCCGTTTCGCTCTCGTGAAGATAATTTTCCATTCTACTAATTTTCTTTTATCTTACGGGAAATGGCAATGTGTGTGCGAAATTTCATGAAGATGTATAGGATGGACACTTCGTAATTTGCGTATTAAATTTATCTATCTCTGTTCGTTGAGGCTATTTTTATCTGGAACTTTAGCATGTAAAAATGTATAATAAAATAGTATGAAAAAAAGAAATAACGTCTAATAGCAGTTAATTTTATTATCAATTGAGACTGCCTCGATGGCGTAACGGTAGCGAAAGCGACTGCTGTGTTTGAGGTCTCGGGTTCGATTCCCGGTTTGGACCAAATGTTTGTATGATCTGCAAATATTTGTTTCGGAGTTTGGGTGTTTTCTATGTATAATATGTATGTATTTACAAAAAAAAAAGTATTCTATCAGTCAGTCTAGTTTTCATAGTACAAGCTTTGCTTAGTTTGGAACTAGATGGCGTTGTGTGTTTAAAATGTGTGATGTATAAAATATTTATTTCAGTTCTTTCGGAAGACATAGACATCTTTTCTAATAGTCTGGAAGAATTCAAAAATAATGTTCGAGTTCTGAAGAAAGTTCAAGCGTTTAATTATTCACACAACTGCATACCATTTAAATATAAAAAATATGCATATTTGTGTGTCTGTGTATGCATGTATTTGTATATGTGTCTGTATGTATGTGTATGTGACTGCCATTAGCCTATGATGGTTTAATTATTTTTTGTTTTTTTTAGTAATTTATTAATTTCCTTTTTCCTTCACCTGTATAAACCGTTTGTGGTCACTGTTTGTGTTTCATATTTAATTAATTTTGTAATGAGCATGTTGTGGTCTCCCATAATTGAGGAAGCGCAAGACATAAAATTTTAATTATTATTTATCTGATATACAACTCACATGTAAAGTGTATTCCTTGTCAGCGATCCTTAATAAAAAAAAAATCATCATCAACAACAGTTTTTTAACAGTTCACTGCTGGACATAAACCAGTTCTTCGAAAGGTTTTGGCCTACTATACCACACCGACCACACGGGTTGGTATAGCAGTGATATTGATCTGGATGTCGTAATCACAGCTGTTCCTGGATCCCTCCTATGTCAGGCGCTGAGTGGCACACCGTGTGGTTTTAGTCGGTCTGATTCCGACACACCATCCCGCTTTAAGCCCCAGTGGGGCCACGGCCCGAGGGGGTTCCCACACGTTAAAAAAAAGCAGTGATTTTGTCTTGCGTAGTTTGTTACCTTAGTCGTCTTTTACAACACTCATGAGATGATAAGGTGTGGTAAAACTCTGTATTTTTAATCCATCATCACGTGACCGCAGTTTGTTTGTTGCTTAAAAAAGAATGCCACGTGTTTGGAACGAAGTCCCTTTCGTTTGGAGGGTTAGCATAGTTAATCATTAACGTGCCAGGATCTCATTCTGACTACCCACCCCTCTCTTTCATGTTGATTATTGATGCAATAAATAATTATAATCATAAACTATAACTATTTGTCCTGTTGTAACTGTCCGTGTGGTGACGGATTAAGAATACATAGTGTTACCACCCCTATTCATCCCGTGGGTGTCCTAAAAGGCGACTAAGGGAACAAAGCGTGCAAGACAACTTCATTACAAAGAGAAGGGAAACTTGAAACAAACCGTATTCCAACCTATCTGGCCAGCGTGGTATAGTAGGCTAAAACCTCCTTGCTAAGGAGAGGTCTATGTCCAGCAGTGGACTGTAAAAGGCTGTTGATGATGATGATGATGATGATAACTTTTTTGCAGCAAAAAAATGTTTTTAAAACTGCTAAGTTTGTATTTCTAAGAATTAAGTTAAGAATTAAAGAATGAATAAACTGCTACACATTTTTTTTAATCATAGTCTGTACACACCGGACGGGATAATACTATTATCATTTGTATACAGATCTTTTTAGCCATTTACGAGTAATAAGCGAAAAAATTACATTTATTTTTTTTCTCTATAGAATTGACAAGCTAATTTCTATGAAATTAGCGTATACTTACATTATATTAAGAAATTTCACAGAAGTTTTGTAAGGAAATATCTCAGAGATATAAAACCCATGGCATTCTTACGAGCCCGTCAACCACGCCCCTACTAACCAATTGGAAATATATTCGCTTAATGTCGCGAAAGATCCACAAAGCGATAGATTTAATGGACGCCAGGGGATCTCGTTGTACCCATAGAAACCTCACGGGAATAATTTCTTCAACTGAAATTGTGTTAAAGGCTTCCAAAGTTTTATTAGAATACGTTACATGTAGAATATACGTGTGAAAACGGGCTTACATTCAGCGCTTTTGGATGTAGTCTGTTTACAGGGTTATTTATTTTCGGTTGGTGATAAATTATAAGTTATTATTTAGCAAATGGATCGTCTTAGAAAATTTACATGTCAGTTTGACTTTTAAAAGTTTATTTGCCAGCAATAGATATATTTCTTATCGCTGAATTAGACAAGACGAAGTGTGCATAGGGTTTCGTCCAAGAACTTATCTCTCCAAATCTATCTCACCTGCAAGTGGTGCACCTGGTAATTGACGGACGAGGCTCTGGCAAATAAAACATTCCGATTAGTGGCAATAGGTTTACGGCCTTTAACATGGGACCAAAATACTGGCGAAAAGTGGGCGTTTAATATACTTCCGGCTATCCCTCCGGGGAAACGGCATGATTTTTAAGTATATATAAATCGTAACCGACTGGCGGTCCATTTAGAATACTATTCATAAGAGTAACTACCCAAATGTAAGTCAAATACCCCATAACTTCCTTATAGAGCCCATGGTAGTAAAATAATGGGTTGGATGGCGTTATTCAATATCCCCGTTCTAGCGTGAACGCCGTAGGGATTTTGTTTATTAAACGCGTGGTGATGTATGGCCAGCTTTACTCATACTTATAGTTTAAAGCGATTTGTGAATTTAATTTTCTAACAGGAAATTGCTTTGGACGTTACGCGATGGTAACCCATTGTTACGCACTAACGGATTAAAGAGGCACTACGAATTGATCCAGCTTGATTGACGGGAATATAATTAGTTTTCAGGTGTATGTTGTATGTTTATTTATTTTATATTATATTGTCATAATCTATACAAATAAATGACATTGAAGTGTCTGTAATTTCAAATTTTCTTCTACTACTACTGGTACTTTTTCAACAAATCTATTTTTAAAATTTGTTCCGACTAATATCTAAATTGGCTGGACCGATTTAGACAGCACCTTCACTGCCGATGGTATAAGGAACAACTTATAACAATGGGGTTACACGATAGTAAGCAATTACCTATATTAATAGGAAAGTATATAAATATAATGGTTAACGTCGCGGGTAACAGCTAATAATAAATAAGACATGTTGATTGTTTTTTGATATTGTGAATTAGTCAACGAGTCAACAAATTAGAGTAAAAAGCAACATAATAGCTCCTAAAATGGTTATTTTAAACTTTGTAGAAAATATTTATAATTAAGTTTCAAAAAGAGCTAACAAGTTTTCTTAAATCTTAATATTCTTAAATATGAAATATCTTTTTACAATTAAATACACTGGTAAACAGTATTTTTGTTAAACAAAATTAAGTCAGTTTTTTAAACACCAAACCTACCACTACCACTACTACCCGCATATAAACCTCATACTTAGTTTTGTTCAACCACTCTCAGTTTTCGTTAAACATAAACCAAATTTATCAAGCGAATTTTGCTTACCGACGTATGTTTACGATAAATTAATATTAAATTATTGAAATTAAAACGGTTTTCTTTGTGATTGTTGTTTCTGTACATCGTAATAAGATACCAAGAGTGTGTGTAAACCATCTCGATAACATTCGTTACATTTGCGGTTAACTTACTATTAAAAGTCAACGTCGTAATTTGACACCATTAGTTAAAACTGTTATTTTAATAACTGTTATTTTAATCATTTTGGCTTTCCAGTGCAAAATTTGGACAAAACCTGGACTCCTAGTGTTTCTTGTGCACAGTGTGTTAGCTTATTAACATCATGAGCTAAAAGATCTCGTCATATGCCGTTTGCAGTTTCAATGATATCAGAACAGAAGTCTGAACAGAAAGACCATGTATCAGATTGTTATTTCTGCCAAACTTCTATCAAAGGTATTAATCACAAATCTAGACACACCGTGGATTGCCTGAATTTACTATTTACAATTAATAAATCCTGAAGATGTATTGCTACCTGCATTGCACATCAAACTCGGACTTATAAAAAACTTCGTCAAAGCTATGGACAGAAATGGAGATAGTTTTTGTTACTTGAAACAGAAATACCCAAAAATCAGTGATGCTAAAATAAAAGAGGGAATACTTGTAGGACCGCAAATTAGAGATCTACTGTCTGATAAAGAATTTGAACGAAAACTTAATCTGATCGAAAAATCTGCATGGACATGTTTTCAAAATATTGTTTGTAATTTTCTTGGAAATCACAAGGCCGAAAACTATGAAGAGTTGGTCAACAACCTCTTATCAGCTTATAAGAATATGTCGCTAAAGATACACTTCTTACACTCTCATTTGGATTTTTTTCCTCAAATTTGGGAGCCGTTAGCGACAAACACGACGAGCGATTCCAACATGGAAAAACGGTACCAAGGCAAGTGGAGACCAAACATGTTGCCTGATTACTGTTGCATACTCAAAAGTGATGTACCTGACGCTAAATATTCCCAAAAATCCTGCATAAAAGTGAAATGTCAGCTGTTTTCTTGATTAAATTCAATTTTCAACAATATTTACTTAAGAAAAAGTGCATTGCAGTTGCAAGAAAGCTGAGGGTGACTGAAACTTTTTAAAAATGCAGATTATTAACAGACTAGTTGTAGATACAAAATATCTCATTTAAATTAATTTAACTTTCATTAAGGTCATTTTTGCCTATCAGTGTTATTTAATTGCCCAATTCTTTAATTGTTAAAATCGCTTTATATACCTAATACATGAGGTGGTGTGTGTGGGTCACACACACATACGATAAGTTTATATACATATATTAATCGGAAAACGTCCCGACTTTTTGAAATTAATTAAAAATACGTTTTCTAATGTTATTGTGATTAATAACATCGTCACAGTCACTTACGTATGTATTTACTGTAATTAAAACACCGATTTCCCTTTAACCTTGCAAACAATGAAGTTCATTTGAATGGTGAACGGGAACCGCATTATCCCAAAAGCAAGAAATGTGCTTTCCCTGTAAAATTATTTAAATTGAAATTTATTAAGAGAGCTGTTTAAATTTGGGACATTTCTTAATTAACGCTGAGATGGGACCCGTTTCTATTTTGGAGTTGCTGTCAGCAAGAGGACAAATATGATTGTTTTGCGGTTTGGAGCACTCTTCGAATGACTTTTGTGTTGATTGTTGTCCCATGTAAGTTGATCAGTTACGTACGAGGTCGGTATTTTCTGTTTAAACAGTCCCGTGCTAGGAATACATATTTTGTGGCAAGGGACTTAACACGCATTTATGAAAGGAATACAAAGAATTCCAGATCTGGAACGACAATTAGTGGGTCTCACAATGTAGCGGGAAAACGACCGCTTAAACCATTACGCCATTTTAGCCTTACCGTCTTTTACGATAATATAATCGTAACATGTCGTCTCTGCCTACCTTCTTAGGGATATTATAAAGGTAAAAATCTATGTGATCGAATGTTGTATGAATCAGGACTCTTTCAGAAATTGATAGAAATTGTGCATGTGTGTTGCCTACACGTTATAGGTCATATAACTGTTATGTTCCTAATAAATGAAATACTTGAAATACCTAGTAATGTGTGCTTATCTACCCATAAAACAGTAAGTATAAATTGTGTGAGAATGTAGGAGTTGTCAATAAAATTATTCATTGACGAAGTTTGATATAGTAATTGAATAAAATGACAACAGTTGAGGAATTGTCTTAAATATTGCATAACAGTGAAGTCGACAGCAAAAAAGTCTGGAAACACCTTTCTTTTTTAGAGAAATAACTGCAAGTGTGTTAGATTGTCATAATTGAACCACGATAGAGTTGAAAGAGCAAAAGAGGCGATAGTTTAAACAGCAGACAAGACTGTTACAGGTACAAATTGTATATATTTATTAGAGTTAGGTGTGTGTGTTTAACTATGTCACTCTATCTGAGCCAGCCGTGGTGGCTAGACCAGTATGAGCTGGCCTAAAGTCAGATATGTCAAAGGTTAAAGGTATGTAAAACGAATAATGTTATTTATGTTAGTATGGCAACTTCCACATTACAGCACGAACAAAAATTTACAACAGCGCCATCTAGCGAAGATATGAATGTGATGAACTTCGAAGCAACTACTAATCCTGTACCGCGAAATAGAGATTTGCGTGGCAATTAGCATATATATACAACATCCCAACATCAACCGTCTGGCCATGGCCCGCCAGGCATGATCACCTCACCTGGCCGGAGGATCCTCCTTTTGTGTCGGAGGAACATGACACTCGTTCCCTCCATATTAGTACGATATTAAGAAAAATATAAGTATGTTTAGAATCCGCCCGCAAATAATGACACCCAAATTTTAATGGTTTAAAACTCAATAATAACAACAAAGTATATAAGATACATACTTAATATCATCATCATCATTATCATCATCAATAGCTTTTACTAGTTCACTGCTGGACATAATTCTCTAAAAAAAGAAAGAGGTTTCTAAAGGAGGTTTCTTTATATAGTTTCAATCAAAATGCGTCGCTTAAATTTGATACCAATAGCACACCAAATACTTATTAATATTTAAATATTAAAATAGTGTTCACCTGTTGGCCACTAAGTTTGTTTTCACTGTCGCTGTGCGTCAGCCATTTTGTCGATGTTACGATACATGATTTGAATTGACATCAGTATGACAAATTTAGTATTTTATAATCACAATATGATCATTGAAGGATACATTTGATAATAAAATTTTCTGGGATATGAATGCGTTATAATAAATAGTTTTTTATGCGTGATTTCATTATTTTTACTGTCTCCCGCGTGTCGTAAAGTTTCGTTCCACTACTGTTTTGTTGAACGTTATATAGTAACATTTATTTTGACGACGTCGTGGTTTTATAGACGCTAAAAGATTTTTTTTTGGTTTCTCCGTAGTTTTATGAAGATTGTTGACAGTTAATCCGAATGTTTATGCTTGTCGTTTATAGATGGTGCGATGATTGAGAGATATAAGTCGTTACCGAATTCGACACATTTCGGTTAACATGAACGTTTAATCGTAGTGTTGTAATAACTAATGATAACAATAATAATGCAAAAACGAATAAATGATAGAAACTATTGCTTTCCTCAAATGGTTGCAACCTTGGCGCGTGAGAAGTATGAAACAGTTGGCTATATGGCTCGAAAGTAGTGATACGATGGGTCTGTTTATCTAGTTGTTAGTGATGCTGACTGTTAAGCCAGCGATCGTGATTTCGATTCTCACTCAGGGCAAGTCTTGTTGTGACGAATACGATCATTTTTCAGTGTCTGGGTGTAATTTATCTATGATACGTATGTATTTAGAAATATGTACGAGTATTTATGTTTATCAGCAGTCTTTATACCATAGCAATGGCTTTGCCTAGTTTGTGATCAGATGGGCGTGTGTGAGATGTTTGTGGATATTATATTATGTGTGGATATAGTGATACTATGGCCACTCTGAAAATCGTGGTTAAACAATTATTTCATTGCTTTCCACCGAGTAGCTCAACCTGGTCTGGTCTGGTCAACTCTGGTCCACTTGTGTGTCAAATCCGTTCGATGACAATAAAAAAATTCATCAGAACCGATCCAGTATTTCAAGAGCCTTACTTACAACTTTTTATACATTACATTATGTATATTTGTGGTCTATAAACCTGCTCCGATACCCAACAATAAAAATAACACAGATATTTACACATACACTTTTGAATTTTCCTTCAATACGCCACAATGCTTTTTCAATTTTCAGTTACCGCCCATTCAAACAGTTTCAACGTTCTAGTCGCGAGGGTATTTCGAGACAATATTGTCCAACCCTCCTGTGGGATAGATCTGTAGTAGAGAAAATACAGTACATTCAAAAATCACGTCTAGATTTGCATAATTACGATTTGTGTGTTTGTTTGAAAACAACTTTGGCCAAGGGGGACGATAGTTTTGGGGAACCGAAAAATATATTATATTGGTTTTTAAAAATTGTTGTAAATAAGTTTCTGTTGTGGTTATAACCATTCTAAAAGCTACTTAAAGGGGATTATTTCACGGGATAAGGGAGAATTAGGTGTTTGACGATTGCTGCTCAAGCACATCACTCGCTCGGTGAAAAATTAGCAACAGTGAAGGGACTGAAATACGCCTAAATAGACAGACGCGTATAGCAATTTGTTTTGTACTATTATTACACTTCGTATTACACTTGTAACGATAGTTCAGCTTTAGTCCAGCAGTGGACTATTAAAAGCTTATGATGATGAAGATGAATAATAGTTCAGTTTATAGTGGTCAATATTTTTGTTTTTTTTTGTTTCTCATTGTTTTACAATCCGTCACCTTCTCTGGGACATTCAGCTGTATGTTGGGCTTTATTACAGTTGGTACTTACGGTAACCTGTGTCACAATTTCCTCAAAAAGTCAGTTTATTAATTGTGGCTGAACTTCCGTGTGTTCATTCATTAGTGAATGACGATGACCACAGAGAGTGACGAGATATGTGTTCCTTATAGGACTTGGTGAGTCATTCAATTTCCCTTCTTTTTTATTAAGAACCTATCAAAAT
This sequence comes from Hypercompe scribonia, assembly GCA_949316085.1. Classification (NCBI taxonomy): domain Eukaryota; kingdom Metazoa; phylum Arthropoda; class Insecta; order Lepidoptera; family Erebidae; genus Hypercompe; species Hypercompe scribonia. The sequence goes on along the minus strand of OX438982.1, from coordinate 19,030,803 downwards.
GATTATTCTTCCTGATGGAAGGCACGAATAGCAGCCAAGACTGGTAGTCGCCATAACTAATATTTATACATGTAAATAATTTAAGGTCATTATGTAATAGCTCATTGGACACGAACCAAGGAGTGTTTGTCAACATACGGAACGCTTTGTTTTTTAAGCTGTGTATTATTTCAGTTACGGTACAGAGACATGGTCACTATGGGCTTCATAAGAAGACTGAAAGTTACCCAAACAGCAATGGAGAGAGCAATGCTCGGAGTTTCTTTGCGTGATCGAATCAGGAATGAGGAGATCCGCAGATGAACCAAGGTCATCGATATTGCTCGTAAAATTGTTATACTTAAGGGGAAATGAGCGGGGCATATAACGTAGCGTCGATAGGCCCCCCACAAGGTGGTCCGACGGCCTGGTGAAGGTCACGGGAAGCCGTTTATTTCGGACGGCACGGGACCGGCTGTCGTGGAGAGCCCTGGGGGAGGCCAGCAGTGGACGTCTTTTGGCTGAGATGATGATGTTTATTTCAAACTGCGACTGGAATGTGGTATCCCATAGTTATATACCATACGCCCAGAAGGGCTTCAATATAGTTTTGTACAAGACGATCGTATTTCCCAGTGAGAGTAAGGATTTATGAGGTCGATGATATAAAACAGCATTTCGCAGCATAAACGATAAAGAATTATGATCGAAAGTCAGCCATTACACGATTTCGAGTAAGAATTATTTCATAAAAGATATGTGTTTTGTCTCTCTCTTTTATTTTTTAGTTAGCTTTGTTTTCGACAGTATGAAAATCATCAGAGGTAAAAAAATTAACAATACACATACATACACAGCGCTACATAAATAGCAATAACATGCTTACAATTCTTGTGGTTACTAAACTATGATACTAAATTATTGGCTTGTTCTGTGTGTCAATCACTAGATTTAGTATTATGCTCTGTGGTGGAATATTGTACGGATAAAGTTTAGGAGTATTTAGGTGTTGACACAAAGAAGAAGAGAAGAGGAAGAACAGAACAAACATAAACGTAAGGAGCACGGAAATCTATTCTGTGTCTGGGTATAATTTTCTTAAAGTATGTATTTAGTAATATATCATCAACATCCTTTCATACATACACAGTCTTTCATAGCCCACTTCTGGACATAGACCTCTTCTTAGAAAGCAGGGCTTAGTCTACGATATCACACTGACCAGATGTGTTGGTATCAAGTTTTTCACTCTTCACAGTAATGTTATTCTGATATATACTCACATTATGCACCTCACTTTTATATTCCTTCTTATTATCTTTTTAGCTAGCTATCTAGGTATCCTACACGACCAGGGAGAGATGAAGAGCAGGACGCCTTTAGGTGTTCTCCGAGGTACGGCGGTTAAGACTCCAACTTTCAAACTCCTGCTTGTTATTAACCTTTCTAATCAGCAAAATTCCACAACATTTCTTTTGCCTGTACAAGGATCGAACTTCCTGATCGGCAGTCGTGTAAGTTAACTATTGAACCAACGAGGCAGTAACAGTAAAAAATAAAAACCAATCAAATAAATTAAGTTAAAATTAGAAGGATAAAATGAGAGAGCTAATAGATTGAACGTGAGGTACAAACAGTTCTTAAATAGTACACGTTTTTAAATTCGGTGAATAACATAATTACGGACCTTCTGTTTTGTAGCAAAATCCGTATAAAAGAACAACAAAAGTAAGTAACACCGATTTCAACCTGCCCTTTTCTGGATGCCGAAACAAGGGGTCAAAATACAAAAAGTTTGTGACAAAACCAATATTGAGTACAGGCAAGCGGTGGAAACTTCCAAATCAGTTTAAGAGTTAACGCGTAAAAAACTAACTTATAAATCCCGAGTGCGACAGACTCACGGGAAATTGAGTTTTTGAGGAGGACTCTTTGTTGTGACCATACCACTTTGTTCTGCTGAAATGTGGCTTTAAATAATCGCTTTGTTTTTATACACGAGTGTACGAAGCATATTATTATATTTCGTATGAAATTAGAACAGTAAAAATGTGTATTTTAGATAATGTTGCCATGTTCTAAGACCACTTATTATTTACCGTGAAAGTAAAAGAAATAGATATTTGTTTTTTTTATGTAATTTGAATTAAAAGAGATAGTCAATCATTTCGTTTGTGTCAGATATGTCAGTTATGGAGTATCGTTATGTTTGAATCGATTTTTAATTCAACTTATTTTATGCTTATGTCTCCACTTCTGATTTTTGAAACTCTAAAATAATCATATCTGATTTTTGAACTACCTCGGTAGCGCAATGGTAATGAATGTGACTAGTGTGCTAGAGGTCTCGGGTTCGATTCCCGGGTCGGACCAAATGTTTGTTAGATCTGCAAATATTTGTTTCGAAGTTTGGGTGTTTTCTATGTATAATATGTATGTATTTACAAAAAAAAAGTACATAAGTATTCTATCAGTCGGTCTAGTTATCATAGCACAAGCTCTGCTTACTTTGAAACTAGATGATGTTGTGTGTCAAATGTGTGTCAAATGTTCTGATTTTTTCTGGACAAAATTTCTAATTGAAATATTACATTGTAATAAAAATTTGTTAACATCGTTGTATAAATGCAGACCTCCACTACTATACTTGCTTTATCAAAGCGAAGCGTAAGTTCGCCTAGAGACATTTGGCAGTTAGGGGCACTTGGCGGCACTAATCCTCCAACAGGCAAGTAGTCGAGTAGACAAGTTCGGCGGTTGCATGTTTAGTTACGAGTGTTTGTTCCGTTTGGGACTCCTTAATGAGGTTTTCGTTCAGAAATAAATAATAATAGCATTTCATCTCACATACAACGCCATCTAGTCCCAAATTAAGTAGAGTTTATAGTATGGGTACTAAACAACTGATATAAATATATATATATATATATATATATATATATATATATATGTATATATACTTTTGTTTTGTAAATACATACCGACTCGATACCCAAACATTTGCTTCGAAAACGTTCGGAGCAAATGTTTGGGTATTGAGTCGGTATCGAACCTGGCCGATTCGACCCGGGTATCGAATCCGAGACCTCAGGCACAGCAGTCGCATACGCTACCGCTGAGGTCTCAGGTTCGATTCTTGGGTCAGATCAAATGTTTGTATGTATTTAGTATTCTATCAGTCGATCTAGTTGTCGCAGCACATTCTCTGCTTAGTTTGAAGCTAGGTGACGTTGTGTGTCAAATGTCCGATTATTTATTATTATTATTACATCAATTACGTTTTTAAATATATAAAAAATTAAAACACCAAAACAAAAATTAATTTATATGATACTTAGGTCATCAGGGTCATCAAATTCATATGGACTTTAAAAAGACGTCCTCAAATAAAAATAATTTGTATTTGAAAATAATGGCACCCTCGAAATACATTTTTTTATATTAAGAACCTACCAAAATGACTACTTTGCCTGATGGAAAGCATGAATAGGATTCCAAAGTTGTAGTCACCATAGCCATATTTGATAAAAAGTTACAAGGTACAGTAAGGAACATCTTCAATTGAGCAGAGCCGAAGTTCACGATTGTTCGCGTCGCCTTGAATGATACATAATTAATCCCCGTTCTTACCTCAGCGCAAGCGTAAGCGTTACTTAACTTGTGTACTTAGTGAGTGTCATCTTGTGATGAGGGTGTAATACCTGCCATTGATTCCATGAGCCAGGTACCAGAAGCACCTTTGCTTAAGTGGTTGCCTCATCAGCTGGCGTCGTGTTAATTGGTGTGGTTTCAAAAGCTTTGCATGTTGGAGAACTTGTACGCTATATAGAATGTTGAATCCGAATGTTTCAGAGATGCTTGCCTCAAATATGATAATTGTTGTGTAGTCTGCCGCAATATTTCTGCTCTACCTGATGGAAAGCAAAAATAGAATCCAAGTGTTGTGGTCACCTTGAATTCAATTCATGCTTTCCATTAGGTAGAGTAGAGTCATTCTGGTAGGCTTTTATAAAAAAAGGACAATGCAGCACGGTGATTCAAACTCATTTAAAGGGTCTGGGATCATAGTGGGAGGGAAATATGTGCAGTGTTAGTGTGTTCTAGATTTTGACTGATTGTTACAGGAAGGAAGAGCCGAATCTTTCAGTTCGAGAGGGTATGTCTACCATTCTTAAACGGTGCCTTCAAACGGCAACAAGTTGTTATGTTGTGTGATGGATAAACCAACGATTTCCCTCGGTAAAACATTCGGTGCGAAATTGTGTGCTAATTCATTGCTCTAGATTCTAGATAAATCTATGTGAAGCACGCCTAATTGTGTCTTGTTTACAAATGAGGTCACCGCGCTGTACAGAATGGTTTTGTGGGCCTAATGTTGACATTTGCCACTATGTTAGAATACATACAGCTACCAATTATACAGGGTTTTATTCAGAGGTTATGTTTTAGTTGAATTTCTGAACTACACAAGATTAATAATAAACTCTACGATAAACTACTTTGAATGTGTGTGTACGATGTAGCAAAAAATAATTCTCTGCAATAAGACTGTTAACTTTCTTCGGATATTTTAACAGAATATAGGAATATATTTTGCCGTTAAAGTACACAATATTTGCCGAAACACAACACACATAGCCAAAAGAACAACGTAACAACTTCAATCAGTATTCTTAGTACAGCCATGTTTCGACTCAAATTATCATGGGCAAGGCTTGACCAGAAGGCCAATTCTTGTAATAAAAGTTTGGTAACAATTCAGTTCCGATCAACTTTGATATCACAACTCTTATGAAAGATATTTTCGTAGGAAAGTATTAAATGTCCAACGTTAACTATAATGTGATAACATCGTATTGTAACCGAAAATTGAAACGGTAATCTGCTGGTCTTCACTATTTTATTATGAAAATACCTTTTGTGACAGTTGTGAAATTGTGACTGAACATTAGTTGAGAGCAATTGGCCTTCAGAGTGATATCATAGTCTCACCGAAAAAAATCACTAAATGAATTAGGTTAGCGGAGCCTAAACTCTTTTCTCTATTATTCTACGGGGAAGAACCGAAAAGGGGCAATTCATTTATGACTCTTGAGTTGCAGTAGGCCATGAGTAGCTTCAGGTACTTAAAATCAGCTGACCCATCACATCACATCAGCACATTAACAGCTGTTAAATGTCCACAGATGGACATACGCCTCTCCTTCGAAAAACTGTTTTGGTCTATGTGGCGTAACCTTTTGGTTGTGTCCGTTATGTTTCTTGTTTTGTATCTTGGGTTATGGTAATTTACATTGTTTTTTTTTTTTTTTTTTTTTTTTTTTTTTTTTTTTTTAATTGATTTTTAGCTGTTGGCCTCAGATGGCCTCTACAACTTTACCCGGTTTAGTTACGGTGAGCGCTGAGGGCTCTCAACCGGCCATTTATTAAGCAACATTGCCCAAGGGCACCCCCTGCGGGGTACGAACCTCGGCTTGGGGTGTTGCTGAAACACTGGGGCGGCCTACTCCCATGTTTTGTTGACGGTTTACGCGGCGCGTGTTCCGCCCCCGCCGGCGGGGACGAAAACGCGGACGGTTCGTAGTTAGTGTGTTCGCTCTGCGTTGAGCGCGTGTAATGTCGTCGTCTAGCTCCCCTAACGCGTGTTTGGGTCGACGTATTTTGGAAATTTTGCTCGGTGTGTAATTTACGGCCGCAACCACTAGAGGGTTGGGGTGAGTCGGAGCAGTTACATTGATAATGACGGACACTTATATTCTTATTGCATATAGCTACCGACCGATGCAGCGTCGATCAAGCGTGACGTCATGGTAATCGGCCGCGGGACGTCAGGCATTCCTTAAAAATGAGGTGCGCGCGCGGCAGTCGGATTTCATACTCGATGCGAAGCTACCGCTGTTTAAACTCCTACAGTCTACTGTACCATGCTGGCCTGGCGTGTTAGTATAGTGTTTGTTTCATGTTTCCTTTTTTTCCACTGAAGTTTTCCTGCGTAGTTTGCTATCTAAGTCACCCTTACGACACCCACGGGATGAATAGGCGTGGTGACACCTTGTATTCTCAATCCGTCATCACGCGCACGACGTGCAGATGAGATGACCATGATTAAAGTCGGATGGTAGTTGTGGAGGTAACGGCCTCAGGTCCCTCCGACACAAAGTGAGGATCCTCCGACCAGGCGAGGTGATCATGCCTGGCGGACTACGGCCCAACGGTTGCCGTCGGGATGTTGTATATATGCTAATTGCCACGCGAATCTCTATTTCGCGATACAGGATTAGTAGTTGCTTTGTAGTTCATTACATTTATATGTTTCATTTGTTCGTTGTTGTATATTTTCCTTTATGCTATAATGTGGAAGTCACCACAGTAGTATCTAATGCGATTTTGAGAACGTATCTATTCATTGCATCTATTTGACGTTCGAATTACATTCCATTCATCTACTAGACATCTATGAAATGTTTGACTCAACTCAACGTTTAAACATGGAAATATCACTAATCCCACGGGACTCAAACGTAATTCAAAAGCCTAAAATACACATCGCGGATAATCGCAAAATGCAAGCCACGTATGCGATTTAATGCACGATCGACCACGATTCGGACGCATCGCTGGCATTTAGACAGCAATGGGATTATTGTATTCACTGGTACATGGACGACTAGTCGCGTTGGATACGTGTACGGAATTTTAGACGTGTTGTGTTTAATATATAGTGTTTATATTTATCATTAACAACCTCTAGCAGTCTATTGGTGGACATAGATATGCCCTGAGAAAGTAAGTTTTGTCGTTCTATGCATATCACGTATGTCAAACAGGTTGGTTTGGGATTTGATTAAAATTTGCCTTCTCTTTGCACTATTGTTGTTTCTTTTTTTTTTTAAATAAGAAACCTACCAAAGTGACTGTATTCTGCCTGATGGAAAGAATGAATAGAATCCAAGAGCGGTGGTCCCGAATGAAGACAGTGTAGTATGGCGACTCACGCTATGGCGGCCTAGTGAGATGCTGTTTCACGCCCCGCTTAAAGGACCCGTGATCGTAGTGGGATTGAAACACGTGCGCTGGTAATGAATTCCAGGATTTAATCAATTTGTACAGGAAGGAAGAGCCGAACCGTTTAGTTCAGGAGCGTATGTCTACCATTCTGAAACGGTGTTTGCCCCGGTTCTGCGTGGTTTGTTCCCTTGGTCTGTTCTTATCACCTTCCGCGATAAATAAGGTTGGTAAAACTCTCTATTCTTAAATTGTCACTACATGAAAGTGTTACGAAACAATAGCGATGCTCTATTTCAATATTTCTAGCCACAAACAGTTAATTTTCATTGTAGTCTGCATATTAAACGCTCAAGTCGGACTTATAAAGTTCTGTAGCATTTGTACTGTTTTTTTTATTTCGCACAGAAAGTAAAACTTACCTCATATATTTTTGAGGTATTTGCTACGTTTCAAATAAAGTAAGAGATTTTCCAATTTTAGTAACTGGAAGTGGTGACAATCGCTCTGTCACAATTAGACTCCACAATACAGAGCACAGCCAGTTGAAACATATATTTCTGACCTTTAGACTATTGATAGAATGCCATGCCATTTATAAGTAGTAGAGCCACGCTGATTTCAGCATGAACGGGCCGGCTCGACCGGAGCAATACTATCCTCCCACAGAAGACCAACCTAAGGCGACAGCATGGATGCTGTCGTGTTTCGTTGGTGAGTGCGAGACCGGAGGTCCATTGATGCAGGGGTGACAGTTGTCGTGGTAACTATGTGCAATACAATGTCACGATGACTGTCATGCCTTTTACGTAACCAAACGAGGCGCGAAAAAGCATCTTACTAGGCCACCATAGTGTGGGTGACCATACTGCATTGTCTGCATTCGCAATGAGTATGGGTGACCACAACTCATGAATTCTATTCCTGCTTTCCATTAGGCAGAGTAGAGTCACTTTGGAAGGCTCTTAAAATAAATAATAATAATAAAAAAAAAATTTCGACAACACCCATTGGTTCGTGTCCTGGTAGGTTTTAATCTGATCTGGTTAGAGAATCCTCATTCTGTGCTGGGATTAGAAAACATTCTTACTTCCACAGTGGTGTTTAACCGAAGAGGGTGTGTAATTACCTCAGCAGAAGTACAGATGTTTACGTCACTTACATCTATATATGTATAACATAAAATACTCGTATCACTGTGTTTGCAGCTAAACTTCTTCGAAACGGCTTGGTCGATTTATATGAAATTGCCTGCGTATATTAGATAGGGTCGAGAGTAATTTGTAAATCATTTTTATATCCCTAAGCGATAAGGGTAGCTCTCTACTTTTTTCTTTTTGTTATGATTTATTGATATGATTTGATGAGCTTTAAAAATTTTTGCAACCCTAAATTTTTACCCAGCTACATTCAACCCCTATTTTAGAAATAATTAATATGGTAAAACATTGTTTACAGTCTATTAAGTAGTAGGTATTAATAACTATAACCCTTCGTCAAGTAAATACATAAATAAATATTTCAGACATTTGACACACAACGTCATCTAGATTCAAACTAAGCAAAGCTTGTACTATAATAATTAGACTGACTGATAGAATACTTATATACTTTTTTTTTTGTAAATACATACATATTATACACAGGAAACACCCAAACTTCGAAACAAATATTTGCAGATCATACAAATGTTTGGTCCGACCCGGGAATCGAACCCGAGACCTCAAGCACAGCAGTCGCATTCACTACCGCTGCGCCACCGAGGCAGTTTGACATTATATGCTTTATTGTACTGCAGACTTATGAAGCCTAAAAGTATTGATTTTAGGAGTGTATTTTGTTACAGCGTATTGACATATAGTAATAGATATTGTTAAGGATCATTATGTTATTTTTATTTTGTAAACCTTTCTATTACCCTTAATTATAGGATGGCGGCAAAGAGACGTACTTGACTAGAGTATTGCATCTCATCAGTTTCATGTGGATCCAGGAATTTAATATACCTATATCAAGCAATTCTGCTATTGAATTTCATTAATTAACTGAGTTTGCTGGGAACTTGAAAATGGGGTGGCAACCTCCCTTTTTAGGCCTTGCGCAAGGTAAAGTAATCAGATTCTAAACTCTAAACTTTCTAAAATCTTGACGTTTTAACGAGTCTAGACTGATGATTCCCCAGAGACAGTATCTTAAAACTGATATCTTGAGTCCTGCGAACACTTGAAAAGAAACCTCGACAACTATATGCCACTAGGGCGACATAGTGTGTGTCGCCATGTTACATTGTATGTGACAGTGTCTGTCTGTCCTTAAGCGACAGTATCCGTGCGAGACCGGAGATCCATTGATGCAGGGGTGACAGTTGTCGTGGTAACTATGTGCAATACAATGTCACGATGACTGTCATGCCTTTTACGTAACCAAACGAGGCATGAAAAAGCATCTTACTAGGCAGCCATAGTGTGGGTCATCATACTGCATTATCTGTATTCGCAATGAGTATGGCGACCACAGTTCTTAGATTCTATTCATGCTTTCCATCAGACAGAGTAGTCACTGTGGCAGGCTCTTGAAAAAGATTTTTGAATTGATATACATGACCTTTTTCCCGTGGGTTTATGTCGCTTTTGTTAATTAAAGCAATTTAATTCGAATTCGTCCAGTCATTCTGGCACGATTGAGTATCAAACGTTAAAACAATCACCCACATAAACTGCCGCATTTGGAGCAATACCAAGTTATACGAAATTATACATAAATGTATTTATGAATAACTTGGTGTAATAATCGAAATGAGGACTTACAAACATTTCTCGATTAGGCCAAAGTTTGCCACAACCCTATATCCTTGATATTGGGACACATGTTTATAATATTGTTAAGTTCTTGCTCACTTGAAGTTTGCCGTTCAGACTCTAATCTTCGGTTTAATTTAACTAGTTCTTGTTAAACGGGTTGAGCGCATAATCACAGATTCAGATCCGGCTAGGGACACAGCAAGTATATTGTCACAGTTATTTTATAGTCTAGTTTTTTTTTTGAGATATTTTTGTTGGTGAAGATTTTTTTTTTGTTTTTCTATAGAAAAGGCAGACTTTGGCAGGCTCTTAATATATTAAGAGCCTCCCAAAGTGGCTGTATTAGTGGTTGTGGTCACCATACTCATTGCAAATAGATAACGCAGTATGGTGACCCATACTATGGCGGCCTTGCGAGACGCTTTTTCACACCCTGGTTGGGGACGTAAAAGGCATGAAAGTCATCGTGACAGTTTAAGACTTACACAGTTACCACGATAACTGTCATCCCTACATCAATGGTCCTCCGGTCAAGATTTAGATTTATGACAGTGAATATTAATAAAACAAAGTATTTGAGTTAAAAATATTTTTTATTTCATTACTTATAAGTATGGACGTGTGTAAATTGTGTGGTGTGTATTGATAAAGGAGTAGTCGGTTCACTTGACGCTTAGTGACTAACACCACTTATACAAACCTTTAACAAGAGAAATAAGTACGTTCTACCTTTTGAGTGCCCTTATAAGCAACAAAATTATGTTTGACATTCGGGGGGTTCAGGTACCGGCAGCCACGCTCACGAAATGATTGCTTAGCACCAGTTTACTATGGCGCTATGGTATCAATCCTATCGAGCTACAATCAAGTCACGGGTTAAAGAAAAAAAAATTACATACAGTGTAACATAGAACCTCTTCCTTTTTTAAAATCGTTTCAAATATAAATAAATACTTTTTATACTGACATTTCGAGTAAAACTTGTCCATGTAACAAAATTAAATGATTTATACAATTATTCGAATCAAACTTTAGCAGTGCGAAAACATTTGATAAATAAAACAAATGAAAACAAGTAATTTGAAATTTGAATACGTTTAAAAAATAAAACAAATGAAAACAAGTAATTTGAAATTTGAATACGATTAAAAAATAAAACAAATGAAAACAAGTAATTTGAAATTCGAATACGTTTGAATGTTTTTTTTTATTTGACAACACCGATAACTTACATAAGGAATTATCGTTATTATTCTCCAATTTGTGAGGAAAAATATTCTGACTGCTGAAACTGATACATAGGTATTTACTTTTACTAAAAATTGAGGCCGTATATCAACTTTTTTCAATGTCGTGTTTGATTTTATATGAAAAGTATAATTTCAACTGAAATGGCGTGTTGTACCGTGACAGGTAAAATATATACTGCACTTCTGTAACTTAATGCAGTCATTTTATGTATTTTTGAACAGTATAGCAGCGAATCTTAAGATACATTTTGATGTGATTAGGATAGAAAAATTGAGGAATTAATACCACAGAGACAGTAGCAACTAGCAAGTAGTCTGAGAGTAGCAACTATGGATGAAGAAATGAGGAGCAATAGGTTATATATACACATGCGATGTGTAGAGATGAACAAAATGTAAGTGACTGAACAAAGTATTACATATTACATCTCACAGATTGACCAAAGAATATGGCTGGACTGCGTAAAAAAGAAAAAGCTAGAAAGGAGCGAACAGTGATTTGAAGAGTGTTAGTAAAGTTTTTTTAAAAAAAATCTGTGTCGCGGGGTACTTTACAAACCTACAAGAACCGGACAGAAAGAACACCCAGACTCAGAACAACCATTTGTGAATCACACAAAATCTTATCCCACGAGTTTGAACCCACAACACTTCGCGCAGTAGTGACCGGTGTGGCGACCGCTTAAACCACTTTTTTTTTTTTTTTTTTTTTTAACGTGTGGAAACCCCCACGGGCCGTCACCCCACCGGGGTTTACGGCGGGGCGGTGTGTCGGAATCGGACCGACTAAAACCACACGGTGTGCCACTCTGCGCCTGAGAGAGGAGGGATTCGGGAACAGCTGTTATTACGACATCCTAATCCCTCCTAGCGCCTGCCCGCTTTCGTGGGCGCCATCTGCGGATAAACTCTCCATTTAGGTGACGTCCGGCACACGCACACGTCACCTCCTCGCGGCTGGCCACTATAGCGGATGGAGGGGAAAACCCGTCCCGTCCATCCACGGCCACACTCAAGGCGGCATGAGGCGCTGGTATGCGCGTCTCCGCCGCCCGGCTCGCCGGCGGCGAATTGGGTCCGAGTGGATATCGTCCTCCCGGGCCTTCTCCGCCGCCTCCTTCCGCGAAATTACGTCTTCGCAGAAGGTTGCGACCGCGGTAAAACAACTGTCGCTACCGGCCATGGAGCGTATGACGGCCGGTAGCGAGAGATCTCCTCCAATAACTGCAGTGAGGACCCCACGCTGCGCCGCCCAAGCGGAACAAACCGCTAGCGTGTGCTGAGCCCAGTCCTCACTGCAGTCGCAGTGGTGACAGGCGGGACTCAATTCCCTCCTGGCGACCGAGTGCAGATACTTGCCGAAGCAACCGTGCCCGGAAAGGACCTGCGTCAGTCGGAAGGAAAGGGTCCCGTGCTGCCGCCCTGCCCACTCGGCGATGACCGGCTGGAGAGCCTCCACGGCGGCAAAACCAGCACGTGGAGCCTCCAGCCGGGACGACCAACGAGCCATTGTGGCTCGACGAGCGGCCTCTCGCCACTCGCGTATCTCTTCGGGCGGGGGCCGTATGCCGCTACGCGCCCGGAAGTCAGCCGTCCGCCGATAAACTTCGGCGAGCACTTCCGCCTCCAAATCCCACGGGGGAGTTCCGGCCAAGGCGCACGCCGCCTCCGTCGATACGGTGCGGTAACCACGTATGGCTCTAACCGCCAATATCCTCTGAGGGCGCCAGAGGCGAGCCCTATTCTGGGCGGTCAGAGCCGCCGCCCACACCGGTGCACCATACAGCGCCATTGACCGGACAACCCCCGTGTATAGCCGTCTCGTCGCGACGCTAGCTCCACCCAGATTGGGCAAAAGTCGCCCAAGGGCAGAAGCAGCGCCGACCAGCTTTGGAGAAAGCTGTCGGAAGTGCTCGTCGAAGAGCCACCTGCCGTCGAGGATCAGGCCCAGATACTTCATCTGGGCCTGAACCGGTACGAGGACCGAATTGACCACGATGGAGGCGCCGGAGGGTGGACCACGACGGGGCCCATGGAACAAAAGGGCTTCCGTCTTGTCCAGGGCCACCCGCAAACCCAGCGCCTCAATTCGCCCGACCACCAGTGAGACACCGGTGGTGGCCAGGCGCGCCGCCTCTTGAAAGTTCATCCCCCGGGCCGTGACCAATGTGTCATCTGCGTAACAAAGTACGCCCAGCCCGGGGGGAAGACGACCTCGAAGGGCCCAGTCGTATCCCATGTTCCACAGGAGTGGTCCGAGTACAGACCCCTGCGGAACACCGCACGACATGAGCCGCCGCCTTAGAACACCGTCTCGGTCCTCGTACATGACGGTACGCTCCTCAAGATAGTCTGCCACAAGCCGCCTCAGGTAATTTGGCACCCCGTGGTAGTGGAGTGCTTCCCTGATGCAGCTAAATGGCAGACTATTAAATGCGTTGGCGATGTCCAACGACACCGCCAACAGCACGCCGCCACAGCTCACCGCCTCTTCGGTAACGGCCCTCAGGCGCAGCACGGCATCGACCGTCGAACGCCCCGCCCGAAAACCAAATTGGGCGTCCGACAGATCGGGGCCCACCTCGCGGAGGTGCCGGACGATGCGGGCAGAGAGTATCCTCTCAAACAGTTTACCCGCCTCGTCCAGCAGCACGATGGGCCTATAGGCCGCTACCGATTCGGCTGGCCGTCCCGGCTTCCTCAATAGGACCAGCTTCCCGCTTTTCCAGCACTCAGGGAAGCGTCCGGACGCCAAGCTAGCGTTCAGGACCTCCCTGAGGCGGTCCGACATGTGTTCGAGGGCTCGGGCCAGCACTCGGGCAGGTATCCCGTCCGGCCCGGGGGCGGTATTCTTGGAGCGGATCCGTAGAACAACCGCCCCTACCTCCGATTCCCTGACGGGCGGAACATCGTCCTCGTTCCCCCCGTCGTCTCCGACCATGAAGGCCATCGACGGGGGTGTGTGCTCCACCCGCTGCGGGAAAAGGCCCTCGACCACTTCCCGCAGGAAGCTGGGCTGGAGTGTCTCTGTAAGGGGGGGGCCCGACGTGCGGAGCTTCTGTCGCGCCGCACGATAAGGGCGACCCCAGGGATCACGATCGAGACCCTCCAGCATCTCCTTTCTCTTAATTTCTTTGGCGCGGCTTATGGCCAGCTTCAGAGTTTTCCGCGCCTCTCGGTACTCCTCATGAAGCTGGTCCTCCCCGCCTTCTTCGCGGTGTCGCCGCCGACTACGGGTGTAGGACCTCCGGGCACGAGTACAGGCCGCACGGAGGTCCGCCAACTCCTGGGACCACCAGTAAACCTCCTTCCGTGGAGGCCGGCAACCTCGGATGCGGGGCATGGCCGTATCATAGATTTGTGTAATCGCTTCGCAGAAGCGACCAGCCCCCATGTCGACCTCCTCGGTCGGGGCCTGCGGAGACAGCCAAGAGTGAATAATGGCCGCCTCCTCTAGTAAGTCCCTATTTAATTTGGCTACAGCCCACCGCGGAAAGCGAGAAGAACGCCGCGCCGCGTGACCCCTACTGGCGTCCTGGGATCGGGAGAGCTCAAATCGGATATAAAGATGGTCCGAGAGCGTCTCAACCTCTTCCAGGACACGCCAGTTCCTTACTCGTGCGGCGAGGGCAGGGGTAGCGAACGAAAGGTCCACTATCGACCCTCACTGCTGTCGCACGCACGTGTTGGTGGAGCCCCTGTTTAGTAAACAGAGGCCCACCGAGGCCGCCCACTCCTCTACGGCCTCGCCCCTAGCGTCCGTCCTGGGGGAACCCCACGCAATGGACTTTGCGTTGAAGTCCCCCAGCACTAAGACGTGCCTAGACGTTAGACGCCGCATCGAGGTTTCCAAGTTGTTAAGGAAAACCTCGAAGTCGTTCAAACTCCGGTTGGGGGAGAAGTATACACCATACACAGTGATCCCCCCCCACTCGGCAGCAACATATCCAGTGCCCTTGTCTCTTAGCGACAAGGGCGGGGAATGAGCCGCCGTGGAGCCGACGACTGCCACGGAACCGTCCCGGTCACCCAACCAGTTTGGACGGGGAGGAACATAATAGGGTTCCGCGGCTACGGCAACACCGATCGACCACTGTGCCATGGTTTGCAGGAAAAGGTCCTGCGCCGCGGCACAGTGGTTCAGGTTCGTCTGGACCAGGAGGTTGGAGACTTGGGCCATTACTCGACCGTCTCTACAACCTCCTCCATGGGCAACGATGCCGACATGCGAACGACATCAGAGGCAGCCTGGGTCGATTGGCTAGCCCCCGACGCTTGCCGAGAATTGTAGGGAGGTTTACAGACTCTCTGCCCAATCTGATGATCGGCGGGCTTGTTACCCGCCGCACACGCTGGGCAGTGTGGGGCGGCAGAGCATTCTGCCGCCTTGTGCCCCGGTCGACCGCAGCGGAAACATAGTCCGCTACAGTCGAAACAGCTAACACACTTGGCGCGTGTGTGTCCCGATGCCAGACACTTAAAACACCTCATCGGTCTCGCCGCCAGGACTGTGATCCTAGCGCTGACGAGACCGATGAGCAATCTACCGGCGTCGCCTAAAATTTTGGCTGACGCTACGGGACAGCTGACCCACACCGCGCCAAGCCCTCCTGGACCGGGGCGGATGGTGCCGACCCTAATGTTGTCCACGTTGCACTCTGTCTTCTCTCTTATTGCAACGCGGACATCTTCGGCCGTTATAGAGTCGTCCAGGCCCGAAATGCGCAACTCTGCACACTTAGTAGGCCTGGCGATCTTAACACCATCCGTGGCCGCAAACATGCCCCGCATCTTCTCGGCAAAGGCATCTGCAGTCTTTGCGCCTTCGGCTCCCGGGAACTCGAGGACTCGAGCTCCCGTCTGAGCGAGGCGCAACCTGACTCCATCCGTCCCGATGTCATTGGCGAGACTAGCCCGGGCCCTCTGGAAGATGGCCGCGTAAGACAGTCCGCCGTTAACCGCTTCCGGTGACACGGTGACCACTACCGCCGCGGTTTTGGGTACCTGCAGCTTGCGCGGCCTCTTCGTAGTGGCCACTGCCACCGACAGCGACTGCGGGGTAGAGGCTGCTTTTTGAGCAGCCTTTTTACCCCGCTTTCCGGACTTTTTAGTCCCCCCGACTATCTGCCAACCATCTGTGGAAGGGGCAGATGTGGGGGGAGCCGGCGTGGAGGTGCCAGGTACAGCGGCTGGAGTGGAGAGCGGAGGGAATTCCGCTCTAGGCTTGGCCGCCGTTTTGGGCCCTGACCTCGGTGCACTTGTCTTGGCTGTTGCTTTAGCCGCCTGTCGTGCCCTCGGAGCAACCGCAGGAGCGGCAGACACAGACGCCACCGCCGCATAGGACACATGACCGCCCGCAACGGTAGACGTTGATGGCACCGATACGGTCTTCAGTCTATTTGCCGCGAGCGGCGGTCGGACAACAGGAGCCGGAGGCAGCCTCGCCTCTAGGCCAGCGAGACGCCCGTCCATCATGCGCCACACTGCGTCCGTGATTTGGCGCAGGTGGGCATCAGGAATACCCCCGAGGTTGGAAGAGGGGGTAAGTTGTGACGGAGGCGAGCCCTCTCGTTCGGGGCGATCTGCCCGGAATTGAGCAAACTGAGCACTGAGCTCAGTCACCTGCCCCGTCAGACGCTCGTTGGCTGCCTGGAGACGAGCCATGTCTCCGATAAGGCTCTCCACGACCCCCGCAATAGCGGCAGAGGAGTCCTTAAGGGCCTTCACAAAACAGCCCTTAAGATTGCTAGACTTGGTGGCCACTTTGTGGATGATGGCCACCGCCGCATTTGCTCTCTCCTGCATCGATGATGGTGTTTGGAGAACAGAACTCCCTTCCATCGGCTCCTTAATTTTAAGCAGGAGATCTGCGACCTCCTCTTCCGCTAATGCTTCGCCGTCCGCCCTGACTCTTCTGTAGGCTCCTGCCTTGCAGAAAACGGAGCCTGACGGAACCGAGGCCGGAGTTCGTGATCTCCCCCTACGACTGCTTGCAACCTTGGGAGGCAACATCTCCTGAGACGTATCGCTGCCGTCATCCCTGGAGCGTACGCGTTTCCGGCTGTCACAAAGTTCCGTTGCCATAAGCTCCAGTGTGTCCTCCTTCGCACTAGAGTTACCACCCGCGGCGGATTTGGAACGTAATCGTTCCGATGTTCTACGGCTCCCAGCAGCCATAATGACTTCTGGGAGCCCCACCGAGATAAGCGTGCTAACCAATGTCTCCTCTTCGTTGGAAGAGAAGTCGTCCGTTCTTGCACTCTTTTCCCCTCTGCTTTTCTTCTCCTTCTTTTCGTCTGTAGTTTGGTTTTTATTCATTAATGATTCCATATTTGAACCCACGAGATGGGGAGAACAAAGGTCGACCCGGGCAGAGATCCCCAATACCCGGGCAAGCGTATATTTATGCCCAACCGAGGGGTCCGCAGGTGCCTCGGCTGGGAGTGCGCTTACGACTGAACTACCCATCAGCCATGCATCCCCTGGTCACGCACCAGAACACGGGATTCGGGGTAATTTTTTAAAGAGGTTTTCTTCCTCGCAGTCCGGGCGGCTAAGCCAAGACCCTCGCCCCCGATTGGTGTCGCGAGACATAACCACGACACTCCTTTCGGGATTACGATGTGACAACGGTGGCAGGAAGATTAAATCTTCCAATGCCTGCTCGGCGGCAGTGTGAGTACACACCGAGCCCATTCTCCTTTCTCCACCATTGACAGTGGAGAAACGCCGACCCATGAAAGGGTCCCACCATAGTGATTTTTTACCGAGGTTTTCCTCCTCAATGCTCCGAAGAGCGAAGAACCAACAGAGGAATCGACAAAAATGCCCGCTCTGTTGGACCAAGTCTCGGCCGATTTGCCGAAGAAAATGGCTTCCTCTTTGTGCTAGAATATTAGCCGTTGGCGTGATGTCCTCTTCCAAATGGCACAGGAAGAAACAGTGCCGTCGCCAACGTTACCAGGGTGCACCACGTGGAGGTTTTCTAGCCCAGCACCCCGACCGCTTAAACCACTAGGCCAACCGTGCAATTGAATAAGAGAATGGGGCAGATGATTCTATCGTAAATAAATACTAATGTCAACTTCATTACAACAAATATCACAAAACATCTCGAAAAATACAGGTAACATAGCTTTTTATTATTATTACGAATTTAAATCAAATATACAGTAAAATATATTGTTCTATTGAGTAGTCTAAAACAGTGACGTCACAATTTTGTATTTAGTACATTTTTCATACAAAATTGTCGTTTTGACAGATGATAAAAAGTAACTAATTTGACTAAGGTGTCATCTAGCCTATTCATTGTGTTGAACATAAATAAATTTTGGAAAAATGGCATCAAGATAATCTGTTTGAGCTTTTCTCATTTTCATTTTATATGCTGAACCTAGTGCATTTCAGCCTTTACAATATCGGTGGCTGTGTTAAGCAAGGTGTGCGGGCAAATTGAAATTTAACTTCTGTGACAGTTCTTTAAAGAGACTGCATAATTTGGCTCAACCTACGATGCATTTAATTATACTTAAGTGGATTAAGCTGGATGAAAATCTGTGAAATGAAAGCCAAGAACTAGTTGAGTATTTGAAATAATTCATCTAATATAATTGATGATCATGTTTAGGTTGTCGTTGCATTTCAAGTGGGTTTCTCTTTTATTTTTTTTTATATTAAGAGCCTGAAAAAGTGACTTTACTCTACCTGATAGAAAGCATGAATAGAATCCAAGAGTTGTGGTCACCATACTCACTGCAAATTCAGACAATGCAGTATGGTGACCCACACTTTGGTGGCCTTGTGAAATGCTTTTTCACACCCCGCTTGGGGACGTAAAAGGCATGACAGTCATCGTGACAGTGTAAGGCTTACACAGTTACCACGATAACTGTCAACCCTGCATCAATGGGCCTTGGATTGGGTTTTTAACAAAAATAAATCAGAAATAATCTTTCTGATATTAATTATCATTATGATAGACTTCTACATATTACATTACATGAACACATACGTATATTACTCGAAGCAAACCCGACACCAAACCGTCTGATCAACGTGGTATAGTAGGCTAAAACTTCCTTTCTAAGCAAATTTGTGTCCAACAGTGGACAACAGTGGCTGGTGATGTGATGAAGATGTATACATCAGGCAGTTGAAGTTCTAGTGACTTTTATAAATAAAAGATGGGAAAAAAAGCAGGTGATACTAATTGCCGCCCTGCCCTGCTACCTGAACCTGCCCCTGAATTTTATGGGTTTCGAACCCTTATTACCATCTTAATTTTTATTTACATAAATGTATGCAATAGTAACAGTGAATTACAAAGAAAAAATGGCAATCTATGGCAAATTAACATTTCTACTACAACAATAGTCACCCCCACTAGAAAATACATACAATTTACTTTTAGGTGGGATGTGAAAAAGCATCTCACTAAGCCGCCGTACTGCACTGTCTGTATTCACAATGACTGTGATGGCCACCACTCTTGGATTCTATTCACACTTTCCATCATTCAGAGCAGAGTTACGTGAGCATGTTCTAGAATAAAAAAATAAAAATACTAGAAATAAAATTAATTTCTTATACGATGATTAGTATACATCATCTAAAACTTCATGAATAAATCAAAAGGGACTTACTATATACTTCAATTAACTTAAAGCCAGAATTGAGTCATGACGCGTGAAAATATTCACGCACGTCCGCACGCATTCATTCTGCACGCATTGCACGCGTTGGGCGTTCCTGCACGCAATTGTTCAGTAAGCTTCAGGAATATTGCGCATTAAGCATCGTAGGAGGAAAATATTTATTGAAATTTTATGTTATATGGTTTTAGTAAGTAACAGATTGTGTCTTAGAACTAATTCTCTCTGACGTTTATTTTTTTACTTGAATATCAAGTTTTTGACAGAGCGACTGGTATCGGACCTCCATAATCTTGAGCACAAACTGAATTCTAAAGTTGACCAAGTTTTAAGTATATTTGAGGGCAATAACTTACCAACAACGATTGCCATAGCTGTTCATGAAAATCGGGAACGATGGCTTAACGTGTTGTTCAAAGCATGGGAGTGAAACATCACCAAAGGTCCACACTCCCATCGAAAAGGGTTAGGGCAAAAGTATTGTATCACCCGACCCGGGAATACGTCAACCACTTGTCCACGAGACAGCTAGACTTGAATTTAATGTTAGATGAAAAATTAGGTATGGTAAAGGATCAGCCGATATATCAAATGGTAAGAGACACTATATACAAGCCTATAGATACCCGTAACTCTAAAATTCAAGTGCGTCTTATGGAACCCATGAATTCAGTGCCAATTATTATAGACGGAAACTTTACGTTATGAAGTAACTGTTGTGGCAGAAATCAGAAAAAAAGTTGCCCTCTTGCCAAGCAGGCTTTATAAAGCTGGTTTGGTTTACTATACTACGCGTTCCTGATGTGTTGGCGAATGGTTTGTTTTCAGTTCTCTTTCTCATTGCAGTGCTGTTGTCCTGAGGAGTTTCCTTCCTTAGTCGGTTCTTGCAACACTTACTGGATGAATATGGAAGTTGATACTGTCACCAAACGAACGTTATGTCAGTCCAACACATATGAAATCTAATTTTACCATAAAGCAGTGTTACCACTGTTTCACGAAACTTTATCATCAAAATAAGTTCAAATTTGAAATAGGTGAAAACATTTATTTGACGTATTTTCACCGACATAAAGTTTAACGAACAACTAACAACGTATATCGAAATAAACTACCCAAAAGTCTTATTTGATATTGTACCACGGCGCTGGTCGCGTGCAATCCGATGGTGTAAACTTTTAACGAGAATCAGAGGTACCAACTAAATTGGCTCCAGGCACTAAAGTTTATACATATCGTGGTTTAACTCCTACTTTAGTCCAAATACGGTTTTACGTACACTATTAAGAACTTTTATACTGATTTAGGGTAAAGTCTTAGAATTTATTTACGGTTTAGGATTGTGGGAATGCGGTATATATTAAAATATTTATACATGTGTATGGTTCTACAGTTACTGCGTCATCATTTTTATGCCGAATACATCGAATGCATCAGTTATTACATGCGCAACAAAGAGTCGAATTAAGAGTAAAGAAACTAATGTTATTTGATGTCTTGTTTACAGTCTACGTCATTATGTCTGCACATGACTTAACAGGTCTCACATTTAGGAACTGCATCAGGGTTTTATTTGCCAGGATTGCAGCGAGATAAGTGTCTTTTATCTAACTTTCTGCCACATATATATATTTTAATACGTATATGTATAAATGTATGTTCCTAGTCGTTTAGCACACTCGTTGAACGTATTCTGGTAGTTATGAATTTATCTCCATATCAACCAATCAAAATATATCAAAATTATAACCAAATTAAAATATCTATTTGAGGGTAAAATAAAAAATATTCTTACACGTAAAATGACTCCAGTGTTGATAACATGGATACTAAAACTGTTTAACTTTTCAATCAATTGTTTTGTCTCTATATTTTTCATGCGTCTTTTTCCTAAAGCAGTCCACTGTTGAACAAAGGCATACTGCACAATTCACTATCCTAGTCGTATTTGCTAGTGATTTGGTCAGCATATAAACCGAATACATGCTGTAGACGACGCATAAATAGCGGTGTATATCTGTACATATATTATACCAACCTAATAGTTACATCAAATGTTTACTGTATATGTCTGTTTGCCCTAATTACCATATCCAGAATTATATTGTAACTTATTTCTTTAATAAATATACTATGGGGATAGGTGCTCATGTGTCCTTAGCACACTGAGACAGATACTTATAAAATGGTAGGTTACCGACTGTGAGGAATTGTTCTTTGCACCAAAAATCATCTACGACTTTAATTTTGAAATTCCCTGGTCACCACGCCGCCATACATCACATATACAAGCCGTAGAGTAATACTGGATACATAAATGATTATTGTATCTTACCTATGTTTTTAGGAAATTTTGGTCAAACACATAATAATAATAATAATTTGAACGCTTCTTTGGACGCCTAAAAAAAGTACTTAAAAGTCTTTTATCAGGCGGTAACAAGGTGCGAACCTATAACAGTTGGGTCATGCCGGTTCTGATGTATTCCTTTGGTGTACTTAGATGGACTCAGACCGAATTGGATGCCCTTGACAGGAGAGTCCGTACATTGCTGACTGCATTCCGCATGCACCACCCACGTTCATCGGTTATGAGATTGTATATTCCGCGAAAATTTGGAGGTCGTGGTCTATTAAATATCAAGACTCTACACAATCACGAGATATACAATCTCAGAGAATATTTTCTACAGACTAATGTAGGAGTGCATCGCAATGTAGTTGCAGTGGATACTGGTTTTACCCCGCTCGCTCTGGCTAAATAGAATTGGCGTAAACCTGTAGTACTTAGTACTACTGATCGCCAGGAAGTATGGAAGGGTAAAGAACTTCATGGCCGATTTTATCGGGCCTTACACGGGTCTGATATAGACTTTAAAGCGTCGACGTCTTGGCTACGGTATGGTGATCTCTTCGGAGAAACCGAAGGTTTTATTTGTGCAATTATGGACGAAGTTATCATGACAAATAACTACCGGAAATATATCTTGAAAGATAGTACGGTTGACATCTGTCGGGCGTGCCACCGTCCTGGAGAATCTATTAGGCATATTATTTCTGGTTGTTCTCGTCTTGCTAATGGTGAGTATTTGCACAGGCACAATCAAGTAGCCACACCAACAACTTGCCCTTAAATACCAACTTGTCAATTTTGAAGTGCCTTACTACAAGTATGTGCTCGACCCAGTTCTCGAGAACGGTCGTGCTACGTTATATTGGGATCGATCTATTATCACAGATAGGACTATTGTTGCCAATAAGCCTGATATTGTGTTGATAGATCGATTAGAGCGCCACGCAATGATTGTCGATATCGCCGTTCCTCATGACGAGAATCTCGTGAAAGTTGAAAAAGAAAAACAATTGAAGTATTTGGATCTGTCTCACGAGATTGCCGATATGTGGAATGTGGATTCGGTGATCATTGTTCCGATAATCATATCTGTTCACGGATTGATAGCCAAGAGCCTCGACCAACACCTTAAGAGGCTCACGTTAGAAGGTTGGATCAAGGGTCTGATGCAGAAGGCAGTCTTGATTGACACGGCCCGTATTGTGAGGAGGTTCCTGTCTCTGGAGCCCTAACCACCGGTATCTTGGTCCCTGTACCCGATGTCGGTGGTCTACTATTTTTTATATTTTTAAATATGTATTTTTTATTTTTTATATATTTAAAAATGTAATCAATATGTATATTAAATGTAATAAAGATAGTAATTTAATAATAATTTCTTTATTGAACCAAAGGATGCATACAATTTAAGTGCAAGCTCTGATTCCTAAACTAGTGTGAACTGTATGTTGGGAATCACTTCCTTCCCAAAAAACAATGATACAATAATCCTTTACAATTAGCAAATGTATCATTCATACACAGAAGTGTTGAAACATATTTACATAATATTTTTTTTTATTTGTGTGTATGGGTGTGTGTATATGTGAGTGTGTGAGTGTGTGTGCGTGCGTGCGTCCACGCGTGTGTGTCTGTGTGTGTGTGTGAGTGTGTTTGTGTGTATAATTATGAGTATTCGTGTCATCATCGTTTTAGAAATTTTGACAACTTGACTGTTTGTGTGCTCAATGTATCAAATCATTATTGTTACTACAATGAGAAATACTTCTTCTTTATTGCTGTAGAGTACATTTATCAATCATATTCCTTATTGAGGTAATACAATACGTGGACGTTGATGTATGGGAGTGTAGTGCGTACCAATTCGTTTAAGTGATGCGTTGATTTCAATGTGGGAAATGAATTTGTGTTTTCTATTGGTTAAATGTATGATAAATGTGAGTGTTAACTTTTTAATAGATAATATAAAGGTCCTAGTCAACTTATGAGGCTCCGCACTTACACTGTACCTACGCGACGTTGTCTGAAAAATCTTAAAATGCCACGCGCTGATCAATCAATTGCCACGCGCTGACAACTTCCCCTACAATAACAGCTATCATCTGCTGACAGCTAACTGTAAACTAACTATGTATTACCAATTACTGGAAACGAGAAGCCCTGGATCACATTTGTGATTCAATCAGAATTACTGTCGCATATATTGAGCTTGAGCTGCCTATATGTAACAAGACTGTGGTCCATTTTCTTGAAGATGGTGGTAAGCAAGATGTTAAGACTATTGGTAGTTTCCTTCTTACTGCTCGTTGCTTTGCACTTATTTTTGTATTAAACCAAGGTGGAGTCGGTTTCAAGTCTACTTCAAAACGGCTGAACTTTTATCTTTTCGTGGAGATACTACTATTAGACCTCTATAGCCCAAGTACTAAGTCATATTTAGAGTACGTAGAAAGATGGTTGTCAGACTTTTAGGTCTCCAAAAACCCGCAACGATTGCAACCAATGGCTGAACGTGTGAAGTAAAAAATATTAACTTAAACTAAAGGGCACAACTGAAGGTCGTGCCTGTCTGTAATGCTTCTTTAAGAGTTAATTATAAAATAGATTACATTATCAATAGCTAGCATCTATAAATGATGTTTCAATAATTTATAAACATGAATCGGTAAGTAATTGTTTTGTAAGCGTAACTAATCCTTACAGACTAATCTTAATATACACCCACATGTATGTATACGTATATAATATACATGTATAGTAATAAACGTTGTTAAGCCCACGGATTAAATATATACTGTTGGAGTATTACTCGTAACGGTGCCCACAAACTGCCGTCCGGGAAGGAAATCGGAACGGCTATGAGTTGACAGCGCTCTACCACTTAGTACCGTTATAGCCACTTAAGATTGGACGCCTACGTCTTCTATTATATAATACAACAGAGTATTGTGTGAAGTTAAACGGAATAGAATATTAAGTGCGTCTCCCGAGCCCTAGATATCATTATAGTGTTTTGTCAAATAAATGGTCTTGGGTTATGTTGAATATAAACGGTTTATCTTGTATTTGTGGATCATTAACAGTCCACTGCTGGACATAGGCCTCTCCTTAGAAAGGAAGTTATGGCCTACTATACCTCGCTGACTAGACGGAGTGATATAGGGTTTGTTTCAAATTTTCCTTCTCTTCGCAGTGATGTTGTCTCTTAGTCTCCTCTTACGACACACATCCACGTTAGTAGATGATCTGTTCTATATTTTCAGTACGATCTTATAAATGTCAACAGTACACATATAGAAAAATTATCAAAATTAGAAAGTGACATTGATGCAGGGGTGACAGATATCGTGGTAACTAGGTAAGTCTTACACTGTCACGATGACTGTCATGCCTTTTACGTCCTCAAGCGGGGTGTGAAAAGCATCTCACAAGGCCGCCGTAGTGTGGGTCACCATACTGAATTGTCTGCATTTGGAATGAGTATGGTGACCACAACTCTTAGCTTCTATTCATGCTTTCCATCAGGCAGAGTAGAATCACTTTGGCAGGCTCTTAATATAGAAAAAAAAGTAGTAGCAGAAAATTGTGTTATGCCCAAAATTTCATAGTATATACGTCACTGACGTAACATTCAGCGTAGTGATCCAAATACACTTCATTCTTTATAATTTAAAAGTATATATACATATATGTAGTGTATATATATAGATAGATATGATTTTGTACACTATAGACAGTTACAAAAACAACAACAACCTTGAGTTTCGAATTTGGGGTCTTAACCCTCGTGCCCCGGAGAGTAAGTGAAGCCGTCGGCCCTGTATCTGATCTCTTCCCAGTCATATCGAATAACCATCCCATCGGGTTGAGAGAATAAGAGAACAGAGAGAGCATCTGTGTCTACGCACACATTTGTACACTATAATTTTGCCTGAGGCTACCTGTTGGCTGGTCTCCGTTGGGATTGGCCGTCGTGATCATAATCAGCCAGGAGTACGTCATTGTACACCATAATTATTAAACATAGAATGTAGAATACATAATCAATTCATCAACAGCCATTTACAGTCCACTGCTAGACATAGGCCTCTCCGTAGCAAGGAGGTTCTGGCCTACTATTCCATGTTGGCGAGACGGGTTGGATATTTCAAGTTTTCCTTCTCTTTATAACGATGTTGTCTTGTATACTTTGTCTCTTAGTCGCCCTTTACAACACCCACGGAATGAATAGGGGTGGTAACACTATATATTCTTAATCGATCACGACACACATAATCAATTATAATTAAAATATACAATAAAACAATGACACAAATCGCGTAGTCTACGATTTTTTACCGACAATTTATGTAGTAATATGTGTCGTATGTGAAGTATTGATTCCAACTTAGTTTATTTTCAACCATCTATTTTAATTAACATGAAATGTGTTATTGACCCTCTGTATAATTAAAAATACATTTCCTCTGACGGAATAGTACAAAGCTAGCAAAAAGATTAGCCTACGAACCGAAAACCGCGAAGCTTTTACGGACGGGCTACATTCAAACTCATTCATTAGTACTTGAACGTGTTAGCTTCTACTGTGATGAGCAAAAAACCCACATTTTAATAACATCGAGTGGATTGATACGCTTTAGCTGATTGGCTGCGAACGGTGAAGCGATGTACGGGACTGGTGCCATGAGATGTAATTACTTTGGCAATCATTTGTGTTTCCTTAACTTATGTTTTATCTTTATTCAATTGGCTTCCAAGAGTAATATATATTTTTCTTTTCTTTTTAAAAAGACAATGGAACACTAGGAATAAATCCTGTGTCGCGGAGAACTTTACAAACATACAAGAAACACACACAATGAACATCCAGACTCAGAATAACAATTTGCGAATCACACAAAGTATTGTCCCATGTGGGGTTTGAACCTACAACACTCAGCGTAGCAGAGACCGGCGTAGCTACTGCTTAAAACACTAGGCCAGCCGTTCATATCGTGGTAATTAAACAGCACACTTACTAAAATAGCTAAAAGAAAGTATCTAGTACGAATATATAAAAAGAAAACTGAAAAAATATTCGTTTTAAAGTAATAATTGTGCCAATTTTCGTATATTATAGTTTTTGTTTCTCATAGAAACTGATAAAGTACTTAAAGAAAAGTAGGTTAAGAGGAGGATGGGGTGACGAACGAGTGAGTGAAACTACCAGAGGTAATACCTTTCCTCCACCAGATTGAGGGACTTACAACACAACAACTGTGACTTTTGAGGTTTTCTACTTGTTGACCCTTATGTCATGAAAACAGATGAACGAAACCGACTGTAAATGCTTTTGGGAGGGGTAATAATCGGCCATGATAGTGTCTGGGGCTATAAAGTGTGCCCACATATCTATACATAAGCATATAATAAAATAAAAACTAATAAAAGGGATCTTTATTTAGGTAATAGAACTCAAAACAACAGTTTGTCTGTTTGTCTGTGTTAATCTCAGAAGTAGCTTAATCGATTTGGATGTAGTTTTTCTTATGTGTTGCAGTAAACTTCTCCTAACATTTAGTGATCGTTTTACTTCAATCAGTTGTCAAAAATAGTTCTATCAGTTTAGAGAGTTATCGCAGTAACCAACATATATATATGAGTCGATAAAATTTAGTTTTTAACAAATATAAATACCATTCACAACAGTAATATCCAACACTACATAATATAGTCATAATATGTTAATTTTCCAGAGTTCAAACTAAAACCAGGTAGGTTCCTTTGAGTTTTTGATACGATCCGTCATTCGTTCATACGAGTATGAATACTCAAAGCAAATAAATTAAATTACATAAAAGTTCCAAGTAACGCGCATATATTATTATTGGAAGATGTCAACCTGGGGTTTCAAACTGACAATTTGACTTACAAATTTGGCTAACTCGAGTGCCTCATCTGTGCGTCTCTAGGGGGACCTGCCTACTTAAGTTTTAAGCGTAAATATTGTAAAAGTTGAGAATTGTCTTTAAAAGACATGTGGGAAATTAGTTTAGGAGAATATATTCATTTATCTTTATTCGTTTTAAATGTTATGTATTGTGCTTCCTTAATTATGTAAGATCACACTCATTACAAAAGTATTTAAATATGAAATACAAACAGTGACCATAAATCGTCTATGTAGGGCAAAGAAAATTAATAAAATGATATAAAAAACAATTGTGCAAAAAGTAGTATACTAGTGGCAGTCATATGTGTATACATGTGTATACGAGTAAATGTATGCATGTGTATAAGTGTATGTGCAAATATATACTCACACACACACATATTTTATACTTATACAGTAGGGTGTCCCACCTTATAAGGACATTTACTTTCGACTTTAAGTTCCTGCATTCTTTATACTTCTTTTAATTGACGCTAAGAACTTAAATGAAATATGTTATTAGTTTCGAATGACGGTAATCCGAGCCGAATTGACGTCAAACTTTTAAGAAAGAGTTTGTATGACGACAGTTTAACAACTTCATTTTTATATCATGTAAATACTTATGTCAGATTGAGTAAAAATGATAAAAACTTATTTATTCACATACTCTGTTTACAGCCAGGGTATACTAATCTCTATTCCTATACGCAACGTAATAAACAAGATATTGGTTTTCTTCATCTTCAACAGTGACTTTGAGTAGAAATCTTGGATCAATTAACTTTCTCTTTTGTATCATTAATGTCTCTTAGTCATTATCTGTTTCTTAACTTGTTGAAAAGTGGTATATTAGACCATGAAATATGACAAGACCCTTTTTTTATATTCTATGCCTTCTAAAGTGACTCTACTCTGCCTGAAAGAAAGCATGAATAGAATCCAAGATTGATGGTCGGTGGTTTACTACGAATGCAGACAATTCAGTATGGCAATCCACACTATTGTGGCCTAGTGAGTTGCTTTTTCATGAGCCGTTTAAAGGAGCCGGGGTCTTAGTTGGAGGGAAACACGTGAGCTGGTAGTGAGTTCCAGATGTTAACTGAGTTGCACAGGACGCAAGAGGTGAACCATATAGTTCGGCAGCACGTGTCTACTATTCTAGTTGACTTTGACTAGCTGGAGAACAACAAGTTTTTGGTAATTTACAGAAGGTAAGTCGTGTAGTGGGGCACAGCAATCGCCACGTTGACATAAGAAGTCGCGCAGTAGCAATTTGTTTCTTCTTGCGTGTCGTAATAGTGTCCATATTTGAATAGTAGAGTACAGTATAACATAATCTCCGTGCGCTGGAGCTAATTTGTTTCTTCTCGCGTCATTTGTGGTCTGCATCGGGATAATGGAATTTTTCGTATACCGTGATAACCACTACGTCGGTATTAGTGGCTGTGTGTGAAGTATGTAGTCATCAGAAAGTTTTGGGTTGCTTGAGTGAGATCGAAATCCGTCGTCTACTCAGTCTTCCACACGCTTATTTACATTCAAATAGCACCATCACTGATGATTGGTCTACCAAACTACACGGTAATCGTCGATTAGCGCTACAGTCATCAATTTTGTTTATTTGTTTTGGATCAAAAGTGAAGTCATTGATGACTTAAAATGAATTATAAAGGTCTTCTTTGGGTTGGATACTTCTTATATTTTGTGTATAGTGTGATACCATTCAAATATATTCAGAGGGTATGCGTCGGTAAGAAAAATTAATTTTTTTGGGGCACCCTAATATACAGTTAACATTATATATTGAATTTATTTATTTACTTCTGTATGTGTATGTGAACATTGTATTTGTATATATTTGATGTATAACTCGTTCTCTACCATACACAACACAACCAAAGACAGACTAGTAGATAATCTGATAATGCGTATGATGTAAACACAGGAATATTTAAATCATACCCATATTGTTAAGACGAAAGTTTGTGAGTGTATGTGTGTTTGTTTGTTTGTTATATCATCATTCTCAAACAGTTGAAATATTATTTGGTGTGGAGGTAGCTGACAGCAAAATGTCTTTACTACTATGTGGATAACATCACAGGACGCATGTGGCAAATAAATGGAAATAGGATTGTGAGAATGGTCCTAACTTTAATTTCATAATTATTACCGATGGTGTTCTAATTTCTCTGCTAATAAAGTATAAGCATTAGGCATAAAATTATGCTTTAAGTGCCATATGTACCAAGTAAATTCCGAATGTAAGCTCGTAAGGTTTTTTTTTATAAAATCTAGTGTATAACTTTAAATTGTGACTTAACCTTTGAGATTGAGATTTCTGATGTAAGAGAAGCCATAGCTATGTATTAAAACAACCTAGAACTATATATTATTTGATGTTCTTGTCAATGAATAGCAGTGCTACTTATGCCAAGCAAGTCCTTCAAATTCCATGGTCAAATGTTGCGATTCTTATTTCAAAATTTGTGTCAAACTTGCCATATTTTAATATGGTTTCCAAAGTAACCAAAACGTCTAAGATAAATTCCTCCAGATGGCGCCTAAGCTGAGGATCCAGTGTAGCATATGCTTCGTAATAGTATTCATCGCTCACGGACCCAGTGGTCTTCTAACTTCTAAAACTTCTTATTAGACACGATATCACTTTATTTTACGATTTCTGTGGGTAATACTTAGATTGTAAACTAAGAGATGGTTGTTCGCATTTATTTTATAAGGACTAAAGTAGTATAGACATTAATTTTCATTAAAGTGTAAGTATTCGTATATGTCATGGACAAGGGTTTTGATATGAACTAATTAATTATCTACTCGTATATTGTATTGTTAATGTAAAGCTAAGCATTTGATAAATATTTATTTATTATATAGGCAGCTCTAGTAAATCTTCATTTAAAATTATGATTAGTGACTATATTCTTTATACATAATATATATCTATTGAATAGTTTACATTAGTACTTGATTTATTAAAATTAGTTAAGTAATTTTAAAGTTAATTCTATAAACATATATGACAAATATGTAATATTTGTTTAGATTACCAGGGGAAAATTCAGAGGATAATGAAAAAGAGGCAGCAAGACAACGGAAATGACTGACTACACGAATCGTGGAGTGGTTTAAGCAGACATCTCGCCGTTTTCTACTGCGCTGAGCGTTGTGGGTTCAAACTCCATATGGGACTACACTTTGTGTGATCCAAAAATCATTGTTCTGAGTCTTTGGGATTGAGATTGATTGGGGAGAACTTGGGAAATCAACTGGTTATTATTATCAAATCAGAGAAATCTAACTCTGTAATGATTAACAATTTCATTCTTTAAAGGATCTTCAGTGGACGCTAATGTCAATGCACAATTGTGCAATGCTGAACTATACTTCAGCATTGCACAATCTAAAAATTCCGTTAGCAATCAGTACTATATATAGTACTGATTGCTAACGGAATTTTTAGATGAACGTATGCGTGCATGTGTGCATCTATTGATACTATATTTTTTTTACGTTTAGAAAATTAAATACCAAGGGGAAATTTTCCCACTAACTCATCAAGTCATTAATAAAAACTTATCTATAAAATAACTAGAGATTTCAGTTTCACAAATCTTGGGTAGAGATATATAAAGTCGTATATATACGTACGTATATATATGTATGTATATATATTTATCAGCAAATTTTATCTTTATATATATTAATAGTGTTATATCAGATAACTATCTGAAACTTTATCAGAAAGTGATGAAATCAGCCCTTAACACTCTTTTAGCTATGACATAATATAACACACAAATATTTCAACACAAAACGTATTGTAGAATGCAGGTTGGGGCGATGCTTGAGCTAAAAGCTGGCTTGTGTCAAGTGAGCCGCACTCGGGCGTCGCGAGGGCTCTCTCTGTGACCTCATACGAACTATTTACGTTGAAAACTGTGAAAACTATTTAAATATACTGCATTTCATTTCTTGGGATAGCAGATATGTATGAATATCTGAGTATTGTGTCCCCAGGGTAGTGGTTGTTACAAATAAGACGATTTGCTGAATGAATTGCTGTGTCTGTAAAATTGATCTATTATTTTAAAGTATAGCTAACTTCTAACTGCTTATTTAAGGAGATGAAAGGCGAGGAGGGAAGAGAAGTGAGGACTGGTGTAAGTGGCTACTAAGTAAAAAGCAACGGCAGTTTTCTTTTCTAATTCAAACGACTGTGTGTAAGGTGTATCCAGTTACAGAAAATATAAACAACAAACAAAAGAATTTCTTTAAAATGAACCAATGTAAATTATAAATTAATCCAATGAAGATAAGTTACCTTTTCTATTTCTTTCTTTCTTAAGTTAAATAAGTGCAACTCTAACTGTAGTCCATTAGTACTTGTATGTATCAACGTACAATCACAATCGGTACATAGTAGAACTAGGATAATATGGTGGAGCTTGGAAGACTTAACTCCCTGTAAGAGTATTTAATTGGAGAGCAATTTATACGATTGGGATCGATGGTGCACAAATAAGAAAGATACGGTGAACTTAGACAGCGTGATAGTTCCAGTAACTAAGTTTGTTTTAAAGTGTACTAGTACTTTCTGTTTTTTTATTAAGAGCCTGCCAAAGTGACTCTACTCTGCCTGATGGAAAGCATGAATAGAATCCAAGAGTTGTGCTCACCATAGCCATTGCAAATGCAGATAATGCAGTATGATGACCCACACTATGGGGGTCTTCTGAGATGCTTTTCGCGCCCCGCTTGGGGACGTAAAAGGCATGACAGTCATCGTGACAGTGTAAGGCTTACACAGCTACCATGATAACTATCACCCCTGCGTCAATGGGCTTACTTTAGAAGGTATGATATTATAAAATCGTGGGAGCGTCATACTACGATACATATGGACTGGTGTCAGGCTAGTTTTTCATTGCCTTTGTCTGTGTGCTTTATGTTACTGTTTTTTTTTAAACGTATGGTAATACCCACGGGCCGTTACCTTACCGGGGTTTGTGGTGTGGTGTGTTACTCCGCGTCTGAAATAGGAGGGATCCGGGAACTGCCATTATCAAGCTATTCGGAATGCTGTATGTAGCCGGTGACCCAACCTCTTTAACCATGGGTGATGGAGGAAGCTCACACGAAGGGTGAGTATATGTGTCATAACATACTGTTATCCCTTAAATTGCTGGTATTTATAAGATGTGATAATCACTTACCATCTGCTGACCCATCTCTTTCTTTGTCATCTACATAACACCAGCCAACAATGAAAAGCCAAGTAACTTCCTCATAACAGTGACATTATCTTTAACCTTTCAAAATCAAACTGAAGAGTACAATAAAAATGAAATGCTTTCAAAAATATATCTGTCCCACTCCTGAAACTAACGGCGAGCGTAACATAAAAACAATAAAAGTGCCACGATTGCGCTAAAAACAATATTCAGCGGGACGAATGGGCCGAAAACGCCCGGTAATGCTCTGAAATGCCCCGAAACGGGCCATAGCGGGCCGTAACGCGTCGGTGGACAGCGCTGCCATCAGCGCAACATGTCACGAGCTATGTAATAAAATGGCCACGTCCCCTCTTAGAACACACCGCCTTACCGAATGGTGAACCTGTTTCAGCTATTGCCAACATAATTAATGTTATTGATGATCGGAATATTAAGGTTTAGAATTAAATCACTGTAATAGGCCAACGACCCATCGTTATACACTTAATTTTTTCTTTGTTTTCATTGAATTACTTTATTTTGTGAGAGAAAATAATCAAAATTTTGCCGTTAATATGAAAAGACGATAACAATTAATATTTTTTTTGTGTCTAATAGCAATAAATCTATTTATTCTCTTTCGCAAACGTTTCTTGTGCTAGTTTATGAATTGTTGGAAAATATAGTCGCATGTGAGAGATAATTATGTATGATTACGCCGTTTAGACGAAGGAAATTGAGACGTAGTAATAGATTATTAATGAAAAATAGAATGTTTTTTTTTTAAATGTAGTTGGAAGCCATTTGTATGTAGTGTGCGTGGAATGTATCGAACATTATTGTACTGTTCAGTTTTAAGTTTTTTTCTTAGCACTATGTATAGCCAAAAGTCTAATTAAAATAGTTTTACATTGTTAATTACGGAATCATTATTTATAGGATAAAACGAGCTATCAGGTCTCCTCCCGGTAAAGAGACTACCGTCGCGAAGGGACTCATGCAACTCAAGAGACACGAGTGTGTTGCCGCCCTTTTAGTGCTCCAACAGAATTAGTGAAGAGATGTTAGGATCTGGTAACCTAATGCACTCTGTGTAAAATAGTGAAAGCATGTCTTGATACGAGTTCCCTTTGAAACCTTGGTACGATCCGGTCGAGCCTGCCTATATCTGCTGAAACGTCGCCCTCTTACGGTCAATATTATTAACTTTGAAGTTATAGATTACCCCTTAAGTGTCAGCAATATGCTGAATGCGCGCACAACAGCCTGTGTGCGACACATTGTCTACACCCAATTGGGTGTGCTTATGTGTATTTACATTTCGTACTTTGTTTACAAAGAAATACTTTATTTTAAGTTATATAATAATATTAAATTTATATTTGATGTTCACAGTGCCGATAAATGTGAAAATTAGATTAATATAAATTATTTTTATTGAAAAATTACGAAATTTTCATTTCTAATTTTACAATTACTTTGTGATTTCAATACACAGTTTTAAGTTTTCACTTTTGTCGGCAATCCTCATGATTGCTTCTGTTTTTCTTTACCAATATTCATTTGCGGACATGTAAGTGAGTCAATGTGTATAAATACTTTTCAAACGAATTGCATAATATCTGGTCGCCACGCCGCTCTCTACTTCACTGAGTGTTGTGGGTTCAAACCCCATATAGGACAACACTTTGTTTGATTTACAAATTGTTTTTTTGAGTATGGCTGTTCTTTGTATTCGTTTCTTGTATGTTTGTAACGGACTTATTCCTAGTACTGTAGTTGTCTTTATTTAAAAAAAATAACAACAAAAAAAATATATATATATATGTACTTGCATATGTACCTATTATTTGTTAATTATTTTAACAATATGTTGGATTAAGTTGTCTCCACTTTATACCCGTGTGTCGACCCTCACGTAGTGGTGTATATTTTTACGACGGCCCCTGTCCGGCGTTATTAAGACGATATCCAGCGAGTTCATAATAAACAAATAATAATTCATGGCGGTTACGTGCCAGTCACGTAATACACCTTCGTTAATGATCTTGGCAAACATTCAGATTTACAGATAATGAAAAATATATGAAATATATGTGGAAACCTTTATTAATTCGTCATTATTATTGGATGTCTGTGCAAGATATACCATTTTATTTTCATTTGAATTTTGGGCACACTGTTATATGTTTTCATATTAATTGTATATTGTTTACATTTTTGTTTGATTATGTGTTCAAATATGTGAGTATGTCCTTTTGTAGTAAACGCGTACTGGAAAACGCAGTGATGGTAGGCCACACAAGGTGGTTCAACGGCCTAGTGAGGGTCACAGAAAGCCGTGGAAGTCTTGGGAGAGGTTTAAGTCCAGCAGTGGACACCTTTTGGCTAAAATGATGAGGATTAAGTATGTATATAATTTGACGTAATTTAAATTTTTTGATATTGTCAATACTTCTAATTTTGTTAGTATATAAAATTGTAATACTTTTAATTATAATTTGTTAGCTTTTGCCCGCGCCTTCGCTCGCGTGGTTTTTGATCTGCCACATTATGTTTCGTAACAGATCATTTTTAATATATATATATAGATATATATATATATATATATATATACATATATTTATTACTAAAAGTATCCTATGTAACTTCTAACATCTCCAAGAACATGTATAAATTTCAAGATGATCAGTTGGGTAGTTTTCGCGTGAAACCGTTACAAAGAAACTTACATATGCGTTTATAATATTAGTAGAGACGTTTAACAAACCTTTGAGAGGCAATCAATATCAAATATATTATTAAACTATAACACAAAGTCCATTATACAACAGGAAGTCACACAGAAAAAGTAGACAGAAAGTCTATTAAAAACTCATACACCTCTCTTTAGAAAAGTAGTAGAAAAAACCAGGTAGTAGAGCCACGCTGATTTCAGCATGAACGGGGTGGCTCGTCCGGGGCAGTACTACCCTCCCACAGAAGACTAACTTAAGCGACAGCATCCGTGCTGTCGTGTTCCGTTGGTGAGTGCGAGACAGGAGGTTCATTGATGCAGGGGTGACAGTTGTCGTGGTAAATGTTTACAATACCATTCTACGATGACTGTCATGTCTTTTACGTCCCAAGTGAGGTGTGAAAAAGCGTAATAGGCCGCCATAGTGTGGGTCACCAAACTGCATTGTCAGCATTCTCACCGAGAATGGTGACTACAACTTTTGGATTATATCATGCTTTTCATCAAGCGGAGTTCAATCACTTTGGCAGGCTATTAAAATAAAAAGAAAAAAAAGATTTTGGTGTACTATGCTACACTGGTCAGACGGATTCATACAGGGTTTGTTTCCAATTTGCCCTCTCCTTGCAGTGCTGTTGTCTTTTGTGGTTTGCACTCTCGGTCACCTCCTACTGCACCCATGGAATAAATAGGATTGGTGACGCTCCGTATTCTTAATTCGTCTCCACACTGACAATGTATTACTGGTACCTATTAAGCACAATGTCTTAAAGCAAAACAAAACATAGTAAATTAAAAATATTTAGTTGTAAAATACTTCTATCATTACAAATCATTGTAATAATTCCTATTTCTTAATAATTTCCTAATTCGTGGTAACTGTGTAAGCCTTACACTGTCACTGTCACGATGACTGTCATGCCTTTTACGTCTCCAAGCGGGGTGTGAAAAAGCATCTCACAAGGCCGCCATAATGTGGTTCACCATACTGCATTGTCTGCATTTGCAATGAGTATGGTGACCACAACTCTTGGATTCTATTCATGCTTTCCATCAGGCAGAGTAGAGTCACTTTGGCAGGCTCTTAACATAGAAAAAAAAATAAAAAAAAATACAACCTACAAAGTATCTCGCCCTAAAACTATCTTAAATGTGTTACGTTCAGAAAGTGTCTACCCAACCCTAGTTCCTGACTGGTTCGCAGTAAGGAGGTCGGCTAAGGGTCGACTGAGGCGGTCCGTGTAACATCAGGAAATGACCCCGGACTAACACTTACACGATATTTCTCCAATCGTACGTTTTAATGTTCACTCTTATCAAGAATCTCGGAAGGGACCGATTTTTCCCTGAGGCGTGTGATTTTTGGCAGTTTCGGGTAAGTTCTATACGTTTATGTATTTTGTCAGCAAGTCGAATAGATTTCGAGGGAATCGATTTAACAATTTGGTAGAAAATTAGTGCTTATTGTGCAATATTATTGTGATAGTATTATCATATTACGTAATTTAGAATTTACAATTATTGTTATGGTTATGCAAGAATATATTCTTAGCCGTCGGCAACACGTGCATGTGTAAAAAAAGGGTCTAGACAACAGAAAAGGACCGTCACTTAACGGACAGATTATTAAGCGACCCTTGTACTAGTAAAAACAAAATATTTATTGCACTTATGAAACGAATTCTTTGGAAAGGACTCTTAACAGACCTTTGGATATCGGTTCCAAGACATCTGTGAGAGAAATAATTGTAAACAAAAAAGGCGATAGGTAGTGGGGCGCGGGCTGAGAGAAAACGACAGGGTTTGAGAGAGTCGAGATAGTCAGTGAGGGTGCAGGGTGAAGGGAGGACGTTCGTGAAAGCTGGGCATAGCCGGTCGTGTGGGTTACCATGACGTTGAGTAAGTTAGCATATATAACGCTGCAGTAACTAGGTAAGTCCTTGTTGCCTATTATTACGTAGGATAATGATTTATATGTATTTATATGCCGGTCTGAGTATAGTAATAACCGTTGAATAATTAGATGATATCTCTCTATTATTTCTCGCTGAGCATTATTGTTGGTTTATCGGTACCTTTGATAGAGATAATGAGTAGAACTCTTTATAAGTCGCTGCGGTATGGAAAGCTAAGGTATAGATCGAACGGAGCCATTCGGATTGATCGCCGGAGCGGTTCCGTTACACGATTATATCTGGGTGATCTGTCCCTGTGGTGTATTTATATTGTAGTTACAGCGCGTATGGGTGTGTGCCGTGTGCTTGAGAGCTAGGGGTCTTAAGGGGCGGATGCACGGGGGTCAGTAGGCGGGTTAACTCATATAGCGGGTTGAGTACACAGGAAACCGATGGGTTGGAGTCCCACGTCGTGGCAGAGGCGCGAAAGCGTTTAGCTTCGGTCATATACACCTGTCAAAGCGAGTTATAAGTTTGGACTTAGCGTTCCTGACCCCCTCGAGTTAAAGTCAGTTAATTCACCTAAATCTTAAGTGCACAACGGATGGAAGAGTGATAAGCACAACCAACAGAAATGTATTTAATTGTTTCATAATCTCTCATTTTGATTCCCTCTTATCGCGGTTTCTTATTATTTATTTGAATCGTTATAAGTCAGTGGGAGAATGTCCAGTCTGGTGTCGAGTTCTACAGTCTAACGCGGATTCTGGAGGAGCGTTAGACCTCCCTCCACATTGGAGGGTGCTGGCTTGTAGAATAATACCTCATTAAATAACCGAAAAAATTGCTATACTCGCACTGGGGTTCAAGGGGGGACCATTACAATTATTACTAGTGCCTATATGATACAAAAGTGTGTTTGTTTGTTTCAATGTTTGCCTTTTTTTCACGTCGCAACGGAACAATTTTATGGCATAATTTTTGTGTTTGGGTGTAGCTATTTTTCACCGCGATAAAACACCTTATTCCCTTGGAAAGAACATTAATAATGCGTCTTTGAGTCGTCCGATTGTATATGGTATGAAATCTGTCAATAGGCTTTGTGGTCCATGGGGGGAATTTCAAGTTTCGGATGGATGCGAATTACCCAAGACCGCGATGATTGGCGCTCCTTGGGGATGACTTTCTGTCAGCAGTGGATGGCGATGGGTTGATTTGAATAAGCTTTATAAAAAAGACTGTGATTCCTGGTAGATGGCGCTATATTAAATAACGTACCGAGACTCTTTATCGATCAATTTTTTAATTATTTTTTGTAACTTTCAAAACTATAAATACGAAATTTTGTAAGGATGTATGAATGTTTGTTACCCTTTCACACAAAATTACTGTACGGATTTAGATGAAACTATAACTTTATAGTAATATTTATAGATTATACGTCTGAATAGCGCGTATACACGCGGGAAGGCCCGGGCAAAAGCTAGTAAAATATAAATTATTTCTGCAGTTCTGTTACAGATTTAGATTTAACTTTTGAGGTGTTAATAGCCGGTGGTAGTCGCTTTTCATTACTTGATTTATTTTCTCGTTTGTTATATTATTTAACCAAACTGTAGTAGCCGTCATTGTACCATATGTTGGTCTGTTGGTCTAATAATTAGCATATACAACTGGTAACCTCTTGTTGAACTTGAGTTCGATTCCCAAGTCAGCCTAAAAAATGTTAATGAGTTTTCTGATTATAAAGTTAATAGCAGCCTGAAATTAGGAAAACTGTCGATCCTACACTTGATCTCTTCCTGATCTTGTCGGATAACCGCGTCATCGGATTGTGAGTGTGAGAGAGTGAGGGAACAGAGAGTGCACTTGTATTTGCACACAAACTTTTACACTGGAATATCTCCCGCATAGTTGGTCTCCGTCGAAACTGGACGTACAGCGACATCGGCTAGGTGTACATCATATCATACAACTATAGGTATTTATATCGCTATATTATTATTACGTTAAGGTCTGAATAGAAAATGGTCTTCCGTGGTTGACATTTGAGGTTATAAATTACTTTCAGAAGTTGATATGTAGCCTTTTGAGGAGCCTTAATTATTATAAACTCCAAATTAATAAAAAATATTAAATTATTTTTTTATGTATTTTGTATTTAAATATAGAATAGAATAAAAATGTCTCCTTACATTTAATTAATAATAAAAGAAAAATAAGATTTACTAATTTATCGCAAAAGTGCTTAATCACCCACATAGGTACTAATTTATTGTATAAATAACTTTTATTAATAGTCAGCCTGGCACTTTGAGTAATCGCCTGTGCTTGCGTGAGTGATGACGTAACAAGATGGCGAACATCAATTTGACGTTTAATAGCTTGCGGTGGCGGCACATTGGTTACCTGTCATTGTTGCAATACCACCTGGGGAACGATTAAAGTTCCACTAACACTATTATTGTCAATTTTGTTTGTTTTTAAATATGTATAAATTATTTTGTACACCTGACACCTGAGACACAACGCCATTAGACTAAGCAGAGTTTGTTCTAAGAAAGTTAGATTGACTGATAGAATTCTTACATACTTTTTTGTTCATATATATATATCTATATATACTACACAGGAATGGGCCATGTACAAACCGTAGGTGAACCGAGGTACGTAGGGGTTCTAGGGATTTTCTTTCTAGACTGCACCAGGTTCCCTGACTACTAGTACCCGAGATGGCGTGCGGTTTTTTGTCGGTTCGATTCCTACATAACCACCTGTGGGTGTTATTCGGTGGGATATCCGCATAGACAAAAAAAGGCTCATCACATACATCGTCGCACCGAATGTACTTATTTGGCAACTCCAGGAACGAGATTCTTGTGCCTACGAAAAGTCCACATCATTGTACCTTCACTTTTGGTTTTGTAAATCAAGATGTTGGACGAAGTGTTTCTCACATGTACCACATATATATTTGTAAACGTTTAATGATCTAAAACGGCCTCAAGACGGTATAGTCATAAAATGTATCGGGAAAGAAGTGATTCATTTTAAGAAAACCTCCAATTTTAGCCCGGCGTCTTCTTTCAAGTGTTTTTTATAATAATCTTTGACTTTAGAGTTCCAGAGTGCACTGTTTTCTTTGTGAGCATCTATCAGCAGTACAAATTTATCGTATGACTACTTAGTGATGATAAACAAACACTGTAAATGATTTAACAATTCGCAGCTACAACCTTATTTCTTGCCGTTCACGAGCGCACTACGAACGCCCTTTGATTCGTGTCAAGAACCGAGAAGCGGCTCGCTATGAGTCAATCATGTAACAATCGTTGCAAGGTTACAAACTACGTATACACTGTGTTTTTAGTAACGGTAACGATTATGCTTACGTGCAAAGTTAGTTACAGAAATGAGTACCATGTAGTCTTCAGCTTAACATACAGACAGATATTGGCAATCATAACTGGTAGATTAAACGATGGATTTTTGAATTTTTTTCATTGTTACGGTATGCAGGATCGGAAATTATCATGTAGTTTGACTTGTTGACGATAGATGGCGCTGATTCATGTTCTACTTAATATGAATGACGTCACACTTGGTATCGTAAAGTAGTCTTTACTTCATATTTTTTTTTCTATCTTTAGAGTCTGTCAAAGTGACTCTGCTCTGCCTGATAGAAAGCATGAATAGAATCCAAGTGTGTGGTCACCATACTCATTGCAAATGCTGACAAAGTAGTATGGTGACTCACACTATGGCGGCCTTGTGAGATGCTTTTTCACACGCCGCTTGGGGACGTAAAAGGCATAACAGTCATCGTGACGGTATTTGAACAAAGCCATGTTGTTCATTACAATATGAACTAGTAACAACTCATTTTATTGATTTAGTATCGAGTAAATGTAATAATTGTTTCAAGGTTAACATTATTGTAAAAGCAAACTTGTTAGTAACGCGTCCATGTACGTTAACATATATATGTAATATAGTTACAGTGTAACACGGTAACTCAATTCCGTTCGCTATTACTCGTTAGTGATTGCGGTCGATGCTTTTAGCTTCGACTTTGGGACAAGCAATTTGCGGGTACAAACTTCAATAGACACTCCAAGTGTTTCAGATGTATCTATGTGTGGTTTATTAAATTAACAAAAAAGAAATGAAATTGAAACTTTTGAAAAGTAGCTTTAGATACGTACACTCATAGAATGCTCGGATCAAGAGGAAGTTTAGTATAATATAGATATACCCACTATCCCACTACACAAGGCGCATACATATATATAATGTTTAGTAGACGAGAGTGGGGACGTTACGAAGCATCATACAAAGAGGAGATTAAGAATATCGGAGTAAAATACTGCGTAACATGTTCTATCTCATTCCCTCACAGAGCTACTCCTATACATTTATGTGTTTGTTTCTTAATCGTGACGTATTTTCGTTTCATCGAGTTTCAAATTTCAACGATGCTAAAGACGTATCACTTGATAAAAATAACAAACAAGAATCATTTGGCGTCGGGACAGTCATACTTTATCAAAAGTGGCTCGGTGACGGGAAATGACGCCATCATCTTACAGAAAACCGATGTTAAGCAATTATTTCGTAACTTGGTAAGGTTACCAAGCTTCTAACTCACACTGCTATCTCATGAGTGGCAGATGAGCCTTGTTGGCGGTACTTAGTAATTAGCAGGTGATTCTTCTGTTCGTTCTTCCTTTAATCGATAAAAACTTTGTAAGAAGTGGAGTCACGAACTTTGCCGTGCCGTGAGAGAGGTATGCTTTGTAACAAATGTACCGGCCCCACCGAAATAATACCATCATCTCATTGAAAATTGGCGTTAAGTATTTCTTTTTTTGCTTGTCACCTAGTGAACGAGGTAACTGGAGCCCAAACCCCCCTGTCCATGTGGTGACGGATTAAGAAAACGGAGTGCCACCACCCCTAGTCATCCCATAGCTGTGATAAGAAGCGATTAAAGGAGTAAACTATGCAGAAAAACTTCATTGCGAGAGGAGGAAAACTTGGAACTCTGTACCAATCCGTCTAGCCAGCGCGACCTCCTTTCTAAGGAGTGGTTTGTGTCTAACAGCGGTATGTCAAAGGCTGTTGGTGTGAGGATAATGTGATTCAATTTAATTTTAAGGATAATGCTAGTTTAAGTAATATATCACGAAAGATGGTTATTAAAATCA
Source organism: Hypercompe scribonia (assembly GCA_949316085.1). Taxonomy (NCBI): domain Eukaryota; kingdom Metazoa; phylum Arthropoda; class Insecta; order Lepidoptera; family Erebidae; genus Hypercompe; species Hypercompe scribonia. Next base: position 18,987,774 of record OX438982.1, on the reverse strand, counting down.
TAGCCGTAAGAGATTTTCAAGTTATTGTATTTCCACTCAAAACTTGAACTAAGTGGTCCATGTGTTTATAGTGCATACGGCTTTATTTACCGTGAAGAAATAGAATAAATATTATATAAAAACAAAAATTTCTGTTTAGATTGAATGCACGGATTGTGCAGTAGTTTAAGCGATTGCCACGTCACTGTCTACTGCGTTGAGTGTTAGGGTTCAATCCCCACTTATGACAACATTTTATTTGATTCAAAAATTATTGTCCTGAATCTGAATGTTGTAATATCCCCTACGACACAGGATATGTTCCTAACGAAGAGTTTGTCTTCAAAAAAAAGTAGACTAATTGAGTTCTAATTTTGACATGAAATAAAAAAAAAAACACTTTGAAAACTGTTTTATCTATTTTTCGTTGCAGTTTTGCTGCTCATTTTTCATCAATACAATTGTATTGGGTGTGTTTACAAAAACGTTTTGCTGTTTAAGTGAAATGGTATACATCAGCCAGTGCACTATGTTATCTCTTTAAACCTACATACCCTTATTTTTATTATCACATAAATTATTAATCTTGGGTGGGTAGCCCATGACACATGATTTAGCAATTATGGTCGCTAACCACTAGACCAACAGACCAGTTACTACAACGCATGTGGTTCAATAATATTTGCCCATCGCAGTATGTTTATTTCATATAATAAAGCGAGGGTTCAGAAGTCGATTTCCTCTGTAGAATGGACAGAAGATTTGAGTTGTCATCTTCCAAATAAAGATAGTATTCCAGTAACAATGAAAAAGCGATTAAATAAAAACACATGTTATGATATTTTTTTTTGGGTAACATAACAGTTCCATGGTAGTTCTCCATTGCCTTATCACGGAGAGTATTCTGATTAGTTCTTCCACTGCACCCACTTTCTCCCTTCCTCTGTATGACGATACGGGTTGGTCTTGGAAGTCATCATTTTAGAGTGGTAGATATACGTCACCGAACTTCACGTTACGGTTTTTCCTTCCTGTACAAATCAGTCAAAACTCACTATGATTTCGGGTCCGTTAAGCGGGGTGTGAAAAGCGCTAGGCCACCATAATGTAGGTCACCATACTGCACTGGTTGTATTCATCATGAGTATAATGACCACAACTCTCTTAATCTTTACATGCTTTCCCACATACAGAAAATTCATTTTGGCAAGTTCTTGACAAAAAAAAGGATCAAATCCTTTTGAACTTTTGTTCTCAAACTTTTGCAATCATATTAGATTTTTCGTAGAGAATAAGACAAGATTTTTTTTACTTTAATTTATTCCGACCTAGATTTGTTTGTGAAGATAGTAATATAGTACAGACATCTAATAATATAGTCATAATTCTGACATTTGTTTTATATCTATTTATTTACTAATCATATTCCATTCCAGATTCAATATTCCAAAACTTTGGTGAATACGATATGTATTCTGCGTCGCAAGTTATTATAGAAACATCCGTGGAACGGATTCAAAGACAAACATCCATACCGTCCGAATCCGTAACTAAGGAATCGCTACCTCTCTTTAATGTGGCCGTATCTTTTGATCTGCTTACGGAGGGCTTTACTCGTGGGAATTTCCTTTTAGAGTCCAGCTGTCCCGGGGCTAATGTGTCATACGTCATAATGTTAGTACCTCTGTATAGTTTTTACCCTCCGGGCAGGATCCAACTTAGGACTTTTTTCTAGATAAAATGCTATTAACGAAGATATAAGGCTCTAAAAGAATTGGAAGTTTTTTCACGTATCATGCGTGCGTTCGTTTGGGGAATGATTTTAGTTCAATTCGTATTCGTATTGTTTTTAGCTGTTCCAAAAATAAAATATATATTAAAAGTTTAACCAATTAAAAGTTGAATGGGAACAGCGTAATATTTTTTTTTTTAAACAGGTAACTCAATATATATTTATTTGTATAAACTTTATGCAAGTCGACGGAATTCATGCTCAGGGCTCTTCCGACTGGAAGAGCCCTGAGCACCCCAAGCTTGACTAAGCTTGGGGTGCTGTAGAACTCTTGTGAAATTGAATGCAGAGAGGTTACATAACATAAGCATTGAAAATATACATGGTTCACTTTATATATACTTTTATATACACAAATGATCACGACGTACTCCTAACCTCCTCTTATCTTTAGTAGGTAGTAGAACCACGCTGATGTCAGCATGAAATTGCTGCAGGGGCGACAGTTATCGTGGTAAATGTGTGAACCTTGAACTGCCACGATGACTGTCATGCATTTGCGTCCCCAACCGGGGCGTGAAGGGGCATCTCACTGGGCCGCCATAGTGTGGGTCGCCATTCTGCATTGTCTGCATTTGCAGTGAGTGTGGTGCCCATAACTTTTGGATTCTCTTCATGCTTTCCATCAGGCGAAGTAGAGTCACTTTGGCAGGCTCTTAAAATAGAAAAACAAAAAAAAAACCAATTTCAGCCACGGCAGCCAGTCTCAACTCACAAACCAGAGACCAGCAAACTACATACTCTATCACATATTACTCACTTTACAACTCTGTTCCCCCACTCTTATAATCTGATGAGACGGCTATTCGACACGACCACGGAGAGATCAGATACAGGATCGATGAGGTTACGTGCTCTCCGAGGCACGGGGGCTAAGACCCCAACCTCCAAGCTCCGTGCAGTTATTAAACATTTCTATAATCAGAAAAATTCAACAACATTTTTACCCGACTCGGGTATCGAACCCAAGACCTCTTGATCGTCAATCGTATACTCTAACTGCAAAGACTAACAAGGCAGTATGTATTTATGTCGATATTTAATAATACAAGAAACATAAAACTTTTGTAGCCCTTTTTTATTTTTATATTGGGAGAAAATTAATATTAAATAACAAATATCAATCAGTCTTCTAATTGGTTTCGTTCCACGATTTTGGTGCCCGTTTAGCCCTGATCTGAAATAAATAAGTCATAGTTTAATAGTTCCAAACATGTGTGGTATCTATCACGTCTAGTTTTCGAGGTATTTGTCAATCATAAATTCAAAACTCATTTTAAAATTTATTTCCACTGTATCGCAGATTAATATTTCTGTCATCAGATCCCACAAAATATCATTTTATATTTCTGAATATCAAGTAAATTGACTATCTATTAATTAGAAGATAGTGTAGCATTTTCAATTCTTTGTTCAATTGAATATCTCCACATACAATTAAAAAAAGAACCTTTTCAGCAAGACGTGGATACCACAAATCCTCCTTTATATAAGTTAATTTAAAAAAAAATAAAGACAGTTTCCAATCTACTAACGGACGCATACCCATTATGCTGTCCCCGACAATTCTCAAGAACTCGTATTGTTGGAATCTCCATCGAAAGCCGCCCTACTTTCCGTCTCAAGTAGTGTGTTCTAGCTTCTAGTGGATACTGGGATAAAGATATCAGCTTGTCATCCTTTCAAGGAGTTCTGTGTTCTGTGATAAAGCAGGTGCATCGAGTTTAACAACTTTACTTTACTTATTATGGTGTAAGATGCTGGGTTAGTCTAAATATCAAAATGTAGTTTTTTCTGACCTTTAACCTTGAACAACTCACGGCACAGACACGAGATTTTATGAGACTTCTGAGATAACTTTTAGAACTCCAAAATTAAGGTGTATAAACTTAATAGCTTAATATCTCTCGTTCTGAGGCGAAACCCCTGAAATGACTGGACTAATATTAATAAACATGAAAACATGACACTTTAAAGTGGGTACTTAATTTAGTGAAGTCTAATAAACCGTCAATGATGATATTAAAATGACATTACCATCATTTTTTAAATTTCAATTAAAAGGCACGTATGTAACGGTTAGATTGCAAATATACCACAGCTGAATTTTTGTACTTGTGAAAAACCAACACTCCACCAGGGTTTGTGGCGGTCGGTATTGAATCGTCTAGCACAACACGGTATGGCACTCTGCGCCTAGGGATCTAGGGATAACTTATGTCAAGATATGCGGACCGTCAGCTATGAAATCTGTGTTAAGTTATGGTTTGTTCTTGTTTTTTACCAACGGATTGTGTTTACCAGAGACTGAACTCTATGTTCTGATTCTGGCAAGGTTGGAGACGCTTACAGGACGGTATTACGGTATTACCCTAAAGTTACAACTGCCTCTAGACAGCGGTAGTAACTTAACATCAGCTAACCCGTCTGTTCGCTACTATTACATGTAAAAACATTTGTATAACTATAAGATATATTTCAAAAAGCACGTTTTGTGTTAGTATGAAAACAACAACAGATAGAAATATTATTTCCGAATAAGTCTTTGATCCATACAAAATGACAAAGAAATTATTAAAAAGAAAATCCGTTCGACACAATAACACATGGTACAAGTAGAGCAAAGATTGTATGAAAAATAAATACATTCTGAGTCAAACCGATACCAACTCGCAACAAATAAAACCGCGAACAAATAAAAAAAGTATTGAAATAAAAACGCGAGGCAACTTTAACTCTGGACGTTTCAATCGAGCGGCATTGTGGGAGAAACCAGTACTAGTGGTCTACTTAACACTACACTAGTCTGATATTAATATGAATAATATAATTAAATTTGTAATAATATATAACACACAAACTCCCCGTATTCTCCGTGTGACGGATTAAGAATGTCGAGTGTCACTGCCCCTATTCAAAGAGGCGACTAAGGGAAAAAATGCGGCAAAGACAAAATGGCCAGCGTGGTATAGTAGACCAAAACTGCCTGACTAACGAGAGACCTATGTTCAGCAGTGGACTGTTAAACGCTGTTGATGATGATGATGATGATGATAACACACAATAATAAAATAACAGTTTACTAACGATATGGTAGTTAATGTTTTAATGCTGGTAAATATTTTTAACTTTTAATTCAAGAAGATTGCCATGCTAAAAATAAGATAGAATATGGCATTGATCCAAAACCTCTAGCGGAACACATTTGAAATTTATAATTCTTTATTTTTATTTTGTAGGTACCTTACTGTTCGTTTAAGAGGAGCTCTCTGCAACTTAAAAATCACAAATCTATTGCTGCCATTTGAGACCTTCTCCAGAACCAGGGGTTAAGTTTCAGTTCTTTTTTTTTTCAAATGGAAGCCTACCAAAGAATCTCTAATCTAGAATCCAAAAGTGGTGGTCCCGAACTCACTCCAGACAGTGCAGTATGGCGACCCACGCTATGGCGGCCTAGTGAGATGCTTTTTCAGTTGAGTTTTGGTAACTTCACTCACTCGGTGGCAAACAATGAAAGCATTGTTTAAATGTGATTTTATTTGTGTCAGTGACGGCCTGGATCAAACTGGACCACTTGTGAAGAAGCATAATTCTCCCTTGGTTAGAAATTACCGTGCTTCCCATACCCTCAGTTCATTACAACTTTCCGGGTATTCTGTAACTATCATGCCTGTCATCAGTAACTCGATATGTACAAGCACGTTCCCATTCTAGGAACCCCCCTTCTAGAGTCAGGGGAAAGGGGTGCTTGGGATCCAGTAACCTTAAATACTCAAAGCCAGGAAATAATTATTTACCGGCAGTATTCGTTTGTCACACACACACGTCGTGAAACTATAGAAATTGGAAAGATTATTAGGATATGGACTTATATTAAATACACCCAAACAATTGACGTCCACTGCTATCTGTTATTACCCAACAGACATACAAATATAAAAAAAAATTGAGTTTCTTCTTTTAAATTTAAAATTTCTGCTAAAATTTAAAAATAATGTACAATTTACTAAAAATATTTGAACCTGTCTATGGACCGATAGTAGAGGAAAACTCTCAATAGGATTGAACTGACTGCCTTCGCCGATTTGTCGTTCCACAATCGCGAGAAACTATGGACGCGAAATAATTAATTTGGCTTTGTCTTTGATTTTTATTTCAGCAGCAATTTGCATAACTTGCGGTCAATTCGATATATTGTTGCTATACTCTGGAAATATTTAAGTTGTTGTGTTGTTGTTATTTAAGTGTCACTTTGACAAGGTTGGTTGTACAGTTATTTGATGAACATTATAACTGTGATTTTAAATCGTGCAGGAACTTAAACGACCCGTACCTACCTCCATGCTTCATCCATCGTTAGAATAATAAATATGTACACAATATTACAGGTAAACAGTTTTATTCATGAGCTCATTTCTAGGGTGCCATAATCAAACTGAACTGAATTCGTCAAATTTATTTTCATCAATGAAATTCTTGTTTATTTTATTCAAGAAATTATTCCGATTGACAAGCTCTTGTTATTTAATATGATTTTTTATTTTATTTTACCAATGTTACTAATTTTATTTTAATATTTTATTATATTTATTTCTTTTATGTTTTACTAGGAATAAATTCTCTATCGCAGAAGGACTTTACAAGCATACAAAAAAACGGACACAAAGAACACTTGTGTGTTCTTTGAATGACTAACTCCATTTGTTGTTCTGAGTCTGTACTCAGAACAACAATTTATGGATCACACAAAGTGTTGTCCCATCTGAGGATTGAATCCTCAACACTCGGCGCAGTAGAGAGCGGCGTAGCGACCGCATACACCATTAGGTTAACCGTGCAGTCAAAATTTAATATTGCGAAAGTTTTTGAGGAGGTATGGATGTTTGTTACTCTTTCGCGCAAAAACTACTGAACGGATTTAGATCAAATATTACAGTAATATAGCTTATACATCAGAATAATACATAAGCTGCTATTTACTACGACAACCAATATACACATGGACCTAGTCGCAGACTTAAGTTAGGAAGATAAATTTTAGTTTTTAGATCCGAAGTTTATTTTTTTTGTATGACAATAAAATTGACTGCTTTTTTTACTTAAATAAAAATAAAATCTCTGTAAATTAAACTTCACATCCAATTTTTATTTACAAAGTACTTTGAAGTGTGTTATCAAAACCAAAATGACTTGATAATGACATAGGAAAATCACTATAAATTAATGAATAGATACAAACGAAATGATTATGACCAATTCTAGCACTTTAACAGAATGAACAGAGTAAAAAGAATATAGAAGATAATTTATTACAATTCATAATTCATGATACTTTTTGACTTTAATAAACTCACATGTGATAAACATCAAATAGTATTGGAACCTTCAACTTTAGCAAATGGTCGACCATTTATTATTTTGATTTCCTTTTTCGTCTTAATAAAAAACTACTCCTAATAAAAATAAAGGTATATTTCTCTATCATAATCCAAACTATGTAATACTAACATAAAAAAATACATCTGAAGCCAGTAAAAATAACTCAATAGAAAAACTTTGACAAACAAACAACATACCAAATCAAACTTATGTACGTAAAATTCTGTTCTAGGAAACTACTTCTTCACAGGTTATCTAAACTATGCTAATATCCTACAACAACAAGGTCAAAATAATCCAAAATAATGTGAATTCTATATGCCCAATAAATCTACTTCAAGAATTTTTCTCCCAAATCTTCAAGAAGCCTCCATAAAGAATCGATCAGCCACCGAAACCTCAAAGAACAAACAAACTCTAAGTATCACATTTCGGGCGCTTGAAAGCTATCATAAATAAAGGCACAAGATACGTTACAAGTCGACTTTTGGCCCGAACCCCCAAAGTTCGGGGCTAAAATAAGCGATGTCCATAATCAGCTCAGCCTCCTTTACGACGAATAAGTTATACGTACTGGGTTGCCAGACGAATTTTGTTTTTCCCCAAATTACTATTTTTTTTTTCATTCATTCATCATCAACCGGAAGACGTTCACTGCTGAACATAGGCCTCACCCCAGAACGCCACGCCGCACGGCTGGATGTACATATATATATATTACTATATATTACTTTATGAAATATAATATTTAAATGTGTGTGTGTGAATCTGTTCTTAAATTATCCATCTCTATGGGTCTAAGAATGTAACTTCATGCGGTATCAAATTAGGTCCCTTCTTTAGTAGAAAATTACACTACAGCTTAATAGAAACAATTACACAGAAGCGTTAGCAGCTAAAAAAATCTTCTAAAAGAGATCGATTTAATTCGATACATATTCTATATTAACCTGATACATCTCCAATCGAATATTTACATTCTAACCTACAAAGCAACATTAATACGTAAATTTTCTAAGTACTTACCGACACAGGTAAATTTGATAAATTGTTTCAGATCACAACTCTCAAGAATCATTTGGAATGAAATTAAGCTAAGCGTAATTATAATAGGATTTATTGTCTCTTATTTCTGAGATCCAAGCATATGGTCAGTATGCTTATTAATACTTACTACCAAAAATGAAATCTGTGATGGTTTATGGCACATAGTTACGTTAAAATTGTAGACAATATTTCAGTTCCAAATTCATTCATTTTCAACTATCGGTTTTGTGAACTCGTGATTAATCAATTGCGGTTTTAGATCACACCAAAGTTTAACATTAAGCTTTAGGTTAGTAAAGTCTTATTAAACTACAAGACCGTTTGACCGGAGGCCCGTTGATGCAGGGGTGACAGTTATCGTAGTAACTGTATAAGCCTGACACTGTTACGATGACTGTTATGCCTTTTACGTCCCCAAGCGGGCTGTGAAAAAGCATCTCACTAGGCTGCCATAGTGTGGGTCACCATACTGCATTGTCTGCATTTGCAATGAGTATGGTGACCACAACTCTTGGATTCTATTCATGCTTTCCATCAGGTAGAGTAGAGTTATTTTGGTAGGCTCTTAATATAGAGAAAAACAAATAAACCAGACTAACCAGAATACTATAACGATACTCCTTATGTGTAGTTTGCTCAAAGGTTCTTACAGTAATTCTTTATGCAACATCATGTATAAAAAATATCACCCCTGTTCTTACGATACTAGTCACCAAGTAGTTTTATTCCATTTATAATTTATTTATTTTTAAATAATGACGTTTCAGATTATATAATTTTGTATTAGATAAATTGCTAGTGAGCCTGTGACTATGGCTCGTGTTATATAGTCGAAACATCAGGCAATTCAAAGGCAAGTACTTTATAATTATCGTGAGCGCGTTAACTATCAAAATACATAATATTCTATATAATTCATAAACTTTAAATATTTTGTTTAATTGAATATCTAAATATATATAACTCAAAGGTGACTGACTGACATAGTGATCTATCAACGTACAGCCCAAACCACTGGTTGGATCGGGCTGAAATTTGGGATGCAGGTTGATACTATGACGTAGGCATCAGCTAAGAAAGGGTTTTAATAAATTCCACCCTTAAGAGGATAAAATAGGGCATGAAAGTTTATATAAATCTTCTTAGATTTTCGACTGATTGAACTGAAATTAAAGATTCTTTAAGAATTAAACATTGCTTCTCTAATGGACAGTTTTATGTTTTAGCACCTAATGACAGATAAATAAAGAATATTGTGTACAAAAAAGTTATATATACTTTTTTTTTTACAAACGCTAAACAAAAGTAAAGCTTCAAAAATTATACCTAATTAATAATAATACTTCTTAACGCAAGCGAAGTCGCTGGCAAAAGCTAGTTTTAATATATAAGCGTTCTCTGCCATATTGTTTAAGTTTTGTAAGCCTAATTGTCGTTGCTTTGGCAGTTTGAGCTTTCTAATATATGTAATTACTAATCTAATAAAAAAAAACAAATCCAATAATGCATGAATTTCAATTACTATAGTATTTACAACAAATTAAATTTCATGTTATACTTTGCACAAACTATTAAAGCTTCATCCAATCAGGATTTTAATAACTCGGGAGATTTACAATGACTGGCAACCCAGTCCTCTAGTGACCTCCTGAACTTTTAATGATGGTGCGACACCGGACCTCCGTGATCTGTTTCTGATTTCAATCAAAGGAAGGTAAATGATACCAGGGTAAGATTAAAGCCTTCCCATTACAATGACAATATAAAACACCGTTGGATAAAGTGCTGCTTAAGTTTTGGATTAAAAAATAAAGAACTCATAATATAGCATTGCATCATCTCTATTCTTCCCATGAGTGTTGTAAGAGGCGACTTAGGGAACAAAATATATAAGACAACATCACTGCAAAGAAAAAGCAACTTAAAACAATCTGTCTGACCAGTGTGGTACAGTAGACCAAAACTTCCTTACTAAGGAGAGACCCGTGTTCAGCAGTGGACTATTTAAGGCCATTGATGATAATAAAAAGCGAACAGAGTATCAATATTTTAATAGTAACTCTAGTAAGTAGTCTGACCTCTTCGACCTACACTCCTAAATCCGTCCGCATCAACAATATCCATGTTTTAAGGTAGTAGAGCCATGCAGATTTCAACACGAATGGGTCGTCTTGACAGGGGCAGTACTACCCTCCCACAGAAGACCAACCTAAAGCGGCAGCGTCCGTGCTGACGTGTTTCGTTGGTAAGTGCGAGAGCGGAGGTTCATTGATGCAGGGGTGGCAGTTATTGCGATAACTATATGAGGCTTACACTACCACGATGACTGTCATGTCTTTTACGTCCCCAAGCGTGGCGTGAATAAGCATGTCATTAGGCCGTCATAGTGTGGCTCACCACACTGCATTGTCTGCATTTGTAATGAGTATAGTGACCACGACTATTTGGATTCTATTCATGCTTTACATCAGGCAGAGTAGAGTCACTTTTGCAGGCTCTTCATAAAAAAAAAAAATTACCTCTTTCTTACTGTCTTTATTTTTCTTTTATTTTCAAATCAATCTGTTTCCTATCCCTTTTTTGATTGTCCAGTAATATGTACCTGGCTTGGTCTAAGTAAGCGAGATCTTAAATTAAAATTACGAAATTTAATCTAAAAAATTAAGCCTAAAGGCGTGAACGGTATATAAATAATTTGACACTAAGTCTTCGTGAAATCAAAGTGTAAGTATTATTCAGTATCTATTTAGCTTCTGACAGTATTTAACACCTCGGCATTGAGCCAAGTCAGACAGTTGTTTCTTGAAGACAACCAAATAATCAATCTAAATAATTTCCTTTGTATTTTTGTTGAGCACGCGACCGCCTCGGATGGGTGAAAGTTTTAATGAACCTATAAATGGTAACAATCTTGTGTAGTGCTACTTCTGTAGCCGCCTTTAGTTTTATTGATATTATCCAAGTTTGTCTTAAGATAATAGTTTTATGTTGCTATTGCATTTCATTGATTGTCTTGTTCAACAGACGTAGGAGAACTTTATATATATAAAAGAAAGTGGTGTTAGTTACACAACTTATAACTCAAGAACGGAAGAACGGATTTAGCTGAAAATTGGTGGGGAGGTAGCTTAGAACTAGGAGATGGACATAGGATACTTTTTATCCCGTTCGGCCGCGTTACAGTCCAAAATCCAAGATGTGCTTATTTATTGCCTCTAAGGCGGAACAGAGTTCACGGGGTAAGCTAGTATACAATGAACGCGATGTCAATTCGGGGGGAATCTGAGTTTTATGATCCAGACCCTTTCTATAAAGGACTGGACTAGTAGGATGGGATTTGAGGTTGGCTTTCGTGATGTTTCTTGGTGGAGAAATTATAAACTTCTAGTTTCGGCGTCTCTATAGAGGTAGAGATCCGAAAAGATTTTCCTAACTTTCTAAATTAAGAAATAATTCAAAACGAGCAAGGTTACGTTCAAGGTTATCATAAAATTATCGTAACGTCCATCTTTGTCGATAAAACATAACTAAAAGTCTGTCAAAAAAGATTTTATTAATTAATTACTATAAGTATAAATATGAGAATGATTTAACTTGACACTGGTTTGTACTATAGTCGCGAAAGTCTAAAAACACTTTATACCCATCGACTGTACGAGTACGTTTGTAAATGGGTCACTACAGAGTGATAAATCTCTGATCAAAAAAGAAAAAGTTTTTGAATATGGAAGAACAAATAGTATTTTTTTTTTCTTAAAGTATACTCCAAAGAGTATTTAAATCCATATACTTCTTGGACTATATCCATATGCATCAAACAGGTGCAAACGGTATTAAAGATTGTAAACATATAAAAAATATTGAGATGCTATATAAGGGATAGACATTATCTTTGATTTAAGGAAAGATTATGTACCCTATATCACAGAGAACCCATTTCAGATAATACTCTTGAGCGAACAATTCAAAGGATTCTTAGGTGATGTCGTGGAAAACATTTTTAACCCGTAACACTGTTTGTGAGTTATAGAAAAATATTTACGTTACTTGAGGATTTGGGTAGACAGTTATTACATTTTTCTGTAATACATGTTTTAGCATCAGACTAGAAATAGTGTTGTAGAGTGGGACTTATTGGCTATGAAATTATTTAAAAAGGTTACGATACCTTCTATTTCCCGGCGTTTGGAATCAGTTATACTGTTTATGATCACAGGTAGACTCCCCCCTGTATAATAAAAATTTAATTTGTGTATGTTTAAAACTTCTGAAAGGTTAAAAACAGTTATTTGCATAATCTCAGAAAGTGTGCACCGCGACCAAACTACAGATTGGGCTGTCGAAATTCAAGTTCACGAAAATAGTACACATACATATAATGTAATAAATTCTTCTCTGCATCATGGGTTAGGCTTTCTAATAGAAAACGAATCTTGCATTTAGAATACAATACATCAAACACTCAGATATGCATAGCTTTTAATCAAAATGTCAAATACACGGGTGCAAAACCATTTCTGAGTGCCTAAAACATATTATGACATGCTAAACGTCTGTTTGAGGTTTTTAATAGCAATTTTATATATGTTATACGAACATGTTCAAATATTAGCCGTGAGAGAGGTATGCTTTGTAACAAACGTACCGGGCCCCACTGAAGTAATCAAAGTCAAAGTCAAAGTCAAATTCATTTATTCATTTAGGTCACAAAAGACACTTATGAACGTCATAAAAAAAAACAATAAAAGATGAAAGATGAACAATAGCATCGTCTTACTGAAAGCATCTTACTGATAGCATCGTCTTACTGAAAATTGGCGTTAAATATTCCTTTTGTTGCTTGTCGCCTAGTGAACGAGGTAACTGGAGCCTAAACCCCCCCCTGTACGTGTGGTGATGGATTAGCCATACAGAGTGTCACCACCTCTATACCTCCAAAACTTGAAACAAACCCTGAACTAACCCGTCTGGCCAGGGTGATATAGTAGGCCAAAGCCTCCTTTCTAAGGAGAGGTCTATGTTAAAGGCTGTTCATGTTGATGATTTTTACCCCCTTCTTCTAAGATGATAACCCACTTGTTACCCTTGAGTTGCAAGTGTCCATAGGCGGCGGTAGGCACTTACCATCAAGGGATCCCGCTGTGTTTAAGTGAGCAATAAACAAGAAAATAACTCGTTAATTAAGAAAAGTGTGTTGCCGTTTCTTGAGTCCGTCGACTCAGGAATCAACCACCCGGTGAAAAACAACCACTCAACTAAATGAAATACAATTTGCAATATAAACAAATGCCGATCACATTACTATATGTAAATAAAAAACAAACTAAAGTGTGTTTTGTACCTTCACTTGAATCCACATCCAAGTATGTATTTAGCCGTTCATTAAAACTTGCCCGGATCTCTAGCACCGGGATCCGGGTGTTCACCCTTTTGACCGGAAATTTATTAATTTACACGTATTTACTTACATGTTCTCTAACTGGGAAGTTAATTCCACTTGACTTGGAGGGATTTTCATCTCGGCTGCCATATTTGTTTACTATTTCAAGTGATTATTTGTGTTAAAGTTGCTTATTTTATTTGATGCGCCTGTTAGCAGTTAGTGGCCTTGTCTACTAAGCCAGAAGTCGTGGGTTCGATTCTCAAGGAGAATAAGTGCTTGAGTGATGAACAGCATTATTTGTTCTGTGTCTGGGTGTAATTTATCTAAAATATGTTTATACTTAGAAATATATAAGTATGTTTGTCAGCAGTACTGGTTACCATTAGGCAGACTCTGCCTAATTTAGAATCGGACAGCTGTGTGTGAGATGTGTGAGATTATTTATTTATTTATTTATAGTAACTACTTTACTATAAGACCACCCCTCAACAGTAAGTTGTTACTTCCAAAGTTCAATACGTCAATATAATAGACATGTATTATATTTTACTCACAATTATTTTAACACTTCTATTAAAAATACGTAATTAAAAAAAAATATGATGCTATGGATGTACGTGTCCATAGGTTACTCATTATTTAAAAAATAAAGAAGTGTGAGTTTAATTTATCAATATAGGATTCCGTATTTATATGTTGGCTTATCGACAGTGCATATGTAACCTTATCTACATCTAGGGAAAGCTATTAAATAAATAGGTAGGCTCAGTTTGAGTAATACTTGGGCATAGCCATTTTTCGTCGGTTTGCACCGAGTCAGTGAGGTTACTAAAGTAAAAACCTCCCTTCAATATAATAACATCAATCTATAGTTTCTCTGAGTGATCAAGTTCTTTTCAAAATACCATTTCATATTGTTGTGACGACTTCTACGTTCAGCGCAAATAAAAATACATACTACAGTGCCATCTAGCGAAAACACATCGAACTACAGAGTATAATCTACTAAGGAGCAACTAGTAATCCTGAATCGCGATTTAGATATTCGCACGGCGATTAGCAGATACATAACATCTCAATATACGTTGGGTCGCGGTCTGCGAGGCATGATCAACTCGCCTGGTTAGAGGATTCCCAACACAAAGGGAGGATCCCTTTGTGTTGGAGGGACATGACACTCGTCCCTCAACACTGTTTTAAAAATATGGCCAATGTTCCACACGCCCAATATTTTCAGTAGCTTGCGATCACTAGTAAACTTTTTTATATGATATAAAAACAGTTTAAAGGCTTTTAAATTTTTTCTTTTAATACACTGTAAGATTTTGTTTTATAATTACTTTTAGAATTCTAGATGGACTAGAATTAACGTTACCGTACTCTAAGTTTACATTTATTTTGTACAGGAGACTGTTATTTAATTTTAGCTCAGTATCAAGTAGTACCGATATACGTCCTTGAGAAAAATACTAATAACAAAGTAATCTCATAAAAAACTTTTAAAGAACGCAACTTTCCATACTTCGTTATTCAAAAAGAGCAACTACGAAAATCAATTCTATTACACACATACTTACGTTTAAAAATTGATTGATAATTTGTAGCGCAAACACCGAACTGTATTTTTCCTTGCAACTGAGTGGAGAATTTTGTTAGTAAAAAGTAAAGGTCCCAACAGGTAGTCTGCTAAAGCTTGTTGTCATTTTATAAAACCAACACTTAGTACACACTTTATACTAGCAAAACAATCTATTTTCGGCAATATTTTATACATAACTCAAAACACCGTTGCTTTTTTCTCCTTACATATCGCACTGCTACAGTCATTGCTCCGCTGCATATAATCATTCGGTAATCAATAGTCAGTATACATTTGTCATCAGTTTGACTTCAGATGATTTTATTTTAAGGTTTTTTAAATCAAATAAAATTTCAAGAAAAATAATAATTTAATTTACTCATAATAGTTTTAAACAATATTTTAGGGTCCAATGAAAAGAGAAATGGTAGTGTTTATACACGGTTTAAGTGTTTAACCACTTTTATTCAAAAGATCACAAAACACGGGGATCATTTTGTTCATGATGGATGGACGGGAACCCTCACTCATCATGTTCAATGCTTTTGCAACCACAGATGCTTTAAAAAATTGTTAGATGCGGTCATCTAAAATAATAGTAGTTACCAATCATACATTCACTTTTACATCGCTATTACAGGTGTGGAGGGACGTGTGTCATATATCCCTCCGACACAAAGGGAGGATCCTCCGACCAGGCGAGGTGATCATGCCTGGCGGGCCACGGCCCAACGGTTGATGTTGGGATGTTGTACATATGCTAATTGCCACGCGAATCTCTATATCGCGATGCAGGATTAGTAGTAGGATTGTAGTTCATTACATTCATACGTTTCGTTCATACTTCGTAGTTCGATGTATCTTCGCTAGATGGCGCCGTTGTACATTTACTTTTATGTTTATAATGTAGAAGCCGCCACATCACTCCCCTCCAAGACCGGAGGTCGATGTACTGATGAGTCAGCTGTCTATGCTCTGTTGTGGAGCGTGCCAGTGCCAGGAGTGTGTAGTTCCAGTGAGTCGGAACTGATTGCCGCAAGTTCCAGTGAGTCGGAACTGAATGCCGCTAGTCCCAGTGAGTCGGGGCTGAAGTATGCAGATCCCAGTGAGTCAGCATTGCATGTGGTGCGCGGTGCTGCGGTGAAGTCCCCAGTGAGTCGGGGCTGAAGTATGCAGATCCCGGTGAGTCGGCATTGCATGTGGTGTGCGGTACTGTGGTGAAGTCCCCAGTGAGTCGGGGCTGAAGTATGCAGATCCCGGTGAGTCGGCATTGCATGTGGTGTGCGGTGCCTAGACACTGATGAGGCCGTATGGTAACCAGGCTGGAGCGGGCGCGTCCTGCATGTGGTATCCCTGTGGAGGCCGAAGTTGCTGGCTGGCTGAGACTTGATTACCGATCATCGTTGTGGGAGTGATGCTGCTGATATCGACTTGAAGGCTGCTTCCAATCACGTCGGGGTCACCACTGTGGAGGGACGTGTGTCATATATCCCTCCGACACAAAGGGAGGATCCTACGACCAGGCGAGGTGATCATGCCTGGCGGGCCACGGCCCAACGGTTGATGTTGGGATGTTGTACATATGCTAATTGCCACGCGAATCTCTATATCGCGATGCAGGATTAGTAGTAGCATTGTAGTTCATTACATTCATACGTTTCGTTCATACTTCGTAGTTCGATGTATCTTCGCTAGATGGCGCCGTTGTACATTTACTTTTGTGTTTATAATGTAGAAGCCGCCACACAGGTATTTAACCTGTAATACGTAAAACCGTCGAAGGTATACTAGACGCCCACGATAAACGACTATTTAGTCGTCTTTCCGTTATAAGTAAACATAATAGAAAACTGATTTTAAGCAATGTTCTCATTGTTCGATACCTAATTCTTGTAGGAACTGGAAGGGGGGCAATTGAAGGGTTGTAACGTCTTCGTGACTCTTGAGTTACTCATATATTCTTAGGCGGCGGTAGTTCCTTACGATCAGGTGATCCATGTGCCTAATTGTAACGGGTGTACGGGGTCACGTAAATCTCTCCATAAGTTTGCCACAATAGCCCGTCCTGTGCCGCCCGTATCTAAAACTATATATATAACAGGTTCAATCTCTTGAAAAATGGTTCCCGTCGGGTTCAAAACTATTGGAGCATTCTCGAAATACGAGTATATAGGTAAATAAATGCCTGTATCTCAAATAAGTATGAGTACCACTCACTTTAATCAAGTTTTCAATTTACCCTGAGCAAAAAATTCATGTGTCTGAGATCGTAATACAAATCAAATAAATTGTTCTCAAATCGTATGTTGCGTGCCTTCAATCTTTATTTTACCCATCTCTGTATCGACTCCATGACTTCATGAATTTTAAAACCGAATCGTCGTGCCGTAAGGCCGGTTATGAATTTCTCGGTAAGTAAGCGATAGTTTCAGATCTTTGATATTATTTTATTGAAAAATTATGTATGTGTTATCGTATTTAACTGAAGATGTATATTTTTCTTGGAATATCGATTAGATGATACCAGTTAATGAATATCACATAGTTGATGGTACTTTTTGAAAAGTGAATTATATTGTGTTTTACTATTAGGCACATTATATTAAGAAGAAGGTGATAAATAAGGAACGAAACTGAAAAAATAAATAAGAACAATGGTTCAATACCCGTTATACACAAAATAAATATCCCAAAGTTTATTAAGATTCAGAGAAACATATACTGATTCGCTCTCTACGTCGACGCGGTTGGCACATGTGCTCCTAAGTCTGAGAAATTAGATTTGTCTGTATCCAACGCGAACTATCTGACAATATTGACACACAATTATTACGTTTCGAGAAAGTTCTACACAAGGTGCTGCTACGCTTTGAAATAAATCGTCTCGTAGTGATGTTACAACGTAAGAAATTGTACTGAAACGAAACTCTGAAATACTGTTGTATATACACTGCTTTAGAATAACATAGCAGTGTTTTAGACATTAAATATTTAAGCAAGAAGAAGATGTAAATCTATCTCGACTAGATTGACTTTTCTTGACATTTTTTATTTTACATTGATTGACTGTACTGTTATTTCTTAAATTTAAGTGCAAAAACTTCTGTAGTCGAACTAGATAGAGCCTGTATTACGGCTATCACCGCCAATTCCTCGTGCACTATATATAGCCTTAATACTAATATATATAGATAATATATAACATTAAAATCAAGTCTACAATAACCATATAGTTGATGCGTGGGTTTATATAGTAATGCCTATTAGTGTGTATGTACGTGCGTGCGTGTATTTGTAGCTATTTACAATATATTATTTCGTAATATTATGAATTTTTCAGTGTCCTTATAGTTAGTTTTTGTAAGTTAATTAGTGACTAGATTATATATTTGAACTTTCATTAACAATACATGCCACAAGGCCTTTTTTTATTAATACTTCAACATTTATTTCACAGAACTGTTGGCTAGATATCAAAATAAGTATTGGGTTTGAAAACAGTTGTACAACAAAGTCGTGTTTTACCTACAGTTTTATAAAAAGTCATTACATTTTATCACAAATTGAGAGCTGCGCACATATTTTTCAATAGATTTGTGTTTCTAAGAAAGAAAAGACACAACACACTCATTGACTGGTTGTTTCAGATTTCAATTTGAAAGCATATATTCTATAAGGATATATTTTATATGGATGGATGGATATGGATTATTAATCCATAATAATGATGTTGGTATATTCTATGTCAGATCGTCAGCATCTTTTTATCGTAAAGAAGGAAACAAGCAGACGTATCCCCAGGTTTTTTCTAAGTGAAATTTGTTATGAAGTAAGGTATAGGGCTCACGTATAATTATATTAACTACCTTAAAATCAATAAAGAGGAAAAACAAAGTGGAACTGCGAAACTTGAAACATGAACAAACTCACTTGAAGGTTGATTTTCCTTGAAATTATTTGATACTTAATACTGTGACGAACTTTTAATGCGCTTTTGAATAACCGTCAACTTGTTAATACTGTGAACTTTTTAGGGTTTCGTAGCATTCACAAGAATATCTTAGGTACAGTTTTGTTAGAAAAAAACTGTTGATACTAGCTGTAACTTGACATGGGTGTGTATTGATAACATGAAGGAAAAGTAAATTTTAAAACCTGAAGAGTTTATTTGTTTGATCAAACATGCTAACCTCAGGAAATATTTTTTTTCTACATTAAGTACCTGCCAAAGTGACTCTACTCTGCCCGATGGAAAGCATGAATAGAATCCAAAAGTTGTGGTCACCATACTCTTTGCAAATGCAGACAATGCGGTATGGTGACCCATACTATGACAGCCTAGTGAGATGCTTTTTCACACTACGCTTGGGGACGTAAAAGGCATGACAGTCATCGTGGCAGTGTAAGCCTCACATAGTTATCACGATAACTGTCACCCTTGCATTAATGGTCCTCCGGTCTGTTTTTTGTTTGATTAAACGTACTAACTAATCTTGGGAACTACTACTTCTAATTGAAAAAATCTTCTCGTGCTGAAAAATCCACTCATCAAGGTAGGCTAATACGACCAACAAGAACTGACGGCTAATAAAACTATTGAGAAACGTGGTAAAACTATTCCTTTTCAGAGACTCAGTCAAAGTTGTAGGGGTCAGGTTCTTATCAATGCTTCCGACACTGAATTCCTGTTAATTTTTATTCTCACCACATTTCACAGTAATGATGAAAATGAACCCCATATCTTGCTGAGAGACTAAGGAAATTTATAGAATAAAAACTTGACATAAACCTTATTGCATCCCTTCTGACCAGTGTGGTATAGTAGACCAAAATATAACGTAACGTCTTTGTCGAACAGTGGACTATATAAAGGTAATGATTATGTATTTTAGTAAAACAGTTCATAAATAACAAGTTGCGCCAGTGGTCGTTGCCGTATTTCCATACACATTGTTTTAGTTTGTAATTGATATACCGCAGTATTCGTGTGGACACGACTGTCAATACTGATTAATGATACTACCATTGTGCTGAACGACTGATACCTGCACGTGACGGGTTTCAGGGTAATTTAGCCTCTATGTGGGCGATTTTTGGCATAGAAGTTGGATACATTAAGATAAATATTATGCCTTAATAATTAATTAACAGTCTACTGCTGGATATAAGTGTCTCCGTGTGAATATAGTTTTGGCCTATTATACCACACTGACCAGATGAATTAGTGTAAGGTTTGTTTCAGGGTTTCCGTTTCTGACTGTTGTGGAGATCCTTGGGAGAGTCCTAAGTCGTCCTATGTGAGATGATGCTGATGAAGTGTTTCTGACTCTTTACAGAGCTGTTATTTTCCCTTAGTTGGTTTTTACTACACCCATGAGAGTAATAAATGTGGTGAATCTCTGTATTCTCAATTTATCAGCACACGGACAAACTAATGATTGTAATACTTTTTATAAAGCTATTAGTAGCGACAAAAATTCGATTAGATTTTTAGAATAATAAAAAACTCTCACACATCTCACACACGAAAATTAGGTTTCAAAGTGCTATGGTAACCAGATTGTTGGTAAACATACTTATATATTTTCTGCTGCTTACCTTTTCTTTAGATTTTTTCATTTCGGTTTCATTTTTCAAACTCTCAAACTACACAAAAGGTGCCAATAGGTTTGTCACTAACGTTATTTTTAGCAAATTATAGTTGACAACAATCTGTACTGACCTCTCTTCGGAAATGCAAGTCAAATTGTATCTTTGTATTCCTAGGAAGGGTTGAAGCTCTTCAAGTTGAAGTCTTCCATTACATTTAAGTAGTATATAAGGGAAGGAAAATATTATATATAGATTTCTTGATAATAAAATACTAACGAAGATATTGAACTCAATGCCTCGAAATAACAAAGGTCTGGAAAATAATATATCAAATATAAAGTACTTCGTTTATGTCTCTTCAAAAAGCCATTTTTTTTCATGAACTAGGCTAGATATGTTTAACATTCTAGATAAAGGGAAATATATTGTTTTATTTTGTACCTCCTGAGGCATATATGTGTCAAATAAATTGCCACGTTGGAAAAAATATTCGACGTAGTGGCAGTGGTCTCATTTTATACTATGTCTTATTATATGTGTTTGGGTGTTTAGAAGAAAGAGAAAATATGGTTAAATAGTGTAATGTTTTAACTATGATATTTAGTGTAACATAATATTATCATTAATAAATATGTGATGATATGATAAAAAAAGTTGGTGTTAAATGATTGTTTCATCACATGTCACATGTTGTTTAAAGTTTGTTTATTTTAGGGCCATCAGTGCTCTTCTGATTCTTGAGTTGCAGGTACGCATGGTCGTAGATAGTAATCGACCATCTTGTATGTCCAGTAAAAATTACTTTACAAATATTTTTTGGAAAACTATTAACAATCGTATGTAGTATTAGTAGTACAAGTCGTAGTAGAGCCACACTGATTTCAGTACGAACGGACCGGTTTGACTGGGGCAATACTATCCTGCCACAGAATATCAACCTAAAGTGACAGCATTCGTGCTATCGTGTTTCGTTGGTGAGTGCGAGACTGGAGGCCCATTGATGCAGGGGTGACAGTTGTCGTTGTAAGTGTATGCAATACAATGCTACGATGACTACCATGCCTTTTACGTCCCTAAGCGAGGTGTAAAAAAGCGTCATACTAGGACGTCAAAGTATGGGTCATCATACTGCATTGTCGGCATTCGCAATGAGTATGGTGACCATAACTCTTAGTTTATATTCGTATTCATGCTTTCCATCAGGCAGAGTAGAGTCACTTGGGTAGGTTCTTATAATAAAAAAAAGTAATTATTAATGGTATTTTATAAATAACGATTTAATTCCTTATAGGTTAACAAATTTAACAAGATTTAACATCCTAGGTATGACAACTTTTATTCGAGCCGCGTTAAGACTGAATGATGGATCTACCGATTTTGCTCAGTGTGACGTCACTGAATTTCAATATTGATTACTCATTTATGTATAAAGTTTTCTAGGCATAAATAACTAAAACTTAAACAGATTGAATAAAGTATGCTTCGATAGCCTGGCCACTTATAAACGATGGATGAGAGTAGATTTACAAAAGGAATTTATAGAGCGAATGTGTATGGAAATGTCAGAAGAGGTCGTCCACGGCTTACATTTACCGTAAAAATACCACCCCAGAAACTATTACATAAACTATTTACATAAATAAATATTTATTTCCGGTATGACGTGTGTGAAACCTTACTAGACACTATAGCAGATTTAATTTAATTTTAGTTATATTTTGTTTGTTATTAAAATCAGACTTTAAAATGGATTACATACTATAACAATGTTAAAGTCATATTTCGATTTTTGTTTTCTGTTGTACGTTTTCTTCATCACCTCATATCTTCCAAACTGCTGCACGGATTAATTAATTAACATATCATTATATTAATCTTGATAATCCAAGTTTTCTCAGATAGGTGATGCAAAAAAATAATAACTTGACAACTGTAAGATTAAAACAATAAAGACTAAAGTCATTCTGTCTAAAATGGGTCCCAACTATTACAGCCAACGTATTGACTTATTAGAGTTTAATATTTATTTTATGTTACTAGATGAAATTATTTTAATGTTGTAGTAATTAAATTGCTTTCTACACTTCTGGGCTGTACATGTTCTTTTCTTTTTAGTTGTCTTTTTACATAAGGACAATATTTTAAATACTTGCCAAACTGTAAGGCTTATGGACGAGACGCGCTTTTATCTATATCTATATAGTATCTCTAAACATTTTATGAAAGTCTCTCTACATTTTCACATATCACAAATCCCGATACTCTCCAATAAAAAAGCCATTAGTTGACCTAGTTAGTTATTATTACTTAGTTTTTATGCAGTCGGGTTTTTTGGTTTTTATAATGAGACTCAGAACATTAATTGACTAAGACTGAGTGAACCGCAGACGAACCAAGGTAACCGACATTACCAGTAAAATTGCTAAACTTAAGTCGCAGCGTTGGTTGGTCCCCCACAAGGTGGTCCAACGACATGGTGAATGTCGCGGAAAGCTGTTGGATGCGGGCAGCACAGGATCGGCTGTTGTGGAGAACCTTGGGGGAGGCCTATGTACAGCAGTAGACGTCTTTTAGCTAAGAAGAGGAAGAGTGAATTAAAAAATGAATTTTGCCCCAAGCGGGCATCAAATTCACAAGACTTATGTTAAGAAGCGAGGTGACTGCTCTAACAAGTATGCTACCCGTGCAGTCCGTGCAATCTCACAAATTAACTTTATCGTCTTCACTATGGACCACACACCAAAACTTTCCAAAGTTCCTATGAAGCTGTGTGGAACTTGTTGCTCTGAGGGCATTTTCCGTATAAGATGTAGCTCCGAACACGCGGCTCATTGGAAAACTTTCCCCCATCGTGGGAAAAAAGACGTTTAATTACATCTGAAAACTCCGTTTTATAGCTTTCAGGAGACTTTACTGACGAGCTTTATTGATTAATATACCCTTGAGCTCTTGGGTACGAGGTTGGTCTTGAGGCGAGAGAAATTTAAATAATATATTATTGTTAACTGGTCGTATTTTATATTGTCAATCATTTAGACCTTCTCACTTTAATGACTTAAAAAATAATAAGGATTCATTAACAAAATTAATAATAATACCTATTTCCTTTACCTTCTTAAGAAACAAATACATTGACAAGTTGATAAGTTTATTAGACAAATAGTCAATAAACTTACACATAAGTAACCAGGTAAAAAAAATCTCGGATTTGTATTTTAACACCGATTTCAATAAAAATGAAGTAAAGACTGACAAGATACCATCGTGGTTTCTTTTTAATTTTATCCCACTTCTACACTCAAGAAATTGAACTAAAACAACGATACAGAATTACAGGATGTCTTAAAGAAAACATTTTTCTTTTATTCATACATAGATATTTATATCGTTGTATTGCCCGACCCTAAACACATTTCCAGTATCTGTACTATTACTGAGAATGCAGCAATAGTCACATTCAATTATAATCGACTTAGACCTTTCCAAGAATTTCAACCGAATACGTTTTCAAATTAATTTCTAAGCACCAAAGAGGCAATTAATACACAAATTAATATTAAATATACTTGTATTACAAATAACCTCATAGAAGTTCTTCAATAAACTATTCAATAGACATTACTCTTAAGCTGAGTTTGCATGAAGCCGAACATCGACTAAGTACAAACACTTAACCCATTAGACTAACGACGTTCTAAGTCGCACCTCAAATGCACTTAAGTTCACCCTAAGTTATTTTACTTGAATTTTGCGAGGTAAAACTCATCCTTAAAAGCTTAACCAATGAAAATAAAAGCTTTTAAACTTAAGTCCGACGAGTTAATATCCCGTAGCACGTCTACGAAGGCAACGTAGCAATTGCTACGAGTATGCTACGAGACCTGTACGAAAAATATTCGCTTCTTGAATAGTAATGAGTCTGATGATAGGAATACTGATATTTGATATTGTTGAAAATTTAGTTTGAAACATTGAGAAGTTAAGTAATATGAGTAAAGGTCTATAACGTCGTTACATAGCAAGTTACATAATATGATATTCAATCGTTTAAATTGAAACAATATTATATATCACTGTAATACTATAGTAGAATATCAAAGCATTCCGGGTAGACTTTAATTGTCTAAAACTAGTACTAATTTAATTAACCGTATATTGGAAAAGTTGGATATTGGAAAAAACTATTCCACGACTAAAACTATTCGTTCGCCCGATGAAGGTTCACGACATATATTTCTGTAGGAGATTTGGTCATTATTATGAATAATTATTTTTAAAAAAAGAATAAAATACCATATAACACCTGTAAGTTTATCTTGTTATATTATTCAGTTTTAAATAAATCAATTTCTAGTCAGGATAATATAATTCCTAGTGAGAATATTGTTTTTTTTTTAAAATGTAAGGCAGATTGCTTAAGCTGCTTATACTCTTTAATAAACAATACCTCCAGGAAGTCAAGCCATGTCAGAAACACATCCTGTCTATTGCCAAGAAGTTTGTGCGATGTATTGTATTATACCACGATTTGGCAAACGTAGTGTAGGGCACCCTGCGGCGCAATGGACCGACGACTTGAAGAAGGTGGCTGGCAGTGGATGGATGAAAATTGTCCAAGATCGAGATGGTTGGCGTTCCTTGGGGGTGACCTTCGTTCAGCAGTGGACGGCGATAGGTTGATTGATTGATTGTATTATAGTAATGATAAGAGTCTAAGTAGTAATTATGTGACTATGTGTAACTATGTGAAGCACAGAAATAAATATGTAAATATAAAGAAAAAAATGGTCCCATGTCAAGAAATAGTGATAACTTATTCTACATAACTTGAAATAAGATGCTGAATTTTAAAATAAAAATAACACATACCTGTAAAACCCCAAGAATAAGCATACAGAATAGCATTCCTGAAATAACAATTTTGAGGACATAAACTTCCAAGAAAATTGTCTGAGTGCGAGATGTTTATATGTTGGAAATAAAATACGTCGCATTGTGTTGTACATAATAGAATTTGAGATGGCGTTTCTTCGACACGGCGACAATTTCTAGACGGGAACGACATCGATTCTACAGGCGAGATTACTATTGAAGTATGTGTTGATTGCGTGTTTGTTGTAGAATTTATTTACTTGGTACTTTAATAAATCCTAAATAAATATAAAATAATATTATTATTACTTTGACGGGCCTATTGGTATAGAGGCTAGTCACCCTGACTGCTAAGGTGGAGGTCGTGGGTTCGATTCCCACCCAGAACAAAATTTGTGTGCTGAACACGATCGTTTGTTCTGTGTCTGGGTGTAATTTTTCTGTAATATGCATGTATTTAGAAATATTTAAGTCACTTTATCAGTAATTTGATTACCGTAGCACAGGCTCTGCCTAATTTGAAAACAAATAGGTGTGTGGGAGATGCTTGATAAATAGATCGGCCAAATCTTGTGCCGTATTTTGTTAAGTTTCTCTAAATATTTTTAAATTACATTGATATTATTTTGTTAATCTTCCATTCGATTTGATTAAATTTTCTATTATAACTTCACCCTATTTATAAGAAACATTAATTAGTTTGGATCACAACGATTGGATACGACTTCATTTTGCTCTGTTTGTAGACTCGTATCTTCAAAATAATTTGAACAAAATTATTCTTGTTTTATTTTAATGAGATCAACTCTTTTTTTTAAATTGGGTATACTAAACTTTCCCATAACAGTATTTTAAAATATTACTGCGACAGTAAAGTCCGGTTGATAATCTTTGTGAGTTATAGTATCATTAACATATTATATTGCCTCTTAGATAAGGTAATCCCAATAAAATTTCGAGTTTGCATACACTACCTCGCATAATGAGAACCTTTCTCCAAACACCTTATTATTTTACCGACACGGACTTAAATTGTGTTCGATAAGCCTTGTGTACAGTCAGTATCATTTAATTACTTTAAGTAGGTATAATATCAAACAGATAAGCAGAATAAGAGCCAATTATATTAAAAGCTATTTGCAACCGTCTCTAGATTTTTAGGCAATGCCCTAATAATATTGATATATAATTCGTAAAACGAGTACGACTGGGGATGAACATCGAAAGAACGAACATCATGCATACTAGGCATATATCCCCGAGTCCTGTAACCATAAATGGCGCTGCTATTGGGGTTATGTAAGAATACATCTACCTTGGGCAAAATATTAAACTTGGCCGGCACAACTTCGATCGGGAGGCCGATAGAAATATTTGTCTTAACTGGGCAGCATACGGGAAGCTACGTTACATCTTCGGGTCGCCGATTTTACAATCATTAAAGACCAAAGTATCCGACCAGTGCAACTTACCCGTAATAACATACGGAGCCGAGGCGTGGATACTCACCATTAGACTGATCCATATGTTTAAAGAAGCTCAGCGTGCGATATTGGGTGATTCTCTGGCTGATAAAATTCATAACGAGATTATTTGAAGGAGAACGGGAGTAACTGACATCGCACGGTAAATTAGTACGTTGAAGTGGAAGTGGAATGGTCATGTCTCCAGCTGAACCAATGGTCGCTTGAGTCAAAGTGTAACGTGTAGTGTGGAGACCACGATTGGAATAATGTAGTGTAGGGGGCCCTGTGGCGTGATCGACCGACAACTTGAAGAAGGTGGCTGGCAGTGGATGGATACAAATTACCGAAGACCGGGATGGTCGGCGTTCCTTGTGGGAGACCCTCGTTCAGCAGTGGGCGGCGATAGGTTTGAAAAATAAATATTGTAAGAATTTAAAGATAGTACAATAACTTAAGATGCATTAATTTCATTTTCATTCCATATTTTACTCCGTTTCAATTGTAATTTAGCAAACTAAATTATTTTACAGGGAATTCTAGTCTCTTCGTGTGGTGATGGTTCAAGAATATAAAGCATCACCACTCGTACTTTTCCCATAGGTGTCGTAATAGGCTACTAATAGAATAAAATATGCAAGACAACATCACTGCAAATTGAATGAAATCTTGAAACAAACTTTATACCAATCTATCTGGCCAGCGCGGTATAGTAGGCCAAGACCTCCTTGTTGAGGTGAAACTTACGTTTAGCAGTGGACTGCTAAAGGCTGTTGATGACGATGAATCCAAGTAGCAAGCATCGCTTAAAATCTTCTTTTTTTGTGACATATTCTCCAAATCTGCTACGGACTTTATGAAGTTATGTAAAACTTGTCATTTGTTTTATTAATTTCAGGAATAGGAACACGATCTTTGCACATTCTGAGGCACTAATTGGACATGTCTTTTAGTTTAATATTAAAAAGAAAATTAGGAGATATATACGTATAATTAATGATCGATAAATAATGTACTTCATTGTTTAAAATAAAAGAAGTAAATATTAATTTGAATAGATTATTGTTGAGTAATAAGTTGTAATTTTTTTGTAGGCCACACCACCCTTAATTTTACTCAAGAGTTTCCCCGCGTAAAACGAATACGTCATACGCGTATAAAGCTCAAGAATAAATAAATCATCCACAATTTTCGTTCGTATTCAAAAAAATGATTGTCACCTCCCCTCTGTATGTGAAGGGTACATGGGGTCGTATACGGAGCTATTAATATTCCAGAATTACGCCCGAAGAGAATTTTTTTATTTTAAACCTGAATTCTTTTGATATTGTTCTTCCTAAATTGTCTATTTCTTTATTTATTGTACCTTAAAACTACTATACTTATAGGAGTAGTTATCATCAGTAGTATTTACCGTTGGACATAGATCTTAGAATGGATATCCTTAAAAGGGTAGTTTTGGCTTATTATACGGCGCTGACCACACGGGTTTGTAGAAGGTTTGTTTAAAGTTTTCCTTCTCTTTGCAGCGATATTTTCCTGCGTGATTTGTTTCTTAATTGCTTTTTACGACACTCAATGTATAATGTTGCGTGTTTGCCCAGGGAACCAATTAGACGACACGTTGATTGTAATATTTAATAATGACTCAATTTTCTTACCATAAACTAAGGTTTATATACAATAATATTTGTATGTAATATGGACAGGTTTAGGTGGGGGTACAAGGTTGTTTGCTTGTTTACTTAATTGCTAATTTGACAATATATTATTTATGCTTCCTTCTTTAATAATTTAGAATATTAAGAGTAGGTCAGCTGAGTAAACAATTTAATTTAGCGCGTAGCCGCGTACAGACCTAAACTATTATAATACTATGGCTTCGCCATAGATATTCCCCCTTTGAAGAAAAAAATATTATTATACATGTAAAAAAAATGTGGTGTGACTTTAAACCACGTTTGCATCTCTTATTATAGCCGTAAGCCTCTTCTCGATTTTCTTGGGCTTTCTTGGATTAACGGGGCTTGATGCTTTGCTGCATGTGGGATACTGCTTCTGTAGAAATTAATCATACCCAAAAAACGTCGTAACTCATTTATCGTTTGCGGTTTAGGGTAATTGTTTATAGCTTGAATCTTTTCCATAGTAGGAGTCAACCCTTGGCTCGTTATATGATAACCGAGGAAATCAATCTCCGACTTAGCAAATTCGCATTTGTTTGTATTTATTGTTATGCCGTTTTTATGTAGGCGCTTAAACACCTCTTCTAAGTGTTCATAATGCTCCCGAAAATTATTTTTCTTGTCCGCAATAAATATGTCGTCGACATATATAAATACGTAGTCCAAGTCTCTGAATATAGAGTCCATAAATCTTTGGAAAGTCTGTGCTCTGTTCTGGAGCGTGCCAGTGCCAGAAGTGAGTAGTTCCAGTGAGTCGGAACTGAGTGCCGCAAGTTCCAGTGAGTCGGAACTGAATGCCGTTAGTCCCAGTGAGTCGGGGCTGAAGTCCGCAAATCCCAGTGAGTCGGGGCTGAAGTCCGCAAATCCCAGTGAGTCGGGATTGTATGCGGTGCGCGGTGCTGCGGTGAAGTCCCCAGTGAGTCGGGGCGGTTACTGCGTAGTGGCTGGTTGCTGCGTAGACGGGAGAGAGATGCTCTGCTTACATGGACCGTAGGTGCAGTGTGCTGTGCCTAGACGCTGATGAGGCCGTAGGGTAACCAGGCTGGAGCGCGCGCTTCCTGCGTGTGGTAACCCTGTTGAGGCGGGTGGTGGTGGTGGTACAGGTGGTGACACTTTGTATTCTTAATCCGTCACTACACGGACAATATATGGGGTGGACCACGAATTAGTTAACATTTGAAAAATCGTATAAAAATCATTTGATATATTATAAAAATTGTTTATGTACAAGAAAGCTAATTAGTTGGCATTTATTTTTTAAAAGTTACATCGCTTAAATGACCACCGTTTTGACATTTGCACTCTTTTAAGAGAGCACCGAAATTTTCGAATACTCGTCGGCAAAGAGACCGCGAGATCGCCGACATCTCTTCGCTGTTTTTTGCTTTTAGTTGACATAGTGTACTTGGTTTATTCATGTTCTTCAAATAACCCCATAAATAGAAGTCTGATGGATCTAGCCTTCTGGGTGGCCAAGAAATGTCACCTCGTCTGGAAATCAGTTATTCCGTAAATATGTTTTTGACCACTGGCAGGGACTCATTGGACGTGTGTCAAGTGGTTCACAACGATTGTAGCTAGTAAATGCCAGTAGCATTGGTCCCAAGAACTCCCAAAACATGTTTACACGGGATGTTAGATTCAAATGTAAACGGATTTTTGACCCCCCTATATTAGAGCCATTTTTAAAACGAAACGTTTAAAATTGTATACTGACTTCAAAATCAATTTATAATTCACTCAGTTAAATTGATGAATAAATAAGCCTGTATTCATGAAATGCAACTGCTATCTCACGAGCACATACCAAGTGAAAAACACTCAATAATCATTTGGCTCAAATTTATTACGTATACTTTTGTGATAATTTTGGACACAAATAGACTTTAATTGATTGATAATGGATTTTATTTTTTACGGCATAGGTAAGACTAAAACTAAAACCTCTCAAAACGTAGAAGTTTAATATGGCTCTATTTGATGTGGATTACTGCTGAAAGACGCTTGCCTATGCGGTGTGACTAGGATAGACAAGGTGACTGATGAATAAGTAAGTAGTGGAGCCACGCTGATTTCAGCACGAACGGGCCGGCTCGACTGGGACAGTACTGCCCTCCCACAGAAAATCAACTTAAAGCGACAGTATCCATGTTGTTGTGTTTCGTCGGTGAGTGTGAGACCGGAGGCCCATTGATGCAGGGGTGACAGTTGTCGTGGTAAGTGTGTGCAATACAGTGTCACGATGACTGTCATGCCTTTTATGCCCCCCAAATAAGGCATGAAAAAGTATCTTACTAGGCCACCATAGTGTGGTTCATCATAGTGCAATTTTATTCATGCTTTCCATCAGATAGAGTAGAGTCACTTTGGCAGGCTCTTAAAATAAAAAAAAGTAGCTACAGTGGATAAAATACAGAAGAAAAAAATCATGGTACGGACAAGGCAAGTTGAGCAAATCGAAGTCATCAATGTTTTGTGTACGAAAGTTCACGAATGCAAGAACAGAGAACTATTAGAGAAGATATGGATTAACCGTAAAAAACTGATGAATGATTTAAGAGAGTGAAAAAAGATAATTTATTAATAACGTGTACTATTTGTTGATTTAAAAAACCTTCAATAATTTTACTTAATATTAGCTAGCATAATGCTTAAGGTTACACAAATAAAGATAAATTAGACCAGAATATTCTGTACGTCTATTATTTCAATATTCATGAGATTCTGTTCTTTTGAATAAATTTAGGAGGTGTGTTCCAGTAACCTAACCTCAGAATAATATTTGGTTTTAAACCTTTAAGGAAAAAGCGTGTCCTCAAAGGTCGGCAACGTGCTGTGACTTCTGAGTTGCAGGCGTTCATGTTCTGTGGTAGTCATTTTCAGTCCCTAAAATACAGATGTATAGTATTTATTTAAAAACTCAATAGGACTATAGGGTTATGTAGGTAAGTGCAGTGACCTCAAAATGTCCCGACGGCAAAAGCCCATTCATCATAAAAAGCCCATCTGCGTGTCGTGATGAGACTCGTTCGGACCTCACTGTTATGACACGTGCTGTTATCATTCTCTCTTTATTAAAACGTCATATATAAAGGTAAGGAAAGGATGAATAGATGTTTCAACATAACTATTCTTACTAAGTTTATGTGTTCTAATAAACTTGATATTTTTGTCTTATATGAGATTGGGTATTTTTTATTTTAGTTTCACGTATTTATTTTGAGTGTAACTTGAACTGTCATTGTTTACCTTATTAAGAAACGTGGTATCAAAAAAGCGTGTTATATGTAATTTCAAAATTTAAATCAAATTAATACAGTAATTGTTGAGTTTTTGAAGCGTACAGAAACCAAATACGTATTTACATATATTTAAACGAATCTCACAATTATATTTGGCAAGACTTTGTTTGATTGATTTTCACTTAAGCTCACGTAGTACATTAAAATAAAGTATATTTTTTTTAAAAACCAACTCAGTTTTTATACCTTTTAAAATATTAATTAGATTTTTAATTTTTATATGTGGTATCTGCGTTTGGTGTTTTCTAAAATTTTTACATTTAATATTAAGCATCTAACATATTTGTCATTGTAACAAGATTATAAGTCCAATGTATGAATCTTATATCATTGTTCTTACGTATTCAGTTGCAGCTGAATCAAATAATAACCAAGAGATTTTTCTTCTATCGCTTAAAAGATATAAATGTCGGAGTAAAAATAAAAAATCAACTCAGCTACGTATGTAGACTTTATTTTTTTTCCATTTTACTTTTTAAATTAGTAATAAGATGTTTTTATTTAAATGCAGAAATATGTATCATTTACTAAATTTTGCCTTTTTTGTTTTCTTTTGTAAAAACAAATCCCGCACTATGAATAAATTCTGCATTGCATTGGTAGTTGAATCGCGCTAATTTCAGCACGAATAAGTCTGCTCGACCGGGGCAGCACTAACCTCTCACAGAAGACCAACCTAAAGCAACAGCACCCATGCTGTCGTGTTCCGTTGATAAGTGCAAGACCGGAGAGCCATTGATGCAAGCATGCATTCGTAATGAGCATGATGAACATAGCTCTTGGATTCAATTCATGCTTTCTATCACACAGAGCAGAGTCATTCTGGCTGGTTCTTGATAAAAAAAAACATTAAACGGACACAAAACGACTCAAAACAACTATTTATGGATTACACAAAGCGTGTCATGTGGGGATCGTACCCGCAACACCTGGTGTAGCAAGAAGCTATGAGATAAAGTTATCTCAAAACCATCTCCATTAAACCACAAATATATATCAGAAGTTTATTATTTATATTCCATAAACATATAAGTTTACTACATAAAGTAAACTAAAAGAATACGTTATATAAGACCAGTAAAAGAAAAAATATATAAACTGTTAATGAGTTAATTAATATTTTTCCGTTTATGAAGCGAACTCTAATGCAACGTAATTTGTTATGGGCTATTATTTTTAAGGTTGTGTTTATATTCACGATGCCAGAGGGCTGAATTTTTAAATATAATGATTTTTGTTGTGAGTTTCGATCGATTCAGTACTAAGAGGTTTAGTAGGTTATTGGAGACTAGATAACGCGCATAATATCGTCCCTATCTTAAAATAAATAAACTTCCCTTGTTTTAACGTCATTTTTCATTGATGCTCGGCTCTTCCTATTAGTAGTGGCATCAAGTTATATAGCCATCCTCAATAAATGAGCTATCAAACATCAAAATAACTTTTCGATTCAGACCAGCAGTTCTTGAGGTTATTGTGTTCAACCAAACTATCAAACTTTTTTAACGTTATAACATTAATAAAAATTGGTACTGAAAAAAAAATCTAAACTTTTTATATATCTTCGGAATATTGTTCCAAAACGGCATCAAAACAAAGGAGTCCACTTCTTGAGATTTCTAAAATGAGGCACAATACATTGTCTTACTACCTCCGTGTGGTGATGGATTAAGAATACAGAATGCCACGACCCATCACCTCCTATTCTTTCCATGGGTGTCGTAAGAGGCGGCTAAGGTAACAAAATATGTAAGACAAAATAGCTACATGTTTTTCCTTTCCTTGAGGAAAAACTTTAAAAAAACCTGTACTAATCCATCAGACCAGTGTGGTATACTAGGCTAAAACCTCTTTGCTAATGAGAAGCCTATATCCAGCAATGGACTGTTGAAGGTTGTTGACGATGATTGGTTCTCAAAAACAGTAAGATGTATCAAAAATATAGTTCAGACAAAAATTGACCGGACTAAACGTTCAATTACTTTTCTATTGTTTTATATTTCTGAACTCATTAAGAATTAATTTAAAATAAAAAGACTTAGATAGATGTGCTTCTTGTTTGGTCCTTTGCGATGACAATACATTACTTAATTATTCTTAATTTAAGAGCCCTTGCCGGAGGAGCAATCACCACACTTCTCTGTCCTCTGTGATCTGTTTAACCTCCTCATAGGCCATGACTGCCACATTCCTCTTCGCTTTGCTCTTTCACATTACATCTAAGGAGACAAAACAAAGAACGAAAAACATAGTTTGTTCAAATCAGTAACATATTTTTAAAAATTAATTATTTTCATATGAAATTACTTCATCATCATCAAAAACGACGTTTAATAGTCCACTTCTTCACATCAACCTCTCCTTATTTTGGTTCATATAGACCACGTTTCAAATTTGTCTCAAATATTCTATTTCGCTTCTCCATATTTACCATACACCAATCCTAAAGCAAAATTATTCGTGGCTCTGCTTTCCAGAGTTCTTAAAATGCCGTACATGACTAATAAAACATTCAGAATATATTCACAGTCAAATAAATGCATTTACTAAAACCTACAAAGGCAACCATTGAAGTCATACAGGACTCAGTTCATAAACAATTTTAAACGGTTAAGAGCTCATTTTAAACTAGACGATATAGTTCGCGTGCTTTATTTGAGTAATCTTTATTTCCTGTAACCTTATCGCTCTTGTATGTGGCTGTATCACGGACTTAACATAAATGTATAGTTATACCTTATACCTCTTATAATAAAGTTGAAATTTCTTATAACTCCAAAATTGTTTAATGAAATTAATTCCAAGGAACGTTCATTGTATTATGGATTTTATTGTTTGAGAAATGAAGTCTAAATTCTGCAAGTGTTTTATGGTGGTAGGCCAACGATTCGATGGTGTTATGCAAAGCCAAGATAACAACCCGGCAAAGCATTTTAATGTCTTTTATTGTTATAGTTATGTGGGCTTATAGTTTATGAGCTGGGGTAAGCATGCACGAAATAAACATGGAGTAAATACCATACCGACATTGTATACGCCATGGCTTTGATATGGAAAGTTTATGATTGTTGCTTTTGGTTTCAGGGATTTCAGACTGAAATAGCCTAAAACTGGGACTTTGACTGGTTTATATTTCAGAATATTAATATTCAGCAATTCTTTCGTGTGTGTTATAGCGTAGTATAAAAGGCGTAAACGAGCTAATGAACCACCAGATAGAAAGAGACTTACAGTTCATGTACGCCTGTAACTCAGTAAAATTAAAGGAGGCTCTTAGAATTCCTCCCCTAGTTTGATGAGGAAGGGATTCTAACTGTGTCTAACTTGTGTCTCTTGAGTTACAAATGTGTACGTGATTTGTACGTGGGCTGTAGCAGTTATCATCAATTACGTATCTCGTATATTCCCTTATACCTTAAAAAGATACTTTTTGAGTTTTTTGGAAAATAACTCCAATTGAGTACAGCAATTTCTACCGAAGAGTGGGTTTCTGGTGGTAACTTGACTTAATATGATTGTTATTATTCTACCTACGATAAAAGTTATATCTTAGTTTGGGTCTTTTTATACAGTATAACATGTCCTACGTGAGTGACGAATACAACACGACGCGACGCGACACGTTACGGTGCAATGTGAGAACTTTGCTTGAAAGTTCATACTTAAAATACATACTTTTAAAAATATATAGTAAAAATACAGAAAGAAGACAAACATAACATAACATACAAAAAAACATATTTAGTTCCATCTCCATTTTCCATCATTTATATCTAAAATTAAGAAACGATTCTAAAATGTTCAGGCTGCTATTAAGTCTGAATTTAACGACGATCAACGCTTCCCAATCATCATGCCATCGCGCCTGGTCACCCACAAAAGAAGGACGCGTAACATCACTTCTCGCTGCATATTGCCACATAGGACACAAGTAGGGTGTGCCGTTGTGTTGATCAGGTTTGTCGCGTTCACAGTATCACATATTATTCTTCGCTCACCTAGGGCACCCTGTTAATACCTTATACCTGAATATATATGTATAAATTTTTACTTAAATTATAAAAATACAAAAGTAAATAATTCAAGTTATAAAGCTTGCAAGTCGCTTAAGCACGTGTCGATATATTTCTAGCTGATTTGGACCACGGCGGTCAGTTTCAACAGAGACCAGCAAAATACGAAGGAGATATATAGTGTACAAATGTGTGCACCAACACAGGTGCACTCATTGTTTCTTTACTCTCAAAATTCGATGAGACGACTACCGACGGCTTTACGCGTTCGCCGAGGCATCTGGTTTATGACTCTAACTGTCAAACTTTAGGCTGTTATCAAGCATTTGTGTATTTAGAAAAATTCAATTACTCTTTGACTCGACCCAGCAATCGAACTCGAGACCTCTTTATGGGCAGTCGTGTCTGTCGTCAAGTTATTTAACTGCCAAGGAAGAGCTTAAACATAAGACTCATTACTCAAAGTTACATAAAGCTTAGTTCCTTTAAAACTGTCAATGCCAGGATTCATGTCGCTATTAAAACTGGGTTGCTGGCAGTAAATATTCATAATCCAACTTCGGGACCCAATAAATCGAAGTTTCATGTGCATATTTCAAAGAGATTGGTTAATCCATCAGAAATATCGCACGCCATTTTGCC
Source organism: Hypercompe scribonia (assembly GCA_949316085.1). Lineage (NCBI taxonomy): Eukaryota > Metazoa > Arthropoda > Insecta > Lepidoptera > Erebidae > Hypercompe > Hypercompe scribonia. Next base: position 18,951,046 of record OX438982.1, on the reverse strand, counting down.
TAGATAAAAAAAATATTAACATGACTTGATATCATGCAATTCTGATACATATACATATAGATACTAGCTATCTATACATATAAAATTACTTACACTGTTTGACTGATTTATCTACGAAGTGTCTCTATGGCTACAAATTTCAAATTTCGGTAGTTAATACTTTTTATATGACAAGCACCCACTAAGAAATCTAGAGTTACAAACACGGAATAAGAAGTCGGTTTTCATACGTACATATATACATTATTATACATACATACGAAAAATCACGTCTATTTTCTAGAGACAGAGGCAAAGACAATGAATCTCTACTTACTTCGGTCCTGACACATCTCTTTTACTTCGTCCACCTATATCAATCTCTGCATCGTTGCGATTGAAAAGTCAGTTTTGAATTACATAATTCTTTTTATGTTCACTCTTCACAATTCATAAAAAACTTAGTTTTCTACATCATAAATGTTATTATAAACCAAATGACACACCTAAAAGACTCATTAACACATTTTTTTCTAAAAAAACTTTCTTAAGTTAGTTAACAAAATTGTCTTAATTTGGTCGCGAGATAAGCCAACTTACCAGAACAACGCGCGACGGCTCTGCCAGGAAGAATTTAAAACAAGATTATTAACTAAATAAATCTTGTTGTAATTAGTTTACACCATTTTTAATGAGATAGAGCTTATAACTAGTTAGTTGTTTAATAGTGTGTTGCCATCTTTTTAATTGTTACTAATTACGTCGATAATTATTGGTAGTAATAGTAGATTTGTTGAAAAATTGAACTTACATATTTACAAACTCTTTCTGCATCGAAAATTTATGAAATATACAAATGTTTTGTTACATCAACTGTGGAAGAGTTATATATCGGTACTATTCAATGGTCTTGAGCGGAGTGATTGTCCTCATCAAAAACTAGAGTTAACCAATGCACGGCTCACTACTAATTCTGTGGAAGGGGACTGATAAAGCGGTAGTGGAATTGTGACTTTTTGAAGTAAAGTTGCCCGTTTGACAAAAAAAACATGTGTTTAAACGCTATAGTGATTACATTTAATTCATTAACTTCGACGACGACGACTTCCTGATTATTAGAATCGAACTGACTAAAGCCACTCAGTGGGCCATACTGTGTCTAAAGTATAAAGGTTCCATGAATAATTTTTAAAATTACGTTTGATTCACCTACGTCTATCCCTTCCAAAAATAAAAACGTATATGTATGTATGGCGAACTTTTCACCGATAGAGTATTTTCTCTTGAGATCTCGTTTACCATCAAAACCCTGTTGAAATTTCTGTTTTTCTAAAATAATATTTGTATTTTTCCATTGACAAACTTAAGTTAACTGTCTCTTAAGAACAAAATGCTTTAACCTCTATATTGTTACATATTACCTAAAGACATCTGAAATATGACTGGAAACTTAACCTACCTTGGGTTGATTGATCATAGTCGTAAATATATAGCTTACTCAAGTAATAAATCTTAAAACTTCACCAAGTTTGACATTTCAAAGTCAAATTCAAGTAATTAAATTGGAGAGAATATTATGCTATCTGAATGGAGGCTTCGACCCTTCGACCTTAACTGCAAAAGATAACGATATAAAATATCACCAATATCTTTAAAATAACATAACTTGACCATAGAACTATCAAAATGGGTGTCGTAGGAAACGACTAAGGAAAAAACTACACAGGCCAATATTACTGCGAAAAGAAGAAAATTCTGAAGTAAACCTTATACCAACTCAACTAGCCAGTACAGTACGCCAAAATCTCTTATCCAAAGAGAGGTTTACGTCCAGCAGTACGCTATTAAAAGTTGTGGCTGATGATTCGCTTTACGGCTACCATATTCAAACGTCACGGCATCATCGTGAAATAAGATTTACATAAATATAAAGCATCAAGACTATATTTTTTATTGTATAAAAATATATAAATTTTGTTTATTCTAATTCACCTTAACCTGTATCCACTTACTATTCGCAACGGTGGATTTCGTTACTTTCGTACTAGCGTTCCATTCAAGAAGTTTTTTGAAATAACGTGCATTGTAATATCGTCATTGGAAGTTTTATTTCTATCTATCTATCTTAAGAGCCTGCCAAAGTGACTCTACTCTGCCTGATGGAAAGCATGAATAGAATCCAAGAGTTGTGGTCACCATCTCATTGCAAATGCTGACAACGCAGTATGGTGACCCACACTATGGCGGCCTTGTGAGATGTCTCTTCACAACCCGCTTGGGGACGTAAAGAGCATGACAGTCATTGTGGCAGTGTAAGGCTTATACAGTTACCACGATAACTGTCACCCCTGCATTAATGGGCATAAAACGTTACCATTTTTGATTAATTTGTTACCATTTTTGGTATAAACTGATAACCTAGATCAGTTGCAAGAGTTTTATTAAACTAGTTAAGTTATACCTCAGACTTTGTGAATAAGTGATATTGTTAAGTTATTAGTAAATTATTTCATGGAATTGTAAGTCTGATATGATTGTGGTGATTTCTTTATAACTTCATGTCCTGGTAGACCAATTCTTAATGATATCTTCATAAATATTAAATATTGAAATGACAGTAAAAGCCAAAACGTAAATGCTTAACACTTTATATATCATATTAGTATTATAAATAACAAGTAGAATACTATATCATAGACAATATTTTTTTCTGTGTTGAAATCAGACGTCCGACTTAAGAGTCGGATTCACTAATTACTACATCAACATTCCTTTACCGTAATCTTATTAAGGCGTTGCGCTACTTGATTTCAAGAGTTCAAACAAGGGTTTGTAAGTAATCAATATTGGTTTTCGTTTAGAAATTGTAAAATAACTTACGCTCGCACAACCATTCTGTGGAACAAATAACCCTTTTCGGTGGTTGCAGACCAATACAACATACAAACCTTTAAGGGAAGAGCCAACAACGTACCTAGTTCTCCTGAGTTGCAGGTGTTTAGAAAGTTGCAAGTAGAAAGATAAACACTTCCATTAGGTGATGCGTCTCCTCGTTTACCCATTCTATCATAAGGAAAAAGTACAACCACATTAACAACCTCTCATAGTCCACAGCTGGACAAAGGGCTATCCTTAGAAAGTACTGCCAAGGCCAATAAATTAAAACTAAATGCTACAGAAACGATACTATTGGTATTAAATTATCAGACTCATTGTATTTCAGGTAATACATAGGTTACTATTTAGCATGATAACCAACATGCATGCGGGCAGAGCTGCGGACCAAAGCTAGTGTGTATATGTATAATACGTTTGTCTTATACATTTAAACATTTGAATTGTTTCAAAATTCTGTTATTTTAGTTTGAATTTCTTACCTAATAGAGTTTACTGGACAGTACTGAAGTATATAGAGCTTTTGTATGTGGAATATCTGTGGATAAATCATGTCAACCATAATTTATAAACCTTACCTTCTTTTATTTGTCTTCTTTTTTTTCTTTTTTTTATTATTCATAGCAATTGACATAAATCCGCGCGATAGGAGAGATTCTCATAAAATATTATTACATGACATTCCCCGTTCAATTAAATACAACAAAAATTGTTTAGCTATGTGCATTTATAACCATTTACCCAGTCACATAAAATCATTTCATTTAAGGTTCTTTAAATTTAGGTTACAAAAGTTTTATAGTACTAAGATGTTTCTTCAGTAGACTATTTTGTTTTTGCATACTCGTAGATACACATAATAAATTGTTACACCATAGTATAGCACCATGTTTAAACCAAATAAATATATTTTTATTATATTATTTCATTTTAATATGCACCAATTAATTAATTAAGATAATTACTTAATATATACTTACTTAATTCACTAAGATCAACTTTGTTTATCATTCAATCATTTTGGAAATACGTTTAGTCCAGATAAACACAATAATATAAGACCACCAATAAAATAATATAAAGTGTATTTATTTATTAATTTATTTTCTCTGTCGTATACAAACGCGTAACAACGATCCCTATCATATTTTTATGCGCTTGAAGCTCAACTAAACCATGATTGGTGTTCGAAAGACGACGTTAGAATACGTTTAGATATAATGTTATGCTCGGTGTTAGAATGTGGCCATAAAAACAGCGATTAAGTACAAAAATTACAATATAAATAGCTGAGGGTATATTCATGTAAATGTTATTGTGTTTTTGTGTTGATTATTCTTGAATAAGACATACATACGTAGACATACACTCCCGAACTAAATGGTTCGGCTCTTCCTTCCTGTGCATATCAGTTAAAGCCTGGAATTCATTACGAGTGCACGTGTTTCCCTCCCACTACGATACCGCTTCCTTTAAGCGAGGCGTGAAAAAGCATCACACTAGGCCGCCATAGTGTGCGTCGCCATACTGCACTGTCTTCATTCACAGTGAGTGCAGCGACCACCGTTCTTGGATTCTATTCATGCTTTCCAACAAGCAGAATAGAGTCACTTTGGTAGGCTTCTAAAAAAAAAAAGAGGTCAGTGAAAAGTGTTTGTTTTTTTGTCATTATTATAGCAGAAGTTATGGCAGAAGAAAAGCAAGGCAACGGAAAATAGACTCTAGTTCTAACTTATGTTAGAATTATGTTTGGCTTATAAATAGTTCTACAAACAAATTTGGAAAGTCAATTCACTTTCTAATACTATAGTTGTCGCAGAGAAACTTATATGACACAAATCTTACTCGAGATTTTGAAAGTGATCGGACCATAGAAACTGAAAGAGGGTTTTGTAACTCTTTACTGATGCTGTCCTCTACGACATATGAATGTTTTTTTGAAATAACTTATTTTGATATTTAAATATGCAGATACAAGTAACATTATTCAGAGTTTTAATAATAATTAGTAAAATTTATCTTACTACACACAATAATTTAGTAATTAACCAGACCAACTTAGTTGGTAAATATTATTAAGAAATTAAATGCATGGAGGCCACAATAGTTTTAAATATCACAACACCTCGTCGCTTCCTGATACGATGAGTGTTGCAGATTTGATCCCCACATGGGACAACACGTATGATCCCGAGCAACAAAATAATTAACTGAGCTACCCCATACAACAAATTGTTGTTCTGAATCTAGGTGATCTTTGTGTCCATTTTGTGATTGTTTCTAAAGTTTTGCGCGATATAGGATATATTTCTAGTGCGTGAAATATCTAAACTTAATAAAACTTAATAATGAGCTGTCAATTAATATTTGTAAGTTAATTTTAATTTAAAACTTATTTCGAAATGTCATTACAATATAACTTTCCTTACGCTAATGATTTATTCATCGGATATACTTTGAATCTTGCGTCGCGTTTCTCGTGACCCAAAAACTAAAGATTGCCGACTACGCCTGAGGAAATACCACATATTTGATGTACGTAAAACAGTCTCACTTTATGTTCTACTCGAAACTGCTTTATTACGTTCCTAGCACAAGCTCTACATAACTGTGTAACGTAGTTATTTTAAGCTTTTATCACTTTTTGCTTATTATACTCCCTACATTGTCTTATATTTTTATTCACGTTTCTATTCAGACATTTTTTTAGGTTTATTTTTATTATTATTAAGGACCTACCAAAGTTATTCTACTCTACCTGATGGAAAGCATGAATAGAATCCAAAAGTTATGGTTACCATACTCATTGTGAATGCAGACAATGCAGTATGGTAAGCCACACTATGGCGGCCTAGTAAAATGCTTTTTTGCGCCTTATTTGGGGATGTAAAAGGCATGACAGTCGTTGTGGCATTGTATTACACACGCTTACCACGACAACTGTGAACCCTGCATAAATGGGCCTCCGGTTTCGCATTCACCAACGAATCACGACCGGCCCGTTCATGCTGATATCAGCGTGGTTCTACTACCTATTGAAGGTAAACGAGTACACGCCGTGATGGCGACGGACTTAAAATATGAACTGTTGCCACCCAAATTCGTTCCATGGCTGTCGTAAGAGGCGACTACGGGAGCAAACAAAAAACAAGGAAGCAAGGAAAACTCGAAATAAATCCTATACCAACCTGGATGGGCAGCGTGGTATAGTTGACCAAAACCTCCTTGATAGGGAGAGGTCTATGTCCAGCAGTGGGTTGTTAAAGGCTGTTGGTATAAACACCAAGTCACTTAATGGTGCATTGCCATGGACGCCTGCAACTCAAGAGTTACAAGTACGATTGCACCCTTAGTTCCTCCTTTCACCCCTTTTAGAATAATAAGGGTTTTGGTTATTATAAAGAAGTGTTTAACGTCAGTTTTCTGTGGGGCTGTGATATTACTTTGCTCGAGCCTACACATATTATGAACTTTAGGGTGAAATTGCGAAAAATCTTTTCTTAATAAGTGCTTACAACACAAAGATATCAGCTGCCAATATTTCAAGGACGTAACCCTAACGATTTACGTTCTACGTTGGTAAATCAGTTGGTGAAGGCTAGTAATTTTAGATGTATTGATTATGTTGCGTAATCTAAGCGGTTGATTTATTAAATTGTAATTTCACTAGAAACAAAATAAATATATATATTTCTTTTTTTACAGCTCTATATCTTTACTAACATGTGTTATATTGTATAATTTACCTTACATCAACAACCACTGAGACTTAATCATCAACAACCTCGACAGCCAAACTGATTAACGATATTGCTCACTAAAAAGAAATAGTAATTCAATACGTATTAGGCGTCAATTCATGTCAATCCCAAGACTAACGCGAAATAATTGAGCTTCGAATAAAAATATGATATTTATTTTCAGTAGCGTTCGATTCTCTTGTGTGTCTCTCGATTCTCGATCTTAATCTGATTTATTATTTGCCATCCGTTCTCTTTTCTTTATAGAAATACTTCAGTTAAAGAAGCTTCTCTCTCTGGACTAACTGGGACAAGAAATTGAAGTTTCACCTTTAATTCCTGTTATATTTTAGCTTGGATTCATACCGATCGCTACCGTGCTGTTTCTTATCATCATCATTATCATCTTATTCAAAAGACATCCACAGCTGGACATAGACTTTCTCCAAGGTCCATAACAGCCGGTCATGTGCTGCCCGCATTCAACGTTCGTCGTCGGAAACCGTTAGATGTCCCATTAAGATTACAATATTTCTTCGTGTAGTGACAGATTAAGAATACTACCGCTCTTATCACGTCTCGTGGATGTCGTAAGAGCGACTAAGGGTACAAATTAAAACTTGAAAAAACCCTAAACCAAGTGTGGTATAGTAACCACACTGGTAAACTGGTCAAAATTTTACATTTGCCGTCGATCTTGCGCCTTCTGCACTATAATACCTTTTGCGTAGTGGCTGGTCTCCGTTGTGTTTGATCGCCGTGGCTGAATTTGGGTAGGAAAACATAATCAACAATATCCGGTGAACCTTTCTTAGAATGCTAAGAATATAAGTTAATTATATTGTGTTCAAATGTGTACTAATTCTATTGTATTTTGCTTGTAATACTTCTATTTCCAAAGTGTACATTTAGTCGTAAATCAAATTGAACTCACAACACTTAGTGTAGTGGAAAGAAGCGAGGTGATCGCTAAAACCGTGGAGCTACGAGCTGTACCTTATCAGTCAGTAGTCTGTACTGTCTTTCAGTGTTATTTATTTAGAACCCACTACCCTCATTCCATAAAGGCCGGGGCCAACATCTATTAATAACAATTCACATTTAAAAAATGCCAAAACAAGCCTCATAGCGTGGTAAGACGACATTATGGCCCAAGACTTAATGAGTCCATTTCTCCGTGACAAGGTGAGCCACTATTTGTAAAGAAAATATTTTGTTGTTACAATGTTAATGGTGGAAGTTGACGTTGACACGTCATGAGTACAGTAATTTGTGGTTGTGTAATAGGGTAACAAGGGGTAATGGTGGCTGAATGGGGCCTTGTTAACGGTAGCTTAAGTGAGTGTCAAAAGATTAATGAGTTTTTTCTTGAGGACAATATTAAACGGCTTTGATAATTTGTGATCATGAAACGGTAATATAAATTATATTGTTGTAATATACGTTAGTTAGAATTAGATATTTCTATCGAGTTAAGTATAAAGTGAATAGGAACATCTTTAATATACACAGTTAGTGATAGTTAGTTAGTTAGTGATAGTGACTGCTAAGTTAGAGATCGTGGGTTTCATCCAGAACGAATAGATGAAAAGTTAGCTAGGAAGATGATGGATATAACATTTTATCTGTGTTTGTGTGTAATTCATCTATGTATTTGTGTGTTTTACAAAATATATAAGTACATATAATAATGTTCAGTTGGTTCGATTCTGACACACCGGCCACGTGTGTAAATGTACATTTCTACACTATCTAACACTTTGCTGTTATAAATCTCTAAATAAAATTTCTTTCTTTCTTTTCTTTTTGAAAAAGACAACGCCCGCATTAGGAATAAATCCTGTGTCTTGGTGTCGGGGGACTTTACAAGCATACAAGAAACGGATACAAAAAACACCCAGACTCAGAACAAAAATTTGTGGATCACACAAAGTATTGTCCCATGTAGGATTTGAACCCACAACACTCAGTGAAGTGCAGTGCGGCATGGCGACCGCTCAAACAACTAGACCATTTGTGCAGTCAAATTATAAAGACGTGGAATATTTCATTGTAAACCAGAAATAAATATGAAACCAAGTAGTGATAAATAGATTATTTCCGTACCAGCTCCAGTAGCATAGAAATATTTTTATCCTAAAGTTTTCTTGAACACGAAACTGGCAACTTAACTTTCGAAGACAACGAAACTATGAAAAAATCCCTGAAACTCGGCGTTTTCAGCTTGGGAATTTCCTTACCGACACCAGATGTTAGCGCTACGAAATATTACAGCTTACTTCGCGGTCGTGGCCATAAAAATAGCTGTTTAATAATTTGATGGTTCTGTATTGAAATAGCGTTTATTTACATATTTATTGTATAGTACTTCGCTTAATATATTTTGTTCTAGTCCTAAACTAAGCAGAACTTATACTATAGGTGCTACACAACTGATATAAATACATATTTATTTATTGTTTGTAAATACTTAGATATATATATATATATAGAAATACCAAAACTCCGAAATAAATGTTTGCTTATGTCTATATTAAATAACTAGTGACTCGCCCCGGCTTCGCACGGATGGTCGTCATTTTTTTAATACTTTGAAATAAAAGTAACGTGTATGTGATATCTGAATATATGTATTTGAAGGTATGGGTAACGTGATCTGATTTTGATCAGGATTTCTATGAAATTTTAAAAGGTAGACGGGTGGCGGGTATGATAGATGGGAAAACCGCAGAGGCTTTATTACAATGCTGCTCAAGGAATAGGTGGCAAGCTATCACTCGCAGAATGACTTTAAATATAAGTTACAACCCCCAGAATTACTAAAGAGAGAAAAAATGCTCACACTTAACAGGAGGAAAAAAAGTTTGTTGACAAACAAAACTTTCAGTAAAGAAACATGTGAGCATTGAACCTCGGACTCAGTAATCAGTATTACTAAACACTAGGCTAACAGATTTCTTATTATTATGTAATGATATTTGCTCATTACTTTTCCAACTTTTTTTTTATATTAAGAGCCTGCCAAAGTGACTACTCTGCCTGATGGAAAGCATGAATAGAATCCCAGAGTTGTGGTCACCATACTCATTGCAAATGCAGACAACGCAGTATGGTGACTCACACTATGGCGGCCTTGTGAGATGCTTTTTCACACCCCGCTTGGGGACGTAAAAAGCATGACAGTCATCGTGACAGTGTAAGGCTTACACAGTTACCACGATAACTGTCACCCCTGCATCAATGGGCCTCCGGTCTCACACTCACCAACGAAACACGACAACACGGATGCTGGCGCTTTAGGTTGGTCTTCTGTGGGAGGGTAGTACTGCCCCGGTCGAGCCGGTCCGCTCGTGCTGAAATCAGCGTGGCTCTACTACCTAGTAGATACCACTATAACTACTATTACAATAACATTTCTTATTAATATAAACTATTTACAGTCTTATTAACATCCAATTCATTCGTTTTGTGTAAAATTTCGTATTGTCATTGATATCTTGTCAGTGTAATGCATGAATATCTTGCACACACACTTCACACACACCTTCTATCTGCAATTTTAAGTATTTTTCCTTTAATATTGCCGGTTGCAAAGGTCTAGTGGTTAGCAATCCTGACTACTAAGCCACAGGTTGTGGGTTCGATTCTCTACTCAAATCTTTGTGTGATGAGCACGATTATGTATCTTGTATCTGGATGTAATTTACATATAATATGTATGTTATTATTGTTATTTTCTGGGTAGTAGAGCCACGCTGATTTCAGCACGAGCGGGCCGGCTCGACCAGGGCAGTACTACCCTCCCACAGAAGACCAACCTATAGCGCCAGCATCCATGTTGTCGTGTTTCTTTGGTAAGTGTGAGACCAGAGGCCAATCGATGCAGGGGTAACAGTTGTCGTGGTAACTCTGTAAGCCTTACACTGCCACAATGACTGTCATACCTTTTACGTCCCCAAACGGGGTGTGAAAAAGCATCTCACTCGGCCGCCATAGGGTGGGTCACCATACTGCGTTGTCAGTATTTGCAATGACTATGGTGACCACAACTCTTAGATCGTATTCATGCTTTCCATCAGGCAGACTAGAGTCACTTCGGCAGGCTGTTCAGATAGAGAAAAAAATGTGTTTAGAAATATATAAGCATCTTTATAAGCAGTCTGGTTACCATAGGTTTTGCTTATCTTAGAATCAGATTGCCGTGTGTGAGATGTCTAAGGCTACGAGTACTATATATTTTGTTTTTTAACAAGACTGTTAAATTAAACATTACAATGATGCCTCTAAAAAAAACTTTCATTACGCTCAATTGTTTGTCTGTTACCTACTGCTCTATTATATTTAGTGGCCCTCACCGAAAAATACGTTATTTCCAACGATAGCTAGTTTGTTTACCCGTGTTTGCGTCTGTTTTTATGTTTTTATTTCACCGTTTCACGTTGAGAAACACTTTATAAATGGTTACTTGGCATTAATGTTTCACAAAAGTATTTTTTTAAAAGGAAAGTATTTTATAGGCTTCTTTCTTTTGAAATAGTTTGTTGTTTGGTGTTTTTATTATCGTGCCTCGGTCGAGTAATTTATTTTATGCGAATGTGGTATGAAGTTTTATGTGGAAGATAAAAGCTGTTGAATTATCAAGGTATTACGGTCTTTGTAAGTGTTTCAGCAATTTGAGTTTGGTTATCTAATCCGAATCTTGTAATAATAAATACAGAATTTTATTTTTTAGACAAATACAAAAAGTTATATCACATGTTATGAAACAAGTTTACTGACCACGCAAGCATATTCCAAATCTGTCAGATTATTTTCACTTACAGTGTTAATGCGAATATGAGTTTGTTTGTTACGCTTTCACGCCTAAACTGCTAAGCTAATTTAAAAAGTTCTTTCACCCTTGGAAAGCTACATTTCCAGCGAGTATTATAGATTATATTTATGATAAAACTAACATATACATGTGTGGAACGAGCAAAAGCTACATATAAAATGCTTCGTTACTAAACAAAATCACGAAGGCAAAATAATCAAAGTCTATTATGGAAGCACGCAATTCATTTCAAAATAACATTTCTGTGCCATCATGTCGTTTCACCTTCCGTCTGTCACGCCATGTATCACATACGTAACATGTTTCACGTCACGCTACCACCACTATTTGTCATGCCCACCTTTTGACCCGCTTGCATATCTTTTAACTTGACGAGTTGGGGCTCCAGTGATGGTGATACGCTGTTTTGTGTTTTCATTTAAAATATAATTTTAATTTTAATTTATGTACCTAGGCCTCTGTCTTTAATAATTTTGATTGAGAATTCATTTGGATTCATAGATTACACAGACAATCGAAGCCTGTGAGTAGCGAAAACAAGCGAGCTATTTTGTTAATATTTTAAACACCAGTCCAGTATTTTTATTAATCGTGATTAATACCGTTTAAAATATATTATTTTATGTTAGTTTAACTAAAAATAAAGATAATTTGACAAATATTTATTTAATAAATCGAAATTAAGCAATTAATGTCAATTTTAATGAAAATGACTCTTGAAATGGTGGATACATTTTTTTAAGTTACGAATTGAAGCTAAATATTTTCTATGTTTATTATTGGATATAACCTGCTTTTTTAATAATGCATTCCTTTATTCTGGAGTGCATGCTTTCAATTAAATGACCGACGTTACCTGCTGGAATCTTCTGCCAACACTTTTTCAAAACATTTATGAGATCCTGTTGCGTGTTTAAGGTGACGTGGCTTCCTCTGGCACTTCTTTTCAATTGGTCCCATGTGGACACCTAACTAGCAACTGTAATTCTTGGATTTCGGCTTTAGTTAATGTAAAAATGGTTAGTGGCGCCTTATATGGTAAAACATTGTCCTGTACCATGACGAACTGTACCATATTATTCGCGAAGCTTTGGGCCGATACAATACGCTAGTTGAGAATTATGAGCTTAGTTTTTAGTCCTAGGGCCATGTCATTCTAGAGCGTTACATTGGATCTACCAAAACAGTGATTAGGTGTATCATACTCTAATGCATCAATTGTTATCTGAAAACTTTAATCTATCACTTGTAAAGAGCACTGCTGCGCATCTTGAAGGTTCCATTTCTGGTGTCGCCTAGCAGACTTGCATGAAGTGTCACAAATAACAGAATACGAACCAAATGTCTTTCTGAGTTTTGCTGGTTTTCATGAAGACGATTTCTGATAGTTTGGTCACTTACACTAGCACCTACAGTTTATTCATCGCTAATACGTCAAAAGAAGTTTAACTTCAAAAAAAAATGAGCGGACGAATTGCGTAATAGTAACTGTCTATCAACGAGGAAGTCCTGCTAATGGTTAACAAAGAGATAATTGATAAGACACTAAAACTTCTTTACAACAATACTGGAAGGAAAAACAGTAGGCAAAAGAAAACAAGGAAGGCCTCGATCAACATAGCAAATAAAGGAGAAAGTAGGAGTCGTGGGATGTCAAGAGATCAAACAGATCGCAGAATAAATAGATTGAGAGAAAGGGACAAGTATTTACAGTCTTTAACCGACACTTGCAACTTGTTGGCAGTGAGTTGTAAGAAGTGCATTGTCGCCCTTTTCGTACGTCACCCATTCCCCTCTCCAGGTTGAGAGAAAATTTCTTCTTTCTTCTTCGATCTTTCTATGATCTTCAAGTTCTTGATGAGCGTTAAATATTGCTGTAAGAATTGTACGGTTTTCGCTAACAATATAACCCCACCCTTTCAACGTATGCTTCACTAGCAAAATCTCGGATATACTAGGCTAAGTGGGATACACGCTATTTCTACTTAATTTAGAAAGTTTTTCATGACACTTTGCTGTAGCAAACATGAGAGATTTCACTTCTGGGACGACACTAGTTTGAAAAGGTCTTACCAAATAGGTGAAGAGTACATCACTCATTACGATTTGTTTTCCTTCAAAGTAGTAGACTGCTGTGCTTGAGGTCTCGGATTCGATTCATAGGTCGGACTAAATGTTGCATGATCTGTAAATATTTGTTTCTGAGTTTGGGAGTTTTCTTTCTTTCAGTTGTCTCGTACCCATAGTACAAACTCTGCTTAGTTTGGGAGTAGATTGGGTTGTGTGTCAAATAACTGAAATATTTACTAACAAGTAAGCTCTAAATCTTTAAGAAAAGAGCGTACATCAACAGCTAAGGCCGTCAGCGGGCTTGACCTGCAGCGGTTGTTTCTATCTTATATCGTTTTTAAATAACTGTTGTTTTTTAGTGTTGACATATAAGTTAATTATATAATTATATTTGCATGACAAAATCAAAGGTTTTTATACTTAATTTTGTTTTATTCATTTTATTTTGTACATTTTTATTTCAATCTCATGTTAACAACCAAAATATTCCTTAATCTAATATATTTATTAGTCTGAAAGGGAGAGAAAGATCCAACATGGCGACTAGCTATAAATCATTTAAGCTGTGATACTTTTGGATTAAACGTTGACCCAGATATGAAATATATTTAACTTAATAGCCTTACATAATAAATTTGTTTTATATCCTACTGTGATAAGTTTATAAATATGGATGTACAATTGAGTTTACGAATTGGGTGGTCTTGTGTCTATATTAATCAATAGACAACACTTATTACCACTCTGCCGTTTCCTCTTCACAAGTCACTGTACCCTTCTTCTGTTTACATAGATAGTAAATACAAGAATACATAAATATGTACATAAACACATATCTGCCGCTGAAAATATGTATGTATAACGCTTCTGTGTACCCATATAGTAGCGTATTAAACGCACATATTTTGCAAACATTACAGTCACTTTCATAACATATGCCCCGTGAAATCAACCAGGTATATACATTTCCAAATACATGTATATTATACGTGTAACGTACAAAATTTGTTCTGATCGAAAATGGAAATCACTATTTCTAGATAGGAACCACTTACCACTAGATGAACAGATCCTTCAACATGGCTCAATGTTCAGTTCAGGTTACATTGGTTTGCCTTTGTCACTGGATAAAGTTGTCAGACAGGTCAAAGACATCCAGTTTGGTTCCATTTAGTGTATGTTACGGAAGCGAAGAGTTGAAAAGTTATTATCGAGTATAATAACTTTTCAACTCTACTTTGTAGTCTAGGTTTATTAATGTTAAAAACTTTACGTAAAAATGATATTTTTTTAAAGAGTTGGATCCAACTTTCACATTGTTAAAAGTTTTATTACTTTGGAACAAAATGCGATAAAAATTTAAAGACCATGCTTTTTGATCATTTTATATTGCAGAGCGTTTAAAAAAACCCGTTATAACTGAGTAAAATGTTTCGTAGCTATTGTGTTGCCTATCTATCAAGACCTTTGTAATGGGACCTTTCAATATAGTCGTTTATTATCAAACTGAAGACTTTTATTTATATGTTTGCTATGTGGCAGTTTGATAGTCCAATCAATAAATTAACGGTTGAATATAGAGTAAGAAAGCCAATTCTAGGTTTCCACTCTTATAAATTTCTCTTCTTTGTCTAACCCTCTTCTCAGTTTAGCTGAGGTTCAGTCTCCTTGCACATCTGCGCCAGAAAGCTCTGTTTTGGTTTGTCCGGGTATTGTTATATATGTTATAAGCTTTAGTAATTATTACATTTAATGATAGGAACAAGAGCAAACGAGAAAGTGAGTTTTCTGATTGGAAGTGCATTTCACCGCAAATGCACTTCTGCAACTCAAAAGATATAAGTCTCAAGATCTCGGTGTGCAACTGCCGATCAACAGCATGATTCCCAGGTCAAGCCAAATAGTATTATTGAGTTTTGATAATAGCTCGGACATTTGTGCCTTGATGAGCGCGTAAAGCCGTCGGGCCTGCATCTACAAAGAGTGCACCTGCGTTTGTGCACACAGTTATGCACTATAATATTTCCTGTGTGGTTGATTGGTTACATTTTATAATCCTTTGAATCAACCTTTGAAATCAGGCAGGGGGAGATTACAGCTCCGGGAAACAAGTGAGTTCATTTCAGTAAAGAAGTACTTGTACCCACAATCAGAGCGCTCATAAATAATTGTGCCTACAATAAAATTCAACTATACACCGTGATCTACAATGATAAGAAATATAATAGTAAGAAAATTACCTAATCTATCAATAAGAAGTATTATCTACGGAAACTTATTATGAACGATTTGATCATCATAATCATTATCAACAGCCTGTCCACTATTGGACATAGATCTCTCCTTAGCAAGGAAGTTTTAGTCCACTGTACCATACTGGCCAGACAGCTTGGTATAGGGTTGTTTCAAACAGCAGTTCCCAGATCCCTCCTACCACAGGCGCAGAGTGGCACTTTAGTCGGTCCGATTTCGACACACCACCCCACCGCAAACTCCAATGGGTGACGGCCCGAAGGGGTTTCCACACGTAAAAGAGGGTTTGTTTCAAGTTTTCCTTCTCCTTGCAGTAATATTGTCTTGCCTATTTTATTCCTTTAGTCGCGTTTTACAACACCCACGGGAAGAATAGTGGTGGTGGACGATTTAAAAGATTTTGAGTTAAAAGAGTGGTGGTGAGTTTCTTTCCTGGGTTCTTTTCTCACCACTCTACCATGAACAATCTGCGAACCCAGCTAGCTGTAATTTTAATCGACAGATTGTTCATTTTTATTTTTTTCTTTATGACGTTCATAAGTGTCTTTTTGTGACCTAAATGAATAAACGAATTTGACTTTGACTTTTACTTTGACTTTGGTGACGCTGTGTATTCTTTACCGCCACCACAAGGAACATGAATAAATTAAATCACTCCAAAAGTCATGTCTGAAACTAGAACCAGTTACATAGCCAAAAACTTCAACTTGTTCAAAGTGGCGGTCCATCTTGGGTTGGCTGATGTATATCGACGAACTGCACGGTACAGTAGCAATGGCGTTGTGTCAAGTAGTCAAGCTTAAGTCGGAAGAGACGAGCGTTAAAATTAAAAGATGATTAAAATTAACTGCACAGATGGCGCTGTGGTTTATGCAGTCGCTACTTTCTACTACACTAAGTAACAATACTCAGTGCAGTAGAAAGTAGCGTTCAAATGTACAAGGGTTTGATCTCTGCAAATGACACTTTGTGTGAAAACTGAGTTTGGGTGTTCTTTGTGTCCGTTTTATGTATGTTTGCTAAGTCTCTCGCATTACTGAATTTATATCCAAGTGTGGTAGTAGACTTAGAAAAAGAAATTAAGTGACATAAAAGGCCACATGACGTACGATAAACACCACGTGAGCAGAAAAAAAAACTCTTTTCCATCAGTTACTTACGATAATTGCGCTCCCACTCGAGATCAGGCAAATAACTAATCATAATGCTTTTAAAGCCAAGATCAGAGAATTATATAAGAAAACAGCTAGCAGATATTCCCCCATAGTCTAATCATTTTATATACTATATTTTGTACTGTACTCGTATGTCTATTGTTTAAATATCTATTTGTATTTTCACTTATCTATATATCTTTTTCTTAAATAATTTATGGTAAACTATTGCTTCTCTTAATGACACACGTGCACCTGCGATGTTAGTTACAGAACCACCTAAAGGTTGACTGGTAGAGAATGCCATATGGCATTAAGTCCGCCTCATGCAAATGTAATGCAGGACGAATTAAAAATAAAAAATGAAATAACCAATTTCACATCGTATAACTTGCACAGCAACCTAGAAAACATTAGTAAGTCTAGTTTACGACAACTAACAGGAAACTGAGCACTGTTCTCTCATGCTAAACTGCTGTGGTTAATGCATCCTCCATTTATGCAAAACAGCGTCACAGTATTCATGTTTGTATGAGTTTGTTCCATGCATCTGTACGAGAATGTGTGTACGTCTTATGGAGTATTAGCGAACAAGTTTAAACTTATCTCTTAACGATGGTAAAATTGAAATGAATGCATGTTTTACTTGGTTACATGTATCACAAGATTTCTTGCTCTCTGCTAGGTTTTGTGCGTGTGCAGTAATGTAGAAAATAAGAATTTTTTTATAGTTGTAATGGAATAAGCGTTTGTGTTCCATCTCATGCTTTACTTTCTTACGTGATATTTAAACCCTTTACTCTCCAAGAAAAGAGCTTACTTTTATTCAAAGCCTAATGTATGCATAGATGGCGGTCACTTAGCACCAGATGATTTTTGTGTTTTTTTCTCATACCATAGAAAAGACTATGATTTTAAGGTTACGAGTATGGGCTTTGTATTTAAGCGTTTGTTTGATGTGCAATTGTTCTAATTTAAACATTTAGATGAGATTAAAGAGCAAAGGGGTGGTCTATCCAGCAGTGGACGTCTTCCGGCTGAGATAATTATGATGATGGTGAAGAAATAGAGGAATATATTCTCATTTATCGTACTCATTGTATCTCTTTGAAGTAATTTCCAAAGAATAAATATTCGTTCCCATTCGTTCATTATAAAAATGTATTTTTAAGGAAATGTCTTCCTTGCGTTTTCCTTTGGTGACTTAAGCACAAATTGTTTATTTAATTAATCCTCTTTATTCCCGTAAACTTTTTCTTTGCAAAATTTGCGCCTTCATTATATTGAGGCCCAAGGCAAAGAAAAAAATTGAGAAGAAAATGAAACAAATTAAGTTAAGTTTACTTTTAAGTTTGTATTAGCCAAATATTCTTTGTACTTAGACACACACATCAACAGATAATTAAATTGCTCAGAAAGTTTTTTTACTCGTATATTTAGAACAATTCATGTTCCATGTTCTGACTGTATTATTTGTAAGTTGTGTGATGAATAATATACAATGAGCATCACCACTTGTTTTGCATCTGTGTTATAAATAAATAAATGAAAATTAGGACATTTAACACACAACGCCGTCTAGTTTCAAACTAAGCAGAGCTTGTACTATGATAACTAGACAAACTGATAGAATACTGATATACTTTTATTTTTGTAAATGCATGTTATACATAGAAAACAGCGAAACTCCGAAATCAACCCGAGAATCGAACCCGAGATCTCAAGTACAGTAGTCGCTTTCGCTACCGCTACGCCATCGAAGCAGTCTAAATTAAACTTATATCATAGGCTTGCTCGCTGTTAGGTAATCGTTCTAAAATTGAAGTTGACAAAATATATGTGATTAATATACTTCTGCTTAGACTTTTATGTTTGCAAGCCTAATATAATTTAGAAAAGGCTCTCCACCTGATTTTCTGATTAGATTAATGTAATTACACCTTACTTCACAGTCAATCTTCCTTTGAATTTTAACAAAAAACTTCACAAAGCTGTCCAACAAAGGTGCACCTTCCTCAATGGTAGCAAATCTGAATAGTGAAACTGGGAACTTTCTTATCTTCTTCCAAAATGATTTAAGATAAAATCTTTTAATTTGATTTTGTGCTAAGAACATAGTTGACCGTATTGGCTAGATTTCTTTCTTTATATTGACTGTCGTAAAATTTTATTACTACTAAAACTAATGTTGGTTCGAAATGGATGTTTGCTGATCTAGATGCCATTTTAATGACAATACTTATAAGGCATTAGTTAATACCAGCGGTGTCCTTAACAAATCTAGGTATTATGGGTAGATTATTGTGTGAATGGCTTACGTTGATGTATTACTACTAAAAAGAAAGAATAAATGTCACAGACGTAGATAACAAAACAAAAGTAATAAAATAAACAAAAACCAAAACATGTGTGAAATAAAACAGTTTTCTCGTTCAGGATAATGGTGTTTCATATTAATACTGGAAATGACATTAGTCTAAAGCGACTTTTTTTTTATAGCAACTTACCAAAGTGACTATATTCTGCCTGATCGAAAGCATGAATAGAATCCAAAAGCGGTGGTCGCCGTACTCACTGCGATTGAAGACATTGCAGTATGGCGACCCACGCTATGGTGGCCTAGTGAGATGCTTTTTCACGTCCAGCTTAAAGGACCCAGGATCGTAGTGAGAGGGAAACACGTGCGCTGATAATGAATTCCTGGCTTTAACTGTTTTGCATAGGAAGGAAGAGTCGAACCGTTTAGTTCGGGAGCGTATGTCTACCATTCCGAAACGGTGACTGCCAAGGCCAGCACGAGTTGTCCTGTAGATGAATGTGTATTGTTCATATACATTCATAGGCTTATGTTACACATGGAATTATATTTATTACTGGAAACTATTGTTTTAAAAGTATTATGTTATATTACATACGTATATTAAAAATTTATAAAATGGCATTGTAACTTTTAAACAATTTGAATTTATAAGTTTTATATTGTGATTATAATATGGCTTACAATAGAGCTTCAAGAAACAGAGTTACATAAATTTCATTCTTTGTCTATAACAATAAAAGCTCTATAATTTTTTTTTCTATATTAAGTGCCTGCCAAAGTGACACTGCTCTGCCGGATAGAAAGTGTGAATAGAATCCAAGAGTTGTGGTCACCATACTCATTGCAAATGCAGAAAATGCAGTATGGCGACTCACACTACGGTGGCCTAGTGAGATGCTTTTTCTCGCCACGCTTGGGGACGTAAAAGGCATGACAGTCATCGTGACAGTGTAAGGCTTACACAGTTACCACGATAACTGTCACCATATAAGCTTATAAATTAAGTATATGTTTGTGGATCTAGTGGTCGGTCTAAGTGCTGGTCAAGAGGTCTCGGGTTCGATTGACGGGTCGGGCTAGAAAAGTGTTATTGATTTTTTCTGATTATAGAAATGCTTAGTAACAGCCTGGAGTTAAAGTTTTTACCCCCGTAGCTTGGAGAGATGGTAAAAAAATTGATCTTGCGTTTAACCTCTCGCAAGTCGTGTCGTATAGCTGTCCTATCGGATTGTGGGAATGAGGAAATAGAGAGTGTACCTGTGTTTGCAGACACATTTGTGCACTATTATAACTGTTACGTAGTTGGTTGGTCTCCGTTGAGATTGGCCGCCAATCATTGAATGCGGTGAGTTCAATGAAAATTATAATAGAGCAACTTAAAAAAATTAGCCGAAACATCGATTCATTTTATATTATAAAACGTGAATCTCCAGTAGTTTTATAGAGATGGGTAGGACACAAATTAGATTAATTTTGTTTTATTCAGTACTCGACAGTAATGGAAACGCCAAAAGCTCATCTTTCACAACACAACGCGTATCTTATTTGGTTAAGAGGATACAAATTTGCATTATCTCACTGTTCTAGCATCTGAACACATATTCGTGTCTGTATTCCATTTTCAGAATGTGCGACGTATCAAGTACCGTGGATATGACAATAGACAGACATGTGAATAGAATGTTTGAAGATTTTATTTAGATGTCTCCGTATTTCCAAATATTTTGTGTACAATATTATTTATGTTAAAAAAACTAGAACTGATTATAAAAATAATGTATAGAATAAATTTAACGAACTAAACTTCATATTAAATAAGTCGGCAGCGAGCTATTTATCCACATCAAAATTAAATTTAATAATAATTAAGTACATTACTGATTTAAATAAAGTATCTTCAAGGCTTGACAAGCAATAATAAGTAAATTAGTACAATTTCTTACTAATACTATAAATGTGAAAGTGTGTTTGTTTGTATGTTTGTCTTTTTTTCATATCGCAATGGAGCAATTTTATAGCATAATTTTTGTGTTTAGTGATAGTTATAAAGCAATAGTAAGATATAGGTTATTTTTATTTATTTTTTACCGCGGTGAAACATCTTATTACCATGAAAATGTACCTTATGATGCATATTTAAATCGTTTCAAGTTTTAATAAAGCCGATAGATGGCACTGTTAGATTTTTTCGCCCAATTGCATACTGAACAATATCTCAGTAATTAAATTATATATAAAATACCCGTAATTTCTAATAGATAAGGCTGTATGAATAAGGTTCTTAAAATCTTTATCAATAAGTTTTTCAACATTTATTTAACTTTAAGTATTATAAATACAAAAATTTGTGAGGATCTATGGATATATAATAAATCGTAAAAAACACAAATTACTGCACAAATTTAGATGAAACTTTACAGTAATATAGCTTTTACAAATGGAGCTGCGGGCAAAAGCGAGTGCAACTATAATCCTACGCTAGGGTGAAACAGTATCATTCCAACTACTTTGATCTTGCCACTAATTCAAAACTAGTTTCAATTTATTGGTTTACAGGAACTGGAAATAGATTATCTTGAGAGTAAATAAACTAAGAATGAAAAATGAAGTTTATAAAATTATAACCCGACCATGTGAAGAAGCTTCTAAAAAGACGAAATAAAAAATAATTTGTATAGAAATTTAGATATGTATAGATACAAAATGGTCAAAGTAGGTCCGTGATTTTAGGAATGGAGGTGTTTCTGGCACCCACTCAAACATAGAAGGTATACAGTAGGTGTAGCCAAGGCTACACCTTGACTGCTTTTGTACCTACGCATTTCAAATTTTTTTTTCAAATGTCCGTGTCGCGACGTGTCCGTTTTCAGATCTTGAAAACAAAGAATGATTAGATGGTGAAGTAATCTGTATTTTATTGATTTTGATCTCGATGGATTCTTAACTAAGTGGTAACCGAATAGCTTGACCCAAACAAAGTTAAGTCAATATTAACCAAGTCAGTATAAACCGACCGAGTTTAGGTCCCGGTCGCAATGTGTTGAGAATGGTCACCCAACCATAGGGATCGTTGACGACCCATCGGTTCCGGTTGCCATATGAATATCTTTGTAATTGTTACGGGTAGTTGAAGCCCTAAGAAGCCCGTACGAATATTTTAAAAGAAGAGAAATCTGAGTATTATGCGGTATTAACGATATCTGACCATTTAGTTTTTGTCCTTGTGGTGACGAATTAAGAATACACAGTGTTACCACCCCTATTCATCCCGTGGGTGTCAACATCATTACAAAGAGTAGGAAAACTTGAAACAAACCCTTTTCCAACCCGTCTGGCCAGCGTGGAATAGTAGGCCAAAACCTCATTGCT
This sequence comes from Hypercompe scribonia, assembly GCA_949316085.1. Classification (NCBI taxonomy): domain Eukaryota; kingdom Metazoa; phylum Arthropoda; class Insecta; order Lepidoptera; family Erebidae; genus Hypercompe; species Hypercompe scribonia. Next base: position 18,928,432 of record OX438982.1, on the reverse strand, counting down.
AAGGAGAGATCTATGTCCAGCAGTGGACTGTAAAAGGCAGTCAATTTCAAAATTTTTAGCTTAATTATTTTCATGTTTTGTCCTTTGTAGATCCTTTTTTTGACTTTGACAGGTTATAGTTTTTTAAATTTTAATACATATACTTTGACTTAAGTACTGTGATATATATTTATAGACATTCATAATGTCGTTGTCACGATTTTTATTGTGATACCACACACGTGACGATTATCACAGTTTTTTCAACCACACAATTTTTTCGACGTTAGAATCAGAGGTTTAAATTCCGTCATTTAAGTTTTGATATCATTTTTATAGCATATGCCACACAGGTCATTTTTATAAATCTATTGATACCTCAGTCATTAGAATACGTGCAGTAGTTTAGGCGCTACAGTAAAACATAAAAACGTACATACAAAGACTGCAAAAGTTATTATCCTTCCTTTTAGCTTCGCCATAGTCGGGCAAAAATACAATTTGAGAAAAAAAATACGGCTACATTTACGCGTAATACAATGAGGAAAATACGCACTATTCCATTGCTTTCAAGAAACATTACTTCACCTCTTGACAATGCTTGGTAGTGACAACCACGGATGAATTTCTTCTGTGGGGTCAATTTGGCAGGTGAGTGGGGTTTTGCTTTGATACTCTTTTGTTTATTTTAGTTACGTTAACAGAAGAACGACATTTTCAATATTTTTGTTATTGCATAAATTTTAATGAAAAAATAAGCAATAACATAATAAATTCGATTGATTAGCTTTGGTTAAATTTGCTCTGCAAATGCAAACGAAAGGTAGCACTCAAATCGTGTAAGAGTCGCGTTTTAGGGAATTTGGGCCTATGATTCTTTATTTGTTGATGTTTATGAGTAGCTCTAACCACTTACCATCAGGCATTTCTTTGCCCTCTATACCAAAAAAAAAAGAAAATCATAAACAATAAAATCTATAATTTACATGTATAAACACACTCATACGTTTACAGATTGCCCAGAAAACGATAGACAATCACAAATTAACCCAATAAGAGTTAATTTTTTGTTTGAATAAACGGTACGCTAAAAAACGAGATTTCACGTACCCCATTCAGTTACCTGTCCACGAATGTGATGACGTCATAAAATATGGGTGAAATGTTTCCAACAAAAGCTTGCTGAAAATTGTGTTAATCAAGATTTCAAATCAAGTACTCTCCACCCGCAATATCTAAACAGGAACATATACACACAATGTAGTTGAAATTGCGCAGGCAGAGATTGCGTTGGCTGGCGAACAACAGTAAGTACGTGTGCCGAAATATAAGCAGGGGCATCTAGTTCGCATTCAACCAGGTTCTTACTCAATTTTAAGGTCATGTTTCTAAGAAGAATGTATGCGATATTTTTGTGCGATATGTCGCCAGGATTACGAATTTTTTATTCAGTTTATACAGGATGTTATTTTTGAAGTTTCATTTTTACATACAAGAAAAAGTAAATGTATATATAAAATACTTATAGTATGAAATGAAGCTCTTACTGATATGAAAAATTTATTCATCATCATCATCATCATCCTAGAGCTTTTAGTTTCATTTTATTCTCATAAAAGGTGAATAAAGTTTTGACTGGCTCGGTGGCGCAGCGATACCCTGTTTTTTTTTTATTTTTAAAGCCTGCCAAAGTGACTCTACTCTGCCTGATTGAAAGCATGAATAGAATCCATGAGTTGTGTTTACCATACTCATTGCGAATGCAGACAATGCAGTATGGTGACCCATACTATGGCGGTCTAGTAAGATGCTTTTTTTCGCATCGTTTGGTTACGCAAAAGGCATATTAGTCGTCGTGGCATGGGATTGCACATAGTTACCACGACAACTGTCACCCCTGCATCAATGGGCCCCCGGTCTCGCGCTTTCCAACAAAACACGACAGCATGGATGCTGTCGCTTTATGTTAATCTTCGGTGGGAGGGTATAGAGTACTGCCCCGGTTGAGCCAGCCTGTTCGTGCTGAAATCAGCGTGCCTTTGCTACCTATGTGACTATTTGAGGTCTCGGGTTCGATTACCGTGTCGGATCAAATGTTTGTATGATCTGCAAATATTTGTTTCGGAGTTTGGGTGTTTGCTATGTATGAAATGTAAGTATTTACAAAAGCAGTATATAAGTATTCTATCAGTCAATCTACATAGCTGTCATAGTACAAGCTCAGATGCTCCATTATTAAAAAATAATAATTAATCTTTGTTTGTTAGAATAAGTGCAGATTTATAATTAAACCTTCCCTCTCCAATCAAATAAATATTATAATTAATTTATGTATTAATAATACATAAATTCTTTATTGGAACAAAAAGTAAAAATTCAAAGAAAGGAAAGTAAAAATGTGTGAAAATGTCTGCATTACTTAAAAAACTGTGTCGCAATCATTAACATCACCTCCGGTCTGGGGCCGTCAGAGTTCGATCGACAATATAATATATAAATTTAATCTAAATTAGAAATATTTACATGAAATGAAATATTTACTAAGTATACTAAGTTATCATGTGTGTAATGAGTGTGTATGTAAGCTGGAATATTTTGGAGGACATTAGGTAGGAAGTAGTCATGCTGATTTCCTAATCTAAGTCTAGTTTGACCGGATCAGCACTCCTACAGTAGTCACAGGAAGTCAACCTAAACCGACAGTATCTAAGCTGTCGTCTTTCTTTGGTGACTGTAAAACCAGAGGTCCATTCATGCAAGGGTGATGATTATTGTCGTAGTTATGTAAGCCTTACATTGCAACGATAACTGTTATGTCTTTAACTCGTACGTTCCCAAGTGGGCCCGAAAAAGCATCTCTCAATAATATATCATAGTATGGGTCATCAAATTGCAATGTCTGCCTTCGTAATGAGAATGGTGACTACAATTTTTGAATTCTATTCAAGTTTTCCGTCAGGCAGAGTGGTTACTTTAGCAAGTTCTTAAAATAAAAAAATAGAAAATCTGCAAGACCTATTTGTAAGTGTGTGGCTTGATTTCAAGCTCTTTATTGTTCAGAGTGTGCGGCCATTTGTTGGTAACTAATTTACAAGATCTAATCGTAAGTACATAGGCATTTAGTATTTTATTTGATCTGTTGTATATAGCAAGGCCACTAAAACAATATTGGCGCTTGAGAACTTGAAATCTGGCCTATTTAATATGGCACACTCGGTCTAACCTCCGTACGTGGGAAATAGATACCACATCTAATGGCAATTCTACATTTTTGCGCAATATAGTGTTCACCAAAAATGAGGGTATTACTATGGGTTCCTTATATAAGGCATATAGCTCTCTAGTTGAAAAATAAATAGGCTTACGTGTCATAGTTTTCAGCAAGCTTTTGTTGGAAAATACTCAAACATATTTTGTGACCTTCAGCACTGCCTGCTTCGAACACTACCATCGAACAGACCAATATTAGGGATTTTATTGAGCCATACTATACAGTAGTACAGTAGGTCAGAATAGAGTAAACAAGAGCAAAGGAAAGCATTCTAGTGTTAGTAGGTCGGCAGACGTCTTTGTGTGTTTGAATATAAATAATGATTTTGGAATGTTAGGTACACTAATCTAATTTGTTCCTTTCAGGACAACCTGCTGTCTACGTACATCCACTAAGTATTTATTACAAGATATTTATTAGAATTAATGTGCTAAATACGAATATGATTAGAGTTTTAAACGGTAGCAGCCGTACATATTTGGACAATTAGAGCAAAAGAAGAGGGCGGTTTTTCTATACTCAGCGGTACTTAACAATGTGCCTGCTAAAGTGATTTGCTCTGCCTAATGGTAAGCATGAATAAAATCCAAGAGTTATGGTCACCATAGTAATTGCGAATGCAGACAATGATGTGTGATGACTAACACTATGGCGGCCTAGTAAGATGTTGGTTGTGGTCCCGTTTGGGGATGTTAGAGGCTTGATAACCATCGTGGCAGTGTATAGCTTCTCACTCTCACCACCATAACTGTCAACCCTGCAGTAATGGGTCTCCGGTTTCGTATTCACCAAAGAAAAACAACAGCAAAGATGCTGTCGCTTTAAGTTGGTCTTTTGCTTTGTAAAAGTTGCGTTTCAGTTTTTTATCCCGTTAATTGTTGTCTTAAGTTTTCATTTCAGAGAGTCACTTTCGGGACACTTCTCGCGCGCCTTGCTTACAATATTTGGCGCGAACGAGTTATATTGCAATAAGGCTCACAGCAGCGCAATGAGGTACAACGTTGTTACAGGCATAGGGAGGTGATCTATTTATCGACATCTTGTAAGGCCAAGTGCTAAGCCCCCTCAGTTATAAGGAAGAAGTGGCTAACGCCTATTACGTAAAGACTTAACAAAACTGGTCATGACTGACGAGTTGGTGCAAACTGGCTTTTTATCCACACCAATGAGTACTCGTGAGCAAAACAAAGATGCATTATTTCATCGACACTAATTATGTTTTTTTCAGGTGTGTAGAAGATTGAATATAATCTGTAACTAAAAGCAGTAATTGTCAATGTCCATATACTAAGGAACAAATTTCTAATTAGGCAAAAAAGAACTCGTTTACTCGTAGGTGACGAATAAAGTCTAACTCCTTAAGTTTACTGTGCACCTATTATAAGCAATCGTTTTTATCACAAAATTGAATTAATAAAGTGAACAAGATAAGGATTGTTGACGAGACACAACTAAATACTAATCACCATAGAGATCCTGAGGGAACGGCAATACGAAAATGCAGCAACATGTTAGTGCCTTTTCAGTTGCTTGTATCTAAGCGTAGCATAGGTATTATCCCGAAACAGACCATGAAGGAGGCGGGAAGAAACAAATTAATTACGGCACATGAGCGAATATCTCAGATACTGTACTATACTGTACTGACCACACCTAAACGACATTCTGATGTCTAGCGCGACGAGTCACGTGTTTCACACCACAACTCAAAATTCGTAGAATCACCTAACAAGTATTCTATCAGTCAATTTAGCTGTCATAGTACAAGCTCTACTTACTTTGAAGCTAGATGGCGTTGTGTATCAAATGTCCGATTAATTATATTATTGTTAACGTCTATCTTACGTGGCTCGCACACTACTAGTTTTGATATATATCATCCAGTGAATCATAAGCACTTATTTTAGGAGTGGATATACGGCAGCGGTACCATCAAGAATCAAAAGGCCTTTGCTATTAAGTTAAGATCCCTGGTATCAAAAGATCTCTGCAACAAAAGTCCCTATTTCATTTGATATTTAAGTCAAAAAAATAACTAAATTACTGATATACCTAACCCTGGATTGATATATAATTAAAAGATAAATAAAAAAAAGATGTAAGTACAAACAATATTTTATTTGATAATGAATCGTAAATTAAAGTGTCGAAGAACATTTTTACACTTCTGTCAAATAGTACTTAGCTTTAAATTCAGGCAAGTACATTATTAGATCTTTTATTTACATATGATATTAAATATTTCACATCTGTACATGTGTAAAAATATTTATTAATTTTTCATCATAAAGGATTTCTTTGTAAAAGTAATTTAGTTTATTAATATTGTGGAATTCATTTTATCAATATTTGCTCTGTAATTAAAGAAATACGTAATCGATTAGTTTAACCGATGAAAATTGGAAAGAGGTTTTCAAGCCAGCTCATATTTTTTATGTACTTTTCACAAGCAAATACTTAGGTTTTGCCATGCACATCAATCCATGGAACAAATTGTCGTTTGTGGTATTTTAAGACTGATATAATCTCCTAGCCTTCAACATTAAAAAAAAATTGTCAACTCTTCGTCTGTCTACCCTTTTTATCACACAAAACCGCTATTACATATAAAGTGCAAATATAATAGAACACAATTTGGAAAATCAACCCTCATAAACCAACTAGAAGGATCATGTTCACGTAATAGCGATAAAACAGGGCGGCTTCAACCCCTGTGTTGTGTTATCGGAATCTGCATAATCTCATCGAACCTGCAGGCTGCTTCTGCGGTTCGTGTCACCGTGAAATATTATAGGTTAAATTAGATGGTAAGCCTTTCAATTATGTCAGCTTTCGCTTTAGAATGTCGTGTCTAGGTCTGTATTTGAAGAGGTTTTGAAGTTTTTAGTAGAAAAAAGAAACCCGTTTCTTTTTTGAGTGCCCCGGCACTCATTTTTTTTTTCTTATGCTATAGGGAACAGTCTATTTTGGAATCAAAGTCTTATGACCAACAATGGACTATTTAAAGATGATAGAGAGCAAACGACTACTAGTTTTACCATCATGATGGTAAGGTACTACCGCTAGTCATGTAAATCTACAACTGAAGAGTTACATGTTAAGGTAGTGAGCATTGCAGACTAAGGTTACTCCATCTTTTAAATTCAGGGTGAAAATAATCTTACACGCAGAGAAATATAACGTAAAAAAATATAACGCAGTCATAAAGATTGCCTACAGAAGTAAAAAGTTGAAACCATAAACAAATAGTCGTTATTTTTGGATACTTAAATTAATTGTTTGATCGTCAATTAAAATTTATCGATCTGTGTTTTGACCACCAGTTCGTATAAATATATCTATACATTCAAAGCTAGTTCTAGCATTAACATGTCACGCGAACATGTTGATGACGGCCTATATGAATTTACTTCTCATCCAAACCTGTCTATACAAGTTTTCATTGCAAAAATTGCTTGACTCTTGTTTTCTGTATCATTATCTTCGTCCTCCACAGTTAACAATTTATTGACATTTAAACTTAAATTCATAATTTTGTGGCACACCAGTCTATGGGCCGTGGTAAAGATTACTTGTAATCACGTGCACACGTTACCTCCATTCCATTAAGAAAAGAATTTAAAACACTTACTGTTTATTACTAAAATACAAGCAATCCAGTTTTCCAATACCTTAATCAAGGCATAGGATAATAAAAACATTTATATAAAAAATAACACAGTTAGCAGTATTACAAAAAGGCTAGCACCACTCTAAATAACGAGACCGCGACAGTTGCCGGGTACAGCGAAGCCTGGAATTAATCAACTATCTAGGCAACAGATCCGCGCATGACACAGACCGGCCCTGAAGGATTACAACCTGTCCATGTTAGATATTTATATAATATAAACTCTTTAAACACCGAGGTTTTACCGAACTGGAGTTTTCAACGTGTTATTTTTGTGTATTATGAAAATTTCTTTGTCGAGTTCAAAATGAGCATATGTATTGTATTTCTGAATAGCTATTTTGTACATGGCGTCACATATTGTGCAGCAATGGATCTACTTTCTTTTAGATTTTGGCAGCTGAATGATAGACGTCTAGATTGAAAGTGTTCTGTGTTTAATTAAAATTGATTTCCTAATCGTTTAAAGAATTTGGAGATTGCTTTAATATTCGTATAAGAATTTATTTATATACTTCTTGAAATACAAAAAACTGTTTTCAATCTTAAAGACCTTTACACTGTCTGAAATTTCAACTTGGTATTTTTTATTCCTGTCACCACATTTTTGAAGTCTTTGATATTTTCGTTAGACATATATCAGTCAGGTTTCTTATTCTTTCTTTACATATTATGTATTAATACATTGACTACCTCGTTGTTGTATAGAGGAAGAGAGAAGGTGGAACCAGTTGGAAAAGCTCAGTTGATCACTTGCCATGTCAAAGATGCAACAGGATCTAAATTGAGGTGACTATATTTTGACCTAACGTAGTACAAAAGTCAATATAACCACAGTTCAAATTAGCAAATGGCTCACCTGAGGGTAAGTGGTTATCGTCGCTTATTGATACATGTAATTCAAGAAACGTACGTTTTTTAGTTTTTCTTCCATTTACAGTGTACGTAATATTTCCCTGCATAGTTTGTTCTCTTAGTCGTCTCTAATACCTTTGATTCCAACCTGACTGGCCAGCGTCACAAAGTAGGCTAAATCCTCCTTTCTATAAAGAAGTCTTTGCCCAGCAGTGAACTGTAAAGGCTGTTGATGTGATATGATAAGATCAGACTGGACTCTCTTATTTTACTATAGTAATATTTAACGTCTAAATTAACCTGAGCTCTCACTTCTTTTTGTATTGTTCATAACATAGAGAAGATAAACGTTAGTTTAATCAGGTGTGAAGGCAAGGTTAGGCTAGTCGTTATGGCATTAGAGACAAAAGTTATTATAGAATTAAAAATGAAAATAAAGCCACGTGGTTCAAACTTTTGACGTAATTTTTTCATTTTGAATAATTTTGCGTCATTATTTTGATCAATAATAATGATTAAATGCCGAATTTGGACCGTTTTAAATATGATTATATAAAGTAAATATAAAATAATCTTCTTGAGGGTTTATAACTAAATATTTTACTATTGCTTTGTATTATTAAAGTATATTTTTTTAAATATTGACTGCTCTTAAAACATCGAATTGTTTCAGTACCAAATAAGTTTACCTACGATTTTAGCACAGTTTCGTTGATGCTATTATTTGAATATAGATCAAACATATGTTTCTATAAAAATGATAATCGAGTAACCGTTCAATCACATATATTATAGGTAATAAAGAAGTATGTAATCAGTTATTTCAAACAAATTTGACTCCTTCACTTAATCCTTTTCTAGTTTGAGATCCCAATCCCTCTGTTACGCGAGACACAACCTTAAGGAATTACGCAAATAATATGCATATGGAGGTACGTAGATCTTACTTTGTGGAACTTATTGTTCATGAATATTCTTGGGTTTAGTATCATAGAAAACAGTCGTTATATATTTACATATAAGAAGTTAAGTGCAGTATAAAATTTTACTTATAAACGAAAATATTGATTACTGTTATACGTCCGTACGTCCGTTGTTTACATTTTGGGTGGTTTTTGTAAGACAGTATTGGATAACTCATAAGAGGAGGAAATTAATAGAGATCCTATATCAATAGATAAACATAAAATGTCGATATGAGACAAAACATCAAGACTCTCATGACGACTTGCGACCCATCGGTTTAAATTGTTAATTCTCAAGGAGTTACTTTTATATTCGTTATATATAGAAGTCACGCTATATTTGTTTTGTTATTTTTGGTATGGAATACCGAGAAACTGTTAGGCCGTGCTTATAAACCAACAACAAACTTCCAGTAATCCATTGTAGCCGTGTGGTGACGGATTCAGAATACAGGGTTCACCACCCCTATTCTTCCCACGGATGTCGTAAGAGGCGACTAATAGAGCAAAATATTCAAAACATCATCACTATAAACACAAGGAAAACTTGAAATAAACCCTATATCAATCCTTTTTTACCAGCGTGGTAGAGTAGCCTAAAATTTCCTTTCCAAGGAGAGGCGTATGTCCAACAGCATTAAAAGCTATAGATCTGCTGATGATTTTTATTTCATAAATCAAGCCAGGTAAATTACACTAAAAATAACGTGCGGCGAGTAAAAAAATACTAAACAGAACGATATATTTTATTTATTTATTTATTTTTTCTAAATGAAGATCCTACCAAAGTGACTACTCTGCCTGATGGAAAACATGAATAGAATCCAAGAGTCGTGGTCACCATACTAATTGCAAATGCAGACAACTGAAGTAAGGCGACCCACATTATGGCGGCCTTGTGAGATGTTTTTTCACACCCCACTTCGGGACGTAAAAGGCATGATAGTCATCGTGACAGTGTAAGGTTTACACAGTTACCGCGATAACTGTCATCCCTGTATCAATGGACCTTCGGTCTCACACTCACCAACGAAATACGACAACATGGATGCTGGCGCTTTAGGTTGGTCTTCTGTTGGAGGGTGGTACCGCCCCGGTCGGACCGGCCCGCTCATGCTGAAATCAGCGTGACTCTACTACCTACAAAATGTAGCATGAATACAGCTTTAGAGCTGATAAATAATACTGTAGGGATTTAAACGGCGGTAGCTTCGCATCAAGTGTGAGATCCGACTGGCGCGCGCGCACATTATTCTTAAGGAATGCATGTCGCCGCGCGGCCGGTTACCGTGACGTCACTCTTGATCGACGCTGCATCGGTCGTTAGCTATATGTAATAACTATACGTGTGTCCGTCATTATAAATGTAAATTACTATAATAACATACAAAACAAGTTACATGTCGCGCCACAAATACAATAATCAACAGTCTTCATTCCTCAATTCACTTCTGAAGCATACAATGCATCGTAAGCTTACTTTGAACAAATTAAAAACAACACATATATAACGCAGGCACTGTCAATGATCACCATTTTAATCTAGGTATCGTGGAGCTTCCACACATTTTAATGATTCCATTACGTATACACTAAGGCAAGTGATTGCCATCAATATTTGTTTGCTATTCAAACGAAAATGTGAATGATATTGAGTAAGTAAATATTTGAAGAATTCTGATTAGTGTTTTCCTTGAAACCATTGATCTAAGTCAAATATGATTAATGTATAAAGTTATCTGCTATATTTTGGTACAGAAATGTTTTCATAAGAGCAGAAAAATATGTATTTGATTACTTACTATGTAATTTACCAAAGAAATGGATCACACTCAATTAAAAGAAACGTTATCTTCTAGTTTTATGTAATATTTAGAGACATTTGAGAGAGATTTGTGCAGGCACATTATCTGCTCTAGTACCCTGATGCTGACCCCGACTTTTGGCTTGCTGTGATGACCCTCTAATGCAATGACAATCTTCCTTTTTTGCAGATATCGATTTTTGTATGTCATAGAAGTGTGAAGCATACAGGTTGTCTGGTGGTGTCTAAGTCAAGTGACTATAAATACGTTAATACGTCAACTCCAGGGTCTTGCCGCTTTTATTGTTTCCTCAAAATGGAGGTTTGACCTTTTCTAATCACAGTTAATGCATAAAAAGATTTCTTTCCTAAGAAAACACAGGTAGTTTTGTTTCATAAAAAGCGACTGACAATTCTGGCGCTGCTTTAAATTACTGCTGGTATAAAAACAGGGTATCCAATACAGGCAGTCACCACTTCTGTCACTACATGTAATACAGAATAGTGTACAGACACAAAAACGATGGGTACATCAGCCCATTATACGGTGTGCTTGACACCGTGCACAATGCGGCTTGCTCCTTTTGTCTACGTCACAATTTTCATTTAAAAATTACGACAGAAAATCTACAGTCATTGTTTGTTGTTTGTGTAGCTTATGTTTATTATACTGATTGTAGATAAATGCGGTTCTTTTTTAAATGCAGGTAATGTGAAGGTTAAAAATATGACCAAAAATCATATTTTCTATATTAAGAGCCTGCCAAAGTGACTCTACTCTGCCTGATGGAAAACATGAATAGAATCCAAGAGTTGTGGTCACCATACTCATTGCAAAAGCAGACAATGCAGTATGGTGACCCACACTATGGCCGCCTTCTGAGATGCTTTTTCACACACCGCTTGGGGACGTAAAAGGCATGACAGTCATCGTGGCAGTGTAAGGCTTACACAGTTACCATGATAACTGTCACCCCTGCATCCATGGGCCTACGGTCTCACACTCACCAATGAGATACGACAACATGGATGCTGGCACTTTAGGTTGGTCTTCTGTGGGAGGGTAGTACTGCTCCGGTCGAGCCGACCCGCTCGTGCTGAAATCAGCTTGGCTCTACTACCTAGAAAACGTAGCATGAATGCAGCTTTAGAGCTGATAAATAATACATGCCAAAGACCTCACTGTTTATTTATTATAAGTATAATCAACAGTCTTCATTCTTCAATTCACTTCTGAAGCTTACAATGCACCGTAAGCTTACTATGAACAAATTAAAAACAACACACATATAACGCAGGCACTGTCAATGATCACCATTTTAATCTAGGTAGCGTGGAGCTTCAACACATTTTAATGATTCCATTACGGTGTTGATGCATCAATGGGCCTCCGGTCTCACATTCACCAACGAAACACGACAACACGGATGCTGGCGCTTTAGGTTGGTCTTCTATGTTTTTGCATTCATGTTGTATGTATAAGTGTAGTAAGCTGAATTAAGAATACGAAGTGTTACCATTTCTATTATCCCATGGGTATCGTAAAGCCCGAATAAGAGAGCAAACTACGCAAGGGCACAGCGCTGCAAAAAGAGGGAAACCTGGTGTAAACCCTTTTTTTGTTAACGTGTGGAAACCCTCTCGGGCCGTCACCCCATCGGGGTTTACGGCGGAGTGGTGTTTCGGAATCGGACCGACTAAAACCAAATGGTGTGCCACTCAGCGCCTGGGATAGAAAGGATCCGGGAACAGCTGTTATTATGATATCTGACAGCTGGCGCGGGCACCATCTTCGGGTAAAACTCTCTATTTAGGCGACGTACGGCACACGTGAACGTCACCTCCTCGCAGCTGGCTAGAGCCAGCTGTGTGACGCTACTGTAGTAGCGGATGGAGGGGAAAACCCGTCCCGTTCATTCGCGGCCACACTCAGGGTGGTAGGAGGTACTGGTAAGCGCGTCTCCGCCGTCCAGTTCGCCGGCGGCGAATTGGGTACGAGTGGAGATCGTGCTCCCGAGCCTCTGTGGTACTTAATTAAGTACATTTATACTTGCCACATGCTTAATTATTTGTTTTACGCCACTTTACTAAAAACCTTTCATTCGTTTAAATTGTTTCGTAATTAAACTTTAAAATACTCTTACTTGTCAGTATGGATGCTGTGAATTATAACTAAACTGTTGAAGTGAAGTTCAGAGAAATATTTTGTTATTGTAAATCTTAGAAATGAGTTATATTTTAACCACGTTTTACAAGATAATTTTCACCGACTCTAATAAGTTTTCAGTCAGGGTGTATATTTTTTAAAACGTCAACGCCATTTCCATCGTAAATAGTTAGTGTTTTAAAAATTATTGAGCGCGACAAATTCAACATTAAGATTAAACACCCAGGAAACAAACTACATTTCACAACTGAAATTGGTCCATTACCTTATTGAAAAAGAAGTACATTTTTAATATAAAACAAATTAATATATTCAGGATCTAATTTGTCTGGGATTTCGGGAGAAAATGGGTGCGAAGGTGAGTAAAAATGATACCAATAGTTAATTTGGAATGGTTGTAGATCTCGTAGTTTCCAGTGCGACCTTGAACTACTCGACCTATTCTCTATACTTTCCAATCCATCCGAATAAGCGATATTTATTTATTCCTCAACATCTTTTCATTAATCTTCCAGCTTGGCTGCACGGCTGGCCTAGTGGTTTAAGCGGCCGCCACGCTGCTCTCTAAAGCGCTGAGTGTTGTGGGTTCAAACCTCACGTGGGACAACATTTTGTGCACAAATTGTTGTACTGAGTCTGAGTGTTCTTTGTGTCCGTTTCTTGTATGTTTGTAAAGTCCCCAGGATTTATTCCTAGTGTAGGCGATGTCTTTAAAAAAAAAACTTTTTCACGCCGCTCTGCTGCCAGAGGCATGAGACGTATGTTCAATATGGATATGTATAATATATGTAAATTACTCAAAAGATCACACTATGATGTCACTCAATCATTCAACCCGAAGGATTATCGCTGCACTATCCCCGGCATTTTTCCCGAGGCTATTCCAGCTGTGGGAAGGAACCGCAGAGATTTATTAGAACAGGGGCGGGATGTGCTGATACGTAATTTATGAGCCGAAAACTGTAGCCAAAGGATTTCTTTAATGATAAAATCCGTTAGTCTACCGTTCACTACTCGGCACGTTTATTGATAGCTTTTTGGAGGTTATGAAGATAACCTTGAGAAAATTTCGGTATTAATACACTTTTATCTACTCCTCTGAGAACTGTTACAATGATTTATTGAGAAAACTTTAGATTGTACACCAGTCTGTGATAAGTTTATAGCAGGTGTTCTAAAACACCCATCTAGATTTGAGTCAGAACGATTCTTTTTTTTTTTACAAAATCATCGCCTGCACTAGGAATAAATTCTGTACGGCGGGGGACTTTAAAAACATACAAGAAACGGACACCAAAATAATTTGTGGGTCACATAAAGTGTTGTCCCATGTGAAGTTCGAACCCACAACACTCAGCGCAGTAAAGAGCGGCGTAGCGACCGCTTAAACTACTAGGTCAACTGTGCAGTATTATATGTGTGACTTGAATTTCATTAATTCATGATGTTCATTACCGCTCGCATATTTACTCATTTGGGAATTACATTTCGAGATATCTTACAACTGTAACTTCATTTTATTAAATACAAATTCTGCCAAATCGAGAAACGTATTTCAACTAACCGTATACGAGTATAAAATTTACTGTATGATGTTGGCAATCTTCAAATACGTCAAAATAACCGATATCACATTTTCGGTCTAAATTTAGGTACATTCAATATTAAATTCCAAAAATACGGCACATACAAATAGGTAGGGCAGATCTTTTAATAATAACCATAGAGTTCAAGATATTGTAGAGATTTTTGCATATAGCACAGGATCTAGTGGTATTGGCACGCTATTCCGACACTGTCCGGATTCCTCCACTAGTGTGTGGTCCAAGTCACACATTTCAGATAACAAAATAAGAAATAATCAGCTAAGTAAACATGTCACTTTGATAATTGATCAATGGTAATGTTGATCAGTGTTCAAATTAAATAACGCGGACTTAGCGTTAAAAGACGTCATTACCATACATTTATTAGTTTAATAAATAAATAAATATTTCGGACATTAGACACACAGCCTCATTTATTTTCAAACTAAGCAAAGCATGTGCTATGATAACTAGACTGACTGATAGAATATTTATATACTTTTTTTTCTGTAAATACGTCCATTTTACACATAGAAAACACTCAAGCTTCGAAACAAATATTGCCAGATCATACAAACCTTTGGTCCGACCCGGGAATCTAACCCGAGACCCGTTTCACGTTTGTGCAATATTTAATTGACTAGGGGGGTTGTTGATTAACCGACCTGAAAATTGATAAGTTTGGTTGACTGTTGTCGTAAGAAAAAGTCCTAAGAAATAAAGCACCTATGTGTTAATAATAATTAAAGTCCATAACTCAACCGAAGTCAATCGAAATAACTCCATGTCCTGTTCTGTCCTGTCATCATAAGAATATATCAAATATATCGAGGTATCGAATAGATAATGAATTTTCTCGTTACTCTTCACTACAAGAGTGAGGTTACTGTGAGATTCAAAAACCTCTTCTTCTAATTTGATTCTAAGGTTACTATTTTCTATAGTAGATAGTAAGTTTGAAAATAATATAAATCGATGGTTTAAAATAATAATAGGTACCTATTTTTGGACCCCTAATCACCGATTTCTTGATCTCTACAAGTTGGTGGTCTTTCTTTTTCATATACTTAAAAATGTAACCAACATGTCTATATATTTATAATAAATAGAATAATAATAACTGCATACATTTCTCACGCAGCCGTTTTGTCCTAAACTTATTAGAACCTGCACCATCTTAACCAGACTGCTGATAAATATGCTTATATATTTCTAAATACATACATCTTATAGATAAATTAAAAATATAGATTAAGAATATAAATTGTCATCACCCCTATTCAGTCCATGAGTGTCGTAAGAGGTGACTAAGGAAACAAAATATGCAAGACAACATCACTGCATGAAGAAAAACTTTAACAAACTCGTTTGACCAGCGTGGCATAGTAGGCCAAAACCTCCTTGCTAAGGAGAGATATATATCCAGCAGTAGACTGTTGACGTTGATGACACGCAGACACAGAACAAATAACCGTGTTCATCATACCAATATTGAATCAAACCCACGACCTCGTCAGGGTCACTAACCACTGACAAACAGACCAATCATACATGGTTTAATATAATGTATAACGGAATGTTTCAAAAGTAAGTTATCTATTAAAACAAGCGAGGTAAACACCAATAATAAATATGGCCACTTTCAACTTCCACATAAAATATAAAATGCAAAGAACCTTAGAAGTATCCCTTAACGCTCGCTTTGTTACTTATCGTGATGGCATAAAAGATTTACGACTTCTTGGATTACAAGTACTCCTTATATCTTAAAGGTAAGTTGAAGGTTTGACCTTCAGAAGTTATTTTGACTGTATAGTCAAATAGTATTTATAATCCACAATACAGTCATGTTTTTAATCTATTTTTTGCTTGGTTTTGCTCAAATTTTGTTTCTGTAAACGAACAGACGTGTCGTTTATTGGTACCTAAAAATGTAATTGGTACTCTTTGTCTACCCCCCCTAAATAAGTTAGAGAAGTAGTTACGGAAAAAGTATATTTAAAAAAGAAAGTTTTTTAAAGAAATAAATTTTTATACATTATTACAATACTTTTTTGTGTCACTGCTTTTTGCACTCATCTGATTCACTGTAAATATACCTTCCTTATCGTTAATTTGAATATTGATAATTTGTCAAAGTAATTTTAAATATTTTTTTAGTATTTTTTTTTAATTTACGATTCTCAAAATTATCAAATTTGCTACTAGACTAACTAGATAATTGGTAACAGTAATTATTGCTGCCATACTGGCTGGTGAGGAGAGCTGGGGCGCAGTGGTCTCTTTCTGCAAAGCTGTTATGCTTCAGAAAGAGACCGCTGAACGGGATTGGAAGAGAGTCGATCCTGAGAGAAGAAGACGTCGGCGGCGGTATGAACCGTCGACGGGACAGCGAGCCGCCAGAGAGTAGGGACCTCTGCTGACAGATTAGTCGGCGATAGGATGGCATGGACTTCAAAATAATGTAATCCGGGTTCCGTTCAAAGTAGGACGCCTGAGACCGGCTGTCAGGGTGAACGAATGCGTGCGAATAAGGATTGCTGAATATTATAAAAAATCGTTATCACCCTTCACTTCATCCATTACCAGAACACATAGAGCGAAATAGGAGTATTCAATATTCATACGTAGATGAATATTGGATATCATCGAATTGGAATGCGATACATAATTAAATATCATACCATCAATTACATTTAACGTTCTGTGTTGGTCAATTCATTTAAAAGTGTGGAATAGCTCGACTTGTTTTGTTCAGAATTTTTTTAATTTAATTTCCAAGCATGTTTGACGTGAAATATAAAAGAAAAAGTCAAAACGTGAAAAAGTCAAAGTGATATGGAGGACTTTGTGAAAGAGGACATGCCTAGAAAAAAACTAGTAACATACCTAGTAGTAACCATACATAAGATACTGACATAGGATACAACAGAATATCAAAGAAAATTCTTTGCACTGACCAAACAAACTTCGTAAAAGGTTAAGAAGATGTTAAAATAATAGTCATCTCCATCTGGTTGGTATTCTTTTCTTAAAAAGATATTGTTATATGTCATCATTGTGTCAGTAACGTATCTTATACATTGTTAGAAAGGTTTTATTACATAATAACTTTGTTTTATCATAATTTATGTCTTTGAAGAACAATTGTTCTTTATGTAGAAACTTAACAAAATCAACTAAAAACAAATAGTCTATACAAAATGAGGAAAAATATCAACCTCTCCTTTTTCAAAGTCTGTTAATAAAACAACGAATTCTAGCATCTATGAGTACTAAATAATATTGTGCTCAGTTTAATAATAAAAGTTATATAAAAAACAAAATGTAGATAAATTAAAAAGCTTTCAAATAAGAATCGCTATTAATTGAAAGCTATTGTCTTCTTTTAAATTCTAGTCTTTAACGGTGCTTTCAGAATAAACTAGTAGCCAGGGAGGCTGAGATTTTTTATTGACGACTTAAGAATACAAAATACCTTTGTTCATGCCATGGGTATCGTAAGAGCCGACTAAAAGAGTAAACTACACAAGACAACAGCGTTACAAAGAGACAAAAATCCTGGTGCAAAGCCTTTTTTTTCTATATTGTGGAAAACCCCTCGGCCCGTCACCCCACCGGGGTTTGCGGCAGGGTGGTGTGTCGGAATCGGACCGACTAAAACCACACGGTGTGCTACTCTGCACTTGACATAGGTGCGATCCGGGAACAGCTGCTATTACGACATCCAGCTGGTGCAAAGCCTGTTCCACCCCGTCTGGAAAGCGTGATACAGCACGCCAAAATCTCTTGCCTAAGGAGAGGCCTATGACTAGCAGTGGGCTAATAAAGGCTGTTAATGATGATGATATTTATAACTGTGAGAAGCAGAAGTTGGTGGTTTAGGGCTGCCGGCTATAGCGCACGTTAGGAGAGGCTCATGTTCAGACTTGGACTGATTAATAGATTGAATATGACAGTAGGCTGATTGGTTGATTAACACTAAAGCTCAGAACAGATGATCATGCTTATCAGATAATTCTTGGGTAGGAATACCACCTACTGAAGATTCCTAACCACTAGACGAACAGGCTTTTCATCAAATCTAATCAACTTAACGCCGTCCTCTGCTGAACGAAGGTCTCCCCAAAGAGCTCTCACCTTCCTGGTTTTAGACAATCGGCATTCATCCGCTGCCAGCCACTTTGTTCAAGAGGTCAGTCCATCATGCATTTGACATAAAACCATTACAAGCAAATTCACTTTTACTTTTATAATACCAATTGGGGCGTGTAGCCTAAAATAATCCAACAGCTCTTATTTTATTACGCATTAAGCTATTCTCGGCGTAACTAAGTCGTTTTTTATTATATCCTGAAGGTGTTAGTCAATAATATTGTGATATTTTCAGTTTTCTTAAATATATTTTTCATCACCACTAAAAATGTTTTATAGCCTATGTGGATCGGTGATTTGTATAGCTATCAAGTCTATAATATGACGACAGAATTGTTTCAATTCCAGTCAAGGTGTAATTTCTTTATTATAATGCAAATATATAGATAATCTTTGTTCAAGAGTTTTGTTGCCACTCTATACGCTGTACCTAGCTTAGAATCAGTTAGCCAGTCTCAAGCTAGTAGAGCTTCGTTGATTTCAGCATAAACGGGTCGACTCAATCGAGGCAGTACTACCCTCTCACATAAGATCAATCTAAAGTAACAGCATCCGTACTGTCGTGTTTTGTTGGTGAATGTGAGACCGGAGGCCCTTTAGTGTAGGGATGACAGTTATCGTGGTAAGTGTTCACACATAAAACTCACGCCTTACACTACCACGATGACTGTCATGCCTTTAATGTCCTCAAGCGAGGTGTGAAACACCATCTCACTAGGTTTTCATAGTGTAAGGCACCATACAGCATTGTTTGCTCTTAGGTTCAATTCATTCTTTCCATCAGGTAGAGTAGAGTCACTTTGGTAGGCTCTTAAAATGAAATAAATAAAAAGCCATTCCGAGGTTTTGGTTGTGGAAAAGAGTTGTAACAACAGCTTTCCATGAACCCGTCGTATCACACCAGTGACCTGGTACGTATGTGCTCTCAGCATTTTTAGTTTAGGTCTAAATTTAGTTCATTTAATGGGTGATCTAAAATCACCTTTTCCAGTATCGGTCCATTAATAAAACTTAATCAGATTGTTGGAGGTCTACAGATCGTGTTTACTATTGAAATACATTTGATTATCGTGAATTTGAAATGTGAATGTGAAATGAAATTTAGGTAAATTCAACGCACGATTTATAATTCTTTTAAAAGATAAAACCCTAAATAACCTTAACCGTCCGTTACCTGAAGTACCTGGGATGCGGTTTGAATTTCAGGAAGGTTTTTGTTAGACCATTCTAACCATATAAAGATTATAATGCAGAGATTCAGGTATCTGTAAATTTCCTCGAAGCGCTGCTTTCTTTTTTTTGTGAGTGATTGAAACACTCATTTATTAAGATGGAAAGACGAGACTGGTCTGTTCAAATAATCACTTATTTCAAGAAAAATTTCATATTAGGAACAACCGTTTAAGAATGTATGACATAAGTAAAAAAATATGAGTCGAGAATGAGTTATTCTAAACGAAAATATATGTTGAATTGGTAGGCGTATAGAGGCCAGCTTAATCAGAGTGGCAGCATGGCCTATGGTCCGATACTTTCGCTACAAACCATCTGGTCGTTGTCTTGTACTGTAGAAAAGAAGTAACCATACGTTATGTACTCAGTAACAATGAATTCATGTCTCATAGCATTTGTATAAACAAACAAAGGCATATATTATTCTATACTTTGAGTCTCACACAAAGTTTTAGTAAGTACGTGTCTAGATACTACAATACTAATCAAAGAGACCAAAGAGACATCGTCTGGTCACGTTTCGTGAAACTAAAATATATTTATACAGTTCAATTTCATTGGAAGGTATCAGTTGGATTCCTGCATTGTGGAGAATATTGTTTTATCGATCTGTTAATACTTAATTTGCAATATTTCCAACGTTTGTCGTGTGTCGTTGACGTGTCGCTTTGACATCGTATGTCGAAATAAATAATGCATGCTTAGGTCATTGTGGCAAGAAATAAGTATGTTATATTTATTGTGGATATATTTGATATGTTGAGTTTACATATGGTGAGATATGTACATATGTATATTCGTAATAGTAACCTAACACATAACACACAAAGCCGCCTGATTCTAAACTATGTTCAGGCTTAGATTGCTGATAAAAATATAATCTTATTTAAAATTCATAAAATATATAATTCTAACTCAGGCATAGAACATTTGTCCTAAGAATCGAACACAAGTTCTTATTTTAATTACAAACACACGGGACACTCACATTTATGAATGTTATCTTTTTCAATTTCCTATTCTAAGTTTCAAAAGATAAGATGTATGTTGAATGCAACATTATACCTTTATGCAGCGCCAGATGCGACACTAAGACAGCGACAAATCACAGGAAAATACTTGTCATTTGAATTTAACAAATTTTCTCCCAGAACAACGAGGCACATTTAAAATATCAAAATGAGATTCGTACTCAAACTTTCTAGGAATCTAAAATTGAATTTCGCCACGTCCCGAGAGCCATTGTTCCTTGGACTCAAACTAAAGCGTTAAAATGACAGTTGGCCTTAAACAAACAACTATGTACTCTATTACATTTCCACACAGTTGATTATAAAGTAACCACATTTATATTGTCAGTTTGACGTTTTTTAATCGGATTGCATTTTCGCGACGCAGAGCAGGTATTTATCTGGCCAACTCCTTATTTTAAAAAAGATATTTCTTAGTTTAATAGCTTGCAATATCTTTTATAGAAGATGACATCTGTTTCATTTCAATACAATGAATAAATTGAACAGAATAGTTTTCTTCGAAATGTTAGAATACCAGTTTCTTTTATAAATACTTCTTCTGATTTTCTAGATTTTCTTGTATTATGACTTAGTTCAAGTGGTAAGTTAGAGTTTCTAAGGTAAGAATACAGATTAGAACAACTTCACTATAAAGTCATTTACATAGTGACATGAACTAATCCCGTTGTGAGTGGAAAAAGGCCTATATAGTCTTTTTAGTGTTAATTCCTTCTTTTTGTGATTGAGGAAAAAAATGTTGTTTACTTGTATTACTCCCACACTAGGAATAAATCCTGTGTCGAAGGGAACTTTACAAACATAGATGAAATGATCACAAAGAAACAGCTAAACTTAGTGCAATTTATGGATCACACAAAATATTGTCCCATGTGGGATTTGAATCCACAACACAGCGCAGTAGGACGGGGCGTGGCGACCGCTTAAGCCACTACGTCATACGTGCTGTCTATGTTTGTAAAGTGCCATGATATAGTGTAGTCTTTTAAGGATAAAAAAAGAAAATAAGTAGACAATCGTAATAGTGACAAGTATTGCATTACGCCGATTTTCTGGTCAACCGGGATAAAACTTCGGTCAAGACGTCAAATAAATGCTAAAACATGACTCAGTCAGAATTTTTAATCAGTACCAAACACAAATATACTCAGTAATTTTTAACATTTTGTAATGATTTTATGTAGCTTAGGTATCTATACTTAGTCTGGCCATAAATACTGTTACACTTAATTATAAAAAAATATTACATTTGAATTTCGAATCTGTCATTTTTATACGATTGTTCATTGTGTTTTCTCATTTTGGCGCCAATACATTGTAAAATATTTTGCGATATTAAAATGGTGTGGGGTGATAAAGAGAACCGAATCGCTGTGATAGCATTACACAAAGTAGGTATGGAGCCAAATGCAATTTTTAAAACTCTCCATACACTTGGTATTAGTAAAATGTTTGTGTACCGGGCTATTAATAGGTACAATGAGACCTCCTCTGTTTGTGACAGAAAAAGATCTGGCCGTCCACGTAGTGTTCGTACGAAAAAGGTGGTCAAAGCAGTAAGGGAAAGAATTCGAAGAAATCCTGTCCGAAAGCAAAAGATTTTATCTCGGGAAATGAAGATAGCACCTAGAACCATGTCGCGTATTTTAAAAGATGACTTAGGACTTGCAGCCTATAAGAGACGCACTGGCCATTTCTTAACTGATAATTTAAAGAAGAATAGGGTGGTAAAATCGAAACAACTACTGAAGCGGTACGCAAAGGGAGGTCACAGAAAAATTTTGTTTACGGATGAGAAAATTTTTACAATTGAGCAACATTTTAACAAACAAAATGACCGTATTTATGCTCAAAGCTCTAAGGAAGCTTCCCAATTAGTCGACAGAGTGCAACGTGGACATTATCCGACTTCAGTGATGGTTTGGTGGGGTGTTAGCTATGAAGGAGTGACTGAGCCATATTTTTGTGAAAAAGGTATCAAAACATCGGCACAAGTGTATCAAGATACCATTCTTGAGAAGGTAGTTAAGCCCCTTAACATCACCATGTTCAATAACCAAGTATGGTCCTTCCAGCAAGACTCGGCGCCGGGTCATAAAGCTCGGTCCACGCAGTCTTGGTTGGAATCGAACGTTTCGGACTTCATCAGAGCTGAAGACTGGCCGTCGTCTAGTCCCGATCTTAATCCGCTGGATTATGATTTGTGGTCAGTTTTAGAGAGTACAGCTTGCTCTAAACGCCATGATAATTTGGAGTCCCTAAAACAATCTATACGATTGGCAGTGAAGAATTTTCCCATGGAAAGAGTGCGTGCTTCTATTGATAACTGGCCTCATCGTTTAAAGGACTGTATTGCAGCCAATGGAGACCACTTCGAATAAGCTTTTTATATTTTTAATTGTTTTATATTTATGTATTAAACTGACACACTGTAAAAGTAATAAATGTTATTTGCAGTTAACAATTTTCTTTTTTCTTTATTACAATATTTATGGCAAGACTAGGTATATAATAGTATCTACATTTGTCATGACATGTTGTCGGCAATTGACAATAAGTCGAAGATTACACGTGAACAAAATATGGTTGCGATATCCCTCCTACCTCAGACGCAGAGTGGCACACCGTGTGGTTTTAGTCGGTCCGATTCTGACACACCACCCCGCCGTAAACCCCGGTGGGGTGACGGCCTGAGGGGGTTTCCATTGCTTAAAAAAAAAGATCTTGCAATCAATATGTGATAACTACACAATCAAAAGGCGGTTTTTACACCGTCTGTAGACGCTACGTGGTTGGAATTAGCCAGGAATGAACAGACTCTAAAGCAGTTTATAAATTTTGGTCCGTCACGTTCGCAGGAGTCACAAACACGTGGACGGCGTTTGAGAAAGGTGTACGCTCTTTTCTTGAAGGTTTGAAGGTCATATCGCTTCGGAAATACCGCAGAAGATAATTTATTCCACAGGATGATCGTGCGAGGAACAAAGAGTCGTGGAAAACGCTCAGTAGTACAGTGTCAATTACCCAAGTGCTGGGTATGGAAATTTTGGTGTGGGGAAGACTGAGTTGAAGTCACTATTAGTCTGCACTGTTAGATTAGATTTGGTCTTAAATAAATGATAACAAGAGAATATTCGTATTTTAAACATATTATCGGCATAACCATTGTTATATTAAACATCCAATGGCTCTTACCGTAGATAACCCTTCAACAGATTTTAAATAAAAGATTTTCTATCAAAATCTTTTTAAATATTCTCTTCAATATATTTGTGTACAAGATTGAATCTATGATTGAGCGGTAAAGTAATGTTTATTGTTTCAGAATCTAACACACTACAAATAAAACCTCAACGAAATAAATAATTCAGGTACATCTGTAAATATGTACATATTTACAGTTGCTTTCATGTATTTTAGCTTTGAGAAGTTCAGTAATTATACGTAGGAGAGTCGATTAATGTATATTGAGAATTAAATGTAAACACTATACCGTAGTTTTCTTGTTATAATAGATAATTTTTATGCACGGCATCATTGTTTTGCTCTTTAATATACTAGCTGTTCGTCTATAAAAATAACTTAAAAAATCTCAAAAATTTTTGCTATTAAATTTTCTAAGAGATTAGATTATGGTAATGGCCAAACCTATTATCGTCAAATGGACACCTTAGATTACTATCACCAACGATAGAAAAATAATATTGTATATACGGATGGGTTAGGGAGTGTAAAATATAGAGGAGGCGCTCAAATAGGGCAAAATCGCAAAGTTCCAACACAAACTGGCTATTATCAGAAATATTTAGATCAATTTTTAGTAGAAGAATACATCATCAGCAGCCTAGAGTAACTTTTTTTTTTATTGACGGGTTGGAAAATACGAACGCAGGAGCCAGGAGTATGTGGTGTTTCCACTAAAAACCACCCCGGTTGCCGGTCTCAGGCGTCCTACTCCGAAGGAGACCCAGGCCATGTTATTTCAGGCCCCCTCTGGGATCAACGCCGTGCCTGGTCAGACCCTCTCCTGGAGGACACTACAAGGTACCCCCGCTGATCTGGTTGAGCCTTGAGTAACCTACTTCTGAGAATAATGCCTCTTTGTGAAAAGAAGAATAAAAAAGGTTACATCATTTAAAAAACGAAGTTGGAGTGAAGAAGAACGCGTGTAATCTATAAGTAGTAGTGTCACACTGATTTTAGCACGAACGGGCTGGCTCGACCGGGGCAGTACCACCCTCCCATAGACATTCAACCTAAAGCGACACAAACTGTGTTGTCGTGTTTTGTTGGTAAGTGCGAGACCAGAGGCCCATTGATGCAGGGGTGACAGTTGTCTTGGTAAGTGTGTGCACTACAATACTACGATGACTGTCATGCCTTTTACGTCCACAAGCGAAGCCTGAAAAAGTATCTTACTAGGCTACCATAGTGTGGGTTACCATACTGCATTGTCTACATTCGCAATGAGTATGGTGACCACAACTCTTTAATTCTATTCACGCTTTCCATCAGGCAGAGTAGAATCCCTTTGGTAGGCTCTTAAAATAAAAAAACTTTCAGTATTTGGAATTCACGTGTTATCTGAGCAACCAAACTGTCATACTTCCTCCAGAACAAGACGATATTTTTTTCATTCACTGTTTACGTCAAGAAACATTTATCCAAATATAAACCACGCTAATTATTATCCAAAACTAAATATAAAGTTATATTAATACCGCCGAAGCATAAAATGCGGCTACCCTCAGGAATACTGACAATTTTGTGTACTTCAAACTCGAAAGTTAATGAAACTTTAGTAACTTATACTTTTTTGCTTTATCAAGAATTCAGATTTGAAAATTATTCTAGATTATTTTTCACAAGATTTGTTTGATGTATTTTGGTTCTGTTTCGTAAATACTTGGTATTTCATAATTACATGGCTTCTTTATAATTTTAAAGTTAGTCAGGGACTATGTGAACTTGATATATTTACTTTGGTCATATAATGTAGGAAATATAATTTAACTTTTTTGATGATTGTTTTACCAAAAATTTTTTTTATTCTTATTTATACATATTTACATACTTAAATACTTAATTTCTGCC
Organism: Hypercompe scribonia; assembly: GCA_949316085.1. Classification (NCBI taxonomy): domain Eukaryota; kingdom Metazoa; phylum Arthropoda; class Insecta; order Lepidoptera; family Erebidae; genus Hypercompe; species Hypercompe scribonia. Next base: position 18,902,622 of record OX438982.1, on the reverse strand, counting down.
AAACTGTAAAGCAGTTTGTCGCCAAAAATTCTCGCTGAAGGATACAAAATGTAATGTAATAGAATACAATATTATGCTTGGTAAAATATATTACAGCGGACTCTCGGTAATCCGGCCCCTGTCTAATCCGGCCCCCCCCTGTAATGCGACATAAATCAAACAATTTTCGCTAATATAGATCGTGCATGATTGAACAGATTACACCTTGTGCTCGACGCGTAGGTATCGTTTCAATTTCGATTGCTTAGTTCGAATTTGACTACGTGCGATAGCGGTTCAACTTAGTGTGCGTTCATTGTTTGCTGTTTATTAATGTCGAAGACAACAACATATAGAATCTTATCATTTCGGTCGAATCTGTAATTTGTCAGATTACAAGGTACTCTTTTTTTAAAAAATCCGGGCTATAGGGGGTCTTAGACAGTACTCTGTAATCCGACAAATTCCATAGTCCGACACTGCCCTGTAAAACGTTTGTCGAATTACCGGGGGTCCACTGTACTTGGTTACTATTTTAGTATGAATTTACTCTTTGTTGATAAGACGTCCCTGGTAACGCGTGTATTGTATTTCATGTGGATCGTATTAACAGTATGGGAGAACATAAAATGCAAAACATTTTTTTATTTATTTTTTTTTAATATAAGAATAAAGATTTATGTAATTATTATCGACGTTAGTCAACTATTTATTAATTTTGATACATCCTTCTTAAAAGAGCACTTGTTCAAGGATATTTCTCTAATAATATAAATGTTAAATAAGGAGATGATACGCTCGATGGAAAGTAGCAAAAACCCCTTTTATATGCACTGAAGCGGCGTCAATAAGTTTTAAAATTAATCAAATCTTTTATCACACAGTTTATTGTAAAATTTGGTCCTTAAGATTAAATATACTTGACCCTCACAACTAGGTAATAATTTAGAACCATTTGTATAGTAGTATAGTATCTTAGATAAATTGCTATTTAGGACCAAAGGTACCTATAGAAAAAATATTACTATAAGCCTCACTAGGGGCTTTCAGTTATCCGAACTAAATAAATACTATTATCGTAATATTGCTGTGTCACGGCACTGAATGCATCCCCGCCTTAACACGCTGTCCCGGTCACCGCCTACACCAGACACGCTACATCAAAAAAATATTCAAATAAATGTGTCATGATAGAACAGTCACACCCTAAGCGCTACGTGACTTATCATATATGACCCGGTTTTCTATGAAAAGGTAATCTTTTGTGAGTGAGCCACGTGAATATCATATATGAAATATTCGTCAATAATCATATTATCCTCTGTAGCATACTGTAGAATATAAGCAACATACCGTTCGAAGTTCTACCAAACGCAAATTAATTATTTTATATGCAATTCACTCACTATAGCCAATCGTCTACAATCATAGTTGCCAATCAAGTTCAAGAGAATATGAGTAGATGGCGGTTCCTGTCGTAAAATTGAGTTTGTCGTTCAATGGACGGTATTTTTGAAAAGTGTTCTGCGTCTGCGATTTCAATAAATAGTAATATATTGTTTTACGGTTGTTTTTGTTTACATTCTTGCACGATTGAAGAGGTAAGTGTTTGAAATTTATCGTATATCGTTATTTTTGATAATAGTTTATATTTTGCTAGTTTTTTTATACGATAACTGTTTGTTGCCCGTAGGCTACATCAGACGAATAGCTTAGTTTATTTGTAAGATTACCTACAATATCTACAGTGGATTTAATTAGTTTCAAGATGTCTCATAAGCGTTTTCTTCGTGATGAAGACATAGCTGCTACTCTGTTTTATGATGCAGATAGTGAAGATGGCTTGGATTTCGATGACGACAGCCTCGCAGATAGTGACCTTGTACCAGAGTTGAATAATTTTGAAGATGACGTACCAGAGGTGGATATTGATGTTGATTCCATAATATAAACTCTCGAAGACGATCATGAAAACCCTGCCTGTAGCATAAAAAATGCTCCATCACGAGAAATGAGTGATCAAGCTCCTTCCGCCAAGAGACCATTAGCTTGAACAAATTTGAAAAAATTCGTCAGTCTCTACATTTCAATGACAACAGTAAGAACCTTCCTAGGGAACATCCTGATCATGACCGGATATACAAAATACGTCCATTAGTTGATTCTTTGAATGAGGCTTACAGTAACATCCTAATTGAAGAACACCTCTGTGTGGACGAGCAAATGTGCTCAACTAAATCACGGAACACATTGAAGAGATACAACCCCAACAAACCCCACAAATGGGGCTATAAAGTCTTTGTTTTGAGTGGTGTTACAGGTTTTGCCTATAAGACAGAGATTGAAACTGGCAAAGAAAATGTTGTCTTGGATGGAGAACCAGATTTATATGCCTCATCTAACGTAGTCATGCGATTAGCTCGTATGATTCTAAGGCACCAGAATTTTAAACTTTATTTTGATAATTATTTTACTTCTCTTCGTTTGTTGGAATACCTAGCCAAAGAAGGCATTCTCGGTTTGAGTACTATCAGACGAAATAGGGTACCAAATTGTAAGCTGTCAACTGAAAAGATAGTGATGAAAAAGGAAAGAGGTTATTCGGAAGAATACGTGGCCGGTGTCAACGGGATCGACGTCTGAACTGTTGCATGGAAGGACAATAAAATAGTCAGCCTGGCGTCCACCTTTGCTGGACAGAAGCCCGGAAGTGATATTCGGAGATGGAACAAACAAAACTCGGGATATGTAAATATAAAGCGACCCAATGTGATAGAAGAATACAATCAGCATAATGGTGCATATGCAAATTTCCAAAGTGCGTAGAATTTACCCATAATGTCTGTGAAAAATGCGGAGTAGCATTATGCTACACGAAAACCAAGAATTGTTTCAAAAACTTTCATCTATTCTAACCTACTAACCTATCTTATTATGCAGTAAATTTTGACCACTTACCTCATTGTTGCTTGTAAGCAACACTCCCTATTTTTATGTTTTTCTTTATAAATATTAAAAACATAGAAAAATAAAATAAAACGTGTCTTTTATTTTTATACTATGGAATCGAATCGAAAGAAATAAATAAAAACAGATTTCATGAGTGATAGAGGGTTAAGTGAGTTTGTAATACGCCAGTACGAGAAATTAATTTTTAATCTTTGTTTTTGTCAGACTGTAGCTTACTATTCTCGAGAGAGCTCCAGAAGAGGAGGGTTTTTGTTTAAAACTGGAACACTTATTCAAAGTATAGGAATTCCTTTCTCATAGAACCCTGTATTAATGAAGTGACATGTAGGAGTCACAGGTTTTGTTAGGCGTTTTTATTACTATTTGAAGAGCCTGCCAAAGTGACTCTACTCTGCCTGATGGAAAGCAAGAATAGAATACAAAGAGTTGTATACAAAGACTCTACTCAATGCAAATGCAGACAATGCAGTGTGATGACTCACAATTTGGCGGCCTAGTGAGATGCTTTTTCATGCCACGCTTGGGGACGTAAAAGGCATGACAGTCATCGGGACAGTGTACTAAGGCTTACATAGTTATCACGATAGCTGTCACCCCTGCATTAAAGGGTCTCCGGTCTCGCACTCACTGGCGCTTTAGGTTGGTCTTCTGTGGGAGAATAGTACTGCCCCGGTCGAGCCGGCCCGTTCGTGCTGAAATTAGCGTGGCTATACTACCTACTTTTTGACGTGTAACACTTTTCCTCTCACTCTAATGCCTACTGCATTAGAGTGAGAGGAAAAGGTAGGTACTCTAATTCAGACTGCAAAATTTACACTGTTTTATTCGACCAGTAAGTAAGTGTTCTGTGCTAGAGTTGAATATTAAAAGACAAATGAGATTTTAGACGTGACTTGTTAGACTCACCCATTTTTTTTTAATGTCAGATAATTAAAATATATAGTATCTTTTATTTGACTGTTTTTTTCGTATATATACATCATTGTACATAAATCTATGTTCGTATTCTTGTGCATGTGTACAAGCGTGGGTGTTTGTGTTTCCGTATGATTACGTGTGTGTGCATGTTAGTGACATAAATTTGAAACATTACACATTGTTGTTCAGATGACACAAATCCCATTCAATTCCCGTTGTAAAAATTACCTACAAAATATGTTTGACTATACCACAGACATCGTCCGTGTGGTGATAGATTAAGAATACATAGTGTTACCACCCTTATTCATCCCGTGGTTGTCGTAAAAGACGACTAAGGGAACAAAGTATGCAAGACAACATTATTACAAAGAGAAGGAAAACTTAGAACAAACCCTATTCTAACCCGTCTGGCCAGCGTGGTATAGTAGGCCAAAACCCCCTTGTTAAGGAGAGGCCTATGTCCAGCAGTGGATTGTAAAAGGCTGTTGATGACAGACATCAACAATATTTTTTCTGCTACTGAATGTTTAAGTCTGCCATTGATTCGAAAGTGTTCTTTTGAGATGTATTTATATAATATATTTGTTGTATACTATTGTGAAGTATTCATAATCAATTACAAATATATCAATGGTATACTTTTTAACTCAATAAAATTACCTTTTAATACGATAAGTTTGACTGTATGATTAAACTGAACACTAATGGCCGGCAGTTAAGTAAATTAACAGAATGCATAACAAGGTTCAGCAATACATATGAATTTGGTGAACAGTAATTACATGTTCGTTTGTCAGTGTGATTTTCATCTTGAATTATAATAATTCTTTACATTGACAACATTACAAAAATTGGACATTACCATATTCATCTGTAGATCCAATTTTAAGATAATCCCAAAATCCAATTTCTGAATCCCAAACCTCATCAGCTGCAAATAACAAATCTTGTGAACAAAAAAGGTACGGAAAGGCAAATATGTATTCGACAACGATATTTTTACCTGGTCTTCACCAGCTTTTCAAATGTCTTCGCATTTGAAAGCGTTAAGTAAGAGCAAGGCTCTAAGTTTTGGATAGAAGTTTATGTAATTTCCTTCGTACCCCTCTTGCTTACTAATTTGGTCCTTTTGTTAGATAAAAAAATAATGGATCGCAGTCTCCTTTGAAAACTAATTAAAATTTTAGCGTTGTCTTAATTTGACGGTGGAATTATTCCGATGGCTCAGTGACTTCCACTGATAATGAAGGTATAGGAACTCGGTTAGTTTGTTAGTTATATCTCTATAAACTCCTTTTGATTAAATATTCGGTTTAAGAAATAAGTAAGTTATAAAACTGAAATTTTGTTAATCAGCGGCATTTATTGTTAAGTTCCGTTTCAGTTAAGATTTTTATGAAACTTTTGACAATTTCGACAAATATAGGACAGATTTAAAGGTATTGCAGATACAGAGCATACTCCCCTTAGTAACTAACGTAATAGTAATATGCCGTGTCTTCATGTGATAACTTTGTAACATTACCAGTTACAGTTATATTTCTTCAGTTGTTTCTATACTAAAATTGTCTAGAAGACCATTCACCATTTTACATCAAATAGTCTTTTTTTGAAACCATCCTACTCAGATCATAAGTGCGTAAGTTTGTGTGGATTTTTTGCTTTTTTTTTGCTAAAACTACTGAACGGATTTAGGTGAAACTTTACAGTAATATAATTATACATTAGAGTAACAAATAGACTACTACTTACCTTGATTACCGATATACACGCAGGCGGAGTCGCAGGCAAAAGGTAGTATCTCATAAAATTATTTAAAAAGATTACGATATTTTCTATTTCCCAACGTTTCGAACGGGTCATACTGATCGTGGTGACGAGTAAACTGGTGTGAGATTAGCGACGCCTTTGTGATGCGCATGGTGTGACTATCCACTCTTAGCCGGTCTGTCGGTACTTATACACATTATACCTAAAATATCAGCACTCCTTGTTTTATCTCTACGGTGGTGATTGCCCCCAAAAACCATTTAAAACGTCGGGAAACAGAAGATATCATAACCTTTTGAAAGTCTAAAAACAGATTTCTTTTAGTAACCGTAGTGTTGGAAGGGCCAAAAATAATTAGATTAATTTTATCTGTAGGATAGATACCTAAATATTTTTTTTGTATAAGAAAATAAACAAGTTAATGGGACGCTTGATGGTAAGTGACCACCAATACTGGTGGACAACTACAACTCAAGGGTCACAAGTGTAACTGTCCTTTGAGTTCCTCCCCCTAGAATCAGTAGAAGAAGGATTGGGTTCGATAATTTGATCATTCGCTGTAAAACAACAAAAAAAACTGCTATGCAAATTATTTTTAGATTCTCTTCTCTCGAAGAGTGTATTTTCTTTGACTTATAAGAGTCCAAGCTTATCTGTAAGTTCAACGGACGGTTCGACAGATATATATAACAAAAATTTTAAAAGTTAATTGTTAGAAATAAAATGAATGAACTCGAAGAACCGGTCATGTGAGGTCTTCATAAAACAGTTCAAAATTGAACGTGCGATTGTTTGTCTTATCTTCACACTTCATCTTTTATTGTTGCGTAAAAAGTTATAAAATTCTCTCCTACAAAATAAGTGAAATGTTTTTTGGGTCTTGCCTAGAACACTGGAATTCATGATAATGAGTTTCTTTACAACAAGACCAAAATAACATTTTCATTTAAGTCTTCATGGCAATGATATAATAATATCACTTTATCAAAAATATGTGTTAAGGTACAAATTTTGAAACTTTTATGCGTATTATCATCATCATCATCATCATCATCATTTTAATCATCAACAGTTCATTGCTGGACATAGGCCTTTCCTTAGAAGACCACCACGCTGGCCAGAAGAGTTGGTATAGGGTTTGTTTTAAATTTTCTTTCTCTTTGCAATGCTATTGTCTTGCGTAGTTTCCTTTCTTTCAGTCACCTCTTATTACATCAACGGGTTGAATAGGGGTGCCGACATTCCATGTTCTTATATTCTTATCATATTCTTATCCATCACCATATGGATGAATTTGTGCTTCATCAATCATTAACAAGATCAATGGAGAGCAACAGGCTGAAGAGAGAGAATCGTTCACAAAGATAAGATAGTTGTTAGGTAGTAGAGCCACGCTGATTGCAGCACGAACGGGCCGGCTCGACCGGGGCAGTACTACCCTACCACAGAAGTTCAACCTAAAGCAACTGCATCCGTGCTGTCGTGTTTCGTTGTTGAGTGCGAGACCGGAGGCCCATTGATGTAGGGGTGACAGTTGTCGAGGTAAGTGTGTACAATTTTTTCGTAAAAGATATGACAGTCATCGTGGTATTTCACGATGACTGTCATACCTTTTACATCCCCAAACAGGGCGTGAAAAAGCATCTTATTAGGCCGCCATAGTATGGGTTACCATACTGCATTGTCTGCATTTGCAATGAGTATGGTGACCATAACTCTTTGATTCTATTTACGCTTTCCATCAGGCAGAGTAGTGTTAAATTTGGCAGGCTCGTAAAGAAACAAAAAGATAGGTATAATCGTAAGCATCTGGATGTAAATAGCACTAAACTGCATCATTTACCATGCTTATAAATATGCCTAAACCTAACAATGTGTTTCAAAATACTGAAAAAGAAAGTAGACCAATCATCAATAGCCTTTATCGTCCAGAGTGGGCTAAATAATTTATAATAATAGTAAGTTCGAGTTATAATAGTTAATGAAAAAAAAATCAGAGATCCAAAACGGTCCAATTGAATAGCCAGACTATATCTCGTTAAGTTAATTATTCTCCGTTTGTTGTTTACCATTTTTAATTTAACAAATGATTATTATTTTGACATTTGCAAGTGGACTGCTTACTTTGACATTTAGGTACTTCCAGAAACACCTAAAGTGATTAACGAAACAGTTCGTTCCTATAAAACATAATAGCAGTTTCACAAACACGTGTTGGTAGTAACATAAAACTTGTCGAAGCTACCGATACTAACACAAAACAAGAGAAGCAGAAGAGAAATAATTATAATAGACGTTACAACGCACACAATATTTAATTAAAACGATGTCTACAACGAACAATATACGTGTCTTGGAAACTCCTGAATTAAATTTGAAGAAAAATGAGGCGCTGTTAGGGCTAGGTGGAAATTGAAAAGAAAATTACAAACCAGGTGTGATATATTATTCATTGTTAATAAGGTTAATGCTTTCATTAATTTATAATTTAGTTATAGCATAATTTAATTAAGTTATCATTTTTGATGGCATTTTAGCTTAGCGGTTAATAACCGATACTGCAAAGTCAGATCGTGGGTTTGGTTACCATTTAAGACATTTAACTGCGTCATTATCATCATTATCATCAACGGTTTCGCATAGTTTAATACTGGACAGAGGCCTCTTCTTAGAGAGGAGGTTTTCGCTTACTGTAATATGCTGACCAGACAGATTACGATTTCAATTTCAAGTTCCTTTTTTCTTTGTAATGCTGTTGTCCTGCTCCTATTAATTTAGCAATTTGACTGGACGGTTGGCCTAGGGATTTAGGCAATAGCCACGCCGCTCTCCACTGTACTGTCTGTCGAGGATTCAAACCCCACATGGGACAACACTCTGTGTGATTCATAAATCGTTGTTCTGAGTTTGGGTGTTCTTTGTGTCCGTTTCTTGTATGTTCCTAAAATCCCCCGCGACACAGAACTTATTCCTAATGCGGGCGTTGTCTTTTTATAAAATAAAAAAAGAATAAATTTTACTCCAATGAAGACAGGTTCTTACAACACCCATTGGACGAATAGAGGAGGTGATACTTCGTATTCTTAAAGGGAGATATACACCTAGGTGTATAGTATAGTGTATACGGCTCCTAGGAGCCGTAAAAAAAAGTTCTATTTTAAAAATGTTTCAAAAAAAAGTAATCATTTATTATAGAGTCAAAAAGATCAGAGTTTTCATTATCTTAAAGTACATACATTCAAATATATTTCAAATTTTTTTATGTATAAATATCAAAAAGATACAAGGATATCGTAGGATTCTTGGAGGTCCTTGAAAAAATCTGCGCACACGGTACCCACTGGCGTATCTTCAAAAATCATCTGAAAAAAAGAAAAAGATTATTAAATAAGATACTATAATCTAGTAGTTGTCACAGCCGATTTCAAAATTATTGGTTTTTAACAAAATGGCAGCCATTTGAATATAGGTAACGATTTTCGGGCTTTAAACGTATAATTACTTTGGCTATGAAATGAAGAGAAAGTAACGAAAAAAAAAAATCTATTACAAATACTAGGTAATATTATATAGAATGATCACAAAAAATTTCAAAGTAATCGATACATTGGTTTTTGAGAAATTTTGGGTACCGCTGTAAAAACGTAGTTTTGAGAAAAACAAATTTGAAATTTTAGGAATTAAAAAATCATGAAATTTTAAACTTACATGAAATCATCAATACCAGGCCCATAGTGTAGGTCTTCTACAGTCGACGAAATTCCCATTGCATCTAAAGCTTATTGCCAACGACGAATTCGACCTTCTTTTGTCTGTGTGTGTGCTTGCAACTCAGCTTTCGCTATGCTACGTCGGAAAGTTTTTCGGCAGAATATCGATTTTGGGGTAGTATTTTCTTTTTTCTTCGATCTTTGTGTAAAAATCCGGATTGATGCGTTTCTCAAGAACCTTTCATTCTTGACTCTATTTTTCTCTATATTTATGTGCGATGAAAATTCACTGTAGAGCACAGTTGTACGAGCGACAAGCTACTGACGACACGTATTTTTTTCTAGCAGAAGTAATATTCTTGTTATACCTGGGGAGCCATTAGCATGCCTAACAACACAATACAATTCTATCACAAAAGAAATCCAAGCCCTTTTTTCGAACTGTCGCTTGTCTATACCTGCCTACCTGGCTCGGCGCGGTAGAACCGGTTTCCAGTTCTCGGTTATAACTGCCTTATTTTTCGAAGAATTAATTTGCCATTTTCACCAAATATTCTAAGGACGATCACGACGACAATCGATTTTTTCAATTTTCTAGGTGTATATCTCCCCTTAATACGTCACCACACATTTATCAGGATGGACAATAATTTTGTAATGGCCACAATAATTTATTGTGTCTGGGTACAATTTATCTGTATTATATATTTATATTTATTCAGATAAATATGCTTAAAGAATTTTATCGACCTTATTCAGACAACTGTGTTTAAGATGTGTTTTAGTATTATTATTTATCTTTGTTTTCAATATCTTCTAAAAGTCCACTGCTGGGCACAGGCCGCTTCCATAATATAATAAATGTAATCGTACTACTTACTTACTGCCGTAAATAGTAATTCTTAAATCTTTATTTTGTTTATAAATTAATAAATTGTGTCTTGGAAATGTTATGTTAATTGGGTTGCTCAAAGTTTCTTTTCAACAAAATGTTGATACAGAAGCAAACAATGTAAAATAAACTGAATATAGTCTCTGTGAAGGTCAAAGTAATCAAGTGTTATCGTGAATATTCTCAAAGAAAATCAATACTAAGCAATGTTTTCTGTATTTGAAATGCTCACCTACTAGAAATTGGTAGGTAAAAGACGCTATCAGTACCAGTGTACCAGTTAATATACTCACCTGATCATTTTTGTCGTACATCGACAGTTGTAAAGTGTTGGTGTTATTTGAATACAGTGATTGTAACCAACGAGAAGTATAAATATACAAGCAAACTCTGTTTACTGCACTGGTCAATAGTGCCGATTACGCCCGCCCGACAATGTCGAAGGCGGCGAGTCGCGCGACCCACTACCCGCTCGACTTTCCGTTCAATAAAGAACACTTTCAATGATATAATTTGAAATGGTAATAAATCGTGTTCACTATAAATATTATTAACTTAGTAATATTCAAAGTTCATATTTCTCTTTTAAAAATTTATGCAGCAAATTATTCGTGAAATCGTAAACGAAAATATTTAGGTTATTCACACAATCTCTTAAATGTACTTTCAAAGACCACAAAAGTTTTATAAGTAATCGGAAGAACATTTACCAATATTATTTTTATTATTTACGAATGCTATATTTTACTGGAAATTGGTTCATAGAGTGCTTTAGTATTTGATAAATAATTAACTTAATAATAAGTAATTAATTAAAAAAAATTTCAGTGGCAAAAGTAACTAAAAAACCAAACATCTTTTATTGACACTCTAAAGATTACATCGTGTACCTGTATTCTTCGGTGTAATATAGAAGCTAAGGAGTTCGCACTCATAATTACACATACAGACTCACAATAATAACAACTGTAGGCAAACATCGTGGGTATTATAATTTGGAAGAAAATTACGAACAATAAACTTATTCAAGGTAAAAGAAAGTTTTGTAATCAGCGTTTTACTTATAAACTAAAATAACAATTCTCTTAAAATTTACAATAATGACTTTACACATTTCGCTCCTGGTTCTCTGATGTAAAATTAGATTGAGTCTGTGCTATGGTAACCAGACTACTGGCAAATACACACAACTGATAGAGAACGAAAGCCCGTTCTCATCGCACAATCATTTGCACTAGATAGAAACTGAACCCATAAATTCTGCCTTAGCAGTCAGGGTCACAAGCAATCAGACCACGACAACATCCAAAACCCATCTATTTTATTTGAAAATAGTAAAATAAGAACTATATCAGACACAACAACATCCAACAACCAATTATGTAGCTAAACAAAAGACATACAAACCTGAACTATCCAACGGGCATAAATTCACCGCAATCGACACCCGAAGTTATCAGCAAAACTATCATAAAGTATCATCGGAACGTCCCGGAGACCCAAGCCACAGTCCGACCTAACTGCCAGAAAATCAGTTCGAGAAATCTATAGTAATCCAGTCGTTTGTTACCCAGATAAAACTCAATATATATGGAATCTTCTAAAACTGAAACGGCTTTATTAAACTGAGGGCGATGAACTAAGATTTATAGGGGGTTGGAGTTTCAATTAGGTGAAGGGATAATTTTCATATTTCAGTGACGTCATTAAAATAGTTTGTTTATAAATATTGTGTTTAAACCGAGAAACTATTAAACTTACATACTTAAAATATAAAATCACGCCTGTTTCCCTGCGAGGGTAAGCAGAGGCATATTAAACACCCATTTTCATCAGTGCTTTGGCCCCACGTAGGTGGCGAGCACATTGCCTCTTATCAGGAAGTTTTGTTTGCCAGAACCTCGTCTGACGATCAGCAGCTACACCACATGTAGGTGAGGTTGAATTGGGGACTTAAGTTGTTGGTGGACACCCTATACACCTTAATGTTTTCGTAATATTTTACATTTTATTATAGTGTTTGTCTATAAAATGGGCCTGAAACTAAAATACTAAACTATTATTTTAATTAGAACCAGTAATTCCTAAGATGAGTCCGTTCAACCAAGAGCAAACTTTTCAAGTTCACAATATTGTATTGTACATACACAGAAAAATATTTTTATACATGATTGAATTTTATAAATGAATACGTATATTCCAGACACTAAAATAAGAATTATTTCTTAAATAGCAAAAGAAAGGAAAAATAAATAATTATATCAGATATCGCCTTTCAATTGAATTGACCGTTTGAATTTTGTTTAATTGACTATTATTAGAACTATCAGTGTATTGAATTTTGTATCGTAATAGGGCCAGATTTCCAGTGCACTGCAACCTTATAGTTATGTAGTGTGTTTTATGTGTGATATTAAATAACACATTATTTAAAAGGAAGCCTTTAGATGCAAGTGGCACAGAACCGGCTGTTATGGAGAGTTTTGGGAAAGACCTATGTCCTGCAGTGGACGTCCTTCCACTGAAATGATGATGATAATGCTTCGAAAGGCAAGTTGCTAACCATAACACAACAATTTAATAACGTAAGGTATATAAGTGAAAATGTTAAACTACAACTTTCGTTTTGAATGAATTTATTTCACTTAATTAATATATTAACATTTCCTTGTGCTAAATAATACGATAATTATTATAATTTTTTTATGTTATCGAGGTCAGATTTTGGCTAGTCTGTTGTGTGCCGTTCAACTGTTCAGCGGTCAGCTGATACTGCCAACTCAGCTGGATTCAAATCTTACTTCTTAATAATCCTTAGCTAACACATAGGTATAATTATCTAATAATTTAGCAACATAGGTTGACAGTAAGCATTGTCTACAAACCTATGTGAGGTTTGCCCTTAATATTTATGTATAAATTTTATTGTGTAATACTTTGTATATGATACATAAAATTCATTTTCAGACCTGATATGGGTAAATGGGAGTAAATAGAGAAATAATATGTACACTGGGATTACATCAGCTTAAAAAAGCTGATGTCATAGAAATCTGCTAGGTAGTAGAGCCACGCTGATTGCAGCACGAGCGGGCCGGTTCGACCGGGGCAGTACTACCCTCCCAGAGAAGACCAACTTAAAGCGCCAGCATCCGTGTTGTCATGTTTCGTTGGTGAGTGTGAGACCGGAGGCCCATTGATGCAGGGGTGACAGTTATCGAGGTAACTGTGTAAGCCTTACACTGTCACGATGACTGTCATACCTTTTATGTCCCCAAGCGGGGTGTGAAAAAGCATCTCACAAGGCCATCATAGTGTGAGTCACCATACTGCATTGTCTGCATTTGCAATGAGTATGGTGACCACAACTCTTGGATTCTATTCATGCTTTCCAACAGGCAGAGTAGAGTCACTTTGGCAGACTCTTAATATATATAAAAAAAATAATCATGAGACAAGGACACTATGCTTTTAATACTCCTAAATACACTCATACTCGTAGAAAATTCAGAAAGAAAATTGCCCAAGTAATTTCGTTCAATTTACTCTGCAGTCAAAGTTATATTTTAGAGCTGAGACTAGAGGCAGACTAATTTAAACCAACGCACAACTAATCAACTTTGATCAAAGAGTTTGCGATCGGCGTACTCATTTCACGTTCTATTCCCTTTAATCACTACATATGCTACCCACATACGCACTACATACGCTAGGCATAAGATTCAATTGATATCGATTCGGCATGTATATTTTCCAACTAGCTTTTACTAGCAACGTTGCTTACATTTTCGATTTAGACGTTTTTTTTTCGAAAGAAAAGTACCCATTTTGTATTGCAAACTGTTGTCTGTCTTTGTGACAAATTTCATCTATATCTTTTCAGCTCTTCTAGTGTTATTCAATAACAAACACACATCCAAACTTTGACAATTATAGTGTGACGACTTCAACATACAGCGCAAATAAAAATACGTACTACAGCGCCATCTACCGAAGACACCTCGAACTACGGAGTAATAAACTACGGAGCAGCTACTAATCCTGTGTTGCGTTATAGAAATTCTCGCGACGATTAGCATATACACAACATCCCAACATTAATTTTTTGGTCGTGGCCTGGTCAGGTATGATCACCTCGCCTTGTCGGAGGATTTTCTCTTTACGTTGGAGGAGCATGTCACTCGTTCCCCCCACAATAGTATTAGTAGGATTCTGAAAGGTGATATAGCATTCAATTATAGTCCACTCTAACTTTTCAATTTAGTAAACTTAATGAAAACCTATTTAACAGCAGACCACATTGTGTAAAAATCTATAGAAAATACAAACAACAAGGTTAAACAACTTGAGAACTTCAACTTAAGAGACACAAATGCATTGCTAGTCTTTGAGTGTGCTAAGGGAGAGTTATTTATATTATATTCATACACTATGAAAATATTAGAAGTGTCTAAAACATTTAAATACGAAGAAAAATATATACCTTTTTTGAAATATAAAAATAAAATGAAAGTTCACGAGATAACACCCAGTAAGTCCGAAAATAAACTGAAAATAATGAGTTCTCTAGATGCAAATACAATTCACATGAAATTTATCTTTTAAATGGCCTTAGAGAGCCGTTTTCGTCTAACAATCGAATAATTTACTTTTCAAGACAAGTTAAGCATCCAAACTTTTTTATTTTAAGGAAAATAAAATGTCTGAAATGAAATTGTTACTTTATTCTGGACGCCATTTATGTAGAAAATGTATACACGTAATAAAGTAGAAAACTAGAACATTTGTTACAATACGGTTTTCTGATCCAAACGAGGTAGACCATGTGCTACACTGCTACGATGCAGACTGCTGAATACATGCATACATTTTGTTTCTTTTTATGAAATACCTGCCAAAGTGACCCTACTCTGGCTGATGGAAATGAATGAATGGAACATGAATAGAATTCAAGAGCGCTGGTCGCCAAACTCATTGCGAATGCAAATAATGCTGCATGGTGATCCATAGTAGATCCGTCCACTTAGAGGATCCGAGATCATAGTGGGAGTAAAACACGTGCACTGGTAGTCAGTTTCAGGATTTAACTAATTTTTACAGGAAAGAAGAGCCGAACAGTTTAGTTCGAGGGCGTATGTCTAACAATGTAAAACGGTGACTGCCCAGTCTAGCGTGTGTTGTCCTGTAGACGAAGGGAGAAAGTGAGACCAGTTGGGAGTGACTATTAGAAGTCACAACCTTCTACTTTCCTCTTGAAAACTAGTTGACCCGTCAAACATTATTTTGCTGTATACGTTATTTCCGGTTAATATTTTATTTGGGGTAACTTTTGCAACTACGGATTTAAAAATAGCCTACCATCTTCCACCTTTTATCTTCTACTACCTTCTTAGAAATACCAAAAAAGCGTAAAAATAGGACAAATTTCGGAGAAATTCGATAACAAACACTGTGATAATACATTTTTATGTATCAGATAACATCTAGAAATAGAATACAATAATCGTGCTCTTCAAAAAATTATAACTCCTGGGTCGGAGAAAAATTATAACTCCGTCAAGTCAGTAGCCAGAATCGCTAATATCTACACTAAAAGACACGTAATCTGATACCATTTTTCGTACATGAGCTTATTATGCAATATAAACCCATAAATGTAAGTCATTCATTTACTAAACGAAGTCATTCAGTTATTCTCTTATTATTCTTTTCATCAGCTATGCTGTTCACAATACTTTAGAGTATTTATTCATAGTCCTGTTATGACAAATGTCAATATGGATAATTCATAGTCCCGTCGGGTGTAAAAAAATCCTTTGCCATACTCATTACCCCTCTCTCAGCAGCAGCCTCTGTGGTTACTTTTCTGAACATTTCACGTTGAAAACTGCTTTATTTCAATAGAAACGGACTGAGTGCTACCTGTCGGTGAAATGTAGACATCCGAGATTTGATTAAAAATAAAGTCAGAAATTATTTCTAGCTTTTTATTTTCGTTTATAATTTTGTTCACATAAAAGGATATACAATAAGATCGATGGAAAGGTATCTATAGAGACAAGCGAGGGTTTTTGATATGTATTGGTTACATGCAAGTTACAAAAAATATTGAAAAAAAAGTTAGTGACATCATATTGAAATAATAGTATTCATTTTTTAGACCAAACATTATGCTAAGTCAGACTTTTTTCTAGACTTCTTTAGAAGTAGTATTGTATTTTTCAGTTTGCTACAGACGATATTAGATATACAGACGCAGAATTTGGTATGAATAAGTCTCATGGGAAACATTAATTTTCATTTATCATTTATATTTATTTATATTATATTTACAATCATCAAAATTAAGAGATGCTATTTATTCTTTTATCAATGGGGTAGTCTTGACGTGGCAGATGGTTAAAACAAACTAACTTAATCAATCAATCAACCTATCACCATCCAATGCTGAATGACGGTCTCCTCCAAGGAGCACCAACCATCCCGGTCTTGGGCAATTCGCATCCAGCCACCACCAGCCACCTACTTCAAGTCATCGGTCCATCGCGTCGCAGGATGGACTCCACTACGTTTACCCAATCGTGGTTTCTACTTTAGTAAGCTGCGACCATCGGCTCGTCTGGAGACATGACCGGCCCACTTTCACTTCAGCGTACTGACTCTCCGTGCGATGTCAGTTACTCCTGTTTTCTGCCGAATAACTTTGTTACGAATTTTATCAACCATAGAAATACCCTACATCGCACGCTGAGCTACTTTAAACTTGTGAATGGTGAATGTTCACGTCTCGGCTCCCTATGTCATTACGAGCAGGATGCACTAGTCGAATACCTTGATCTTTAATCATTGTGGAATCGGTGCCTAAAAAATGTGATACAGCTTTCCGTATGCTGTCCAGCCCAGACGAATCCTCCTATTGACCTCTCGATGGAAGTTGTGCCGGCCAAGTGTAATAGTTTGCCCAAGGTAGATGTATTTTTGCACAACCCCGATAGCAGTACTGTCGAGTTTTTTTGAGTTTTTTAAGGGGAATAATTCAGGTGCTTCTGATTTTTCCAAAATTTTAACCATTTACGCAACGCACGCTATGGCAGCTCTAAAAGGATTTATTTTCTTCCGTTTTTTTACAACAGTTTTCATTGATACTCCGTTGTTATTGGTCGTAACGTGATGGTATATAACCTATAGTACACCAACCATAAATTGGCTATCTTATTACATATATTTAAATGTAGCGCTCAGTACCTGATGTTTTTACTAAAATATCTCTATTAAAGAATAGAAAAAAAATTGACCAAAGGTAACATTGCTCATTACTGTATCCCATGGAATATTACCTGTTGTGGCGGCTTCTACATTATTAACTCAAAAGTAAATGTACAACGACGCCATCTAGCGAAGATACATCGAACTACGAAGTATAAACGAAACGTATGAATGTAATGAACTACAATGCTACTACTAATCCTGCATCGCGATATAGAGATTCGTGTGGCAATTAGCATATGTACAACATCCCAACATCAACCGTTGGGCTGTGGCCCACCAGGCATGATCACCTCGCCTGGTCGGAGGATCCTCCCTTTGTGTCGGAGGGACACATGCCACACGTCCCTCCACAGTGGTGAACCCGACGTGATTGGAAGCAGCCTTCAAGTCAATATCAGCAGCGTCACTCCCACAGCGATGATCAGTAATCAAGTCTCAGCCAGCCAGCAACTTCGGCCTCAACAGGGATACCACACGCAGGACGCGCCCGCTCCAGCCTGGTTACCCTACGGCCTCTTCAGTGTCTAGGTACAGCGCACCGCACACCACATGCAATGCCGACTCACCGGGATCTGCATACTTCAGCCTCGACTCACTGGAGACTTCACCGCAGCACTGCGCACCACATGCAATGCCGACTCACCGGGATCTGCATACTTCAGCCTCGACTCACTGGGGACTTCACCGCAGCACTGCGCACCACATGCAATGCCGACTCACCGGGATCTGCATACTTCAGCCCCAACTCACTGGAACTACACACTCCTGGCACTGGCACGCTCCACAACAGAGCATAGACAGCTGACTCATCAGTACATCGACCTCCGGTCTTGGAGGGGAGTGATGTGGCGGCTTCTACATTATTAACTCAAAAGTAAATGTACAACGACGCCATCTAGCGAAGATACATCGAACTACGAAGTATAAACGAAACGTATGAATGTAATGAACTACAATGCTACTACTAATCCTGCATCGCGATATAGAGATTCGTGTGGCAATTAGCATATGTACAACATCCCAACATCAACCGTTGGGCTGTGGCCCACCAGGCATGATCACCTCGCCTGGTCGGAGGATCCTCCCTTTGTGTCGGAGGGACACATGCCACACGTCCCTCCACACCTGTTAAAAATAAGTAACTAGTGCACCTACATTATAGTTCTTGGACTTACTCTTAATTAATTGAGTTTATTTAAATTAATTTAAATAGACAAACATGCCCAAACTCTAAGGGTCCTTTTTCATTAATATAGAAATCTGAAAAAAGACTTAGCTGTTGTAATCTTGTCGTAGAAAGCGTAGAACTAAAAGATTTGTTAAAAGTCTTTTTCGTTACCCAAGATTCCGGTGGAACAAAATGAACGGACGGAAATGAATCCGGGCCTTGTAAGTCCGTAAAAGAGCTCGTTACTTCTGTACTAATGAGCCAGTTAACCTTTATATTAGTATATAAATAATTATTGTATATTATAAGTAAAAGTTTTAGGCTTCCATTTTCCATTGATAATTTATTTTAAAATACTCGTAAAGTTGTTTATTGAAAAATACCTTATTAAAAAATTGTGATCAATTTAAATAAAAATACCGATCCGGGAATCGTATCCGAGACCTCAAGCACACACTACATACCCACCGAGGCAGTCAAACGAGGCAGTCTCACGTTCCGACATACTTTAAATTTTGTAACAGAATTAATAGAAGTTCATCATTATATTACTCGTCACGTATTACCTTGCCTTAAACAAAAACAAAACGACGTGTTATAACTCGGAACACGTCATTATGATGACGTGTTCCAAGTTTATAATATGATGACTATAAAAAGAGAAAAGGCTCACGTGACCCTTTTGTCACGGCGTGATATCACTCTAAATGTTGACTGGATGAATATTATCTTATGAACATAGAACTCTAAATATTTTGTACTTATAAATATATAAATTGACTAACTTATGACTGTCTCAGTGGCGCAGTGGAAGCGTAAGCGACAGCTGCGTTTGAAGTGTCGGGTTCGATTTCCAAGTCGGACTAAATGTTTGAACGATCAGCAAATATTTTTTTCAGAGTTCAGGTGTCGTTTACATGTATTTACAAAAAAAAGTATATATGTATTAATTTCAGTTGTTTTGTAGCCATAGTACAAGTTCTGCTTAGTTTGGGACTAGATGGCGTTGTGCGTCAGATATAAAAAATGTTTATTTATACATATATGTTAGCAGAAATGTGTGTAGAAAACCTATGTATATTTTATAGTCTATATAAAATTCTGAAGAGGAGACACGAAGGACGGCAGTTTAGTACAAATATAAAATTTCATCAAAATCGTTTGTCGTATTGTTATTTTCATAATTTTGATACAAGTGTCACTAACAATGAAAGTTAATTGTATGTAAAAAGTGTATAGCTGTTGCTTCTAGTGATAAAAAAATTATTACAATTATACTGGATTTCCCTTCTACTTATTATTTTTCAAGTACAAATCTACGCATACCCAAGCATACACTGTGTATTTCATAAGCAAGCACTAAACATATAAGTGAACACACATGTTCCTTAAATCTTTTGTGTAGAAATATCGTAACAATATCGTGGCTCCTACTAAGCCCATGGCAGCGCATTAGAATGTTATGTGGACTATACGCCATATTGGTAGCGCGGCTGCGAGACCCAAAAATGTTTTATGCATCAGACTAGAGCTTAAGAGGATTGCACGAGAGTTATTTCATGCCTTCAAGTGATTTTTACGCTATTTTTTGAAGAGATGCCTTAAAAAAATAGAGAATGGGAATGAGGGTGCACTTATATAGTAGGAAAACGTACTGATAGTAAGAGACTAGAGCACGAGTCATGGATCCCTGCAACTCAAGAATCACAAGTGTATTTTCTTATTTGAGCTCTTTCTTAATCCATATTAGGAAGAGAAGTTAGGTCTTCGAATAGCCCTCTTAATCACCAGCTTATAAATGAAGACTAATTACTCTTCCACGAACAATGTTATATTTAATGGTGTCGGTGCGACACCGACGCCAGTGGTAGATGCCACTGCTGTGCTTGAGATCTCGGGTTCGATTCCCGGATTGAACCGAATGCTTGTATAATCTGCAAATATTTGTTTCCGAGGTTGTTTTCTATATATACAAATAAATATAATTGAAGTGCCTGTTTCTAATTTGAAGTTAAAAGATTTTAACTAAAAGCATATGAAAGTATATACGGTACTTGCATAAAAAAATTAAAGTTTGTGCCGGCTAATCTCTGTAACGGCTGGACTAATTTTGACGAGACTTTCGCTGGCTATTATAAAGAGTAACAATTTTAGAAAAAAGAAGGATGACGTGATTTTAAAATTAAAACCAATGAAATGGTGAACAGATTCCATAAACAAACTGAAAGCAAACCTAACGGCAGAGGCAGTTTGTAAATAAAATCCTTTTCAAAATAACAGCAAATTTATTGAACATAAATCATGAACGAAGTTTGTTTCCAATTCCAATATAATAAAAGAACTATCTACTTACAAATATTGCTATAAGTGGACTTATTCGTGCCGACGCCAGTACAGTACTGAACGTCAATGAAGTCCAGAGGACTTAGTCGAGGAGGTAAAGACTCGACAATTTATACTCATTGCAATAGAATTCCATTTTTTATTTAAAGTTATTGCTCATTGAAGATATTGCTAATAAATAAGACATTTGCGACAGAAGTATGTACCTGTGTATACTCTAGTTAGTGTTATTGACATACATTATACACGGATTTTTAATCATTTGTTCATATGAAATTAAATATACATACTTACATTATTTATTTCCTTTCCAAGTTACACAGTTAGGTGGCGAGTGTCGTTAGATCCCACTCTTTGCGGCACAATGGACCGCTGACTTGAGGAGGATAGCTGGCAGTCGATAGATGCGGACTGCTCAAGACTGAGGTGATTTGAGCTCTTTGGGGTATGCTTTCGTTCAGCAGTGAATAGGCTGAACAGTTTACTGGCAGTATCCTGGTTGGTTTTTTCTTGTCCATGGTTCTATCAGTTAGCCCGTAGGCATTTTATTGACAAAAAATAACTGTACAACAAAGCCCTACATTTTATAATATTTACGTTGATTGTACTATTAGATTAGTAGGACCATTGCTTATACAAAACAATGAAGTTCTGGTTGCAGTTTCACTGTTAGAACTACAGACAATTTTTTTTACGCATGATACTAGTAGTGGGGCTATGCAGTAGAACCAGAGGCAAAGGATGATGAGAGCTGCGTGCAAACCCGTAAGTTCCCAAGATAGAGAATCTTCTGCTCAACATAAGAAAAAAGTTTTAGGCAAGTGAAGAGAATACCATAGAAAGCCCATTGATGCAGGAATGACAGTTATCATGGTAACTGTGTAAGCCTTACACTGTTACGATGACTGTCATGCCTTTTACGTCTCCAAGCGGGGTGTGAAAAAGCATCTCACTAGGCCGCCATAGTGTGAGTCACCATACTCCATTGTCTGCATTTGCAATGAGTATGGTGACCACAACTCTTGGATTTTATTCATGCTTTCCATCAGGCAGAGTAGAGTCACTTTTGCAGGCTCTTAATATAGAAAAAAAATACTTATTCATAGTAGTATAATATGTAATATATAATGTTGACGACGTCGATCGATGTGTACTATCTACTTGTTTACATCCATCGATCATGTTATCTTATCGATACTATAAATAAAATAGTATATTTGCTAGTTTGACCTTGTTTCCAACTAAAACGTGAACTTATTTTTATATATATAAAGGGATAGTTTATGGGTTGGATATGGTAATTTGTTTCCCGAAGAAAAACATGGTTTTTATGATAAATATGTAGTTTGGAGACCACGCTATCCAGTTCATCCGATTACATTCACCAGCGTAATAAATTTATATAGGTAGGTGGATAAATTAAACAGTGAAATCATTTGTGTATGATATATCCTTTTTTTTTCTATGTTAAGAGCCTGCCAAAGTGACTCCACTCTGCCTGATGGAAAGCATGAATAGAATCCAAGAGTTGTGGTCACCATATTCATTGCAAATGCAGACAATGCAGTATGGTGGCCCACACTATAGCGGCCTAATAAGATGCTTTTTCACACCCCGCTTGGAGACGTAAAAGGCATGACAGTCATTGTAACAGTGTAAAGCTTACACAATGACATTCTTAGGGTTTAATACAATGATGTTGCAACACACTACACGATATTCAATATTCACAGTTGCAACATGCCTATGGTTTCACTCAGGTATGTTTCGCCAGCTCCTTCTGTTTCTAACACTAAATGGCGCAAATAGATGTAGTACGTACAAATTCCAGTTGCAGATATACTGTAGAATTACTTACATGTTACATTTTCGGTGTACATTTTCGGTATGGATAAAATTGTTTCAACAGAAATAAGTCTATAATTCTGATGAAGAAAACAATATTTTTCTTCATTGTTTTTGATTATAAAGTAAATTATCAGATGAGGTAAGTGACTACCACTTGCCACAAGTACCTGCAAGTCAATTTACTCACTTATTCACGATGACTGTCACCCCTGCATCAATTGGCCTCCGGTCTCACACTCACCAAAGAAACACGACAACACGGATGCTGGTGCTTTAAGTTGGTCTTCAGTGAGATGATTGTACTGCCCTAGTCGAGCTGGCCCGCTCGTGCTGAAATCAGCGTGGCTCTACTGCCTAGTATTTCGTAAGTATATAAGTACTCTATCACTCAGTCTACTTATAACAATACAAGCTCTGCTTAGTTTGAAACTAGATGACGTTGTGTATCAAATGACCGAAATATATATTTATTTATTTATTATTGGTTCACAGTTGTCAACGAGAAAAAATTGCCATATTTTTCAGGGCATATTAAATAAGACACTATGGGATTCTGAATAATTGTATACTATTTTTTTATTGAAATCTACTTCACAATTATATCAGTTTTTACGACTGAAATTTTGATTAAATATTTTCATAGAATTGATACTCTGAAACTTAAATAAAGCTTTTCATTTTACTGAAACAACACTCGTTATAAAATTATAAAGAATTTAAAAAATAATAAAAAAGGTACGTATATTTAAAAAAAAACTCTTTGGTGCGGCGTGTATCTGACAAATATGTAAGCACAAAAATACAATTAACAAACACAATAATAATTATAAAAAATATATATTGTGACTACACCAAAGAGAATACAGTTCAGTTTTACTTTGTACAAACCGAGCCCCACGTCCTGCCCACATTTGAAGGTACCATCTATAAGCTATCGATGCCGTAGAGCCTAGCTACCACAGACTTCTTTTTCTGGAGTGCACCTGGATCTCTGGCTTCTATTTACTGAGATGACCTGCGTTTTAGTCCGTTTGACGTAATAATTTCGCAGGTGGTGGTTGTGAGCATCAGAGGAAATTGCCAAACGGAAAAAAAGAGTACTCAT
Source organism: Hypercompe scribonia (assembly GCA_949316085.1). Classification (NCBI taxonomy): domain Eukaryota; kingdom Metazoa; phylum Arthropoda; class Insecta; order Lepidoptera; family Erebidae; genus Hypercompe; species Hypercompe scribonia. Next base: position 18,878,647 of record OX438982.1, on the reverse strand, counting down.
GAAACATGAAACATGAATTAACGAAAAGGTTAATCTTAAAAAAGTTCCTAAATTTCGAAACTACGAGCCGAAAGATAAGTCTCACAAATTTCCTAGTAATCTTCTTATTTCGATCAACGAGGTACTCGGTAAGTCGCCCTCCTTTATTCTCATATAAAGCTAACTAAAAAACGTTGGTTTGAAAGCCACCTCTGGGACTCCTCATATGCTTACATATTCATACTATTTCGTAGATTTCCCAAAGAGCTGTTTTAACTTAAGAACTTTCTCAATGGTAGCAATAGATCACTTGTTCCGTGACAAATAAAGATGGATTATGGTCTAATATTGCCCACTTATTTATACCTTATGCTTGCAATGTTGCTTACTGTTGCTGACTTTCCTTCTACCAGGATAATATTCGTTGCAATTTGTGAAAGAACTGAATTAAAAGATAGGGGTGTCTTGGCATTTTTTGGTGCGATATTGGTACAGATCAGTGTAGCGTAGTTGCACCATGTGCACTACAATTATTTTGTATATTTGATGTAACAAACAAGCTAACACAATATTATATTGAGTAGCGTGTGGGAGGAGCCAAGCATAGTGGGGAGGCAGCGCAGGCGCCGCACCTTAGCGCGGTATGAGACAGTCCGTCCGTAACCTCACGACGCGACAACTCGCATGTCATCGGACCCCAATTATACTTGGCTCCCCGCATTACTTGTGTACTGCTTTCTCCTTTCTCTCTTTTGTGATCGTAATTTTTAATATAGTGTACGTTAAGACTTTTGTGTACCTGTGTGTTTTTGTGACTAAACAAAAAACATTATACCGTCGTTCATCAACAAGAGTATTTTTTATTTGTACACCCGACGTACCTAAACTGGTGACCCCGACGTGATGAGCAAGGAGAGAAATATGGAGGAACAGCGGGAATCTTTTCGCGTCGGCGTGCGCATACCGCAATTCTACGCTGAAAAACCAGGCCTATGGTTTTCGCAGATGGAAGCTCAGTTCGCGATAGCGAATATTAAGGCTGACGAGACGAAATATTTTTATGTTATCGGCAACTTGGACCCACAGTACGCGAGTGAAGTTGAAGATGTAATCTCCAACCCTCCACCAACGGACAAATACGAGAAACTGAAGACGGAGCTCGTAAAACGACTTTCCGCATCACGGGAACGCAAAGTAAAACAGCTTCTGATCCATGAAGAATTGGGCGATCGGAAACCATCACAATTTTATCGGCATCTACTAAACCTGGCCGGGCCAGGGGTTCCCGAAGACTTCTTGCGAACAATTTGGACAAGCCGTCTGCCCAGTGGTACGCAAGCCATCATGGCTTCGCAGACAAAAACTGGCCTACAAGAATTGGCAGAGCTGGCTGACCGTATACACGACGTCGTGGGGCCACAGGTGGCATCAGCATCCGCCATGGCTCCAGGTACTTCCTCGACGCCTATAGGGGACAGTGCGAAGTCCGAGATCGCGGCACTTACGAGGCAAGTGGAGTTGTTAACTCAAAAGGTCGAGCGATTGTCTCGGACTCGAGGGAGATCGAGTGATCATGTTCGACATCGTTCGAGTTCTACCCACAATCGCTCACAATCTACTTATAGGCGATTTCCGTTATGTCGATACCACTATAAGTTCGGCGACAGGGCAAGGAAATGTGCTCGACCCTGCGATTATCACACGGCGGGAAACGCGAGAGGCAGTCAGTGATGGCGACCGGTGATTGCCCGCGTTCAGGTCGCTTAATTGTCACCGATACTCGTTCGAAGGTACAGTTTTTGGTTGACACCGGCAGTGATCTCTGTGTCTTCCCTCGATCGGCGGCACCAGGACGACATATTAAAACCAACTACGAATTACACGCGGCGAACGGTACTACGATTTCTACCTACGGCTATTTAAATTTAAATTTAAACTTGGGGTTGCGCCGTGACTTTGCTTGGCGTTTTATTGTAGCCGACGTCACGCGGGCGATAATAGGTGTGGATTTTTTGATTTTTTACAATTTAACTGTTGATTGCAGGAACAAGCGCCTGATTGATAATAATACTACGCTTGCATCCCCAGCTATGGCTGCACGACCGTCCGACGCCGTTTCCTCGGTGAAGGTGATCCTTGGTGAGTCTCCATACCATGACATACTCAGAGACTACCCTGACATCACTCGCCCACATGGCGTTCATCGTACACCAACACACAATACAGTCCACCACATACACACTACACCTGGACCTCCAGTTTTGTGTACACCACGACGACTGGCCCCTGACAAGTTGAAAATTGCCAAAGAGGAGTTTGAAGCCATGCTGAAAGATGGTACAGCCAGACCTTCGAAGTCACCATGGGCATCGCCATTGCATTTGGCACCAAAGAAGAATGGGTGGCGTCCTTGCGGCGATTATCGTATGTTAAACGCCAGAACTGTGCCGGATAAGTACCCAATCCGGCACATTCATGACTTTGCTCACAGCCTTTCAGGATGTCCTGTGTTCACGACGCTAGATTTAGTGAAAGCTTTCAACCAGGTACCTGTGGCTCCTGAGGATATTCCAAAGACCGCCATCACTACCCCGTTCGGCCTATTCGAATTCCCTTACATGACGTTTGGGCTTCGTAACGCTGGACAAACTTTTCAGCGGTTCATCGACGAAGTGGTACGCGGTTTGGACTTCTGTTACGCATATTTGGACGATTTTTTAGTCTATTCGAAAGACCAGAAAGACCATGAAGACCACCTACGTCAACTTTTTACCCGACTTCAGAAATACGGTATAGTCATTAACACAGGTAAGTGCGTCTTCGGGGCAAGTGAAGTAACCTTTCTAGGCTACCGTATCTCAGCTGAGGGCACCAAGCCCCTGCCCGAGAAAGTGGAAGCCATCACGAAGTACCCTGTGCCCAAAACTGTTCGAGAACTTCGGAGGTTTTTGGGTATGATTAACTTCTATCGACGTTTTATCCCCAAAGCAGCCGAACAGCAAGCTCCTTTACATGCCTTGTTAACCGGTTCTGTTAAGGCCTCATACCCTGTCAACTTTACTACCAAAGAACGGGAGGCCTTCAACGCCTGCAAAGACAGCCTCTGTAAAGCCGCAATGTTAGCTCATCCTGACTGTGAGGCCATACTCGCATTAGTGACAGACGCCTCAGACACAGCGGTAGGTGCAGTCATGGGAGCCACTTGCTTTCTACTCGCGAAAATTAAGCCCATCCCAGTGTAAATATTCACCGTATGACAGGGAGCTCCTCGCCATATACCAGTCGATAACTGCTTTCTCCTTTCTCTCTTTTGTGATCGTAACTTTTAATATAGTGTACGTTAAGACTTTTGTGTACCTGTGTGTTTTTGTGACTAAACAAAAAACATTATACCGTCGTTCATCAACAAGAGTATTTTTTATTTGTACACCCGACGTACCTAAAATCAGTAATCAGCGTGAAGAAACTTTGGTAATATCTCCTAATGGATATATGGAAGCTATCCTCGAAATACAGGATATACATACATATATAAAAACAATCTTATTTGCCCGAGGCGTAGGAAGAGGTATAATAAACGTTCATTTTTCACCAGTGTTTTGGTCCCACGCTAATCGGGATGTTTTATTTACCAGAATCTCTGCCGGCAATCAGTTGATGTACTTGTAGGTGAGGTTTACTCCCTGCTCTAAGTTCTTGGTGGAAACCCTGTGCCTCAGGATATTTACTTAGATTTTTGAGATAAAGATTCTAGTATTTAACTGCAACTACACTTTTGCAAGCGCTATAATCACGCATGAGCTGCTGCCTACAAAAATCCACGGACCAATCTAAGGTGTATAAGGTAAATACAACATTAATATTATTAGATTAGCACCATGTTAATATTGATGTAATATAATTAATTAGTCGTATTAATACGTGATAAAGGCGTGGGTTGATTGGAATTACACAATTCATTCCTTGCTTTCAATAAGTGAGTAAATTGACTTGCAGGTGCTTGTAGGAAGTGGTAGTCACTTACCTCATTTGATAATTTATTTTCTAAGCAAAAACAAAGATAAAAGAATATTGTGTCTTTCCATCAGAATTATAATATTCTGATGGAAAGAGATTTCTGTTGAAACTATTTTATCCATACCGAAAATACAACCCATGTAAGCAATTCTACAGTGTATCTGCAACTGGAATTTGTACGTACTACATCTATTTGCGCCATTTAGTATTAGAGACAGAAGGGGCTGGTGAAACATGCCTGAGTGAAACCATAGGCATGTTTCAACTGTGAATATTGAATATCATGTAGTGTGTTGCAACACTGACTGCACGATTGGCCTAGCGGTTTAAATGGTCGCCACGCCACTCTCTACTTCGCTGAGTGTGTTCAAATCCTACATGGGACAACACTTTGTGTGTTCCACAAATTGTTGTTCTGAGTCTAGGTGTTCTTTGTGTCCGTTTCTTGTATGTTTATAAAGTCCCTCGCGACACAAGATTTATTCCTAATGCTTGCGTTGTCTTTTCAAAAAAATAGAAATAGGAAAATAGAACATTATTGTATTAAACCCTAATACCGTCATGTTTGTTATCATATGTATTACATTAACACACCTTAATTGTTCATCCGTCATCATAACTCAATGTGTGTGTTTTATGTGTTTAGATAATGCACCTTTTTTTTTTTTTGTACAATGCGGAAATCCCCACGGATACCACCGCAGGGTGGTTATGTCGGACTCGAACCGACCAAAAACCGCACGCCGTCTCAGGTACCAATAGCTAGGGGACCAGGTGCACCCTAGTAAGGAAATCCCTGGAACCCCGACGTACCTCAGACCAACTACGGCTGCAGTGGCCCCCTCCTGTGTGGAAAACTCATGGTTTCTTTACTGCCCTCCTTCCCCCCGAAAGGGTGCGCGCAGTCCGTAGTACTTGGATATCCCCCCCCCCATTATTAGATAATGCACCTGTGTTTACACACTCACTTATACACCATGATATTCCCTTTGTAGTGTGCTGGTCTTCATTCAAATTAGCCGCCATAATTGAAACTGTTTCCTTACTAGTCTCTTACAGCTACTCAATATCTGCGCATGTGTTACAGTCACTAGTAAGCTTCCAAAGTCAAACTCCTTGGACAGAAAAGGTCTGGTCGAAGAATTTAATAGTTTGTCCTTAATTTTGTTTTTAATTTCAAGTTCTCTGACGTCTATGTATGTTTGTCAGTATGCTAGTTTCTCTCGCTAAAAGCATACCTAGTTTGAGATCAAACGACCATTTGTGAAAGGTATAAAGTTATTATTTTAATTTTATTATAATTTAAAATTAAGACATGTATAAAAATGATATACCATATTATAGAATAATTAGTTTCCTTAAGTCAAATATTGTTCTAAAAGACTTCAACTATTCTCTTTCTCTTTCTCTTTTTAAAAAGACAACGCCCGCATTAGGAATAAATGCTGTGTCGCGGGGGACTTTACAAACATACAAGAAACGGACACAAAGAACACCCAGACTCAGAACAACAATTTATGGATCACACAAAGTGTTGTCCCATGTGGGATTTGAACCCACAACACTCAGCGCAGTAGAGAGCGGCGTGGCGACCGCTTAAACCACTAGGCCAACCGTGCAGTCTACTATAGAACTGTAGGTGTGAAAAAAAATTGTCAACATTTAAAAATCGTGTTAAAAAACCTTTAGATGTATTACAAAAATTGTTTATTTACAAGAAAGCTTTATTTTTTAAAGATTATATCGTCTAAATAATCACCGTTTCGATGTTTGCGCTCTTCTAAGCGAACACCATCCTATATAAGCAATTTACCTTCAAAGCGGCTTAAAATCCCACACAAAAAAGTATTACGCGTTCAGTATTCTCCTAAAATAAGTCAACTATTGGTGCACCTTGATTTAATCCCACAAGGACTTCTGTTTGTCCAGCCAAGCGAAGCAAAGGGAGACATGCCAAGGGAAATAAAACATAATTTATCGAATCTGACGCTGCGAAACCTATTGCCAGAAACGGGGTAAACTATTTTCCTTGTTTATTTTAGTGGCCTTTGCCTGGTTTACGATATCAAAAATATAGTTTAGAAACGTTGCAAAAACGTCACTACTTTACATATATAAGCAGAACTATATATATACCTTTGGTGCTGTTGGTCACGTTGTTTTTGATCTGCTAATTGCGTAGTGTTTACTAATCCAGATTGCTAAGTTTGATATTTCTTCCTCAAATGCCGTCACCACGCGTTGTATGCATTTTGGAAGTAATCCTTACGAGATAGTGACATGAAATAGCGAGTATAGGTTTATTTTACTATCCATTTATCAATAGTTAAGCCAAATTACCTTACAGAGGATTACAGATATTGGTTAATAATATTAGAGATTAATATTAGGGGTTATTAATTTATGCTAAGTTGCTAACTGTTTACCTGGAACGCTGCCAGAGTAATACTTTACCGAGAAGGATAAATGTTGACTTGAATATGAGGCCTTTATTAATTAAAATAAAGGCTGCTGGATATTTATGAGTATTATTTTTATTAAGTCAATTTAAAAAGAAGGAAGTTTTCAATTTAAATATTTTTATGAGTGTGCATATTGTACATTCGGGTAAAATGCCGTTGTTTATAAACGTATTTGCAAAATTCTTTTCTTTTTTTGAAACGGGCTTACTTCAAAATGGTCCTTTTAAGTTTCATTTAGATCGAGTTTCCGAGACAGGTAACGGAACTCTTTAAAAGGCAATACATCAACCGCGATTGCTGCTATCGCCTAAATATGATACGAAATAAACATAAATGTTCTACTTAAATATAAATCACTACTACATTCTGTTTAAAAACATCAATATTGATACTAGTGTGGTTACGCAAAGGTTATAAAATATATAAACCATGTAAATCTTATGTTCTTAAATATGTAAGTCATTAAGTGCGTAGAATATGTAATATTTTAGTGAATAACTGCACAGTTACCAAAAACTTACAGACACACTGGTCGGTAATTCCAGGACTTCCATTATGTAATGTTTTATGTTCGTATAAACGACGGGTTTCTTGGTTTAGTGGATAGTATTAGTTACGCTTATTGTCGTGAAATCGTCATCCACTTTTTATACGAAAAATTCCTCCAGATACCAATGCGGAGGGATGATCGCATAGGTAACGAAAATCCCTCCCGGTGAAGAAGCGAAATCAAATGGGTGGTCCTATTGGTGTCTATGTCGGCCTCGAACCGACCAAAAACTGCACACCGTCTCAGGTACTAGTAGCCGGAGAACTAGGTGTACCTTAGAAAGAAAATCTCTGGAACCGTGACGTACCTCAGGCCATCTATCTTCGACTTGTAGATGATCTCTTTTCTGCTGCCAAAAAAGTGTATGTGCTTTGTAGCGCGTCGTGCTGCTATCCTGGCCTGCTTCTGCTAGGGTGACAGATGACCTAACCTGTCACCCCCAGGCTTGTGCTTATTGAGGATAGAGATCGCTTTGTGATATTTGGTACCCGAGTCTTCTGCAGTACCGGGTACGTTCCCAAGCCTGGGGAACCGAGAGAGTCCAAACTTCCTTTACAAGCATAAAATGCTCGCAGGTGGAGATAGCAGAATTCCACGCTCCCCTACCCTGGACTATGGCGGCAATTATGCTACCGAGTGAGAGCATTGCCATTCTGATGGCCGCCACATGGTCACGTACCAGCTTTGCTCACGCTGGACATTCTACCAGCGTGTGGAACGCCTTGTTTACGGTCCGGACATCGCAGTGGTGGCACTCAGTCGTTGGCTCTTTTCGGATCAGATGCAAGTAATCTTCGAAGCATCTTTTCCAGTGATCACTTGCATTAGTCGGTATGAGAGGGTTCCACGATTCCTCTCTAGCCAATCCTCCATAACGGGTCTTACCGCTGCAATAACGGCGTACCCGAATCCCCGAATCGACTTTCACCTAAGCCAAATAATGTGGAATACACATAGTTATAATTCATCCTGTATCTGGGTAGTTTATTTACAACATGTATTTAGAAGTAGACCCAAATGATTATACCACTTAAGACAAAATTGTTATAAAGATAAATTCAAATTTTATCAGAAAGGACCTTATGATTGCCATCAAACTTGTTTAGCATCACAAAAACCGACGAAAGCTAGTACTTGTTACCCACTACTTTTATCAAATAAACTTACAAACAAGATATCAAACGCAATTTTATGCTCTAAACCGTCGATATAAAAATCAGATTTCTTGCAAAACGATTTCTGAAATTGTTTACGATTTGCAATTTTTTTCTTTTAACCAGTCATGCCAATTTCAACTTTATGTTTACATAAGTAAGAATCGTTACATCGACATACAGATATTAGTTTTATAGTACGACAATGGAACCAATAGACAATTCATGAATAAATGCATGGATAGATTCCAAATAGTTCTGAAATAAGAGCCGTCCGAGTGGTTTTTTTTACAATGAATTTTATTTGTGATTTATGTATTCTTTGATAGAAGCTTTCGTGTTTTATCGGCCATGTGGAGAATTCAGGTCAGAGAAGATGGCAAATGATTGATATGATTATGGTGTCTGTCGGGCGAAGGGTAATCAGGAGAGTATATCGTATGATGTATGATGTAGGTTTTAATATTGAATCTGATCTTTGGGACGTAAGTTTTGGTGAGAAGATAGATAATGAGAAAAATATTATTATTAGGTTGAATATATAATATTGGTTTTTTTATTTTACTTCCAGCTGATTTCGGCCACGGCTGTTACTCTTAACGAAGACCAGTGAACTACGCAGGAGATATTGTAGTGCACAAGTATGTGCACAAACACAGGTGCACTCTCTGTTCTCTAGCTCTCACAATCCAATGAAAAGGTTATATGACACGACTGGGAAGAGATCAGGCATAGAATAGATGGTTTTACGTGCTCTGCGAGGCAGCAGGGTTAAGGCCTCAACTTTCAAAGTCTGGGCTATTATTAAATATTTATGTACTAGAACTACTCAATAACACTTTTTTACCCGTCTCGGGGATCGAAACCAAGACCTCTTAATCGGCAATTCCATACATTAACTGCTAGACTAATGCGGCAGTTTTATATTAAATATGGTAAGTAATAAAATTCTAGAGGTTAGCAACCTGTCCACTACGTCAGAAGTCATGGATTTGATCACAGCCATTTTTTTAACGTGTGGAAACCCCCCCGGGCCGATATCCAACTGGGGTTTATGTAGTGTATCGGCATTGGACTGACTAAAACTACATGGTGCGCCACTCTGCGCGTGCAACAGGAGGGATCCGGGTACAGCTGTTATTACGACATCCAGACCCCTCTTAGCACCTACTTGCTAGCACGGGCAACATCTTCTGGTAAACCTCTCTATTTAGGTGCCGTACGGCACACACGGACTTTGCCTGCTCGAGGCTAGCCACTGTAGTGGATGGAGGGGAAAAGCCGTCCCTTCCACCCGTGACCACACGCGACCGGCATGAAGCGTTGATAAGCGCGCCTCCATCACTAGGCCAACCGTCAAGTGCAGATGTAATTAGAAGTAAGTTAACTGGAGAATACGTAATTGAAAACTTCAAAGTACGTTTACACAGCAAAGAAAAATAAAACTTTTTCATTTACATCTAACCTCAAAAGTATCCACTTCTACTAGACAAACAGTTTCTTGGCAGCGTGGGCTTACTCCCTTGCTGAATTTAAACTTAGTTATTATAACAAAACTTGGCTGACATGCTCCACAATTTGTGTCACCAATTAACCTTTTGATTCGTTTGCTATACGTCTTAAAAGTTAAACTCGACTTTGAAATTGTATTTCAAATATTGTTAAGTGTTCCTTAATAATTATTAGGCTAGTTGTTAACTGTAGAATTTCTGGTGTGGAAGTGTTGTAGCCAGGTAGGTGTGTGTATGTGTCCAGTCCTACTAGCACCCTGTAAAACTGCGTATAGGCAAGTTTATAGTTTATTAAACAATACACTAAGATTTAGCTAACACTTATTTAATTCACAGAAGGGAATACATATAAGGCGCGAAGTGGAAAGCAAGATAGGTAAGTACAGTTTCTTAAACGAAGGAATAAAAATAGTTTCACAGCAATAACAATGTACTTAAATCCTATGCGTAAGCACGGTATAAATGCCTTAAGAGCCAAACAACGTGCATTCGCTACGAGGGCTAACCGCTGACTGTTGCGGCAAGGCGGCACCTAGCAACAGCACCGCCTCGACCAGTGAGTACGGGCAGGTAACGGTTGTTTTTATAAGAAAGTAACTAGATGCTACAGTGTTTTCTGTTACCATCGAGAACAGAGCTTTTTTCATCCACCATCATCATCTTTTAATAGTGCACTGCCTTACATAGGCTTTTTCTTAGAAAAGAGGTTCTGGTCTATAATATAGCGCCGATCAGATGGGTTTGTTTCAAGTTTTGTCCAATACATTATACTTGGCCTAAGTCTTTTTAAATAGTTCTATAACATAATTGACTGCACGGATGACCTAGTAGTTTAAGTGGTCGCCACGCTACACTCTACTGCGCTGGGTGTTGTAGGTTCAAACTCCACCTGGGACAACACTTTGTGATCCAGGAATTGTTATTCTGAGTCTGGGTGTTCTTTGTGTCCGTTTCTTGTATGTTTGTAAATTCCCCCAAAACACAGAAATTATTCCTGGAGCGGGCATTGTCTTTTAAAAAAAGAAAAAAAAACCGACTAATTCATAATGCCGTTTAGATATTTACAGTAAAAATATTTTAGGATTTGACTTGATAAATGGAGATCCTTTCTTATTCTGTAGAAAAACGTTGACATTGCATTTTATCTATATTTTTTGGATTTCTTTTATATTAATTTCATCACGATATCAACTGAAAGACTTTGTAATAAAAGAGTAAATACTTGACATTTGCAGAAATATATGATATTTTCGAGTGGTTACCATCTCATCAAAAATACGAAGAAGACTTGATAGACATTTACATTATTAAACGTAAAACTCATAAACTATAGACTACACCCACGAACTCTAAGTACAATACCATCTAAACAACATTCAAAACAAGCCACAAGCTATATAATTGTCGCACCAAATCGTAATTATAATAATTTTAATAACTCCAACGAGAATAATTCAAATGTTCTTGTAAATTTAAGGTTCGAGAAAATTGTTCGAAACGTGTAAAAGTCGATATAGTCGAAAACTTTTGAGTGTGTTAACAAATAACAAGGTGCTAGCATATTTTATGTGATAATATCTTACCTACGGCAAAGTTATAACAAGCGGCTAGGGATGGGCGTTTGCGTATATATAACCGAATGTTTCGGATAATGTAACGTACTTTAGGGACCAATAGAGACAATATTAGAAGCTGTACTGCACTAGTGCATTTAAATATTTGCAGTCGTAACACTAGTATATTGTCAAAAACTTTGAATAAATCCAGTTGTTCTGTTTTAAAGTTGAAGTACTGCAAATAAGCTTACATTATTTAGAATTTAAAACTTCTTTAGTGTGTATATTAATAAAAAATTAACTCGCACTAAAAGAGCGGCAACGCGTTTATTACTTTAGAGTGACAGTTGTCTATGGATGACCCGTGTACTCATTATAGCATTAGCACGCATGGCGTAATAGTTTTAGTGGGCTCCATACTGCTCTCTATTACATTGAGTATTGTAGATTCAAACCCCACAAGATCACACTTTGTGTAATCTGCAACTAGTTGTTCTGAATCTGGGTGTTCTTTGTGTGCGTTTTAAGTATCTTTGTAAAGTTCACCGCGACACAATATATATTCTTCATCCGGCTGTTGTCTTTGTTTTAAAAAGGGCAAAAAATATATTATGAATGCCATAATAATAATGAGTACCTATATCGAGAAAAATACAGATTAAAAAATCAAGGTATAGTGTTCAGACCCTCACGATTTCATCTCAATCAAAACGCGAAATAAAATTTTTAAATCCGAAACTTTCTGAACATGTTGACATTGCTGACTGATAAAATTTAAGTATTGTATTAAATAGGCATTACCTAACAGTAACCATAACATCTACAAAGATGGAAACAAATATCAGTAAGGTCCGGTGCGTTTACCCAGGACTATCGAGGAAAGGTGTTACTTGTCACGTCAGTGTTCCGCAGTGCACTAAAAGAGGTATATTTCACGGCATTTTTATTTATTACCAGCGCACGTGTCTCCTTCCTACTGCGATCCAGGGTCCTTTAAGCGGGGCGTGAAAACGCATCTCACTAGGCCGCCATAGCGTAGGTCGCCATACTGCACTGTCTTCATTCGCAGTGAGTACGGCGACCACCGCTCTTGGATTCTATTCATGCTTTCCATTAGGCAGAATAGAGCCGCTTTGGTAGGTTTCTTACTTAAAAAAAATGTTCTTCAGAATAAACAAATCTTAGTAACTAATATTCGCACATATCTTATCCCTAGCGAACCAAGAGCAATTATATAATAAAACTTTAATATTTAACGAGATTGTTTCATATTCTCTACATGTGAGTATTTAATTTGGTACGACTTAGTTTGAAGAAGCTTTGATAGTGTTATAAATATTTTAAGAAGAAATTAAGAAAACGGATTGAAAATTTAAATTTACTTAAATTAATTTTCATTTCGAGAATAAAATACTTTTTGCAAATACACTCGCATCTTATTCTTGTTTTGGTTTGAGTAGTGATACAAAACACCCAGACTCAGAAAAATACATACAGAACTCCCAATAGTAAATCACCAGATTTTCATTACATGCGTATATAAGTTAATGCCGTTACAGGTACATGACTCTATAGGAATTCAGTATTAATTATGACTTGCCATAGTATAAAAGTTGCTAGACTTACGTAGGTCTTAGAAATAAGGTAAAAAGTGTAGTTGGAAAACTGAAATCATTTAAAATATAAAATAGTCTAAATATCGGGGCAATTTGTACTAAAAATTAAAGCAAAAATTTATGGCGACTTCTACACTACAGCACAAAGAAAAATATACTACATCGCCATCTAGCGAAGATACATCTAACTACGAAGTATGAATAAAAACGTATGGATGTAATGAAGTACGAAGCAACTACTAATCCTGTATCGCGAAATAGAGATTCGCGTGGCAGTTAGCATATATACAACATCCCAACGTCAACCGTTGGGCCATGGCCCACCAGGCATGATCACCTCGCCTGGTCGGAGGATTCTCCCTTTGTGTTGGAGGAACATGACACCCGTTCCTTCCACAAATTGATATTTATTTAAGAGCTTAGGAAATAAATCTAAAATAATTTTCATTATTTTTGTGATCTATGTTTGAGTGTTATTAGATTCAAAAAACAAATCGGAACGCTATCAAACCAACTATATAGTAAATAAGAATTAAACGATTTTATATGACCCTATCAAAATCCAACTTCATGAAATGTCAGACAAAAACACTATCTAACAATTCATATCCGAACATTGTGCCTGCAATAAAAGGGTTGAATGAAATTGTTAGACAACGTACAGCCAAACAAATTCAGGCTATTTGATAGCGTGGGGTGATGCCAACTTCGCTTGATCTAGCTTGAGATTTGTCGAATTTATATCCACACACATTTTTCTAGAAAGTTCCTAAGTAATAAAATGATAAAAGTGTCTGGACAAACTTTTATTTGGATATCAAATTGGTAGTAAGACATAAAGTTTGCAGTATCCAGATTATAGAAAAAGTAATAAATTTAGTTGTTTTGTTATGTCTACCGCTAGCAATTTTATGTTTCATAATAATAAATTGAAAACTATGAAACAACTTTATAGTAAACAGTAAAACAGCTCACGTTTTTCTGACATATAATACATTTTTTTATAATTTTTGTCATTTTAAGTCTCCCTCAGGAAGTCTATGGGTATGACTCATGGTACAGTAGAGCATTTGTGACTCTTTAGTTGTAGGTGTACATGGGCGATAACTTATTCACCATGACCCCTCACTGATCCTATCCGTTTGCCGCTAAGCTATGCTAAATTTGGATTCCCATCATCATCAACAGCCCTTTACAGTCCACTACTGGACATAGGCCTTTATTTAGCAAGGAGGTTTTATCTACCACGCTAGCTAGACTACGAGAGTGGTTCAATAAGTACCCGTGTTAGAAATGAAGACACCTTTTTTTTCAAAAAAGTTTTAATTTTTCAATATAATCTTCTTTTAGGAAAAGTTTGTAACAGTAGTTTGTAAAGAAGTTGTTACATATTTTCCTTCTCTTTACACTAATGTACGGCGTATTTTCTACCTTAGTGGCATCATACGGCAGCTATGGGATGAATAGGGGTGACTCTCGGATTCTAAATAAATTTTGTGAGGTTATATCTTAAAACCGTCTTGTAAGTATTATGAAAATAATAATAAATGTGTTACAAAACTTTGCTGAAACAGTGACCGCTTGACCTATATGCTTATTTGGGTCTCACAAGAAACGTTCAAGCTCCAGTGGTCCTGTCCGTCTGTTTACGGACCTCTTAGTGGGACAGTTAATCCGCACGTTGAACAAGGGCACGGCTATACTCACTTTAATAGCCCATGTCAGTGTAAAAAAGAAACAGCATCTATATGTTGTCTTTTTCTTACATTGTTGACAACTTGTTTAGAATATAATTAAAATTTGTAAGAGAAAATAGAAAATCACATCGGTGTATGTACTAACGCAACTATCTTAAATACAAAAAAGGCAATGTAGTCTTTTTTTCTATATCTAGTGCTGAGTGGTCCACGATACAAAGCTAGAGATCGTGGTCGTGGGTTGAATTCTACAAATATTTTATGATGAGTACGGTCATTTGTTCTGTGTCTGGGTGTTATATGTGTATAAGTAGAACGATGAAAGTACATGAAACTTCATGGTATAAAACAAAAAAAATTGAGAGGTGTCAAGGGACACCCGGATGGAACGAAGTTCCTTTCGATTAATTAGTGAAGGAATTTAAGTGAAGAAGTAAGAAAATTTATATTCTATTATTTTAATATTTATTGTATATAAAAAACCTGTATATATTTAACAAAACAAAAACAATCGTCGTGACATTACACTGTTCAAAGCAAAATAGAAAGACGAAACGAAAATAATGGGCTTGCTTACTATGAGAGAGAGACAGACAAAGAAACATGTGCACGCTGCACGGCTTACTACACTACAATAAAAAGTGTCGTGACAATTTCTCGTCTCAATTTTTTCCGTCTAGCCTCCTTCGCAACGCGCGATAAGAAATTTTGTTCTAATAGAATTATATATCAGTACAAATACAGAATAATTCCTTTGAGGTGTTTATATATTGGTAAAGATTATAAATGTAAGCAAAATTGGGCGGAATACACTGAAATAATTTAAGGTCTCCACTAATCTCTAAGGATAAGAAACAAAAGGTTACGAATAAAGGCAATTAGTCTAAGTACAAAGTTAAGGGCTTTTGCACACAAAGGTTTTACGCGTGCTATCATCTAGTTAAATATATTTCACAATAATGTAATAAAGTAGATGCCGCAGGAAATCAAGCTTGGTAGCACCAAAAACTGTTTCGTAGGAGACCACACTCATCTACTAGAAGGTATGTATGTAGCATTTAGCTTACTTACTCGATAATCCTTGTCGCAGGTCGACGGTTGTAAAATGTTGGGGTTATTTGAATATATGTAAGTATTTGAAAGGATGTGTACATGATAATTGAACTGCGATACAGTAATCATTTTTCAGTTTATATAAAAAATATTCTTAAGGTCTTTTATATTTTGAACTCGTAACTACGTAGATGTTCTACGAAATTCGTAGAGCCTACGTAGCATCTGTTTTAAAGAGTAACCGCTAACCGTTCGTAGTTTATTTTAGAATTTATTATTAAAATATTGCTTGAGTAATGTTATTCGGCATTTGTTTGGAAGTTTAATTAGAAAACTTAATGAAAACCCACCGAAATGGATTGTCTGCTGAACATTTTTCATTGAGGGTAATCTTTATTCAAATTTTATTACTCTTTGAATATAAATAACGTTAAATTGAATACGAAAATAGACTTTGTAATTGTTTACAGGGGATCTGTTATTTCTTGATACTTCACTTGCGTGAAATTTGCGTTGTTTATATTGGAATAATTTTATATGTGTATTATAGATGATATTGTTCACACCGATATTGAAAGTGGGAAGCTACGTCGCAAAACAAACGAACATGAATAAATACAATCATCGCTCAGTTGCATAATGTTATTGATGAGAAACATAAAATATGAAAATATACAACCTCGTGGCTCGACAGCATTGGGAGACACGGAAGCAAAGCATGCTATGTTCTTAAATTAAGAAATAATAACAAAAAAGTAATTTTACTTATATAAGCGAAGTTAAGGCGGGTTCTATGATTAACAATTTATTGTGAATCAACAGTATCTAGTGGTCTATTACTGAACATAGACCTTTCTTTTGAAAGGAAGTTATAGCTTACTATACCGTGCTGACCAAACGGATTGGTATAGTATTTGTTTTAAGTTTGCCTTCTCTTAATAGTGATGTGTCCTGTGACGTTCGCTTTCTTAATCGGCTCTTATGAACATGGCAATATCCATGGAATGATGAAGTGTGGTGATATTTCGTGTTTTTAATCTTTACTCACACGGTTATTTGTGGCATATCACGTACTAAATACTAATCTACCATTTCATTATTAAATTAAATTGATTAATGAAAAATGAAGAGAAATAAAACCCATATGAGTTTATGTATAAATATTTGACTTCGAAAATGTGTACGGTATCCAAAACGATGTATATACGAAACCTACATATTTGCGTTCCACCCTCAGGGCTGCCACGTGCCACATATTTTTGACTTGTGAAAGTACTCTTTGTTTACAAAGGATTTTTCAAACCCTTTTCAGTTTCAATCCTAACATAACATAGGTAATACATAAAAGAAAGGGCAAATGAAAATATTTGAATAGATTGCATTGATGATTGCGCGGTTAAAAATAGCATAACTTAAGAACATTTTAAATTTTGGGGGCACGCCTTTACCGTAGCGGTAAGACCCATTCTGGACGATTGACCAATAGGAATTACGGGTGACATATCACGTTTCGATTGACACTTTATAACAACATTATTAAGAGCGAATGAAACAGTATCAAGTTTCAATACTTTATTTGACTGCCATGTACTCAAAACAACAAGAAGGATCGAGAAACGTTCATATCTGTGAGTTACTGACACAAAAATATATGAAGGTCTCAAGACAAAATGCATGTGGACATGCTCAATTTTCAAAACGGAAAGCACGAAACAATATAAAAATGAAAAACTTGACTTTGGTAGCACAAAAAAATAAAATGAATTAAAAAATCACACTTCAATGACCTGGACAACATATGTAAAAACATTTGTTTTGTTTCGCCGTGCATGAAAGAGGACATGTCATTGTGTGTCTTCATCGAAAATTCCATATGAAAACTCTCCTTCTTGGCGTACTTTAATGATACACACCAACCTGTTGGAGGTGACAGCGAAGGCGCACTTTTTGGGCCAGAAAGGGAACATTGATGTTCCTATTCAGGTAGGGGTTATCTGCAAGCCGTACAGATCTAGGTACGTTGGAGTTCCAGGGATAGATATATAAATACTTTTTATTGCACGCCATTAATAGAAAACATACAACAATGAATATAAACAAAGGGACTCACTTCGCCTCCGACAGCCGCCCCGAGCGGACGTCTCCGAATCGCTCCCGACACCGACCACCGCTACGTGCGACGCCACGCCCCGCGCTACGCCGCACCCCTCGCTTCTCATCGCACCGCTACGCCGTCGTCACCGCTACGCCGACGTAGCAGCCGCCCGCCTGCGCTACGCACTAGCTCCCTGCTGCGTGCACCGGACCGTCGTCCGAGACACGCGGCTAACAGCCTTTGCGTATCGCACAAAGTCTCGATTATCGTTCTTTTTAGAACGAGAAAGGACCTACTTCAAGTCACGTCTGTGAACAAGACGCGTACAAACTAACGTCGTATTTATAAATACGACGTTGGATAGTGCGCCGTCCTTCACAGAGGCGCAAGTTTCTTTTGAGCATATAAGTCTTTGGCCCCTTCAGGGAAAAACCTAAATTTGGTCACTCGGTGGAAACCTAACGGTGCCAACGAAACCGAGTGGGCGGTGACCCGACCCGCCTGCCTAGCCCCTTCTGGGTTAGGCGTAGTCGGCTGGGGCTAGATAACTCGGCCTTGGGGGGACTCCTAGTCGAGCCTAGTCATCACCCTCCCACCCCACCCTTACCTCCACATCCCATTCTCAGGTGTTAGATTGGGTGTGCCGGCCACAACAGGCCCATACCACCCCGGCACCTGGGCTGCTAGGAACCCGACGCACATTAAGATCGGCGAAGGGATACACGCTTAGGGCACACCTAGTTATAAGTACACCCTCCCGGCCTTACCCCGGCTGGGAGGACAAGCACGCACACACCCCCGGGTTGTCCCACCCGGGGACTAGGACTGCTGTTGGTGGTGTTGTTGTTGTTGCTGTCGCGTGCCACGCGATACGCACAGCACCCGAACCGCCGACATGGAGAAGCTATCAATAAAGGACCTCCTCGCAGACCCAGTCGTCTTCGCCGTACTACAAAAGAGGTACGGGAACATGGTCGCGCGGAAGGCGCAAGAAGCAATCGAGATGGAGACAGAAGCGTCTCCAGAGCCCACTGCGAGTTCGGGCGAAGACCACGAACGCGAACGCAAAAAGGGACAGCCAGAGTCCCCCTCCCCCCCCTCCTCCCCCTCCGAGAGCAGCGAGGAAGAGTCCTCGTCAAGAGAGGACGAAGACCAAGAAGGTTTCTCCGTAGTTTCCTCACGGAAACGCAGCAGGAAGGCCAAAGGAGGCCCAAACAAGGCCCCAAAACTGTCAGAGGACAAGGATACCTCGGCAGCACCCGCCCCCGTTCGCGCCTCTTCAAGGCCTAAGGGCAGCAACTCCCCCTCAGGGAGGTCCTCGCCCGCTATCGCCGACGCCTCGGCGGCCGCGCCGAAGACCCGCGCCCCTCCACCGATCTACGTCCAGGAGAAGTCCAAATGGACGGCTATCTCCACCTGGTGCAACGAGCGCCGGATCATCTACCACTCGGCTCGTAGCACCCAACAGGGCATCAAAATCGCCCTAGCCACCGCGAGCGACCACAGGGCGCTTTCGAAGCTCCTTCGGGAGAGAAACGTGCCTTACCACACGTACACTCTGCCGGAGGACAAGAAACTCCGTGTGGTCATCCGCAATGTACCCAGGGAGATCTCCCCCGAGGAGATCAAGGAATCCCTGTCAAAAGACTACCCGGTGCACGAGGTACACCGGATGGTGAGAGGCCGCACCAATACCATCTTTGATATGGTGATGGTCTCCCTCGACGACAGCCCCGCGGGCAAGGACATCTTCAAGATGTCATCCGTCTGTGGGCTGTCGGGGATAACCGTGGAGCCACCTCACAGAAGAAGCGGCATCTCACAATGCCACCGCTGCCAGCTCTACGGGCACTCGGCCCGAAATTGCTTCGCCCGCCCAAGGTGCGTCAAGTGCCTGGAGGACCACGCGACGGACCAATGCAAAAGGCCCAAAGACAGGGCCAATTGCACTGCCCCAGTCGCGTGCGTGCTGTGTGGCGAAGAAGGCCACCCCGCCAACTACAGAGGCTGCCCGAAGGCGCCTAAAACCCCCAAGGCGAAAGGACCTCAGCGTCCCCGCCCAGTCGTCCCCGCTGCTGCTGCTGCCACTGCAGGGACCGGGGGGAGCTTTATAGCTGCTCCTTTGCCGAAGACGAACGCCTGGGCCACTCCCAGGAAGACGGGGGAGACCTTCCCACCTCTGCCCGTGCGGAAGACGATGCAGGTCCCCATACCTGCCCCAGTACCCGCAAAGGCAGCCTCCGGCGTGCCCACGCCCACCAAACCGCTCCAGGGAGGGCCCAAGCCGCTCGTCGTCGACTACAGGAGCCAACTACCGCAAACGATCGACCCGGACCTATCCCTAGTGGCAAGGTTCGCGAGTGCGATCGATTTTAACGAGCTACGCCAGCTCGCTAATTTAATACGTCAAAACGAGGGCAATCCGTTGGCCCTCCTCAACGTCAGCATCAGATACTCGAGCGTACTCGAGAAGTTAGGCGCATTCAAGTGCAACCCATAATATGGATAGGACACCGACAAGCAGAGTCAAACCAAAAACACTCAAGATAGGGTACTTCAACGCCAACGGCATCAGTAGGCAACGAGATGAAGTTGGCGAATTTCTTAGGGCACACCAACTAGACATATTGCTAGTGCAAGAGACCTTTTTGAAACCCTCGCAGAGAAACCCAAACGTTGCGAACTACTCTGTGGTCCGCAACGATAGGATTGACTCTGCGCTAGGGGGAACTCTCATATATTACAAAAGGTCCCTTCACTGCGTACCTATGGATCCGCCTGCGCTGACTAGCATCGAGGCTTCGGTCTGTCGAATAGGCATGACCGGACACCAATCGATCACACTAGTTTCAGCCTATCTGTCACCCAATCGGCAACTACCCGAGAGCGACCTCCGAGCGCTGCTAGAACTGAGCGACGCCGTGATTATCGGCGGCGACCTTAACGCCAAGAACACCATTTGGAACTGTCACCAGTCCAACGCCAAAGGCAGAGCCCTGGAGTCGCTCTCGAATAGACTAGCGTTCGACATCATCGCCCCGCTCGAACCGACCCATTATCCGCACAACGTGTCTCACCGACCCGACATTCTGGACGTGGCACTCCTAAAGAACATAAACCTACGTTTGTGTTCAGTAGAGGTGCTTCACGAGTTAACTTCAGACCACAGACCTGTGGTTATGGAGTTCGCACCCAGACTGGGTCCCATCGACACAGGTCATCTTACCCCGACTAGACGAATCACGGACTGGAGGCGCCTCGGGACAAAACTCGAGGCAACCTCGTCCGTGCATCTAGATAGGATACCCGACCATATAATTAGCCAAGAGGACACCACGATGGCGATCGACTCCCTCACAGCTCACGTGCAATCGTTAATCAACGAATGCACTCGGGAGGCACCGGCGACGAACGATCGCCGCTGGGACCTACCCGATGACGTACGTGAGCTGCTGAGGCGGAAGAACGCCGCCGTACGAGCCTACGACAGATATCCATGCGAAGCCAACAGGATCAGGTTACGACGCTTAGAAAGAGCGGTCAAGTCGCGCATCGATCAAATGCGCCAAGACAGGTGGGATAGGACACTACAAGACCTCGAACCTACCCACCTTGCCTTCTGGCAGCTGTCCCGCTCGCTTAAGAGAGACATTGTCACCTGTATGCCTCCTCTAAGCAGACCTAACCTTCCGCCGGCATTCGACGATATCGAAAAGGCAGAGTGCCTGGCCGAGAGTCTAGAGAATCAGTGCACGCCCAGCGTAATACACTGCGACTCGGACCAAATAGCCGAAGTTGATTCGGAAGTCGAGCGCCTAATAACCTCACTTCCTACATCAACATCAACGCCGACGGGGATGACAGATACACAACCAGACCTAGACACGGTCACCCCCGAAGAAGTCGAAACGATCGTCAAGGGCCTACACGCTCGCAAGGCGCCCGGTTCGGACGGTATCACAAACAGGGTGTTAAAACTCTTTCCGGAGAGGCTACTGGTCCTGCTGACGTTCATTTTCAACGCAGCACTCAAAAACAACATCTTTCCACAACAATGGAAAGAAGCCGTTGTTATTGGGATACCCAAACCTGGCAAACCAAAGTCCGAACCGACCAGTTATAGACCGATCAGTCTGCTTAACGGATTAGGCAAGCTATACGAGCGTCTAATCTACAATAGGCTGAAAGCGTATGCCGATGCTAATCTTCTCGTCCCCCACGAGCAATTCGGTTTCCGAACCGAACACTCGTGCGTCCACCAAGTTCACCGCATCGTTGAATACACCAGCGATCGGCTTCAACGCAACCTGTTTACAGGAATCCTCTTTTTCGACGTAGCGAAAGCTTTCGACAAAGTGTGGCACAACGGCTTATTATTTAAGCTACTTACCATGGGAGTGCCACACGGACTCGTACTCATCATACGAGACTACTTGTCGAATCGAAGCTTCCGCTACCGAGTAGAAGGGTCATTGTCCTCCACTCACCCCATACGAGCCGGTGTCCCACAAGGGTCCGTGCTCTCCCCCCTACTCTTCACGCTGTATACCAGCGACATTCCGAAGCATCGGTATGTGCAGACGGCACTATTCGCAGACGACACGGCTATCTACTGCTCGGGGGTAAACCCCTCGACAGTAGCCAAAAAACTCCAGACCGCAGCCAACGCACTGGGCGTTTGGTTCCGGAAATGGAGGATAGAGGTCAACCCCGAGAAAAGCCAGGCGGTGCTGTTTCACAGAAGACAGCTAAGCTTGTATCCTTTGGAGAAGACCCCTCAGATTAGGATGTTCGGCAAGTCTATCCCTTGGGCTAGGCAGGCCAAATACCTAGGCATAACCCTCGACGACCGTCTAACCTTCGGCCCCCACATCAAGGCAGTCCGCAGCCGGGCTGCCTTCGTGCTAGGACGTCTACACTGTCTAATAAACGCGCGTTCGAAATTAGATCTAAAAAATAAAGTTAGGCTATACACGTCATGCGTACGTCCCGTAATGACGTACGGTAGCGTAGTATTCGCACACGTTAGGCCACACAGGATCCATAGGCTTCAAACACTACAAAATAGGTTCATGCGCAAAGCTACGGGAGCACCGTGGTATGTACGCAACGTCGATCTCCACATCGACCTCAGATTGCCGACCATCAAGCAATTCATAAAACAGTGCTCCCGTAGCTACTTTGACTCTGCACCGACTCACCCCAACCCTCTAGTGGTTGCGGCCGTAGGATACACACCAAGTAGGATTTCGAAGATACGACGACCCAGACACGCGTTAGAGGAATCAGATGACGAGATCACGCTCGTTCAACGTAGAGCGGACACAGCTAGGCAATCTAGGAATAGGAACCGTCCGCGTTTTCGTCCCCGTCGTCGGGGGCGGAATACGCGCCGCGTAAATCACATACAAATCATGGGAGTAGGTCGCCCCAACGTAGCAGCAACACCCCAAGCCGAGGTTCGTACCCCACAGGGGGTGCCCTTGGGCTATGTTGCTTAACAAATGACCGGTTGAGAGCCCTCAGCGCTCACCGTAATGCCCGCGTAAAGTTGTAGAGGCCATACCAGGCCAACAGCTAGGTCCTTATCAAAAAAAAAAAAAAAAAAAAAAAAAAAAAAATATAAACAAAAAAAAATAGTGATACAATGGGCGACCTTATCGCAGTCTGCAATTTAAAATCTTCAGATGGACTATACTAGGGTACACCTGGTTCTCCGACTACTTATACCTAAGATCGCTTGTGATTTTTTAACAGTGCCAGGCCGAAATAATCATCAGCTGGTAGTATCCGGGAGGAAAATAAAAGGGGTGTTGATTAAGGTATGAGTGTTTCTGCGTCAAATTAAAAAAAATTATATATCTTATTTACTACAGCAGTGAGCCTTTTAGAATATTTTCTGAAAGCCTTTGTAAATTGAAAACTCCAGCTTATGTCTCTATTTTGTTAATATATTTTACTTAAGAAACAGAGAATGAAAACTCAACAATATCAAGAATATTAATTGGATCTTCCAAAGACAAAAACAGCCTACAAAAAGACTTCACTAATACGAGTATTATAGGCTAGTGCTAATACATAAATTGAAACTTTCACGTCTGTGGCAACCCTGTTCACTACGCATCACGTCAGCGTCTTTCGGCCTCTGCCGGTATAAATGCAGCGATTGCGAAGTCTCTCTAGTCAGCTCAATGCAATAAAACATTGAATGTAATACGTAACTTGTAACGATACGAAAAATTTTCTTTTTTGTTTTCAAAACACATGTGAATAAGTGGATTATTTTAAAACTAAGGTATACTTCATAAAATATATGGCAAAGACCATGATGAATAATGAGGGGAAGAAAATAGTTTGAGATCTAACATAGTTACTTTTTAACACTACTACGACAGAAAGAGGGTTACGTTTTTTGAATATTGTATGAATGTAAATTTGTTTGATATGCTCAAAATTAAATGAATGCAAGCTGTTTAGGCTACAAGCCTAAACACACACATTTTTGGAGTTTTCGTTGGATTTTCTTTAAATATGAGAGAGACAATACATGAAAATTATAAAATTAAATTTACTAATTCATAAATATTAAAGACATACATTTTCAAGTGGTCGATTTTGTTGTTTTTTTAATAATTACTTTGTTATATTGATCGTTATCGTTACAAGTGCCGTGTAATAAGTAAAAAGATTTATTTTCCACTTTACTAAATAAAAAGAAATCCTCTTTAATGTGGTGATGGTTTATTAAAAGAGAAATAACAGATATGTTAATATTGTTTTCCATAAAATTCTCAAATATTCAAGAGCCTTTTTTCAGGGATATTTATTTTGTATAGATAAAATCTTTCGCAGCGATTTACATCAAATTTCCTCAGAAATAGTTATAGTATTTAGGTTAGTCTGCCTGTAATGTGGCTTTAAGTACTGATCAACTGTAGATTTCTTTTTCTTATAAAAGTTCATTTTGAACATTAAATTAAAATAAAATAAAATTAAATATTAAACATTTTGGATATATCACACGCAACGTCATCTAGTTTCAAACTAAGCAGAGCTTGTGATATGATAAATAGACTATTTGCATACTTTTTTTTTGTAAATACATACATATTATAGATAGAAAATACCGAAACTTCGAAACAAATATTTGCAGATCATACAAATATTTGGTCTCGGGACCTGAGACCTCACCGACTGAGACCGAACCAGAGACCTCAAGCACAGCAGTTACATTCATTATCACAGCGCCAACGAGGCAGATTGCCAGATTCTTGAACTTCAGACGTAATATGAGTTCATCATTAGTCCGCTGCTGGACTGCCTATCATTGTACGCCACTCTGAACGATTTTGGGTTAGTCACATCCAACTCCTACCAGCCATCTGGCACAAATCGTCACTCCACCTGGCTTGTGGGCGAAGATGATGAGCATTCTAGAACTCGTTTACCCCTACCAACAATATGAGTTCATTGAGTTTTACTTTTCTAAACTAATGATCAGCACAAATAAAATTTAACTGTAAACAATAATATTGTGAATCTGTGACTCATTGTTGCATTTCTCACATACATTTTAAAAAGTTTGAAAAAAACACTTCAGTTTGGAATGACCGCTATAATTTTAGTAAAACGTTATTGGATGAAGTCAGGCGGCCATCTTGTATGACAAAATTCGATGAACGGTCGCTGATACATCACGTTTACTAAAAATCAATTTCTAAAGAATTTAGGAGTTTTCAAATTGAGCTACGGAGACTGAGCTATTATTTCCTGATTCTTGATTGAAATAATTGTAATTTCTCAATAATTCAGTCCTTTTTATATTCGCTTGTAATCCTAAATTATTATTTTATTCTAATTTTATTCACTTAAATTTATTTGTTAATTTTAAGATACTTTAGTATAACCATCTCTAGCTATGCGAGCGAAGGGACCTGATAAAAAAAAGTCTATATCTTAGGGGTAACCAGTATTTACCATTACTATATTAATATTATATATATGGTATATTAATGTACTGAAAACGTCACTAAGGCGGCCTCGCGGAAGCTGGGTATACTGAACAGAGTGAGACGGTTCTTTGCGCCTGAGCATCTGTGTCTTCTTTATAAGACCCAGGTACGCTCCTGCGCGGAGTACTGTTTTCATCTTTACGATGGATCCGCGCAGTATTTGCTGGACGCTTTGGATCGGTTACAGCGGCGAGCGATTTGGTAGACATACATTCACGAACGAAACGGTTCGGCTCTTCCTTCCTATGCAAATCAGTTAAAGCCAGGAATTCATTACCAGCGCACGTGTTGTCCTCCTACTACGATCCGGGGTCCTTTAAGCAGGGCGTGAAAATGCATCTCACTGGGCCGCCATAGCATGGGTCACCATACTGCAGTCTTCATTTACAGTGAGTACGGCGACCACCACTCTTGGATTCTATTCATGCTTTCCATCAGGTAAAATAGAGTCACTTTGGTAGGTTTTTATATTAAAAAAAGAAAATTAAGAAAACATGAAAAATAAATTTAGATTGGAAAATTTATTTCTGCTATGAGATCTTCAAAAACAAATATTGTAATATTTACAGTTAAGCTTCTAGATAAAAAAATAAACCCCATAATAAAACTTCGTAACTTATTAACCTCGTCGCCTAATTCTAAGAAGTATCTCTAAGAAAAAGTTTAATAAGAAAACTTTGTAAATAAATGACAAGCATTTTACGTTCTCAGGCCGCGTTGTGAATAGTTGATCTATCCTATATATACTGAATATCTTCTTTAGTGGTCTGCCTGAGAGGTTTCAGCTTTTGAGGAAGGTTGAAATATTTTGATAGAATTCATTTGGATTGGATTCTCATTTTGAAATATATTTTGTTACTAGCAAAAGCTAGTAAAAACACGTGGTTTCGTTCCGTTAAATTTTTTGAAATATGTACTTCTTTAACTTAAATGTCTTTAGTTGAAATAATATAATATATCAAAAACATTGTAATGCAGGAAAATAACTAAAAATTTTTTTCGGGACATATTAATCGGGTAAATTTAAGTAAGTGAAAAAATCTATTAGTTATCGTATATTTTGTATATAGCATAATCTATATAGAGAAATTTAAACTGAAATGTAATGTAAGTAATATAATATACACAAGTAAATTAACAGGTATTAGAATCACGCTGATTTCAGCACGAACGTGCTGGCTCGACCGGGGCAGTGCTACCCTCTCGCAGAAGACCAACCAAAAGTGACAGCATCTGTGCTGTCGAGTTTCATAGGTGAGCGTAAGACCGGAGGTCCATTGATGCAGAGATGATAGTTATACTGAAAAGTATACACGCTTACACTGCCACGATGACTGTCGTGTCTTTTACGTCCCCAAAGGGACGTGAAAAAGCATCTTACTGGGCCGCCATTGTCCATACTGCATTTTAGGCATTTGCAATGAGAATGATAACTACAACTCTTGAATTCTACTCATGTTTCTCATCAGGCAGAGATGAGTCGAAAAAGAAAGGAAAACTTGAAACAAATTCTGTAACAACCGTCAGCTTAATATGGTAAGTAGGCTAGAACACCTTTTCTAAGGAGAGGCCTATGTCCAGCAGTGGACTGTTGAAGGCTGTTGACGGTGATCATGAATGATAATATTATCAAATCATTTTTAATCATATTAGTAGACATACTAGTTTTCTTCATTTACATCAGACCAATTCAAACTAAACCAATATTTAAATTGGCTCAAAAATTGGCAAGATCTCTGGATACTCACAAAAGAAATCCGTCGTATCGTATATCTATTTAGTGACTAGATGATACCGAAAGGGTAACCTATGAAAACATGATCTAAGTATAAGTATTAGATACCATTCGATCTAAATTATATCTGACTAGTTTTAGCCCGTGGCTTCACTTTTGTTGAATTTGGTCTGCCACAATAAGTTTCGTAACAGATCATTTTAAAAAAAAAGTATTCTATGCTATTTTCGATACCTCCAAGAACATGTGTATAAAATTTCATGATGATCAGTTGAGTAGTTTTCGCGTGAAACCGTAACAAACGAACAAACATTCGCATTTATAATATTATTAGGACTACGTAGTCAATCGTTACAGTCTTTATCTAAAAACTAACTTAAACACGTTCAACCAACCTACTAGGTTTAAAAAATACAAGTTACATCGGTGTGTTACATATATGTGTATAGATATGTATTACATCTGTGTAACACATATGTATGTATAATAATGTATGAGTATGAGTGTATATAAGTATAAATGTATATTTAATTTTATTTAGTTAGTGATCGACTAGTTTGGCACAATGACTTCATCCTCTCTCCTACTCTACTGTACCCGACGGGGCTCATACGTACTGGCAAAATATAACGTGACATCTCTGTAACGATCTGGTGTGCAATAAAGTATTGAGTATAGGTCTACATTTTGTTCGTTTCTACTTTAGTCGTTAAATATAATTTTTTTGATTCATATATATTTTTTTAATTTTTAATACAGCGGTATTCATTTATATTAAGTTATTAAAGTAGTTAGTATTAAATCGATTTATGTATAAGTTTCAAATTGGTTTATAAAATAAGTATTTTCTTCACTCTTTGCATTATCAGATAATACAAGTTCAACTATAATGAAATAGACTTGGAAGATTAGTATGCCATTCCAGTGTCCCATATAATAGCATTGCCTGATTTAGTCCTGTGATATTCCTAATATCTTGATGTGTTAGGGTGACCATCTTTTAATATATTTTTTTCATGTTATAAAAGCAGGATTTTCTGCGACTCAAAATACGCAAGTGTGTTGCCATCTCTCGAGAGTTAGTTTTAAATTATTTATAATAACTTACTTTGTTATTTTAATTTTGTTGTTCTACGATGATTATTTTCGTTTTGTGTGGGTATATTATACTATTTGAGGAATAAAATTATGGACAAATATATGTCTAAAAGATGTTCAGATTAATGTGTACAGAGAAATTTGTAGGAAATTTTGCTACGTCACCGTTTTGCAGCCCTCATGCAAATTTTATTTGGGTCAGCTTAAAGGACGATGTTTCAAAGAGTTATGCTTGGTTCCTGTTATAGTTTTCTGACTTTAACCCTTGCCTTACGAATGTAATCATTTTTAAAAATGAATACGGAGAGATCTAGTATAATGGATACTACCTGCCTTGAAGGAGACTACCACACTAGCCACAGTAGCTCAAAAAGACTAAAATCATGTTTCCTATGATTCCTTCCATTATTTGTGATTCTACTTGGACATGGACAATAATTGAACCATAAATGAAAACCTGTTTCAAATAAATCAATAGCGTGGAAGAGCCATGTTTCATTAGAAATGGAATGGAGTGACATCACAGGCTCTCAGAATATCAGTGTTAAGCATTTATTCATTTTATTTAATTATGTAAGTAAGACTACCGGCACTCACGCCCATCATCTTACTCATGGGCTCAACGGCTAGCAATTTGTGATTCTTGAATTCGAAGTGTTCAGGTTATGCGGTAGTCACTTACTTTCAAGGTGACAAAGTCTGCTCGTTTGCACTCATACTCTATTACAAAAATTGAAGATTAATCCTCGTATTATCAAAATTTGCGGACACCTCACTCGGTGTCCTATATAGATATCTAAGCAGTCAATTCACGCAGCATTTTTATTGCGCGCCTATGTGATTGGCGTAACAACACCCTTGTTTATGAGAAGCCAGTTCATTACCTAACTAGTTTGATCCCACAGCGTTGCTCCACGTGTAACTCCAGACTAGAATCTTCGACGAAAACAAAAGGAATAATGTTATATACCCACTTGAAATGTCACAGAAATAATCCTTTCTGATTGAGGGAAGCGAACGGGTTTTTGGCGTATGAAAAGTCTCAATCACATCTTTTTAGGGTTGAGTAAAAAGGATAGACAGTTTTTGGAATAAGAAATCTTCACTTACGACGTCATTGCATGTTTGCTGAGTTGAGCTTTTGTGACTTTCATCCGTATACACTATACGTATTATGAATACATTTTATGAGATATTTTGCTTCGCTGTGTATTGTTTATTCTTGAAACGAGACTTTAAAGCGAGTCATTGTTTTATACATTACAAAATGATAAATGATATTTATTTCTGTAAGTAAATCTTTCACAGATATTTTTACACGTCAGACTTTACAGGTAATAGGCGCTGGTGTTTTCTAAGACTCACTCTGGAAAGAAATGCCAGAACAAACCACAGAGGTGTCTTTTTATTGAGATCCGTAAACACGCCTTTTACGTCTCTAAGCGGGGCGTGAAAAAGCATCTCATTAGGCCACTATAGTATGGATCACCATACTGAATTGTCTGCATTTGAAATGAGTATGATGACCTCTACTTTTGGATTCAATTCATGCTTTTCATCAAGCAGAGTAGTCTCTTTAGCAAGCTCTTAATATAGAAATATAAATAAAATAAAAATAAGCGAGTCCAGTATGGTGTTTGAGTTGACTTTTTTGAAGAAAAGACCTTAGTTTACAGACGCCGTACAAACCTCAGCAATCGTGTCAGTTAATCAGTATTAGTCAAGATTAATGACACTTCTATTAGCGGCACTACAACCAACAAGACATTTTTTTCGTCTATATTAAGAACCTGCACAAAGTGATTCTACTCTGACTGATGGAAAGCATGAATAGAATCCACGAGTTCTGGTCACCATATTCATTGCAAATGCTGACACTGCAGTATGGTGATCCACACTATAGCGGTCTTATGGCGGACGTGAAAGGCATGACAGTCATTGTGGCAGTGTAAGGCTTACACAGTTACCACAGTGACTGTGACCCCTGCATCAATGGGCCTCTGGTCTTGCACTCACCAACAAACCACGACAACATAGATACTGTCGCTTTAGGTTGGTCTTCTATGAGATGATACTACTACTAAGGGCCAACCGGCCCGATCATGCTGAATTGGGTGACTCTACTACCTTATAAATTGGGAATATTTGGGTAGACCATGGAAATAGTTGAAACCTCCAGAACGAAACTAAATATGAACTAAAATAGTACCTTCAGAAAAGCTGGCAAGCTTCAGATATCAATGGAGAATTACGAAAAAATTTTAGCAAATAAAACGTATATTTTTTGCCAAATTTAACTTATTGCTGTACTAAACAAATAATTCATTTAAGTACTTTTTTATCTTTTTATAACTTTATATTTTTGCTGAATTTAAAGTGTAGTAAATGGGATTTTATGCTGTAAATTTAGGCTGCCTAGAGGCAAAAAAGTTTTTTGCAAGCCATTACATATTACACTTACGCTTCAGTTTATTGACGTCCTTTGCTGAACGAAGGCCATTACGTGATATCGAGGTCACATTACACAGAACGAAGAGAATTTTTTTTTTTTGTTATTATAAATAATCTCTCGAAGTAGGATATAAAAGCACTTGAGGGTATTGAGGATACCTTGTAGCGTCCCCCAGGAGAGGGTCTGACTAGGCACGGTGTTGGTCCTGGAGGGGACCTGAAATAACATGGCCCGGGTCCCCTTCAGAGTAAGACGCCTAAGACCGGTCGCCGGGGTGGTTTTTAGTGGAAACACCACATACTCCTGGCTCCTGCGTCCCTGAGGAGCCGGAGATCCGAAGGGATTATTCAGAACGTCAACAAAAAAAAAAGAGTATAAAAGCACTGTTTCGCTGAACACGGAACCATGGGAACCAACTTTAACTTCGATATTTAACATTAACGCAACCATGACTGAACAAATTTGAACGAGCATATTTTGAGAGTTAAATTTGTGTAAATAATTGACTTCCAGTTAACCTATGAGTGATGCAGAACTGTATAATGGTGTGCATTTCAAACTTATTAGATGAATAATTGAAACAACATGTGTGTAATAGATTTACTGCCAGGTTGCGCAGTGGTAACGTATGCAATTGCTGTGCATGAGTTTTTCAGCTTGATGCCCAGGTCGCACCAAATGTTTATGATTTTTGAATATTTGTTTCGAAGTTAGGTTGTTTTCTATTTACAATATATATGTATGTATTTATAAACAAAGAAGCATATGAGTATTCTATCAGTTAATTTAGCTGTAACTGTCAAAACGACAGAAACGAAGATATTCTATTTACTATATTTTAAGGCAAGTGAAGCCGCATTTATATACTTCATATATGAATTTAATTACTACGTAAGAGTAGTTGTAAGATCTATGTGTGTATATATGGTACGTTTAAGGTTCAGCTAGTGAAACTTTCGCTGGAAGTTGCTCTTGGCTCGTCAAGGTAAAGGTGCTGTGTTGAAACTTAATATTTTCATTAAACTGGGGTCTGGGTAAGGCTCTTTGTTTACAGTGATAAAACAATATGTAATTTATAGCTCATTTCTTAAATGTTCCTTAGAATAAAGTTTGATCGAAATAATTAAATATTACGTATGGATATCAAGTCACCTGGGATGTACATATATAAAACAGCCTCGTCGGTCGATATTAAAGTATTTGATTGCCGATCCAGAGATCTCAGGTCACATTTCCGGGTCAGGTCAACGTTATAATTGAGTTTTTCTGGTTACAGGAATATTTAACAACAGCCTGGAGTTTAGAATTTGGTATTTTAACCCCCGTGCCCATGTAATCTGCGCCAGCACCTGATCCTTTGCCTGGTCATGTCGGATAGCCACCCGAACGGATTGTGAGAGTGAGGGAACAGCGAGTGCTCCTGTGTTTACGTATACAGTTGTACACTATACTACCTCATGCCGAAATTGGATAAGAGTACGTCATCATCTAATATTAAGTTTATTTATTTATTTTTGTATTTCAACCATTATGACAATATTAAGATCGTTCAATTGTCTTGTCTATCCCACTTGGGCCTGTTGTTGATCTAGAGCGAGGTCGTGTCTTTGATTTCCATCCAAGACAAATCTTTGTGTTAAAAGCACGATGATTTGTTCTGTATGTGGGTGTAGTTTATCTACAATGTGTATGTATTTATAAATATAAGAGTTTGTATATCTGCAGTCTGATTATTATAGTACAGACCTTACCTAGTTTGAGGTCAAATGGTCGTATGTGAGATGTGTGAGGATATCTAAATTTATATTTGCAAAATTATGTATGCAAAAAATAAATATACCAAAAACCATGGCTCGATAAGTTATATTTCTTCTACCTTCAATCCTTTTTTTTATAGCAACCCACCAAAGTGACTCTATTCTGCCTGATGGGAATCATGAATAGAATCCAAGAGCAGTGGTCGCCGTATTCACTGCGAATGAAGACAGTGCAGTATGGCGACCCACGCTATGGCGGTCTAGTGAGATGCTTGTTCACACCCCGCTTAAAGGACCCATGATTGTAGTGGGAGCGAAACATGTATAGTCATAACTTATGACACTGTATACTAATTTTATATATTCCATAGAGTTAACATATTACTGTTTAGTGTAAGAATAATATTCTATTATAATATCATTTAATAGTCAATTTTATGGACATAGGCCTCTTTTTAAAAATAAGATTTTATTATTTCTCACCAATATTTCCAACCACTAGACTAACAAGTCTTTGTGGTGACGGTTTAAGAACATAGAGCGTAACCTCACCTATTCATCCTATGGGTGTCATGAGAGGCAGAGGGAACAAACTTCGTAGGTCAGTATAACTGCAATGAGAAGGAATGCTTGAATTAAACTGTGGAGGGACGAGGTATCATCTCCCTCCGACTCAAAGGGAGGATCCTCGGACCAGGCGAGGTGATCATACCTGGCGGGCTACGGGCCAACAGTTGATTTCGGGATGTTGTATATATGCTAATAGTAGTTGCTTCGTAGTTGGTTACATTCATACGTTTCGTACATACTTCGTAGTTCAATGTATCTTCGCTAGATGGCGCTGTTGTATATTTTTGTTTGTGCTGTAATGTGGAAGTCGCCACAAAACCTTTTGTCAACTCGTCTTGCAAGCGTAGTATAGAAGCTGAAAATCTCTTTTTTTATTTTAAGAGCCTTTCAAGGTGACTCTACTGTGCCTAATGGAAGACATGAATAATATCGAAGATTTGAGATTATCATACTCATTGCGAATGCAGACAATACAGCACGGTGGCCAACACTATGGCTACCTAGTGAGATGCCTTTTTACCTCCCACTTGGGGACGTAAAAGACATGACAGTCATCGTAGTGGTGTAAGACTCAAACTGTTTCCATGATA
Source organism: Hypercompe scribonia (assembly GCA_949316085.1). Classification (NCBI taxonomy): domain Eukaryota; kingdom Metazoa; phylum Arthropoda; class Insecta; order Lepidoptera; family Erebidae; genus Hypercompe; species Hypercompe scribonia. The sequence continues at coordinate 18,844,743 of OX438982.1, read as the reverse complement.
ACTGTAACCCTTGCATCAATGGGCCTCCGGTCTCGCAATCACCAACGAAACACGACAGCTCGAATACTGTTGCTTTAGGTGAGAGGGTAATTCTCTCCCGGTTGAACCAGCCCATTCATGCTGAAGTCAGGTTGGCTCTACTACCTTTATTAACGAAAGTCTAAAGAAAACTTTAACGGTGTAAAAATGTGAAAAAGATAATTACTGTTAGTCCTTAATACGTCACTATAGGGTTCAAACCCAATATGACATTTTAATCTCTTTACAATAAACGGGATCCGATCCACCATCATATCTCTACATCATATACTATAACTACAATAAAGATAACAAAAGAGGAGGGCATTAATATCCATGACGGATTATCTAAAGCGGCCGTACCATGTCTGATTTATGGGGTAGCGGATTCTATGTCCGGCAAGGGATTTACTTGTACAGAATATTATTTGCAGCAATCTATATTAGACGTGTGCAAAGTGTGCGTTTAGTTTGTAGCTGATTATTTGCTCGTCGATTAGTATAATGTACTGACTTATAAATGAGTATATAGGTAATTACTTGTGTACAATATTCAAATCTGAGGAGCTTAATAAACGACTAATGTGGTGGTGATACGTTGAGTTGAAGAGTACCTTCAGAATCCACCCAAAATTCATAATGACCGTATATATCTAAAAGAATTTGTAGTATAATAATGATAAAAATATATGTAAACTAATATAATAGAAAAATCTTGAATTGATTTAACTTTATAAATTATTTCGATACTTCCTTTTTAAAATTCTTTACAAAACTCGCTTAGTAACAAGATCGATTTATTATATTTTGTTTGGTTATATTTTGCTGCAAATAATTTGCCTTAGCTCAAAGGACTATGTAGTGTATCGTTTGGAAATAATCTTTAATATATGTTTATTTGTTTACCTTCAGTGTTAGTTTTTCCTGAGTGTTTTTGGCAGGCTTCTGAGAAATTATTGCGGAAAAACTATCATTCGGAGATATAATGTCCACACATTACATTACTAAATGGTTGGTGTAACATAACTTTTTCTTGCAACATTGGCAATGTTCCAACACCATCAAAATAATGTGTGTGATAGATAAAGTGACTTAGTTTTTTATTAATAATACCTATTTTATAACCTTAATGCTATTCTGATTCGATTCAATTGTTTCAGGAGTGGGTTCCTTGCAGCTCTTAGAACAGAGCTGCTCTTAGAACACAATGCAATATGTAGTTTCTAGCATACAAGCTTAAAAACAAAATATAAAACTGTTTTTCTTAACAGATAAGTGACAAGATGGTATGTGATTACCACAATTCATGGACACCTGGAACGCATGAACCATAAATATGTTGCTGATATTTGAGGCAGACGCTTTCTTCTTGAAGGTTTGAAGCTAATATTATACTGAAAACATCGCAGATGACAATTTGTAATTGCCTAGAAAATAAATGTCAACCCCAAGGGGTGGTGAATTTTCGTGTTATTTAGAGATAAAATTTTCTTGTAACTAGAAATTAAAAATATAGTCCAATATTTGGTGCAGCAATTACAGTATTCTGTTGTAGAATAAAATATCATTTTTATTTATTTTTAAAGAAAAACTATTGACAGATATTTGTTACACGCACATTTAGAAATAGGCTAAATCAAAAACATTTAAGATTAAAACATATGTGTATCAAAGGTATTCGTCAATACTAATAAACTAACACTCATACTACCATTTGGATTTTACTAAGTCGTAGATCGTAGTACATTCGTGCTAAAAATAAACTCCTGTTTCAGACATTGAGACTCTATAGCGCACTCCCGGTTATCTCAAACAACCTACAGCAGCAATGTATCATTACTGGGTTCTTAAGTTAAGTATACCTTCAACCTTAACTACAAAGGAAGACGATATTAAATATAAAATCATCAAAATTAAGATATTTATCTTTGGTATATTGTAAAGTTACATGAACTCATACTTCGTGTGGTACTCATCCCATGAGTATCGTAGTATGGGAATAGATTACACAGAACAATATTACTGCAAAAGAAGAAAAACTTGGAACAAACCCTATACGATGTAGAGCCTTATGTGGTGGTGGTGAACTGTTAAAAGCTGTTGATAAAAAGAAGTTTTGTATACAAGAATACACCAAAAGAAAGACAAGTCCAAGAAACTTTGCCAAAAAAGGAGAATCTTTGAACAAATTTATTCTAAACGTACCAAACTTAAATATACATTTTTATTAAGGAATTGGCTAACAGGGAATTATGATAGAAAGTTACAAAAATCCTTTTCAACTAAACAGGCGTCCGCAAAACTTTTAATGACAAGATGAAGCTTCTAACAAAACCAGTTTCAGACAAAAACCTGAACATGTCTTCAACAAGTCTAAGTATGTTATCATTTCCGCAAGTCACCTTTAACTAAATTTCGTACCCGGTTTGATAGCAGCCCGCATCCGTCTAACTTGCCTGATTTATTGTACTGAACGATAGGGCTATTAATTTGATAGCTTGTTATCCGACGTCGAAACACTTTGTTATGTGCTTTCGAAGATTCTGAGGTTATGTTCTGGTAAATAGGCCCTCTTGATCTAGTTCGATAGTGAGTTCGATTAGAGTTGTAAATACACTATGTGATAAATGATTGGTTGATGTGTTGAGTTCCAGATAATGCCCGTGTGGTGATGGATTAAGAATGGCATCACCCCTATTCATCTCATCAGTATCGTATGAAGCGACCAATGGAGCAAGCTTTCCAGGATAACAACACTGCAAAGACAGAGAAAACTTAAAACACGCCCTATTCAAATCCATCTGGCTGGTGTGGCTGTACATAACCTCTTTTTTAAGCAGAGGCCTATGTCCAGCAGTGGACTGTTAAACGCTGTTGATGTTCTAGAGATTTATTCTCTTCTTCTTTCTTCTTAACTCATTATTCCCAATATTATTTGCAGTCAGCTACCACCGACTTTATCTGAATATCAGTTTTTCCTCGGAGCGACTAGCGTTAGATTGCCGCAAGTCTGAGGGTGAACTGAATTCAAAGGTAGAAATAGTTGTCAGTATATTTGTGGGCACTGCCTTCCCAATAACAATTGCCATAGATGTTCATGACAACCAGGAAGAACGGGTTACATGCTCTCCGAGGCACGGGCGTGAAATACTGTCAACTAACGTACTCCGGGCTGCTATTATTAGGATTTTTTTGTGACAAAAGCCCAACACCACTTTTGACCCGACCTGGTTTACAGTTATATAAATGTCTAAGTATTTAAATATAATAATACATACATAGAGATGTTTATTTTAAATGAATAGCCACAAATTATAATTTTACGTCAGTATTTTATTTGGTACATTTGACGGTCGTGGTTGTACATGTTTAAGAAATTTCTTATAAGACTTCTAAAGTACGTATAAATATTCAAAGTGTAAATACACGCAAGGTAAGCCCGACAAAAGAAGAGGTTATATTTATTTATACTTAGATGTTTTGAAAGATTAATTTACATTGTCAGTTCTTCCTTTTTTAGCCGAAATTGGGCTTTGTAGATTTTAAACAGCTGTTCGGAGCTGAATTACCTACCACCAGATCAATATCTTGGAAATTGTGTTATATGTGTTACGAACTTGATTTGTTGGATGAAGTTAACTTTGGATCTGACAGTGAGGCCCTAGATAATTCACATAGAACAGTCACAACCCTAGTACCAGACTGTGTATCATACAATGTTATATTTAAGTATGTGTATGTTCGTATGTATTGTGCATGTAGTATTTATTTGTTATTAATGTATTATTATAATGTATTATTCACAAATTTTAATTTAGTAGTAACTTCATGTATATTATTTATATTTAAAATATATGTAAGGGAATACGTGGATTCCTTCATGTTATTTTAAATTTAAGCGCACTTTTCAATGTTATGTCGATTCGATAGGTGGCGCTAACTGTTGAGGTGACATGAGGTTTTTCTTCGTAAAAGGATTGTCAATAGAGGAATCCGATTTAAATTAGATTTAATTTGTTTACTTTGATTTAATAGTGGAATAAAAACGACATATAACTTTAAATGTCGTTTCTTTGTTTTACAGAGCAACACGCAATTTATTTTGTCGAAAATCTAGTAAAATAAAATAATTGTCTATTTATAAGCTCAATAACTTTGCACCTACCGCATCTTTAGAGAGGTAGGGCATAGCGCGATATTTTCCGCTCAAACATTAGAGCAGCCCGACTGGGGAAGGACCTCCGCCTTACAGAAGACCACGGCCAAATAGCGCAGCGTTTTTCAGCAGTGCTGTGTTCCTGTGGTGAGTAAGGTATCCAGAGCTCTAGAGGATTCGCTGTTTTGACAACGGAGGACCAGTGGTGCTTATAATACTGCTACTGGCTCGTGTGGGCGCGGGATGTGGGCGCGGCGGTCAGGAAGACCCGCTGAAACGGTTGTCCGCTGGCCGCCCGCAGGATAGATGGGTTCCCGAACCCAGGGATCACTACAACCTTCACCCTGGGAGGCCGAACCGCCAGCCTGCGAAAAATCCCTGCAGTAGTAGTCGTGCCGGAGGAGGAGACCGGAGTGGAACCCGGTTGCTGCTGCAGGAGGGGAGCGGGGGCCCTTTCGTACGCCGCGCCGACAAATCGCACTACCCACATCAGCCATGTGCGGATTGGCACCACCCCATTGCCCCCTTAGCTGTCAACACAGTAAATCCTGACAAACCAATTGAACCCCCCCAAAAAAAATGACAAAGAAAAGTAGAAAAAGAGTACCTACAGCGGCATCCTCTTCCACGTATATGGACTTCTGCAATATCAGGGGACTTCACTCCAACCTGAACGCAGTCCACCTTCATCTAGAGATTGCGCAGCCGACCCTCTTATTTCTTACGGAGACACCGATATCCTGCCCGGCTGATACATCATACCTACACTACCCCGGCTACAAACTCGAACACAAATTCCTGAGACGTGCCGGTGTATGCAGGTACGTCCGGGAGGATATCTGCTGTCGCCGTCTTCATTTTTATGAAGACAGGGACCTGTCAGTAATGTGGGTGCGCGTAGACTACGGAGGTCAGACTCGAATCTATGCGTGCCTATACAGGTCTCATAGCGGCGACAGGGAGACTAGAGCACTCTTTGAGCACCTGCAAGTGACGACTGACAAAGTTCTTGAGCAGTACCCCCGTGCTGAGTTGGTGATTTTAGGAGACTTTAATGCCCACCACTGTGAGTGGCTAAATTCTCGATCCACCGACTTTGCGGGAAGGTCTACTCATGAATTTGCTCTGGCCCATGGCCTCTCACAACTGGTACATTCCCCAACAAGAATACCTGATATTGAGAGCCATGCGCACTCTTTGCTGGACCTTCTGCTGACGACGCGTCTGGACGACTACACTATCACAGTGGACGCACCTCTCGGCTCATCCGACCACTGCCTCGTCCGGACCGTAGTCCCATGCGCGCGGCATATTCCACCTCGCCCAGCCGACCTGCGCCGCATGTGGCAATATAAATCAGTAGACTGGGATGGATTGCGTGAATTCTACGCATCGTACCCGTAGAGGCAGCTTTGTTTCGCGTCAGAAGACCCCGACCCCTGCGCAGCCGCTGTCACTGAGACGATCCTGGTGGGTATGGAGTATTTTATTCCTAACTCATCAGTAGCTGCGGGAAAACAAAAGCGACCGTGGTTTAACCGGCTCTGCAAGGAAGCCAGACTAGTCAAGCAGACTGCCTACAGGGCTTGGACCACGGCCCGTGCTAATAAGGATCCGAACATCTCTGATGTGAGACGCAAACTAAATGCTGCCTCGAGATCCTGCAAAAAGACAATTGCCAGAGCCAAATTCGATTTCATCGGCAGGATTGGTGAGCGACTTACGGGCTACCCCTCTGGGAGTCGTGCCTTTTGGTCTCTTGCTAAGGCGGCCGAGGGAAACTTTTGGCAGTCGTCTTTACCACCATTGCGAAATGCCGATGGTAACTTGGCCCACAGTGCCAAAGAGAAAGCCGACCTACTTGGGCAACTCTTTGCCTCAAACTCGACCATGAACGAGGATGGAAGTGCGGTACCGCCTACTAACCCGCCGTGCCAACACTCTTTGCCGGAAATACACATTTCGCAAAGAGAAGTGCGGCGGGAACTAAACTGTCTAGACGTTCATAAGTCGAGTGGGCCAGACGGCATACCTGCAGTGGTGCTCAAGCAGTGTGCTCCTGAGTTGTGCCCTGTACTAACGCGACTTTTCGCGCTTTCCTACCGCAAAAGGCAAGTGCCGTCTTCGTGGAAGACTGCCCATGTGCATCCAGTGCCAAAAAAGGGTGATAGATCGGACCCATCGAATTACAGGCCTATAGCTATAACTTCCCTTCTCTCTAAGGTGACGGAGCGTGTAATCAACACACGGCTCCTCAGTTACCTAGAAGAGCACGATTTGATCAGCGACCGCCAGTATGGTTTCCGCCACGGTCGCTCGACTGGTGATCTTCTAGTGTATCTCACTCACCGGTGGGCTTCAGCCATTGAGAGTCAAGGTGAGGCTTTGGCAGTTAGCCTGGATATAGCAAAGGCGTTCGATCGGGTCTGGCACAGGGGTCTTCTATCGAAGTTACCATCCTACGGCCTGCCCGAGGGTTTGTGCAAGTGGGTGGCTAGCTTTTTGTCCGGCAGACGCATAAAAGCCGTCGTCGATGGTAGCTGTTCCGAAAGCATGGACATAAACGCTGGTGTCCCGCAAGGCTCCGTGCTATCTCCAACGCTGTTCTTGCTGCATATCAATGATATGCTGTCCACGGATGGTATCCATTGTTATGCGGACGACAGTACTGGAGATGCGTATTACACGGGCCGAGCTAACATCCCTCGTACCGTTGTAGTAGAAAGTCGCGAACAACTTGTGTCTCAAATCGAGAGCACCTTACACAGAGTCTCCGATTGGGGTCGGGATAACCTGGCCCAATTTAACCCCTCTAAGACACAAGTCTGTGCGTTTACCGCTAAGAAAACCCCGTTCACTGTGGTTCCACAATTCCAGAATACACCCCTTACCATCTCACAGAGTATTGGAATCCTCGGTGTCGACATCTCCAGTGACGTCCAATTTCGAGCTCATTTGGAAGAGAAGGTCAAGCTGGCATCGAAAAAACTTGGTGTTCTGAATAGAACGAAGCGATACTTCACACCGGCACAAAGGCTACTACTTTACAAAACACAAGTTCGACCTCACATGGAGTATTGCTGTCATCTCTGGACGGGAGCACCGAAGTACCAGCTTGCGCCTTTCGATTCAGTTCAGAGACGTGCTGTGAGAATAGTCGACGATCCTGATCTCACAGACGGTATCGAGCCACTAAGTCTTAGGAGAGACTTTGCCTCCTTGTGTGTGCTCTATCGTCTCTACAATGGGCTGTGTTCTGAAGAATTGTTTGATATGATGCCCACAGCCACTTTCTACCATCGCACCGCTCGCCATCGTCAAGGAGCTCATCCACATACATTGGAACCTACTACAGTATGGGGCTCTTCAAGAAGGGGGTAAATAGGTTTTTAAAGGGTCGGCAACGCGCACGTGATGCCCCTGGTGCCGCAGGCGTTCATAGGCTGCGGTAACCGCTTACCATCAGGCGGGCCGTATGCTTGTTTGCCACCGTCGTGGTATAAAAAAAAAAAAAAAAAAAAATCTTATTTCTACTTCACCTGAAGGTCGACTGGGAGAGAATGCCACATGGCATAAAGTCCGCCTTTGTACAAGAAGTGCAATAAGTTTAAATATAATTATAAATCGGTAAGGTACATATTGGAAAGTTGGAGTTGGTTGAAAAGTTTCAGAGTTATGAATTTGTAGTAGTCTCGCATCATCATCATCTTAACCACAAGATGACTACTACTTGACATAAGCCTCCTTCTTATTTGTGTCGCATACTTGCATACTTGCATCACATACTAAAATCGATTTCTTTTTTTTTTATACCACGACGGTGGCAAACAAGCATACGGCCCGCCTGATGGTAAGCGGTTACCGCAGCCTATGGACGCCTACGGTACCAGGGGCATCACGTGCGCGTTGCCGACCGAATTTCTTGGTGTGTTTAAAAGTTTATTTAGGTTTTAAACTGTGTTTATGAAAATTTTGATTTCAAAATTACCAAAAAAGTAGACGTCTTCTCTCAATTTGCATAATTTATCAAGAATCTCTAATAATGTCTCGGTGGTGCAGTGGTAGCGTATGCGACAGCTGTGCTTGAAGTATTAGGTTCGATTTCTGAGTCGGAGCAAAAGTTTGCATGTTCTGCAAATATTTTTTTTAGATTTCAAACGTTATTTTTGGATAATATGTATGTATTACACAAAATAAAACACACTACAAAAAAGATATATAAGATATTTATATCCAATGTCTATACTCATAAGCTCTGCTGATTTCGGAAGTATATAGATAGCGTGGAGGGGACGAGTGTCATATCCCTCCGACAGAAAGGGAGGATCCTCCAACCAGGCGAGGTGATCATGCCTGGCTGGCCACGGCCCAACGGTTGATGTTGGGATGTTGTGTATATGCTAATTGGCACGCGAATCTCTATTTCGCGATACAGGATCAGTAGTTGCTCGTAGTTCATTACATTCATACCTTTCGTTCATACTTCGTAGTTCAAAGTATCTTCGCTAGATGGCGCTATTGTATATTTTTGTTTGTGTTATAATGTGGAAGTCACCAGAATAATATTGTGTTAATGTGGTAGAATATTATTATAATCAAGCACTAGACATAGGTCTTACATCAGAGAGAAGGTTTTGCCCTATTATACCACGCTCCCCATATGTTAGTAGGGTATATGTTTCATACCACCTTTTCCATCTGTTTGCAATGCTGATGTCTTGCATAATTTGTTCTTTTCAACTATTGCCAGTATCTTAAAGTAACTACAGAGTAGTAACTCATGTACAACTTCTTACAATAACACATTTAGCTATCCACCCACACTTAATTTCTTTACTCATAAGACTCTAACAGCAAATAAATTATTTACTTCCTATTGCTTCCACAAAGACTTTAATAGAATCTGTCAAACAATACAGAAACTAATGAAGTTTAACTCTGAATAAACACTAAAGATTCATAATAATCTCTCTATTTCCAAGAATAAGGACGTATTTAGATAATTACTCTACTAACTATAAGCTTTTAGAAGGAAATTGAAATAATGAAAAGTAACAAAGAGTTCAACAACCTCTTGACATTATCATCAAACCACGTAACTCAACACCAATTTTTTAGACTCTTCATAATGAAAATTACCGCTATCTCTCTGGATCTCATCAACTTAAGAATCCAAATTATATTGCTCTTGTCTAATCTACTTACTCATGTATTTCTACAGAGATACGACGACAACAAGTTACTACCAAGATTAATTTAAATAGTTAGTAATTAGTGACAAATAAAAGTAGTCAAAGTATACGGTAATTAAAAAAAAAACCCTTCTAGATACTTTAAGATGGACTGACGAGTTAAAGAAACTGGATTGCCTGGAATAGTTGGTGTTGATTGAGAGAGGTACTCGTTTAGCGGTAGAAGACAGTAGGCTGATATTTAAGGATGTATAAAATGATATCAAAATGGGTGTTTTAACACGCCTATCTATACAAGCAGCTAACGTACGAGAATATACGAAATTCACATGAAGATGTGTGGTAATATGCAATTAGTTGCTACCTATCGCGTTTACAAAATCACGTTTGACTACATTCCATGCTTGATTGATCAAGTCAGCATTCCCACTTTGTCCTACAACACGAAAGCCTACCTGACTACAGCGTACCTCATTCAATTTGTTTGTGAACACGGAACCATGAACTAAATAGCCATAAATTCCCATTTCTATGCTAATAAAAGGTAAATGACACTGTTAAATGAGTGAAACTACTGAAAAGCACAGTCTCGTTAAGTCGTTTCCGCTCTTAATTCATATTTACAACATGATACATTATTTGTATAATAGTCGTTAATACATAAAGTATACAATGGGTAATAAAAAGGGTTGAAGGTATTTTTTTTTATGTGCCCTGATACGACTGACGCATTGTGTACACTGAAAACGAGGGAACGTTTCTGTTTGACATTGGATTTTATTACTTTTAATGTTTGTTTTATCATGATCAACAGCTTTTAACAATGCTGTATATAAGTGTCTCCTTCGAAAGGAAGTTTTGGCCACCACGTTGTCCAGACGGGATGGTATATTAACAGCCTCTTTTTTTATATTAAGAGCTTGCCAAAGTGACTCTACTCTGCCTGATGGAAAGCATGAATAGAATCAGCATACTCGTTACAAATGCAGACAATGCAGTATGGTGACCCACACTATGGCGTCCTTGTGAGATGCTTTTTCACACCCCGTTTGGGAATGTAAAAGGCATGACAGTCATCGTGGCATTGTATTGCACACATTTACCAAGATAACTGTCACCCCTGTATCAATGAGCCTCCGATCTCGCACTCACCAACGAAACACGACAGCATGGATGCTGTCGCTTTAAGTTGGTTTTCTATGGGAGGGTAGTACTGCCTTGAGCGAGCCGGTCCGTTCGTGCTGAAATCAGCGTGGCTCTACTACCTGGTGAGGTTTTGGACACCACACTAGCCAGCCGGGATGGTATGGGGTTTGTTCAACTTTTTCTTCTTTTTGCTGTGGTATCTTACGTAGTTTATTCCTTTAGTCGCCTCTTACGACACCAATGGGATGAATAGGGCGGTCTCATTCTTTATTCTTAATCCATCACCATATGGGCATTATCTGGAGCTCCTAATTAAACTCAATCAATCAATTTTTTATCATATAGTGTATTACAACTCTAATCAAACTCACGACCTCGGGAACAGCAGTCAGGATCATATACAACTAGATCAACAGGGCCTATTTACCAAAACATAACCTCAGAATCTCCGAAAGCACATAACAGAGTGTTTCGACAGCAGCTATTCTCAGTATTCATAATCCGTCACCACACAGACACTTAGCATATGGTACTGCCGTTTTTTTAAGGTCTGTAACTCAAGATTGATCTTCAAAAACCCCTTCCCACCATAAAAAGAAGGTCTGTATGATCTTACTCAAAAAAAAGCAACGGAGATCGTAGTATCACTGCGTTCTAGCTGGCGTATATGTCTCAAAGCATGACTATTTGCGTAGTATAGTACTGGTTTACATAATTTGGAATTCGATTACCATATGTAAGACGTGTGCAGATCATTTTTTCCGTGCTTTATTTCATTGACATTTTTTTTATCATTAATTTCATCATGACGACCATTCAAAGACTAAAAAAGAGACCAGAAGAGTGTTATTGAGCTTTTCAGAGTATAAAATACTTAATAACAGCTCGGAGTTTGGAAGATGGTTGTCTTAACACGTTCGCGTGAGCAGGCTCGTGTCTAGATGTTGGTATCACGGCGTATCTTTTTCCCATACAAAGAAATACAACCTTTATATACGTTGCCGCCACCACGCACGTCTGATAAATCATGCTAAACGACACAACAACAAATAAATTGAAAATTTTCTGGACGTCATACGATGTTGCGCCGTTTTATATTTATATATATACGACGTTATAAGACGTTGCTCACGCGAACATGTTAACCCCCGTGCTTCGGAGAGCACGTAGAGATGTAGTCCTACGCCTCTCTTCTGGTAGTGTCGGATAGTCGTGGCATCGGATTTGAGATCCAATTTCGGAAACAATGAGTGGACCTGTGTTAGCGTAGACACTTGCACACTATAATATCTCGTACGAAGTTGGCTAATCTCTGAGAGTGGTCGCTGTGACCGAAATCTGCTAGGACAACGTCATTGTTTGATCAGATTTTTTTTAATAAAATAAGTTACATCGGCTTTCAGTATACTACGATGTTGCTGAGTTTAAATTTTTAGATGAAGCGACTGCCATTTGACTTCTACAACTTCATCACTAAGCGATATCAAAGTTCTTTAGAAAGATGCCGATTTTGGACTCCAACAACCAGTGACGGTTGACGTGACAACTGACCGGGACCGACAGCTTAAAGTGCTCTCCGAGGTACGAGGGGGTCTCGACGTGTTAAAAATGGTCACACTTCCATAGACTGACTTAGTTAAGATTGTTTGGATGTATTTGATTTTTTGTATTTGTGTTTATGTACGAGTATATCTTATCATGTTCTAAAGTCCATTGAACTGTGTATGAGTACTGACTTTTTTTTTGTTGTCTGGGTGGTAAATTCCTTCGGACACAGAAGCCAGGAGTATGTGGTGTTTCCACTAAAACCCACCCCGGCGGCCCGTCTCAGACGTCCTTCTCTGAAGGAGACCCGGACCATATTATTTCAGGTCCCCTCTAGAATCAACGCCGCGCTTAGTCAGACCCTATCCTGGAGGGGTATGAGTACTGCCTGTGGTTGATTTGTATCTTGACGATGGTGTAGATTATATCGAAACTGCGTAGTGCATAATGGAAATACTTTATTACACATGTGGATAAGATCATAGATAAGGTAATATAGGTCATTGTTCTATTTCTAAACATGTAATTACAGTAGTTTAAAAATACGAAGTCTCACCATCTTTATTTTTCCCGTGGATGTCATGAAAACCTTCGACAGTGTTAGTCTGCCTCGGTGGCGCAACGGTAGCGTACGTGACTGCTGTGCTGATGTTTCAGCTTAGATACCCAGGTCAGACCAAATGTTGATATGATCTGCAAATATTTGTTTTGTACTTTGGTTGTACATAATATACATGTATTTACAAAAAAAGAATGTAACTATTCTATCAGTCAATCTAGTAGCATAGTACAAGTTCTGCTTAGATTGAAGCTGCATAGATTTTATGTAAGGTTATCATTCTTTTAACAGTGATGTTGTCCTGCTTTGTTTAATCCCTTAGTTGCCTCTTACGAACTGGTGGGATAGTAACAAATATATGTAGGTAGTACCATGTTTTTAAGCTGTCGACTGTCTACTCTACATGGATTATGTTATATACACAATCACTATCAACTTACTCATCCATTCATTATCTGTGTGATGATAAATTAAGAATACGCATTGTCACCACCCCTATTCATCCCATGGGTGACGTAAGAGGCGACTAAGGGAATAAATACGGCAAGAAATCATCAATACCAAGAGAAGGAAAACTTGAAAGAAACCCTATATCATATCCTTTTGGCTACCGTGATAGTGGGCCAAAATCTCGTAAAGAGAGGTCTAAGTCCAGCAGTTGACTGTTAAAGGCTGTTGATGATGATGAGAATGTTGAAATCATTCTAAAGCAATCTAACAAATGTTGCCTTAAACTACACCATACAAATCTTCCTGTACGGAAAATATGGAAGGTTTAAACGTTTTTACTCCTTTCACATGTAGTATAAATGCTTTGTTAGCTCAAAAACGGGTTTGCAAAGTCCTAGAAAGTGTTCATACCACATCAGTAAAAAGTGCGCTATTTTGATACGCACCCGTACTGAACCCAAAACTTTTTGATTTATGAACTTCAGTCTGAGGGACGAACGATTTGATTGAATGTGAATGGTTGAAAGGTATTTTTATATGAGTAATACGAGTTGGGTAAAAAATGAGATTGTGTTAAACAAGGGGTATCAGTGAATATCTGAGCTGGTGTTACTGCTGCTCAGTAGAAAGTTTTGAATACGTATTAACTCTTTTGCAGAAAATTATGAAATATTTCTCTTTATTATTTTTTCTTTCTTTTTATCTTTCAAGACAACGTCTGTATTAGGTATAAATCCTGTGTCGGGGGAACTTTACAAACTTACAAGAAACGGATACAAAGAACACCCAGACTCGGAACAACAAATTGTGGATTACACAAAGTGCTATCCCGTACGGGGCTTGAACCCACAACACTCGGGACAGCAGAAAGCGACGTGGCGACCGCTTAAACCACTAGGTCAACCGTGCTGTCGTACTACTTGTCCACAGCTCTGATCGAGTATATATTAGTTATTGCAGTAAAAATTAGACTATGTTGCTGATAACTCATAAGGTAGCATCCGATTGGTGGGATTTACAAAATCAGTTAAGTGGTATAGGCGTAAAAGTGTAACAAATAATGTCCACTTAATACAATAGTAGCAATGATCTTAATATAAAAATACAAATGATTTAATTTCATGGCGCTAAATGAACTCGTTTTAATATTTGACGGTGTTGTATTTATAAAAGGACCTTAAAAGGATTCCGAATCTGTTGATTGATATTTATATTCTGGAGGAATAAAAATATAATTTATTTAGCAGGGTCCTATTGCCGTACACACACACACATACACACACACTGTAAAAAAAGTAAACAATATCGTTTTTACTTGTTAAATATATTTCTGACATATTAAAGTAATAAAATTAAAATGAAAGAGTACTTTTACCTTAATGTTTTGCATGTCAAATAACATATATTTTTTATTTTTATCATTCAAATCTGTCAGAAACATAAATTATAAAAGTAAACTATAAAAAATGAAATGTTAGTATTTAACAAACAGAAATACAAAAGACTCGTTGAATAAACTAATTGAATTAAGTATAAAGGTGTGTTACAACTAGTCGTAAAATTAAACGCGTTTATTGCGTTCTGTGCGTTTAATCTTAACAGGCGAGGGCTGTTATCGGGTTTTAATATATGACGCTTTGTATTACTGAAGGCCTAAATATAAAATATTTTATTTTGTAAATGTAAAGAAAAAATTAAACCATAACGACAGGTGGGCGTAAAATAAGGTTATAATACTGTTTTATTTATTTTTGAGGTATTAATCTAATCTAAACAAGATCAATCTTAGAATGTACGAGTAACTGTTTGAATTTATGGAATTTTGTTATCGGAAACAGGTGCTGGTGAAAACCTTGACTGGCAACGCTGATAGTACGGTAAACTTTAAACCATTCTCGTCTCATTAGAGTTATGCATTTAGCTTACACACACACACACATACACATACACACACACACACACACACACACACACACAAACACACATCTCATTCACGATCTTTCGATCCCAAACTGGGCGGAGTCCATGCTATGGTAAGCAGACTATTGATGCAAATACTCTAATATTTTTGAAATTATACATATCATTGATAAATAGATTTAGATTAGACCTAGAGGATGAATGATCATGCTTCATATTTATCCTGAGTAGGAATCGAACCCACAACCTACGGTTTAGCAGTTACACTCCTTAATGACTAATAGACCCATTTTTTGTCACTAAGAAAGCTGCTATTGTATTTTTATATTTTTTTTTCTATATTGAGAGCCTACCAAAGTGACTCTACTCTGCCTGATGGAAAGCATGAATAGAATCCAAGAGTTGTGGTCACCATACTCATTGTAAATGCAGACAATGCAGTATGGTGAACCATACTATAGTAGCCTGGTGAGATGTTTTTACATACCCCGCTTAAAGAACCCGGAATCATAGTAGGAAGGAAACATCCGCTGCTAGTGAGTTCCAGGTTTCGATTGCTTGGCACAGTAAGGATAATGCCGCTCTTGGATATGTGCAAGTGTATGCAAACAAGTATTATTTTAATGCTCTTTGATTGCCTTATGCTTAAGTTATGCTTATGTTTTAAAAAGTGTGATAAGAACTGCTTACCATCAGTTTTGTGATAAGCTATATTACTGGTGAAGTAAAATATTGTCCCTTTAAACTGTGTCACCCTTTATTTTTTTCTTCTATCTTGTAAATAAAGACAACGCTCGCTCACATTAGGACTAAATCCTGTGTCGCGGGAGACTTTACAAACATAAGAAACGGACACAAAGAACATGCAGACTCAGAGCAACAATTTATGGATCTCACAAAGTGATGTCCCATGTAGGATTTGAACTCATGCAATAGTAAGCGGCGTGGCGACCGTTTAAACCACTGGGTTAACTGTACATTCGGTGGCAACCTTTCAATTGCATTGATGAGGATGTATGTATATCCAAATAAATTCGTATTTTTTTAATCACCTTATAAGTTATTTAGTGCGTATCTATGTCGAGCGGTTAATATCTTTATTTATTCCTGTATATATACATATATAAATATGTCACGATTTCTGGCTTAACAAGCACTACTAGTCGAAAATTTCTGTTAAAAAAATCAGGTCATATATTTGTTTGCCGCACCGTATAACAATTTATTCTGTCAACGAAAGTTTACCGCGCGTTAGCAAAACAAATTTCAAGAATAAATAGAGTAAAACTTTGCAACTCTCATCTTATATACATAGTCATACGTTGAGTGATGTTCCCTCGAATTACCATAGCAATCTACATAAAAGTGTTCGCGTCTAAAATTACAGTTTCTCACGCTCCAACGCTAATCTGTGAGTAGATGCATTTATATTTTCGTTTTTATTTTAATAACAGGTAGTGCTGTGGTTTTGTCTGAAACTTTATATTTTTGGCGGTTGTTAAAAAGAATCGTAACTGTGTAGGTGGAATCACGACTTTCAAATATGTAAATATTATTTCTATTTCTCTCACTGTTTCATATTAATAGGCCATTAGTATCATATTGCCATAAGAGGAAAAAAATACGTGCGGTGTCAGGTTATTCAAGGTACTGAGGTAAACGCTCATAAAGGGCAGTGTTGAGGAAAGGGTGTCCTGTCACAATAACATAAAGGGAGGATCCTCCAACTAGGTGAGGTGATCATACCTTGTGTGCCGTGGTTCAACGTTTGATGTTGGGATGTACGTATGTATGTGAATTGGCTCGAGAATTTCTATATTGCGATACAGCATTAGCAGTTACTCGCTACTTTGTTACTGCGTAGTTCGATGTGTTTTCAGTAGATGGCGTCGTATTATATCTTGTGCTTGCACTGCATATGGAAGTCGTCACAGGGAGAGAACATTATTAATAGTATATCGTTTTGTACGACTTCTACAGGGTAGAAAAGTATCAGAAATTTAAATTTTAACCAATTCCTTTTAAACAATATTTTTTCCGTAAAAGCTCTTTATCTCACTTCACCTAGACGGTAGCCATCATATCGATACGATATTGTTCATTCAGACGTAAGACCTATACATGATTATAAAACTATACTACTTACTGTCGCTGTCTATTGCATTTACTTTCTTCAATAACTTTCAAGAAGACTAGTTTGAAGCAGTGCTTCTCAATGCATTTTTAATGCTATTGTTTAATATATAATATTATTAATAAGTAAACCTGCATAGTATCAATTGCCTATCTGCATAATTGTAGGGTTGTAGAGGAACAGATATCATGTTTCTCCAATACAAAAGGAGGATACCTCAAAAGCGGCGAGGTTATAATGCCTGGCAGGCCACGGTCCAATGGTTGATGTTGATAGAGAAATCGCCGTAGAGTAATGCCTATTGACTGTAGCCGTTGGACGTAGTCGACTGTGTTCAGTGTTTAAAGCGGTCGCCACGTCGTTTTCTTCTGCACTGAGTGTTGTTTGTGGGTTTAAACCCCACTTAAACAACATTTTGTGTATACTACAAATTGTTGTTCTGAGTCTGGGTGTTCTTTGTATCCGTTTCGTGTATGTTTGTTAAGTCCTTCGTGATATAAAACGTTATTGAGAGTTGCTTAAAAAAAAGTTTGGTTACACAAATAATATCGTTAACGTTTCAAAGACATGGAAACGTTCTCGCTCATTTCTAGGCAAATGCCTACGTAAACTCCTATGAATTTTGTTTTACGATATGTGGGCATTCGACGAATATGGATGCGTTCCTGAGTGACGAGCGCTTGACTTCACATCAAAGCGTGTATACACTTCATTTGGATCCTGTCTGAGTACCTGTTTGTTTTAAGGAATATTCAAGTTTATTTCCTTTGAAATGAATAAACTTCTTGACAATGGAGGACGCGAGCACTAGCAATCTTTCCACTCCTACTACTTACTATTCAGCAAATAATATAAATAATAAAAATTGTAACAGGTCGACGTCGGTACCTAAAAGATTTTCAAGAAAAACTGATGGGAAGGTCTTTGTAAAAGTAACAAAACGTTAATTTTTAGAACTTTTATCAGTTTGTCTGTATTTATGTGCACTTAAAAGTGGCTTAATCATATTTAATGTGGTTGTCACTTTGTATGTATTGTGAAAGTTTTCACTCAATATTTTGTGTTTATTTTATTTCAATAAGGTAACACATACATAACATATTTACATAAAATAGTCACTTAATCATAACTTTAAAATTTTAAATTTTTCTTCAAAATAAAAATAATGTTATTTTGCCTTAAATGTAAGCTATACTACTACTATAGATTGATATTTTTGAAATAATTTTTTTTCTTTCTATTTTAACTTTAAATTATGAAGCGTGCAAATAGTGAAAATCTCCGTCGTAGTTTACAAATATTAATAATTTAAACTGAAAAATATTATTTATTTTAATTAACTTAGAAAGCGTCTAGCACTCATCCAAATAACTTAACATAAAAGACAGATGTACCCAATTTAAATGTGCATAAAACTCATTATTTAGCCAACAAGGCTTCTATATATAGAGTCCTACTTTTGTTTAGAACTATTTAAGACCAACAACCCGTGGTATTGTCGATAATTCCAACGCTTTAGGTAGTGCATGTCAAGAGAGATCCAAAATGGCAGAAATTTTTCTAACTTTCTTGATATTTATCGCTATGTTATGACTAAATTACTTAGAAATTTATTAAACTATGGTCTATGTGATATTCTGATGTATGTTACTGTGATGTTTCATATAAATCCGTTCAGTTGTTTTTGCGTGAAAGAATAACAAACATCCATATATCCAACTTCACAAAGTGTCACCCCAAAAAAACTTTAAGTTTTAGGCTTAAAATACGTGAAATACGAGTATATTCTTATTAGTTAGATTGTATTAATAAATCTTTCGACACAAACAAATTGAGTTGTACCAGATTTGTAATAAATAAAGCCTCTCATCACAGAAAACACCTGTAACCAGTTAATACTTGAAATAAATGTAAGATAACAAAAATAAGTTAAACCCCAACTGAAAACAACACTGTTATCAGTGTCAACATAAATAGTCTATCCATTTAAATTTATTGAAAATTCATTTGAACTAATCGTTTTAGGAATAAACTTTATTTGGACAAATTTATCTTTGATTAAGCCTGGCGATGAATATTTATTCAGACTTTTCTAACAATTCATCAGTACAAATAGGGTGTTTTAAAAGTTGCGAGCGATTTGGTCAGTGTGTTCAGAGGATCTGGTGTGAGTCAACATGCTCTCGACGTTGGACTGGTAAAGATTTTAGTGCGGGTATCGCGACACTGAACGCTGTTACCATGTCGATTGACTTGTTATTATGTCTGTATGGTGACGGATTAAGAAAACATAGTGTTACCTCCCATATTCATCCTGTGGGTGTCGTAAAAGGCGACTAAGGGAACAAAGTATGCAAGACAACATCATTACAAAGAGAAAGAAAACTTGAAACAAATAATTCCAACCCGTCTGGCCAGCATTGTATAGTAGGCCAAAACCTCCTTGCTAAGCAGAGGTCTATGCTCAGCAGTGGACTTTAAAAGGCTCTTGATGAGGTGTCATCTTTTTGGCTGGCTTGATCAGATTGATATCACAGCCTCACGTTAAACTGGCATCTAACAATTCTTTTACTTTTCCCCAAGTGAGTGTGAGGCCGGATGCCCATAGATGCAGGGGTGACGGTTATCATGGTAGCTGTGTAAGTCTTACACTGTCACGATGACTGTCATGTCTTTGACGTCCCCAAACGTGGTGTGAAAAAGCATCTCTCAAGTCAACCACAGTATGGGTCACCATACTGCATTGTCTGCATTTGCAATGAGTATGGTGACCACAACTCTTGGATTCCATTTATGCTTTCCATCAGGCAGAGTAGAGTCACTTTGGTAGGCTCTTAATATAGTAAAACAAAGAAAAAAAAGAAGCCTTTGTACACTGTTAAAGGCTGTTGATGTCGAAGGCTATATGTTTTTATAAAAAGACCTTTTACTGTGATAGTACAATTTCTATTTAATTTGAAGTCGATAACAAAGACTCTTTGAAACAATTTTAAAGTTGTAATATGATTAATTTTGAGTTTGAATTAATTGCCTTAAGGTTATTCTGATCCATTGTATGATGAGGTAGGCTTTAAAGGTCAAAGATCACCTGTTGAATACTATCGATGTTACATAGAATTTAAGGGGTTACCTTCCTGCTTCTTACTGCGTTGAGAGTTGTGGTCCCATATGGAACAACAGTTTGCGTGATCCATATTTTTTTTCTAAGCGTACAAATACAGGAAATGATTTAAATACACTTGTATTTTATATAAAAATAATTTGTAGTTCGTTAGACTCACTAAAATTCAGTCACTCGACTTTTTTTTGTAAGAGCCTGCTAGTATGACTCTACTCTGCCTGATGGAAAGCATGAATAGAATCCAAGAGTTGTGATCACTATAGTTATTGTGAATGCAGACAATGCAGTATTATACTCGTAACACATAAAGTGGTGGTCTAGTGAGATGCTGTTTCACGCCCCGCTTGAAGACATAAAGACATGACAGCCATCGTGACGATGTAAGGCTCCTACTACGGTAACTGTCAACCCTGGCTGAATGGGCTTCCGATCTCGCACTCATCAACGAAACACTACAGCACGAATGCCTTCACTTTAGGCTGATTGTTAGAGGGTAGTGGTCTCCCGGTCGAGATTTCCCGTTCGTGCTAAAGTCAACGTGGCTCTACCACCTTGTGTATGTGTGTATTTTGCTGAGTTTAGTCCAGCAATATTTATGGAAGTCTAGGGAAAAATTTGAAGGTGTAAAAATATAAAAAAGATAATTATAGTTCGTCCTTAAAATATAACAGTAAAAGACAAATTTTACGTATACGAAGCAACGGGAACAGTTAGTTAATCACTAAATAAAGATGTACATGCCCAATAACTTTATTATTTAACTAAAAGACTCAAGTCACAAATACAGACATGCGAAATTAAAACGTAAGTCTTTGAATATTAATGTTTAAAATGTAATTTACTCCATTTCAAAGCTATATTTACATTTTAATTAAAACTTCAACCGATCGAGGCTATTTCGCGGCTGTAAAAGGAGCCCGGCGGTGGTTAAGCTCAATTAAATAATTACTGTTTTCGATTTCTTCAACGTTATACCGATAAAGATAAAAGCTCTCCATAATTTTAGACATAGTTGTAGCGTATATAGTCTCAAATTCGACATCCGGGTCGGACCTTATGTTTGTATAATCTGCAAATACTCGTTTCGGTATTTGAATATTTGCATATTTTACAAAAAAAGTATTAATGTATTTAACTGCCTCGGTAGTGCAGTGGTAGCGAATTTGACTGCTGTGCTTGAGGTCCCGGGTTCGTTTGCCGGGTCAGACCAAATGTTTGGTGATCTGCAAATATTTATTTCCGAGTTTGGGTGTCTTCTATGTATAATATGTATGTATTTACAAAAAAAAAAGTATATAAGTATTCTATCAGTCAGTTTAGTTATCATAGCACAAGCTCTGCTTAGTTTGAAACTAGATGGTGTTGTGTGTCAAATGTCCGAAATATTTATTTATTTATTTATTTATATCACTTGGCTGCTGTATCGATAACACAAGCTCTGCTTAGTTTGGGACTAGATGTCGTTGTGTAGCTGTATCTGAACTATTATTATTACTATTTGACCTCAAATAAATATTCTACATAGTTCTTCTTCTTCTTCTTCTCAGCCAAAAGACGTCCACTGCTGGACATAGGCCTCCCTCAAGATTCTCCACAACAGCGAACTCGAACGAAGCAGCTCCAAACCCGCGACCTTCACCAGGTCGTCGGACCACCTTGTGGGGGGCCTACCAACGCTGCGTTACCCAGTTACACGACTCTATCTATTCCCTAACCAAGCAGAGCTTGTTCCTAGACCATCATAGACAACTGATATAAAGACATATATATATTTTAAAGACATAAACATAATACATAGAAAATAATTATTGTTTGTACCCCAATACATTAGATATGTAGCAATATGTTGGGTATAATAATAATTATAGTCTCTATATAACTTTTAAATTTTGCTCGTTTGCGCCTTCAAACGGTAAACTTTGCTTCAGCGCAAATGGGTGGGCTCCACTGGAGTGATACTACGAACTCATTAACACGCTTTTATTAGCTCCACCTGTTTATTTGTTTGTTTGTAATCGACTTTTGTAAGCGTGTTTTTTTAACATGCTTTTATTAGCTTCACTTGTATATTTGTTTGTTTGTAATCGACTTTTGTAAGTGCGTTTTTTTAACATGCTTTTATTGGCTTCACTTGTATATTTGTATGTTTGTAATCGATTTTTGTAAGTGTGTTTTTAACACGATTTCACCTGTTTGTTTGTAACCAATTGTAACCTTTTGTAGCAATGTTTTTTTAACACGCTTTCATTAGCTTCATCTATGTGCTTCATCTATTACTGACATTTCTTAGTTTATTTTTTAAAACGTTTTTTTATTTTCAGTTGTATATTTGTTTATTGTAATTGACTTTTTTATTTTTAACCTATATTTATTTATATTTCATTGTTTTCCCGTAAGGAGGTCACTGGAGCTCGTATCATTACTTCCCTTGTCTTTGAGGGAGAGGAGGAAGCTCAGAAGGTGACCACGCATTGGTGGCGCTTGAGCGGTAGGTGTCTACAGAAAGCGGTACCGATTTACTACAAAGCAAACGGGCTGCTCGTTGGCCTTGTATTTCATAAAAAATCCTACTCGTCTAAAGTGTGTCTGTTTGTCTATTATTTTAACGTTTAAAACGCTGTTAAACCAATTTAGATGAAGGGAGATCGACAGAATTCAGCGATAAGATCTACATCTTACTCTATAGCAATTTTTCAATTAAAAACTAGTACGTACTAAAGTAAAAATAGAATACTAATAGAATGAAAAAAAAGCAATCTAAACGCATTACTTTTTCAAAGAATCGTATGTGCCAGTGAAAAACCACATTTTGCGATTACCGACGTGTTTTAAGCGCAAATAAACTATTCACTATTTATATCTTCGTACAACTTTCCAGCAGCCGTTATTTAAGTTTATGGTCCAAGACGTGAGCGTTAATGGAACATTTTTATTAAAAATTACAGTAATAGAAAATACTATCTTCCTAAAATGAAAATTCTGAAGTATTGCCATTTGGTTTGATTTTTTGATAAATTAATCGTCATGCATATTACTCGTATGTCAATTACAGTCGAAATAAAACAGAAGTAGCCTATCATAGAAGTGTATATCTAAAAAAAATCGTTGACTGGATAGCAGAAAGTAAGAACTCTCTTCGTTTGTGTCTTTTTTCAACTATTATAAGATTTACGGCGTAAAATATATCCCCAAAACATGAGTCCTTATTCGTGAAATTTATGAACCTTTAACCAAACAACACTAAGATAACTTTTGTAATGTTTAGAGATGAGGACTGGAGATCTGTCACACAGGTTTCGAACCTAGCTCAGACTCCAGCTCTCAACAAACTTCTGCTTATATATAGGAATATCATTACGCTTCTTGAGAGAAAATAAACTAAATTTAATACTCTTATTAAAAATGTTCTCTACAGCTTTTTTTATTTTTCACGTATTTTGAAAACATGTTATTAAACAGTTTTTAGGTGTAATAAAACAAACTTGCTGAACATGGCTTAGAAAAATTACGGTTCTATAATGATAAACTTTAATCATTGTATATTTCAGCTTAAAAAATCATGCAGGTTTAATATTTCGATTGATGCAAAGTCGCTCATAGCTTACAACTGTACTACAAATGGGTGCGCGAGCCAATGAAGAAATCAAGGGTATTGTTTTGTTGAACCAACTGAAAAACAAAAAACTCACAGCGCAATAACGAAAGCCTAATTTATTTCAGTTTGTGAACGAACAAATTCTCCAGTAATTAGTTTTAAGTTACAATTCAATTTGATTGAAACGAATTGTTTTGAGAAACAGTCTATTTGTTTACTGATCGACCTTTCAATGATAAATTGTTTTTTTTTTAAACAACATTGGCAAAGAGACATTGATAAAAATATTGCTCTTTTTTGATTTCCTCTTTAAGATAAATTAGTTCTTTAACGTTTTATTGCAGTGACAGTTTTTACTTGAAAGTCTGTTAGGGTAGGGTAAGAGGTCATCTGCTCCTATAAAAAAAACTAATACAATTTTTTTTCAGATTTGAATCCATTCTTAATATAATTTCCGTTATGAAAATTTGTTTACACTGACATTTTTGTCTATAAAGAGGTTTTCAATGTACACATGTTGACGACTAGTCATTTTGTGCGGGAAGTTTATATTTTATCGAAAAACATTTGGTTATAATGGTCTACTAAACTTTGACCCATTGCGTAATGGAAAGTCTATAAAATAACGGTTGAAGTTACATCGGAAAAATACTTTAAACTTAAAAAAATGTGTTCCAAATTAAATGACCGATAATCAAATACCTAATTTCATTTATGTTCCACTCATTCAATCACTAATACAGGCACTTTGTACTTGAATTATCCACTAGCAAGAGCAAGCCTTAAGTAATACGTATGTACGTTTTACTTAAGGATTGGTCCCATGAGTCACTTGCGGCCATTTGATTGTCCTGGCGATGGTCAGATCTGTGATTAACAACCTGCACACACCGCACTGTTAATTACATAGCTTGGCTTGTTGAGATATAGGATAGCCTGGGTCAGTTGTGTTGCAAATAGAGTAAAGACTTAGGGCGAGTTCTGATTTTACGAGTTTTTATTCAACTTACATTGTTTGTATGTGTTTGGCGAGAATATTGGAAGTTAAATTAGGGCCACTGCCCGATGTCCGTTCGGAAAGAGACTGTATATAATGTTTCTTCAGTTATATCACAATAATATGGTGCCATGGAGCTGCTCTGACGATGAAGCTAAAAGACAAGAAGTACCTGTAAGCTTTTAACTAATACCTAGTTGTAGCCTTTAAGCTCAATTACTGAGCCTATCTGGAGGAGAAAAATATCATTATACATGACTTTCTGGAGTAGTTAGTAATATGTATATCTTGCAATAGACGCATTGATAATTACTGTTTTTTTTTATTTTAAGAACCTGCCAAAGCGTCTCTACTTTGCCTGTTGGAAAGCGTGAACAGAATTCAACAGTTATGGTCACCATACTCATTGCGAGTGCAAACAATGCAGTGTAGTGACCCACACTATGGCGGCCTAGTAAAATGTTTTCTCACGCCTTGCTTGGCGATGTAAAAGGCATGACAGTCATCGTGTCATTGTATTGCACACACACACCACGACAACAGTCACCCCTGCGTCAATGAGCGTCCGGTCTCGCACTCACCGAAGAAACACGACAGCACGTATGCTGTCACTTTTAATCGATCTTTTGTGGGAGGGTAGTACTACCCTAAATCAGCGTGGCTCTACTACCTACCATTACTTACCTTACCATATAATTATTTCGATCAAATACTTTTAAACTCTAAACTATTTGTCCTGTTATTTCTGTGGTTATGCAAGCTTTTAACTTATAAGTCTGTGTGTTACTGACCCCATGTCCAATACAAGTCGTAAATCGTTCAGAGCCCTTCAGTTGTTTAATAAAATGTTTGTCCAGTGTATTAGGGGCAGTAGTTCGTGACGCATGGCTGCCAAAGGATATTAAGAACATGTGTTCGTAACGTGTAAGGTGTTGTATCATTTTTATTGTATCCACAATCTTTCTCATGAAAACATCTACACCATTATGTACGACAATTTGTTTGTAGTTGCTTTACGAATAAACTAAATTAAATATATATTATTATTAATATTCAAATAAATATTATTTTATTACGTATACTCACAAGTTACAAGTAGATGTTTGTAGTGGAAGTGTGTACGCTCTTTTCTTAGTTTCATATCAAAACTTTAAAAAAAGCGTATTGTAAAAGCGGTTAATTTGAGAAAAACGCAATGGAGTGTTGGAGTAATTATTACTTTGAACTATAGCGGTATAAGTCTGCATAACTATTAGAAACTCTTCCATAACTACAAGATAAATAATGAAGAGTGAAGCTAGAATTCTATGAATTACTAAGTCTGGAAAATGCTTCGTTTCTTTAAAATGTTTTCCATTCAGAAAACATAGTAACTTAACATTGTATAGTATTATTTTATAATTTTTTTGCGGTGCATACTAAATACCTATTGAAGCTAGTTTCGTTGTTAAATATAACAAACCTAAATCTGGTTAATTCATTCGTATGTTTAAAATTTAGTCATTTTTTTAAGACTCGTATTATATTTTTAGCACTTCTGGAACACACAGGTAAGTACACCTTGTGACAAAAACAATTTTTAGTAGAAATTTAACATAAACTCCACAAACAAAATTCAACTCTTTTTCCAAATAGTTTAGAAACAAAATTGAGAAGTTTCCCGTGGCTACATAATTGTGTACGAATATTGAGCGTGTATGTAGTGACGGCTGACAGCTGTTTGCACATTCGAAATGTTGCTGCATCGGCGAACATATTGAACTATCATCGTATTGTGCTATGGGTTCTTGAATTTTATAAGATAGTGTTGACGAGACGATTGGGTTACACATGGCAAGGATTGTTTAACGTACATTGCTGTTATTGGAACGAAGTTTCTTATTGCGCGGTACTCTAGCTAAGGGGGTTAGTCGAGCGTCACGAAAAATCCTTACGACACTTTTGCTATAGTGTGTAGCGCTCGAAAAGCGGGCAGGCCGAGTATAGGATTCGACTTATTCGTTCTCTCTCTATCTCTCTCTCGACAGTGACAAGCCACAAGTCTGCTGTGTATATTGTTTTGTCGTGTTCGTGTGTATGTAGTTTTAGTTATTTTTAATGTTTTTAAACATTGATTACAATTTGATTAGCATTCCTTCACTTATTTCATTTATCATTAAACTTCTAAATGTTATTAATTTATTTAACTATACCTCCTATACGACGATTCTAAATTAGCTTGAGCCATTTATACATTGAATTTATTATTAATATTATAGTTATATGCTAAGGAGAATACTAAAGTTTCTAAAACTGTTAAGGTTTTCGACTGTAGGTATATACATGTATTACTTATCGTAAGCGTAGAGCCTAAATTACTTGACAGACTTCGTCGTTTGAGGTTTTGTTATATTCATTTTTATTGTGAGAGTACCACTGGTGGATATCTGAAAATTTTAACAATAAAAACTGTTAGTTTCAATTTTTTTAACATATATTTATTTAAAAATGTTATTCCCTTTTCTCATAATTAGTTTTCTTTTCTTTTGTATTATCATCATCAGCTGATTACAGCCTTCTATAAAATACAAAAATGGCACTACAAAAATAGCTAGCGAGAACAAAACCTTAACAAAAAAGATCTTTGATAACTTTTCTGTCAAGATTTGGAGATTTAGCCCCAGGATAAATAATAAATAAATTGCAGGCTTTAAATTTACAGAATCAAAAAAATGATTAAAGTTTTCAGTGTACCCAGTATATAAATTGATTAATGCTAATATAACACAGTTAATACTCATCCTATTTATACAGAAATGGGAACAAACAGAATAATAAGTGTTATTTCATACTGTACGTGTCAAATTACGAGTGACAACGTGCCGGACAAACTATAAATTTTCAAAGAGAATTAGTTTCACTATTAGATATAAAATACGAATACTATAAAATACTTTATATTTATTGTATGATGAATTTAAATATAAGTCTGTAACCTACACTCACGCTGATATCCCTAAAAGAGTACACAGAAGTGTAATAAGCGGTCACATTTTACCAATGAGAACTTTATTAGTATTTATTCGAAATTCTATCATTGTAAATTTTAAAAAATTAAAACAAAAATTGTATGCTTGTTATGGCTAGAAGTAGATTAATTTAGTTTGTGTCATAAGTGCATCGAAACGTAAGAAATCGATCCATAAAAGCATTTTGCTTATATATACCCGTATGTGCATTCAATGCATTGGGAAAAAAGTTTCTTATGACCACCCGAGTATGTGGAAATAGGTCGAGGGGTTGACTGGGAGAAAGTTTATTATTGTTGTTAATCGGGTATTTTGGAAATTAGATGGTAAAATGTTGAGTACTTTTAAAATAAAAATATATATTATATAATAAGAGAAGACTGCCTATTGCCTAAACAGATGAATAGGGATTCATGCAGTAGCTTGAACAGGTCAAGATATACCTAGATGTATTGGAAAGATTTGTTAGAAAGCCCGCTGACTAAAATTATAAACCCAAAGATTAGATTGATTTTTAAGATTTTTTTCAATGAATCCAACTATTCTGATTCAATTTAGGGAGGATTCAACGTACGTTGGTGTCCATTGGCGGTGATAGTTATATTACGTACATTAGATGAACTTCTTGCAAGGGAGCAAAGACAAGGGAGTCTTGCTATACTGTAAAAGATGTACAAAGAAATATACAAATTAATTTTCTCTTATCAAAATACAAGATAAACTTAAGCGTATACTTATGAAAGTATATCAAAACACGAACTTTGTTTACCATAAAGTTAGAAAGGAAGAAAGGAAATTACCTAAAAACTCTCCTGTTACTTGATCTGACATACGAGAACTCAATTCTTGTTCCCCTTGTTCTTGTTTTCAAATTTGAAACTAATATTATTATATGCGTTGTTGAGATAGGAACCGTAGGAGCGTAAGATCAAATAACCAGCTCGTCTAGGTGATACCATGGTGAAAGCAAAACTGGTCTTAAGTAGTTCTTTAGTTGAATTCCATTGAGTAATTGAGATTAATGAAATCAAAACCATACTCAAGACACGATTACATACTTCATACGATTAGTTGCGTATATATAGCGGAGTCAGTTGTAATTAGATGTCATACTAATTCAAATAATAATATAATTTTATCAAGAAAAATGATTTTTCTTAAGAATCTTTGTATAAACTAAGTACTTCACCAACGAACATATTCTACGGATATCTACCACAGCAAATAACCCTTTATCTACTTCCTCTTAACTATCTCCATCCCAAAATGTATAAATCTTCGTCTGTTCACGCAAACGTTGCCCAAAGGATGCCAAAATCGCTATAACAATGACCTCTACTCCATAATGCAGAATTAATGTTTCGAATTCATTGTGGTGACAAATTATCCCACGCAAATGTTGGTCAAGGAAATATGAACCTTAAACTTTACAAAATACAGTTACAGACAAAGTTTAAGTGAAATGGAATTTTGCTGGAGTTATAGAAATATGGTTGACCGAAATGTCAAGCCTATGTCACAGCGATTAAGAAACATACAAAGAGATTCGACTTTATTTACTAGAATAAAATACTTTAGTTTATTTTAGATATGCCATAGAAGTTAAAATAGTCTACTTTAGGGATACTTTAGGGAATTGAATAATTTTGTCCTAATCCCTAAAACTACGAATTCAAAACTGCTAAGTTTAATTTTCAAGATTTCAAAACTTTTTCTTAATGTAGATGTCGATAGTGTATATTTGCAGAAAAACAGAAGACTTTGTTAGAGCATGTCAAGATACTGTGTGGTCTTAATCAGTTTAATTCCAACTTATATACTTCACCAAAGTTGGAAATAGAGGAATTCTGCTAGAGTAGCCTTCTTAAAGGATTAGATAAATAGTCAGAACCTTTCGGTAAACGACAGCGTCGTCATTAATCGAGCAATGCTGATTCAACGGGTTCTTCGAACCAACATTGCTCGATTGATGAGTTTAGGTACATATCACGAGTCTAAACACGCTATGTCTGTATAATATATACATAAGAAACCCTGAAAGTTAATTTATTAACGAGTCTGTTGGTTTTCACACTGAAAATAATGTGAAAATTAGTTCGTTATTTAGATGACGTGTTTTATTGTCATAATTCAACTGAAAGCATAAATTTAAAATTTTAAAGGCAAGTCGTGAAATTTAAATGAGTTTGCATGTATTATAAGTTGTACCGATTACCGCTAATCATTTGAAAGGAAATGTCAAGAAACCGTAGTAATAATTTATAAGACAAATGGCCAACAGCTCTAACAACGATAACAGTACACGTAAAACTCCTTCAACAAATACACCCACAATCTGATAAGGTTTGGCACGCACTATTGCGTATAAATTGTCCATTTCCCTTTTCACAACTGTTAACAAACATCTACCCACATCAAATTCAGTTAAACCAATATTTCTGACTGACAGTTACTTTACAATTGAATAACAAAAATGATGATATCAATTTCTATTGAATCGGAAAGGTCATTCAATATCTCGTCTAAGGTGATGGCAATTTTGAAGCTACGAAACGAATTTATTAAGAAATCAGTTTAGTTACATTATCTGTGTCAATTACCATCATCAAGAGCTTTAACGTCCACTGCTGGACATAGGTCTTGCCTTAGAAAGGAAGTTTTGGCCTATATCACGCTGGTCAGACGGGTTGGCATAGAATTTGTTTCAAGTTGTTTCAAGTGTGTTTGCAATGATGGTGTTCTGTGTAGCTTGGTCGCCTTAGTCACCTCTGACTATACCCTCGGGGTGAATAGGGGTGGCGAGACTTAGTATTCTTAATCTGTCACCATGGACACTTATACATTAAAACCGGTTTAAAATAAGTACGCACTATCTTAAATTTTATTATTTATAAAATCAGAATTCCGTCATTTATGAGCCAGTTGGACAAAATCTTTTACTTGTACTCGTATGCCTCTTATTTGGTCCCCTTTAACTTGATGAAAAAATATAAATTTTGTGGGTGTATAACTAAGAAATAACGAAGAAAATCGTTTATTAGAATTCAACGTGAACATTTTAAAGAAAGTAATATTTTTTACAGTTAATTATATAATCATTAAATATTCGTAAAGCAGTTTCCATTGCATGTTTTACCTTAGATTTAAGTACTTTAGCAGAATTATGGGGTAGTTAAATTTTATACGATAGGATTAACTTCGGGTGTACTCAAGTAAGAGCGGAGCCTGCAATTGATGGTCACCATTTTATGCCTAATAAGCAGGTTATGTCAGAGGTGGGAACCCTTTTTACGGTTTGTTGCTAAATGAATGAGTGTTTA
This sequence comes from Hypercompe scribonia, assembly GCA_949316085.1. Classification (NCBI taxonomy): domain Eukaryota; kingdom Metazoa; phylum Arthropoda; class Insecta; order Lepidoptera; family Erebidae; genus Hypercompe; species Hypercompe scribonia. Next base: position 18,813,582 of record OX438982.1, on the reverse strand, counting down.
AGTTACAGTAATTTTAGAGTTAGTTGTATTCTTTCATAGCTGTACTAAATATAGTAAACGCAATACGTTCTTATTTTCTGTTGTTATATTTAGAGTACTGTTGGTCCTGTACAAATGTCTATAGACTATAAGTATAAATGTCTATAGTTTTGCTGTTTTGTTTATCCTCTGATTTAAATTATGATCTAAACAGACAAATATACATACATTAAGTCACATCAGTTGCCCCTTTCTTTTCCTATGCAGCAATCCGGACGGCTCGCATCGGCAGGCGGTTATGTCGGACTCTAACCGACCAAAAACCGTACTCAGTCTCGGGTATCAGTAGGCTGTACCAGGTAACCAGGTGCACCAGGCTGCCTCTGACGTCGTTCGTGCGTCGACATCGTCGCCCATGGAGGAGGCTGTAGAGACAGTCCAGTAATGGACCAAGTCTCCAGTCTCCTAGTCCAGACGAACCTGAACCACTGTGCTGCGGCGCAGGACCTCTTCCTGCAAGCCATGGCACAGTGGTCGATCGGTGTTGCCGTAGCCGCGGAGCCCTATTACGTTCCTCCCCGTTCAAACTGGTTGGGTGACCGGGACGGTTCCGTGGCAGTCGTCGGCTCCACAGCGGCTCATTCCCCGCCCTTGTCGCTTAGAGACAAGGGCACTGGATATGTTGCTGCCGAGTGGGGGGGGATCACCATATATGGTGTCTACTTCTCCCCCAACCGGAGTTTGAGCGACTTCGAGGTTTTCCTTAACAACTTGGAAACCTCGATGCGGCGGTTAACGTCTGGGCACGTCCTTGTGCTGGGGGACTTCAATGCAAAATCCATTGTGTGGGGTTCCCCCAGAACGGACGCAAGGGGCGATGCCGTAGAGGAGTGGGCGGCCTCGGTGGGCCTCTGTTTATTAAACAGAGGCTCCACCAACACGTGCGTGCGACAGCAGGGAGGGTCGATAGTGGACCTTTCGTTCGCTACCCCTGCCCTCGCCGCACGAGTAAGGAACTGGCGCGTCCTGGAAGAGGTTGAGACGCTCTCGGATCACCTCTACATCCGATTTGAGCTCTCCCGGACCCAGGACCCCAGTAGGGGTCACGCGGCGCGGCGTTCTTGTCGCTTTCCGCGGTGGGCTGTAGCCAAACTGAATAGGGACCTACTAGAGGAGGCAGCCATTATTCACTCCTGGCTGTCTCCGCAGGCTCCGACCGAAGAGGTCGACATGGGGGCTGGTCGTTTCCGCGATGCGATTAAGCAGATCTGCGATGCGGCCATGCCCCGTATCCGAGGTTGTCAGCCTCCACGGAAGGAGGTTTACTGGTGGTCCCAGGAGTTGGCGGACCTCCGCGCGGCCTGTACTCGTGCTCGGAGGTCCTACACCCGTAGTCGGCGGCGACACCGCGTAGACGGCGGGGACCAGCTTCATGAGGAGTACCGAGAGGCGCGGAAAACTCTGAAGCTGGCCATTAGCCGCGCCAAAGAAGTGAAGAGGAAGGAGATGCTGGAGGGTCTCGATCGTGACCCCTGGGGTCGCCCTTATCGTGCGGCGCGACAAAAGCTCCGCGCGTCGGGCCCCCCCCTTACAGAGACCCTCCAGCCCAGCTTCCTGCGGGAAGTGGTCGAGGGTCTTTTCCCGCAGCGGGCGGAGCTCACACCCCCGTCGATGGCCTTCATGGTCGAACGAACGAGGATAATGTTCCGCCCGTCAGGGAATCGGAGATAGGGGCGGTCGTTCTACGGATTCACTCTAAGAACACCGCCCCTGGGCCAGATGGGATACCTGCCCGAGTGTTGGCGCGAACCCTCGACCACATGTCGGATCGCCTCGGGGAAGTCCTAAACGCCAGCTTGGCGTCCGGGCGCTTTCCTGAGGGCTGGAAGAGCGGGAAGCTGGTCCTACTACGGAAGCCGGGACGGCCAGCCGATTCGGTCGCGGCTTATAGGCCCATCGTATTGCTGGACGAGGCGGGTAAATTGTTTGAGAGGATAATCTCTGCCCGCATCGTCCGGCACCTCTGCGAGGTGGGCCCCGATCTGTCGGACGCCCAATACGGGTTTCGAGCCGGGCGTTCGACAGTCGATGCTGTGTTGCGCCTGAGGGCCGTGACTGAAGAGGCGGTGAGCTGTGGTGGCGTGCTGCTGGCGGTGTCGTTGGACATCGCCAACGCATTTAATAGTCTGCCATTTAGCTGCATCAGGGAAGCACTCCACTACCACGGGGTGCCTGAGTACCTGAGGCGGCTTGTGGCAGACTATCTGGAGGAGCGTACCGTCATGTACGAGGACCGAGATGGTATTCTGAGGCGGCGGCCCATGTCGTGCGGTGTTCCACAGGGATCTGTCCTCGGACCACTCCTGTGGAATATGGGATACGACTGGGCCCTTCGAGGTCGTCTTCCCCCCGGGCTGGGCGTAATTTGTTACGCCGATGACACATTGGTCACGGCCCGGGGGGCGAACTTTCAAGAGGCGGCGCGCCTGGCCACCGTGGGAGTCTCTTTGGTGGTCGGGCGCATTGAGGCGCTGGGTTTACGAGTGGCCCTAGATAAGACGGAGGCCCTTTTGTTCCATGGGCCCCGTCGTGGTCCACCACCCGGCGCCTCTATCGTGGTCAATTCGCTCCTCGTACCAGTTCAGGCCCAGATGAAATATCTGGGCCTGATCCTCGACGGCAGGTGGCTCTTCGACGAGCACTTCCGACAGCTTACTCTAAAGCTGGTCGGCGCTGCTGCTGCCCTTGGGCGACTTTTGCCCAATTTGGGTGGAGCCAGCGTCGCGACGAGACGGCTATACACGGGGGTTGTCCGGTCAATGGCACTGTATGGTGCACCGGTGTGGGCGGCGGCTTTGACCGCTCAGAATAGGGCTCGCCTCTGGCGCCCTCAGAGGATATTGGCGGTTAGAGCCATACGTGGTTACCGCACCGTATCGACGGAGGCGGCGTGCGCCTTGGCCGGAACTCCCCCGTGGGATTTGGAGGCGGAAGTGCTCGCCGAAGTTTACCGGCGAACGGCTGACTTCCGGGCGGGTAGTGGGATACGGCCCCCGCCGGTAGAGATACGCGAGTGGCGAGAGGCCGCTCGTCGAGCCACGATGGCTCGTTGGTCGTCCCGGCTGGAGGCTCCACGTGCTGGCTTTGCCGCCGTGGAGGCTCTCCAGCCGGTCATCGCCGAGTGGGCAGGGCGGCAGCACGGGGCCCTTTCCTTCCGACTGACGCAGGTCCTTTCCGGGCACGGTTGCTTCGGGAAGTATCTGCACTCGGTCGTCAGGAGGGAATTGAGTCCCGCCTGTCACCACTGCGACTGTAGTGAGGACTCGGCTCAGCACACGCTAGCGGTTTGTTCCGCTTGGGCGGCGCAGCGTGGGGTCCTCACTGCAGTTATTGGAGGTGATCTCTCGCTGCCGGCCGTCATACGCTCCATGGCCGGTAGCGACAGTTGTTTTACCGCGGTCGCAACCTTCTGCGAAGACGTAATTTCGCGGAAGGAGGCGGCGGAGAAGGCCCGGGAGGACGATATCCACTCGGACCCAATTCGCCGCCGGCGAGCCGGGCGGCGGAGGCGCGCATACCAGCGCCTCATGCCGCCTTGAGTGTGGCTGCGGGTGGACGGGACGGGTTTTCCCCTCCATCCGCTATAGTGGCCAGCCGCGAGGAGGTGATGTGCGCGTGTGCCGTACGTCGCCTAAATAGAGAGTTTATCCGCAGATGGTGCCCGCTTTAGCGGGCAGGCGCTGGGAGGGATCTGGATGTCGTAACAGCAGCGGTTCCCGGATCCCTCCTATCTCAGGCGCAGAGTGGCACACCATGTGGTTTTAGTCGGTCCGATTCCGACACACCACCCCGCCGTAAACCCCGGTGGGGTGACGGCCCGAGGGGGTTTCCACACGTTAAAAAAAAAAAAAAAAAAAAAGGTAACCAGGTGCACCCCAGTTAGGAAGTTTCTGGAACCACGACGTGCTTCGGATCACCGTCGGCTTGCCCCCTCCCATGTGGGAACCTCGTTGTTTCTTTTCTGCCCCCTAAAGGGCATGCGAAGTACATAGCGCTTGTATCTCCACCCCAGCCTGCCTCTGCTAGGATGACAGATGGACTCACCTGCCACGCTGCCACGTCAGTTTCCCCTGAAAGATAGACTGTGCCATATTAAACTCTTACTTTTGGTTAGTTTATGGGTCCTATGTAATAGGTAGAGAGCCTATTGCTGCTAATCTGGATATTTTGTTTACCAAAACGTCCTCCGTCGATTAGCAAGTGCAACACAGGAGAAAATATTTTTCTTTCTTACTCCTAATCATCACTATTCTAGTATTGTATTTTTATTGTTACTCACACAAATGTAAATATAAATATGAATAAATGAATCATTTAAGTATTAGTCAATTTATTAAAACAAGGTCCAATTTCAACGGTTACACAAGCGATAGAATTGATTGATTCAAATTGCTCATAACATACACATATCAGAAATCTGATATGGTAACACGATGTCAAATTATATTAATATACATATCTTAGGTATTAATGTAATAGTTACAGGGAAATAATTGTATTAAATATATTCTCACTATTGTCTTAGTTATATTTGACATATTAGAATGAGGCATGGCCACCATTTTTCTTTAACACTTCTAGGGCATGTTGGGTATGTGGTTTAAGCGGTCGCCACCCCACTCTCTATTGCGCTGAGCGTTATGGGTTTAAACCCCACAGGGGACAACACTTTGTGTAATCCACAAATTATTGTTCCGAGTCTGGATGTTCCTAGTGTCGATTCCTTGTATGTTTGTAAAGTCCCCCGTGACACGCGATTTATTTCTAATGTGGGCGTTGTCCTTGAAAAATAAAAAAAAAGTTCAGATAGGATGGGACTTTCTCATTTACGTGTCTACTATTATAACTCCTGTACAATAAGAGTATCAGCATCTACCCACGAGCAGTCGAAGATACCGAGTAATAGCATCTGGGCAGTTCCAGAAAAAAATAAACATTAATAAGGTGTTAATTTGGACCTCATTACTTTGACAATGTTCCTCTGTCTTTCTGTCAAATCTTAAATAAGTTAATACAAGAGGACACATCCGAAGCACACATGAGATTTGAAATATTTATCCCCAATAGATTTTTAATTGTATTGATAAAACTTACCAAATTTTTTTATTGTTGACTAACTGTAAGCTGTGCGTGTTGCTACGCCAGCAACTAAATTAATTCGAAGGAAAGAAAAAAAAATCATACCAACGCAGAAACCTTCGTGGACTCATGCACAACAGCTTTGCTAAAGATAATCACATGATCAACTGCATAGTTTATGATTCTTTAAAGGATAGACAGACAGACAAACAGACAAATATTCACTTTCATATATGTAGATATTCTAATCGTATTATTTTGTGAGATATATTAATTTATTACTTTAACAATTCATTTTTCTTTTATCTTTCTGGATCTTTCTCTTTATTCATGAACTTTTCTGTTGTCAGTTTTTTTTCATTTTTATTTTAAGAGCCTGCCAAAATGATTACTTTGCCTGATGAAAAGCATAAATAGAATCCAAAAGTTGTAGTCACCATGCTCATTGCGAATACTGACAATGCATTAGAGTGACCCACACTATGGCAGTCCATTAAGATACTTTTTTATGCCTCGCTTGGGGACGTAAAAGGCATGACAGTCATCGTAGCATTGTATTACACACACTTACCACGAAAACTGTCACCCCTACACCAAGGGCCTCCGGTTTCGCACTCACCAACGAAACACGACAGCACTGTCACTTTAGGTTGGTCTTCTATGGGAGGGTAGTACTACCCTGGTCGCGCCGGCCCGTTCAGGCTGATATCTGCATGGTTCTACTACTCTCTCTCTCTATAAAAAAATGCTTATCCCAATAGTAACTTACTCTTAGTTAAAAAAAAAATCTACAATCCCAATACCATTTTTGTTGATATGTAAACCTAATTATATATTATTTACCAAACAGAATCCTTAAGTACAAAAGGTTACAGAGTATCACAAAGTACATTGAGGGAGTAAGGGGTAAACATGGGACATTAGGTCGTGGGACCAAATAACATAACGCACTTCAACTATCATCCGTTGGGATTTTATGTTACTTGTATACAAGGTCAAGGCTGACTATGACACCGTTGGAGAAAATCGTGTTTCAAACTGATAAAATTATTTCTGTTCAACAAAGATATTCTTTGAGAGAAGTGTGATTAAAAATAGACTATCATTTGAATTAAAAAAAAATGCATACGACAATACTTAATTATTATTATTATTAATTTTTATAGAAGCTTTCAAAATGACTCTACTCTGCCTGATGGAAAGCATGAATATAATCCAAAAGTGGTGGTTGCTATATTCACTACGAATGAAAGGAATGCACTATGGCCACTCACGCTATGGCGGCCTAGTGAGATGCTTCTTTACGTCACGCTTAAAGACATGGCATCGTAGTGGGAGGGAAATACGTGCGTTGGTAATTAGTTCCAGACCAACTTTGAATTATATATATAATCGTACCTAATAGCAAACAGCGAAGCAAATATATTAATTTAAACTTACGCGGCTTTGCTTAACTTACTCACCGATTTATCAATGCAAATCCTAAACCTCATAAAAACCAAACCAACGAAAATAATAACCTAACCCTAAATATACAAGTAAAATTTTGGCATCTGATATTCGTCGTTTGTCATACTCAAAAGTAAAAACACTAAATGAGAAATATTTACACTGACAAAGCCGCAGGTAGGAGGCGAACAATTAGTGGCTAAGCTGGTAGAGTGGGTTAGAAATTTGATTCATTTATAATTTTGTATATAATAATAGTAATGCATTTAATTTATAATATCTTAATATATATAATATAATAATAGTAATGGTTTAATGTAACTTCTTATCAAAGTTTGCATATTTGGTTCTCTTGTGATTGCAGGAATTACATCACTCTTGTTGAAAATACTTCAATTTAAACAAATCAATATTTTTTTGTCACTGTTCCCCCAACTTAAACTAAATGATAATAATGCAGGGGTGATTGTTATCGGGCAAATTGTGTGAGCCTTACACTGCCACGATGACTGTCATGCCTTTTACGTCCTCAAACAGGGTGTAAAAAAAGAATCTCACTAGGCCGCCATAGTGTGGGTCGCCATACTGCATTGTCTGTTAATAATTATGGTAAGCTCTTGGATTCTATTCATGCTTTCCATCAGGCAGAGTAAAGTCACTTTGGCAGGTTTTTAATTTAGAATAAAGAAATACATATAAGTAGTAAACTCCAGTGATTCTGATATTTCAATTACTCCTCGTCTAATGGCCATATATCGTAAACTGTACTAAAATCTTCTAAACAATCTTCCACATTAACTTTCACTTAACGGTTTGAACAAATAAAACACTCAATTAACTTCATATTAAATACGTCTTGGAGAATTACTATTTGCCAAGTCAGACTCACGAAGTTTTATAGATTAGGTTAAGTGAAACGAAACTTGTTCCATTTCTTTGATGAAATTGCTTTTCAATATCAATTTGTTTAGTACTAGCTTTTGCCCACGGCTTCGTTTGCGTGGAATTTGGTCTGCCATATTAAGTTTAGTAACAGGCCATTTTACATAATTTTTTTTTACATACAAATAATCCTACAGTACATCATTTTTGTGTAACTTGAATGGTTTTGGCAGCGTACGCCAAGATAACTCTGAGGTCAGATTTTTTTCCAACTTAATTGACGTGTATCGTTATATTATGACCAAAATTACATAAAATCATTACGAATTGTAGCCTATATGTTATCAAGATGTATAACTTATATTACTGTAAAGTCTCATCCAAATTTGTCCAGCAGTTTTTTCCTGAAAGAGTAACAAACATCTGTAGTCACTAACTTTCACATTTATAATATTAGTAGGGTGTTTAATTTACGTAATGGTTAAAGTTTGTACCAATACATCTATCTATACATATAAAAATGTGACGTTGGGTTGCGTATACTTCAAAAGTTACATTTAAAACTCAAGAACATTGGGACAGAATGACCAAACATTTTGACACGATACAACAATGCTTTAGAGATAATTTTAATCCATCTTTGACAACCATAATGAGCCATAACCACTTTTAAAAATGGTATCTTTTATGTATTTCGTAAATGAATGATATGATTAGTGTAAATATGTCTAAGTTATAGAAATATTTATGCTTTAGTGACTATTCGTCGTTAAATCTATTACACCTTAATTTATTAAAGTAAATTCATCAAATTGCCAAAGATAGTGAGACGAAAATTGTGTATTCTTTTTGAAAAGATATAAATTTTTAATTATGTATGTGATTTTCATTTAAAAAAAAAGCTTTGCCAAAGTATCGCAGTATGGTGACCCCACGTTATAGTGGCCTAGTGAGTTACTTCTTCAAATAAATTAGAAAATAAATAAAAACTTGGAAAAAAAATAATAATTAAATTCTTAGAATTCTCCAAATAGTAAAAAATGGAACTTTTTTATGATTCGATAAATTGGTTAAGGTAACACTACAATGCGAAAACGAAACTTCTCAACGGTTGGCAATCTTAAAAGTCCTCGGATTTGTCTTTGGTCCATCCAGAAACTATTTTTATTATATCCGTATAAAAAAGTACCTAAATTAAACATCAGTCACGTATCGACTACTTTGGTGTAACATGCAGCCACGTAAGAGACCTCTCGACCCAACAGGAAATTATCCCTCGTATCGTGGAGGGTAGAAAAATTTAACGATTGGTTTATCTGTGCCGCATTTACTGCGAACTTGCAAATGGACACTGATTCATGTTTCGAGGAAATGAGCGAAGCAAGAATGTCTAGTACAAGTGGAAATACTGGACGTTAATCCTGATGAAGGATCATGTAATCCTTATAGATTTTCTGAGAATGGTCCATTTTAAGCGATTTCATATCATTGTGTGAATGAATCGTGTTATTCAAGGACTTTGCTTTTTTTTCACAGGAACTGTGTTTGGTTTTCCAATCTTTTCGGTCTAACATTAATACGTAGTTGAGAAAAAGTTGCATAATCTATATTTATATTAATATGCAACTGAGAAACAGTTCCACATATTACTATACTATACATAATACTATCAGAACGAAACTGTTTTTCAGTTGCATATTAATATCAGACGGTAAAGTTGCATAAGTAAGAAATTTTCGTGAAAATTATTGATGGATGTCATTTAGGTTGAAGCAAACTTAAATGCATACTAATATGCAATTTTAAAACTTTTTACTAAAGTTCTTATTTATTTGTTTTCAGGCTAATGTTCGTACGTCTAGGTGCAGTCACCATTTTACATGACTTATTTTTTTTTGATATTTATTTTTGTAACAATCATGAATTAGTTTACTTTCAGCAAGCGTACCGTGTCGCCATTGGCTTAAAATATTTAAAATTTTATAGTGTGGAGGGACGTGTGTCATGTCCCTCTGACACAAACTGAGGATCATCCGACCAGACGAGGTCATGCCTGGTGGGCCACGGCCCAACAGTTGACGTTGGGATGTTGTATATATGCCAATTGTTAAGTGAATCTCTGTTTCGCGATACAGGAGTTGTAGTTGTTGCATCGTAGTTCATTACATTCATACGTTTCGTTCATACTTCGTAGTTCGATGTATCTCCGCTAGATGACACTGTTGTATATTTTTTCTTTGTGCTGTAATGTGGAAGTCGCCACATATAGTATTTTTTAAATCAGACATTTTGTGTGCAACAAATGAATAGCTTAATGTCAATTTACGTCTTTTATTTAACAAGTTGTGTACGTGAACCGTACATATATGATCCTTCGAGAAATTTTGGTGAAGTGTGTTTTGTGGCTTCCTTCAAGTATATTGGTCTACTTGGCCTTCCACTAGCGGGAATCACTAAATAAATTGAGACTAGCATTAATTTCGTAAGAAAATCATAATAATACTTAACTTTTTATCAGTAACTAATAAATTACATATATAAATTAACAAGTAATTATTTCCTCAAAAATCTTATCGAGCAGCAGTAAATATTAAATATCGAGACAAATATCATACATACTATTTCGAGGTTCTATATTTCATGCGGTTTCATAAAATCAAGACTAACGTGTAAGAACAATCAACACCAATCAAGGGTACTAAACAGGCAACGCTGAGCACGCAACGAGTATAGCACCAAACAAGCGGTTTAAGCAGTAATTATCACGTAAGATCTTGCTAATTTTCAACTTAAACTAAAAATAGAAAAAAAAATATTTAGGAAATCAGGTGCAATTAATCCTTGCGATGAAGTAACGGTTTTCGTAATTTAAGAAGACAGTTTGTGACTATCGTACGACTATAAACTTTGAAAACTAGACACGTTAGATTTCTATTGAAAAGATTTTGATATCAATCATTCTTATTATAGATATAAGTACGAAGATGAAAATATCGAGTATATCCCGAATAATTGTTATGTGATAAGCCCACTTACAACTATATTTACCGAGAGCTACTACTCTCATTGGAGGTACGGGAACAATAAATTTGTCTCAACTAGTTCTGGTATGACGGATCTTTCTAAGGAAGGTAAAGATTAAGCTCCAAGGTATAGACAGACCACAAAGTTATTAATATATATAAGATAAAAATATATAAGTTGTCGCAGTGATACGTGAAGTTGAGCAATTCAAATAATTATTGTAAAAAGCTTTGTGACAGAGAAGTAGGAGTTTGAAGAACTGTTACAGCAATCGTAATCAAGATGGTCGGCAAAAGATTCCCTTTACTGAGTATTAGACAATGAACTGAATGGTAAGAATGAGGAGTATGATAGGCAGTATATAGTGCACAAAAAGTGTTATAAAGTCATTAAAAAACAACTAACAACAAATTATGGTCCACATTTCATAGGGATAAGTTTACACCAGAAATTGATAGCCCACTGTTTGGTGGCAATTAAAACTAGTGATGATCCTTGAGATGAGATGTCCTTTAAGAATTTGTTCAGAGAGATTATACATGACAACCCTTAGCTTAATAAGAAATGCAATTTTGAAGTTGTAACATTAAAGGGAAAATTGAAAATTTAATATAGCATTTACAAATCAACTCTGAAAACTATCAAGTTTATTGGAAGTTGTTAAATAAAAGGTATAACAACCAAACATCCTCGTAAATATTCCTGACATGCAGCAGCCTAGCTTTACACAAATCAAATGTGTACATGATCCTATAAACGAGTGTCTGAATACCATAAAAATTTAGGTATCGATGTCAGCACCTAGGGTTCATTGTTGGTTCAATTTATGTCGTCAAAACTAGATCGGGATACTTAAAATGACTACCTAGAGTCCCTAAAGTAGCCTCATAAATTTAGAATCAAATCAAAAAAGTGTCACTGATAAGGGTGTAAAAGCCCACAAAATCGTATAATTTTAAATAGCATTCGAAACAAATCAAGTTTCTACAAAGTCATTTAATCATATGACTAAAAAAGTTACCTTACATAAATTTAATATTTCAGGTGTAATTTGTATCGATAATAATAAATTTTTAATTTATATTTTTTTTTGCCCTATCTCCAAACGAACCGATAGTCGCTGGAGCCGAAGTGTACTAGAGTGGATACCACGATTGGGCAAACACAGTGTAGGGTGCCCTGCGAAGCGATGGGCCGACAACTTGAAGAAGGTAGCTGGCAGCGGATGGATGTAAATTGCCCAAGACCTCCCGGTCTTATGGTATAGTAGTGCAAAACCTCCTTGCTATGACCTTTGTTCAGCAGTGGATTCTAAAAGGCTGTTGACGAGAAAGGACAGTATCCAGAAAGTGAAACTATATGGATGATGTATTCCACGGAGAACATTGCGTACTTTTCGCGAATCTTTTACAAAAAGGCTTTCAAATATTTTAATCTGCGAAAATTGTCCTTCAATTCAGCAGAATTACTCGATAACATCAGTCCAGGTTAATCGGAGCAAGAGGGCTACAACCTTAGCCAACCTTAGCCAAGCAGAGTCAACAAAGATCCTGGGACTTCGACAGAACTGTAAACAAGACAATTTGCCGGTGGCTTCTACTACTAACAAATTACACAGGTCTGCAACCGTTTAGTTTGGGAGCGTATGTCTACCATTCTGAAACGGTGACTTCCAAAACCAGCACGAGTTGTCCTGTAGAGAAACGGAGAGGATGGGATCAGTTGGAAGAGCTCGTCAGAACACTCTCAATGATAAGGTGATAGAGGACTGCCATAGGGGCGACATCTATTTGCAACTGCGGAGACTCAAGAGATTCAGTGACTTTCGGGTTATTGATAGTCCGGACTACTCGCCGCTGTAACTGATCCAAAGCGTCCAGCAAATACTACGCGGATCCGTCATAAATCATGTACGTATCGATTGTCAGATGTATCAATTGTCAGAAGACCTAGACAATATGGACTGAAGTCTAACGGGAGGTTCTGCGCTAACTGTTCTGCAAGCAGCGAAGGATCTTCGCAAAAGTACTTGACTCAAAAAATATTTAAAGACATATGAAAAGGATGGCGTAGAAAATATTTAGATCAAACCGCAACCTGGAGCAAGTGCCAAAAACAGCAGCAGAATAAGAAAATATTTTTTTTATTATTCATGATGACAACCTTCTAGTAGGAAACTGGCTGATGAATAGAGTAACTAAATTACACTCAGGAGCTAATGACTACAGCAGAGTGGTACATATTGATAAATGGCTTCATAAAGAGATATTCAGAAAACTTATCAAAAACATAGACACCGCAAAATGTAAAGCATAAACGCGAGTTATGTTTTAGGTCTGGAGTAATTGCGTTATTATTCTTTATGACCATTATATCAGGAGCTAGTTCGTACAATATAACAGAAATAAAAGATTGTTAAAAGATATAATTTCAGATATGTGACTTATAAGAGACGAATGGCAAATTTTAACATGGGCCCGTCCAATAAGGATTATTAGTTTTAAATAAATACACACGGTATTTAAATTATCAATGGGGAAAAATAAACAAAGTAATGCGACACGAAATGCTCTTATTACAAATACAGCATGGGTACAAGGAACTCCAACTCTACAATAACATGCTCCTAAGTAGCATTCCAGTGCGCGACAACGGAGAGATATCATTGACGGTGTCGGTTACGTCGCAAATAGCTTATTCGGCATATTGGATCAACGTTTCGTGGATTAGTATCAAAAGGAGATAGCTCATCCGAGACAATCAGAAATATCTAGTATCACTGTGGAGGAAACAAACATGTAACATAGAATGGCGCACCCATCACCGGTATTAGTGGTAAATGTCGAAATGTTGTGCAACATTTTCATAGACCAGGCGGTGAGTGTTTAAGCGTAAATAAGTGTGATTAAGGCACGTCACCTTTCGTGAAAAAAATTGCATATAAAGTTTAAGAGCAAACTATGTAGTGTAGTAGACTTTATGTACTGACATTACTGATGAACTATTAAAGACAATACGTGGATCATCATCTTAGCAAATAAGGATCCATTGGTTCCCCTTGCCTCAAAGTGATACATCATTCTATATCCACAGCGATTTTGTAACAATCATGAAACAGTTTCCTTTCAGTAAGCGTATTGAGTACTTATTAACATAAATAATGTATCAGTTTATAGCATTATTTGAATCAGTCATTTTGTGTGCAACACATAAATAGCGATAAATCAAATTACGTCTATCAGTAAGCTCTGTACGCTAACAGTACAATTTAAACGGTTTATTCATTACACGCACATTCTAATTTTTGAAGTGAAAATTTCTTTTACGACGTTGTGCACTTTTTGAGATGGGTAATAAATTATTAAACTCACATCAGGACACGTGATCTGATCCAAAATTCGTAAGATGGAGGGATTGTCATGTTTGAGTACGATAGCGCAATAAATAAATATCGTATTTTACCACATAAGTGATAGTACTTTTATACTGATAATTAAAGCAATTCGTTCAAAATTATTCCCTAACCCTTCCAAAATATTAAAAATGCACAATGTTAATATTCAAGTTTTCACTTCTGGCGGCACTCTCGGAGTGTTTCTTCAAATGGTTGTGTGATCTTTCTCTTATATATATTTCAAGTTATATAAGAATTAAAAGAACAAATTAAATTAATAAAATTAGCTAAACTAAGAGGCTTATGTCCAGCTTAAATTGTTAAAAGCTATTGATGATAACGATATCGTTATCATCATCCGCGTGACTGATTTCAGCTTGAACGGGCCCGTTCGACCGGGGCCTTACACTGCCACGATGGCTCATGCCTTTTGCGTCCCCAAATGGGGCGTGAAAAAGCATCTCACCAGGCTGCCATAGTGTGTATTACTATACTGCATTGTCTGCTTCTGCAATAAGTATGGCGACCACTACTCTTGGATTCTATTCATGCTTTCCATCAGCAGAGTAGAGTCACTTTGGCAGGCTTTAAATATAGAAAAAAAATCTTACTTTTAACTGGTACAAAAATTCTAGATTGTGTCTAAGTAAAAGTCAAATAGTTAAAAGTTTTAGCAGTCACATTTGTTCAGTGCTATTTCTGCTCATTACATATATTACAAATACGCTGCTAAATGTAAATGTAGCTTCCGACTTTCAGATAATAAAACATTCATATATGTTACTTCGTAACAAATGTAATTTTAATTGAAGTGAAATTTAAATGAAAGCATTCTTGCGTTCATTCAGCGTTGGTTTAGATTCTCGGTTGAAATGTTAATTATTACTGACCCATCATTTTAATTTAATTTGCACGGCTCAGTCATTTTTAGGTATCATGTAAGTTTCAATTGTTGTGAAGATTGTAACGATGTCTTTTAATTATAAGTTATCATACGAGTATATTGTTACTATATTGTTTTATTTATATAAAATTACTAGTCATGACTGATCGATCGATCGACACTAGAGTTTCAACCGCTACAAACTTGAAACTTTGATGCTTTTCAAGTCGTAAGCACCCACTAAGAAGACTTTTCTGCAATATTCTTTTATGAGGGGATAAAATATGGGATGCACAGTTGTATAAAAGTCTATCATCTCCAAAATTAAAATTACAAAACAATAAATGGGAATCTAAAGTAAGTAACTAGTTTTCAATGATTCTAAAACAACCACTCAAAATACTTTGCAGTATAATGACTCTCAAAAATTCTAAGAAACTCACAAGGTTAAAGGTTTACAGAGATAAGTAAGGCAGAGAGTGGCAGAGAAAGATGCATTTGCAGTTTGGTGTCTACATGTAGATCGCCTGCAGTTTTGGAAGAGGCTATGGAGTTGAAGTACGTGGTTTACTTGATTAAATCTCACGCTCTATCAGATGACAGTACGGCTGCACTAAGTCGCCCACTAATTTATCTCAGTACTTAAAATGTAGTCTACAGTGCAGGTCTTAAAGTATTAATTTAATTAACAAGTTACTTCGCAGTCCTGTAGTGAAATAGCGCTGCTGACAAATGTCATTATTTGTGTGTATATTATTTAAAACTTTTTTGTGCCACAATTTATATATTTTGTTAAAACTAGTCACCTTAAGGGTTCAGTGTATCACTTCACTGGTTGGTTTTATCGATGATTTTTTTAAACTGCTAGATTAAGTAACAAACAGGCAAGAGCCACGAAGGCAAACACCTAACACCTAAAATGTATGCAGATAGTGCTCTTGGTAGTTCTAGCAACTACCAAGAGCACCATTTGGGAAAAAAAATAATACGTAACATATTTTTATTTACATTGTTCAGGTGTTGGTTATTAATGCAAAGAACGGAGGAGAGCGAAGGAAAGAAAAACGAAGATATAAAAAGAACAAATAAGAAGAAAAAATTAAAGGAATTAGTAGACACAAGTATGCACATAATACGTTAGCTACCGTAAAGCGCTTTTACTTTAAAGAGCAAACTTTCGACATCTGTTTCAGTGGTTGTTTGACTTCTGGACCAGCATTGAGCATAGTTAAGACCGCTGACAAGTATTTTTTTACTATAACTACCAAAATGACTCTACTCTGCCTGATGAAAAAAAAACAACCATATTAATATGCATCCCACTTCATTAGTAAATAAAATACACGTGAAAATATTTACTACTAGAGTTTCATGAAACTCAACTGCTCCAGTAATTAATGCGACGTTCCATAAACAACAGTGTTGATATTATTTTCGTAGAGTAAAATTTATATGTAAAAAGAGTATTTAAATCTCTGTAGCTTCCAAACGAATCTAAAATAATAATTATTGTCGTATTCCCAGAATCCACAGTTTATTTTGTAGGTTCGCAAACAACCCATTTTAGTCCGTAGATGCAGATGAATAACAACGATATTATAGGAGCATTTATTTTAGCAATGTCTTAAAAATGTAATGTTATAACTAACCTCTAAAAAAGTATCATCATTATCTCAACCAAAAGACATCTAGGACATAGGCCTCCCCAAAGGTTTTCCACAACAGCCGGTCCCGTTCCGCGCGTATCCAACGGCTTCCTGCGACCTTCAATAAAAAAAGTATAAATGACTTTAATGCTACTGTTGTGATTGAATACTCGTACATTGAAATACCTGGAAACCAATTTTTACCCGGTATTTTTGAAAACATGGATAAAATAACGTATTCTAAAAATGAAACCTAGCTAGATTGATTTATGGCCCTCGAAACCCTCTGCATGCTAAATTTTACAAAAATCATTGGAGCCGTTTCCGAGATTCAGATTATATATACGAGTATATACAAGAATTGCTGGTTTAAAAGTATTATAATAAATACATTTTTTTTTCTATTTTAAGAGCCTGCCAAAGTGACTCTACTCTGCCTAATGGAAAGCACGAATAGAATCCAAGAGTTATGGTTACCATACTCATTGCAAATGCTGACAACGCAGTATGGTGACCCACACTATGACGGCCTTGTGAGATGTTTTTTCATACCCCGCTTGGAGACGTAAAAGGCATGACAGTCATCGTGACAGTGTTAGGCTTACACAGTTACCGTGATAACTGTCACCCCTGCATCAATGGGCCTTCGGTCTCACACTCACCAACGAAACATGACAACACAGATGCTGGCTCTTTAGATTGGTCTTCAAAAGACAATAATATCAAAAATATATTTTATGATTATGTATTATATTAAATTTTCCACTTTTACTATAATTGATTTTCATCAAATTCAAATAAGACTAAATTGGAAGTTAACAGTACTATTAACAAAAATAATGTTTTATAATAAGTTTTGATGAGGACAAAAAAAAATTACTTCCTCCTTTTTTTGTAGGTGACTTTTTTTTATATTTGTGCTGGAATAGGCGTTTGTCTTCTATCTCACCTGATGGAAAGTGTAGATGAGGACGAAGGTGGTACATGCCCATTGAGAAGAAACCTGTTCACTTTACTCTTGAAGGCTCCAGAGATCAACTCATCAGGAAAAATAGACCCAGGCAGATCTTTTCAAATCTTGGCGACTCTCACCAAAAACGAGCTGTCAAATTGTTTAGTTCGACGTGGTTAAAGAAAAACGACTTTTAACATTCATTAGTCTTAAGTATTCATCACTCGTATAAATATATCTTACTCGTCATCAAAGCTCATAGTGTAAAGTACATCTATAAAAAACAGAACTGAATAAAAGATTAGTTTAGCAACCAATATAGCAAGTGAATAATATGGAAAAGAAATGATAATAAAGACAAAGACAAAGACAAAAAAAAGAAAACTTTGTCTATGATTTCGATTGTGTTAATCAGGGTGTCCAGCCACTCACTGAGCATTGAGCCTTTTTAACCTGCCTATACAGCAAATTTCATCGGAATAATGTGTATTTTAGAACGTAAAAATTGTATTAGCATGCTAAACTTTTTCAACCTTCTTTATTTTTTTCTTCTTCTTTTAATCCTTCTTTTCTTTATTTTTTTTTTTAGTCTTATTTGAGTTTATTTATCGCTTTTTAGTTTACAACAAGACAATGCTATATTACAAAGTGCTGATAATTGTTTAACTTTTTAATTTAATAAAGCCTTAAAGCCTTTTAACCCAGAAGAAGTAAATGTTGACACCACTGACGATCACGTCCTTAACAGTAAAGGGTTATACATGAAATATATTTCACAAATTTCAGATCCAACTCTTTATTACGCAAGCAAATATTCATATAACTAAAAGCCATTTCAGTTCACCGACACCATTCTATATTATTCAAGGATAATATGTTTTTTATTCTATTGCGGCCTTTATAAGCCTAAAATATCCAAGTTTAAGTTAAGGCTCCGACCCTCCCCTTAATGGGATTTATACTAAACAACCTAGCCATAGCGGCTAAATGAGTATTTAGATAGAGCCCTTACGCGTTACATAGAATTACGCGTCCAATTTCCGTAATTTAAAACTAAGATTATACGTAAAGAATATTGCTTTCATTGCGTAAGAGTGTGTTAGGAGATATGTAGATTTGTATATATGTGTGGTTTGAAATTTTGAAAAATCTAATGGTGATAAGTATAGTTTAACAGTTTTCGGTGGAATTTTGCACAGGGGTAAGTTATAGACTGGAATAGAACATACTTGTACACCACTTTTTATTACAGAAATAATATTAATTGGATAGATCAAATTGACAGTATCTAGATTTTTTTGGTAAGTAATATAAAATTGTAAAACTTCTTCGTATATTCATTTTACAAGCATTAAGTAAATTTTCGACCTTATGAAGAACAATTTCAAAGTAAAACTATACATACATACTAATATTATGTTAACAAAATGTGATATCTGTTACCTAAGATCTGCCTATCTTATTAATAGTCTAATAAGCATACCTATATATTAATATCGTTGGGGACTGCAAGACCGGAGGCTCAGTGATGCAGTCGAGATAGTTATCGTGGTAAGTGTAAGCAGTAGAATGGTTATGAAGTCATTGTAAGGATGGCTTGGATCGAACCAACAGGGAGAAGCGTAGAAAATGTGGTACTACTGGCCACCAGTGGTATGGAAAGGGGTCCAACTACTGTTAGCCATCCTGGGAGGCTGCACTTACAGGTCCACATAATCCATAGAATAACTCCTCATAACAATTGGTAATTGTGAGGTCTGATGACCCCTTTCGTACGATGGCTTGGTAACCGTCATGTTTCACCGTTACATGACGATACAGTATTCTGAACCTCGATCTTACACTACCACGATGACTGTCTTGCCTTTAAAGTCCCTATTTTTAAAATCATGCCAGCTCTAAGAAATCAGCATAATATTTGTATAGCGGCAGACTGATGTCCATAATAATGTCCTAGTATCCTCGCATGTCATACACATGACCCGTACTATTATAATTAGATTGTTAGTAAACATACTTGTATATTTTTAAACAGATTAAAAACTACCTGAAAAATCGTGAACAATGCATGGATATTCGTCAACAGCCTTTTACAGTCCACTGCTGGACATAGGCCTCTCCTTAGCATGCAGATTTTGGTCTACTATACCACGTTGGCTAGACGTGTTGGAATAGGATTTGTTCTAAGTTTGCCTTCTCTTTGTAATGATGTTGTCTTGCATACTTTTCTCTCTTAGTCACCTCTTACGACACCCACGGGATGAATAGGGGTAGTAACACTATGTATTCTTAATCCGTCACCAAACGGACAAGTATTAAAAATAATAATTAAGTGATCACGAGGGAAAAAGCCTCATTTCTAGCTAACGAATATGGAGTTCCTCAAGGAAGTATATTGGGACCATTACTATTCTTAGTTTATATTAAGGATTTAACTGACATCACTACTCATAAATGTGCATTATTTGCTATGTCATTTCTATCATATTGATATTGAAAATTAGGACGTTATGTGAAATTATATTAATCATCATCATCAGCCGGAAGACGTCCGCTGCTGAACATAGACCTACCCCCTAGAACGCCAAGCCATACGACTGGACGCCAACTACATCCAACGGCTCCCCGCGACTCGGACTATGTCGTCAGTTCATCTAGTGGAGGGCCTACCTACGCTTCGTCTTCCGATACGCGGTCGCCACTCGAGAACCTTTCTTCCCCAACGGTTGTTGGTTCTACGAGCGATGTGGCGATTATTTTGATATTAATAAAACAATGAAATTTGTAATATAATGACTAAATAATAATAACTTAAATGCTTGTATTTGCAAAACTAATTTTATGCAATTCCAAACACAAAACTCAAATCTAAATCGTAGAGAAATAGTATATGGCGATACAGTCATAAGGAAGTCAGTCAGAGAGGGAATGTGTTAGGTTGTTAGGATTATCATGAGACAAATATAACAACTGGAAGACGAACGTCAATAATTTTGTGCATGTGCTTAACCAATTAAGGAGAACCACTACTCAACAGATAGTACTTCTTGAGTATAATGGTCACGTTGGTTCTAAAATAAGATACTATCGATTGTCTAATGCTACTCAGGTGTTTTTAACCCAGAAGAGGTGTATTCGAGCTATAGTAGGCATTCCTGCTCACGAATCTTGTAAACTTTATTTTAGAAAATTTGAATTATTGTCTTTGCCTTGTACGTACACATTTGCAGTTAGTGCATTTGTTAAAAATAATCTTTATTTGTTTAGAAGGCAAAAAACATATTCCCACGAAACACTCGTAACAGTGAAAGACTAGTTCTGGACTTTGTTCCCAAAAGTGTCAAGATATTCAATGGTTGCCATGACCTATAAAGACGTTGCCGTTGAAAATGTGACTTTTAGAAAAAATTATATACTCAGTAAATTATTATCTAAAAAGGTCAATAAGTATGATACCTGATGTATTTTGCTGTATGTTATGTTATACATTAACAATTTCATTAACAACTTTTTGTTTTTGGGCAAAAAAAAAAATTTGGCATTCTAAATTTGACATTCAATTCTTGAAAAGAGCTAAGTATCATGTCGTCAACAGACTAACGAAATATGTAATTCTTTTTAATAACCATTTATAACTAATCCCTACTAATATGTCATTGTCAATTTATTGTTATTGTCAATTTTATTTCAGGCTGAATCACTCACTAGGCTCACTAAATACGTAACACTGCGACTAAAGTGCTGCTGAAACTTTGAGGGCAATATCCCTGAATGTGTAACTCTGGAGACTAGCTTAAACTTTTCATAGTAAGTGTTTATGGACACTTTACCTTTAGTGGATGATCATCTCATTCTATTTAGTTTTACCGTCACAGAACTTTATTCTTGACCGGGTAAGCAGAAGTGAACCGTATTTACTTAACTTTTTACATTTTTCGTTTTTTTAGTATACTAAATGATCATCATCATCATCATCATCAACAGCCTTTCACAGTCCACTGGTGGATATAGACCTCTCCTTAGCAAGGAGGTTTCGACCCACTATACCACGCTGGCCAGACGGGTTGGAATAGGGTTTGTTTCAAGTTTTCCTTCTCTTTGTAATGATGTTGTCTTGCATACTTTGCTCCCTTAGTCACCTTTTACGACACCCACGGGATGAGTACGGGTGGTAACGCTATGTATTCTTAATTCGTCACCACACGGACAAAAACTAAATGATCAGATATCGTTAATACCGTATAATACTCAGATTATAATACTCAGAAACGAGAGAATCGTTTTGAAACATTCGTACGAACTTTTCAGATCTTCAACTACCCGTAACAATTACAAAGATATTCATATGGCAACCGGAACCGATGGGTCGTCAACGATCCCTATGGTTGGGTGACCATTCTCAACACATTGCGACCGGCATCTATACACGGTCGGTTTATACCGACTTGATCAATATTGACTTAACTTGTTTGAGTCAATCTATTCGGTTACCACTTAGTTATGAATCCCTCGAGATCAAAATCAATAAAATACAGATTGCTTCACCATCTAATCATTCCTTGTTTTCAAGATCTAAAAATTAGTGCATAAGATTCAATAAAAAAAGTATCAATGCAAACAGAAAAATAGACTGTTCTCGATTACTTTTGGAGACTGACTAACTTGAACTGATTTTGCCTGATCTCATTACCACCTTCCAAATAGAAGCATCTTTTACAATTTGATCAACTACAAATTAGATTATGCTTCCCTACTTCCGTTTTCCCATCAGAAGTAAAACCAAATAAAGGTTATTCCAGCTTTCAACACTTATGGGATCCCGTATCCATAACGGCGGTCCCTTCGGTTAATCTTAATTCGGAGTTAAGTAAACTGTAGTTAATAAAATGGTGGAGGCTGTTTCCGTAGATGGAAATCACTAGAGTAAAGTGGAACACTAATAATGTTACCTTTACTCCTTTAATAAAAAAAGGTAATTTAAATTCAGTCAAGAAATATGTATTTTGATAGCTGATCGTTTCTTTCTTCGTATTGTGTTAACCTTTTTCGTGTATGTAGTAACGTGTGTGTGTGTTTACGTGTGTTTCATGTGTGGGAAAGCAATTCTTCTGCATTTATCAATTGACTCGACCGAAGTGATACCACAGCACCACAGATAATTGGTGTTAAATATTTTTTTCGTCAATTTTCACCAAGAATGTCAGGAGTGTGGAGTCGAAATCTCGATTTTTTTGACTCCGACAGGTGAGTCATCTGATCGTTTGTTTGTTTTTACAATAAAATAAAATCCCAATATTAACTTCGAAGCGAGTTTGAACGGGTAAAGAATACTTCAACTTTATCTGTACGGTCGGTTAAGCGGTTTAAACTGTCACCACACCGCTCTCTGCTGCGCTGAGTGTTGTGGGTTCAAACCCCACATGGGACAACACCTTATGTGATCCAAAAATTGTTATTGTGAGTTTGAGTGTTCTTTGTGTCTGTTTCTTGTATGTTTGTAAAAAGAAACAAAAGAAAAACAAACATTTGCTTATATAATCCAAGCTTGAATACAATTTTGTTTGTTGTTACTTTTTTAAGCTTAAATAGAATTTCAGTTAACTGTCGTTAACGAAATAGTGTAACCGGTCACAATGATATTTGGAACAAAATTAAATTTTAAGGGGTGTTTATTGTTTAGCTAATTTAAGTAAGAAATATGTTAAGTGTGTGTGTGTGTTAATATTTTCGTGTATTTGAAATTTACAACTAATTAATATAAAATTAGAGACTTTCTGCTATGGAATAAATACTTTGAAATTTATTTTTCATTTACAATTTTTCACAAAATATTGTACAGCAGGCAATTGAATCTCATATTCCAACATTTTCACTAAATGTGGAATATTGTTAAAAGTATGTGGGAGTGAAGGTATGAAATTATTTTACGAGTTTTATTTAATTGTGTACCTAAATTTGATATTAAAAACCTCATTATGGATTCTCGGCTGAAAGTCTAATACACGTTAAAAAAAATATCCAGATACAGATCAAACAGATCGTGCACAATACGGACTCATTTATCCTGGGTGGGACTTGAACCAACCACTAACTTAGTAGACAACGTCACAAACTACTATTATAGATCAACAGGCCAGTCCAGACCTACACGATAGCCTGGATGTCGTAATAGCAGCTGTTCCCGGATCCCTCCTATGTCAGGCACAGAGTGACACACCGAGTGGTTTTAGTCGGTCCGATTCCGACACACCGCCCCGCCGTAAACCCCGGTGTAGTGACGGCCCGAGGGGGTTTCCACACGTTAAAAAAAAAGACCTACATGATACAAATACTGTATAATTTATACAATATTAATTCACATAAACACAAGGTCACGTCTATTTCCCAAAGGCAGAGACTATTGATCTCCCCTTACTTAGTTCTGAAAAACCTCTTTTGCTTCGTCCATATTCATTAATTGCTGCGTGCATGCTCGTCGATATCTGGCACTTTTCACACGGCCCCTTTTCAGATCATCACCAATTTAGTCGGTACATGTTTGCTACGAAGATCACTTTCGAGACTTTCACCCACATTCAGACTATAAATACCTTTCGTGAGTCTTTGATCACCCATCCTCTACGTGATTAAATTATTATTAATTCTGAACTAATATATTCGTATAATGAAACATTAATACAAAGTCTAAAGTAATAAAATAAGTCTATTGCATACGTAAAAGGTATTTGCCTTTGAAATTATCCTTCTGCAATATTGACCTCGTCAAACCAAAGTAAAACATACTAAAACATTTTTGATGTAGAAAGCAGAAGAGTTATCTAGATTACTCATCATCAACAGCCTTTTACAGTCCACTGCTGGACATAGGCCTCTCCTTAGCAAGGAGGTTTTGACCTACTATACCACGTTGGCAAGACGTGTTGGAATAAGGTTTGTTTCAAGTTTTCCTTCTCTTTGTAAAGTTTCTTCCCTTAGTCGCTGCTTACGACACCCACGAGATGAATAGGGGTGGTAACACTATGTATTCTTAATCCGTCACCACACGTACAAGATTACTCATGCGCATGAATATTCGGGTGTCTAAGATAAAAAAACTTCAATACATAAGAATCATATTATTTATTTCCTCAATATCAATTTTAGAAATAAAATCACCATTAATGTCCAAAACTTCTAAACTTAAAACGTTCTACAGAACATGGCACTCAGGCACGATGTTAAATAAATTATGACCAACACGTGCGTTTTTTAGTTTCACATTGTATTATTACATTTTCCAGTAGTAGGAAAACTCACAGACACAATTCAGATACAAGATACCCGTTTTCCTCACCCATGTCAAAGAAGGAAACCAAACATTTCAAAATAGAAGCATCTTATAGAGCACCTGTGTTCTGTATTACGTGAGAACAAATATAATTCTTTCTAAATTGGTTTTATTTAACAACATGCCAACATATTCATATTAAATACAGAAATAAAAAAATTCTAAGGTTATAAACTGAAGATGTATTATTATATATTGCATAATAGAGACAATTAAAACTAGTCTTCAGACTTTCAGAAGATCGTCCTGTCTGCTTAAGTTTTGATATCCTTGTAACGATAGTATCTCTCTAGATTATAGCCATAACGATCCAGTATCTAGTGCCCATAATCTCTAGAGGCCTCGTTCTAAGAGACAAGCCATTCCTTTGATGTCAACTCAATACGTTTCTGTATAGGCTTACTAGTGCTGTGGATTGGTATACTCTGGTGGTACACTATTGTACTAATTTGTCATGTCAAACAACTTTACATAGACTAGTAGAGTAGTAAAACTATTTAAAACATTACAGGGTAGAGGTTCGCTTTTGACTCTTCTATTGTCTTTGCTTTGATATTCATTGCTTGTAAACATACTTTGAAACATATTTGTCCGTGTAAACATCCCATGAATGTTACAAGAGCTGACTAAGGGCAAACTTTGTAGAATGAATGCATTTCAAAGAGATGGAAAACTTGAAAGAAATCCTATACTAGTCCGTCTGGCTAGTGTAAGCCAAAACCGTCTTTCTAAGTGTTACTAATAGTTTATTATACTACGGTCTAGTGCTAATATTAAAGTATAAGATCTTTTTCTTTTAATATGTGGAAACCCCCTCGAGCCGTCACCCACTGAGGTTTACGACGGGGTGGTGTGTCGGAATCGGACCGACTAAAACCACACGGTGTGCCACTCTGCGCCTGACATAGAAGGGATCGTGGAACAGCTGTTATTACGACATCTAGAAAGTATAAGATCTTACACTAAGATAAATTAGTGAGTTATTAAAGGTTGTTAATTTGATACAAAACATAATTATAAGAAAACATCTTCTTGGGAATATAACCGTTATCAAATAAGATAAGCCAAAAGGTAATTTAGACCTGGAGAACAGGATAAAGCTAAGGTAACCAACTGTCTCCTTACAATCTATAGAGTAATTAATACGCACCCTATAATTATCTACATTAATATCATACAACCAAGTCTTCATTGCGTTATGAAAACTTAATACACAGACATTTGTATACGTTGTTGTACATTATCTTTAATTAGCCCGTATAATAGAGGCTGTTTCGTTAAATATTAAAAACTGATACTCAATTAAAACTGGTTGAACTAATAACCGACCTCAAATAATCTTGGAATAAATGCTAAGAATTGAGGTTGTTTTAACTTGCACATTGACTTGCGTTATGTTATGAAACACTTCAATGGCATACAAGTGACGTCATGTATGTATATAATGTAGTACTATGGCATAGTGTAATATTTGTGCTTGTATAGCTCAGTAATAAGCTGTATAATTGTTTGTCTGTGATTTATTATAAAAAAAAATTAAGCAAAATCAATTATTTTTACTATGCTTCTGAAAAATGGAATTGGCTCAACTGTACGAACGCTTAAGCGGCTATATTGCCACTTTTTACTACTGCGGTTAATGTTTTGGGTTCGATATTGATCCAAAAATGTTTGTTTTGACTCAGTGTTCTTTGTGTCTGTTACATGAATATTTGTGAAGAACCTTGCGACACAGGATGTATTCCTTTTGAGAGAGTTGTCTTAATATATTCTTAGCTTTACTTACAGCTGATCTTTTTTTACACTTGAGAATGCTTGATATGGCAAGTCACATACATACTCAAGCCGAGTTTACTTTTGAGGACAGAGACTGGTATTTTCTCAATTCATCACGCCATTCATATACGCACGCTGGTTACGGGTACTTTTAAGTGCCTATAGTACACCGTTAAATGCCGTACTAGCATTTAACGTGTTGTGTACACTAGGGGGTTAATTTTTTTCCAAATGAAACCACTGTGAACTGATCTGCAGATCTGACAAGCTATTTATTTGATTGTTACATTCATACACTCGGGGTAACTTTTACACTGAGCCCGGTAAACAAACAACATCGCGATTCAGGGAACTGATACAGCGCCATCTAGTTAGTCAAAGACAACATTTGTATTACTTACTTGTATTGTGTTCTGCGTTTATCGTGGACCTAATTATAGGTTTGTTTTCGTCATAGACATACACTGATAATCTCATCAGCATAAATGTCTTGAGGGTATAATCGCACCAACCTACTCACATGGGCCGTGAAAGCTGTTTTACTTTTCACTTCCAAGAAAT
The DNA here is from genome assembly GCA_949316085.1 of Hypercompe scribonia. Taxonomy (NCBI): domain Eukaryota; kingdom Metazoa; phylum Arthropoda; class Insecta; order Lepidoptera; family Erebidae; genus Hypercompe; species Hypercompe scribonia. Next base: position 18,786,570 of record OX438982.1, on the reverse strand, counting down.
TTCACCGTATTCATAGCATATACAATTATAACTAAACTTCTATTTGCCTGTAATTTCAATAGACATTCTTAATAGTCCCCGTTTCTGTCCATGTGGTAACAGATTAAGAATACATAGCGTTACCACCCCTATTCATCCCGTGGGCGTCGTAAAAGGCGACTAAGGGAACAAAGTATGCACGACAACATCATTTCAAAGAGAAGGAAAACTTGAACCAAACCTTTTTTTTTTTTTTTTTTAACGTGTGGAAACCCCCTCGAGCCGTCACCCCACCGGGGTTTACGGCGAGGTGGTGTGTCGGAATCGGACCGACTAAAACCACACGGTGTGCCACTCTGCACCTGACATAGGAGGGATCCGGGAACCGCTGCTATTACGACATCCAGATCCCTCCTAGGGCCTGCCCGCTAACGCGGGCACCATCTGCGGACAAACTCTCTATTCAGGCGACGTACGGCACACACGCACGTCGCCTCCTCGCGGCTGGCCATTGTAGCGGATGGAGGGGAAAACCCATCCCGTCCACCCGCGGCCACACTCAAGGCGGCATGAGGCGCTGATATACGCGCCTCCGCCGCCCGGTTCGCCGGCGGCGAATTGGGTCCGAATGGAAATCGTCCTCCCGGGCCCTCTCCGCTGCCTCCTTCCGCGAAATTACGTCCTCGCAGAAGGTTGCGACCGCGGTAAAACAACTCTCGCTACCGACCATTGAGCGTATGACGGTCGGTAGCGAGAGATCTTCTCCAATAACTGCAGTGAGGACCCCACGCTGCGCCGCCCAGGCGGAACAAACCGCCAGCGTGTGCTGAGCCGAGTCCTCACTGCAGTCGCAGTGGTGGCAGGTGGGACTCAATTCCCTCCTAGCGACTGAGTGCAGATACTTCCCGAAGCAACCGTGCCCGGAAAGGATCTGCGTCAGCCGGAAGGAAAGGGTCCCGTGGTGTCGCCCTGCCTACTCGACGATGACCGGCTGGAGAGCCTCCACGGTGGCAAAACCAGCACGTGGAGCCTCCAGCCGGGACGACCAACGAGCCATCGTGGCTCGACGAGCGGCCTCTCGCCACTAGCGCATCTCTTCAGGCGGGGGCCGTATGCCACTACCCGCCCGGAAGTCAGCCGTCCGCCGATAAACTTCGGCGAGCACTTCCGCCTCCAAATCCCACGGAGGAGTTCCGGCCAAGGCGCACGCCGCCTCCGTCGACATGGTGCGGTAACCGCGTATGGCTCTAACTGCCAATATTCTCTGAGGGCGCCAGAGGCGTGCCCTATTCTGGGCGGTCAGAGCCGCCGCCCACACCGGCGCACCATATAGTGCCATTGACCGGACAACCCCCGTGTATAGCCGTCTCGTCGCGACGCTGGCTCCACCCAAATTGGGCAAAAGTCGCCCAAGGGCAGAAGCAGCGGCGACCAGCTTTGGAGTAAGCTGCCGGAAGTGCTCGTCGAAGAGCCACCTGCCGTCGAGGATCAGGCCCAGATACTTCATCTGGGCCTGAACCGGTACGAGGACTGAATTGACAACGATGGAGATGCCAGAGGGTGGACCACGACGAGGCCCATGGAACAAAAGGGCCTCCGTCTTGTCCAGGGTCACCCGATAACCCAGCGCCTCAATACGCCCGACCACCAGAGAGACACCCGAGGTGGCCAGGCGCGCCGCCTCTTCAAAGTTCATCCCCTGGGCCGTGATCAATGTGTCATCTGCGTAACAAATTACGCCCAGCCCGGGGGGAAGACGACCTCGAAGGCCCAGTCGTATCCCATATTCCACAGGAGTGGTCCGAGGACAGACCCTTGTGGAACACCGCACGACATGAGCCGCCGCCTCAGAACACCGTCTCGGTCCTCGTACATGACGGTACGCTCCTCTAGATAGTCTGCCACAAGCCGCCTCAGGTACTCTGGCACCCCATGGTAGTGGAGTGCTTCCCTGATGCAGCTAAATGGCAGACTATTGAATGCATTCCATTGCATGTCCAACGACACCGCCAACAGCACGCCGCCACAGCCCACCGCCTCTTCGGTCACGGCCCTCAGGCGCAACACGGCATCGACCGTCGAACGCCCCGCTCGAAACCTGTATTGGGCGTCCGACAGATCGGGGCCCACCTCGCTGAGGTGCCGGACGATGCCCACCTCGTCCAGCAACACGATGGGCCTATAGGCCGCGACCGAATTGGCAGGCCGCCCCGGCTTCCGTAACAGGACCAGCTTCCCGCTCTTCCAACCCTCAGGAAAGCGCCTGGACGCGAAGCAAGCGTCCAGGATCTCCCTGAGGCGATCCGACATGTGGTCGAGGGTTCGTGCCAATGCTCGGGCAGGAATCCCGTCTGGCCCAGGGGCGGTGTTCTTGGAGCGAATCCGTAGAACAACCGCCCCTATCTCCGATTCCCTGACGGGTGGAACATTATCCTCGTTCCCCCTGCGTCGTCTCTGAACAAGAAGGCCATCGACGGGGGTGTGTGCTCCAACCGCTGTAGGAAAAGCCCCTCGACCACTTCCTGCAGGAAGCTGAGCTGGAGTGTCTCTGTAAGGGGGGGGCCCGACGTGCGGAGCTTTTGTCGTGCCGCACGATAAGGGCGGGGGTCACGATCGAGACTCTCCAGCATCTCCTTGCTTTTCACTTCTTTGGCGCGGCTAATGGCCAGTTTCAGAGTTTTCTGCGTCTCTCGGTACTCCTCATGAAGCTGGTCCTCCTCACCGTCTACGCGGTGTCGCCGCCGACTACGGGTGTAGGACCTCCGGGCACGAGTACAAGCCGCGCGGAGGTCCGCCAACTCCCGGGACCACCAGTAAACCTCCTTCTGTGGAGGCCGACAACCTCGGATGCGGAGCATGGCCGCATCACAGATCTGCGTAAACGCATCACGTAAGCGACCAGCCCCTAAGTCAACCTCCTCGGTTGGGGCCTGCGGAGACAGCCAAGAGTGAATAATGGCCGCCTCCTCTAGTAGGTCCCAATTCAGCTTCGAAATAGCCCACCGCGGAAAGCGAGAAGGCCGCGCCGCGTGACCCCTACTTGAGTCCTGGATCCGGGAGAGCTCAAGTCGGATATAGAGGTGATCCGAGAGCGTCTCAACCTCTTCCAGGACACGCCAGTTCCTTACTCGTGCGGCGAGGGCAGGGGTAGCGAACGAAAGGTCCACTATTGACCCCCCCTGCTGTCGCACGCACGTGTTGGTAGAACCAGTGTTTAATAAACAGAGGCCCACCGAGGCCGCCCACCCCTCTACGGCCTCGCCCCTGGCGTACGTCCTGGGGGAACCCCATGCAACGGACTTTGCGTTGAAGTCCCCCAGCACAAGGACGTGCCCAGATATTAGTCGCCGCATCGAGATCTCCAGGCTGTTGAGGAAGACCTCGAAGTCGCTCAAACTCCGGTTGGGGGAGAAATACTCACCGTATACGGTGATCTCCCCCACTCAGTAGCAACATATCCAGTGCCCTTGTCTCTTAGCGACAAGGGCGGGGAATAAGCCGCTGTGGAGCCGACGACTGCCACAGAACCGTCCCGATCACCCAACCAATTCGGTCTAGGAGGAACATAATAGGGCTCCGCGACTACGGCCACACTGATCGACCACTGTGCCATGGTTTGTAGGAAGAGATCCTGCGCTGCGGCACAGTGGTTAAGGTTCGTCTGGACAAGAAGGTTGGAGACTTGATCCATTACTGGACCGTCTCTACAACCTCCTCCATCGGCGACGACATCGACTCATGAACGACGTTGGAGGCAGCTTGGGTCGATTGGCTAGCCCCTGATGTCTGCCGAGAACTGCGGGAAGGCTTGCAGCCGCCCTGCCCAATCTGGTGATTGGCGGGCTTGTTACCCGCCGAACACGCTGGGCAGTGAGGGGCGGCAGAGCATTCTACCGCTTTGTGCCCCGGTCGACCGCAGCGGAAACAAAGTCCGCTGCAGTCAAAACAGCTGTCGCATTTGATGCGGGTGTGTCCCACGCCCAGGCATTTGAAACACTTCATCGGTCTCGCCGCCAGAACTGTGACTTTGGCGTTTACGAAACCGATGAGTATCTTGCCAGCGTCGCCCAAAACTTTGGCTGACGCTACGGGACAACTTAACCACACTGCGCCTAGGCCCCCTGGGCCGGGGCGGATGGTGCCAACCCTGATGTTATCCGTGTTACATCCAGTCCTCTCCCGAACTGCAACACGGACATCGTCGGCCGTTATTGAGTCGTCCAGGCCTGAAATGCGCAGTTCTGCGCACTTTGTAGGCCTGGCGATCTTGACACCATCCGTGGGTGCAAACATGTTTCGCAGTTTCTCGGCAATCGAATCTGCTGTTTTTGCGCCTTCAGCCCCGGGCAACTCCAGGACTCGAGCTCCCGTTTGGACGAGGCGCAACCTGACCCCTACCGTCCCGAAATCAGTGGTGAGACTATCCCGAGCCTTCTTGAATAAAGTCGCATAGGACAGTCCGCCACTTGCCGCCTCCGGCGATACGGTAACCACTATAGCCACAGTTTTTGGCGGCTTTAGCTTCCGTGGCTTCTTGGTGGCTATTGCCACCGATGGCGACTGCGGGGTAGGAGCTCCTTTCTGGGCAGCCTTTTTACCCCGCTTTCGGGACTTCTTCTTAGCCCCTCCGACCAATTGCCAACCGTCATTGGAGAGGGCAAATGTGGAGGGATCAGGTGTAGGTGTTGGAGTGGGGAGCGGAGAAAATTTTGCTCCACTCTTTAGCGCCGTCTTATTCCCTGTAACCGGTGCAACCATCTTAGTTGCTGACTTGGCCGCCTGTTGTGTTCTCGTGGCAACAGCAGGTGCAGACACTGACACCGCTGTCGCATACGATTGGCGACCACTTGCGACAGACAGCGGAGTCGAAACTGATGAGGCCTTTCGCCTGTCTGCAGCAAGTGGTGGCCGCATAATAGGGGCAGGAGGCAGTCTCGCTTCCAGGCCTGCGAGACGTCCATCCAGCATATGCCACACTGCGTCCAAAATTTGGCGCAAGTGTGCGTCACTGACGTCACTGGAACCAGTAGTGGAGGCAGGTTGCTTCGAAGCCATATCTTGCTGTTTTGGGATTTCCACCTGCGCCAGCAACGGCGCAAACTGGGCGCTCAACTCTGCCACCTGCCCCGTCAGACATTCGTTAGCAGCCTGAAGTCGAGCTACATCCCCAACGAGGGTCTCGACGACCCCAGCGATAGCAGAGGAAGAGTCCTTAAGAGCCCTCACGAAAGAACTCTTAAGGTTCCGAGATTTGGTAGCCACCTTTTGGATAATGGCCACCCCGGCATTTACTGTCTCCTGCAAAGATACCGCTGTTTGGGGGATAGAATCCCCTTCCGCCGGCTCTCGAATCTTCTGCAGGGGATCTGCAATCTCCTCCTCTGCTACACTTTCACCCTCCGCTCTAACCCGCCTATAGGTTTCTGCCTTAGAAAAGACAGAACCAGACGGGACTGAGGTCGATATTCGTGACCTACCTCTACGGCTACTGCCCACTTTAGCAGGCAGCATTTCTACAGATGTGTCACGCCTCATCCTTGGAGCGTTCGCGTTTCCTGATTTCGCAAGGTTTCTTCTCTGTCGACTCCAATACGTCCATATTCGTACTGGAGCCACCATCATCCGACGGAATAGCGGACTTGGAAAATAATTGTTCCGATTTTCTTTAGCTGCCAGCAGCCGAAACGACTTCTGGGAGCCCCATCGAAGTAGGTGGCCCAAGTACGACGTCCTCCTCGTTAGATGAAAAGTCCTCTGCTTTTCTAGACTGCCCCTTCCTTGTGCTCACTTTTTGTCCTTTTTTGTTTTTCGTTAAATTAATGTTGTTGATAGATTCCATTTCAGACCCACGAGTGGGGGAGAATTAAAGGTCGACCCGGGCAGAGATCCTGCAATACCCGGGCAAGCGTACATTTATGCCCAACCGAGGGGTCCGTAGGTGCCTCGGCTGGGGGTGCACTTGCGACTGAACTACCCATCAGCCATGCATCCCTTGGTCACGTACCAGAACACGGGATTCGGGGTAATTTTTTATAGAGGTTTTCTTCCTCTTAGTCCAGGCGGCTAAGCCAAGACCCTGGCCCCCGATTGGTGTCGCGAGACATAACCACGACACTCCTTTCGGGATTACGATGTGACAACGGTGGCAGGAAGATTAAATCTTCCAATGCCTGCTCGGTGGCAGTGTGAGTACACACCGAGCCCGTTCTCCTTTCTCCACCATTGACAGTGGAGAAACGTCGACCCATGAAAGGGTCCCACCATAATAATTTTTTATCGAGATTTTCCTCCTCATTGCTCCGAAGAGCGAAGAGCCAACCGAGGAATCGACAAATATGCCCGCTCTGTTGGACCAAGCCTCAACCGAATGGCCGAAGAAAATGGCCTCCTCTTCTTTGTGCTAGAATATTAGCCGTTGGCAGTGATGAGCACCATCGCCAAACGTTACCAGGGTGCACCACGTGGAGGTTTTCTAGCCCAGCACCCCTAACCAAACCCTAATCTAACCCGTCTGACCAGCGTGGTATAGTAGGTGAAAACCTTCTTGCTAAGGTGAGGCAGCAGTGGACTGTAAAAGGCTGTTGATGAATAATCCCCAACAACGTTATAAAGCAGTAATAAGTTTATACGACAAGTTATGGCCGTTGTATAATGGACGATAATTCCAGGAATAGAACTAGCCAGCGGTTTACCGGACACTTTGAACATTACCCGCATGTTATACCCGGCATACAATGTGCTAAGTCATGTTCAGTTTGATTGTAGATCAGTACCGCTACTCTGGGTTTATGCCTATAAATATTAGAAAAAATTGTGTAGTTCTATATTCTTGTGACGTAATAAATACGTATTTTACCAATGACTTGATTTGAGAAGATTTAAAATCACCATTAAACGAAAAAACGTAAGGGCTAAGAGAATGAAATTGTTCACCATTAATCGTACTGTACGGTTGGCCTTGTGGTTTACGCGGTCCACACCGCTGTCTATTATGCTGAGTGTTGTGGATTCAAACCTAAATGGGACAACTCTGACTGATCCACAAAGTGTTGTTCTGAGACGGGTGTTCTTTGTGTCTGTTTCTTGTATGTTTGTAAAGTCCCCCATAACACAGGATTCATACCTGGTAGTGTTGTCTCAATTAAACAAATGAAAAAATGAACATATTAACATACTATTAACAGAAGATACGTTCGATTGTTTTCATATATCTTCAAAGATAGATAAAAATAAGTTTTAATGATTACTGACCCTTTAGTAGCTTCTTACACTTCTCAATTTATTTAAACTCTCAACAGATTAATACAGCTTTAACCTCACTTTTAGATATTTACATCGAATTGGACAAACCCTGACAACATCCCATCTTTGTAACTATTATTAGAGTGGGCTATTTTTCTGTATCTGCCCTAGAACTAATTGACAGCACGATTGGCCTAGTGGTTTAAGCGGTTGTCACGCCGCACTCCACCTCGCTTCAAATCCTACATGGGACAACACATTGTGTGATCCATAAATTGTTGTTCTGAGTTTGGGTATTCTTTCTGTCCGTTTCTTGTATGTTTATAAAGTCCACGGCACAGGATTTATTCTTAATGCGCACGTTATCTTTTTTTTTAAAAAGAATACTCATATACTTTTTAGGTAATACATACCACATTGACATTATATGGGTTCTAAGCTATTTGTCATTTCGGATATGGGTATAAGTTCTATAAGATTAATTTTAAGAAGTCTTATAATACATATAAGAAATTGTCTTCAAATATTAATGTATAGTTTCTTAGTAGTATCTCGTTTATGATTTCTACCTATTGTTCTCCCTGCGAACAAGATCCGCACACTCTATGTACTGGGGTGTGTTCTGCGAATGACGTCGGTCATTTCGTGTTTGTATGAATGAATGATTATAATAATATTCAGAGCAGCCCCTCTTGTACGAACGCTTTAATATGGGGTCTGTTTATCATACATGTATAGGTCGTTTATTTGTTTGTAAATTACATGTACTTCATATGTAATTATTATAGCAACGTGTCTTTATTATCAAGCTTTGTTATTCCATAATATTGTGGTTTTCTTTTCGGTAAAGTGTTTTTTTTCCAAATATTAAAAAAAATAATTATTAAACAGCTTAAGTTATTATTCAATATATTATTAAATATATTATTTCTTTATATAATTTGGAACCCTGTGCTTCCCATTTGGTGTCATTCTATTTGCTTAGTCCTGAAGATGGAAAACAAGAAATAAAAATACATGTTACTACAATCTATTGTATCTAACTTCTCGATGGGCGTACATTAAACGCTTCGCTGACGTTAACACCAGAAGTTGCGTTGAACTCCACGAGTTTCATGTACCAATTCAGATACTCTACTGATCATTCTTGTACTGACCAGCGGTTGTAAGATGTTGGTGCTATTTGAATGAGTGTAAGTGTATGAAAAGATGCAAGTACACAACGATTGAGCCACGGTGAACTTTAGGAACACCTCCTTCATTCAACAGTCCAAAGATCTGGTAACTGCTTCACACACAAGCACCAATCACAACGAAAATGTGCTTTATTACTCGCGACGTGGTCCACCGAAACATGAGAAGAGAGAAATTAGGTATGGCTTGCTCCCGATGAAAAAAATAAGAGTGTACCACCGTTTGTCTCTCTTACACTAGCTAACGCCCTGCTGTGATGTCAATGTCAAAGGCAGCGAGTCGGATACCCCACTACACGAAACATCTTTCACAAATTAACGAACAATGAGTATGGACGATTTGATTATTGGATGCTAAAAAAAATGAGATATAAAAATTGTGCTTATCATAATCTAGTTATAATAATTAAGGCCAATTAATACAAATATTTTACTGTGCAGACTGTTCACAAAACCTATCAAATATTAGGGGAGACTGGGGACACTTGATCCCCCCTTTTGTTTTTTGACCATTATTTTGTAAATATTGATCCGATTTAAATTATTTTTGTACTAGAATACGTGAAATTTTATTAGCTATACTAAGTATAGTAGCTAATTATATCGGTACAAAAATAAAATAACCAGGCCACGAAAACTTCGTATAGGAAATGATATCAAGTGTCCCATATATATGTACGACTTGATCCCCACTATCTGGAACACTTGATCCTGGGAGGAACAAGTCACCCACATTTAGGGTCATATGATAGCAATACAGAATAAAATGAAAAAATATGTTGAAATTCTTTTTATTCTTGATTAATCATCATGAAAGTGATGTAAAAGTTAAATTAAATATAAATATTTTTTCTTAAAGTTAAACAGTCTTTCCTTTTCATCTATTAGCAATCATCTTTTCTCTCTTTATTTCTCAATATTAAATCTTCTTAATGATTTTGGAAACTTAAAACTTATGACTCTCTTTGATGACGATTTTACTTTCGGATCTGGCAGTTTTTTCACTACTTGATATTTAGCAATTGAAGAAATATCCTCTTTAACCGGCCACTTAAACATTTTAGCATTAATTTTTTTAGCGAATTTAATAACATATCCATTTCGACTTTCACTCAGTGTTTGCCCAACATATCTATGAACGAGATTCTTTTGCGAGATTAGGTTCACCACAACCCAATCTCCAATGACAATAGAGATATTGGAGTCATCTTCATTTTCTGATTCACTACTGCTATACGAGACATCACTTTCATCAAACGCACTTAAAACTGATTCTGGCGATGGCGGTAGTTCTTCATCCTCTGACGTTGTCACATCCTGTTCTTGTGAATTTAGGCTACGTTTTACAGCTCTTACTTTAACTTTAAGAATCTTCTTTTCTTTTTTCTGTTTTCTAGCTGCCCATTCATTCTCAATGGCCAGTTTTTCTGGTGTATCAGTTAAAATCCTAGTTTTACCTTTTTTTCTTCCCTTTCTAGAGCCTTTCCTCGGTCCTGCTTTTGAGTGTGGTCTTATTACTTCAGGACTTACAAATGCTGACGTGGAAGGTTTTGAAACGTCAATAATGTGAGAATTGGCCTGTGTTTTAGGTCTATTGTTATTTCTTATCTGTAAAGAACCAGCTCCACTCGGTCGGTTATTATTGGCAGAATTCACAGAGACATCTCTATTACTAAGTAATTTTGAGGGAGATTTTGTAGGATCATTTTCCTTTTCATTATCGGAAATATCGGGAGTCACATCGTTATCTGTAATTGGCACTGGTACAACTAGCGCAGCATTTTCTGCATTTATCATAAGGGCAGGTGAAGACAGCGCAGCATTTTCATCCGTTATTAAAAGCGCAGGTGGAACTGGTACAGTATTAATAGCATTCATCATCAGCGGAGATGGAGCTGGCATAGTATTTATTACAGAGTTAGGTGGAGCAATTAGCAGTGGTTCCTCATTGCTTATTGAAGGCACATCAATTACAGATTGATTAAGTAAAATAGATGGTGATGACGGTGAAGATATTACTTTCTCTGTTTCAGTTTGCACGTTTTCTCTGTCTGTAACGTAGGAGCTCAAATATTCGTCATCTGTGAATATATCAGGGTTGTATGGGAAAATGCCAGTAACTGAGAAACTTTTCTGAATATTTCTGGGAGTCATTGCATTTGGGTAAGCACTGCCTAGACATCCAGCCAAATCATATATGGTTAATGGCCGCCCTGGATGACTAACCATCCAATTATCGCATGCAGTATTGTAATATGATTTCATCGCTCCAAATACTATTCGATCCAAAGGTTGTAATTTATGAGAGGTGTGTGGTGGTATAGTTAAGAGATGGATTCCATTATCTTTGCAGTAGTTTATAGAGTCAATGGTAATATGTGACTCATGGTTGTCAAATATAATAAGACAAGGGCTGTCCTTGGTGCATCTCACATACTTCTGAAAAAATTTTAGAAATAGCAGAAAGTTTTGTCCAGTCATCCATCCACTGGGATGTGGAGCTCCTTCAGTACCCGGTGGTCCACTATCTATCATTCGTTGCTGCCAGTTCTTACGTGGGAATATAATGAACGGTGGAAGGTGGTTACCTATAGCATTTATAGCTCCACATACTGTAACAAGTTGTCCACGTTCTCCAGATGTAACCTTTGACACTTGTTTGAGACCTCTACTTGCTACAATTTTTTTTGGCTTATGAACTGTGGTAATTCCAGTTTCGTCTACGTTCCAAATTTGGTCCGGACCAAAATTATATCGCTGCAATAAGCTTTTCAAATTTTCAAAGAAATGTTGAACATTGTGTCTGTTAAAAGCTGTGGCGCGAGACAAGTTAGTGGCTTCGGGTACACGTAATGACAACTCTTTGTGACGATTCATAAAACCGTAGAACCAATCATAAGTTGCTGTTTCCTGATCAGTCCATTTTCGTGGTATTTTTTTACTATTTTCAGCAGCATATTGAAATGCGAGGTCTCGTACATTCTTAGGAGTTAATCTATGGTATAATTTACTGGCCATTATTAAATAATTAACAAGTTCTGTCTCTTCAGTTGACGAAAAAATTTGTGACTGGCGATAGTTTGGAGTGAAGTCAATATTTTCAGTCGTAGCATTTTTCTTCTTTCTAACATATCTTTTCAGTGTCATAACTGCTATTCCGTATCCTTTGGCAGTACCACGAATACTCTTACCCCCTATAACATCATTAACAGCCAACTCCAATATTTCCTTATCGATCAGTATTCTTTTTCTTGCACCTTCTCTTGTTTTATATACTCTAGGCATATTTAATCCTGAAATTATAAAAAAAAATTAGGGGACACTTGATCCGGTGGGATCATATCTCCCATGAGAAAGTGTACCATGTGTACCCAAGGTATGTTGAGGTTATAAAAAAAGATTGTATAAAAATCAATCAATATTGACACTTTTGTATAAAACCGATGTTTAAACACATAGATAACGGCTAGTTTAAAAGTGATACATATCCAAAATAAGTTTATTATCTAATAATTAAATCAAAATGAAAACTTACAAAAAATATTTTTGTGCAACACGAAACACATAAACATCCCGCCATTTGCACAACTGTCAAATTTTACAGGAGTGTCAAATTTAAAAATGGAGGACGACCCATAGGCTACAAATGTTGCCAGTCTAAAATTAAATAGAATTTACAGAAGCTTTGTAAATCCAGTGTATCTAGTCTCCCGTAAGGATCAAGTGTCCCCAGTTTCCCCTAAATCAATATTTCTCCGCCAAACCATCCTTTACAAAATTTAGAGCCACGTTCTATTCAAAAATATTTTGTAGTTATTCCTTGGTTGGAAAACACTGGCATATAATTTTAGCTGAAAGCTTACCAGGACCTTATCAGCAAAACGTGAACTGAATCTGCGACGTTTAATATTTTCTTGTGTCCTATTTAAATGTGAATGTAAATCTGATCTCTTACAGTACAGAATATGAATGCTCAAAGCTACCTTAATAAGCTTCCAGCTGTTATATATAACATATTGACACTGCAGTGTATTTTAGTAGTGACAATAATGGTTCTTTGTTATTAAAGAAACTTGTTTTCTCGATGCTTTGATTATTCGCTATTAGTTTGTCATGTATCTTATAGCCTTGACATGTCTTTATGAATCACTGTCTACAATATTAAGAGCGTCCTTCTACTAACTACTCTATCCAGTTTTATATCTAAACTTCGACAGAATAATACTCAGTCCAGAATATCTTGTTGCAAATTTTTGTTTTATTAAACAGCTTATTATTGATGATATGATGATAATAATTACATTGAATAAATCATACATAATCAAATGAATGCGTTCTTAAAATTTTGTAGTTTATTGAAACTAGTAACTGTTTCAATTATTGTTTTATATGAAAATTAGAAAGACAAAAGATAAATAAAGTGAAAAAAAAGCAGTCTATTGATAAGTGGAATTAAAAATTGAAAAATAAGGACCAAAGAATATTATTTATTTATTTATCTATACTTATTGCAAATAATTAACAATGCATAAGGCGGACTTAATGCCGCAGATGTTTTCTTCCAGTCGACCTTTGAGTGATGTAGAGATGTGTGTAGCAGGTGTAACGTTGGATTATACAAGATTTGTATTATTGTGAGTGATATAATTACGTCCTGGATTTCTACAATAAAATATAAATCCAAGTTGTATTTTCAAGTAGTGCACACAAGTGAAATGACTCTAGCGCTAGATTTCTTGAGATAGACGGCGCTTACTTTCTTTGTTTGTCTCATTTAAACGACGCTGTCTCATATGAGCAGTGCATTTACATGGCTTAAAACATAACCCCAGAAAGACTGACTGCAGGAGATTTGAGGCTGGTGGTAAAAGTCCAGAGGCTGTACCAAGCATAATACTGCAAAAGCTATTTCTGGTTAGGGTGCAGCAGTTTGAATATCTTATGTATTTGCAAACTACCGACCTCAAAGACGATGCAGATATAGAACGCAAACATAAAACGTTCTCTGCAATAGCAAATATGTTGACTTGTAGGTTTATCAGATGCTGTACGTTATTCCGTGCGTACTCTACATTGGTTTACATAAAGAGTATGTGGGCTAGTTATACGAGTATGTACTGAAAAAGCGTACAATGCTCTGTCGGTGCAATATAACAACAGGCGTTGTTGGGTCTATTTCGTTTCTGCAGTACATCAAGAATGTTTGCCGAAACCGGGGGGTGCTTTTTCTCCTCGAATCGAAAGTGATGAGCATCCTTGCTCTGCAGAGTGCGAGTCAGACTCAATAAAATTTTGGCTATGATAGCTGCTAGACGCGACACCCTTCTATATGAACTACTGTTCCGAGGTTCATGTAGAGAGAGATGAGAAAAGTAATTTGTATTTTTAATTTTAATTGATTTTAGAATTGTATTTTAATTTATAATTAATATTGAGTATTTATTGATTTGTAAACATGTTGTAATTTTTATGAGTCTAACCCTTCATTGCATAATTTAATATTTCTTTGTAAAATAAAACATACACATGTTATTAGACCTCTAGGTCAGCGGTTCTCAATCTTTTTTGGTGACGGAACCCTTTTGGAAAGCGAAATACTTGACGGAACCCTATAATAAAACAATAGTTTTTAAAAGTGTATTCTTTATTAATAAGCATAATAAAAGTACAATGTAACAGTTAGTTATTACTTACTTACATAACAAGTATAATAATAGAAGTTATTAAAAAAGAAAAAAAATCTAATGGGAGGTATGAAACTGTTTTTTATTTTTCATCAATTGGTTGATATCAGGTTTGATAGAGGACAGTTGAAGTCTCATATCAGGTTCGGCGTCCAGTCTATTGCGGTATTTTGTTTTCGTAGCTGCATAGGTTGAGAATCCTGTTTCGCACAAATATGTTGTTGGGAACGGGAGAAGAATATTCAGAGCCATTTTGGCAAGCATTGGAGATTCATCACGAATTCTGCACCAAAAATCGTTGAGAGGCGTCGTTTTGAACAGTACCTCCATACTTGTGTCTGATGACATATCTAAAAGAGATTCATATATCTCGTTTGACATACTTTCGGGCTTTTGTAAGTTGGGTAAAAAAGGATTATGAATCCATGAATTCAGTTTCATTTTTGTATTTTGTTCTTCGGGAAAATACTTCTCAAAAGATGCGCGCATCGAAGTGAGATATTTGACCAATTCCTCAAATACATCATCTTGAAACATTTCTGAATCGTTATCGCTAACAAACTCATTGAGTGAGGTAAAGCTTTCTATTTCTCTCTTTCCAACGCAAATAATCCAAAAATCTAATTTTCTTTTGAAGGCAGTTATTTTATCACAGGCCTGGAACACTGTTGTCTGTTTACCTTGCAATGATACATTTAATTCGTTCAGTTTTTGAAAGATATCCGCCATAAAAGACAGTCGGAACAACCAAGTTTTATCATACAAACGGTCTTTCAAATTAAAAGCAGTATCTGAAAGAAACATTTGTAACTCGGCTCTAAGTTCAAATAGCCTTGTTAAAGTTTTACCCCTAGACAGCCATCGCACTTCTGTATGGAGCAGCAGTGTTTTATGTTTGCTGCCATAATCTTCACACAATAATGAGAACAATCGGGATTGTAGTGGTCGTGTTTTGATAAAATTAATTATTTTTACCGCTTCTTCCATAACTAATTTTAGATTTGACGGCATTTGCTTCATCGCAAGTGCTTGTCTATGCAGGATACAATGGCTGGAACTACAATTAGGCGCTTTATTTTTTATTCGTGACACTAGTCCTGCTGTAATACCCGTCATCGCCTTGGCCCCATCTGTACAAATGTCAATGCAATTGTTCCAACTGAGATTATTTTCCCCAAAAAATATATTTATTTTATTAAAAATTTCTTCTCCGGTAGTTTTTGTGGGCAGCGGTGAACACATAAGCATATCTTCTTCCAAAGAACTTTCATATGGATATCTCACGATAACCAGCAAGATAGCCAGACCAGCGACATCAGTAGACTCATCTATTTGCAAGACGAATCGTGTTTCTTGTAGACGTGTAACTAATTCTTGTTTGACGTAGCTTGCCAGATCATGAATTCGCCGTGAAACAGTATCGTTTGATAGCGGCACAGTAGAAACATGCTTTGCAGATTTTTCATCGAGCATACATTTTGTTATGTCTAACACACATGGTTTTATTAAATTCTCAGCGATAGTGTGCGCTTCACCTGCTTGTGCAATGCGATAGCTAACTAAATATGATGCCTCTGTGGCCTTTTCATTGATAGTTTGGGTTACATGCATCATAGTTTTTTGACTTTCCAATAACTGTTCTTTTTTACGTACAAAAAATTCTTTATTTTTGTCTTTAGACTCGGGGTGTACAGTTTCTAAATGCCGGCGCAACTTGGCAGGTGCCATGGAACTATTAGGAAGCAGTTTACTACATAACATGCAGAGAGGTGAGCCGTTGGAATCAACAAATCCGAAATTGATATATGATTCATCATACTTCCTTTTTTTCGCCTTTGAAACCGTGGAACTTGACGTCGTTGCATAATCGTCTGGATCGGTAATTGCTGTATACTCCGCGCGATCTGATTTTGAACATTCGGCTTCGTTAGAAGATGTTGTTGCAACACGTTTAACGCCTGTAAGCCAACGTTCCATTCTTCTTTATTAATAATGTTACATGTCAGGATGGTGGGGTCAAAATAACGCACGATCGTTACTGCGTAAAAGAGTTTAGTCCAAAGAAGAAATGTACAATCAGAATACAGCAGTAGAACACTAAACACTTTGTTTCTAGCAAGTAGGTACTAATCACTCCGAACACTAATCGTCGACTAACTAAGCGTCGAGGCGCGATCGCCGCTTTTATAGTCCTAGCCAGATCTCGAACATTCTCAAAAATACTCGAGTCGGCGCCTTTGATAAATAACAAGCCGAAATAAAAATAGAAATACAAAAAATGCTGTGTAAACAATTTCGACTTTACGTTTTAAAATTAGAGCCGAAAGTAGCTTGTTTACAATTATTGTTAATCTCAGGGGCGGCTTTTATCAAAAGGACTCGCGCGCTTTTATCAAAGGGACTCGCGCTCACAAGTAGATATCCACGGTGGCGGCATAGTAAAATTGTACGAGGTGACTAAGGTCGGCTGCGCCTCGTGAATCGTGATACGCCGCGTCAGAACGGTCGACCAGAGAGAGGTGTTTGGAATTTTTTCTAAATTCTTGCGGAACCCCTACAGGGATGTCGCGGAACCCTAGGGTTCCGCGGAACACACTTAGAGAATGGCGGCTCTAGGTAATGGGAAAAATAATTAAAAAAATCTTTGATTTATAGAAGTATTTTTTTTTATTAAAAATGGTTTGATGTAAGCTTCCATCATTATGCAGAATGAACATATGAACTTGTACAAAATTGAAATAATAAATTAAGTCACTAATACCTTTCATTTATACCTTCAATTTTGGTGAAAATGAACAAAACACTTATTGTTTTTGTTCAGGCATAAGTTAACCTTACATTTGATACAGCTTATTGTTGAATAGCCTTTACAATGTGGGTATTTGCATCGCAGAGGAATGCCAACTTGTGGCCAATGGTCACTGCCATCCATTCTTAGGTCTTTTGGTGGAGGAACAACTGCAGGTCCTCTCTTCTTTTTTGCCTGGATTTCATTTTCCACAAAGCTGGAACTAGGACGTCCTCTTCTGACCTCTGTGTTGGATCCTATTGAGCACAAAACTTGAGCTAATTCATTACGAAATTGTCCCATGGAAAGCATATCCTTTTTTGGGATATTTCGAATGATTGCATTTATTTTGTAAATAATCCAAGAATTTATGACTGTAAGATCAAGTAGATGAAAGAATATGCGTAAATACCATTTTTTCGACCTCAAAGGAATATGGAACCTCCCCAAAAAACTGTCCATTAAATCAACTCCCCCCATATGTTTATTGTATTCTAAAACAATTTTTGGACATGGAATTTCAACCTTTTCCTTCTTTACCTTGTCATACCTAGTGACACTAGATACTGGTGTTGACCCCACATATGTTGATAAAAGTGTCACCATTTTGTTGTCTTTCCAGGTGACACAAGACATATCAACACCATCAAATGTAGATGTTCTTTCGACATGACTTCTTCGTGGTACAGACTTTTTCATAAACTCCCTTTTGTCTGGTAATTTTGAGTTAGGTATCCGATTTTGTTGTACAGTACCCACTGATAGAATTCCTTGCTTGGCTAAATAATGAACCAGGGGCAATGATGTGTAAAAATTGTCAAAGTAAATTATGTGATTTTGATATCTTGGCACGCCTCTTAGCAAATGAACGAACGAATGACTACATTCCCTGTGGCTCCTATATCAGGCTCTCCTTCTGGTCTTCCTGTATTTTCCTGTCCTGAATACAATTCAAATGTATGAGCATATCCTGATAAATCACACAGTACATACAATTTAAACCCCCATTTGTGGAGTTTATTAGGCAGATATTGTTTAAAAAAATGAGCCACTTTTGTGGCACACATCTGCTCATCGACTGATAATCTTTGCTCCATTGGTACAGTAGAAAATTTTGCTCTGAGGTGCTCAATAACTGGACGTATTTTAAATAACCTGTCATGATTGGGATGGCCAACAGGTTTGTGGTCATCATTATTTTGAAAGTGCAATGAGAGCTTCATTCTTTCAAATTTGTTGACTGGCATAGTGGATAAAACTGGACCATAACCAAAGGCAGGAGACCAATATGATCTGGTATTTGCAAATCTTTGCACAGACATGAATAATAATATCCCAAAAAACTTCTTGATATCTAACGCAGTATAAGTTATTTTACTGTTGGTATCTTTTTGCATGATATATAAATTAGTTTGATCAACAATTTTCTGAATAAAATCATCATCCAAAAAATATTTGAAACATTGGTATGGAGTTTCAAGCTGGGATATTTCTGAAGGAAAGGCTGACCTGCCTAAGAATGTAATTTTATCCTCATCAAATTCCATGTTTCTCTTTTTCCAAATCAGTTTTCTTTTGTCCAATAATGTGCTGAAAATAGCACCACAAGGAACTTTGCTTTGGCTTTCTTGTTCTTCCACCATTTCTTCAACAAGAGGAGATTAATAACAATGGATGCGCAGTGAAATCCCGCAATAGACCAAGCGCTCTGTTTCATTTGCACTAGTTACTGTATACGCTCCTTGCTCTCCTGATTACTGCTGACTTTGAATGCGTCTGGCAAGATGATAGAACCTTCGAAACTGTCCGGCTACTATGTAAACATAGTTTAATAGGCTCCCAAAAAATTATATATAAAACTTAGGTTTTATAATATAACATAAGTATAATTATAAATTATAATAGTTTAGGGGTGTCCGGCAGAGGGTTGGAACCATACTAACTGTCTGGCAATGAGCAACGCGAGTTTTGATATTATTATGAATCAAATATAAAAAAATCAAGTTTTATATCATGACAAATTTGAGATGGAATTTTACACGCCTTTGTTGCCTGTTATCTGCCAAAGCCACCGCTGCCACAGCTTCATGTTTGGGGATCATTCTTACCTGTACTAGGGACACACATAGAAGAACTTTCAGCTTTTATAAAATGACGAAGGTCTGGCACTCACGGGCTCTTGCTCTATATCAACTGCATTGAGTGAAAACTAACATTATGACGTCACACGCGCTCGGGTTTGTTCGGGAGTTGTCGGCGTGTCTTCGGTACTGGATTCAAAAATTAATTTTTATTTTGAAATAACTTTTGAATTACTGAAAAAAAAATAGTTTTGCTATAAAACTAATATATAATCTTTCTATTTATCACAAAAAAAAATTTTTTTCAAAAACCCAATTATATGCACCGTTAGAACAAAACATATAACATAACCTTGACCAAATTTTGATTGTCATGTGACAGTTGACGTTTGCTTTTTTTTTTATTAGGTGCGTTCCGTTTCATTCTTAAATGTTTTTAAAAGTTGCCAGAGGCAAAAAACCATGACCAGAGGCCTGTTTTGGGTGCATTTTTTCCTTTCGAATGGTTTGATAGAAATATCCATCACGATGCAACGAAGGACTAAGACACCTGAATAAATAGATTTATTAATATTATTTAGTAGGACTACTCATATACATACCAATAAAATTACTTAACAAACCATAGATTCACAAAAAAATACACAAAATTTTTAATAAAAAGATCGATTTCAAACAAAATATTCTAAGATAAAATACACGAAAAAGTAAAAGTAATAATTCTTGTGTCAACAATAATTGTTATTTTTGAAGTAGGATTTTTGTTAATTCCATTTAGCATTAAACTTGTTTTTAATGTTGTTTTTAAACTATGTTTATTTTCAGCGCTTCTTATTTTTATAAACTGCCTAACTTCTTATTATTTAACTGCCTCGGTGGCGTAGCGGTAGTGAATGTGACTGCTATGCTTGAGGTCTCGGGTTCGATTCCCGGGTCGGACCAAATGTTTGTATGATCTTCAAATATTTGTTTCGAAGTTTGGGTGTTTCCTATGTATAATATGTATGTATTTACAAAAGAAAAGTATATAAGTATTCTATCAGTCAGTCTAGTTATCATAGCACAAGCTCTGCTTAGTTTGAAACTAGATGACGTTGTGTGTCATATGTCCAAAACATTTATTTATTTATTTTATTTATAAAAAAAAAATTAACAGTTTTAGGTTCTGGAATTAAATATTTCGAGAAACTGCAAAATCTTAAGATTGCTTGTGGCCCCAAATTAGATTTTTTAGAAATTTACTTTTAAGCTATAATCTAATAATATTATTTTTAAATTTGATTTTATTCGTCGTATCATTAAAGCGTGATTTTCATTTTTTAAGTATATTTCTACTATATTAAAGTGCTATTTTTTTTAATCATTTACGAAGCTCCCTAATTGATGCTGCCAACTTCCAATACACTCGTAGCGGCCTCATACACATGACAATATACATATATCTTTCTCATTTGTCCGACTTAGAAGTTATTCTTGTTGAGCAATTTACGAAATTAAATGTTCAAAAATCGGTAGTCACTTATTTACCAAGGCACAAAACGACGTGAGACGGTTTCTAATTATTTGCACGACCAGTGCTACTCAATATAACTAAATTAAAAATAGCTCAGGTCAATCAGGTCAGGTCAGTAATATCGTAATATCGAAAGTAAGTATATTGTGATAGTCTGATATATACATTACGTTACTATTGTAGTTATAGCGTTAGTCTTCATCTCGACCTCACTGTAAACACAGTACACATCTATGAAGCGTTCATCAACAGCCTTTTACAATCCGCTGGTGGACGTAGGAGTCTCCTTAGTAAGGAGTTTTTGGCCTACTATACCAAGCTGGCCAGACGGGTTTGAATAGGGTTTGTTCCAAGTTTTCCTTCTCTTTGTAATGATGTTGTGTTGTATACTTTGTTCCCTTAGTCGCCTTTTACGATACCCACGGGATGAGTAGGAGCGGTAACACTATGTATGACGAAGCGTTCATAAATTAAATTAAAAAAATAATTCAAATAAAATTACTTTAAAGTTACTCATACAGTTGTCTGAACAGTGTTTTAATATTTACGTATATTATATGTATATGTACATTATATTATATAACTTCTGTAGAAGACAGTATACTTTTCAATGTTAAGTGCTTTTGGTCGTTCGTTTCTAGATGCAGGCACGACAGAAATACTTCCTGATAACATGTATTACAAAAATATATTTTCTAGTAACTCCAAAGAAAACTTGCATGTGGTGCACTTGCTGATCGACGAACAAAATCCCGGCAAACAAATCAAACCGATGAACAGCAATATGCTTACCCCCTGTTACAAAGAACCAAAACACTGGCAAAAAATGGGCGTTTATTATGTCTCTGCCTATCCTTCCGGGGTAACAAACATGATTTTATGTATTTATGTATATAATTAACTCTAAATTCCTCAAGTATACAAACGATATGAAAATCTACAAGATAGGCACGATCATTCAAGATTATATACTACTGCAAGAAGATTTTTGTAAGCCCTCTCAGTATTGTAGTGTAGATAAAGTATACCTTAATTAACGAAATATTACTTCAGGTAGTTCACAAAGAACAGAGAAACAAACAAAACTTCTATTACATTTCCATACGCTCTAAATACTCGCAATACAAATCTAAGTGAAAACGATTTTACACGAAACCTGGGTGTAATACTAGATTCTAAATTATATTTAAATTTTCAAATCAATAACATTAGTAATAATACATTTTGGATGTATGGTTTTATCGTGTGCTCGTACAAAAACCTTAAAAAACTCAACAACTGCAACTCATACCTAGTTAGAGAATGCTCTACCTATTTGAAGTGACTTTTATACAAAATACAAAGAGGGGATCGAAAAAATTCCTTCATACAAGTGTTTTCGTTCTAGGATTCCCTAGGCAGATCTTCTGCAATATTTGAAGCTCTTGAGATTGAAGCACAGACGTATTTTAGTCACTTCTCTAGGTAGTAGAGCCACGTTGATTTCAGTACGAGCGGACCGGCTCGACCGGGGTAGTACTATCCTCCCACAGAAGATCAACCTAAAGCGCCAGCATCCGTGTTGTCGTATTTCGTTAGTGAGTGTGAGGCGGGAGGCCCATTGGTGCAAGAGTCACAGTTATCGTGGTAACTGTGTAAACCTTACACTGTCACAATGACTGTCATGCCTTTTACGTCCCCAAGCGGGGTGTGAAAAAGCATCTCACAAGGCCGCCATAGTGTGGGTCACCATACTGCATTGTCTGCATTTGTAATGAGTATGGTGACCATAACTCTTGGATTCTATTCATGCTTTCTATCGGGTAGAGTAGAGTCACTTTGGCAGGCTCTTAATAAAAAAAAACTTAATGTTACTGTACGGCATATGCCACAATAAGCATAATTGTACCCAGGATATTGTACACAGGATTGTATTATTCGTAAGGGTGCCACGTACACGGAAAAGCGTATAACTGATGTCAGAGAGCGTGTATCTTCGCGTGTTGATAACGTACAACTTAAATTATATGAATTTAAACATTTTCGCTCACGTTTACTCTAAACTTTCGAAATTGCTACTGAATCTCTTGTTGATGATAGATTATAGATTATATGTGTCACTTTAAATATATAATTCCCTTTTTTTTGTATAATGCCTGTTCGTTACCTTATCTTTTTTTTCAATTGGTGGAAACCCCACGGGCTGTCACCCCACTGGGGCTTACGGCAGGGTGGTGTGTCGGAGTCGGACTGACTAAAACTTCATGGTGTGCCACTCTGCGCCTGAGTTAAGAGGGATCCGGGAACCACTGCTGTAACGACATCCCGATCCCTCCTAGCGCCTGCTCGCTACTGCGGGCACCATCTATGGGTAAACCCTCTATTTTAGGCGATGTACGGCACACACGGACGTCTCTGAGGTGGCCCGACATAAGTTCGAGGGCTCGGGCCAGCACTCGGGCAGGTATTCCGTCTGGCCCGTCCCGTTTTTCGTTCCTAAATTACAGTTATAAAATAAAAATAGTAAATGTTAAGATTTTCTTCAGACTAATTAAACACAATGTTGAATTCAAAATACGTCCCTATTTTCAAATTACTTGTTCAAAATATCAGGGCACCACAGTTTCGAATATCATCGGATATTGGCTCCAACAAAACGTTCAGAAACCCAATAATATAATATCCGGATACTTTCTTATATATTCAAAGAAAATTGAGCACTTCGACTGGCTTTTTCTACTCGTTGTCAGGTTTCGTTTCCTTCGCTTTCCCTTTTGAGACTGTAAATTGTAGGTTTACGTTGAAATTTTGTAGTATATTTAATTTAAAGTGATTGAGTGCAGACTATAAATGTTATTCGATTTTAAGGTCAAATTACGATTCAATCAGTTCTTGTGATAAGTCACTTTGTTAAATAATTTTCGTCTAACTAAAACCAAAAAGGAGATGTAACAGGATTTTTTCTCTTTATAGTCTCTGAACAAATTTAAAGACTGTTATAAGGATGGGTAAATTAATAGGAGGATTTTTGTTAATGCTTCTGGGAATATGAAAAAATTTTACAAGTATGAAGCTGCCACACTGGACCAGGTTATGGCCATTTGGGACTTCAAGTCATTGTAATTAAGGAATAGACAATTGTTTTTGGTAAAATTGTTTCCGTTGATAGCTGTGATGTGTCAAATTGCACTTTGACGTAATAAGTCTTTTTTGGTAACTGGTCGTGAATTGCGTAAAAATAATAAGGCGAGCGTGTAAGTAATTACGAGTAGTTCTTATTTTCTAAATGTTTGTTTATTTCTTTAATGTTTATGTGAATTGAAACCAAAAGTAGTGCACACTCCATTTCTGGCCATTATTTTCATTATATAGATTATATATTCTTATTTAAGAGTTCTGATATTTTCTATTTATTGCCAGAGTAAGAAAATGTCTTCTGAGGAAATAGGATCGTGTTCAAAAAAATTGATCAAAGGGAAAAGCAAATTCCAATACTCACCCCACAAAATAACTTTAGCGTTTAACACAATTATAAATGTAGTTTATATTCATTTGAATTTGATTATGCTAATTACAAAAGAGTTACGACAACGATACCTAAGCAAGCAACTAAAAGTAAAGTAGATCCAAACTTACTAAAAGACTGATACTACCATTGAATCAGGAAAACAGTGTAATGGCAAATATGAAGCATCAATATTATACGACATGTGACTGGCTGTTAAAAATCATATTACTGCTTCATTATCATGGGTTAATCTCACAACTGATGAAGTACGAGTATAATTAATTTCAGTAGAAAGCGCTGGCATAGAAAATAATTCAGTACCACTTTTTGATCGCCATGGATCAAACGAGACTTGATAATCAAATGGGTCTTGATAATGTAATCGATGATATTCTCTTGATGAGAATAATACACCTGAAGAGCATGGTGCAACTTCTACTGGTCCTGTTACTGGTGATTAAGTATGAGTCATTTATTTATACAGTGATATACAATATACTAATCTACCATTTGAACAATTTTTTCATCTGTAATTATAAGGAAATTTTAATAGTATTAAAAAGAGTTTACACTAACCAAAACAAATGTAATACAATATCCAACTTATAGTTTGTTACTCAAACAGTAAGAGGTTAAGTGAAAAGTTGTGTATTGTACCCACGAGAAGTAGTGCCTAAAAATACTGTAAAGAAAATATATTTATATACTCGTATATATTTTATTCCATCAGTTTTCTCGTCAGACAAATGGTATGATATTATTAAAGTATCTGAAAAGACATGACAGAAAAAAGAACAATAAAAATAAGAAAACCAAGAAGAAATCTCTGAAGAAATTTGGTCTTCAGAGTAAGAGATGGTGCTGTCAACTATGCTGAATCTATTAATGAAAGAAGAAGAACGTGAGAGTGATGATACTTCTGATGATGACTTACATTTAAATCGACTAGGAAGCCCGGGAAACAAAAATATGAGCATTTGATATTATAGATTAAATATAATAATAATAATATAATATATACGGACAATACTTGCCTAGAAGAATCAAAACTAAAGATGGAAGCCTTTTCGACATGATACAGAGCGAGAGTGTGTGTGAGAGAGCGGAAAAAGAGTTTTTTTCTGCGAGTAGGTTATACTTCTGAAGGAGATGGCAGAGCGGGACCGGCAGAGGTATAGAACTCTCCGCCAGGCCCGTGAACGGGCTAAGTACCACAGAAGACTCCGCAACCGGAGATCATCAAACGATCTCTGTCCTCCATAAGCCCAGGCGTGGGGGTGACAGGTGAGGTGGTCTGACACCCAAGCAGAAGCAGGCTGGGGGGCGATGCGAGCGCTACGGTCGTTTAAGAACCATGAGGTTCCCACACGGGACGAGGTCATCTAAAGCTGTAGGTGGCATGAAATACTTCGGCATTCCAGGGGTTTCCTTACTAGGGTGCACCTGGTTCTCCGGATGCTGGTACTTGAGACGGAATGCGGTTTTTGGTCGGTTCGAGTCCGAAATAACCACCTTCTGGTAGTATCTGTGGGGATTTCCACTCAGGAAATAAAACGGAGCTTTCACGAAATTAGCACAATGATGTTACCTACAAACAATACTTCAGGTGGCTAGAAAGACCAGACAAAATGTGGTGTAGAATTTACGAAATTATTGAAATTATTTCTTCACCTACCAAATATAATAACAAAGGTTCCTTCCAAATCACAGAAATGGATTTTTTTACCTAATATATGCGTAAAATCTCTAAATCTGAATGTTTGCTAAGTCTTTAAGTACTAATTATCACCTGACAAAGATGAGGGTATTTAGTTGTCCAAGTACGAATTTAATAAACGTTCCTTTTAGAATTCTTAATATAAGCAAGATTATGACAATGGTTTTGTTACGAAGATAAATATACAACGTGGTGCCCAAGTATTGGCAAAGCTGTAACTAGCAAGTAACACCATCTAACATACTACCGTTAAAATAAAGAAAAATAGAAAAATAAAAGAAAAAGAAAAGAAAAATAAAGAAAAAATTTTCATAAAAATATCGTTTGGTACTTTATTTTTTGACATTTATAGGTAGTGGGGAGCACAAACTTCGAGAACGAAATCAGAACGGACGGTTGCTGAAAATTTAAATAGTCAAAAACATTACATGAATTACACAATTAATGGTAATTGGTGTTACAAATGAATTGGTTAGATTAAATAAAGCTGGATATCTTATCATCACAGACACTCTTTGATTTTGTCTACCCCGTGAAATACAGGCATGATGTAACAGTCATTTACACATACAGGAATCATTAGCTACATTTTAGAAGTGTTTTCTCTATTGTAAATAAAATTATTAGAGTCACTTGTAGCACTGTTTCTTAATTTAATAATTATTACTCTCATGATGACTTCTGCATGATGTCTCATTTGAATAATTCAATAAGATGTTTACAGGTACTGATATAGCCTTGAATATTAAGTGATTTATTTGAATAAGGATAAATGCCATGATATAATGTAACCGAGTTTGTACCGGCATTACAACTTTTTTATATACATATTTTCCTTTTTTTAAAAGACAACGCCCCCACTAGGAATATACCCTGTGTCATGGATGACTTTACAAACATACATGAAGCGGACACAAAGAACACCTACTCACAGAACAATAATTTGTGGATCACGTAAAGTGTTGCCCCATGTGGGGTTTAAACTCACAAAACTCAGCACAGTGGAGATCGGCGTGGCGGCCGCTTAAACAACTAAACCAATCGTGCAGTCGAACAGTGCGTATTTGAACATGAAAAAGTAGTTAATATGACACAACTGTAATAATCAGACATACGAGTATGTATGACTTTTTAATAGATATTGGAGTCTTTTATAAAATCTAGTCTTTTATCTTGCTCTATTGCCAATAGTTTCCACAGCGTACACGATATAGGATTAGGCTTAGATACAGATTTTTTAATTAAATTCATACGTTTGGTAACATTGTTAAAGTTTTCCTACAGACCCTTAACTTTTTTAAAATGTTCTATAGCCTATGTTCATCAAGTATAATGTAGGATTCTAATAGCGGAAGAATTTTTTAAATCGGTTCAGTAGCTTCGAAGCCTATTCAATACAAACAAACAATCAAATTTTTCTTGTTATAAACGTAAAAAATGTATTTATATATATACTTAACCATAGGTTCGAGAATTCTGCTCAGTTTGGATGTAGATGGCGATGTATAAAGTAATTTTTATTAGATAAAGTTATGTTAAAGCTTAAAACAGACCTAAATCTAAGCATAATGGGGATCAATTTACGGATGACCTGAAACTAACTACTAACAATTCGACCCAATATTTCTTCAATGTAATTTAGGGTCTTCTGAATTGGTTCGGTGAGAACGATGTACAATTAACCGTTCAAAAACGTTTAAACATTACATTTACAAGACTCAACATATTGACATAAATGGCATGTATTTCAATAAAGCACTGTTTTTGGTATAACATTGGATAAAAAATTACTTTCATTGAGCACATAGGTGCCGTTATAAAGAAGGCAAGTAAACACATGGTTTTGGCACAGCATTGCTAACCTCTTTCAAAATCCCAAAATAAAATGCATTTAATACTACCATTTTGTTCAAAGCATACTGGAGTAGTGTTCTGTTATTTGGCGATACAGTTATGCGACATACACTCTTAGACTGGAACGAATCCAAAAAAGATTTTTAAGTCATTTAGCGTACTGTACGGAAGTTACTAAAACAATACGGAGTATACAGTCCCTTAAAACGTGCAGGGAGTCACTTAACCGTATATTTTTAATTAAGTTTTGAATAATTTATCGATTGCTCACAACTAGAAGCAAAAATAAAATTTTAATATCCCCATAGATATCCTCAGCAACCAATCAAGCTCCTATAAACCCCATCATGGATAACAGTGCTTGGTTTCAACTCTCTAATCCCTAGATTTAGCTGATTGTATAACAAGTTTGTCAACCGGATAGACATTTTTGGCCAATCCATTTACGAAATTCAAGAACCAATTCTATTGCAGAACTAACGTACCTCTTAAAATAAAAAGAAAAATCATTTTTACTGTATTGTTGCCCATTTTTTTTAAATTTTTCTTCACAAGTTTACTTTTTAATTATTTGTTTTTTTTTGTATTTCACTGTATTGTAACTTAGTACTTTCAATTCGTGTTTATATGTGAGAAAGTTGTATTTGTCATTCGATATTGTACACTGAATTATTTGTCAAAAGTGTGTAGTAATTATAAGAAAAAGTGAGACAGTTGTTAATCAACCAATAAATAAATAAATCAAGATCAAAAACTATCACGTTTAACATAGAATAACTGTTTACGACCAATAAACCATTATAATCAGGTAGTTCATAAATTTACGTGGAACCTTCCTAACTACTCGATAGATGGCGTGCACGTCGAGTTACATCGCGATATAGTTTGGTTCAACACTGTGTAATTTAGTATATGGAAATTTGTAAAACAATACGATCAATAAACCAGAGTTAGATCAGATTACAGACGGTGTTTTTGTTATTTAACAACCTTCTAGTAAATCTCATTAGGGCAGGAGTTCAACATTAGCTTAGTTAGCTAACAATAACAGAACAACAATTGTGTCCCGGTAGTCGGTAACGATAAATTTCTACTATTAAAAAGACTAGTAGAAATAAATTAATTAATATAGAGGAATGTAAATACCTATTAAATTCAAATTTAATCAAGCCTATTCAATCAAAATTTATAATCGAGACCCGATCTTAATCATTTCAAAATTCAACCAAACTCGTTTACTTTCGTCTCTAATCCTGATATAGTGTAATTACAAAACCTCCACCCTTAAATACAGAACGGCTTCTCTATTTCACCTAATGGGCTCTGTAACAGTAACTCCTAACCCGGTAACAATATTATCGCGTTTATTTCTTCACACAACGTTTTTTAACCGGTTACCATAGGCTATAAACATTTACAACTCTAGAAGCTTTCCGTACGTGTTTGTTATTTTTTAAAATCTTATAATTTCCTTCTAGAAATACTTTACAAAACTATGCTGGCTATAGGAATTTTTAGAAGCGAAGTTTTGGCCTACTATACCACGCTGGCCAGATGGATTACGTTTCAAGTTTTTCTCCTCTTTTGCAGTGATGTTGTCCTGCGTAATTTGCGAGGTTAGTCAGGCCCTTATGACTATATTATTGACTTGTCTTGATCCATATATTATTTTTAACTATAATTAAAATATTTGCAAAAAAACCAAATGGGACGAATAGGAGCAGTGACACTCCGTAATTTTAATGTATCACCACATTTATGTATACTTGGTGTATATTTTCTGAAATTCTAGTTGTACAAAATTACCAGGGATATATATTTAAAAATGTAAATAAGATGAAAAAGCCATACTTATAGCTTATAATTCTAGCTACACATTGAAAATCTGTTTCATGATATTAGTGCGCTATAACAAATTAAATAACATATAATGCTATGCTAATCAACTCGACTGCTAAGCTATAGGTCGTGGGATTGCTTTTCACACACACACACGTGATCATTCCTTCTGTAACTGGGTGTATTTATTTATCTCAGTGCCATAGTATATGTTTAGCCTACCTAAGAAGCAGACTGTTGTGTATGAAATATGTTTAGTTTTCAAAAAAACATCGGTACTAGTAAAGTTTTTAAACTAATTGACTGATTATTTTATACAGTAAACATGCAAATGTTAATACATAACCTGTACAATTCATAGGAACGAAATAAAAAATACAGTATCATGTATAAATACATGTTTACAATTCTCTTCCCATTTTTAAGGCACACAAAAACAAACTGTATTGACAAAAACTATTCTTTCACTACAACTACTGAGTGCTTTTGTTGAGTTTCATCAGGTATCTTTGTAGACAAACATATCCTATTACGCCAATAGCGTGCACAATACTTTTAGCGACGGTGACCGGGCTTTTCGAGTCTACATCCAGACCCATTCTCCCGATGTAGAGTCGAAATATCTCGAAGTATATCGTAATTTCATTTTAAATCAACTTGATCGTCGAGACTTCTGTATCCATTACTGTATTCGTTTGAGAGTGAATTGGAGTGAAACTACAGTCGCAAAAAACAGGTGTTAAACAACTCTTGAGTAGCTTTTCAATGACTCATCATCATCAACCTATCGGAGTCCACTGCTGGACATAAGCCGCTCCAATTGGAGTGAATCTTATTTCATAAACCGATCAGAGCAGAACAATATCTGGTCATGAAAGCTAAAATTATTAAAGTACTTACTACTTATATACTGTTTTTATTGT
Organism: Hypercompe scribonia; assembly: GCA_949316085.1. Taxonomy (NCBI): domain Eukaryota; kingdom Metazoa; phylum Arthropoda; class Insecta; order Lepidoptera; family Erebidae; genus Hypercompe; species Hypercompe scribonia. The sequence continues at coordinate 18,756,270 of OX438982.1, read as the reverse complement.
CGACTGCGAAGATTAGTAGTCGATAATATTCACCTTAGTAATCACTTGCATTGCGTTGGTAGTGTGGATTCTAAATCATACATACGAAACTCAATTGTATTATTGGAGGTGTAGATAACTGGAAAACTTTTGGATACGTATCGAACTAACTTTACATTAATTTTGGCATCTGGTATTTGCGTTTTGAAGTTTCGAACTTATTAGTAGCTGGTAACTGATTATAGTAAGATCCTTTTTAGACAATGTACCGTTATATTTTTATTTCTTATTTTAGGAACCTGCCAAAGTGACTATACTCTGCCTGGTGTAAAGTATGAATAGAATACAAGAGTTGTGGTCACCATACTCATAACGAATGCAGACAACTATGGTGGCCTTTTTTTTGTAGTCGGGGTGGAAAATCCCTTCAGATCTCCGAATCCTCGGGGACGCAGGCGCCAAGAGTATGTGGTGTTTTCACTAAAAACCATCCCTGCGGCCGGTCTCAGGCGTCCTTCTCTGAAGGGGACCCGGACCATATTATTTTAGGTAACTATGGAGGCCTAGTGAGATGTTTTTCACGCCCCGCTTGGGGATGTAAAAGGCATGTAAGGTGGTAATGTAAGGTTTATATACTTACCATCATCCTACCATACTACTGTATCAATGGACCTTCGGTCACTTACCACTAAACTGGATTATGAAGTCAAAAGCTGGTCTAGTAAGGCTAGTCACACAAAGTCATCCTATTATGGTAGCGCTCTTGAATCTTCTCGACTTTAGAAGACCGATGAAAATTGGTTTATATGTCAAATCAATCTATTGAATTCACTGCTGAACAAAGGTCTCCAAGGTTATATGTAATGTATTATAATGTTCTTTTCATATATTATGCTGCTGTGTGTGGAAAACTGTGCAAATCGAGTGTTTCGTGTCACTGACAACACATTTGACATACTAAGCGATAGTGAAACAAAACACAGTGGCTATCAGTTGGACTCCGTTCCTTTGTTTACGCCTTAAAAAATTCAATAGTAACCTAGACGTATTAATGAATCAAGGATAGGTCATAAAAAAAAACGGCCTAAAGCAAGCCGAACTACGTCCAATTTAGAGTTCCGTAATAAGGGTGGACTTAACGAAACTGTAGTGATTTTATTTTTGGTATTTTATTTATTTATTTATTTATTTATTTATTTATTTATTTATTTATACATCATGCACTTTATGTACATAGGCGGACTTAATGCCTAAGGCATTCTCTACCAGTCAACCTTTGGGTGATGCAGAGAAAATAGGAAGTAGGTGCGTTTCAGGTGTTGAATAGAAGAAATAAATAAAATTTTAACTAGGAAGATCTAAATGGTTATAAAATAAATAATATTTTATTGACGATCAATAACTTTATTTTCTTAAGTAACTTCTTACTTTTAATTTATGTACACAACCGTATAATAATATGGATAAACTATAAAAAAACATAATTAATTAAACTTACATTATCTTACGAACTACGCTATTGTTTACATCTATTATTTTATACCTTTTTAAAGTATTAATTTTTATATTTCTTTTGTTATTTTTTTTCATAAAATTTTAACATATATCGTACACTAATCTAATAGTTATTATAAATGTTTGACAATGAAATAAATAAATAAATAAATGTGTAAAGTAGTTTATAATTCATATATTTACAAATTGTATTTTTTTCTTATAATTAAAAGTTATTTTTTTAAACCAAAGTTTAACATACAAGTGTATTTCATTCCACTTTAAGTGCAGCAATAGTTTTGAATCAGTTCCAAAATATGTTTTCATTTACAATAAAAGTGACGTCATGAACTCCATTTATGTTCAAAATAACATCTCTTACTTTGAATATAACTGGAGAGACTTTGAACAGTTTCTTTTGTAGATTATGTGTGACTGCCAAAAGAAATCTGATATTATCCGCCATAAACCCACTTACCGGGTAATTTGGGCTTTTTGTCTGTGAAAGCAGAGACAAAGTCTTTTGTGTACCTACACATTATATTTAATGTAAATCTAGCACATATGTATAGAGTTTTTGTACATGGCAAGTCGTTCTTATAGTAACTGAGTATTGTCTATAAAATTGAATATAAAATTAACTAAGTTCGTCAAAGAACAGCACATTGCCACTTAAATTGCTGATGTCTAATAAAAGGCGACAGTCAACTAATATCTAATACAGGTGGATCGCTGTGCTTTACTTCTGGCAGGGTGAACAAACTATTAAGAAAATTTACAGTATTAATGTTAGTTTTATTCAAACAATCTTAGGAATTTAAGAAAAATTTTTTTGTGCTTCCTAAAATTCTGACGAATGTAACGACAACTCAAACACCAAAATCTATTAATTCAGTTAGACTATAGAGCGTGTCAAGAAAAATATAAACACTCAAAAAACTTTAATATCTGCTCACGTAGACAGGTGAAAATAATGTTAATGCAAATGTTTAAGTTATTAATAAGAAAAAGTATCTTACTAATCATACCAAAATTTACAAAAAAAACTTATTTATTTTATTAATAATCACCCATTTAATACTACATACCGATAAAAGTAAATGATAGAAAATATCTGTTAATTATTAAAAAAATCCTAATTGAACAACTTCATGAGGCATGCTATGAGTAATATTAATATTATTCTCTCGGGTCTGATTCTCGTGTCTAGAATTTATCTGGTTACAGAAAAAGTTAATAACAGCCGGGAGCTTGGAAGTCGGGATCTTAACCCCCGTGCCTCGGAGGGCACTTAAAGCCATCGTGTCGAACGACCATCCGATCGGATTATGAGAGCACGGGAACAGAGAGTGAAACGGTGCTTGCGCACATACTCGTACTTGTGCGCTATAATATCTCTTGAGACTAGCCGCTGTGGCCAAAACCAGCTAGGAGTACATAATTGTCGTTAAGGACTGGCATTATAGTTATCAAGGAAATATTAGTAATTCTCGTCGTTTTAAACATTTTTGTGTGTTTTGTGCTTTGTCTATCTTTATTCTTTTTTTATTTTCAAATCATGTGTTCACCATATTTTCGCGTTTTGATATAAAAACTAATTTCAAAATTTTCAACTGCTACAAATGTATCATGTAAAACATACTAGGGTTGTGAAAAATATTTTTTTGCATCAAATGATCACTCGATTGTCGATCGATTTCAATCAATATCATTAAGAATGCCGATTTCCGTGATTTACTTCAATTAATTAAATTAGTTAAATTACGGTGGTAATTATTTACATCACAATATATGTTACCATCTTACATTTTACATTTTTAACACGAAATTTAAGTACATTGAACCGTGATTCCGCTGTCGTCGTTTTCACAGAAAAAATGATTTTCTGTGACACCCACGCCACGTCTTTGTCTGTCACATACGATTTGTTCAAATCACCTGTACCAACAAAAATCCCAATTTTTCCTATCATAATATTGACAGTAATAAAGACAGGTCTCGTAGCAAGCGTGTGAGCGAAGAGAGTGATAAACTGAAGCGATTAATACATTTACTTATAGTTAGGATAGTTATTAACGTGTGCCTAAACCTTACAACTTCTTAGTGCAGACGATATTGACAATTTAAGACAATTAATATGATACTAAATACAGAAAATTTTTTAGGAGGATTAGGCATCACTGAGTTGATATTGTCTGTTACTATGTGGAGTCAACTGAGCTCCACAGACGAAGAGAGATTGATGTTTTTAACAGAAAATCGTTTCAGTGACAACCAGATAGGAACCAGTAACTTCTACTATCCTTTCCGTAACTTGTTCGTTAATTTATGACGGAAAAGATTTCTAATAAAATTGAAAATTTTATTATTGATCACTTTTCAAAATTATTTTATCAAAAATACAAATGTAATTGAAGAAATACGTTCCACACGGAGTTAGCAAGCATACACATGACCCGTTTGCACTAATCCCTGGGTCGCAAAACTGAACTCGTAAAAGTAAAATACTCCTCATGTAATATTTATGTTCGTTTGACGTTTTTAACGTAGCATACATCGTCAATTGATTATTTATGAGTCGCCTTCGAACACGACAAGAATAAAAGATATCGGAAACATTCGGAAGTATATAAAAATATAATCATTCCGATGTCATGTAGTGATCGGGGTTGGGATATTAGATGTTTAGGGAATATTGCTTGTTTTTTCATGTATGTAACTGTTATCATTGAAGATATTTTGAGTACTTCGTTTGGGTGCAAAAGCTGTTTTATAAAGGCCGTGTGTAATAGATTTGCCTGCAGCATATTGTTTATGGGGCGCTTAATTTCAGGAAAAGAGTTTAAATACCTCATTCTTGATGCATAAATCCTTAATTTATAATTTTATTATATATTGAGAGAGTACAGATATTGAACTTTTAATTTTTAGTTAATGTGAGTGTTAAAGCGTGACATAAATAACACTTTAAGACACACATTTACTTAAAATTTCTCCACTTTGACCCGCCCAATCCATGTTGACTAGTCATTTAGTAGATTAATTGAATGGCCTTATTTGACCACTACGCAATCTTGATCGCAAATAAAGTAAGCTTTAAAATTGATAGTTGTATCCTTAATTTAAATGCATATCTTGATTAAAGTAAGTAAATTAAAGACGTGGCGTGCTGTAACCTACATCTACACACTAACTTCACAATATACAAAAGTTACATGTGCGTTCACTAGCAGCCCGTGAGCGCAACGATGACACTTAGAAGTGCTGCAGAAAGAGGATACTGGAGACGGAGCTGACCTCCGTGTTGCATTGCAGCTGGGTGCTCACCTGGAAAAAGAAACCACGTAAGGATGTTGCATACATGTACACCTAAGTTCCTGAATACTCACTGACTTAATAAAGGGCAGCTGTCACTCTAAGAGTCAAATGGGAAAATTAGAGGTTCAATATAAAAGTGAAGTAATACATAGAAATAAAATGTTGCTCGTGATTTTGTATCAGTGAACTTAACACTCAGGGCTTTCTGTTCTAATCGAAAGATAAACTATAAAATAAAAGATTTTGTAATATTAACATGTCAACAAATTCTGGTAAAAGTAGATATCGTCAATTTTGCCAGCATCAATTTAAGCAAAATCGAGTACAGTATATTCCTTATTATATCAAAGAATAACTTGAGTTTTGTTAACAGTAATATCACACAGTAGCTTTGTATAGACAATAATCACGAAATATATCACTTACCGCTTAGCACATGGACGAGTACAGATCGTGGATTAGCATTGGCCGGTGCACAGGTATACCGGCCTGAGTCTGGTGCTTTGGCCCTCTGCACCAGCAAATGTGATGTGGTGGTTTCCCCTTTTTCCGTGATTACGGATACACCACCGCGGGGAGAGTCGTAGTTTATTTCCTGGGCAAAAGAAACATCGTAAGAAAGAAACAAGAAAATAAACACACATCATTTTTCGATAATTATTCAAAATCATTCAAAAATATATTCACTGCAATTCAAGCTTTTTTATTTAAATATTATAGGAACGGATTTTTTTTTCTATCCTGTGTTGCGGGAGTACTTTACAAATATATAAGAAACAGATAAAAAAACCCCGACTCAAAACAATAAGTTGTGGTCACACAAAGTGTTGTCACACCCACAATACTCAGCGGCAGAGAGCGGCGCGGCATCGCTGAAATCACTACACCAATCGTTCAGATTGTATTCGACCGATTTTCTATGGCATCATAGTATTATACTGGTCAAGCTAACGCATATGTACAGCAAAGGGCGGAAATGACGTATCTAGAAATATGCAATATGACAAAAATTCACAACCCACAAAATAATGAAAATAGAAAGTTGAAATTTTAAACTTCTTTCTGTCTATTCAAACTTCACTTAATGCTAATCATTACAGTAGCCTAAAGTTACTATAACATTATTTTTTGAATAATTACAGCAATCAATGCTTCAATGTCGAGCGGCAGAAATGTTGTATCTTTAAGATAAAATGTATGACCACCTAAAAATAACCAAACTTTGCCACGGCAAATTTTACGTATCACGTAATTAGGCAATGAATCATTTGATCAATGTGCAAACACTATATAACTCAACTGATTTCTTATATTAACCTTGTCTTGGAAGTTGTTTCTACCTAGCTGCTTGAACTACGCATATTTTTAACAACTTCGAGTACAGTACCGGGTACCACGACCGATTGCGATAGTGTAAGAAAATGTTCATTAAATATGATCTTGATTTTATTAGAATTAATTATCAGTTCGTATAATGGAGTCAGCCAAGTCATTCAGCATCATCTGTAGTTCCTCCAGCGCTACAGGTATCTGCAAATCGTCAGTGAGAGATGTATTCGTGCTTGATGCTACACGCTTTCCAGTGTAACGTCTTGAACATGTCCTCCATTGCATTTGTGAACAACTTCGAGGAAATCACGGTCCCCAGTCTCATACCTCAACGTAACTATATGAGCCTTATTTGCTGATTCTGTACTTGGATAGACACAATAGTGGCTTCGTAGAGACATCTAATCAGTGACGTAGGATGTGTCATCGCTCTACTTGGCAATCGAGTTAAAGGTCTTTTCATAATCCACCAATGCTAGACACAGGAACTCTTCTGTATAATCAGCCGCACTGTATGGATGTACATGGTATCATATCCACCTCGAAACCTAGTTTGGTCCGATGGTTAAAATTCGTTTGGTTCGTGATGACACTTGAAAACAGCTTGTAAAGGTTGCTCAGAAAAGAAATGGAACGATAGTTGTTCAGACAGTTGACAGTTCTGTTTCAACGCCATCCTCTCCAAGGATTTTTCCATTTTACAGCTGTTGATGAGCCATCTCGATTTCGTCAGTACTATCATCTTCTGATAAATTTTCGTTGTATTTTGCATGCATATTATGTTGTATGCAAATAATACTTCATAATATTCTTAAAATGTTCTACTACACAATATAATTTGACTATTTGATTGAACATTTGAAAACTAATAACTATCCAAGATAAATACACTACTTCCAAACACATTATTGTATATAGTGTATCGTAAAGTATTGTAACCCCAGAAACGCAGTATCTCTTTAGAACGGTGTAGTTTGTATTTGTAGAGTATATTTTTTCTAGGCATGCCAAGTTTTTAAATAAACAATATGAAACCAATAAAAAATCTATGCTTTATCATGTTTTTTCGTCGCAGGTAGACGAGATACATATTATTCGACACGGCTTCTTTTTGCGATCAATTCTTTACCAAAAATAAGTCAAATTTTATAAATAAAGTAATTTCCCTTTGTGCCGTTGATATATAAATAAAGTACACAATGGATTTAAAACAAACATAATATATTCCAAGCTTGCCTTTCATTGTATACAAAATGAATTCTCAGAAGTTGTAATCGAATTTCGAGTAAATATTATTCCGCACTTAACTAATGATTACGACGAATCAAACCCTAAACATAATTACGTGAATTTCTTTGTCTATAATACGATTAAAACTAATTTATCTGGCACCGCTCCAACAATAAAACAGCCGCGAACGCGAAGACACAGTGAGTTGAATTAAATTTGATTAATTGCTACCTAATTGCTTTAAAATTGAGATAATATTTATACTTGTTCACGCTCGCTGAATGACGCCGTATATCACTGGTTCGTAATTTGTTTGTTTTAATAAAGATACCTCGTCTCGTCTGTAATACGTAAATGATGAAATTTGTTTATTAGAACCGCTACTTACGAGTTCAGACGAAGTTGAAGATTGAATGTTTTAATAACCAAATAAATAAATAAATAAAAATAATTAGGTTATTTAAGTATTTGGATCTGTCTCAAGAGATTGCCAATGTGTGGAATACGGTTTCGGTGATGTTTGTTCCGATAATCATATCCGTTCACGGATTGATAGCCAAGAGCCTCGATCAACACCTTAAGCGGCTCACGTTACAAGATTGGACCATGGGCCTGATGCAGAAAGTAGTTAGTTGACACGGCCCGTATAGCGAGGAGGTTCCTATTGGAGCCGTAACTACCGGTGTCTTGGTCCCTGTACCCGATATCGGTGGTCTACTATTTTTATATTTTAAGTATATATTTTTGTTTTCCTTTCTTAAATATTTAAAAATGTACCTAATATGTAAAAATGAATCAAAGAAAATAATATTTAATAAATACCTATATTTATTTAGGTTTATTGCATGATCTAATATAATTCTTGTCTTTAAGACAGCACGTCTGATCCTACACATAGACCTATTTATCTAATTTCAGTATATTTTTTGAGAAAATTGTACTATAGTCTTGATCTCTGTGACAGTCACTAGTATAATTTCAAAATTTCAGAGGTGCATGATAGGCGTGAATTTTTCTCACAAAACTGGTACGTAAAGAATGAAATTAGAAATAAATGAATTAAGAGTACTGTTTTGAAATTTCTCAGAGGATGGAAGTTAATAGTCAAAGATTCTTGGGCATAGTGGTCACTATGGTCACTACTGGCGGTACCGCAAGGCTCAATTATCAGCCCATTTTTATTTCACGTTTACACCAATGTCTTACCTTATTTGATAAAAGATAATCAGGAGATAGTGCTATTTGTGGACAGCACTTCGCTATTATTTAAACTCAAACGACAATAATCAGTTCCCGATGACGTGAATAGCATTCTCTTTAAAGTTTTGAACTGGTACAATATTAAAAATGTACTTTTAAACCAGAAAAAAATTAAATGTATTAGATTTTTCAAGCTAAATGTCAAACAAATTAAAACCAGTATTCTGATAAATGGAAAGGAGTTGAATTGATTGGATTAAGCTCCGCAGTTATAGACGATTTATGAAATTCGTCAATTAACCAATGTAGAAACGACATGACTGGGGTATTTAACTTTTTTCGTAGTGTAATGGCATTTGATTGTTCTGGAAAAATACTACTGACGTTCAAAGATTATTTGTGTTATAAAACAGAGCTATTCACGCGATTTAAGATCTCAGATTCCAAATCTTTCAATGGTAATAAGATCGTAACCGGCTTCTGCTATAGGAATACACTCTTATTATAAAGATTTTCTCAATCCGGAATTGAAACGGTTCTGCAGGTGACACAATTGTTTCACAGATTATTCGTGTGAACCAAATAATTTATTTAAAACGTTAAAGTCAGTTAATACGCTGAGGTGGAAAGTTAATTTCATTAATTATTTAGCAGAAAGTAGCGGCAGGAATATGTCAGAAAAATCCTCTGGAATAGTCCCCATAATCATGCATTTAAATACTTACGCAGTGTTATGGATTCAAGTCGATCTAACATATCTGGCAAATTCTGATCCAGAATTTAATTAACTAGCGCTGAGTTGATATAAGCCCAGTATTCCAGATGTAGCCAAATCTGAGGATTGCCGATGGTGAATTGTTCATCACTTTAAGAGTGCATCTAAACTGGTTATCCTTTGGTTTTTTACTGAAATATTTTTCTCTGATGAATCATCATCATCATCATCATCATCTCAGTCAACAGTCGTCCACTGCTGGACATAGACCTCCCTCAAGATTCTCCAGAATAGAATACAAATACAAAAATAAAATAATACAAATACTTCACTGAGTAATATTTCAATGTTATATAAAATAATTATTCAACTGAGTGTTAAATAAATCTTTGACTGCATCGGTTCCCTCTTACGGCACATTTGTATTCCACAAAACACTGACATAAAATCCTCTAACTGGTTAAATTATTCACATCAGAGGAGCTTTTAAATTTACAAAGAAGAAGACTCGTCTATTCAAATTTCATTCCGTTGAACCGTTTCATTTAATATTCAATTCATCTCAATGTAAACGTGATTTTTAAACTGCAATGTTTAGAAATGAATATTTTAAAAATTAGTAACTATTGGCCGACCTCAAATAACCTTAGGAATAACAAAGATTAGAGTTTAGATGATAGTTACTGTTAAATGCCGTACTAGCACTTAACGTGTTGTGTACACTAGGGGGTTACTTGTTTTCCAAATAACCACCACTGTGAGCTGATCTGTTGATCTAGCTATTTATTTGATTGTTACATTCATACACTCGCGGTAACTTTTACACTGAGCCCGGTAAACTAACAATATCACGATTCAGAGAACTGATACAGCGCCATCTAGTTGTCAAAGACAACACTTGTATTACTTACTTGTATTGTGTTCTGCGTTCATCGTGGACCTAATTACAGGTTTGTTTTCGTCATAGACAGTTACTATTAAAATCGTGTATTAAAAGTGTAATTCTAGATGGAATCCTATTCTTATTTTAATTTTATTCTATTTTTATGGTATAGGGAGAAATAAGCTAAGACGTCCTCTGACGGTAAGCAAACACTGCCGCGTTGCCCGTTAATGAGAACTGGCTTGTTTGTTCACACTTCCCAATCGAAGCATATACAAAATATAAGTATACCACTTTCGTTACATTATATAAATAAATAATAAATAAATATTTTAAACATTTAACACCAACATCGTCTAGTTTCAAACTAAGCAGAGCTTGTGCTGTGATAACTAGACTGAGTAATAGAATACTTATATACTTTTTTTTGTAAATACATACATACTATACATAGAAAACACCTAAACTTTGAAAAAAATATTTGCAGAGAAAACAAACATTTGGTCCGACCCTGGAATTGAACTCGAGACCTCAAGCATAGCAGTCACATTCATTACTGCTGCACCACCGAGGCAGTTAACTGTATTAGTATAGTTAATAGAGATATATATTTTCCTTATTCTTCTTCTATTTACTTTATCTGAAAGTCCGAGCTCTATATCATTTTCTGAATCTCTATGAACCAAAGCTTTGAGCTAAAGAACTTTATTTACAATTACCAAATTCATCAGTGCAAAAAATACACTTAATACACCCAAAGGAAATCGGCCTAAATACATTTATATATCACAGTACTTAATTTAAATGTTCCGTCATTTAGATGTTAATATAAAACTACTAAACGTTTCCAAAGTAAATGAGGATACAGTTCCATAAAAGAACCATTAGCGGTTAAATCCTGCAAATTATCAGCTAGAAACAGAAAACAAAGTGCTCAACGATACAAGATATCTTTTACTGCTTGCTTCAAAAAGGAAACGCTTCATATATCTTTGGGAGTTCCGTCAGTTACAGGATACGTCAAATACACTGCACGCTTTGTTCTGTAAATGAGTTCCAATTTACTTTGCAGCTATGTAATGGTATTCTCTCAGTTCAATTCTGTAGAAATTCTTTTAAAATGTGTCTGTATGGTATAGAATGGTAAAATTGTGAGCTTATTTTGGAAAGTCACGGTTTTAGTTTTGAAACAACCAAAACTAGAACATAGATGCACTTTTAAGTTGTTTTTGCTAGGTTACGACTAGTGTAGGTCTTTGCCTTACCAAGGACCGTTAGAATCTATCTAAATCTCTAAAGAGTATTTAACCTCATCACTTTAATACACGGGTTGCCGAAACATAAACGTAATATTTAAATAGTCGGACATTTGACACAAAATGCCATCTAGCTTCACAATAAGCACAGCTTATACTATATATGTAAGCTGTGTTTACTTTGAAGCTGAATTGAAATATTCCAAATGCCTCGATACCACTGTAATAGCATATGCGACTGCTGTACATGAGGTCTCGAGTCCGATTTCCGGGTCCGATTTCCAATTTGGACCAATTGTTTGTATGCTGTGCAAGATTGTGTCGAAGTTTGAATGTTTTCTATGTATAACATGTAGGTATTTACAAAAATATGTAGGTATATTTGAATGTTATAGAACATTGTTTTTTAAGATACATGTAGAACATTTGAAATATTTCAATTGATATAGAGATAGATCCCACGAATTTTTCGATAAAAAGAAAAAACATGTACCAATTACTATATTATTTTCAGAAAACTTTCCTCCTTAATTGTATACAGAAATACAATATGTTATTTTACATTTGTCAGGATTGTAAGTGAGTCAAGCGGCTTATATGCAGACAGAAATGTCTTTTGACTTTGAATAAATAAAATTTTAGTACAATATTACAAATACATTCTTCAATTTAATGTAAAAAAAAACTCCTGAAAAACTAAACGCTTGTAATATAATAATTACATTTATCTTAAGCTGAGAGTGACAGTACTACGTGACGTTACTGGACTTTGAAAACGTTTAGAAAGGGAACTAAATTGTGTCATTTTAGACTTTCCAAGATGCCACGTCAGCGGAATTATCTCTTGCGTCAGCATGACAAGAGTTATGAGTATATTTTATAAGCAAGCGCTGGACTGGATGAAAACGGTCAACATTGCACTTATAAAAGGCAGGTTTATATCGGGGAAGAATAAAATTACCATTTTATTATGTCTTTTTCATCTTAGGTGGAGACGACAAGATCATTAAGGTTTGTGGGGATAGTGACGTCATATTTAGGGTTACTTGTTTCAATTTCATGTTACAGGGTTAAGGGTGTGATGCGTAGTGTGGATTCGTAGTATGATCCGTGGTATGACCCGTCGCGTGAGCCAAAGTTTTTAAAAAAATACTCAGTGTAATTGTTTCATACCTTAACTTTCTATGTAGAGGTAGTGTTGTTTTTGAAATTCAAATTCAAGAAGGATGTGCCCTTATAAAAACAAATTCAAAGCGGTTCGGTAACGATAAAGTTCTGAGGTAACAAACATATAAAAACACAACACTGTTGAGGACTACATGACTAAATGTATATATACGTGTATTAACTGACTTCATCACCTCATCACCTACAGTTAGAAAGGAACTCTAAGTGTTAAATTTTCCTTCTCTTTGCAGCACTGTTATCCAAGGTAATTTGCTGCCTCAGTCAGCACTTATGACGCCCCAGGGATAAATGCGGAGTGATAACACCCTGTATTCTTAATCCGTTACCACAGCAATTAACCGACATAACTTTAACAGTAGTAAGTTTAATTAAGAATATAATTATCGTAAGTACTACACTAACAAATGTCTACTACATATATATGACGAAATAACTTGTCGTATCGATCGGTCGTCTATAATAAAAAAGCTCTTAAAAATGTTTACTTTAACCAGTGTCTAAGGGGGTGAAAAAAGAAATCACCAAGGTAATAAAACCACGCTGATTTCAATGTGAGTGAGCCTGCTCAATCGGGGCAGTACTATCCACCCAGAAGATCAACCTTAAGCGACAGCATTCGTCCTGTCAAGTTTCGTTGGTGAGTGCGAGACTGGGGCCTCTTGGTGCTGGGGTTACAGTTACCCTGGTAAGTATGTGAGTCTTACGTCCCCAAGAAAGGCGTGAATAAGCATCTCACTAGACCGCCATGGTGTGGGTTACCATACTAGATTCGCAATGAGTATGGTAACCACAACTCTTGGCTGCTATTGATGCGTTACACCAGGCATAGTAAAGTCACTTTGGCAGGCCCATTATAAGAAAAATCACAGGAATAAAGATTTTAACTATACTGATAAATTTGCGTAATAATGTACTAGTATGACATTTAGATCAGTCTGTTGGTCTAGTGGCTAGGGAACCTGATTACTGAACCAGAGAGTTCGATTCCTACCCAGGAAAATTATTATGTGATGAGTATAATAATTAATTCTGTGTTTGGGTTTAAATTCTCGAATATATTTCTGTATCTAAGAGATATATAAGTATCTTTATTTGAAATTGTATTATATGGGACTGGTCGACAGCAATATACCAGTCCTCTATCACGTAGGCGTGTTCATTCACATATATCTATGCCTTTAGCGATAAAAACGTGACCATATACATGGTTCAAGTTTAGATTGCTTACAAGCTTGAAAAAACATCGAAGTTTGTACATATAAGACGGGCAAACGATGAAATCTAAGATTAAAGTGATTTTGCATAATGTTGTATTTTAATAGTATAAATTAAACATTTTTAAAGCTAAAATAATATTCAAATTATACAGAAATTACGAAAAAGTTAAAAACAAATGTGATTTCTAAATTTTTCATTTAGATCAAATAACGAAGTGATCAACTCATAATTTTCTAAAAGCTTTTAAAATGAGTGTTTATAATTAACGTTTTTAATGTTTTTGTGATCGAGGGCTGAGACCAAGTCAAATGTTTTTGATTTGTTGAATATTATTTTTTTTATTAATTTAAAACTAATTATTTTGTGCGATTGACGATTGTAAACATACTGTTTTTTTCTGCAATTAGTTATTATGTTTACTTACATCAATATTTAATTAAATCCAATATTTTAGGATATCTAACACAACGCCATCTAGTTTCAAACAAAGCAGAAAGAGAGAGGTACTATGAAGTCTAGATTGACTGATAGAAAACCTTAATATTTATTTAGAAATATATAGAAATATCCAAACTATGTGCAGATCATACAAACATTTAGTTCGACCCGGGAATCAAATCCGAGACATCAAGCACAGCAGTCGTTTACACTCAGAGTTAGCGTACCACCGCCGTCTATAAATTCCTATACCTTAACAACGATAATCAGAGATGCCTTAACGCTCACATTTTGCCCATTCTGTAATTTTCGTCCCACTAACTTAATTGTCTACCCATTGCCGTGCACAAGGACTTTAGAGATTAGATCGAAAGATTTGGATTACATTAAAAGGAATGTAAAAGTAAAAAAGATTATTGTATTGACGTGGAAGCAACATTTTTGTGGTATTTTCAGACCAAAACGACTTTCAGACTTTCAAGAAAAAGACAAACTCCACTCGCAAAGGCTGGCAAGGTGCTTGTGACTCAAAAATTGCAGGCGTTAATAGGCGACGGTAATTACTTTCCGTCAGAGGACTGGTCTATTCGTTAGCTTGCTCTGTCAGAAAAATAACAACATCTAGAACAAATTAGGGTCGCATACGTTAGAGTAGTTATTGTCTAAGTACTCTAGATGTCGTAATAGCAGCTGTTCCCGGATCCCTCCTATGTCAGGCGCAGAGTGGCACACCGTGTGGTTATAGTCGGTCCGATTCCGACACACCACCCCGCTGTAAATCCCGGAGGGGTGAGGGCCTGCAGGGGTTTCCACACGTTAAAAAAAATATTGTCTAAGTATAGTCCAAGCACATTAACCAAAAAAAATCAAATGTTTTCAAACTTCTTACTAAGTTCAAGCATTCTTAATGTATTCTTACATTTCATAAAATGAAGTCACCGTGAGCTCCGTATTAATATTTCATTCGACATTGTTCCGTGAATGTAGGTATTTCAAGTAGGTATTCTATTTAGTATTCACTGTGACGTCAGTACAAATGGCCGTCCCGTTTTCAACAAATTGAGTGATCGCCGCGCTGGTGTTCCCTTTTAACTCGGCTTTATTTACAAGTTGATTTGAATTCTTGCCGACTCGGCCCAACATTGGTTTACTTTAGTCCAACACAAATCAATATGAGCCACAGTATACTAAAATATACAGAAGTAATTTTAATGATAAAAGTGTACAGTATTTTACTGCAACTCAAGAAATAGAAGTATGACGCCGGTCTCCATGTGTCCTCTCTCCCCTTGATCAAGTTGAAAGGAAGTATGGAAGTAAGGAACTATGGAATTACTTAACACCAATTTTCTATGAAGCCGTGTTATCAATTCGGTTCAACCAGCTCAAATGCGCTTGAGTGTGGCTCTTCTGCATGTGGGATTGTATAAGTATACTTAAGCACAATATTAATTTATTTAAAAGGTATAAATAACTCAATTATACATGGTTATATATGACGTACCATTCGACGTTAATAATCATCATATAAATTTACTAAGGTGTAATGTCTGTTGATGAACCAATGACTAAAAAAAATGACTAACTGACAGCAGTAGATGATGATACAATATAAGGTGCACGGATGAACATAAGATGCAGGCACATAACTTTATCTTTATAACATAAGTCAACACATGGAAAGAAAATTTTAAATTATTCTACTGCTATACAATTGTGCTGTGGTCTAAAGCATTGTAGTAAGTTGGCGTACGTTGGGCCAACATATAAAAGTATTGCCGAATATGTCTCGTTTAAAGCCGCACATATACATTCGAATCCAGTGTTGGGTGATTTCAATGTATGAATGTCTCAGCTGTCGGGTTGTTTCTAATAGATGGTTTAATTCAATGAACTAAAGGAAAATAGCATTTTACTCTTTAGGTTTTCATAATGTGATATGACATTTTATCAGTTGAATTACTGTAAATGAAAAATCTAATAATTGCTAACAAACTGCCTTGGTGGTGCAGTGGTAGTGAATGCGATTGAGGTCTTGGGTTCAAATGTTCAAATGCTTGTATGATCTGCAAATATTTGTTTCGAAGTTTGGGTGTTTTCTATTTATAATATGTATGTATTTACAAAAAAAAAGTATAAAAGTATTCTGTCAGTCAGTCTAGTTATCGTAGTACAAGCTCTGCTTAGTTTGAAACTAGACGACATTGTGTGTCAAATGTCTGAAATATTCATTTATAATCACGTCTTAGACTTAACTAAGTATTAATTTTGTAACACAGGTATTACTATCTTCTAGGTAGTAGAGCCACGCTGATTTCGGCACGAGCGGGCCGGCTCATCCGGGGCAGAACTACCCTCCCACAGAAGACCAACCTAAAGTGACAACATCCGTGTTGTCGTGTTTCGTTAGTGAGTGTGAGACCGGAGGCCCATCGAGGCAGGGGTGACAGTTATCGTGATAACTGTGTAAGCCTTACACTGTCACAATGACTGTCATGCCTTTTACGTCCCCAAGCGGGGTGTGAAAAAGCATCTCACAGGGCCACCATAGTATGGGTCTTCACACTGCGTTGTCAGCATTTGCAATGAGAATGGTGACCACAACTCTTGGATTTTTTTCATGCTTTCCATCAGGCAGAGTACAGTCACTTTGGCGGGTTCTTAAGATAGAAAAAAAATGTTACCTAGAAGGAATAATATAATATGGAATATAGATTGTACTACGATAGACAAATAGAACATAAATTAAAATAAATTGAGCCTTTAGAATAAGGTTAAAAATCTTGATAAAGGGAAGATATACAAAAACAAAAATCTCCTTTTTAAAGAAAGGCCTATGTCCAACAATAAACTACTAAAAGATATTGATGAATACGAAATTAATTTTATTATTAACACGCAAACGAGTGATCATTTCGTTACTCACTCCAAATGATTTCTATTTATTAAAGAATTTTATTAAAAAATCTTTATAATGAAATCGTCATAAAAATGAATAAATGTCCAATCAAGTATTTAAAATAAGTAATTCATTATACATGATCATTGTAAACACACACATAAAATTTGTTCAATTTCGATAACGGCAGCTGAGCCCTTCAAAATAGACTTTGATATATTGTGGTTGAGTCCAACTTATTTGGAGAAAAACTAACGAGATTGTGACTCCAACGACTCTTATACGTAATAATTTTTTGGATTGACTTTTATCAGAAAGAAACACATAATTTAATAACCAAAATAATAACAGCAGTTATAATTTTGTAAACGACCTGTGTCATTTATCATCATCGTCGTTCCATTCCATTACACATACACATACACACACAAACACACACACACACACACACTCACACACATACACACACACACACGCACACATTATATTCATATACTCATATACTCACACATTTTATTGCTTATCATATTATCATAAACATATTATATTTAATTTCACGAATATATTCTTATAATATAAGTTTATACGTATTTAAGCATTAAGCGGAATCACTGACTCTCAAAAAGCAGGAAATCCCAGTTTGGGGATTAAACGTCTCTTATAATAATTTACCATACTACTTAATATAAGTTACTATTATAAACAGAATAATTATGTTAATTCCTTATTGTATGGTGAAATTGTTATGCAATAAAAAATATTTTCATTGAAGTAGATATCACGTATCCTATGTCCATAAAAAGAAATATTATATCTTCAAGTTCACATGTTGATTACTTTGTCTATCAAATAATCCAAGCCTATATTTGTGAGGACTACATGTCGCAAGTATATCGTGAACTGTTAATAGTTGTCTCTGCCCACTAACGCTTTTAGTGAAAACGTGGAAGCTTTTGACCCTGAACTTCGTTAAAACTTAAAATAAAAAGCTGTATAAGTTGGTTTTGTAAATTATAATTTCCTCTATTTTTCAGTTTGACAGACAAAATCTTCACACAATAATCGATGTGTATCTTTTAGATAACTGACACATGTGTTTCTTGTAACTTCTTGGTACTAGGCCGCTATAGCGTGGGTCGGCATACTGTATTGTCTGCATTCGCAATGAGTATGGTGACCACTACTGTTGGATTCTATTCATGCTTTCCATCAGGCAGGGTAGAGTCACTTTCTTAGGCTTCCATAAAAAAAGTTTTAATAAAGATAGTAATATTCAATATACATACCTCATCATTGTGAGTCCAGCGTATAGCTGGAGGTGGTTCTGGAGAATGCTGGACCACGCACGTCAGGTTGATAGTGCTTCCCATGTTGATGAATAGCTCTGGACCACCAAGAATCGTCGTCAGCGGCTCTGCTTGGGCAAAACGAGATGGTTAGGTTATAATGTTTTGTAGTTAAAACTATTCTTATTTTAGGAAACTGTAAGGTTTCAAGCTGCAACATCTTCATTTAATGTATGATCAGCTAGTTTTGTTTCCATAATTATTTATCATTTCATGTTTCTAACTTTCGTAAAACCAATTATCCCTTATTGCCCCTTTAAGGGTGAAATTTACATGAAACCCTTTCCTAGTAACTATATACAACATAAAAAAATATCGGGTGCCGAAAATTCTAGTTTGTAGCCAGAGTGTTGATAATTCAATCAACCCGTCAAGGACAGTAATTTAGTATACATATATATGTGTATATATTTAACTATTAAGATTATGTCCCAATAAAGTATTTTGCATACATTTAATAAATGCAGAATTCCTCTAATTTTTTTAGTTCCAAATTATGTCAGTAAGTAAATTTCCCATACAAAGAGCCTCGTTACAGAATACTGAATATGTCTAGACTTGTTCGACATGTCGCCACTTACTTAAGAAATAGATAGAAATTGCTGTAGTAAATTACATTTTAGAACGATGGTTATCGAGAATATGAAGCACTGAAGGGCCATTAGAGTTCAGTGACATAAACCCAATAAAACAAATTAACACTTATGCGGTCGTCAGCCTACGATAGCGAACGGAGATCATTGAAATAACACAGACCTGACTCAAATTTTATTACTGCCTCGACAGAATATAAAACATTTTACGATATTGCCAATTTAAGACTAAGTTTAGATCAAGTCAAATACAACAGTTCATTGAACGAATAATGAATAAATGACAAACTCAATAAACGATTTAAATGTTTAATGATTTGATGTCTCACATAAGAGATTCAATAAAAAAAACAAGAATCGGTGGCATAATTAAAACTCAAAAGCGTAAGCTAGGAACTGGTTAAGGAAAAAAGATATGCTTATATTTTTATTAAACGGTAAAATGTTAACTACTATATTTTTATGTAATAATAATAATAATAATGTGGTGTTAGGACTTCCTATATTTATAAAATACATTCAACGCCATCTAACTAAAAAACAGCGAACTACAGAGTAATTAGTAATCCTGAACCGCACTATAGCAGTTCTTGTTCCAATTAGTATACATATAATTATAACTTAACTGAAGAAAAAAATAACTAAACCTGTATTTAGTAAAATGAATTATTAGGATCATGTATATTTATGTACATATATAAAAGAGATAGAGATCAGACTTGTAAAATAATGTATTTTATAGTTGATTAAGTTATCCATCTAAACAAAGTTTCCATTACAGTTTTGCTAGGCATACATGTATTATGATTACTCAACCTTAATTACACTACATCCAGAGTTATCTCATCAGAAACCGAAAACATGTTATTAAGTAGATATTATTATTTTAGTTGAAGTAAACTTTTCTCAATTACGCCCAACCACTCCAACTTAGGAAGACATCTAGTTATATAAGGTTCAACGACTCTCTTTGTAACTCCAACAGAAAATTGTGAACATTGTATAAAGCCTCTCTAACTAACAACAAGAACATGTTTATTTAAATACGTCTTTAGAATATTTAAGTTTAAAAAAGGAGAAACTACGATCCTTCTATATTTTCACATCAAAGGAATTGCTAATAAAATGAAGCTATTCGTACTCTTTTTAGATTTAGAGACTAGACTTTAACGATAATACAATATAGTATGATAATGAGATCATATAAATACAGTTAGATAGTCAATTGACTATCTAAGTGCAGATAGTCAATTGACTATCTAATTGCAGATAATCCATTGATTATCTAACTGCATACAATACAAGTAATAATCATAATAGTTATATTTCAGTTAGTATTTAAAATTGTACTGTATTGTCAATAATAAAAGAATGATTTATTTTCAAGACTAAACTTTTCAGTTACACAAATTCGTTGATTAAAGACGTGTTCAACGATATTATATATGTATATTAGATTGTTAGTTTAATAAAATAGATGAAGTCTATGTCTAATAGTGGACTAAGACAGGCTGATGCAATTGTTATGGTATAGTGACAGCACGGTTGGCCTAGTGGTTTAAGCGGTCGCCACACCGCTCTCTACTGTGCTGAGTGTCGAGGGTTCAAACCCACATGGGACAACACTTTGTATAATCCACATTTTGTTGTTCTGAGTCTGAGTGTTCTTTGTGTCCGTTTCTTGTATATTTTTGAAGCCTCTCGCGTCACAGGATTTATTCCAAGAGCGAAAGTTATCTTTTAAAAAAATAACAAGATTTGTATCTAATGTTACCTAAAATGTTAATCATTTGTTCTTATTATGCCTTAGTTTCAAGGTCGTAGTTATTAAAATGACTATATATATAAATAAATAAATTTACAAACCAAAAAAAAAATATTCCTCGCCATATTTATATGCTTACTTAAAAGTTCTAGAAGTTTGACTGTCTAACTAATTTTGAGACTTAATTTTTTTTCTAAATAACAGTATATTAGCCCGTAAACTTTCAATCCTATTTATGTAAGAATTTGATCTTATGGTAATAGTTCGTTTTAAGTAGCTTAGAAATAAGAAGGTTCTCGAAACATGTCGGCGGACGAATTTAAAAGTCATGTATGTAAATTTTTGAAGGCTAGCCCTATATATCCTACTGGAGAATTATTAATAACGTATTGACTTCGGCGATTTTTTTAGATCTAAACCATATCTGATCCTCGCAGTGATTCGAATTTGATCAAAAACATCGCTTGGCTTATTGCGTACTTTGAGCGTAAGATTGTTAGAATGGTATGGATTTCGTAATCATTCTTTTCATACATTTCTCTGATTCACTAATTATTTTTGGTGTGTTCAATATGTGCGTCGTTTCCATGTCTATTGAACATGAAAGAAACAAAGTTAATTCTGCTTCACATAAGAAAACTCATGACCAAACTTTCAACAGATTTTTATCTTCGTCCAACAAAGGAAGAGTCCAAAAATTCCACGATGCTCTAGCTCAATCTCCATATGAATATGAAATTTAGCGTCCCCAAGTTCAATGGTCCACTGGACCTTATCTAACGAAGCCTTTGTTTGAAATTATATTGGACCAAACCTTGAAGGATCTTAGCTCACGACTTGTTTGAATAGAACTTACAAAGCTTGTAAAACGCGTATTTTGAAGTACTCAACAATATTTCTAATATGAAATTTCTGTAAAATGTTTGATTTTGAAGGTTAACTATCATAAAACAATGAAATTTGCTTATAAATCTGCTTTGATTTTTATAAGTTGTTTTAGTAGATGTGAAAATGATATATAATATGATTTTGAATATTAAGTAAAATTATTAAGGTCTATTGTTAGTATCTATGTGGTTACAGATTAAGAATACAAAGTATCACCGCCCATATTCTTTCCCTCAAATATCATAAGAGGTGACTACGGGAACAATATATGCATGACAATATGCAAAGAGAAGGAAACCTTGAAAAAACTCTATACCAATCCGTCTTTTCAGCGTGGTGTAGTATGCCAAAATCTTCTTGCTAAGAAGAGGCCTATGTCCAGCAGTGGACTGCTAAGGGCTGTTGATGATGATGATTAGTTTAAATGTTTTTTATTTATTTACACTTAATACACTTCATACATCGGCGGACTGAATACCCAAGGTATTCTCTTGCAGTCAACCTTAGGGTGGTATACAAATATTGTAAGGGAGGTGCGCAGAGGTTATACTGAGAATTAAAATATACCATACAGGATAACATATACATACGTGAATACATACAAGACATACGTCATAAATACACATATATACACACACACACAATTAGATTATATTCGTACACTATGACAACTTGACTATAAGCTGAGCCAACTATCGATAAGACGATTCTTCAATCTCGTTAAGAAGGTAAAATGTAATTTGTAATGTTATCTTGAATTATGTAAGAGATATAGTTTTATAACAATCAAGAAAAATATTTATTTTCGTAATTCCAAAATAACTTTTGCATATTAAAATTTATTGTTGTGAAGAATTGTGAGAATTTAATAGCTTGATTGGAGATTCTTGATTAGGTTTAGGTCCGACAGAGGCTCTTTGTCAAGAGATAAGCAATACCAGGCAACTATCTCGGTGTAAATATACCAATGATTACTTGAAGAGTTTAAACAGTAAATGTTCTACTTAATATTTATATACCTGCTGATGTGTGTTGCCTAATGCATATGTTTGAGCAATAGTGCAGCTCCTAAATGGATCAATCAAACAAGAAACTTTTGAAATCTTTCTAATGCGAACCTCACAACGATTTTACTTGAAAAATAACAGATATCTTCTTCGTACAATGTTTCATTATAAGTTAAATACCGATAAAAAATTAAAGACTAAGAAATTAGAAGAAAAATTTTTATTTTGTCAATGTTATAATATATTATAATAAGACTTCAGCTCTTAAATTTTTTTACTGGACCTAGTTTTGAGCAAATTTGTGCGCAATTGCATCATTATGCTTATATCGTTGTGGTCAATTTTACATAATACTTCAAAATCATAACTAAAAACCTTATCTGAGATGGTTCTAGCATAAAAAGACATCTAAAAATATTCAAGGAAACTGATTAAATAAGAATTTTATTTAAACGGGTTTAAGTAAAAATTCTGAAATTTCCAGAATTCAGAAATCCTAATTATCATAAATTTGAAATATATATTTTAGTGAAATAGGATTTAACAAGAAAATTGAGTAGTACTTTGTTAACAATAAGATCGAACCGTCGAGACGACCCTCTACGAAGAAATATTTTAAGGACAAATATAATTTTAATCTTCGACCATCAAAGGAAGAAAATAAAATTTATTTACAACCTCATCCGTTATTACTTGCGGAGTAAATAACTTTATATTGCTTTCTTTGAAACTGAGATCTTTGAAGTCAGGTGAGGTCTAATCTACGTTAAAGGTGACGTCACATCTCAGGAACCGTAGAGAACAGACGATAGCTAAGTGCCAAGTGTTGTTGAGAATTTACTGGGTCGTGTAAGATTTAGTGTAAGAGAATGTTTTGGACCATGCTCCATTCTCTGCAGTTCGAGATAAACATTATTGGCATGATCTACTTCAGTATGTACTCGTGTTAGTTGGAAGCGAATACTTTTACTTAGCTTAGATAGCATATTCTTAAAAATTTATTCCTTAAGTGGACTGACCTATTAGTCTAGTGGTTAGTGTAATTGATTACTAAGCGAGAGATCATGGGCTCGATTCCCACTCAGGACAAAAGACAAAAATTGCGTGATGAGAACGGTATTTTGTTCTAAGTTTGGATATGAATTGTCTATAGGATGTATGTAGGAAAAGATGACGAAAAAAAAACAGAAAGGACGACCTAGAAAGTCATAGAATAATGACATTATAGCTACAGCCGTCAAGGAGTAGATTGAGCAAGCTAAAGACAGTGAAATTTTCGGCAAAATGTGCAAGAGGCTTATGCCCTAGCAGGGATTCCTATCAAAGAGAGTGATACGAATGAGGCAAAAAATAATTTAGTGGTTTATATATAATAACTAGTAAAATTTAAATTTGATATAAAAGCACATGTTAGACTTAGATGATGGCAAATAGAAAGGATTTATTAAATTAAATTAATGCATGTAAGAAGAAATATATAAGTATAATTATCAGCAGTCTGGCTACCATAGTGACGCCCAGTGTGACATGTGTAAAGATGCTATTATTATTACCCTATTTTATCACTAGCTGATGAAATTCATCTTTGGAGTAGTTTCAGTTAAGTTTGACCTTAAAAGCATTTTGTTTACATGTTTTCATATGACAATTAATAATATAAATTTTAAATGAGGATATACTATATTTATTTCTGCAAGTAAATCTTTTATAGACATTTTGCACATCGGATGTTAGTACTAATTTTACATATCTCCTCACACACGTAATAATAATATTAAGGATAATATTACCATTGTCTTTATTTTGAATCAAATTTTCATTCCTATATATAATTTCTTTTAAAGACCTTATTGGTAATTTGGGTTCCTTAAGATCTTACAAAATTACATACACACAATAACAAATAGTCAATATGTGCACGATTTTAGACGACAGTCATTGCTTCTGGCCTCCAGCCAAAAATTTTCTATAGATTTTTACGGCAAATTTTGAACACATTTATGCAATTGGTGCCATGTGGAATTTATTTTTTAAATAAATGTAAACAATTTTTTTCCTAAGCATGTCTTATACGACTGTAAAATTGGCTAGAAATATGCATTATCGACACGAGGACATAACGTCTTATTTCTCTAATTAACAAAGACGTATTTGTTTTCATAGATCGAAACAAAAAAAATAAAAATACTGGAATCCAATAATGTAAAAACTTCACATACAAGTTGTAAAGCCTATGTCACTCAGGCCATTTTCAAGAATCTATGGACACCATATTGCATTGATAGTCTTACGATGAAACATATAAACTTACATACAATGATAGTCTAAACTATCACCTTTTAGTTTCACCTTGCTCGGGTAAAAAACTATCTAAATTTAGGCTTAAAAAATTTGAACTTTACATATATTTTTAATGCATATAAATAAAACAAACTCTAGTTAATTCCAGGACTCTTTCAAATTTAAGGTTTTTCAAATGTGCAGGTAGGATGACGTGCAAAATTTATTTAATCGTGATAAGTTCAAATAAATTTCTTCTAAATTTTCTGAAAATCAAACACTAATAGTTTGATTGACGATAAAATATTTTCAGGGTTGTCTAATATTGACGTGACCTGAAATATTCTATAAATCTCTTGGAGATGTCCTCATTTCTCTATTTAGTAGCAAGTATAAAATCATGATTTGAATATTTAAGGCAAAATTTTATGAATTTCAAAGATGCGAAAGCTGTCTGTAATTGATGGAGAGAAACTGTAGAACATTACTTTTAGAATTTCAGCTAAGGATCTGAGTCCAATGTGGTGAATTTCCTCAGTAAAAAAACTGCTCGTAACCGTCTAAATGTACAAAAAGTTGACTAATGATGGAATGTTTTGGTTTGCCCTTGGATTTTCATACTGACTTTTATTCTTAAACCAGTCATATGATCCAGGAAGCCATTTTGTTAATCTGAGTTTTTGATAAAAAAGACATACCATCCATTATTATAGGTACTGTGATTGTAAGTCCTAAGACTGCCATTTATGAGATATGTGAAGTTATTCTTATTCAAATTTAATAAAATTCTTATAAAACATAGCGTAAGATTTATATCCCCACCTAATCCTTAATCCAAAGAAAAGAACGAACGAAAAAAAATCGAAAATAACCTTTGACATTATATAAATAAGCTCTTCTGAGATTATTTTATTTGAACGAGCAAAATTAGATTTCTTCGGTATACAAGTCCAACCACAAGCAGATACGCCCTTATAAATTATGCCTAAGTCTTTGTCATCATAAATGATTTATTTGTAATTTTATAATTTAGAAATAGAAGGTAATTTTTACATGTACCTACATACTATATTTCGATATTAAACTAGATATTATTTAATTGTCGTCTACATAAATAAATTAATGATTTCTTTTCTTTTTTGGACATGTATTGGCATCGCAAGACTTTAAAACCACCCCGGTGGCCGGTCACAAGCGTCCTTCTCTGAAGGGGACCCGGACCATATTATTTCAGGTCCCCTACAGAATCAACGCCGCGCCTAGTCAGACCCTAGCCTGTGCCACAAAGGCTTCCCCACCTATCAGTCCGTTTGTTATAATTTTTTGCGACCCGATCGCATGTTTGCTACCAGGCCGCAACAAATTATCCTATCGCTGACCGCTGCAACTCTAAGACTCACTCTGAAAAGAAATGCCAAAACAGTAGTCATTTTTTTTAAATCAGTTTTTTTTTTCAAATCCTATTGATTAAACAAAAACTATGAGAGTACCGTATAGTGTCTTTTTTTTTTTTTTTTTTTTTTTTTAACGTGTGGAAACCCCCTCGGGCCGTCACCCCACCGGGGTTTACGGCGGGGTGGTGTGTCGGAATCGGACCGACTAAAACCACACGGTGTGCCACTCTGCGCCTGAGACAGGAGGGATCCGGGAACCGCTGCTATTACGACATCCAGATCCCTCCTAGCGCCTGCCCGCCACCTCGGGCACCATCTGCGGATAAACTCTCTATTTCAGGCGACGCACGGCACACGCAGACGTCGCCTCCTCGCGGCTGGCCATTGTAGCGGATGGAGGGGAAAACCCGTCCCGTCCATCCGCAGCCACACTCAAGGCGGCATGAGGCGCTGGTATGCGCGCCTCCGCCGCCCGGCTCGCCGGCGGCGAATTGGGTCCGAGTGGATATCGTCCTCCCGGGCCTTCTCCGCCGCCTCCTTCCGCGAAATTACGTCTTCGCAGAAGGTTGCGACCGCGGTAAAACAACTATCGCTACCGGCCATGGAGCGTATGACGACCGGTAGCGAGAGATCTCCTCCAATAACTGCAGTGAGGACCCCACGCTGCGCCGCCCAGGCGGAACAAACCGCTAGCGTGTGTTGAGCCGAGTCCTCACTGCAGTCGCAGTGGTGACAGGCGGGACTCAATTCCCTCCTGGCGACCGAGTGCAGGTACTTCCCGAAGCAACCGTGCCCGGAAAGGACCTGCGTCAGTCGGAAGGAAAGGGTCCCGTGCTGCCGCCCTGCCCACTCGGCGATGACCGGTTGGAGAGCCTCCACGGCGGCAAAGCCAGCACGTGGAACCTCCAGGCGGGACGACCAACGAGCCATCGTGGCTCGACGAGCGGCCTCTCGCCACTCGCGTATCTCTTCGGGCGGGGGCCGTATGCCGCTACCCGCCCGGAAGTCAGCCGTCCGCCGATAAACTTCGGCGAGCACTTCCGCCTCCAAATCCCACGGGGGAGTTCCGGCCAGGGCGCACGCTGCCTCCGTCGATACGGTGCGGTAACCGCGTATGGCTCTAACCGCCAATATCCTCTGAGGGCGCCAGAGGCGAGCCCTATTCTGGGCGGATAGAGCCGCTGCCCACACCGGTGCACCATACAGCGCCATTGACCGAACAACCCCCGTGTATAGCCGTCTCGCCGCGACGCTAGCTCCACCCAAATTGGGCAAAAGTCGCCCAAGAGCAGAAGCAGCGCCGACCAGCTTTGGAGTAAGCTGTCGGAAGTGCTCGTCGAAGAGCCACCTGCCGTCGAGGATCAGGCCCAGATACTTCATCTGGGCCTTAATCGGTACGAGGACCGAATTGACAACGATAGAGGCACCGGGGGGTGGACCACGACGGGGCCCATGAAACAAAAGGGCTTCCGTCTTATCTAGGGCCACCCGTAAACCCAGCGCCTCAATGCGCCCGACCACCAAAGAAACTCCCATGGTGGCCAGGCGCGCCGCCTCTTGGAAGTTCGCCCCCCGGGCCGTGACCAATGTGTCATCGGCGTAACAAATTACGCCTAACCCGGGGGGAAGACGACCTCGAAGGGCCCAGTCGTATCCCATATTCCACAAGAGTGGTCCGAGGACGGACCCCTGTGGAACACCGCACGACATGGGCCGCCGCCTCAGAATACCATCTCGGTCCTCGTACACGACGGTACGCTCCTCAAGATAGTCTGCCACAAGCCGCCTCAGGTACTTTGGCACCCCGTGGTAGTGGAGTGCTTCCCTGATGCAGCCAAATGGCAGACTATTAAATGCGTTGGCGATGTCCAACGACACCGCCAACAGCACGCCGCCACAGCTCACCGCCTCTTCGGTAACGGCCCTCAGGCGCAACACGGCATCGACCGTCGAACGCCCCGCCCGAAAACCAAATTGGGCGTCCGACAGACCGTATAGTGTCTCGGTTAACCTTTTCTCCTTTATCATATTTACAGTAATATGTAGAAACAGTAAAAAAACATTTAAAAAAATACTTAAAGTTTGTTGACGAAAGAATTTTATTTAGACTTAGTCAACTGACATCAACCAACATTGAATGTGCAAACAAATATACTTTCAGTTTTATTATTACGATCATAACAGGAACATGTGTCTGCCACACTGAGTCGTTTTATGTCAGTCGTGACCTTTTATACGACGCAGCAAAATATGCTGACGAAAAAATTCTGATGCCGCATGCAAAAGGGATTAGAATTTGTTAGACTTCATATTCCATACTGCAGGCTTTTGAATTTGGAAATATCTTTTGAAAGGTCTGATGTCATTGTTTTCAAGGAACATGAGCGCTTCATAAGGAGATGCAATATATCTTTAAATTCTAACAAAATCCTGGATTTTAAACTTTGCATTTGGATTTTTTTTTATACCGTAGAGGAATGAGTGTCATGTTCATCCAACACAAAGGCGAGGTGATGATGCCTGGTGGACCACGGGCCAACGGTTGATGTTGAGATGTTGTATATATGTTAATCGCTACGCGAATCTCTATTTCGCGATACAGGATTAGTAATTGTCCCATAGTTCATTATACTCCGTATTTCGATGTGTGCTAGATGGCGCTATAGCATATTTTTCTGTTTGTGCTGTATGTGGAAGTCGCCGCAATACGAAAATAAAGTTTATAGCGTATGCACAATATTGAATTTAATTTATGCTAATAAAAGAAACCTTTTTTTTAATGTTTATCTCGAGAACTGTCTGACAGAAAGTGATACTTGACAGAAGACAGAGCCTGAATATTTCTATTCTTATGGATATCGTTGTTGTGTTAAGGAAAGTTATGGGTTATATAACTTCACGCTGTGACCTTTAAAAGTTCAGCAGTATCTATAAATAAATATGGAACTACAGAAAGTGGTTTTTTTCATATAAATTATATTTTGAACTTGGCACTACTTCGTATGTTTATGCTTTTTCTTAAAACGATTAGTTCTTGCGTATTTATTACAACTTGCTATATAGTTAACTTGAATATTGGGCGATAACTATTTAAATTAAATATTTCTAAAGTGTATTATATTGAGTTATTTATTCTTCAATAGCAAACTGAAAGAAAAAGAAAAGCTAACTAAAGAAATTTATTATTAAACACGAATGGTGTTAAACAAATTGCCAATTGGTTGAAATGTGATGAAAAGTAGAGCTATTATAAATATTATTAATTTGTACAATACTCTTCTTTTCACTATATTTTCAAATCTTCTCTAGTACTTCACTAAAATTAAAAAGGCAGACTTAATTAAACTCTGTCATAATGAAAAAAAAACCTACTGGGAAAATGACGCCAACCTATTTCAAGGACTGAAATTTTTTCCACTTTTATCATTTTTATTTTCCTAACAGAGCGTCGGGTACCATTAAGTCTGTAAGGTGAATAAATTAACTGCATTCGTTCCAATGGCCAGTCTCATCTAACGCTGATGCAAGAGTTTGCACATAAAGTAAAAAAGGCACTCTTTTCATTTCTAATAATGCTCACGTGCTCATTTATAATTTTTAACTGATGTTTTACGGGTTGTCGATTTTATTTGTATGTGAATTTCGGGGATGCTGTCCATTCCTGTTAAGGAAATAGTGTCGCAATATGATGTATCGATCTAACTTCAACAAATTTGGTTGTAATTTTAAATTGTAATATTTTAATATTTTATACCATACAACACTGTTCCATACCATCAAATTTCATAGCTTACATTAAATAAAATTAAATTATATATTTGCAAGAATATAGGACAGATGATAATGATTCCTAAAAGCTCAAGTGCATCCTGCCATAGACGTGGTGTGCAACTAGTATTATTGTAAATCATATAATGGCATGTTATAAGTATGCTAAATGTTACTGGCAATATTGTTGGACAACATTTTATATTCTTATGATTTTTATCAATATTGATTCAATCAATTACTAAGACGTAAATGTATCCAATGTTGAAATAGAGTATGTCAAACAGAATGTGTCAATTTACTTAATGTCAAGATAGTTTGAGGATGTCAATGGATTGATTAAAAAAAAAATATAAGTATAAAAATATCTATGAAATTTGTCACTATGTTGTTAATCTTATATATCATATTCTTTAAATTATAAAAACATTTTTCAAGAAGCCATTTCGTTATATATCTTTTCAAAGGTTGATTCTTGAAAACATTTTGTAATTTGTTACTAACTTTAATGACAGTTATATAAGAGTTTTTTTCTATATTTCTAGTTTACTCCTTGATTAGTAGATTTTGTGTATATTTCTAGGTATTCCTTTTTGCTACGTTTGACTGGAGATCAAAGTGTAGAGGATATTATTTGGTAAAAAAACACAGAAACTAGAAATTAAATTCATAGTGGTACATCCAATTTTTTTAGGTTTCCCTGCTAAGGTTATGCTCTATAACATTTCTTGTATCATTTCTATATTTCAACATGGCAACACGTTTATTAAAAATGCTTTTTTTTTCATGTGTTAGTTTCGGGTAATCAGTTCCTAACTTGTCAACTAAGGGCACTGCTGTGGCTCCCATCTTACACTAGATAGTCATAATAAAGAGTGCCAAAATATCTAAGACTAATTAAATCATCTAATCAAGATATTTATAAGTTAATGTTAATTGATGTCATATAATACTTAACTAACAATAAAAACAAAATTATTGACTTTAAACTTAAAATTTTGCAGGATTAAACTACTATGGACGGGCCTATTGGTCTAGAGGTGATTGATCTTGACTGCTAAGCTAAATTTTGTGTCATAAACACAATCATTCGTTCTGTCCGGGTGAAATGTGTCTATTGATGGATATATAAGTATTTTAGTCAGCAGTTTCGTTGCCATAGTACTAACTTTGTCAAGTTTACTAGATAAGATGGCAGGGTGTGATATGTGTGAGGATATTATAATAACTATTTGATACATGTATGGTGACAAAACTTACCAACGACTGATAGAAACAACCGATGACCAATAGGTGGCGTGGTGCCTACTTGGCACTCGTAAATGCCGGAGTCACGCCGTTGTGGAAACCTTATCTGTTGAAAAACATATGCAGTTAGTTAAGAAAACTATAACCTAACTTAACTTTTTAGGAACTATATCTTCCATCATCAGCTCATCAGATGATGACTACCAAACACAAGTACTTGAATAGCTTAAAAAACTATGTGAATAACACACTGTGTGCCTATAAAATTTAAGGGCTGCCCTCAATAATTCGGTTGGCCTAATAGTTTAAGCGGTCGCAACGCCGCTCTCAACTGCACTGAGTGTTATGGGTTCAAGCCCCACATGGGACTGGGTGTGATCTACAAATTGTTGATTTGAGTTTGGGTGTTCTTTGTGTCCGTTTTTTGTAAGTTTGTAAAGCCAATGTCAAAAACTTATTCTTAGTGCGGGCGTTGCCTTTTTTAATAAAAAAAAAGAAAAATCCTTGGGAAATCATCGTCAGATCCTGGCATTGTAATAATAGGACTACAGAGAGAGTATAATCTTACGAATACAAAAATTATTTTCAAAATCAGTCCACAATTGATGGAGTAACCAGTGAACATGCACAACAAAGTGAAGTGGAGCTAACAACCTCCTCTTTTTTTTTTAAATCTCTCTCTCTCTCTGTAATTGTAGAGTAACGCTTCGGTATATATTAGCTCGCTCGACTTGATTGACATTACAGTCTCCTTAAAACCCGGTGTCAAACAATTATGTCATCGTTTTCAAAAAAAGACTACGCCAACTGGGGTCCTGTCTCGCGGGTTACTTTACAATCATACAAGAAACCGACACAAAGAATACCCAGACTCAAGACAGCAATTTGTGGATCACACAAAGTGTTATCCCATATGGGGTTTGAACCCACAACACTCAGTGCAGTAGAGAGCGGCGTGGTGACCGCTTAAACCACTAGGTCAACTGTGTAGTCAAGTGAGATCTCCACGCAAGATAGCAACACTGTAAAGAGAAAGGAAATTGACACAAATCCTTTACCAATCCGTTTGGCTACATGCCTAAATTCAATAGTGGACTATTAAAGGCTGTTGATGATGATAATGATGATGATGATGATGATGATGATGATGATGATGATGATGAGTTTACCTTAAGTTCCACCAGACCACCCCTTATTACAATAGAAACAGTCTATCCATGCATGCAAAATATTTGCACGGACCGAGAATCGATTTATCGATCCTTAAAGTTGTTAAATCGCTAGAATTAATAAACGTTTGAGATTTAGAGTATAGGCATGTATCATTTGGATTTCACTATCATTATTTGCAAGGTTAATTACAAATAGAGGGTTTTTATAACAACTAAAACAGGACGTAATGATTTCTACTAATTCAAGTAATAACTGCCTTGGTGGCGCAGCGCTAGTGGATGCGTCTGCTGTGCTTGAGGTCTACGGTTCGATTCCCGAATCGGACCAAATGTTTGTATGATCTGCAAATATTTGTTTCTAAGTTTGGGTGTTTTCTGTGTATAATATGTATGTATTTACAAAAAAAAAGTATCTAAGTATTCTATCAGTCAGTCTAGTTATCATGGTGCAAGCTCTGCGTAGTTTAAAACTAGATGACGTTTTGTGTCAAATGTCCTAAATATTTATAAAAGAGAAATTTAAAAAGTGAATTCAATTGCTTTGGAAAGAGGGAGACATATTCATTTATACTTTTATTAAAATGAACCTGATCGGTTTCGCTTTATGGTATTTTCAGTTATGAGTTTAATTCCAAGAATATATTTTAACAAGTTCCATCAAGCGGCGACAATCGAGAGCACGAATTATGTATATAGAGGTAGGTAAGTATTTAAGAAGAACTTGTAT
The DNA here is from genome assembly GCA_949316085.1 of Hypercompe scribonia. NCBI lineage: Eukaryota > Metazoa > Arthropoda > Insecta > Lepidoptera > Erebidae > Hypercompe > Hypercompe scribonia. The sequence continues at coordinate 18,722,935 of OX438982.1, read as the reverse complement.
AACAGACATAATATTTTAGTCCAGTAAAATTACTCAATTATATTCAATTTGATTATATCTCAATTTTACTTAACCAGAAATATTTTAAGATTGTAACTAAACTGGTTGAGGAAGTATGATGTAGTAAAAATAAAATATTAAATGTAAGAAAATCGTAAATAAATATTTCAAATATTTGACACACAAGGTCGTCTAATTTCAAACTAAACAAAGCTTGTGGTATGATAACTAGACTGACTGATACAATACTTATATACTTTTATTTTGTTAATACATACATATTACATAAAGGAAACATCCAAACCTCGAAACAAATATTTACAGATCATACAAACAATTCGTCCGACCCGGGAATCGAACCCGAGACTTCAAGCACAGCAGTCGCACTCATTACAGCTACGCCATCGAGGCGGTTTATGAATATTAAAAATATGAACTTGACTTGATTCCACCTTTGTAAAAGTCATGTTAATACTGTTAAGATTAATTCGAATACATTTTTTATAACTTCAGTAAAGAATCGAGTAAAAAAAATAAAGGAATGTAACATTGTTTCTGGCTCTCAGTTTCATAGCGACTTATCACAAGGTCACAAGATGGATACAGAGTTAAATGAATTTAACCTCTTCGATGTGCTTTAGTTTATCAACCATTACTTTAGGCTTGTTTTCATATATTAGGTTTGTGGTAACCCTTATCCTAGCTGCCTTGACGTATCCAGTGTGTATCCTCACCCCTATTTACTTTCTACCTTTTCCCGTCCAAAAAGATTACATCTCTAAGCAAAGTTGGCGTCAGACAGACGGCTATAAAAGAAACTGGCTAAAACCCTTTATAATGTTACACATTTCACCGATCCTGAATGAAATTGGGAAATAGGCCGGAAAATTATGATGATATGATGGGTTGGGTTTTGTCGCTCCAGTTGGTAGAGAATTCTAGAAGATTAAAGTTTACTTGTACGTATCAAACTTGTTTAAAATAAAACTTTAAAGGGTAGATAGGGGTAAATTAAACACTCACACTCACTATAAGTTTTAGTTTAACTAACGGAACAGGAGGCAAGCCTATTCAAACCGGCACACGTTTTTGTAAATACTTGTATATTTAAAAATAGCAACATAGAACAAAAATTATGGCGTTCATGACACAATATTTAGCCTGGGTGAAATTCGAACTTAGTCTCTGATTTATCACTGACCACTGTACAAACGGGCCGTCCAGTTGGACAAGAATGTTAAAAACCATGGAAATACTCAACCAGAATTGCCAATAAAAACTAAATTACCTATTTAGTCTCAGTATATTATAAAAAAAAAATATTTTGCTCTCTTTATTACGATACATAATTTATATTCTAAGTTTTGGACAAAGAATAATTTTATAAGAGAGAAATCTTGAGTGTTAGATGACTTTATTTCGCCCATTTTCCTCTGCGTCATAAATGGAGGTTAACAATATAAAATATATTGAAGACTGGCAGATTTTTAGTTACGCAACAAAGGACAAAAGGAATATTGAACAATATTTTGGAAAATTACAGTCATGTATAAACATGTTCAGTTTACGGCTACGACACCAAAGTTAGCAATTAATTTTAAGAGTAGATTTTGTTTTTTCTTTTCATATCAAATCCCACCAAAGTAACTCTATTTTGTGTGATGGAAAACATGAATAGAATCTAAGAACGGTGGTCGCCATGCTCACTGTGAATGTAGACAGTGCAGTAAGGCGACCCACGCTATGGCGGCCTAGTAAGATGTTTTTTCACGCCCCGCTTAAAGGACCCAGGATCGTAGTGGGAGGGAAACAAGTGCGCTGATATGAGTTCCAGGCTTTAACTGATTTGCACAGGAAGGAAAAGCCGAACCGTTTAATTTGGCGTATGTCTACCATTCTGAAACGGTGACTGCCAAGGCCAGCACGAGTTGTCCTGTAGAGGAACAGAGAGGATGAGATCAGTTGGAAGAGTTCATCAGAACACTCTCCATGATAAAGACGATAGAGGACTACCATAGAGGTGATGTCTCTTCGGAACTGCAGAGACTCAAGGGATTCAGTTAGTACTTTTAAAACTATTTACATACATAGATATTCGATTTTGCCCTTTCCCTTGGAATCCAAATCAAACAAGCTTGGGTACAATAACTATCGCTAAACGATCTCGGTCCTCAATAAGCACATGCTTGGAGGTGATAGGTGAGGTCACCTGTCATCCTAACAGAAGCAGGCGGGGGTGGCGATGCTACGGACTACGCGCACCTTTTTGGGGGCATTAAAGGAACCACGAGGTTCCCACACGGGAGGGGACAATTTACGTAGGTTTTCCGAGGTATGTCAGGGTTCCAGGGATTTTCTTATTAGGGTGAACCTGGTTCTCCAGCTACTGGTACCTGAGATGGTGTGCTGTTTTTTTCGTTCGAGTCCGATATAACCACTTTTCGGTGATATCTGTGGTGATTACCGCACAGAAAAAAAAGGGTACCGTAACTGGCATTGCCGTAATATTTTCCATACAAATGTAAGACGTAAAAAGTTTTTTAGCATTTAGCAGAAATTTATTTTAGAGTGAAATGTAAAAGAAATAGTAATTTGTACCTTCAATATCCAGTCTTCGGTGTGAGGGTTGTGGACACTGATGAATCTCTGGTCAGATGTATACGTCATCCTGCCTGACGTCAGGAGATGGATGTCACGATGCCGGATCCATGACACCTAGGAAATAAGAAAGCTTAACATTTGAATTATCCTCTCTTCTTTATTAATATTAGCACTTAAAATTTGAGTTTATAGTGACTTCAACATAAAATGAAACAGAAATACACTATAGCACCATATAAGGAGCACAAACTAAAATACGGAGTAACTTTAAATCTTTTATTGGGCAATGAAAAGAGAGAAAAGGAAGAGTTTTTGCAGTCTATGTTTGTATATTCATCGGTTCCTCATATCTCCTAAACTACTCGTCATATTTTGACAAATCAGGTATCATTGTAAGCGTCTTTCGTGTCTATTATATTGAAAGGTTCGTTCTTTATAGGACATTAAGTCGTGTACAATTTTCATTTTGTATGCCTTGTGGGGTATAAAATAAAAAGGCTTATATTATTAGCAGTTGCTCGCGGTTTTCTTCTATTGCCCCTATAATTTCAAATAATTATGTTACACACAGTTGATTAACTCCCAAAGGTATCAGACTAGGAATTTGTGTCATTGATAAATATATACGTCCCCAAGCGTGGCGTGAAAAAGCATCTCACTAGGCCGCCATAGTGTGAGTCACCACACTGCATTGTCTGCATTTGCAATGAGTATGGTGACCACAACTCTTTTGATTCTATTCATGCTTTCCATCAGGCAGAGTAGAGTCACTTTGGCAGGCATTTTATAAAAAAAAAAAATAAAGAATAAAATGACACCCAGACACCGGACAAATATATGAACTTATTAACCAAATAGCTCAAAAGCTGTATATAATAGTAGCTAGGTGCTATTGTTATTATTACTACTATTATTAGTGCTATGAGTAAAACAAAAAAGTATTGAAGTACAGTTATTAAATCTGGCTCAAAAACAATTTCTAACAAAATAACTTGAGAGGTGTCAAAGGACACCCAGATGAAACAAAGTTCCTTTCTATTAATTAGTGAAGGAATTGTAATATTTGCTTATTATTTCTTTTAAGTTGTAAAAATAAAAATAATCGTCGCGACACTACACTGTTCAAAGCAAAATAGAAAGACAAAACGAAAATAATTGGCTTGCTTTCTATAAGACAGAGAGAGAGACAGACAGAAACATGCGCACGCCACACAGCTTACTACACTATAGCAAAAAGTGTCGTGACAGCTTTTCGTCTGAATTTTTTTCGTCTAGCCTCCTCCACAACGTGCGATAAGGAACTTCGTTCCAAAAATTTAAAAACCAAAACACAGCTCTACTTTAAACATTTTTTATGTTACTTTTTTCGCTTTACTTAGTTCTTTTTCTATTTTTTCATTATTGAATTTCCCAAACAAATTTTTAGGATGATCAAATATTGTCCACATATCATCCTAAAAATTAACTTTAATATCTGTGCAAAGTCGATATTAATGTTTACTTTTTTTGGCAACACACAAAATCATACGTAACTAATTTACTCATACAGGTACTCGTATGTATTCGGTCTTATTTTAGAAAACTTTTTGTCAGTCTCAAGTTTTCCTTAAAATAATTACTTCTCTATAAAATCTTATAAATCAGTTTTATAATTAATTTTGGTACTTCTGTTCAGTCCTTGACTCTAATGAGAATTAGAACTGAAATAAATTTTAGAATATACGTCGTACACAAAACTCTATCTAAACGTGCGAATACAATTAGCAAACAACTGTATTACTTCAAGACTTGTTCACCTTCTTAGTGTTTGCTATAATGAGTTGTGAGTTCTTCATTACGCACGAAATACATTTTATTCCATAAAAAGTACAAATACGACGGCATACGAAAAGATTTTTTATTGTATGGCTTCCAATTTGAACGGGTGATACTGGAGTAATGCCATAGTGCCCCGAAAATTGGGTTAAACTGTTGTGGATGAAGTTATTGGAGTTCTAGCCTCCTACCCCAATTCTAAAACAAGAACAAATGTCTTACATAGTTTAATACTATAGTGCTACGTAAAAGAAGTAGAAGAATTCTTTTGTTATGTACGAGTATAACTGATTGCGTGAGGTTACAAGTTTCAGATTGCCCACTAATTCTAGAAGAAAGATATTTAAGAATCTACAATGTATTTACATATGACTGTCGAGTTAAGGCTATGAGTGGTAGTAGTCTCTTATCATCTAGCGACCCATCTGTTCTCTTGCCGTCTAAAGCATAAAACACATCTATATCCATCTATATTTATAAATAAAAGAAAGTGGTGTTAGTTATACCACTTATAATTCAAGAACGGAACAACGGATTTAGCTGAAAATTGGTGGGAGGTAGCTTAGAATTAGGAGACGGGCATAGGATACTTTTTATCCCGTTCGAATGGGTTTAAGTAAAAAAAATTTGCTTATTTATTGACTATAAAGCGGAACAGAGTTCGCGGGGTAAGTTAGCTTTTATTAAATTCTCTTTTACCGCACTGTGATCTCTGTTTCATGCAGCTTTTGGAAGTTGTATTATTTTCTACTTTGGTTTTTACTCGGTCAGAGGTTTACTAGTTGACTATTTAACAAAAAAAGTCCCTTTTGCTGTATATGATGAAACTCTAAACCTTTGAGTGAACAAAGTTTCTAGTTTGGTTTAAACTGAAATTTACACTGCCGACTGTGTTTTATTACAAATTGAGGTACATTCATCCTAATATTATAAATGCTAATGTAAGTTTGTTTGTTACGGTTTCATACGAAAATTACTGTTACCGATGATCGTAAAATATCACACACATGTTTATCAAGCAACAGCATCTGTCGTGTTTCGTTGGCTAATTGATGCAGGTATGACAGTCATCATTTTAAGCGTGTGATCTGTACACTGCCACGATGATTAGGTCTCCATACAGCATTGTCTGCATTTAAAACAAGTATGATAACCGTAACTCTTGGATTTTATTCATGTTTTCCATCAGGCAGTGTAGAGTCAGTTTAGCAGGCTCTTAAAATAGCGGCCGATGAGAATATTGTCATTTAAATCAGAAGAAAGTTTGGTTTTAATTTATGGTTTTAAATTATGTAAGAAAAAATATCAAAGACAGCTTGAAGCAATTAATCAATGTCATGTTTGGAAAAGATATTAACACACAAAAATATTTTCCTACGTACGTTGCAAAAATGTAAAAGTTACAGTAATGATTTTTCTTTATTCTGGTTTTCTTTTCAGTTAGTAAACTTACTATTTTGAAAGCATATTTCTGTAATATATCACTGTCAATTAATTTAGAAAAGAATACTGCAATGACTAGAACTGAGTGCAAATTGAAATACGTACAGAGTTTGAGAGGTGAGCTCGTTAGTCAGGTTGACATTCTACAAACGTAGGCGTTATTAGAAAACGATTGAAATCTATGGAAATGGTGTCATCTAAACGCTAAGTCACGTGGTCAAAACAAAATAATAGAAGAGAATAGAGGTATTAGAGATCGTAGGAAGAGTTTCGTAAGCATTTGTTCTTGGCTAGGTACCTTAGGTACTTTTCGAGTTCTATAAGGTTGATTCGGAGCTAATAGGTCATGAAAAACATGACACTGACCACATCACTGGCACATTGAAAAAGGACGAATGAAATGTTTAATTGTCAAAGAAACGTGAGCAATATACACGTATTAACGCAAATAACATTCCACTTTTCCTGTTTATTCCTCTACTGAGTAAAGGGTGAGGATAGGCAAGAATATGTTGTAAGAAGTAGTCTCCAAGTGTTAGTTTATAGTTGGTTCCATATTCAGAAGTAATTATAGGAATTGGAAACAGCGGCCAAGTTTCCTATCTCTATAATTAGACACGCTACTTTGCAACATACTACAACTAAAGTATCTTTGATAATAAGTACACCTGCTTATTCTACTAGCATTGCTTGTTTGATACTTATGACCTAGTTTTAGCCCCGACATATAAAAGAAAAAGGTTGAAAAATTGTTATTTTCAAATAGGTAATCATACATTATTTCATAAGCCTTACTGATTGATCAAACATTTTTCCAAGACTAATATCAAAACTTAAAGGATAATTTGACATTACTGGGTAACTGGAACTTTTTATCTAGTTCAGCAAGGGTTGACTAAAATCAGTTTGTACATAGATTTAAATACGTTTATACTCTGATAGATTCCGTTTTTTATATACAATGTATGTACAATGTCATGTTAAACATAGTCTCCAAGACGAGACGCAGTCAAGATAATTTTTTTTTTATTTACATGTTAAACATAGTCTCCAAGACGAGACGTAGTCGAGAGATAAATATTTTTTTTATAGTTTACTTTTAAAATGAATATTGAGATATCAAAGATAGATTCTTCTATAAAATATTGCTGGGAAAAAATACTTAGTGTATATACAACGCAACGTTCTTAGGCTTACATATTGTCTCATAATTCTAGATCAGAACAGGATTTGAAATTAACACTAAAAAGTTAAAGTCTTAAAGTTTCTTAATACAACCGAATGACCTGATTGAGTCACTTCAACACCAGTCTTTGCAAAGCTACATCAGGAGAATATTGTGTTAGAACCAATATGATACTCTAATAAAAGCATAACGAAGCTGTCTATTTTTAGAACTGTGCTGACATCACTTGCTTCTCTGTTAAATGAACAATAGAAATGGTAAATGTGGAGTATGAGTAACTTATTGTATTGAGTGTAGGCAGGTGTATACTCCGTCAGGGATTTCCTTACTAGTGTACACCTGGTTCCTTGGATATTGGTACCTGAGACGGCGTGCGGTTTTTGGTCGGTTCGAATCCGACATAACCACCTTGCGGTGGTATCCGTAGAGACTTCCGCGCAAAAAAAAAGTGTGTACTCCGTCGACATTGTATACTAATTTTGAAAATAAATGGTATACAATCTTGCAGAACCTATGTAAAACAAACAAAAGTGTAATTGTGTGTAGTGACTTTAATGTAGATATATCATTGATTACGATTTAAAATCTATTTGGACCGTACAATCTTGGTAACATCTTTTAGGTATTTATTTAACATTTTTACCGACATACTCGTAGTGCCACACATCAAAAAAATATTAAACATATAACAAGGACAGATGTGTGCTTTTGCTGTAAAAAACAAACGGTGGTAACACGGTGTATTACTCTGTGACCTAATGCTGTGATTTGTATATATTTATTTTTTAAACAAACTGCTTTGTAAACTATTTTACATAGATTACAATGATGATCCTAATCAATTTAACTGCCTCGGTAGCGCAGCTGTAGTGAATGCAACTGCTGTGCTTGAGATCTCGGGTCGGATTCCTAGGTCGGACCAAATGTTCGTTTGATCTGCAAATATTTGTTTCGAAGTTTGGGTGTTTTCCATGTATGATATGTATGTATTTACAAAAAAAGTACATAGTTATTCTATCCATCAGTCTAGTTATCATAGCACAAGCTCTGCTTAATTTGAAACTAGATGACGTTGTGCGTCAAATATCCGAAATATTTGTAAGAATGCCTTTATTAATTTGAATCAACTTTTATTCCTAAGAAGTTGTTAGTTAAACGTGCTACAACCTTTCGTGAATAGGCCACAATGGTATACATAAAAGTAGACTAAGGCTTTACGAGTTCGAATGATAGTTCAAATAAAATTAGAATGACCTGGGAAATAATTAATACTGAAACTAGAAAAGCAAAAAACAAATGTAAAAATACAGTTCAATCGTTGATAATATATAGAAGTTGAATCCAATTGAGATGTAACAACAGCGTAAAATTTTTCACGAACGTTCCAGTTTTGGCAACAGGATCGTTAAATTCATCCTCTGTTATTGCAGAACCTTTATTGAAAAGTGAAAAGTCCTGGTGATCTATGGTCACTATGGGGACTCCATAATTCTCCATTCTTGGTTCATTTTTGTTTCATGTTTACATCATGACCTACCTAATTTGATAAAAAAATATTGGAAGATAATGGTACTTGCGGACGACACTTCGTTTTTATTTAAACTCAAATGGCACTAACCAGTTACTGATGATGTGAGTAACTCCCGTAGTAGCAGTCCAGCATGCTTGGTTTATTAAATTCGTCAATTAACCGATGTAGAAATAGCTAGTCTAGAGTATTTTAGTTATTTTCGTAGCGTAATATCACGTGATATTCAAAGTATCTTTGTGTTGCAGAGGAGGCCTAGTCGCACAATTTATAATCTTAGTTATAGGTAGACACTAAAAAGTAACGTTAAAGAATTCGACATCATGACGGTCGTATCTCAACACATCTATGAAAATGTAGTGTACGTTCACAAAGTGTAACGACATTCATGACGCAAAAAAAGATAAACTCGTATTACAGACGGTTAGAAGACAAAAAGCAAACTAGTCTTTTCCATGTTAGAGTGTGTGGACTGAACCTGTGTCATGTCCCTCCGACACAAAGGGAGGATCCTCCGACCAGACGAGGTCATGCCTGGTGGGTCACAGCCCAACGGTTGACGTTGGGATGTTGTATATATGCTAATTGCCACGCGAATATCTATTTCGCGATACATTAGATTTCATTCATTCATTACATTCATACGGTTTGTTCATACTTCGTAGTTCGATGTATCTTCGCTAGATAGCGCTGCTGTATATTATTTTTTTGTGCTGTAATATGGAAGTCGCCACAGAGTGTGCGATTCTACAATAAAATTCCAAGCAAATATCAAGATTTAAATATTAATAAATTTAAGTCCATAACAAAACAAAAACTATGTGAAAAGCTTTACTATACAGTTTAAGATTATTAAAATGACTAGTTTACTCGGTGTTGATGCTGCTTACTGCCGAATTTACGTTTGTTGTGTTGACTGTGAAGTGACTGCCATTTATTTTAATGTTGTATTTCGTACTACTCCATCATTCATATCACATCATCATTCTTTTTTCTTACATGAAAGTCAAATTGTAATAGTAAATTTTTGTGTATGTAAAGGTGTGTATAGTCTTTGCTTGCAGTGTTAGTTCATATTTAATATCAACATAACCTAAAGCGCCAGCATCCGTGTTGTCGTGTTTTGTTGGTGCGTGTGAGACCGGTGGCTCATTGATACAGGGGTGACAGTTATCGTAGTAACTGTGTAAACCTTACACTGTCACGATGACTGTCATGCCTTTTACGTCCCCAAGCGGGGTGTGAAAAAGCATCTCACTAGACCACCATAGTGTTGGTCACCATACTGCATTGTCTGCATTTGCAATGAGTATGGTGACCACAACTTTTGGATTCTATTCATGCTTTCCATCAAGCAGAGTAGAGTCACTTTGGCAGGCTCTTAATACATAAAAAAAACATGTCCTGATGGCGGTAGTGTCGTGCTTGGAGTTGTTAATCTTGACCTCAGTAACCTAACACGATGCCTGGTGTTCATATACTGCCTATATGGACAGGTTGATTTAAAACTATAATCCTTTCTTTAAAAGATTCATTCAGACCCACAGGTATACTATTCTCGTTTAATTTTTATTTGATCAATGTTCATTGACTTAAGAAAAGGATAATTCTATGGTTTGTTTTCTTCCCAGAGGGTGTCTTTAGATATACTGGCGTCATCTAACTGTAAAGTTAGACATCTCAACAAATGTCTAAAAGATTTACTTACAGAAATAAATATCATTTATCTTGTACAGAAACTACTTTATGATGTCCATAAATATATGCAATTGCTTAACTTTATAAAAGGGATATAAAATTTTTTCGATTGATGCATTTGGTTACGCAATTTGATTAAAATCAAATTACGAAACCAGATGCATCAATCACTAAAATTAATTAATACGAATAATCCACCCAAAATAAATTTTACTCCGGTGTTAATGATTTATTAACCTCATTAACAGTTACCGTCTTAATAATAAACTCACAACACTGCGGTTTGGAATTCTAACTGTATTATAATAGGATTAAATAACACAGACCGATTAATGTTTTTAATAACGTTGCAAAAGTACGCTAGAAAATTAATAAAGCCTCTTGATAAATATAACGGGAAATTTTATATTAAGAACGAAATTGTGCATGAGTTTCATGAAATATTCAGACGCTGATTAATTTCATCCTGAAATTACTTTTGCACTTGATAGCAAAATTTATTAACACATACATGCTGTAAATGATTTGACTTTCACGTTTTTACGTGAAGTAAAAGCCAGTGCATTGTCGACAGATAGTGATATTGTGACAGATGTACGCTTTTCTTGTAGGTTTAACTGTCTTTTCAATCCCAAACTTTAGTTAATTTTGAAAGTGATAAATGAATGAATCATTAAGTTGGTAAAGTGTGGTTTGGTGCAATTCACAACTCTAAAAGTATGTTGTTGACACCACTTTGATACCTTGTTTCTTTAACTCAAAGTGATAGTTTATAATATTCAAAAATGTAAGGCGAAAACCCAAAGAAATACAATTGGGTATGGAGGTTGACAATTTAACCCATTAGAATTTTATTATAGTTCCATAGCCGGCTATAGCGTATTAACAATTTTACTAGTTAAGAGCAATTTAACTGATTCTAGAATATAAAAACCAAGTCTATCAATACTCACCGTTCTGTTTCCAAGCTCATGGACCCTGCAGTTGAGTTGAGCAGTTTTCCCAACCAACGCTGTCACATTTTTTGAATGAGCAATATCAAATCTTGGTCCTCGCTGTGTCAAGCCAAGATCCACATCAGTGTAGTCCAGTTCTGGGACACCGTCTGTACCAAGTCCATTTGTGTTATCAGTGCAACCTGGTAAAGAAAAATTACCATAAATAATTTCAAGATTTTTTTGCATAAACCTAATCAAATTTAAAAACCGTGATGCTTTTCATAGTTATTTTAACTAATGGTGTAAAATTTATGGATTCCCATGACTTTTTATAGACTTCTGCTGTACACAGTCTAGAAAGTTTCCTGTTGTCCAAACAACAGCAAGCATAGCTTGACCTCTTAGTCGGTGCTTCAGCACCCAAGAGAATGAATGGAATTGATGAAACTCCGTGTTCTTACTCGTAATCCGTCGCCACATGGGCAGAAATAATAATATCGAATATTCAAAAATAGTTTGTTTCTATAATTTAGTTAACAAAATGGTTTACATTCATGTTAATTAGAAAAATATTTTCGTATTAATTAAATATAATTCAAGTGTACACTGACATATACGAGTATCATAAAAAAATGACATAAACTTTATCCCTTTACTGATAGATAACTCTATGATTACAGAATAGCACATAATGGTGTCTGCGTTCAGTTAATGTATATTTAAAACGTGTATAGTTCTTTATAAGGTATGAAAATGTAAACAAATTCAGCAGGAATATCAAACATCCCATTTTATCCAATCACGTAGATTCTATGTAGATAGATTTCGTCAACATTTTTATAAAAATATCTTAGCTTCTGAGAGAAAAAGGGTTTTAAATTATCACACTTGTCACGTTCTGACAAGGAAATGAATTTGAAACGCTTTAGTATGAACGAGTTTGCAGATTCGTTGACTAAATTATGTTCCCCCTAACTTTAGAGATGAGAATATAGTCGAGTTAGAAGTTTTAAAACAAAATATAATTATATTTTTTTTTCAATAATTAAAGTTGATGACCTAAAGAATTAAAACTGCCTTAGTGCTTTCAATAACTTACAATTAACATTTAAAATATAGCTTAGTCGATTGCTTTTTTAATAGTAACTGTCAAATATACTCGTAGGTTTTTCAGAAGGTTTTAAAGTGGTTGTTTTTTACTTCTCATTTCGATATCAAAGGGTTTGTTTACTTTGTAGCAGTAAAAGTGCTCAATTCATTCGTTTAAACTGGAGTTAATTTCAAATTAATGACACCATTTGATTTATCTATATGCACATGCTAAGTGATTTCTTAAAGTATCAAATTCATGAGTCTTATAGTAAGCTTCCAAAACCAACTACTTTCAAGTATATAAATGTTAAACACCCAACAATAGTGAATACTGATGAACAATAATGAACTCAACAAAATTTGATCCTTTCCAATTTGATTCACGGAGGGTTAATTAAATAAAAATATAGAAACTACTAGAATACCCATATCTAGTAGAAAATACTGTTCAAAATCGAAAACTAGTTGTTGTTTGTGATTATGAACTCCTTCCAAGCTTTAAAATTTAAATCCAAATTCAGACACAATTTTCTCTCTATGTGTTCTCGTAATGTAATTAAAAAATATAATTTGTTGGTAGCTCACACGTCAACACGAGGGTACGTGATATACATATGCTAACATTTATAATCAGACATGGTTGGCAATGTAGAAACCTTCCTTGCTACCTTATTCCTTGTGATTTTAATGATTTTAATTTAATTATTCTTGGTCATCTGTCATTAAATCTATCTGATTTATATATTGAGCATCATCACATTAATAGCATCTAATAGTCCACTGCTGGACTTAATCTTATCCTTCGAATGGAGACGCAGAAAACTCTGAAGTTGTCCATTAGCTGCGTCAAAGAAGTATAGAGAAAGCAGGCACTGAGGGTCTTGATCGCGACCTCTGGGTCGCTCTTATCGTGTTCTGTTCGTCGGGGAATCAGAGACAGAGTCGGTAATTCTACAGATAGTTCTAAAAACACCGTTTCCAGACCGGACAGAATACCATCTCGAGTCCTGAACCTCTACTGACCCTCGACCATAATATGTTAAGACCAGCTCAGGTAAGCTTTGGGTGCTAACTTGGCGTTTGGACTCTTCCAAGAGTACTAGAAAAGCAGGTGGCTGGTCCTGTTAAAGAAGCCGGGACGGCCTGCCGCTTCGGTCGTGGCCTATAGGTCCAACATGTAGCTGGAAGAGGCGAAATTGCTTGATAGGAAACTCGCTGTCCGCATCGTCCGGTACCTCTGTGATGTGGACCCCAATCTGTCGGGCACTCAAATTAGGTTTTGAGCGGGGCGTTCGATGATCGATGGCATGATGCATTAAGTAGTCAGGGCAGCAGCACGGGACCCTTTTCTTCCGCCTGACGCAGGTCCTTTCCAAGCACAGTTACTACGAGAGGTATCTACACTTGGTAGCTAGGAGGGAATTGAGCCCCATCTGTCACTGTTGCGACTGCAGCGAGGACTCGGCTCAGCACACGCTGATGGTTTGTTCCTTCTATACGGTGCAGCTTGTGTGTGTACTCACTACAGTTATTGGAGGAGATCTGTGCCGCCCTGATGTAGTCGAGGATGGACGGGGTGGATTTTTCCCTTCATCTGCATCTGTGGCCAGCTGCGAGGGGGTGAAGTGTGCATGTTCCGTACGTCGCTTATACAGAGAGTTCGCCCTAAGTCTCCTCACTCCCAGTGCATGCCTGCTAGTACACACTAGCAGGCATGCACTGGGAGTGATCCGGATGGTTTAACAACAGCACTTCCCGCATCCTTCCTATTCTAGACGCAGAGTGAATACCGTATGGTTTTGTAATACAGACACCGTTACAAATCCCGATGAGTGACGGCTGGTAGGAATTTCCACACGGAAAAAAAGTGTTTGTATCAAGGTTTCCTTCTCTTTGCAGCATTGTTAACTTGCGCAGTTTGCTCCCTCAATCGCCTCTTACGATACTCATTGGAAGAATAGGGGTGGTTTTTGAGTTAAAAGAGTGGTGGTGAGTTTCTTTCCTGGGTTCTTTTCTCACCACTCTACCATGAACAATCTGCGAACCCAGCTAGCTGTAATTTTAATCGACAGATTGTTCATCTTTCATCTTTTATTGTTTTTTTTTATGACGTTCATAAGTGTCTTTTGTGACCTAAATGAATAAATGAATTTGACTTTGACTTTGACTTTGACTTTGACTTTGGTAACACTTTATATTCCGAATGCGTCGTCACACCTAAGTCTTTTGAGCAATAATGCCGTTAGTTTATTTATCAATAATTATACTTTTTGAAGACTCATACTATTGAATATACGATGTAGTCAACATACATTTTGCTGGATTATTTAATATTTTCCCCGCGTTGAAGTATTTAAAATTCATTTGTAAAACAAAGGACCATTGAACGAGATACATACATAACAATGAGAAGTAGTCTGGATGTTATCGAGTTATTTGATAAATGTTATTATGATAATTATTAATTAATAATATTGATTATAATCACAGCAATTGCTGTCAAACTTTTAAATGGTTAAAACTGCTACTAAATGGTTGTTTGAACACTTTCTAACCTCTATCTCAGTTCTTCTAAACGGTCATTTCTTTAGAGACACATGAGTTTCTAGTATATATATAAAAATACATTAATAATTGCTAAATTGCAAATACTTTTATTAGCTACACAGATTGGGTTTATATTCAGTGCTGGACATTTATCATAAATTTTTTACGTTAACATTACCCTCCTTTTTTTTAACGTTTGGAAACCCCCTCGGGCCGTCACCCCACCGGGGCTTACGGCGGAGTGGTGTGTCGGAAACGGACCGACTAAAACCACACTGTGTGTCACTCTGCGCCTGAGATAGGAGGGATCCGGGAACCGTTGCTATTACGACATACAGATCACGTTAATATTACCCTACCAGGTGGACCACATAGTCCAGTGTTATCGTTAACAATATGAACATGTTTTAGATGTTATAGTTTTATTTACAGACAGTTTTTATTGTTATTAATTGTTATTTGAAATAGACTTTTATGACATAAAAGTATAAATATTAATTGGGCATGGAGATACTTCTCTTAAGAAAGGACAGGGGGCGCTTTTTACTGCAAAATACACGCGTACTGTATACACGCGCGTGTGGATCCGTAGGCAAAAGTTATTATGAGATAATTACATACCCATTACATGAAAAATATACAGAGATTCTGAACTATTATATCTTAAGATTTAAATATTCGTTGGTACTGTTCCAACGTGTTGGCAGTTTGTAACCTTGTTGTATATGGGAGCAAAACTAGGTAGTTGAGACTACAAATTGTTTTCTATCATGTCTAAGTATGTTGCTAAAAATCTCTTCAAACTTTAGTTATTTTTTCCTTAAATTGTAATTTACTTTAGTATTCAAAACTGCCGATCGAATCGACTAAATTTATCAGTAAATTCTATTTCTACTTTACAGTCAACTCGACTAAATAATATTCAAAGCACATCACTAGTGCAATACGAATTACAACGTAATTTTTCAAACTACCTAATCATTTGAATTTGCTCACGTAACAGTTGTAAATTTTCGAGTTCGAGGTACAAAGAAATTTAAATTTAGTATGTAAATTACTTTATAATGAAGCAGTGTTGGGTAAAATAACAGTATGTAAGTTAGTTATCACTCTTACTAACTAGTTCTTAATTAGGTTTTTAGTAAGTTTGCAGTATTTGTAAGATTTTGGAAGGTGTGACGTAACTAATTAGTAAGTTTTCAAGTTGCAGTTTGGTTTTTAAAATGTTATATGAACTAAATTTTAGTAAAAGTATTATTGAAAATATAATAGAATGTTCAAATATACATATATATATATATATAAGTATTTAAGCTTAGAATTTGAAAGACAGTTAATTTAAAAAAAATAATCTGGGCAAATTAAATTTTCGACTTTAAATAGTTTTGTCTTTAATTTAAGTCGCACTGTAAACAAAACGACTTAAATATTTTCTTGGAATATTCTTTTTTATTAATGTACGCGTATAGATGTGATGCAGCTCGTCTGTATAGCTGCCGAGAAAATATTTAAGAATTTTTTTTGTTTCAATTAAAAATTAAGACCGTCTGAGTCGAACTGTCGTTGTTTTATTTCGTTGATCTACAGTTATGATAAAGGTCAAACAACTTTGAAAGTAATTGTGGGACATACGTATGATTCAGGTCAGTCATTTGGACTGATAACTTGTCCTTACAGAAGTTATGCAATTCTTGTTTTGTTTTTCACGAATCTCTCGCCTGCCATTAACGGTGGAAGTCGCCTTGCTTGTCTTTGGTACCATAAAAAATATATATAAGCAATAGTAAAGACTTAATTTAAAAATAATAATAATAATGGTGACCTCTTCGGAGAAACCGAAGGGTTTGTTTGTGCGATTATGGACGAAGTTATCATGACGAATAACTACCGGAAATATATCCTCAAAGATAGTACGGTTGACATCTGTCGGGCGTGCCACCGCCCTGGAGAATCTATTAGGTATATTAATTCTGGTTGTCCTCGTCTTGCTAACGATGAGCATTTGCACAGGCATAACCAAGTAGCCAGGATCGTACACCAACAACTTGCCCTTAAATACCAACTTGTCAATTTCGAAGTGCTTTGCTACAGGTATGTGTCCGACCCAGTTCTCGAGAACGGTCGTGCTACGTAATATTGGGATCGATCTATTATCACACAGGACTATTGTTGCCAATAAGCCTAATATTGTGGTGATAGATCGATTAGAGTGCCGCGCAATGATTGTCGATATCACCGTTCCTCATGACGAGGATCTCCTGAAAGCTGAAACAGAAAAACAATTGAAGTATTTGGATCTGTCTTACGAGATTGCCGATATGTGGAATGTGGATTCGGTGATCATTGTTCCGATAATCATATCTGTTCACGGATTGATAGCCAAGAGCCTCGACCAACACCTTAAGAAGCTCACGTTAGAAGGTTGGATCAAGGGTCTGATGCAGAAGGCACGACTCCTTGACACGGCCCGTATAGTGAGGAGGTTCCTGTCTTTGGAGCCCTAACCACCGGTGTCTTGGTCCCTGTACCCGATGTCGGTGGTCTACTATTTTTATATTTTTAAAATATGTATTTTTGTATTCCTTTTCTCTGTATTTAAAAATGTAATCAGTATGTATTGTATGTATGTATTATAAATGAAATAAAGAAAATAATAACAATAAATACAAATTCTCTAGAAAGTTCTCTAGAACGTAAATATTGTAATATTCAGTTCGAAGTCTTTCAAGGAAAAGGAATAAAATAAAGATTGGACTCAATAAATAATAGCTTCGGAGATTCTAAGGCGGCGTAATTTCCATCTTTACTTTATACTTGAAAACGTTTCAAATCCCATTTAAATATCATACCGCAGAACATTTTATTGTATCTAGATTCCATTCAGAAAATACAATCTAGTGTATTTTAGAAAGAATTGTTACAATTTAGGATAAATATTATTTTGTACGCGACTCAAATACAAAAACTTCTGTCTTTATCTATAATCTGTTTGTGCATTTCGTGTATTTTGAAATTCTTTGTAGCTGTAATGTGTATGAATGTTATTTTTTTATGGGTTTGTAGACTTCAGGAGTTAGTTTTATAGTTTCACCAACTCTGTAAGTATTTATTTCTAAGTGTATTCCATAATGTTCAATATTATTAGATTATTATTTTGAAAATAATTCTATATAAAAATGAATTGCTTACAAAGTATTAGTTTGAGTTAGAGACAAGAATTTTTTTTCGAACACAACGTCCTCTAGTTTCAAACTAAGTAGAGCTTGTGCTATGATAACTAGACTGCCTGATAGAATACTTATACGCTTTTTTTGTAAATACATACATAATATACATAGAAAACAACCAAACTTCGAAACAAATATCTGCAGATCATACAAACACTTTTAACAGAGCAATAGTATGATTAATCATCTTATAAGCATATATATTTTTGCCAATAGTATATAACAAACAGATACAAAAAGGGGAACAAAGTGGGTATCTAATACATGATCTTTGGTAAAATAGCTTGGACCATTAATCAATAAACTTACAAGATTGTCTACGAGATCCATAGACTAAACAACTCTATGCAATAATGGTTTATTTATTTATAATCGTGATTCTCTTAGTTTTTAACGTTCCACGAACAGTAATTATATTTAATTTAGGTTCGTATTTATTCATGTAAAACAAAAAGTAAATAATTCATAGCACTTCTTTTCAGACCTCTCAAATTTTTATTTTTATCATTTCGTCAATACAAGGTAGTAGAGCTACGCTGATTTTAGCAAGAACGGTAAAGTGGCAGCATCCGTGATGACGTGTTTCGTTTGGTGCGAGACTGAAGACCCATTGATGAAGGGGTGACAGTTATCGTGGTAAGCGTATGAACTTTACATTTCTACGCTAATTGACATGCCTTTTACGTCTACAAGCATGAAAAAGTATCTCAAGCCACGATAGTGTGGGTTGCTATACTGCATTATCTTTTTTTTTTTTAAAAAAGACAACGCCCGTGCTTTATATAAATCCTGTGTCGCACAAACGGACACAAAGAACACTCAGACTCAGAAAAACAGTTTCTGAATCACACAAAGAGTTGTCCCATGTGGAATTTGAAACCACAACACTTGGCGCAGTAGGTAGCGTCGTGGCGAGCGTTTGAACCACTAGGCCAACCGTACAGTCGAACTCTATTTAGATTCTATTCATGCTTTCCATCAGGCAGAGTAAAGTCACTTTGGCAAGCTTCTAAAATAAAAAAAATGTTAACGTAGCATACACTTAAGGTATGGCTGTACTACGCTTATAACACTCAGTAATTTACCTTGGCGGTCTAGTGTTTTATCTACATAATGTCCTCACAGTAAACAAACCACCACAAGACGCTTTTATTTGCACTAACAGTATTATTATCCCTGCTGGGTACTGTCGATATGAGAAAACCTGTAGAGCTTGATACATAAAACGAATGGCCCATTAGACATGTGTCGTAGACATCAAAGTCCCACTCAGCCTACGGGTGGGAGAGGTTTAAGCGTAGAGCAGATGCTACCCATTGCGGTTTTGCATCTCAAACTCTGTCGTAAAAATCAAGTTATTCTTGAGTACTGTTTGGCTATCATGACCGTGGCTAGGATTTAAGCCACTCACTGATGATTAAAGCAAAACATTTTGAATATGCTATTCACGTTTATAGTTTATAAATAAGTTTATACATACGACATTCCTAATGTGAATGTATATTTTGTAAATAAATTTTTAATTATATTATATTTTTGGATCAATTTTAATTGTGTTCTTATGTAGTTGGTAGGTGTCCGTTGAGACTGGCCGCCGTGGCTTTAATCGGCTAGAAGTACATCATTATCATCATCATCATATTTATTTGTACTATCATTTCATCAGTTGAGTTGGTTTTTTTATATATCGTAAATGAAGTAAAAAAAAACTACAATCTATCTTACCGATAAACATTATACATATAGTGTTACAGCTAGGTAGGGTAATATTTTCACATTGTGCAATAGATTCTCCTAACGTTAAAAAGTGTATTTTTCTGAATTCATAATTTCCAAAACTTGTTTCTTTACTCTGAAAAAATAAATATAACTTGAACGCTATCTTTTAAAATTAACATCTTCTTGAAAACTTTTTAGTTTCTAAAAATTATTTTACGTTGCTACTATACCACGCTAGCCAGACGGGTTTGTATAGGGTTTGTTTTCCTTCTCTATGCAGTGACGGTGTCTTGCATATTTTATTCCCTTAGTCGCCTTTTACGACATCCATGGAAGGTAAAGGGGTGGTCGCACTCTGTATTCTGTTCGTCACCACACGGGCACTTATTTACATAGCTATTAAAAACTTTGTCAAATTCAACATATTATGAGTGCACCATCCGTAAGATATTTCTTCATCACATGATGATTGACTGAAAAATGCTCATGGCGTTAAGTCCACCTTTGCACAATATGTAGAATGTGTTATACAAAAATAAAGTCTAAGAAACTATGCAATTGGTTGTTTACTTGTGCAGATAGTTCACATATACTGCCTCAGTGGCGCAGCGGTAACAAATGTGACTGCTATATGGAGGTCTTGGGATCGATCCCGGGTCGAACGAAATGTTTGTGCGATCTGCAAATAGGTGTTTGAGTGTTTTCTATGTATTATGTATGCATTTACAAAAAAAGTTTATAAGAATTCTATCAGTCAGTCTAGCTATGACGTTGTGTGTCAAATTTCCGAAATATTTATTTATTTATGATGTGTTTAATATCACAATTGCATAGTACTTAAGAAATTACAAAACTAAATTGGTTTGCAACATCGGTAGGCAGTAACAGTAACGATAATAGATAAGGAGGAGGATAAGGAGAGAGAAGAGGAGAAAGAGTCTCCACATTATCTAAGGGCTAAATTACATCCTGTCATGATCTACTTTAATCAAGGCCTTGAGCCCATTATACTGCGTTCTACCAGATTTGATGAAAAAAATAAAAATATGGTGAAAGCGAAATGGCTTCAAGACGATTGTGTGAGATTTAAATGTTATTGGAGACAGTTAAGTTTAATGAGAGGAAGCCCGAACTGTTTCTGATAATCAAAAATTTGCTTAATGACATACTGGTTAGAGTGTCATTTTTCTTGTTCGTATATATAAGTAGAAGATGATAAATAGATGATTTAATCGACAGATAGCATTTTACTACAGAGCTGCCCGTGAGTCTTATGGTTGGTTATATTTCGTTAATATAAAATTCAGAAAAAGAAAAAAAACAACGCTAAATTCAATTAGTAATGATACACGATAAAAAATTTTGTACCAAAGCTCTCATTTCAGTTGACATGTCCATCTTTTATTAGCAAAATATCTCAAATATTAAATTAAGCAATAATCCTTTTCATATTAGAAAATTAGCAGCAATTAGAAATTAATAGCAAATACTAAGGAAACTTTGATATGTATGTTTAAGTAATATACAAATAAATATTTCGGATATTTGACACACAACGTCATCTAGTTTCAAACTAAGCAGAGCTTGTGCTATGATAACTAGACTGACTGATAGAATACTTATATACTTTTTTCTACAAATACATACATATTATACATAGAACCCAAACCTCGATATAATATTTGCAGATCATACAAACATTTAGTCCGACTGGGGAATCGAATCCGAGATCTCAAAGACAGCAGTCGCATTCACTACCGTTGTGCCACCGAGGCAGTTATATATAAAAAATTCTTAATTTTTACGACTATTTTTAAATGGTGTATAGAAACTCCAGATGTTTTTTATACATGTGAAGTTTAATATCCCGTGTCAAAACAGAGAATAGGCCGTACTGGAGTAGAATAAACTTGATTATTACTCTTTTCTATCGGATTGTACTCAATGATACTGATCTGATTTGATCGAGCGACATAATGGGAATGGGGATTACCACGCTACAGTTTCTTTGGTATTTAGATGGTATTATCATCTGCCCACAGGTCTTTAGCAACAAACTACAAGATACAGAGTTTAGAAGAAGATAAAGTGCAGCTTTAACTTCAGACCAAAGCTTAAACTTTTGACTTCAAAATAATAAGCTTGTGGTACTGAAAGTTTGCTCAATTACAATCGTTACATGCTTGCTTACTTGATACGAGAACATACTGGAAATTTTCTTAAAATTATTGTGAAACTTCAATATTTAATATAGTACATTAAACTAGGATAAATATCAATGTTCTGCAGACATAAAATTATGTGCATTCTTTGACTGATTTATTACGGCAGTGCTTAAATCGCTTTTTGCGTCTTAACACCTTTAACAAAGTATTTTTGAAAAATTCTCCAAAAATAAGCAATGATGTCTGGCAGTTTGAAATTTTCAAATTTAAAAACATTATATTAGAAATAGTTAAACCGTGGGCTAATATAATAATAATAATACTGTAAGTTAACATAAATTGATAATATAAATAGCAGCAACAATGAAAACATTCTAATAGACATTGTTACATAATTTCGTTACAAAATTCCTTTCCAACCGAAAGCAATCCCTTGCTTATAAGAAAATTCCACACAAATTCCCAAAACACGTATTTATGTCAATAAATATTTATATCAGGAAATATTTGAAGTAAATAACTACGAGGCAACAAATGTGTTTTCAATCAAAAATGAAACGGAAATGTTAAACGAAAATGATGAAAAAATATATTTCATTAGTTTCTATCGAACACTTCAAACGTCTATTCAACACTTTACATTCTTTCGTTCCACGTCAATGAGTTAATTAGATTACCAGGGCCTACACCTCTCTACCCCTTATTCTGAGTAGGAGGAGGGGGGGAGGTCAAAGAGCACAAACGCTCTGTAAATCTTGAAGACCGAAAGGTTTTCAAAATAACATTTTTTTTACCTCTAAACATTAACAGCCAGTTCTAATTACTAATAGGCGATCTGGACCTACAGAAACGCCATTTAAACACTCGTACAAATAAATAATTTCTTCCTTGCTTACTTATTTTTTCCTTCTAAGAATATGTCCCTTGTCCGTGTAGTGACGGATTAAGAATACATAGTGTTACCACCCCTATTCATCCCGTGGGTGTCGTAAAAGGCGACTAAGGGAAGAAAGTATACAAGACAACATCATTACAAAGGGAAGGAAAACTTGGAACAAAGCCTATTCCAACCCGTCTGGCCAGTGTGTAATAGTAACCAAAAAACCTCCTTGCTAAGGAGAGGCCTATGTCCAGCAGTGGATTGAAAAAGGCTGTTGATGTTGATGATATGTTTCTAATTTTAACACAAGCAGCAAAAAGTAGCCATATATTAATTTATGCATCATCAAAATTTACTCAGATGAGGGACGTCCGCTGTTGGCCATATCCCACATAATTTTAAACATACATTTAACTTAAAGTTTGATCGCATTTTATATGCTTATTTTATACTAAAAGCACAGTAAGAGACATCTTTAACTCTTATCCAGACAATAATGGACTTGATCGACGAAAACATTATTTTTAACAGGCAAGCCTGCGAGCTATCCAGTGTATATGTACAATTATTTTTTTAATTTAATCACTAAGCCTCAACCGGCGTAAAAAGTCTGAATTTATATCAGTTTCTTTTATTAAAACACACGCTTTGGTTAGAGGAGAGCACATAAAATAGTTAAAAATAATAAAAGAAACAATAATAAAACAAAAGTGAAATGAAAAACGAAATACTTTATGACTCCGCAACAAAAATGTTTACCACTCAAGGTTGACCTCTAATATACATACTTTGTGAAAGCTCGAAGGAAGTACTCATAATTTAAGCAGGATCGTTAAACTTTTGAACAAAGCCTGCTCTTGTTGACCCTCGGAATTTGATTCTAGCTTTAGGAATACTGGAATACTCAAAAATTATTTTTAAAATCTATAAAACCTCTTTTCTTCAAATATTATATAATCATTGGGACTGCTGGTGAATACGACTATTGTGCTTGAGGTATCGGATTCGGTCACGGATCTGACCAAATGTTTGTATGATCTGTAAATATTTGTTTCGAAATTTGGGTGTTTTCTATATATAATATGTGTGTATATAGAAAAAAATATATAAGTATTCTTTCAGTCAGTCTTGCTATCAAAACACAAATTCTGCTTAGTCTGAAACTAGATGACGTTATGTGTCAAATGTTAGAAATATAAAAAAATCAGATTTAAAAAAACATCTGGTTATCGTTTTTGCTTATTACTATTTTTTATGTGAGAAATATAGTAGAAAAAATGTACCTGTAGAAAACAGGAAGGAATTATTGATAGGGGATGTTTAATAAATACTAAAATTAAATATCAAGCAGTATTTTAGATGCTAATATTATTTATTATCAATTTTCTTTTAAAATATTGCTAATAAAACACTACTCAATAAATTCAGAACAAAACCTAATTGACAAATCGTACACAATATTTCATAATACATTGTCACTCGTTTGTTAGAATTTGAAGTCCACAAAACCTATTATAAACAAATACACACAAATAACTGCAGACTAAAAACACAATGTATCAATACAAATTCTCGTTTCCAACTCAATACAAGTGCGCTCCGTTCGTTAAATAAGGCTAAAATGGATCTTAGCTATACACATCTTCAAAGTTTAGGGTCGCTCAGGACTGGCGTAGCTAATGACGTGTACGTGTAGTGGCTGCTGGCTAATCTGAAAAGCCTCCAAGGTTTCCGAACATATTATACTAAATCTCTTTGTTAGCTTTTTCACTTTTTACAAGATTTGGTTCAGGTCGTGACATTTAATCTTGTCGAAAGCTATTTTATTTAGATAAATGAATTACCAGGCAATCCTAGAAGGTTATGTAAAGTGAGACTTATTGTATTTCAAATTGTATTCTTTGGGTATGTAGCTGGGTGTCCGATTGATTTTATTTGGAGAGAAATCTTTAAGGAATTCGATACCTTTATTTGATATTACGGATACCGTTGATCAAAGATTTATTAGTTGTCATATTTGTAGCATCCTCATCGTTATCGTCTCAGCCAAAAGACGTCTGCTGTTGGACATAGGCCTCCCCCAAGGTTTTCCACAACAGCCGGTCCCGTGCCACCCGAATCCAGCAGCTTCCCGCGACCTTCACCAGGTCGTCGGTTCACCTTGTGGTGGGCCTAAAAACGCTACATTGCCCGGTACGCGGTCGCCACTCCAGAACTTTATGGCCCCATATTTGTAGCGTGTATTTCTAAAAACATAACTCGTAAGTATTTCTCCCATTATAACCAAAGATATTGATTGTGATGTGTATAGTATTTGTATTTATAAAATTAAACATTTATTTTACTATTTAATGTTTATCAAGAGTTAGTGATCTATTGTAAATGTCTTACGAAAAACTTAGAATGAGATTTGAGTTGAAAAATGTAATAATTTAAACACTTTTTTTGTTGTATGTTACAGAAAATATTTATTATGCTATATCACACCAACGATTGTTACTAAAAACGAGAAACCTTCAAATCCAGTATGAGTTATGCTGCTTCTGTAGATTGTTACAAAAATTTATGCACAAAGCAAAATGTTTTTTTTTTAAACAGACGTTTTTGTTGTTTTTTTAATAATATTTTGAAATGATATTTTTTTGTAACGGTACATTGTTCAATCTTCGTTGTTCATTACTCATAGTTTCATTTATATCCTAGCTCATCTTCTTGCAAAAAAAATTGAATTTAATTCAAATATTTTATGAACAAAATTATATAAAAAGTCAGGAATTTACCTACAGTTGTTAACCGCTCGGGTTATTTTCGGAGAGCACTACAGTACGCTATGACAATATTTTTCGGTTACACCCTATATACCATAAGTGGATTAGTGGGATATATAGAATTGTCACGAAAACTACCCTTCGATGACAATAAACCTTTAAGCGTGTTGATAAGAAATAAATTAGGTTGAGCGTGTTAAAGGTCTAGCGATCGAAATTATACTTTATGCTTTTAATATAAGATTGATTTCTTCTTAATTAATCTATGCCAGCATCGACGTCTATCACGTTACAAAATAACTTGTTGTTTGTAAACTTTTTACGTCTGTAAATGGGGCGTGAAATAGCATCTCACTAGACCGACATGGTGTGGATCACCATACTGTATTTTCTGCGTTCGAAATGAATATGTTGACTCTTTGATTCTATTTATGCTTCCATCAGGAAGACCATTACAAAAAAAAGGTAATAAGACTTACATTTGTACATGTTATAGTGTAACCATTACTTAATAGGATTCAAGGAGTTCCACTTTGTCGTATTAATTTACAGTTTTTCGCATCATCACTCATGCTGTCCTGTGTGATAAGGTATATCTACCAGAGTTAATAAGAATTCTATATCTACAGTTTTCTTTTTTTTAACGTGTGAAAATTTCTTTGGGCCATCACCCCACCGGAGTTTGTGGCGGGGTGATATGTCGGAATCGGACCGACTAAAACCACACAGTGTGTCACTCTGTGTCTAGAATGCAAGGGATCCGGGAACTGCCATTATTAAGCCATCCGCATCTATAGTATTCCTAAATTAATCATAAACTAGTTGCAACCATGATATAAATTAACGGCCTCGATGGCATAGTGCTAGCGAAAGCGACTGCTGTGCTTGAGGTCTCGGGTTCGATTCGCGGGTCGGATCAAATGTTTGTATGATCTGCAAATATTTATTTCTGAGTTTGGGTGTTTTCTATGTACCTATAATATGTATGTATTTACAAAAAAAGTATGTAAGTATTCTATCAGTCAGTCTAGTTATCATAGCACAAGCTCTGCTTAGTTTGAAACTAGATGGCGTTGTGTGTAATAACTGTCCGAAATATTTATTTGTTTATATATAAATGTATTTTTGTTAATATATTCGAACATGCTCAAATAGTTCTGCAACTGTTTTCAAGAGAAAAATATGCCTTCTGCTATAGTATTTAATGAAACGTAAGTTGATCTAGTAGATGACAATTCTGACTGCGGAAAGACAGAAGTTCTGGGTTCGATTCATGTTTTATCTGGCACAAATAGCATGTAATTGGCACCATAATTTTTCTGTGCCTGATACAATCTATAATGTTGTATAGATGTATATATACCACGTAAACTATGCGAGCATATTTAGAGACAATACCTTCATAAAATTACATTAGCGTTCAACTTTTAATAGTATTATGGTTAAATAAACTTCTAATCAATATATACAAAGTCCGTGTAAACCTTAAACTTCCATCGAGCTACACAAAAACAGTATTGGGACGAAGAATTCTTGCTTAAAAACCAAATATGTGACTTCTCTACTATCATCAATAATCGTCAAGCAAACTTAAAAGTATCCAAATAACTCCAAAAGCATTAAATTCTTGAGATACGCTAACTAGTTCTGAAGAGCGAACGATTTATTTCGTATTCAGCCTCCCAATTGTCAGTGAGCCGTGGCATAATCTCCAGTACAGGATGTAGGTGCCGTTTCAAATACCCTTAGGGTAATCGTTCCCCTTTCCTTGGCTGAGCGCTCTAAATGCTCATTTCTTTCACCCGCAAAATTGTAGGGTATTTATATGTATATTGTTGAATATGTTGAGAAACATAGGTTTTGTCTTTTGTTCTGTGTATTAAAACAAAAGAAATAAATATTCATATATTTGTTTATAAGTATGTTTTTATGTTAATATTTAAATTAATTTATTTGAAGATAGTGTGTATTTTTACACTCCATTACTGTAACTTGTTATTGTAGAGTGAAATATTGAGTTTTTTTAAGCCTCGAAGTAACGATTACAGCATAAAATATTTTAAAATTTGCATAGAATTGAAATAGTCTGGCTGCACTTTAAGTACTGTATGTTTTAGATTGTCGAACTAAAATCATTCAAATCAAAATAATACAAGTTTCTCAAGGACTCAGATTGTCCACTTCATATATATCAAAACGTCATCTCTCAAATCCATCACAAAAGTAAATTTGGGGGCAAAAGAAATCCTATAACATCTTTATATCTAATCTGGAACCCTGAATAGCTTTCAATCAACACCAGAAAGCTTTCCAATTCCTCGAGCCGGTCCAATCGCTTCTATTGCTCCCAGTAAAGTAATCGATCAGCCGATCACTAACGTCCAACCACTTATCTTTGTCGTCTCCACCTTTCATATTAACAATCTTCTGTTTAATAAAACACCATTTTTTTGAATTGTAAATGGTTTAAAATGGAATAAAGAAGAGGATTTTGAGAAAAAGAATTTTCAGGTTTTTTTTAAAAGATGTCTTAAGTATAGGTTGAGTTGAAATCTGATTTAAACTCAGAACTAGTTTGAATTTTGATACATTTGAATCTAACCTCAAGTAACGATTGAAATTATTGAATCAGATTTTTATATATACTCTTGACTAGACTATAGACTACGTAGATGTTGTTAACCGGTTACACGTTAAGCTAAACTGAAATATAATTATGAAAAAGAGATATAAATAATGAGGATGATGATAAAACAATATTTATTTAATCATATGTTATGTGCTGCCGTACAATTTTTGTACTAGAGATACAATACCAGAACATTTACACATTTAATTTAGAAAGAGAGAAAATTGATCCACGAGAAAAGGGCATAATTTATTACAAACGAAATCGTTGCCAAAAGCTAAATGTATACAGACCACATGTCAGTTAATAGCCAGTAGCAACCATTTATCAACTGCTAAGCCATGTGACACCGTCCAAATTAATGAAAACCTATTGTCATTAGAAAATTTAAAACTGTTTAATGTACTGAATAATTAGAACCCCAATAAGTTAGTGTACTTTTTCAGACGTTTATTACCTTACGAAGCAGAGATAATACTAGAATAGCGAACAACGAAACGCTATCGCTTATTACTTGAAATATTTGTCAGGGAGGCGGTTATTGACAGCTTGGAAGGAGGTCGAACAGGGCACAGCTTAAGTAAACGACGATTTCATTCCGCTAACAACTGACAAAGAATTCGAGGCGGATTAGATGCCGTATTACGTCACACCGTCTGCTTTTTAAACGCTGAGTAATCAACTAAATGCTCAACTGTGAATTATGTAAAGAGTACATATTTATTATGTTTTATTTAGGGCTTTGAAAAATTTATTTGTAGACCTTGAGATTTAAATTATAAATATTAAAGAAATTTTCCTACATTTGATACACAACGTCATCTAGTTTTAAGCTAAGCAGAGCTTGTGCTATGATTACTAGACTGATTGATAGACTACTTATATACTTTTTTTGTAAATAAATGCACAATATAGAAAACACTCAAACTTTAGAACAAATATTTGCAGATCATACAAACATTTGATCCGACCCGGAACTCGAAGTTGACACCTCTAACCGTACCCACTACACTGGTGGCCCTGACGTGAGCATACAGTAGTATCCTGACAAGATGACCAGACAAGACAAGACATTTGTTCACAGACACAACATCCACCAGGACGATCAAGTCATTCTAGGAGTAATCTGCCGTGTTGGTGTAAAGACACTACCGTTCAACCCGGACGACGCAGAACTTGGTTTGTCTAGCTAGAAGGCCAATTTGCCTTGTCTAACATACCGTTAAGTTCTACTATGTGTTGGCGCAGTTAGTAGCAGTCACATTCACTACTGCTGCAAAACCGAGGCAGTGTATGTGGATTGTCTGCGCAAGTAAACAACGGATTACATAGTTATATAGTCTTTATTTTTGTACAACATATTGTAGATATTATTGTTTAAATTTAAATCTAATTAATAAAATTTAAATTTGAAAAATTAAAAGAGCCTTGCAAACGTTTCATGTAGAGTATCATAGTATGACGTTATTCTTTCACATTTATTTTTTATAATGAAGCCGTCAAAAGAGCTGATGGGTCACTTGACGGTAACTGACCGCCAACGCCCATATACTCGTACGTGTGCTACTCAAAAGTTAGAAGTGTATTGCCTTCTTTTCAGTGCTCCTGTTGAAATTCAAAATGTAACACGCGGCCATCTGATCATCACCAGCTAGCCATGGCAATCAGACTGCTGATAAGCCCACTTAAATATATCTAAAGACACTATTACAAATAAATTACAATCAGACTCTGAACAAACGATCGTGTTACACAAAAACTTGTACTGGGTAAATAAATTATGAAATAATTTCTTTATTTGGAACTGATAATAAAAATGGATGCAGTTGGCGTCCAGCCGTTCGGCGTGACGTTCTAGGGGGCAGGTCTATGTGCAGTGGACGTCTGCCGGCTGATGATGATGATGATGATGATGATGATAACAAAAATTACAATTTTATATGTGTTTGAAAATCACTGCATTAGTGAAACACTATGATGCAGTCACTAACACCCACCTTTGAGTGAGGCGCACACATTCCATTTCTCCCGTATCTTATTAAACTTAAACTTATAATAACTAAACTTGTGAAGTGTAAACTTAAGTGTGTGTGTGCCTGTGAGTGCGTGCGTGCGCTCACCTGTGTGTGTGTATGTGTGTATGTCTGTGTGGGAGGGAATCTAACCCACAACCAATAGACCTATCTAATTCCAAGTATTCTTTTGTAGTTACTTATGCAATACAAGCTACATTTAAAACTAAGTTCATTACATATTAAACGTATTTGTATTATATTAGATGTCATCTGATAACTGAATTTTGATCATAATTCTGTTAACCCATCTGGCCTGTGTGATATAGTTGACCAAAATTTTTTCTAAGGAGACACCTGTGTCCAGCAGTGAAGTATTAAAGGTTATTGGTAATTTCTTCTAATTCCTCTAACTGAATAGGTATCACGTTATACTGAAGATATTTCAACAGAAAAGCATTCTTTGCTAGACATGAACTTTCCTACACTTAGTTTTTGCAATAAACATTTATTTATTCATTGTTTTGTAATGACAAATGTCACAATACTACATTTAGTTAAAATTAATATCGTAGCTCAAACCTTTCTAATACCCATAGCATCCTCCCCTAAGTATACCAAAATGAAAGTACGTTATCTTCAAAGAGTGAACTCCCCAACTAGCTACATGGTCGCACATAAATAGAACATCCCTTACCTGTGCGAGTGACAAGTGCCAAAGCGCCCAGCGCCACGAAGAGAAAAGCCACCGACATCGCTAGTTCACGTGCCCGTGCATAATCCCACTTTCACGGCTCGCAACACCCTATATAACACCACAAAACACGCCTCCCTGTAAACAAAAATAAACTTTATTAACATAACACATAGTTTGTTTTACATTGACATAAATTTGATACAGAAAACAATAAATTTTGTTCTTTATTTCAACAATGTTAAGGTCTAAGTCTGATTGACATCAAATTATTAAACGAGATTAACGGTGTTAGAGAATATAGCTTAACAGATACTGTGACAACATTGAAGTGGATCATTTTTTTATTTTTGTATATTGTACTAGGATTACATTTAACAGCTCAGTGAAAAATTGTAATATGAAAGAGTTGCCATTTTTATATAACAAGTAAAGGTGATCACCACTAGCACTCAGCAAAACAACTAGACTCGACAATGTAGATTTCACCTTTAGTGAGACATAGTTACTTTTTAAGGTTATGTTTATATTGTTTCGTAAAAATGAACGGATGGGTCAACTAACGTTAAGCATTACTGTCCGCAGGTAACTATAACTTCACGGTCAAATTTTGTATCCGGTCTTTCAGTACCTTAAAATCCCAATATCAAACTATTAGATGAAATACAATGAAATAGATAATTTATACCCCTTTTCTGTAATGTGATATTATCCCCTGTCGATTGGACAGTATGCAAAAACAGTTCTCTTGTAGCTGATGTCAAAAATACACGAGGTACAGGTGTTGCGTCTACCATATTTCCTTACAGCTTCTCTTCAAATGAATTATAATTTTGTTCACAATTTCAGTAAAATAAAATTACATTAGAAATGCAACGCTGAGTTTAAAACGAAGGTATACAGAAATGAGTTTCTCCAAAAGTACAATCCGCAGTTTCTTTGAACTAAAAATGAATATTCTACAAAACTGTGCAAAACCGCAAAGCGAACTCCGACTATCAGAAAACTAATTTCTGTTAACTGTATATAAAGTGGCTCTAAAGTTTTATTTTAAGTGGCTCAAAAATTCTATATTCAAAGCTGCTTATCCTGCTATCTAATATATATTTTTCATTTCTTCATACACAAAGGAATCATTTCCGACGAAAAAACGCATACGAGAATAGTAGGTGATTTTAACATATGTTGAGTTCTCTTTCACTAAATCTTTAAGTTAACTCCAAATATATTTTTGTTAACAAAAGTCCACTTTGAGTCCACTGTTCACTAGTAGTAGTGACTACTGATAATGTTGACTGCCTCGATGGCGTAGCTGTAGCGAAAGCGACTGCTGCAAAGAGGTCTTGGGTTCGATTCCCGGGTCGGACCAAATGATTTACAAATATATGTTTCAGAATTTGGGGTCTTTTCTATATATTATATGTATGTATTTACAAAAAAAAAGTATATGAGTATTCTATCAGTCAGTGTAGTTATCATAGCACAAGCTCTGCTTAGTTTGAAACTAGACGGCGTTGTGTGTTCCATGACCAAAATATTTGTTTATTTAATGTTAAGCTCACGGTATCTAAGCTCTTCGAGCCTCACACAGTATACCATTGTGACTGTACATAGAAATCAAATAGATTAAGTGACAGAGCAAAATAGCTTTACTAAGCTTTGACTTCCCGACATGCCGAAAAGTGATCTGTATAATGGATATAATATGGCATTGACTTACGCAGGCTATCGTTAATATTCTCGAATCTACTCTATTATTTTTTATTTTTAATATACTCTTAAGTATCGAAACGTGTATCTTGTATTGGTTTTTTGTAAGTTCCCAGGTGATATTAGAAAAATATTTTTCTATTCTAGTTTAGGCTGAGGAAATATATTAACAAATTTATAATATAAAATGTTTTTATAGGATGTTAGCTTTTGTTACCTTATTTAACCTCTGAAAACGTATAACAATTAATTATAATTCAGTTGAAAAGTTAAGGCGTGATAGCGTAATAAAAAAACAAACAAATTCACGCTCGTATTTGTAATATTAGTTACGATTACGTACGTTACGGAGTTATTCAATCGGAGAAGAAGTAAAAAGGGAACGTCAAGCTCAGACAGGTGAACAATGAAGGAAGTGACGGGCTGTTGTCTTTGTTGAGTTTATATTAATACTAGCTGAACGAGTGAACTTCATACCGCTTTAGAAGGAATAAATTTTGTATTTTTTCTGAGTAGTGGAATTATATTTATAATTTTTTGACACATCGACAGCAGCGTCACCCCTATTGGGTCTACTTTAATTTTCAAACCATCCAAAAACCCATTAAAATATACAGACAAAGTTTCATCCAAGCCAGTTCAACCGTTTGAGAAGAGTTAGGTGACAAACATACGTACTGGAGAATTATTTGTATTATATAAACATAAATGTACGTTTAAAGATAATGATGTGATGTTACATACAAACATGTGTGGCAATCATTATGGGTAGTAATTACGACAATACTTCAATAGTCTAAATATAGCCAGTGAGTTAGTCAACATAAAAGCAATCTTTGAAGTGGATATCGTGTCAAAATTCTAGGGTAATCGGTGAAGAACTTTTTGAGTTTTCTATTTTTATAAAGTATAAAGATCTCTATATGTTTACAAATATACAACTTTTAGAAGTGTAGTGTAAGTAAGAATGAAAGCTATGTGGGTACAAAGTGGACGTTTTAATCCAATTTTGCCAACCCCTTTGGGGACAAAAAAGTAAATGAATGAATCTAAGGCGATATTTGAAAAAACCACACACTTAAAAATGACAGCCGCTTTAGAGTAGAACTTCAGACCTTATTTTGTACATTATTTTCCTTTCCTAATTCTAAACTTAAGTTTCGATTGCTAGAGGGGTGAACATGATTACTAATTCTAAATGACCCACGCTTAGTCTTCTTAAAAATATAAAAAGGACTAAAAAAATAGACTTTAGTTGTCGTTTAAAAAAGCCGTGATTGATGTTCTCTATTTATAGAGCCATTGAAAGGGGACTTGTCAGGAGAACCCTGGTTGAATAGCAACCCTAATGAATTTATTCAATAGTAATAGACTCCATTGGACGTTAAGCGTAGCCATTATGTAAAGAGGTATTATAAACCAGGGCAACGTTTGGCTCGGTGCTTAAATTGCGATTTTAATGGTTACCATTCTGATCTGGATGTTAAATATCGTACAAGTTAAATTCGTATTAGTTAACGAGGTGATTGGGAAAGTAGCGTTATAATACCCTTTACGTTGTAATCCGTAAAGAATATAACTTCTGCAGATATTTGTATTTCATAATTCTTATAGTGATTACTATTTCTCAACAAAAAGTGTTTGAATTAAAAACTTTTTTAATTTTGCGTCAAATGAACAAATATATCACCTTATCACACGTGAATAGATGATATTCCAGTTAGTTGTTAGTTATATATATATTATTTTGTAAATTTATTTATTATATATAAGCATATTTATGCTTATTTATTATAAATATCTACATGGTATTTATAATAAATAAACATTTAGGACATCTAACTTACGACAACATCTAGTTTTAAACTGAGCAAGATGTTACCTCCTAAAGTCACCAGCAACCGTAGAGGAAGGTCGCGAACTTCGATCTGGATCCCGTCAGGCTCCGTCTTCTGTAAGGCGGAAGCCTATAGGCGGGTTAGGGCGGACGGCGAAGCACTTGCAGAGGAGGAGATCGCAGATCTCTTGCATAAGATTAAGGAACCGATGGTAGGGGATTCTGTTCCCCAAACGACATCGTCCATGCAAGAGAGAGCGATAGCCACCGCGGCTATCATCCACAAGGTAGCCACCAAGTCGAGTAACCTTAAGGGTGCTTTTGTAAAGGCCCTTAAGGACTCCTCTTCTGCAGTTGCGGGGGTTGTTGAGAGCCTTATTGGGGACGTGGCTCGTCTCCAAGCGGCCATCGACCATCTTACACGGGAGGTGGCTGAACTGAGCGCACAGTTTGCCCAATTCCGGGCGGTTCGCCCTGAGCGAGAAGGCTCGTCTCCATCGCTTGCCTCTGTCACTCCCGGTACCATCGCTGATGCCCACTTGCGGCAAATCACAGACGCAGTGTGGCGCATGATGGACGGACGTCTCGCTGGCCTGGAGGCGAGACTACCTCCAGCCCCTGTCGTCCGGCCGTCACTCGCGTCACATAGACCAAAGGCCGCATCGGCGCTGACGTCGCTTCCCGTTATAGACGGTCGTGTGTCTTATGCGGCGGCGGCGTCGGTGTCTGCTGTTCCTGCGGCGTCAGTATCTGCTGTTCCTGCCGGCACTCCGAGGACACGACAGGCGGCTAAAGCAGTAGCTAAGACGGGTGCACAGAGGTCAGGGCCCAAAGCGGCGGCTAACTCTAGAGCGGAATTCCCTCCGCTCTCCACTCCAGCCGCTGTACCTGGCACCTCCACATCTGCTCCCTCTACATCTGCCCCGTCCATGGATGGTTGGCAGGTAGTCGGGGGGGCTAAGAAATCCCGAAAGCGGGGTAAAAAGGCTGCCCAAAAAGCAGCTTCTACCCCGCAGTCGCCTTCGGTGGCGGTGACTACCGCGAAGAAGCCGCGCAGATTGCAGGTGCCTAAAAGCGCGGCTGTGGTGGTCACCGTAACCCCAGAGGCGGCTAGTGGCGGACTATCCTATGCGGCCTTATTTAAAAAGGCCCGTGATAGTCTCGCCACCGATTTCGGGACTGAAGGGGTCAGGTTGCGCCTTGCCCAGACGGGAGCTCGAGTCCTCGAGTTCCCTGGGGCTGAAGGTGCAAAGACGGTGGACAGATTCGCCAAGAAACTGAGGGGAATCTTCGCGGCCACGGATGGTGTGAAGATCGCCAGGCCTACCAAATGCGCAGAGTTGCGCATTTCGTCGGTTTTGTGAACGCAAGAGTCACTGTTCTGGCGGCAAGACCGATGAGGTGCTTTAAATGCCTAGCATCCGGACACACACGCGCCAAGTGCGTGAGTTGTTTTGACTGCAGCGGACTATGCTTCCGCTGCGGTCGACCGGGGCACAAGGCGGCAGAGTGCTCTGCTGCCCCTCACTGTCCGGTTTGTGCGGCGGGTAACAAGCCCGCCAATCATCAGATTGGGCAGGGGGGCTGCAAACCTCCCCGTGATTCTCGGCAAGCGTTGGGGGCTAGCCAGTCGACCCAGGCCGCCTCCGATGCCGTTCGCACGTCGACATCGTCGCCCATGGAGGACGCTGTAGAGACGGTCCAGTAATGGCCCAAGTCTCCAGCCTCCTAGTCCAGACGAACCTGAACCACTGTGCTGCGGCGCAGGACCTCTTCCTGCAAACCATGGCACAGTGGTCGATCGGTGCTGCCGTAGCCGCGGAGCCCTATTACTTTCCTCCCCGTCCAAACTGGTTGGGTGACCGGGACGGTTCCGTGGCAGTCGTCGGCTCCACGGCGGCTCATTCCACGCCCTTGTCGCTAAGAGACAAGGGCACTGGATATGTTGCTGCCGAGTGGGGGGGGATCACTGTATATGGTGTATACTTCTCCCCCAACCGGAGTTTGAACGACTTCGAGGTTTTCCTTAACAACTTGGAAACCTCGATGCGGCGTCTAACGTCTGGGCACGTCTTAGTGCTGGGGGACTTCAACGCAAAGTCCATTGCGTGGGGTTCCCCCAGGACGGACGCTAGGGGCGAGGCCGTAGAGGAGTGGGCGGCCTCGGTGGGCCTCTGTTTACTAAACAGGGGCTCCACCAACACGTGCGTGCGACAGCAGGGAGGGTCGATAGTGGACCTTTCTTTCGCTACCCCTGCCCTCGCCGCACGAGTAAGGAACTGGCGAGTCCTGGAAGAGGTTGAGACGCTCTCGGACCATCTCTATATCCGATTTGAGCTCTCCCGATCCCAGGACGCCAGTAGGGATCACGCGGCGCGGCGTTCTTCTCGCTTTCCGCGGTGGGCTGTAGCCAAATTAAATAGGGACTTACTAGAGGAGGCGGCCATTATTCACTCTTGGCTGTCTCCGCAGGCCCCGACCGAGGAGGTCGACATGGGAGCTGGTCGCTTCTGCGAAGCGATTGCACAAATCTGTGATGCGGCCATGCCCCGCATCCGAGGTTGCCGGCCTCCACGGAAGGAGGTTTACTGGTGGTCCCAGGAGTTGGCGGACCTCCGTGCGGCCTGTACTCGTGCCCGGAGGTCCTACACCCGTAGTCGGCGGCGACACCGCGAAGAAGGCGGGGAGGACCAGCTTCATGAGGAGTACCGAGAGGCGCGGAAAATTCTGAAGCTGGCCATAAGCCGCGCCAAAGAAATTAAGAGAAAGGAGATGCTGGAGGGTCTCGATCGTGACCCCTGGGGTCGCCCTTACCGTGCGGCGCGACAAAAGCTCCGCACGTCGGGCCCCCCCCCGTACAGAGACACCTCAGCCCAGCTTCCTGCGGGAAGTGGTCGAGGGCCTTTTCCCGCAGCGGGTGGAGCACACACCCCCGTCGATGGCCTTCATGGTCGGAGACGACGGGGGGAACGAGGATGATGTTCCGCCCGTCAGGGAATCGGAGGTAGGGGCGGTTGTTCTACGGATCTGCTCTAAGAACACTGCCCCAGGGCCGGACGGGATACCTGCCCGAGTGCTGGCCCGAGCCCTCGAACACATGTCGGACCGCCTCAGGGAGGTCCTGGACGCTAGCTTGGCGTCCGGACGCTTCCCTGAGTGCTGGAAAAGCGGGAAGCTGGTCCTATTGAGGAAGCCGGGACGGCCAGCCGAATCGGTAGCGGCTTATAGGCCCATCGTGTTGCTGGACGAGGCGGGTAAACTGTTTGAGAGGATACTCTCTGCCCGCATCGTCCGGCACCTCTGCGAGGTGGGCTCCGATCTGTCGGACGCCCAATTTGGTTTTCGGGCGGGGCGTTCGACGGTCGATGCCGTGTTGCGCCTGAGGGCCGTTACCGAAGAGGTGGTGAGCTGCGGCGGTGGCGTTGGCGGTGTCGTTGGACATCGCCAACGCATTTAATAGTCTGCCATTTAGCTGCATCAGGGAAGCACTCCACTACCATGGGGTGCAAAAGTACCTGAGGCGGCTTGTGGCAGACTATCTTGAGGAGCGTACCGTCATGTACGAGGACCGAGACGGTGTTCTAAGGCGGCGGCTCATGTCGTGCAGTGTTCCACAGGGGTCTGTCCTCGGACCACTCCTGTGGAACATGGG
Source organism: Hypercompe scribonia (assembly GCA_949316085.1). Classification (NCBI taxonomy): domain Eukaryota; kingdom Metazoa; phylum Arthropoda; class Insecta; order Lepidoptera; family Erebidae; genus Hypercompe; species Hypercompe scribonia. The sequence continues at coordinate 18,684,794 of OX438982.1, read as the reverse complement.
ATACGACTGGGCCCTTCGAGGTCGTCTTCCCCCCGGGCTGGGCGTACTTTATTACGCAGATGACACATTGATCACGGCCCAGGGGATGAACTTTCAAGAGGCGGCGCGCCTGGCCACCACGGGTGTCTCTCTGGTGGTCGGGCAAATTGAGGCGCTGGGTTTGCGGATGGCCCTGGACAAGACGGAGGCCCTTTTGTTCCATGGGCCCCGTCGTGGTCCACCCTCCGGTGCCTCCATCGTGGTCAATTCGGTCCTCGTACCGGTTCAGGCCCAGATGAAGTATCTGGGCCTGATCCTCGACGGCAGGTGGCTCTTCGACGAGCACTTCCGACAGCTTTCTCCAAAGCTGGTCGGCGCTGCTTCTGCCCTTGGGCGACTTTTGCCCAATCTGGGTGGAGCTAGCGTCGCGACGAGACGGCTATACACGGGGGTTGTCCGGTCAATGGCGCTGTATGGTGCACCGGCGTGGGCGGCGGCTCTGACCGCCCAGAATAGGGCTCGCCTCTGGCGCCCTCAGAGGATATTGGCGGTTAGAGCCATACGCGGTTACCGCACCGTATCGACGGAGGCGGCGTGCGCCTTGACTGGAACTCCCCCGTGGGATTTGGAGGCGGAAGTTCTCGCCGAAGTTTATCGGCGGACGGCTGACTTCCGGGCGGGTAGCGGCATACGGCCCCCGCCCGAAGAGATACGCGAGTGGCGAGAGGCCGCTCGTCGAGCCACAATGGCTCGTTGGTCGTCCCGGCTGGGGGCTCCACGAGCTGGCTTTGCCGCCGTGGAGGCTCTCCAGCCGGTCATCGCCGAGTGGGCAGGGCGGCAGCACGAGACCCTTTCCTTCCGACTGACGCAGGTCCTTTCCGGGCACGGTTGCTTCGGGAAGTATCTGCACTCGGTCGCCAGGAGGGAATTGAGTCCCGCCTGTCACCACTGCAACTGTAGTGAGGACTCGGCTCAGCACACGCTAGCGGTTTGTTCCGCCTGGGCGGCGCAGCGTGGGGTCCTCACTGCAGTTATTGGAGGAGATCTCTTGCTACCGGCCGTCATACGCTCCATGGCCGGTAGCGACAGTTGTTTTACCGCGGTCGCAACCTTCCGCGAAGCCGTAATTTCGCGGAAGGAGGCGGCGGAGAGGGCCCGGGAGGACGATTTCCATTCGGACCCAATTCGCCGCCGGCGAACCGGGCGGCGGAGGCGCGCATATCAGCGCCTCATGCCGCCTTGAGTGTGGCCGCGGGTGGACAGGATGGGTTTTCCCCTCCATCCGCTACAATGGCCAGCCGCGAGGAGGCGACGTGCGTGTGTGTGTGCGTGTGTGCGTGTACGTCGCCTGAATAGAGAGTTTGTCCGCAGATGGTGCCCGCGTTGGTGGGCAGGCCCTAGGAGGGATCTGGATGTCGTAATAGCAGCGGTTCCCGGATCCCTCCTATGTCAGGGGCAGAGTGGCACACCGTGTGGTTTTAGTCGGTCCGATTCCGACACACCACCTCGCCGTAAACCCCGGTGGGGTGACGGCTCGAGGGGGTTTCCACACGTTAAAAAAAAAAAAAAAAAAAAAAATTGACTGATAGAATACTTATACACTTTTTTTTGTAATTACATACATATTATACATGGAACTTGCAAAAAAAAAAATAGTTCAGCTAAGTTTTTTTTCTAAGCATTTTAACTTTTGATTTCTTTAATAAACATAGTACACACACCACACTCTCCAAGTTGTATCATTTCAATCCCAATTTGTGTATCAATAATAACTTAGAATAAAGAATTATTTATTATATTTTAGTGCAAGTAGAAAAAACCAATTAAAAAAGTAATTATAATTTTCTCTGACTCAAATCCCGTTGCTCAAAAATTGATGGCGCTTCTTTCGAACTTTTTTTAACTATATAAGAGTTGGGAGACAGCCAACGAGAAAAACTCGCCAGTCGATGGCTCGACTTAGTTCATTAAGTGAACTATTAGTTAGGAGGAAACTGTCCAGTTTAGTAAATTGTAAAACTAATTATTTCTTTGAAATATTTAGATGTCAACAAAAATTTAATTTTCTCTTATTATTTCTCAATTGATTAGTTTTGTAATAGATTAGCTTCTGACTACAGTTTTATTTGTATTAATGAAGATAGAAAACTACCTCTGCCAGAATATAATATGTATCAGTGGAAATTTTCGTTTAAGTTCGTTCAGCGCGACATCCATCCATCAAAAATATTATTTTAGTATCATATACTTTATACTTATCTAATCAAATTGTTTATAAAAAATAATAATTTTTGTTATGTAATTTTTATAGTTTAAGTATCAATGAACGCTTTCGGTAAAGAATTTCAGAAAATTTTAGCGCACATACTTGAGATCCGAGGCACTCTTTCATTTATATGCTAATGTAATTAAGAATTCTAATGATCACATCATCCTGACGACACACGACCAGAAGTTTCATATAGTTACGGAAAATATTTAACCAAATATTTTTTCTGTCATAAACCCAAAACTTATGAGGGTCAGGACTCAATAAGGGATTTTGATGACATTGTATGTAGGCATCCCAAATTGTCTAGCATCCTTATATTGTCGGCTGATTTTTCGGTTGCTCAAACTTTATATTTTGGCTTTAATGACAACGACACATTACATATTAGGCTATTTTCTATTTAAAAGGTTTGTAACATATGGTTTGACCCTTAAAATTGAATTCAGGATCGCAATTCTAGAGGTATTGAGCTAATAAATAGATTTCTAGAATTGAAAAATCCATTTCTTTCCATCCAAAGAAAGATTGAATGAATTCTATGCTTAAGGTCAACCAATATGGATGTTTTATTACTTTCGTTTAGTAATTCGGTTCTAAAGTTACAAGGTGAAACTAGTGATCCTTTACTGTACCATATACCTACAGTATTTACTACACTGAAGCTAAAATTAATATTCCTAAAGGGTGTAATTTGGGCGTTCAGGGTTGACGTTTTAGTGGAAATTAATGGCTTTGTTATGTCATTTCTACTGTATTATTTAACAGTTTGTCATATAAAGACATAGGAACTAAAACTATCGTGGTATAAGTAGCATTGGTAGTTTTTTATAACATACAATTATCATTTTTTTTGTGCTTTGTTTATTTAATGTTTAAAACTTGAGTAACTAAACGTTACTTAAGTTTTAAACATTAAACAGATCAGATTATGGAAATTTCAACCTTCTTATTCACAAAGATTTTCGATACTACTACCCCGTGCGTTAAAGTTCAATACTTCCTTTGAAACAACAATTCAGTTATATTGAGAGGACGAAGCTTATATGCGTTATATTATATGTTTCCCAGGGTTCTGTTAGATGGGCCGGAATTCAAGGGTCAGAAATATTAGGTCAGTTGATATTGGCCAATTATACTTAGTCTGGCCATAAATACTGTTACACTTAATTATAAAAAAATATTACATTTGAATTTCGAATCTGTCATTTTTATACGATTGTTCATTGTGTTTTCTCATTTTGGCGCCAATACATTGTAAAATATTTTGCGATATTAAAATGGTGTGGGGTGATAAAGAGAACCGAATCGCTGTGATAGCATTACACAAAGTAGGTATGGAGCCAAATGCAATTTTTAAAACTCTCCATACACTTGGTATTAGTAAAATGTTTGTGTACCGGGCTATTAATAGGTACAATGAGACCTCCTCTGTTTGTGACAGAAAAAGATCTGGCCGTCCACGTAGTGTTCGTACGAAAAAGGTGGTCAAAGCAGTAAGGGAAAGAATTCGAAGAAATCCTGTCCGAAAGCAAAAGATTTTATCTCGGGAAATGAAGATAGCACCTAGAACCATGTCGCGTATTTTAAAAGATGACTTAGGACTTGCAGCCTATAAGAGACGCACTGGCCATTTCTTAACTGATAATTTAAAGAAGAATAGGGTGGTAAAATCGAAACAACTACTGAAGCGGTACGCAAAGGGAGGTCACAGAAAAATTTTGTTTACGGATGAGAAAATTTTTACAATTGAGCAACATTTTAACAAACAAAATGACCGTATTTATGCTCAAAGCTCTAAGGAAGCTTCCCAATTAGTCGACAGAGTGCAACGTGGACATTATCCGACTTCAGTGATGGTTTGGTGGGGTGTTAGCTATGAAGGAGTGACTGAGCCATATTTTTGTGAAAAAGGTATCAAAACATCGGCACAAGTGTATCAAGATACCATTCTTGAGAAGGTAGTTAAGCCCCTTAACATCACCATGTTCAATAACCAAGTATGGTCCTTCCAGCAAGACTCGGCGCCGGGTCATAAAGCTCGGTCCACGCAGTCTTGGTTGGAATCGAACGTTTCGGACTTCATCAGAGCTGAAGACTGGCCGTCGTCTAGTCCCGATCTTAATCCGCTGGATTATGATTTGTGGTCAGTTTTAGAGAGTACAGCTTGCTCTAAACGCCATGATAATTTGGAGTCCCTAAAACAATCTATACGATTGGCAGTGAAGAATTTTCCCATGGAAAGAGTGCGTGCTTCTATTGATAACTGGCCTCATCGTTTAAAGGACTGTATTGCAGCCAATGGAGACCACTTCGAATAAGCTTTTTATATTTTTAATTGTTTTATATTTATGTATTAAACTGACACACTGTAAAAGTAATAAATGTTATTTGCAGTTAACAATTTTCTTTTTTCTTTATTACAATATTTATGGCAAGACTAGGTATATGAGGGTTGGTTCTCAAGTTCTGGGTTTGAGAGTTTCAAGAAGTTTAATTTGTATATATGGATGGTACTTCTACCATCTACGAGCAAGTGGGTTTTAATTTAAGATTACTTGTAAGTTATTTTTGATTTTGAGTATGTAACTTTAAAGGAATAGTAAAGTTCCACCCGCGTGTTCTTCGGTTGTCGCAGTAGATAATAATCTATAGTACTCGTTGATAATATAACAATCCAATATAAAAAAAAATTTGTAACTAGTAAACACACAAACTAACATACATACACCTTTATAATATTAGTTTATGATATTAAATGGTGGTTAGAGGGCTCAGTTTTAGCCATGGCTTATTCCAGGAACTAATATGTCACTTTCTGAAGCTGTTCGACACACTTCCCATACTGTGTATACACAATATCTCTTCACTATACATTACACTTCTACATTTTTCTTTTTAAAACAAATGAAAAATACTCCTCTGTGTAACTCTTCATAGCTTTAATGTATGCTTATATGTGTATATGACGTCAGATAATGTTAACCTAGAGAGAGGTCCTTCTCTTTATGTTATGGATTAAATTTCTTATATTCATCCTCTGACCGAGATGGAGACTAGTTCGAGACTCAGCCCCGTTTGAAGGGAAAACGACATTTTAAAAAGACGAAGATATCCGTCATTCAGTGTATGTTCAAAGCAGAAAGCATTTTTACCTTATTCTACGAGTCAGTAAACCTTTTACGGTAAAAGATTGTATTTAATCAAGCCTTTCTTGTTGAGAAAAGTAATTTGCATGCTAGTGATTTGAAGCCACAGAAAATTCGAATCGAACAATCAAGGATACGAAATTAAAGTCTAAAACAAGCAGAGGACAAAAAAAAATTTTCTTTGTCAGTAGTAGTTTACAAATATTTCTGTTTCTTGTAAATTACTAATAGTAAACAGTGTACCGTTATTTTAATTTACATGCAATTTGTTATTTAAAACTTCTCAAATTAATAGAAAAATAAATTTCAACAAAAGTTCTACTTTGTAACTTTAGACATTCTCACAAGGAATTCTGTTAAGTCTAGTATTTTGCCAAGCGGTGAGTTCCTTTTGTAGTAATATCTACATTCCCGTTAACGACTTAAGGCCGTTAAGCCTACAAAGAAACTACTCTTAGTTGTTTAAAGGGTTTCACAAAATTGTTCGTAACTATAGAAATGCCTTGATATTTCTCTTTAGCTTCAAAATTTTAGTGAATAGGGAAGCAAGGTTAAGCATGATTTTTCCCTAAAATGTCCTACTAAAATTATAATATCGAAAGTTTGTATGAATGTTTGGACTTTTTCACGAAAAAACTACCAGACGGATTTGGATGAAACTTTACGGTAATATAGGTTACATCGAAATAACATATAGGCTACAATTTGTAATGATTTTATGTAATTTTGATCGTTATATAATGGTACATGTTAATTAAGTCGGGAATTAATCTGGCCTCTGAGAGTTACCTTGGCGTACGCTGCCTGAACCATTGAAGTTACACAAAGATGATGTACCGCAGGATTGTTTATATGTTAAAAAAATATTTATTTAATATGATCTGTTATGAAACTTAATGTGGCAGACCAAATTCCACGCGAGCGAAGCCGCGGGCAAAAGCTCGTAATATAATAATAACAATGGGTAAGTAACCCATTCTTTGAATCAAAATAGACTAACCCGATTTCTGAAAAGCTGAACAAAATCTGTTTCAACTAAAGAGTGTTCTGTAGCATTGATTAGAGAAAAATTCTATTACAATAAATTTTATTTGATATCGCAATTGTTTTCTCAAATTATGTTCAAGTTTTTTCCAAGGACTGTTACATGTATTTGTGTGTGTCTGTGTATATAATATTATTTCAGTTGTATGAGTTGTGTTACTATACCTGTAAAATAAACGAAATTGATTTAGCTATTTTATTTATCTTTAAAAATCGTAAACACTATCTGAATACTACGCTTATACACTATCTAATACGTGCCGTGTAAGATGGAGACACTTAGTTCTTACTTAATTAGCACTTAACGACTACATGATACTCGTATGGGAGCTTAAGTTGAATATATAATCATGATCAGATTTTGCGTCATATTATTATCAAATTAAACATTGAATAAAAAGTAACAATGGTATCCAAACGTATTAACTCAAAAAGAATAAAAGATAAAAATGTGTAAACTAATCAAATGAACACAGAAACATGATTCAAAAACATCCGATTTAAAATAATCAATTTCCCACAATTCCACTTTTTCTGTAAAGCATCAATTGGCGAGTAAAATTAAATTCCTCTTTTGCTCTTCCATCGCAATTCAAGTACCTGAATGCAATCACGAAGTACCGAGATTCGATTCCCAGGAACAGACAAGCGGAATCTTTATCTGCGAGGAAATAAATTAGTTTTAGTTGTTGTGGTCTCGGAATGAAATGAAATGTCAATGTTATTAAGAATTATCCTGTCTTCGTTCTTTTCTCTGCTATTTCTTACTGGGATTGTGTTAGCTGCATTAGTTTCTAGTTTAAATTTTTCTTCTATTCTTTTCAGGTTAATTTAATTATTGGCTTCTTCTAAAATTTAAATTTTAGTGTATTGTTCTTTGGAGTATTGTGATCAGAAGTTCATAAATTTTTAAAAATATTGTTTAAAGTTTATAATTTAAAAGTAATAAAATAAGTGAATTTTCGATAATATTAATAGGTAATTTCAATAATAATAATAACAGTTTCCCCAGAGAGGTAAGCAGAGGCATATTAAACGCCCACTTTCCGTCAGTGCTTTCGTCTTTATTGCTATTGCCTATTGCTGCCGAAAGGGGTGTTTTGTTTACCAGAGCTTCATCCGCCGAACAGCAGGTGCAGGTAGGCTTGGAGCGTTAAGTACTTGTAAATTGGCGTTTTTTATTGCTTATCCTGACATCAGAGACTTGAAAATAATATTTTACAAGGTTTACCCAACCATTAAAATACAATACTATAAAAGTATTCTAAACTGAAAGAGATACTTTTTGCTATTTTTTTGGCTACTGTTGTTGCTGCATTATTTCTTTATGTTATTATATTGTTACTATTAAAAGCACTTGGCAAAAATGTATTACATTTTTTGTTGTCTTTTTATAAAGTTTCTAATTAGGTCGTGACAAAGCAACTGAAATATTTAACAGTCTAGTTTATGTATTTCGGCCAAACTACAGGTAATGTAATATAGGTATAAATACTATATATTCACACACACAAATACATGTAACATTCAAGCTATTACAAGTAATTTTAAAGAATATTGATAAAAGAAACTGGTGCACAAAATATTAATAAATAAAATTTAATTTAATCTTGCTTGCTTTAAATAAGTTTCTGTTGATTTAGTTCATTTTCTATGCAAAACTTTTTGTATTGAATCGTGTTGTGAAATTTATTACTAAAATATTAAGCTTCCGAGAGACTTGGAATGTTAAAGTGAACGAAAGACTAATGGAACAAATTTATTCATAAGCTTGGTTAACAGTTTTCAAACGAGAGGTCGAGTGCATAAGGAAAACATTTCTGAGGAGAATTCTAAATTGATCGCTCCCAATTGAACTTCTTAATTCGGGTTTTAAATTAAGAAAAATAAAAAAATACTGCACGATTCTCATATAAGGCTATCTGATCCAAGACCAAATCAACACTTGTACAATGATTAACATATGTTACAGATAAATTACTCTTAAGCACAGAAAAATGAATGATCTTATTTATAATACAATGCCTTTTTCCTCTAGTTTTCTGCATTATGTGCTACCGAAGATACTCTTTGTACCTGTTGCTCCGGTGTAATCATATCCGGTTATGACACACATATATATAAATGGCCCACTAGTCTCGTCCTGAAAAAACGTACTTATCACCATCGTGTACGATTTGACCAATCTCTGGTTTGGAACTTCAAAATAGGTTATTGAAGTTTTAGATACTTTGAAAAATATCGAAATGAAGAATATGTTGTAAATATGTTAATATTTTGTAACATTTTTTACTTGTATAATAGTGACTGCCTCGGGGCGCAGCAAATGTTTGTTTCGTAGATTGGATGTTTTCTATCAACGTATTTACAAAAAAAACTCATGTAAGTATTCTATCAGTCAGTCTAGTCATCATAGCACAAGCTCTGCTTAGTTTGAAACTAGATGACGTTGTGTGTCAAATGTCAGAAATATTTATTTATTTAATATTTGGTAATGGTCTTTGCGATGTCTACATTGCATTTGTTTAAAATACTGAAAGAAATATCCAAAAACTTAAACGAAACTAAACTATTGATCTAGCTGGCTGGTCTTCCTCGTTGCTAACTGAGACTTAGTGGGAACTTATCGCTACTTAGGAGAACAAATGTACATACTAAGCTTGGTACTTAATATCTAAATGTTAATATATATAAATAAATATTATATAATCTTATAAATAGTTATTAAACGTTTTACTAAATAAAATTTTCAACTAGTGTTTATAATTTTATACCATGATCTATAGAAGCAAAACTGTTACTGTAAATATAGAAAAATCAACTTAAAATGGTTGTAATATTATTTATATGAAACTCTATGACTGAATCTGATTTTGGAAATATTAATTATTACTCAACTTAAAAGTTTAATCTATGAAAGGATCAACAAGGGCTCTGCTTTGAAAGAGAAATGTTTGAATTAAATCATGAGGCATTTTCACACGACTAAAGCCTGGGTACTATAACAGATATTAGAATTTCAGTAACAATAATACTAAGGCTAGTTATAATCTACGCTCAATTTAAATAACTTTAAAAAATAACACTTCATAATAACATGACTTATCCAAAATAGCTTCTTATATGTTAATTAGTTTTCAATAGAAATTTAACTCCAGATTCAAATTGGTTGTAATTAATAAAAAAAGTCATGTAATTAAAAAGAAATGCGTTCATAAGAGTTAATAAGCTGATTAGTGTTATTATTCGATCGGTGACTTTTTTCTTCTTTTATGAAAATGATGATGATGATGATGATGAAATAGGTTTAATCAATCATAGTGATCACTTGTAACTCTAGAATCAGAAAATATTGACAACTGAGTGTGTGCTTGTACTTTTTGCAAATCCTCAGGATGTTAATGTTTTGATGATAAAAAAGAGATTTTCTAAGAACTTTTTGATGAAACGATTAAGAATTTTTGTTGGTAACAAAATTTTTCAAAGTTATGACTTGGAAACACTGTTAAAAATGTATCTACTAAAATGTCTACCCCTAGGTTGAATTTGTGGTGACACGTCCAGAAGTTATAGCTTCAAATGTTAACGTGCTCTCAGTTGCCAATAACATTCCATATCATAATAGATACCATAATAAATTCACTTGCTGCAGTTTTCTATTCTATTCAGTAACTTTTGAAAGTTTTAGCTTTTGAAGGATATATTTTTGGTTTCTCGTACTATCTTACAATACCCAAGTCTAAGTTTATTTTTTAACAAGGAGCTTGAGCGTTTAAGATAAAAATGAAAAAAAATTGTATTGTGGTATAGTGAAATAAATACATACTGTGAAAAATACAGCTTCTTTCTCTTTTTTGACGTCAGTTAAAAATAAAAAAAGACCATCATTATCTTGGCAAACTTTATCCTCCTCCCTTGATGTGGACGAAATACTTTTTTGTGAATACGCGGTAAACGATAAGACAGGTCAACTAAACTAACTACTAAACATGCCTGTAACTCAAAATTCGTAAGTATATTGCTGCCCTTTAGTTTTCAGCCCCAGAATTAATGGATTAGGTTTCCGGTAACCTCAGTCACTGGATAAAACATCAGCTCTCTGTGAGACCGTGATATCACTCTGATATGTGGTATCATTCGAATCAGTCGGCCCATATTATGCTGATGCGTAAATCATACCATGTGAGATTTATTAACTTAACTTTTTTTTATCTTATTACTCTTTTGTCAGAATTTTTTTTTAGGTAACATTGCATTAGACTGACAGCTGTCATTTTAGTGGAACGTCATACTGGTGTAGTAAGGCAGCCATCTTGTATCGTATAACTTTAATATATTACGTTTACAACAAATCGCTTATTTCCGAGGCAATCACTAAAACTTATTCACATACTTTACCTGAAGTTGATTCATACTGATTAAGTATATTAGGTTGAATCACTATTTACTGAATAGGTAAGTTATTGTTGATTTCACAGGCATATATGTCAGATTGTTTCTATTTTAGCCACCCAGTTTATAACATCAAAATCATACTCATAGTATCAAATTCATTAGAACGCTGTTATACTATTTTGAGTAGGGTAATCGCTACACAAACAAATGAAGTATTCGTCAAAATAATTAACAAAAGGCATCAAAATGGGAAGAGAAAATGCCCGACGATTCCTAATTATCGTGAATGGAATCAATGCGATATGCAATTAAAATTCAAACACATATTTGTTGCCGTTTCAAAGCCACTTCCAAATTGAATTGCCAGATTCGTTAATTTGAAATTCATGACGTAAGTATGTTTTAATTCTATTAAACCAATGTATAATGTTTAACTAATTAAACAGAACGATTTATGTTTCTTTTAAATTAATGAAAAAATTTAATTCGTTTACTTTAAAGAAAAATAGTAAAACCGAAGAACGATGGGTGATTAGACTGCAACTAAGACAACACTTTGTGTGGTTCACAAATTATTGTTCCTGGGTCTGAGTGTTCTTTGTATCTGTTTCTTGTATTTTGTAAAGTCTCCTGCGACACAAAATTTATTCCTAGTGCGGGCATAGTTTTTTTTCAAAAAAAGGGAGTTTGATAAAAACTACTAAATGACAGTGCACACCTTGTAGTATCATTGCATGCTATGCTATGAAACCTCGCAATACAATTTACTATTAGTATTTGAATTAGTGTGTAAATTTTCTACACAAATCAAAAATCAATTTTCCAGTAGTTTTATAATTAAAAATAGTGTTTCTAATCAAGTTTATATTCATTATTACAATTTTGTACTTCAAACAAATAAACATTAAGACAATTACAAATTCCATAATGCCAAAATATAGGCATGCCTATTAATAGTGTAGGATACTTATGGATTAACCGTGGTTAAGGGTCTCATTCTGTTTTACATTAAAATTCTGTTACAAGCTCTTTGTTTGACCCATGTAAATGAAAGCCCCTATAAGCCTTCGAAAGGTCAGGAGATGTCTTACTAAAAGGGAAAGCCAAAGATGATACAGGAGCAGCAAAAAATTACTTCACTGTAAAACATTAATTCTAATTTATTTAAACTCTTGTACCTGATAAATAATCGCAGTTAATTTTGAAATTAGTTGGTCATGTTAATAAAAGGTAAAGTAACCAATACATTTTTATACATGTTCAAAATGTTTGTCTTGAACGTTACCTTAAGTACTTTATATTTAAAAATGATCACATACGTTATTGATTGCTATCTGTAACCGATAAAGAATTCTTTACTTACATCAGTTGTAAATAAACATAATTTATAGGCTCTCTTTTAAACAGTCAATACTAAAATACGTTTTGAAACAGTTAACTTGTCAAGTTCTCACAAAAAGTTATTCAAATAACAAGATTCATCGCTTAATGGCGTAAAAGTTAACAATTTTATATATTTAAATATAATGCAATGTAGCAAGTATTAAGTATTAAAATGGGTGTTAAATAATGCATCATCAACAGCCTCTACAGTTCACTGCTGGACATAGGCCTCTCCTTAGCTAGGAAATTTTGGCCTAATACGTTGGCTAGACGGGTTGGAATAGGGTTTGTTCCAAGTTTTCCTTCTCTTAAATGCATAAATAATGTATAGTACACTGTCATATTCAAATCTATTACAATGGACTTCAGTTTACTTGAGTATAGCCTGTAAATCTCCTGTAATTCCAGCAGAACTCAGGCGCCTTAGCCACATAGCCATAATATATAAGATTTTTCTTATTTGGTACAGAAACCGAAACATCCCAAATACGTTATAATAAGAACAATGAAAAAATACGAAAATAGAAAACCCATCTAAGTCAGCTATTCTAGTAGGATTATCAGCCTCGCGAAAAAAATGTCACACAATTCATCAATGATCGGCCACTATCTGCATTCGGGGGACGAGATCGAGGCTTGCGTGTGAGTAGCATGCAGGGTACACACTCATTGGGAAATGCATTTATAAACCAAAAGTGATCTAATAGATATTGATTTACGGTGTTATTCGAAAAATGTCTACCGGCCGCTTTTTTATCTAAGAAATAGTGTCATATTTCAAATTTTTTGTCAAACGTTCGAGATAAAATATAACCTGGTTTAATGCTATTGTAATGAATTTTATTGCTGATTTTGAACGCCATACCACAAAATCATTTTGAGATTTCGTATTAAAACCATTGTCTTTATTTTGTGTCAAATTTTCCTTCCTATATATGATTTCTCATTCTTATTTTCTAAAAATCTTATTGGTTTTTTGGATTCCATAAGATCTTACAAAATTACATACACACAATAACAAATAGTCAATATGTGGATGATTTTAGACGACAGTCATTGTTTCTGGCCTCCAGCCAAAAACTTTCTATAGATTTTTACGGAAAATTTTGAACACATTTGTGTAATCGGTGCCATGTTGAATTTGTTTCTTAAAAATGTGGTCATTTTTTCTTCTTGACGACTTTGACGACTCGAAGAAAGTAACTGGCGGCGATAGGATGCGAATTGCCAAAGGCCCAAAGAGCAATGGAAAGGACAATGCTCGGAATTTCTTTCCGTGGTTGAATCGAGAATGAGGAGATCCAAAGACGAAACAAGTTCACCGAAATTGCCAGTAAAATTGCTAAACTGAAGTGCCAGTGGGCAGGGTACATTATACGCAGAAACGATTGCTGATGGGGCCATAAAGTTCTAGAGTGGCGACCGTGTACTGGGAATCGCAGCGTTTGTAGGTGCTCTGACGACCTAGTGAAGGTCGTGGGAAACTGCTGGATACGGGCGGCACGGGACTGGCTATTGTGGAGAGCCTTGAGGGAGGCCTATGTCTAACAGTGGACGTCTTTTGGCTCAGATGATGATGATGACGAAATAATTTCACTCACCATATACTTTTCTTTTATTTTTCAGCATCTACGCTGTTCTTGAACACAAATTTAAGAATACGCAGAAATATAAAACAGATATTTAAAAGCCTATAATTTAAATGAATTGACTATAACTTGTTACGTCATAATGATGTGACTAAATTTATCTGTCAAGTGATTTCGTATGTTTTAATTTCTTCACCAAGTATCGAGCACTATTAATTATTCTTTCTTATATTTTCATTTCACTAATCTAATTCAATTCGTATAGAAAATTATACCAAATCATATTACTTTTTTTTTGTTATATTCTTAAATTTATTTTTGTAATGAACTAAACGTAAATCATAAAAGACCTTCAAATTCAAAACCTCGTCAAGAATTAAATAACGAACTTAAACGAAATTGGATTTCCTAAATATTTTTTAAAATTACATAGAAAAGCTTTAAGACAAAATCTAATCACATCACGTTGTTTTTGTACACTAAAAAACAATATATTGAGCACAAGGAGATTTACTCATGAAAAGTAGAATAATTTACTTTTTAATGTTTGCCATATTTATAAATATTATTTTATGAACACAATATCTATGAGTAAAGAATACGAATTCAGTCTATGTTTGTAAGTATAGTACTTTTGAAATTTATCAGCGACTTCAAAGTCGTTATAAGGAATTGTAATAAATTAATTTCTCCACTTCTTACTTCTCACTTCTTTTCATTCAATTTGATTGGGAACAATATAGTCCTCAGACAACAAAGATGAAAGATGTAATCCAAATTAATAAACTCCAAATTTTATGATGTCAGTTAAAAATAAATGTTAGCTAAATTCAAATAAATTACAACCAATATATGGGATGGACCAAGAGTTCGTTAACATTTGAATCTAACATCCCGTGCAAGGATGTTACGGGAGTTTTTGGGATCGATGCTACTGGAATTTGCGGGCTATAATCGTAATATATGATTTTAATAAGATGGAGTCACTCGTCACACATCCAATGAGTCCCTGCCAGTGGTCTAAGACATGTTTCTCGAAAAGCTGATTGCCAGACGAGGTGATATTCTATAGTCACTCAGAAGCCCAGATCTATCGCCAGCAGACTTCTTTTTACAGGGTTATTTAAAGAATCGTGTCTACCTCAATAAACCAAATACGCTACGTCAACTTAAAGAAAAAATCTATTAGTTAACTTCGAAAAAATCATATAAAAATCTTTTTACGTATATAATTTTTAAATGTTAACTAATTCGTAGTCCACCCTATGTTTAATCTGATGATTATACAAAAATACTTTCATTCAAATCGGTATCTCGAATCACCATCAATCATTAGCACGATGGACACAACATGAAATCTAAAAATATAAGCCCGTTTTTGCTATGATAGATGTTCAAAAGTTTTTAGTATGTAAAACATTGGTCCAAAAGCCACCAATCAATCTAAATCATACTTTTTCGTACAAAATAAATATAAATATTAGTGTAAAGGCAGTATATTGCCTTACATATATATACAGTAGTAGGCACCGCAGGTTTCAGGACGTAAACTTCTGTAACTGGAAGAAAAAATGCATCTATCTTCAGTGAACCGATTATTCGAAAGTTCCTCATGGTGTACGTCAAGTCGATTTCGACCAAAGTGGTCAGTCACAACGGGGACCAGTCAACTAAGCAGAAGATATCATACTGCACAAATTTATACGAAAATATAGGTGCACTCTTCGTTCTTTCTCTCTCACAGTTCGATGGGAAGGCTATGCAACACGATCGGGGAGAGATAAAGCACAGGAACGAAAGATTTATATGCTCTCCAAGGCATGGCATCTACTGTACTTTTTCTTGTGCCCCGACTCGGCAATCAAACCCGAGACCTCTAGACTAACGCGGTAGAGAGTACATATCATACTTATGGCACCGAATACTTCGAACATACTGCGAGGGAAGGTAACTACTTCGAAAAGTTGATGTAATGGACAAGATCGAAAGGCTACTCTCGCTTATCTCTCCACATTTCATATTTCATACTGCCCTAAACACGGCTTAAAGCAGGAATAGATAGCATATTATCACGTACTCACACAATAGCCCTAAATAGGGGTCTCGACCCTCAGAATTGAAGATACTGACATAAGAAGCTGGAAGAAACAAGTGAAACAGAAATAAAATAATAGTTTTTTTTTAAATCAAAATGTTGGAGTAATCAAAACATTTACAGTGGTGAACTGTTCAGAGCTTTATATCTTTCTTAACACGAACAAAGCACCTACAATAAACATTACCCTAAAAGATTAAGACCAGAAACCTCTTCAAAATAAGTAAATTTTGCCTAAAACCTTTTTCATTTACAACATCTCTTTGTAAAAAGTTGACCTACTTTGTTTAGTAATACGTATTCTATCCTAATGTTTACGGTCTTAAAATTAGGACACAATACATTATTCCGTAATGTTAGTCTAGAAACTGTCTTGTTAATTACCCAAAAATAAAGCAGATAAGCGCTTTTAACCAACGACCTCAAAGAACATTATGAAAAGAATGCTAAAATAACTTCAGTAATGATTGTACGGTATACGCCGGTAGCTATTCACTTAAATTTTGTAATGTAAATTTATAAAATAAACTATATTGTACAAAAGTTAGGACATCGTAGGTATAAAAGTAAACTAAATTAATGACCGTGTAAAAATGGCGGCCAATTTCTTTCTCTTAAATTTGCGTTAAATGCGATTGGAGCTAGATGCAAGTAGTATAAAATCGATCGGGGTGCGAGTTATAGAAGAGATCTATGTCCGACAGGGACCTGTGATAATCGTGCGATCAGCTGATGATTATAAAACCTTTAGATAGACAAATCGATTAACACAAAATATTACTTATTTAATCATCTTCACTATATGCCTTTAATAGCCCACTGCTTTACATAAGATATCTTTTATAGTCCTTATTAAGGAAGATAATTTTTTACAGGACATTTTTTATATAACTAGAGCTGTTCTTATATATAATTTTACATAAGCGCTTTTTAATATAACGTTAAACTTTACAGCAGATTTTGTAAAAAATATTAAACATGAGATGTTACAAATAAGACATGCTTTTGTGCTCCATATTTCTTTGAATAGGTATACGAAAAATTTTCTTTATGCAGACGTATACAGATTTTAAACTTACAAATTTTAAGATTAAGATTTCAAGACAATTAAAGGAGCCACTTGTCCATCGCCTCAGCTTGATCTTCGATTATCTCCCCAATGCGATGAAGGAACAACATGCTTCTTGAGTTAGTTTGATATCAGATAACCTGTAAAATGAGATAGGGTAATATTTCCAACGCTTGACCTGATCTAGCATCCTTTACAAAAGGAACAGCTGCTTACTTCAGATTACTACTGTACAATAAGACAGCCATATTAGCGCAAACATCACGTGATCTTTCCTCTAATATGATTGGCTTAGGACAAGAGAAATAAATATTGTGGAGGGAACGAGTGTCATGTCCCTCTGAAACAAAGGGAGGATCCTCCGAACAAGTGAGGTGATCATGCCTTGCGGGCCGCGGCCCAACGCTTGATGTTGGGATGTTGTGTAAATGCTAATTTCCACGCGAATCTCTATTTCGCGATACAGGATCAGTAGTTGCTTCGTAGTTCATTACATTCATATGTTTTGTTCATACTTCGTACTTCGATATATCTTCGCTAGATGGCGCCGTTGTATATTTCTTGTTTGTGCTATAATGTGGAAGTCGCCACAATTTGTACAAACACGAAAAATTAAACAGAGCTTTTAACATATTTTTAAAGATATGCTCCTTATCATCGAAGTTGCAAATGGCTGAACAGTCGCTCCACTATTTACTATAGATCTAAATCTATATATACAGCTACCTGAGCTGTCCAAACTTTAGGTTCCTACTACTCCTTCTACCTATCTAAATTATGCACTCCTCAAGACCAACTTCAATCGACTTGTCAAGCACAATACTTCGCCTAATTGGATGTCTACTGTAAACTAGATCACCACAGTACGTTTTACGAATGCTTGGTCAATTAAATTATCGATTCTGTATATTGCTTGAGGTGAAATAAATTGGCTTCCAATAAGACTTGACAAGTTATGATCAGAATTAGATATAAGTAGATTTGCCTAACACAATTTTGCATGTATCTTCTTTTTAGAAGAGACCAATGTCTAACAGCAGACTATTAAAGGTTCTTGACAAAATTATTAGACATTTATATTAAATATATTTTTTGTACCAAAAATTGAACAAAAATCTAGGCATGTTTTATTAGAAATTGAATGTTGGCTTACCTGAATTATCGATAATAATCGTATAGAATGTAGTTCTAGAATAAAATAAATTTAATGATTACTTGAAACTAAAATCCTCGTGTACTTTCGATGAAATTGTTATCATCGAACATTATAATTAATAACTAAAAGTATGTAAATAACTAAATTAGTCTTAACTGCTCCTGTGTCTGGCCTCATCTGCAACTGAACAGACAAATGTGTTACCGCCCTAGCAGTTGCCCCATAGTTGAGAGAGAAGCTGGATGTTAGACCTCCGTTAATCTCACTCACTTACTCATTTCATCAATCATCAACAGCCTTTTACAGTCCACTACTGGACATAGGCCTCTCTTTAGAAATAAAGTTTTGGCCTACTACACCACGCTGGCCAGACGGGTTGGAGTAGGGTTTGTTTCAAGTTTTCTTTCTCTTTGTAATGATGTTGTCTTGCGTACTTTGTTCCGTTAGTCGCCTTTTACACCACTCACGGACGGACTCCGTCACACACGGACAACGGACTTACTCAATTAAAAGCAACGAAATAATAGCTTAGCACCTTTTTCTCTGAAGGTGTGATATACTCATTTCATCAATCATCAACAGCCTTTTACAGTCCACTACTGGACATAGGCCTCTCTTTAGAAATAAAGTTTTGGCCTACTACACCACGCTGGCCAGACGGGTTGGAGTAGGGTTTGTTTCAAGTTTTCTTTCTCTTTGTAATGATGTTGTCTTGCGTACTTTGTTCCGTTAGTCGCCTTTTACACCACTCACGGACGGACTCCGTCACACACGGACAAGGGACTTACTCAATTAAAAGCAACGAAATAATAGCTTAGCACCTTTTTCTCTGAAGTTGTGATATTGTTCTGGTCGAGCTGGTCTACAAGTCGCATGGCATAACTATTCCATAATTTTTTCAATAATGGTAAATAAAAGGACAAAGCTTGGCAACGGTAAGTATGGAGTTACACGTGATCAAAGACACTTATCTACTTAGATGAATAAAGACTCTGGTACTCATAAAATTACAGTGTAAAAGCAGAAATATATAAATTACGTAATTAAAAGAAAGAAATATGTCTCTTTTGAGAAAGAAATCGTTTCTATTACTATTAAAAATCAAATGTCACCAGCAGAACCTCGGAGTTGCCCCGTGCGGATCAATTGAGTTCAAGTAAATTGTAGAATTTGTGCCAAGTTTCCAAGAGAGTTGCAGTTCTAAAATTAAGAATTTGAAGTTCTATACGAATTGAAAACACTTTTGAAGATACATTGTGATGTCAAGCAATGGATGATTGTAACAAATGCTTCGGCTTTAAGTACATAATGTAGATTGGATTAAACGATTTTGTCGGGCATACTAGAATCGTCCATAGGGATTAGATAAGAAAATTAAGATTATATTAAAAGGAACTGCAAAATAAAAAAGGAAGGTAACGATAGTAAAGTAATATTGCTTATATGAATGAATTAGGAAAAGTAAACAATAACTCGAGCAGGCCAGAGTCGCATTGCTCGTTAAATCTGAGATCATTCTTTCTTTAATTTTTTTTTGCTTCGAAAACATAACATACGGTACCGTTTTCATCCTCATCACTTGGATGATTGGCACTCCGCCATTGTGCACTTTTTGGAACACTTTACAGTTTCGGAACCAATGCAATTTTCAAACCCTGTGAGAGAAGAGCGTATTTCTTCATCAAAGACTGGCACACATTACAGTCACATAAGGTACTATCCCATGTGTCAATTTAACCTACATAACCAATTCAAACAAATTTGAGAAATATAAAGTACGAGTATGTAATTTGAATTCAAGAAGTTCAACAAATTTAATTAGTTTATCAGATGTCCGAAATATTATTATTATTAATTATTAAGAAGAGTCACTAAACTGAATCTCAATATTGTTAATTTGTTATCATAGTTCACTAGCACTGCTTCAATCCAAAACTTTCACTGATTTACAAAACTAACCTCAATAAAACACAATCAAATAATTACTTAGTGACTAGTCCTAAGCACAATAGTATTTTAGGTAACAATTTAGGGAACGCATTAGTCTAACTGGATTTTCTGTGTCACCGCTAGTTATGTAAAATTGTAGGCTTAGAAACATAATTTACATAAATCGGCACTTTAAACGCTTTAGTGGTGAATTTAAAAAATAGCAGCAGATCTATTTCTTTAGTGGTGATAGTTTTAGTACCATATAGAAAATTTAATTAGAAGTTTTTTGAGCAGTTAAGATTAAATTTATGATAAATTTACTTTGGTATTACAATGAATATAAGACTATATAAGACTCGAAAATATCTGAATAAAATTTATATTGGCTTGAGAGGCATCACAGGAATCTCTTATACCGGCTGACACAGGTGATCACTGGAAAAGGAAGTTTCGGAGATCACCTGTATCTCGTCCGTAAGGTGCCAACGTCTGAGTGCCATCACTGTAGTGGCCGAACCATGGACACAGCGCTGGCAGAATGTCCAGCATGCGCGGAGCAGAGGTGTGACCTCTAGGCGCCAATTGTAATGGGACGGTAGAGGTTTAGAACTCTTCCAATCTGTCAGGCCAGGGAACGAAACAGGTACCGCAGAAGATTCATGCGACGAAGATAACTAAACGATCTCCGTCCTCCATAGGCACCGTCATGGGTGTGGCAGGTGAGGTCATCTATCACCCTAGCGGTACAGGTCGATACCAATTAATTTTATGCAGATATGCCCAATAACCGTCAAGAAAATTTTAATCCCAAATATCTACTCTTGAGTAATCTATTGAGTTGCATGTGAATTCACTCACAGATTACTTTCTATTAAAAACTAAATTTGCTCATTTGTCCCAAAGACAAACAAAAAAATTAAATTAAGTGATAAAAATATGACTTATAAACGAGAAAAGCCATGAGAAAAAAGTAGTTAATAATAACAAGTCCTCTGCCGACACCTAGATTTAAACCAAACATATACCTTAGGACTTAGAGGAAAATTTATGTTTCAGATATTTGTTTACTTCTGGTTACTCGTATAGGCTTACACTTATTACGAACGGCAAACAAATATGAACGTCATAAATTATTCAGTAAATCTTAACTTGTAATAACATGTTTGGTTACGTAAAACCATTATTTTATGGACTTGTCGTCGTTTTCGTATTTTAGGGATAAAGCTCAAACAGAAGTACTTTTTATTTTTTTGTCTGGTGTGTTTGTATTAGGTCTGGTAACAAGAATATAAATGTAATTTATGGAACTCGTAAGACTTCTCACTTAGGTCTTTGGGGTCATTTTATCTATGTTATCCTAGTGCCTCATTTCTTTATTAAGTATGATTAGTATTTATATACCACTAACGTTTTAAAGTGCACTGTGAGAATAACTACTTTATAAAAAATATTTCAGTTCAATTTCAGGAAATAAAGCTGTCCACTGGATTTGTGTCCTGTATTGGCGTGCTTATACCACCTGTCATATACCTCAGGAGTTATTTCGAAGGCCTGCAGAGAGCTAACCGATCAAACCTATCCTTAAAAAATGTGACCACTCCAACCCGGCGTATTACCGATCGTTACCGATTCACTGTGAGGTACTCGAATGTCTCATCGATAAACAATTAGTCCATTACATGGAGAATCACTTCTCATTGAGTGACCGACAACATGTCTTTAGACTGAACCGATCCACGAGTAGTCTTCTGTCGTATTCCACATATTTTTGGGGTGAGGCTATGGATAGACATGAAGAGTCCTTGGCCATCAGCTTCGGTATGACCATGACTTTTGATAAGGTCAGGCATCGTTTACTTCCATCAAAACTGCCGTCATTTAACATGTCCCCTAAAGTCTGCAACTGCATTTCAATCTAAGAACATATGTTGACTTTAAAAATATTTACATAGTATCAGAAACACTGTAAAATACATTTAGATGTCACGTTCAAACCATATTGTAGAGTCCATTTTATAAACTTTCAGCGTAAACTAACAAATAAGCTGCAGTTATGACTTGAGTACTAGAAGTTCCCACAATGATGAGTTTGCTGAACGAGTTATGGCTTGCACGTCATAAAATTGCACTTTTAACGACACATTATAACACCTTGCTGCTCGTTACATTAGTTAGAGTATATAGTAGGGAGGTAACTTCAAAGAAATAGGTCCACAATATGCTTATATTTTCTCCTGCCTGTCGTTTACTATTACGGTCCATTCCGCATTACAATTTTACATTTAGAATTTGTTTTTGACTTCTTTCAATACTTCAAATTTGCTAAATTTCGCTATTTGGCATTATCATTATTCCATTCTTATTAAAATATCTTATATATAAATATAAAATTCTTTACTTTTCTTATTGAGGTTGCCGGTGGCTAAAAAAGTATTTCTCTACCTCAATCGTCCAGTTTACTGTACCATTCAGATGAGTAACATAGAAATTTAAGACGAATCCGTCCTCTATTCATTCCTCTTATAATGTCTCATCACAACTACTGAGTACATAATATTTTATTATTATTTTTTGTCTGTACCTTATAATATATAAAATATTTCTCTGCCATATCAAAGCCGTAAATTAGTTCCACTATCATAAATTTCGTAATCCATACTTGAATTACACCTTTCAATATGAAACTTTTTGAAAATTTTCTACCGTAACTGCAGCTTCGAACCCATTATCATAGGATGCTAAACGTGCTTTATAGAAAGTTTTATATGCACATTATATTTGCTCTTTTACCTGCTCAAAACACTAAAAAACACATTTACCGAACTTTAAGCGAGAAATTTTTCACGACACATTTCTTTCATGAGTCTTACAGCATATACTTCTAAATATTTCACACTTACAAAACTTTTCAGAATGTATTCGTACTTTTGATATATTTAAATTAAATTCTCGGCCATAATTTAGAAAACTTTCTCAGTAATAGTATGGTTATGCAGTTTTTTATATTACTAAAAATTCATAAAGTGCTGTGTGAGATCAAAGGAAGTTGGACTGAAAATAGCAGATTGTTGTTATCTGCTTTTTTTTTCTTTACGTACTCAAAAAGTTTTGGGGTAATTCTAACTTTTGAAGAATATATTTGTTTGTGTTAAATTACTAATATTAATGTAATTGTAATCTAAAGTGACAGTGTATACTCGTATTGTTCATAATCTTATTGAGTGGAAGAGTTAGAACAGATTTTATAAACATAAACCATACCTACTCGAATATTTTTTCTGTTCATGTGGTTCATGCCTTTTACCTTCATTTATTTGTATTACATTATCATTATTTTTATCTTAACTCGTTGCAAGTATTGTTACAAAAAAATATACAACGATATTTGAATTTTAAGGTACATTTACAAGTTCTTTATTGTTCTTCGTGCAGCTTACGTGCATACCTACTCAATTTAATCCACCTGTTTTCCAAGCAGCGTCCTACTCCCTACTTAGCTTAATATCGCAATATCATGCACGTTTACTGTAATAATGGTAATTCTCTTCACGGCGGTTGTAAAAGCCTGTGATGTTGGCTTAATTTCAGGTATTATGCAATAAACAAATACACGATTGCTGTGATAAATTGTTATTTATGTGTGTTATGAAACACATGAACTATTCATGAGTTAATAGACTCTAGTCATGCAATTTTCGTAACTTTCAGCTACCACAATCTCAGGTTATACTTCCCATCCAAGACTTGTGATATAACTTAATCTATTTCTTTTCTTCCCTTCGCCTCGAATCACCATGATGATAAAAGGCCGTCACGAATCATGAGTCTTTAGATGTCTATTTATCTCACGCGTTGATTGTGCAAAGCAAAAAATTTCTTAAAAGCGCACATAAGTCCATCAACCATGTCTTCTTTTGTTCCGTCTATAAATCTTTACATTTCATGGATTAATATAAATAAATGAAATAAATCCAAAAGATCTAAAATCAAATTCTCGACATAAAAACAGTAATAAAGCCCGAGTATTATTCGTATTTATTTGAGTAAGCTAAATATTATCTGTAGATTCACTTTCAATATTTCTATTTCATTTGCCACATAAAAAAGCTGTAATAAGATTATTCTGCGTTTTACACTAGATATATTTTTAAAAAGCCTTTCATTCAAATTTTGGTTATTTATTGAAGAGATTCAATGATTCGCTTAGTGATTTGTTTTGATTGGTCATTTAAATCTAGTTGAACAGAAAACAAAAAAGGTTTAAGGCAGAATCTTGATCCTTCGAATCTCGGATTTAAATTATGAACTCTTTTCAAACGTTTTGTTGCCTTTTCTGGCTCTTTTTGTCTTTTATCAATTTTTTTTACTGAATACAATAATTGTGGAGTTTCTATAATATTAACATAGATAGATTTAAGCACTTTTGTTATTTTATCTTTCAAAAATAGGAAATGTTAACTTGCCAAACATTAGTTAGTAGTTTAAGCATGTAAATTTTGTTAAATCCTTGTTGGATATTAATGGGGAAAGGAGTAATAATATCTGTACTAAAGTAATTCTACTTCTACCCTCAATCTACAGCCACATCAAAACGGACAAACCGTTTAAGTAAATCACTAACTATAAGGATACATCACCGAAGTTGGTGGGCTGAAAAAAACTTGGATACCAGCAATTTGCCAAACTACAGCAATTTGTTTGCGTGTCAAATGATGATGATATTATCCTGGGGTTTATATTTTCGTTTTGTGTACTATGTTACCTACTTATAACTTTGTTTACTTATGATTTCCAGTATTATTAGAAAAACTATTTACATGGCTATCGCGTGGCTATGTTAGTATTAAATTCCGTCTCTTAACCGCAATCATCTTCCAAAAAGCTGCAACGTGTGTTTCTTGAACTATTATTATTTGAAGTTTTAATAAACTTTATACTTTTTTTTATTTAACACGACTTCTTCTTTATCGTCTACTCTCTTTGTATTCGTCTTCTTAACTTTTTCATGTTAATTTTTTCAACTAACTATAAGTTTATCCTCAGAATGTTCGAGTTCAATAGAATTTTAGAACGAGTTGAAAATGTTCCGAGAATGTAGTGAAACTCATACTTCTACTTACTTACAGTTACTTTGACTTGTTTAATTTAGAAAAGAACATTGAGTAATAAGTTGTGCACATTGAGATAGAGATCCGGTTTCAGACATTTCTGTGCATCAAAACTTTACAAAGTTTCTGTCTCGTGGCACTTTACTTTGCTTACAAGTTACTGGCTGCAAGTCTTAGTAACAGCTCATAATATTGATATGCGCATCAAGTTTTATTTGCTTGATAGAATATTTCGTGATCTGAGCCAGCTCATACAAAGTGATATCACGATTTTACAGAAAACCGGCGTTAATCAAATTTTTCGTTGCTTTATATCAGTGAGGTTACCATAAAAGTCAAACCAACTCCCTGATTTCAGGAGAAGATTTGTCTCAATAGGTATTCACGCATTTATATCTCCGACGTGTAAGGTATATGGTTAGTCTATAAAGACTTACTTACAAAAATGAATTCATTACATTTCATTTCATTATATTTCACTTAGGTTACAGTTACTCTTTTGCGGCGGTCATCACTTACTGATACATCAGATGACCCACCTACTCATTTATCTCAATGTCATAAAAAAATGTTATAGTGATTAGGCGTAATAAATTTTTTATTTTATTTTAAGAGCCTGCCAAAGTAACTCTACTCTACCTTATGGAAAGCATGAATAGAATCCAAGAGTTGTGGTTACCATACTCATTGTGAATGCAGACAATGCAGTATAGTGACAAAATGCTTTTTCACGCTTCACTTGAGGACGTAAAAGATATGACAGCCATCGTGGCATTATATTGCACATACTCACCACGACAACTATCTCACTCGCCAACGAAACACGATAGCACGGATGCTATCGCTTTAGGTTGATCTTCCGTGGGAGGGTAGCACTGCCCTGGTTGAACCAGTCTGTTTGTGCTGAAATCAGCGTTGTTCTACTACAGGCAACAGGTAACAAATCTTTGAATGGTAACTCAACAGGAAGCATCGTTATTAAATAATAATTGGTTGCTGAGCGATGGACTGATTGATAAAAACTGTAATTGTTATAATAGGATGCAATTTTGATGTAATACAGTGTAAAAGATAATGAAAGCATTTCCTTTCAATAAATTCTGTTTCGCTATCTCACGAAATAGCCTAAAAAAACTTCATATATCAACTACTAAATCGATACCGCCATATAACACGATCATAGAAAATGATTTTTTCGGTCAGAATTTCCATACGTCCAATGTAAGTAATACATATAGTGAGGGAGCAAGGATAGTTCCTTGAGGGACCCTTTCAGGGGCCCCAATAAATCACACCCTAATGGAGTATGTAAGCCTTTCATGGAGTGTATTTGCATAATATTTTCGAATTTCACACTTAGAGAGGTCTAAACTTAACGAACGTTGAATATATCGATCGGATCTTGTCATGTTGATACTATGGCACTTGTTATACTAAACAGTTTCAACTATGTGATTTAACTAATTCAATGTATAATATGTCTGTATACAAAAACGAAGTATATAAGTATGCTATCAGTCAGCCTAGTTATCATAGTACAAGTTCTGCTTAGTTTGAAACTAGATGGCGTTGTGTGTCAAATGTCCGACGAAAAATGAAAAAAAAGAAAATATTCGAAAAAAAACCTAAGGTAGTATATAAATATGTCGCTAAATTAGAGATTGTAGGTTCGATTTCCAAGTGAATGTTGTGTGATCGTATAGATATTAGATTTAGGATTAAAATGTACTCTTATTTGGAAATACAAGCACCAGGTTAATAATGATGGACTTGTTTAATATTACATAAGATGTAATATAATTATTACAATATAATATAATCGGCAAAAAAATACTTTTATGTTATTATTCTTCTTATCGTATCGATGGCAACTCGTACACAGTTTCAGCCCAGTACTCTGCGACGCGAATGGCGTTTGGTTGTCAAGCGTACACGATTCTAGGTTGGCGGGGCATGTTAGCACATAGTCGCACCATATTATTTTAGTCTACTCTATTTCCGTAATTGCTGCTTCGTTGGTCTAGTGGTTAGCGTATGTCGAGACGGCTATACACGGGGGTTGTCCGGTCAATGGCGCTGTATGGTGCACCGGTGTGGGCGGCGGCTCTGACCGCCCAGAATAGGGCTCGCCTCTGGCGCCCTCAGAGGATATTGGCGGTTAGAGCCATACGTGGTTACCGCACCGTATCGACGGAGGCGGCGTGCGCCTTGGCCGGAACTCCCCCGTGGGATTTGGAGGCGGAAGTGCTCGCCGAAGTTTATCGGCGGACGGCTGACTTCCGGGCGCGTAGCGGCATACGGCCCCCGCCCGAAGAGATACGCGAGTGGCGAGAGGCCGCTCGTCGAGCCACAATGGCTCGTTGGTCGTCCCGGCTGGAGGCTCCACGTGCTGGTTTTGCCGCCGTGGAGGCTCTCCAGCCGGTCATCGCCGAGTGGGCAGGGCGGCAGCACGGGACCCTTTCCTTCCGACTGACGCAGGTCCTTTCCGGGCACGGTTGCTTCGGCAAGTATCTGCACTCGGTCGCCAGGAGGGAATTGAGTCCCGCCTGTCACCACTGCGACTGCAGTGAGGACTCGGCTCAGCACACGCTAGCGGTTTGTTCCGCTTGGGCGGCGCAGCGTGGGGTCCTCACTGCAGTTATTGGAGGAGATCTCTCGCTACCGGCCGTCATACGCTCCATGGCCGGTAGCGACAGTTGTTTTACCGCGGTCGCAACCTTCTGCGAAGACGTAATTTCGCGGAAGGAGGCGGCGGAGAAGGCCCGGGAGGACGATATCCACTCGGACCCAATTCGCCGCCGGCGAGCCGGGCGGCGGAGACGCGCATACCAGCGCCTCATGCCGCCTTGAGTGTGGCCGCGGATGGACGGGACGGGTTTTCCCCTCCATCCGCTATAGTGGCCAGCCGCGAGGAGGTGACGTGTGCGTGTGCCGGACGTCACCTAAATGGAGAGTTTATCCGCAGATGGCGCCCACGAAAGCGGGCAGGCGCTAGGAGGGATTAGGATGTCGTAATAACAGCTGTTCCCGAATCCCTCCTCTCTCAGGCGCAGAGTGGCACACCGTGTGGTTTTAGTCGGTCCGATTCCGACACACCGCCCCGCCGTAAACCCCGGTGGGGTGACGGCCCGTGGGGGTTTCCACACGTTAAAAAAAAAAAAAAAAAAAAAGTGGTTAGCGTATGTGACTACAGATCATGAGGTCTCGAGTTCGATTCCTGAGTCGGTTAGAGAAATACTTAATAACAGCCCGCTTGGAAGTTAAAGTCTTAACTATCTTGGAGGTCACGTAAAACTGTAAGTTCTACGATTGATCTCTTCCCGGAGGTGTCGGATACCTATCCCATCGGATTGTAGCAGTAAGGGCACAGAGAGAGTTCCTGTGTTTGCATACACACTTGTGTACTATGATATCTCCTGTGAAGTTTGCTGGTCTTTGTTCAGACTGCCGTTGCTAAAATGGGCTCCGAGTACAACATTGCTGCCGAAATTGGTTATGTATATCCATATCCAAATCAGTTTGATGTATGAGCAAATGACTTACCTTTGGCCTATTTCTATGGCTGTTATATACAATAACGTTTGTAGTTTCAATGTGCTGCTTACCTGTAACATGGAAAAAAAAATTTAGAGATATTTTTATGAAAGTAAAAGGTTCTTTGAACAAACACCGTTTATTACTTAGTCTAAAGTGGTGCATTACGCAGATTTTCAGAATAATGTTGTACTTTAGTTTAAGCACAGTGTTTCTGAAGATATGAGTGCATCGTCATCAACAGCCTTTCATAGTCCACTGTGGGACACACCACGCTGCTGCCATTCATCTGTAGTATTTTGAAAAGCCACACCCAGAAATAGAAATTATGTTATAAGTTTGGGTTTGTTTACGCGTGTTTACATGTGACACAGATCCTTAGTTTTAAAACAGATATAAGCATTCAAATTGAGAACCTTCTCCATTTTGGATTTGGTTATAAAGTGACTTGATTGAGAAAGTTCTTGTTCGTTCACAAAAATTGTTCAGTCGTCTGAATAATATTGTCTGCTGCTATAAGTTGAGGTTATTTTTAACCAACTTAAAAAAAGAAGAGGTTGTATGTTCTATTGCACGTATTTTCTTTTTTGATTTACATATTCAAACACCTTTAAAAATCTATAAGAAAGTAAGCTGTCTAAAGGCCCAATTATTATGTCGTACACTAGTGTAGTGTTTAAATAAATAAATGAAAATACTTTTCGCTAATTTACAGTTCAATTTCTAAATTTTCTTTTTCACACCAACCAAACATAAATCACAAAATCCTTTGTTATACAAACGAATGGTGATTCTTTTATTTCAGGTCTATTTACATTTAATATTGAAAAGGATTTAGAACTTAGTTGTTTTGTTAAAGTATAAGGGAAACTTTAGAAAGAGCCTTAAACGAGATTTGCGTTTAAGTGGACATTCTCTGTAATATGAAAACTTTGACAGTTAGCGAAAAAGTGAAATAAAAAGTACCGTTAAACTATGAAAATAGTATAAAATGATTAGAGTATAAATCTTAATAATGTTTCGTACAAGTATTTTAATTTTTCCAGAAACATTTCGAGTTAAGTGACATATACATTGATATCTTATATTATTATATTATCAACAGCCTTTTACAGTCTACTGCTGGACATAGGCCTCCCCTTAGCAAGGAGGTCTTGGTCTACTATGCACTACGCTGACCAGATGTGTTGGAATAGGGTCTGTTTCAAGTTTTCCTTGTCTTTGTAGTGAATTTTTCCAGAATATATTGTTTCCTTAGTCGCCTATTACGACACCCACGGGATGAATAGGGGTGGTAACACTATGTAGTCTTAATCCGTCACGGTATCTTAAAGATGACGTGAAAACAGTACTTCTTTCATATAAGTATAGAAATAATTTAATCAAAATTAAAAAAATATTAAGAGATGTGCTACAAATGGTTTAGAATAGAACTGTATAAAATATTAGTGAGGTTATTTTAATTTTATTTAATATCTCTGAACACTAAAAAATTGAATAAGTTTTTATACGACTAATATTTAAGACAAAAGAGACCGACTCATCGACCATATCCACGAACGACATGAACACACTCAAACACGTAAACTTTAGGCGACCATTAAACCAAACGTTCCTCATCTCGTATAATATGAAAAGCGCTTAGAAAAGATTGCCTTAACGCTGTTACAGTTCATAGGAACCACAAGGGTGCCATAAGCAAATATACAAAGCCATTGGAATAAAGTGGCATCCCAAAAATATAAGAAACAAATTTTAAATTATATTACGGACGAAAATGCTAAAGCGGCTATTGAAAATATCATTATGCGTAAAGAAACAAGAAAAATCGCTTTTTTTACGGCATATTCACTGTTCACTAGTCATTGTTCTCTTTTAAGGGTCAACTATGTGCCATTTTCTTTTACACTTCGTTAGGTTATTTATTTATACGTGAACTAAATTATACATGCTGTTGAATTTTTGGTTGGTAAATGAAAATCGTTTGTTTTTAAATATTGTTTGATTTTTGTTCTAATAGAATGTTTTTCGGTTATTTGAAAGCATTAAAAAAGTTTTTTGAACGTTTATGTTACAATATCAAAGCAACACCAAAACTAGCAATTAAAAATATCGACAAAAACTGAAACAAAATGCATTCACTTTATGGGTCATTGCTTTTGTTATGTAAAATACTATGTAAATTCATACATTTCTATTTTATTTTTAGATTCAACAGAAACGATTGCGCTAATACTTACATACACTCGAAATATTAACAAATTCTCACAATAGTACCACTGTACTAAAGAATTCATAGAATCGTGCAATTCTAAAGTGGATAACACCCGTAGTAAATATAAAAATGAATTAAAGTACTAACTTGGGGCTTAAAAACAAAATGGAGCAATGTTTCATTATAAGCTTTTTGTTTATTGTTATTTTAAGAGCCTTCCAAAGTGACTCTACTCTGTCTGATGGCAAACATAAATAGAATCCAAGAGTTGTGGTCACTAGTACAGTCAATGCAGTTAGGTGACCCACACTATGGCAGCCTAGTGAAATTATAGAGACACAAAAAGCCATGACAGTCACCGTGGCAGTGTAAGGCGCCCACACTTACCACGATAGTTATCATCCTTATATCAATGGGTCTCTGATTTCACGCACGCCAAAGAAACTTAAAGTTGGTTTTCTGTGAAAGGGAATTACTGCTTCAGTTGAGCCGACCCGTTTGTGCTAAAACCAACTTAGTTCTACTGACAATTAGTATTATATATAGTATTGCTTAGACTGTTTATCGACAGTGAAACAGTTACTTTAGAATTTGTTACTGTTTTATTTTTATATTCTATTATTTCAAGATAATTTAATTTTATAAATACACTACATTTTTGTATGTGTCGTATAGGTATTTACCAAAAAAGTTTTATTTTATTGATTGATGATTTAGTTCTGATAGTTATTGCTTTGAGATCATAATGAGGCTGCACTTTACAATTGAGCGTCTACATCGATAAACTTTTAGTAACTCACTGCGAGACATAGTTCTCTTTTTAGAAAATAAATTTTGGCTTACTATATCAGGCTGATCACACGGACACACAAAATAAATAGTTCATAGATTTTCGAGGTTTTTAGATTTTTATATGCTGTGGAGGGAACGGGTGTCATGTCCCTTCGACACAAGGGCAGAATCCTCCGACCAGGTGAGGTGATCATGCCTGGCGGGCCACGGCCTAACGGTTGATGTTGGGATTTTGTATATGTATATGCTAATGGCCACGGGAATCTGTATTTCGCGATACAGGATTTATAGTTGCTTCGTAGTTCATTACATTCATATGTTTCATTCATACTTCGTAGTCTGGTGTATCTTCGCTAGATGGCGCTGTTGTATATTTTTGTTTGTGCTGTAATGTGGAAGTCGTCACATATGATTAAAAACTGAACTGGTTCAGATGATATTTCTATGATCAAAAAGAAATATACATTACATATCGTGTTGAATAAATTTCACATTTTCCAATAGTATTTTATTACCTCCACGAACTGGCGGTAGTTTTATGGCTTGACACGCTTTATCAAGTTTATTATTAAATACCATGTTGAGAGAAATTCTTTCATTCTTCTATAAGAGATTTCAAACCCTGGAAGTTTGAAGTGGAGAGATTGCAAGTGAAGGTTTAGTTGCCTCAGAAATGTTCTAGATTGAGGTGCGGGCTGACTGTTAGCCACTTCATACTTTATCGCTATCCGTTAACCTTACCCTTTTGAAAACTTTCGATAGATAGATCACGTAAGTATATAAGAATCACCACAAAACAGTATGATTCTTGTATAGAATCCCTTCAGTGATAAAAGATTATAATTTAACAACTTTAACAATTTCTATTAATATATAATACGTTAGGTAAAAAATTAGTTATATCAAACATTTATTATTATATTGTTATCAAACTTTTAATTTCCTTTATTTAAACTGGTAAACTCAGTTTGATTATAATACTTAAGGTTTATGAGCAAAATTTCTACTCTACTTAGGCACTGTTTATCAGCTTGCTACATAAAATAAATTTCACTGAAGTAAAATAAAAAAATATTCGTATAGAAACAGTATCTCAATAGGCTGCCATAGTGTGGGTCACCATACTGCATTATCTGCATTTGCAATAAGTATGGTGACCACCACTCTGGGATTATATTCATACTTTCCGTCAGGCCGAGTAGAGTCACTTCGACAGGTTCTTAAAATAAAAAAAAAAACAGTAGCAGTCGTGGGACTGCCGATAGAAGTGAAAACGGAACTATTACGTTGAGAGTAATTAAAACTGTATGCAAAAATTATATGAAATTTTTTATGTTTCATATATAGCTATATATAATATATAATATCATATATAATATATAATAATAATAAATTTCATATATAATATATAATATCATATTCTCCATAGCTATAGATATACTATTATCATTAGCATGTCGGTGACGCGAACCGAGGATTTTACCCTCTACCAAAACGCTCAACACGCCTAAAGAAGTTTTCACTTCAAAAATCGTAACCGCACAAAGAAAATTCGATTTTATAGTCATCGGCTTATTAGAAGTTATTTTAGAGAACAGAAAAATTGAGATCGGTAGACAACGAGTTGATAGTGCTACGTTTTGCGTCTTAAATCGATAGGAACTAAGAGTGAGAAACTAATTTTGTTTTACGAATAAACCTCACAAATATTTTTGGTTAGAAACAAACAGTTTTAGTTTAAAACAGTATTGAGTGTGCCGGATTTATTATCATCATTATCTCAGCCAAAACCGTTCACTACTGGACATAGAACTCCCGCAAGGTTCTTCACAACAGCCCGCAGCCAATGGCTTCCCCTGACCGTCAACAGGTTGTCGAACCACCTTGTCGGGGGAATAGGAACACTGTGTTGCCCAGTACCCAGTCGCTCCAATATTTTTTAGAATCATCAGAGATAAAATTGTGCCTGATTGATGGACGAATAATCGTTTCTTTAAATACAGAACAATTTTGCTTCTGTCGACTAGGTCGGTGAGTCAAGAATAACTAACTGACTAACTAGACTGACTAGATCGATTCCAATTCTACGATCACAATCAGTACAACTTGATCGAAACATTAGCATTACATTAATATATATCAGTAATCCATTATTGATGTATGAAAGAAAGACCAACAATTTTTTCCATCCATTTACATTTTATTACATTTGACTCCGCTAATGTATTGTAAGTTATCTATAACTTCTCTGGGGCCAAAATGTATGATATCAGAGCTATTGCCATAAAATATCACATTACAATAACTTCACTTGTAATGACGTCAATATGTGTTATTTGCGTCATTGGCTTGCATAACCATAATATCAACATTTTATGAGACAGCTTCTGAAACCTTCGAATTAATTTAAGCAAATCTATCATTGATAAGATGGTTGATAATGACTAGATATATGTTAGTTGGATATGAATTTATTTTGAGATTTGTTTGTCAATTGGGCACTAATGCACAGGAGAATAACTGTGACTAGGTTTCTCTGTGACCAGCTTAACACGGATTTTGAGTTGATATGTGGTCACTCCAATAGAGCTTTTATTAATTTTTAGTTTTTTACTAAACTTTGATTTATTCTTATTATGAATTAATTAACGATTGGGCAAACGTAGTGTATGGCACCCTGCGTCCCGATGGACCGACAACTTGAAGAAGGTAGCTAGGCTAGCTAGGTAGGTTGACTAGAAGGGCTGGTAGCGGATGGATGCGAATTGCCCAAGTTCACCATGGTTGGCGCTCCTTGAGGGAGACCTTCGTGAAGCAGTGGACGGCGATAAGTTTTGAGGAATTATGTTTTTTCTGAAATTATTGGCCAGTGTCATTTTTTATTCAATTCTCTTGATAAATGCTCGTATAGGAAACTAATTCTACCGCATGTCATACGAGTATTTTATGTAAAAGTATTCGTTCTTAGTGGCACTAAAGGAATTGATTTTTCATTCCATAATGCCCATAAAAAAGTTTTAATTTCAATGGTATAGTTGAAATTAAAAATTACACTAAAAGTATTAGATTGGACTTCCAAAATCGGCACAAAAGTTAGTATCTATTTTTAAATACATACAAATTTTACATATATATGCATATAAATATTTTACACTATAAGAGAATAGAATCGAGTATTTTTCATCGTCTTTTGGAAGAAACTCCTACCAACCGTCACAGAGATTTAAAATATCAGTTTATACTTAAGTCTGCTATTTGTTTTTGCACATATTTGTTTTCTTTAAAATTGTAAAATTAAACTAACCTATTTTACTAATTCGAAGGCTTCAAACAAATTAACAAAAGGTCAATCGGAACAATATGCTTGAACTATGCAATTTGTGAGAAATTGCATTGTCACCTTTGTCCAGAGAGGGTTGAAATTAAAACCCTTAGCAGCACCCTCATTGTTCGTGTTAAACACAGTACTTTAATATAACCAGGTGCAAATAAAACTGGACATTTAACAAAAGGTGTACGTCAGGATAAGAGCAGTTTGGAAGCCCTGTCACGTGACGTTTGTATGGTACAAGTTAAAAACTTCCAGCGTTTATATTCATTCAAGCGTAACTTTTCTTTTTTCTTCTTTAAGACCTTGAACGTCGATTGACGACCATCTTTAGTTGGTCTAGGATGGGGTCCATACTGACCTTATCCTATTGCGCGCACGAGTCTCTATCTGGGAATAGAGTTAGGGTCCTCATACTTCACTATGTACATGAGCAGACATAAAAAGTATCTATCATGTCAAAATCTCTCTACGTGTTTACATTCTTACGTCATAAAACGGGATAACCCAGTATATTTATATATATGAACAAAGAGATAAGAGAAAAATTAAAATATCGCAATATATTAAAAAAAGATTGAAAACTGTTACTTAATTACTCGGCATGAAATTTACCGAACATTTATAAAATTTAAAAACTCATTACTGAGTTAAGTTGCCCATGCGTTAAAGCAAATAAGAAAAAAATGAGAGAAACTGTATTAACCTTACGATACGTATTCCAAAATTTGTGTTTTTTTTACTGTAATATTCATAAAAGTAATTTTCAACATTCAGATTAATTTCTCAATATAAAAACTAATGTTGCCATAACAGCAAACATAAAAACTGCTGTAGATGGTGGAAAAAGAAAATAAGTAGACGACCCTGTTTCTCATTTTACCACAAAATGAAATCACTGAACGGTCAGGAAATGTGGTACAATTTATTAAAAGGACGATTTAAAAGAAAATGGTTTCAGATATTGAAATAAAAAAAACAATATTATATTTAGACGGTTTTTGTTTTAAAAATTACAAGCAAAGGTCACCTATATGGATGTTCTTGTAATGCATTTTGATTTTCAAACGTGACTACCATTGATATACATATATTGAGCAATACGCTTTCTGGAATAAAACAATTATGTTGAAAAGAGAGAATTAACATAGAGAAATTCCTTCTCAAGAGCCAAATAAACTATCGTGAATTGTAAGAGTACGTGAGTAACAGTAATTCAGCGCAGCAAAACGGTAAACGGTAATTTGCCGTTAATTTCAGTTCCTATATACCTTAATACTTTAAATTCGGCATGTTCACTAACAATTTTTGCAACACTAACCATTTGTCTCTCACTATTACTTAGACCTATTCTTACTAATTTTCTACTGTATTATTTGAACCTTGAGTTTTTTTGGCACTTCTTCTCAAGGTTAGTCAAAGAAAATATCAACACCCTTTAGTTTTACCAAAGCTATAAGACTTTCATATATGGCTTACATAATTTCATATAAATATTTATAAATTGTCAGTACGGATATTTTCTATGTAAATTCTTGTTAAGGCTAACGCAATCAACACCAGCTGAGTTAAAACGCCAACTCAGCAGGGCTCTGCACCACACAAGCACATTATATGTTAATCAAGGCACTGGCCCGTTTGGAATTAGTTGGCGGTCCTTGGAACAAACATTGGACACCGCATTAACATGTTTATTGTATCTATATACCCCAAAGGAGACCCTTTAACGACAAAGCCCCTTGGGCATCTAAAGGAGTTACACAAACACATATTAATGGTAGAATCGTCTCGCTTCAGTACATTTTAGAGATGTTTGTTATGAAGGAGATATAAAAAGGTAATCTGCTCATTTTGTATCTCCATAATTATCAAACTACTAGAGGTATCGAAGGTTATCTTATAAAAGCCCTCAGTGAGCTCCGCCATTATTACTTAGCTTTAGTCTCTTCGTTTAACTTTTAGAATCTCATCTCTTTGGAACTAAGCCAAAGGACTTTAGCTCACCATCTTGGGAAATTTGGAGCCTTGTTAGAAAATTGCGGAGTAAATAATCCCTTTCTTGACAGTAGGATTAATGTTTTTGTTGCTGCTGAATTCTCTTTTTCCATATACCTTAAAGTCGTAATTCCTAGTACTATTACAAATACCTAAGTTTGGATATTTTTTTCAATCACTTCAGAATAATTGAACATATCCGAATGAATTTAGTTCAGAAACAGGTGAAACTCTGGAAAAGCACGTAAACTATAAAGGATGTATAGAGTTTCTTCCAAGAACTGAGGGCCTCAAGTCAATGTCACCTGCAAGTGGTGCACCTGCTAAACAACGAACGAGACCCTGGCAAACAAAACATACTCAGCTCGTTACCTGTTATGTGTCTCTGCCTGCCCCTCTGGGAAAGCAGGTGTGATTTTATGCATGTATGTATGCTACAAAGTCGACACCATTGCAACTGAAGCCACGGATAAATGCTTGTATTCTATAGCCATATATGCATGTAGTTCATTCTATCAATGACCATAGTTTGTAGTGTTTCCCAATGTAGGATAAATATAGTTTAATGAACTACCAGACTTGCTTTAAAGAAGCAGAAGATTAACTGCATCCGACATAGAAACAGAAATTTTGGCTGAAAAGATTTCCGTGTGCATAAAACTCAGGTAATAGTAGCATCTATCTACACCAATGAATGTTCCGTGTAAATCACACTAGCTACACGTCGGTGTATTAAAGTCTGCGCCAGAAATATGATCTTATAATATCTCAAATATTTCTCTCAAGAGTTTTGTATAAAAAATAAATTTTAAAGTAGTTGGTCTATGTATTTTTGCCTCAGAATGTACGGAGATCATGTTTCTGTATTCATATTTAAATGTGATAGGATAATAATACTGTTTAAACTCAGTAAGTTAACAACGCAAAAGAATAATTACTTTTTTCGTATGATATTTCAGAAATATGTTGTTTAATAATTCTTAAACATGCTGGTCTCGAATAATTGAGTGTTTGATTCAATTTGAGTTTTTAAGTTAAAATTCTGTTTCATACCATGAAAATTTCCATACCGTAAGTAACGGATTAGGAATACGGAGTATCACTAATCCTATTCACCCTAAGGGTGTCGTAAGAGATGACTAAAGTAGCAAACTGCGCAGAAGAACATCAATGCAAAGAAAATGAAAACTTGAAATATACCCTGTATGAAAACCACGTTGGCTACCAGAACTTGTATGATAGTTAGGTACGTTAGGGTACTTAGTATTTTTTCATCAGTGATATTCCTAAGCAATAATCTAATAACATGCAATGGTTATATATGCACATAAACACATTGTTGCTCACAAAACAAAACTAAATATAGTAACAGTATTTTTTATATGCAGATAGTTGAAACGCTGTAGAAAACCATAATCTACTTTCCAAACTTTCCACATGAACGGAACCGTGTACATATATATTTTAATAGGAGCGTACCCATAAACTCTCTACAGTACATCTGATTTTATAACTTTATAATTAATTGTGAAAAAAAAGATGTCGGAATAATCTCTACCAATATTATAAATGAATGTAAGTTTGTTTGTTACGATTTCACGCAAAAACTACTCACCCGATCATCATGAAGTTTTGTATACATATTCTTGGAGGTATTAGAAGTAACACACCTTTATTTAAAAAAAATATTTAAAAGGATCCGTTACGAAACTTAACATGGCAGACCTCCACGCGAGAGAAGCAGCGGACAAAAACTGGTAATATGTGTACATATATATTTTTTTTTAACCTTTATCATTTTATACGTCAGCTGCAATACCTCATAAAACTTTTTTGTTTTTCAATTAGAAGATCTCAACTATCAAATAACATTTATTTCAGCTCTGCACATTCTGGGGTACAAAGCCATACATTATTTGACCATGTATTTTGACATTTATAATGTTAACAACATCAATAAAAAATCTCTTGCAGAGTCCTGAAGTTTTTAAGACGGAGGGACAATTTTAATAACTTTACGTTTGCATGGCATACATTACTTTTTATGTTGTTCCAGTTATTTGCCTGTTCGTTTCTTTATTTAAATTTTCATCAGATATAACATCGTCATTACTATCATCATCTCCTTCATTTGTTTAAAATATTTCACTTACAATCATCAAAAGCGAATAGTGATTCTAAATGCAAAGTTCAGCTTTGAGCCGGATCACAACTTTTTCTATTCATTTAATTCTATTCTCCTCAACCTCTAGGTTGTAAATTAAATTCCTATCTACGGGAAATATTGTATAATGAGACCATTCTTAACACTTTGGACACGTCTGTGACTCGGAGAACACGCTAAGCTATTGGTCTCAACCTTTGGTAAAGCTTAGGTGCAGTTGGATGCTTTAATAGTTCAAAAACAGAAATTGGACAAACTGCATCGGTTGCATAGTGGTATTTGTGAATGCTGTGCTATGTATAATCTGTAAATATTTGTTTCGAAATTTGGGTGTTTTCTTTGTACAATATATATGTACTTACAAAAAAAAGTATATACGAGTATGTATAGTTTTTATATCAATTATCTAGTAACCATAATACAAGCTCTGCTTCGCTTGGGACTAGATGGCGTTGTGTATCAAATGTCTGAAATATTATTATTATTTGTTCTGTATCTGGATGGATGGATGAATTATTTATAATACGTATATTTAGATATACTTAATTGTATTTATTTAAATATAAACATAAATAGACGACCAAAGTAGACTTAATGCCCAATACGTAATTCGAATAAAAATTATGGTCGACAAAAAGTTTTACCCCTTTGTCTTTTGTTGTTTACCTTTGGGGATAAAAGATATGGGTATATATAAAGTACATATTTACTTTTCAAGGTAGAAAAGAGCTCGCTCAAATATATAGCATCAAAATTAATTTTTGCTACCCTTCCGAACAACACTAACTATTCACCTTTGTAATATATCTACAAATAAAAATGTAATCACATTCTACACAAGGTGTCCAGAGCGAAATTTAGGAAAACCTCATTTTAATGGATGGGTACAGAAGATAACATTAATCAAATTATGTACGGTGCCAAAAGGGTCTCGTTTAATCATAGGAATGCGGAGTTAGGAGTTGAAAAAAGTTATTTAGAAAAGGATCCAGGCCAACATGGGAATTTGTTTTAATACGTGGGTCATTGGGAAAGGTCGTATAGCTTTGAGGGGACTTGTAAAATTACGGAGTGTATTGCGTCAATTAATTGTTTTTTGTATCAATACAGTGTTTACTTAGTGTTTTAATGCACCAGAGATAGTTGTGATGTGTAATATATATAAATAAGTTTATGTCAAATGAGTTTGAACAACAAACGTAGGTATAGAAGTCCCTGGAGTCCCTAGGGATAATGTATAATATATGTTTAAGTAACGTTTAAACCATATCATAGATTTGTGTCCCTGAGGAGCCAGAGATCTGAAGGAATTTTCCACTCAGACAACAAAAACAAAGTTACAAATTATTACAATAATTACACCGATCTCGTGAGCAAGTCTATAGACATATGCGTCACCACAATCTGTTAAAACATGAAGTCGAAACTTTCTTATTTTTAGCAACATACGCTAATTTTTAACGATAAACTGTATATTAAAAATATTCATAGGTTACTTTCGCAGACTACCTGTGTAAAGTACTGAAATTTAACCACGAATTAGGATTTTAGATCTCATTAAAATTCAAGACGTTGAAAACAGGTCCTGAATCGATCTGAGTAACACGACTTGAAATTGGCGGCAAACGAGATTAGAATTACAATTGGTTTCAATTTTTTTTCGTTCATTTTATTTCATTCGTGGACAAGTAAATTATGTGTACAAAAATATATGTTAACTGATATATAAGGCAATTATTACAAAATATCACATCTGTATCTTCAAAATAGAATATCTAAGAATTATTTTTATCTTAAATGTGTACCACCATTACACAAATAGTCTAAAATGTGCTATATCACAATAACCAAGGGTGATTTTTATAATGTTTAATGTATTGGATAACTCATTGTTCCAAGTTCACATGTGCAACGCATTTCCCTGTCGTAGTAATTATGGGACTAGTGTAGTCCGATGGAGTTAAATAAATGTACTATTGAATACTGTTATTGATGACAATTATACATATTTATATGGTAGTGTTTGAGTTTTCGGAAAAGAGTTTTATTTGTTTTAGTTACTTTTCACTTCCTCAGTGCGATATAACACAGCCCTCTCGTAGTATTTAAACTTTTAATTTAAAAGTAAGCTAAATATAGAGTAGAACCTTGGGGCAAGCATTGTCCTACAGTGGACGTCTTTTGGTGAGATGATGATGATGATGAAATATAGAGTAGTTAAAAAAATTAAGAATGGAACCGTGTATTTATTATGAGACATACACAGGGTTACGTTGTCCAACTTTTGTATGATATCACTTTGGTACTTCGTCAGATATTTTTCTTACATTACCCTCTTCATAAAAAAAAGCGCAGTTTTTATATGTAATATCTTACAATTATTAAGTACCGCAGATCTACGATTGTTCTGAGAAACAGTTTTTGTTTTCTTCTTTTTCTTTTTCGAATAAATTAGTCAGACCACTATTTTTTTTATCAAAATTCGGTAATACTCGAACCTATAATTTTCTGAACTAGTCTACTTTGACTAATCCTTTAAGATGAAATTTTCATACTGTCTTACGCGGAACGAAGAAGCAATCTGCTGGTATTCGTAAGAAATAACAAGTGTGTTAAGAGGTTTTAACATGATTAAATAAACAGCTTTGGAGGAAGCTAATCTCGACAGTGTTGTCGCATGTAAAAAATATTTATATTTAATTGTAGCAAGATTTATTTTTAACTATGTCAACAAATATATTGTGATAGTATTATCATATTACGTAATTTAGAATTTACAATTATTGTTATGGTTATGCAAGAATATATTCTTAGCCGTTGGCAACACGTGCATGTGTAAAAAAAGGGTCTAGACAACAGAAAAGGACCGTCACTTAACGGACAGATTATTAAGTGACCCTTGTACAAGTAAAAACAAAATATTTATTGCACTTTTAAAACGAATTCTTTGGAAAGGACTCTTAACAGACCTTTGGATATCGGTTCCAAGACATCTGTGAGAGAAATAATTGTAAACAAAAAAGGCGATAGGTAGCGGGGCGCGGGCTGAGAGAAAACGACAGGGTTTGAGAGAGTCGAGATAGTCAGTGAGGGTGCAGGGTGAAGGCAGGACGTTCGTGAAAGCTGGGGATAGCCGGTCGTGTGGGTTACCATGACGTTGAGTAAGTTAGCATATATAACGCAGCAGTAGCTATGTAAGTCCTTGTTGCCTATTATTTCGTAGGATAATGATTTATATATATTTATATGCCGGTCTGAGTATAGTAATAATCGTTGAATAATTAGATGATATCTCTCTATTATTTCTCGATGAGCATTACTGTTGGTTAATCGGTACCTTTGATAGAGATAATGAGTAGAACTCTTTATAAGTCGCTGCGGTGTGAGGAGTCCATTTACGATCGAACGGAGCCATCCGGTAGATCGCCGGAACGGTTCCGTTACACGATTATATCTGGGTGAACTGTCCCTGTGGTGTATTTATATTGTAGTTACAGCGTGTGTGGGTGTGTGCCGTGTGCTTGAGTTCTAGGAGTCTTAAGGGGCGGATGCACGGGGGTCAGTAGGCGGGTTAACTCATTTAGCGGGTTGTGTACACAGGAAACCGATGGGTTGGAGTCCCACGTCGGGGCGGAGGCGCGAAAGCGTTTAGCTTCGGTCGTATACAGCTGAATACACCTGTCAAAGCGAGTTATAGGTTTGGACTTAGCGTTCCTGACCCCCTCGAGTTAAAGTCAGTTAATTCACCTAAATCTTAAGTGCACAACGGATGGAAGAGTGATAAGCACAACCAACAGAAATGTATTTAATTGTTTCATAATCTCTCATTTTGATTCCCTCTTATCGCGGTTTCTTATTATTTATTTGAATCGTTATAAGCCTGTGGGAGAATGTCCAGTCTGGTGTTGAGTTCTACAGTCTAACGCGGATTCTAGAGGAGCGTTAGACCTCCCTCCACATTGAAGGGTGTTGGCTTGTAAAATAATACCTCATTAAATAACCGAAAAATTATTATACTCGCACTAGGTTTCAAGGGGGCACCATTACATATATGAACTGAATTTGAACGGATTTCTGTCTTGATTAAGTACCGTTTTGTTGTTGATAAACTTGACGTATGATATGCAAGTAGGATCTAAGTTTTATTTGTAAAAATGTGCCTCGATATATTCTAAAACTATGCTTTTATTTATCCCTTTCATAATAAGGTGTCATTAATGTATTATGATGTATGTGATTTCAGAACAGTGCAGATTTCTGTATAAAATTGCTCATTTATTGAAAATTTACTTTGATTTGATTTTGAAATAATATTTTAGATAAATTTCATAAAGTCGTCATAGGCATAATGTTTTCAGTACCGAATTAGTGTTAACGCAATTTAAGTCCACAATACATATTTACATCCAAACGACCATTTGAAATATTTATCAATACATCGTGATTTGAAAGGTAATATATATATGATATTATTTAAACGTATATTAAATTTATTTTTCAGCTATTTTGAGGGTCCGTCCTAAATGAGGCGGTGAACAATTTTCACATGCAGGTGATTCTTATTCTTAAGGAACTAGTGCCCTAACGTGCTAGATGCACAAACATGGGTGAACATAAGCCATATATTCTCTTATTGAATCTAAAGCTCTTATTGATTGATTTTTATTTTTCACTTCACCTACGACACAAATCATGTTTTACCATGTATCATATTTTTTTTGATATTTATTTATTTATTTTTAAAGGATACGATTACAGATTACTGCCAGTATT
The DNA here is from genome assembly GCA_949316085.1 of Hypercompe scribonia. Lineage (NCBI taxonomy): Eukaryota > Metazoa > Arthropoda > Insecta > Lepidoptera > Erebidae > Hypercompe > Hypercompe scribonia. The sequence goes on along the minus strand of OX438982.1, from coordinate 18,640,825 downwards.
TGCTTAATATTAGGGTAAGCTTAAGTTCAGACTGTAATCTAAATTTAGTATACACAATATGAGTCAAAAACAATATACAACGTTCGGAGTGAACACAAAAACATATTGTTTTTTAGTCTATATTGTATTTAAAATTAAAACGATGTTTAATAAAATAAGAGAAGAAATAAGAAAGAGCATCTTTGTTTTTTTTTTTCAGTGTGGAAATCCTCACAGATATCACCGAAAAGTGGTTATGTCGGACTCGAGCTGACCAAAAACCACTCGCTGTCTCAGGTACCAGTAGCCAGGAAACCAAGCGCACCTTAGTAAAGAAATCACTGGAACCCCGAGCTACCTCAGGCGACTTCGGGTACACTTGTAGATGGACCCCTACGTGGGAACCCCAATGTTACCTTTTCTGCCTCGAAAAGGAAGAAGAAAGAAAGAAAATTAGCAATAATGTACGCTTGAGGAGTTAGAGGGTTGCAACGATATTTGTATCTCTTGATTTGTAAGTGTCTAGGGCCGGTAATATTTACTTATCAACAAGTGTCTCCTGTGCAATTTAAGATTTCTTACAAAAAAGCTTTTGGAAAGATATAAATAAGTTAATAATAATAAATACAATATACTTAGATTAAGAAATAAATTTACAATCTACGTCTAATAGAAAATACTGACTCAGTAATGGTTTGAATTATGAGAATTATTGGTTAAATTTGCCAAGAATCTTATGCACCTATTGTATTTATTGGCAACACTAAGAAGGTTACTTCTCCAATCAGTTACCATAATATTTTGATTAGCTTTACTAAACTTAATAAGTTTAAGTGTAAGTAAACCTAAGTTTTTAGTTAAGCTTAAGTTTGTTCTATTTTCAAAAGGTTAAAATATATTACCATTTTTCTATTTCACATACGGGTTTGTCCCCTAAAGGTTCACTTTCGTGAATGTAGATTTTGTCAATCAATCTATCCTTTGGGACTACCTCTTCCGGGTTGAAGAGTACAAATGTCCTTTTCTTAACCCCTGACAATGAGTCAGCAAAATTTCAGAATGATCGGTTAAACAGTTACGCAAACTCACCCTCCCATTTGTAATATTAGTTGGAGTTCATTGAATTTCGTTCAATTTTTTAAGAACCTGCCAAAGTGACTCTATTCTGCCTGATAGAAGGCATGAATAGAATCCAAGAGATGTGGTCACTATGCTTATGCAAATGCAGAAAATACAATATGGTGACCCATAACCAGATGCTTTTTCACACTCCGCTTGGGGGCGTAAAAAGGCGTGACAGTCATCTAGCAGTGTAAGGCTCTCACACTTAAAACGATAACTTTCAACCCTGCATCAATGGGCCTCTGACCTTCATCAATTAGGCTTCGGTATATGGTAAACTTGTAACTACCTAGTTATTTTTGAGCATAAGGAACGTGCTTTGTGACGTAAGATTTAAATTGGTACACCAAAAGTGGAAAAGTGTAAAGAATGTAATAATCATAAAATGTTAGCACATATTGTAATATATTCTCTTGTATACCCATTTATCTTCCAAATGGCTCAACCAGACTGATATGTTTAAAAAGCCGGCAATTTCAACCTTCCGTTTACTGAGTAAGTAAAGTTACTGAAAGCCGCATCTTGATTCTTGTTTGGGGTAACCATCAGAAGATCAGCTGATTCGTCAATCCCCTAATATTAAAAAAATATACGTATTTGGTACTGAGATGGGTAACAGTGTTTTCTTAATACACTAGTTACGTTTTCATAGAGCGAATTGTCCATAAGTTTGTTAAGTTAGTTAAAACTTACAGTATTAACATTACAAATCTTATCATTTCCATTTTCTTCCTGTAACTTTATCAAGTTATGCACAACTTGTAATGAAATCTACATTGCATATTACGGAGTCGTCTCCATGACGCGATGCGCATGTTAAGTAGACGATTATTTTTGTAATTATTTCTAATATCTTCTTAAGCAAGTTGATGAACAAACTTGGTTCTCTTATTGGATATTACGTATGCAAGGTGGTCGTCTCTGGGGCTTAATAAGCAAGAACCAGAAGATTAATAACATTTTAAACTTCTTTTCATGGTTTTCTTATGCTAATGATGCTGGTTACTGTCTTATTTAAGAGCAAAATTGACTCTTTATAAACTGTAATAAAGTATAGTTTTGTATAAATGTGGACTTACGGTAGTGTTGCCTATAGTATGATAATTTAGTTATATTTTCGTTTCTGGAGTTTAAGGGTAAGGCAGAATGATATGTTCAAAAGAAAATTTAAATTGTAATCAGTAGTTTTTTGGTGAGTTCATCATTTTGCCATGTAAAATCTATTTTTTTAGTAACCTTTTGCAAAGATTAAGCTTGCCAGTATTCGGCCTTAAGCCATCCAGGTAATTCAGTGAATGCAACGAAAAAATTACTTAAGACTGTTTTCATGCAAGAACATGATATCACTCAAGTGCCTGCTCATATATACCTGGATACATACATGGCTCCTCCACGACTATAAATGTTTTTAAAAGTTGCCAAATCATACAAAAATAGCTCTTGGTACTAAATTGAAAGGGAACGATTTCACTTGGAAATAAAAAACTTTATTGGGATGATTGTCCAGAAAAGAAAAACTTCTAAATCATCAGGGGTTGATTTATGAAGGTGCTGTACTAAAAGGGTTCTTAGGGTACGACACCCCTTCAGATACACATGTTTAGGGTAAGATTTGGAGCGACACATATTAATGTGTCTTGCTCTTAAATACAGTCCTTTGTTGAAGAAAGGTATTCTGTTCAAGTCATTTTACTAATGTACGCAGTTCTTTACTTTATCCAAGTGATTTGGGTTGTTTTACGATAATTACGATAAAATTTTTGTGATATTGTTCTAAATGTGATATTCAAACATTATAAAAATACTATTTTATCTATATATATCTAAAATTATTAGCCCAGATTGATCGACTTTTTCAACAAAGCAGTAACTGAACTAGGTTTGCAAACTTGGAATTTTGACGTTCAAAACTTTATATAGCGTGGGCCAAGAATTCGTTAACATTTGAATCTAACATCCCGTGCAAACATGTTATCGGAGTCGCTGAGACCGATGCTACTAGTATTTGCTGTCTACAATCGTTACACATGGTTTCAACAAGATGGAGCCCCTTGTCGCACATCCAATGAGTCCCAGCCAAAGACATGTTTGCGAAAAAGCTGATTTCCAGACTAGGTGACATTCCATAGAAACCCAGAAATCCAGATCTATCCCAGCAGACTTCTTTTTATGGAGTTATTTGAGTCACTAAACCAAATATACTACGTCAACTAAAAGAAAAAATCAGTGAAGAGATGTCAGCGATCTCGTGGTCTGTTCGCCGACGAGTATTCGAAAACTTCGGTGGTCGAAGCACTGGTCATTTAGACGATGTAATTATTAAGAAATAAATGCCAACTACTTAGCTTTCTTGTAAAGAAACAATTTTTATAATATGGTTTTTATTATACGTTTTTTTCAAATGTTAACTAATTCGTGGCCCACCCTATATGTTGAAGGCAGCAATTAGGTTTTTTTTTTTAATGTTACTCCTAAATAGGTAAGGTACGAAACGATCAATGTTTGTCATTTTCAAATTTAGAAACGTGGAATAATGAACAATTACGCCAGCAAAACCATGGGTAAAGTACGAGTATGTATGTTATAAAATTTGTCTGCATTACTTTTGAGCAGTAATTGTCATAGGTGTACAGCATTGCCATGTTGTGAGTAACTTACGCTTAACCACTTTTTACTGAGTAAACAAGAGCTGCGCTCGTTGTTAAAAATATACACTCAATGGATATGATAAATAACTAAATACAAAAATAACCTTGAAACAGTAGTTAGATATCTTAGGAACGGGTCGTTCTTCTAATCATATAAGTTTTATATTTAAATTTATTATTTAAATTTTTGATAACAAATATATCTATGTTTTGTACTTAGTGTTCACAGTTTTAGTGATACCTACAAAGCTTGTTGGGCCATGTCTTACACGGTACATTTAATATGAAGCGTTACGTTCAAGAGATTTGTCTTCTCTGCTACTGAAGGAAATACTTCAAGACGAAAACATTTTGGCGTTGAAAATTTTCTCAGGCCAAGTTACATGTGAATAGGTAACACTAGTGTTCACATTCCTACACACACCTCACATATCTTCTGTGTTTTTGTATGTGTGATAGTATCATGGCATTCTGATATGTTTGTGAAATGGTATTAATTAAATCATGAACAAAAAATTCGTTTAAAGAACGCATCCACGAAATACATACGGCCAAATCCTACAAAGTTAGCAAAACATGTATTAGAGAAGTAAAATTATCAGCTATCAAGTTAAGCAAATATGAGAAAAGAAAATTGAAGTAATGACAACAAATTGCATGCCTTCAAATTGCACACTTTAATGATACCATTTGTGAATTTTCCTTCAAATGAAGAAGATTTGTATCGTCTGTAATCAAATTTATACGACATTATGAAATAGTTTTAACGACAGAAACACTTGTATATTATGAGTATATTTTATTTTTTCTTCTGTACCATGGTAAATAAAACGAAATGAAAAGGGATTTTTATAATTTGTGGTGAAGAAGCAGATGAGTTACTTGAAGATTACCGTTACACATACTCGTAAATGCACACTGCTCAAAACACAGAAGTGCAGTGCTGCCTTTCAGCCCCTTACTTACCCGAACCCGAACCATGATGAGGAAGAGGATTGGGTTCCCGTAAACCTCTATCATTCAGTGAAAAACATTGTAATAATATAATTTAATGGTGGTTAATATTATAAATGCAAAAGTTTGCGAGGATGTTTGGATATATGTTACTCTTTCACGCAAAAACTATTGAACAGATTTAGATGAAGTTTCAGTGTAATATAGCTCATACATCAGAATAATCCATAGACTACTATTTACCAGTAGTAACTCTTAAATATGTCAATCATAAATAATATTAATGCCAGCTTTATTAGTTAACTTGACAAGTATTTACTAGTTACAACCTTTTGTTTTAAGCGTATTTGCATATCCTCAGCCTGGTATTTGTGATAATGTTACATAGCAACCGATTAACGTGATATACATCAGAATAAAGTGGCATTCTGTTACCGTAGGTTTATAAAAGCTATTCAAATATTATATTTATAAACAAAAGTCAAAAGCAAAAATAAAAGAGAAGTTTTAAATTTTTTTAAATACTTATTAGTATAAAATTAACTTTAAATAATCAAATTAACTCAACATTTTTAATTTGTATCAATCAATCAACCTATCACCGTCCCCTGCTGAACGAAGGTCTCCCCCAAGGCACGCCAACTATCCCAGTCTTAGACAATTCGCATCCATCTGCTGCCAGCCACCTTCTTCAAGTCGTCGGTCCATCGTGCCACAGGGCGCCCTACACTACGTTTGCTCAATCGTGGCTCAAGTACACTTCGGCTCCAGCGACCATCGGTTCGTCTGGAGATATGGCCGACCCACTTCCACTTCAGCATACTGATTCTCCTTGCGATGTCAGTTACTCTAGTTGTCTGTGGAATAACCTCGTTACGAATTTTATCAGCCAGAGAAACGCCCAGCATCGCACGCTCCATCGCACGCTGAGTTACTTTAAACTTGTATACTCATCTTTTATTATGGTACTCTTCAGTGGATACCATAAACTCACAAAACTCAACAAATTTAGTAGAGTCCAATAATGAACAGTTTATTCTCACTTTTTAATATGTATCGTGATTAAAACACATCCTAAATATTTACATGCTTCCTTACACTTATTTTTGCCCTAGTATCTCTATACTACGTTTTCAATATAACACAAACTCCGCACTAGTTAATCTGTTAGACAATATTAATAGCTGAACATATTATTACATATAACTTAAATTATTCACGTTCTTGTATCATGAGAAACAATATCACAGTACAATGTGTACTTTGGTGGCAGAATTAAGTTTGGATTAAATTATAAGTTTCTGTTGTGTAGAGATTTATGTACGAGTACATACGCTCATAGTACAGCAAAGATGAGCGAAATATAATAGTGCTGGGAGTAATATTCACAGCGATATAATCTTTGAAGACAATATGGTTTATAGCCATTTCAACATAACTTGAGATCATAATGTATACACAAACGTGTTAAAAAAAGAAATAGATACACACATAGTTAAATAACTGGGCTAAGTAATCCTTCAAGTTCTCACCAAGATCAGTTTTCAGAGAAAAAACCGTAACCATGATCCTGCGAGGAAAAACTCAAAAAGTGGAAACACATTTGTGACTTATGAGTTTGAGATGTCTATGGGCGTCGGCAGTCACTTGCAGTCTAGTGACATGTCTTCTCGTTGTATCCTTTCTATAAAAAAAATATGAATCTTAAAGCAGAAAACTCATTTCGCAAAGCTTTTACTAGGTTAAGTACAGTTAAGTTTAGTGACAGTGTCATAATATTTTATTTTACGGAAAGCATTTTGTAGTAAAACTTTTTACTATACATAACTAGTCAGGGGCATACCTCGAGGAGTAGTGGAATCTACAGAATACTTTTTATTATTTCTCTGAATAAACACTACATATTTTGTTCACTTAAAATCATCTACGGCTTTTAATAGCTTACTACTGGACGTAGGCCCTTTGAAAGAAAGTTATGACTTACCACGCTGATCAGACGGCTTGTTTTCTTTCCCTTTGCAGTCATGTAGTACTGTGTAGTTTCGTCCTTCAGTTGGCTCTTACAGGGGATGAATAGGGGTTCCGTATTTTTATTCCGTACCACACAGAGACTTGAATACCCGTAAGCTAGTAAACAACAACGCAGGGTGATTAATACCATTGACTTACCAGTTCTTTTATACACTTAGAACACTAATGAAGTCAATAATTACTGAAGTAATTATCCTCTTTTATAGGCATTTTGTCGAAGGAGATTCTGATACTATCACACTTTTGCAAACAATGGTTTGTAATGTTAGATTGATCCTCGGTATTTTTTTACAAAAAGGTGTACTATCGATGTATGAGTCAGTTATAATATAGTACAAGAAAAAAATAGACTCTATTCAAAATTTATTTTATTTTTCGCTCATACAAAAAATAGTATAGAAATACTGTAGTTCGACATTTCTTCTAAAACTGCTAATATTTATAATTTTTCAGATGTCTCGTACGCGTTTTTCTTCTAAATTCTGTGCTACAGTCACTAAGTACTGATAAACGTACCTATGTATAAAATGTATATTTATTTATTTATTTTTTGTATATGATACATTAAATTATTATACTTAGATCCATATTAAATAAATAAATAAATATTACCGACATTTGACACACAACGTCATCTAGTTTCAAACTAAGCAAAGCTTGTGCTGCGATAACTAGACTGATTGATAGAATACTTCTAAACTTTTTTTGTAAAAACATACATATTATACATAGAAATACCTAAACTTCGAAATAAATATTTATAGTTCATACAAACATTTGGTCCAACCTGGGAGTCGAACCCGAGATCTCGAGCATAGCAGATGCGTTCACTACCGTATTTTTTGACAATTGTATCATCAACTGCCTGTTACAGTCCACAGCTGGGCATACGCCTATCCTTATAAAGAAGGTTTTATTTTTTTACGAGAATTGCTTCTTGCGGGTAAAAACTGAACCAAAGACAAAGATCAGTCAGAATCGCTAATTGTGGACTAAGACATCAGTCAAAAAATAAAAGGAAAGTACTTTATTCATTTATCTATAGACTAAAACCTCTTTGATCATTCCAGGACTTACAAGTAAAGTTTAAGTATTTACTAAACTCATTAAATTATTGAACAACATTTAAACAATTTCTTGTCTACGCTCAAAAGGACCACAAAAAATCGTAGAAACACGTATAAGACAAACAGAAGTATAATTATATACATGAAACCAGACCCTCGTTATACGAAACAGATAATTAATGATGTATGTTCGTATACATGAGTGCTCGGCCCTCCCAAGTGCCCTCCACTAGATGATCCTCAATATTTGAAGATGGAAAGCGCAAATAATGAGGCCGTATATGTGTTGCCAATAATTATGGCACACTACTTTGATTACGGAAACTCGGTGTAATTAATATATAATAGTAAAAGTGTTATTAGATATTGGTTATTGATTTATAGGGTTTAGATATAAATATTAGAAGCATCTGTTTTTAGAATGTGTTTGAAAGTAAACTTGACTGATCGAGTATTCAGTGATTATGAAGGTAGGTCTCCCATCCAGGACAAACAATTGTCTGTATGTAATTTATCTTCACTATAGACCATCAATTCAATCAACCTATCACCGTCCACTGCTAAACGAAGGTCTACCCCAAGGAACGCCAACCATCCCGGTCTTGGGTGCATCCGATGCCAGCTAACTTCTTCAAGTCGTCGCTCCATCGCTCCCCAGGGCGCCCCATACTACGTTTACCCAATCATGGTATCCACTCTTGTATAGTTCGGCTCCAGCGACCATCGGTTTGTCTGGAGACATGGCCGGCCCACTTCCACTTCAGCGTACTGATTCTCCGTGTGATGTCGGTAACTCCAGTTTTCTGTCGTATAAACTCGTTATGAATTTTGTCTTTGGGTTATGATCCCAAGTTTCATACTCTGGGCTGTTTTTAAGCCTTTCTATAATCAGAAAAACTCAATAATACATTTCTGGCCCAATCCAAAAATCGAAATTAATAGCTTTGTACACCTTACACAGACTCATACTTTCCTTATTTGAACAAATTCTAGGAAGGTAGGGAATCCTTTTTTGAAGTTATTAACACACAATAATAACACACATTTCCTATATAGAGAACTATTTTTGTATTCTATAGTAAATTTATCAAGAAATACAAAATAAATCAAAAAGAAAGATGAATAAAAAATAGGGGTTGCGAGTAGTTTCATTCCGAATGGAAGCCTTTATTAAATGAGAGGGAACGGGCGCAAAATTGTTGAGGCATCTCTCGAAAACATGTGCGATGGCTACCATCCATTTTTATTAAGATTATAATGATATGGAAAATATATTTATTGTAAATAGTACAACATAAGTTTATCATTAATGTAGTGTAGTGTTTGTACAAATACTTCCAACTCTATTGACAGAAATGATTTTTCAATTTGATTTTAGGTAGTAGTGCCACGCTGATTTCAGCACGAACGGGCCGGTTCGATCGGGGCAGTGCTGATCTCTCACAGAAGATCAACCTAAAGCAACAGCATACATGATGTTGTGTTTCGTTGGTGAGTGCGAGACCGGAGGTCAATTGATACAGAGGTGACAGTTATCGTGGTAACTGCCACGACGACTGTCATGCCTTTTACGTCCCTCCGCGGGGCGTGAAAAAGCATCCCAATGCCATAGTGTGGGTCACCATACTGTATTGTTTACATTTGTAATGAGTATGGTGACCACAACTCTTGGATTCTGTTCATGCTTTTCATCAGGTAGAGTTGAGTCACTTCGGCAGGCACTTATTGTAAATAAAAAAAAGTTTAGGTGTAATTTTCACAAGAAAATGATTTTTTTTTAGAAAATACAGAAATTTATTCACAACGTTTTCGATAGCACTAAGCTTTATCTTTTTAATTCAAAGTTTAGTTCCAAATTCTAACCTTACTTTCCATACAGTATTGTAGGAACTTTCATTCCGTAACATGTTTAATCTTGTAGTACTTAGGCTGAAAGGTAAAACATTAGCACACGCAAATCCAAAAAGGTTAGGCAACATAAAAATCACTCCAGTAGTTCTACAGATAAAAGCGAATAAACATACAGATTTATCGTTACATTATGTACAAGAAAAGGTCAGACGAACAGTCCTAAATATTTTAAGGGAACCGATGAAATGTACTGCCACTGAATCGATTTGGATCTTCAAACCTGCTTTGTGAGTCTAATAAGAATCAATAGAATATGGTGTAGGCTTTTCTACCTCATTTGCTGCTAATATACTTCTAGCTTCTTCATAATATTAAATTTACTTCGTGTTTAATGAATTTAAATTTAAATTTTTCGTATTTTGTACCCAGACCCACGTCTTTTCGTATTTTGTAAATTGATTGTACTTAATATTTTAACGCAAGAGAGTGGGGGGACAAGAATGAATCTTTGGGTGTATTGGTACTTAAGAAATTTTACGTTTATATCACATTGTGACAAAAAAAATCATGGAAGTTAACCTTACTATCATAATTAATAACTTAGATATGCACATCTACACTGGACTAGCAAAAGGATTATTTACAAAAATTATACTATAATTTTTCAAAAGACTTCTTTTCAAACTCACTCTCAACTGTTTATCCATCTCATGTTTAAATCAAATCAACCAATCGCCGTCTACTGCCAACCATCCCGGTCTTGAGCAATCTGCATCCATCCGCTGCCAGCCACCTTCTTTATGTAATCCTCCTAGAATATTTTATCAGTTTCTGGTCTGTGTTGATTTTGATTCGAAACAAGTTAAACATCCCTGAAGTACATACGTAAATAAAATTATTAGATCATTCAAGTAGTAAAGAAAACCGCTTGGCAAAAGTGTTAAATATTGATTTCAGCACAAGTAGGCCGGTTCGACCGGGGCAGTACTACCCTCCCACAGAAGACCAACCTAAAGCAACAGCATCCGTGTTGTTGCGTTTAGTTAGCGAATGCGAGACCAGAGACCCGTTGATGCAGGGGTGACAGTTATCCTGGTAACTGTGTGAGCCTTATACTGTCATGATGAATGTCATGCCCGTTCCTAAGTGTCATTCACGTCCCCAAGAGGGCGTGAAAAAGCATCTTACTAGGCCGCCATATTGTGAGTCACCATACTGCATTGTCTACATTTGCAATAAGTATGGTGACCACAACTCTTGAATTCTATTCATGCCCTCCATCAGGCAGAGCAGAGTAACTTTGGCAGGCTCTTAACTTAGAAAAAAAAATTAAGGACAAAATACAACAGAGTATTATTATAAAGCAAAACATCCAGTAAAATCAAACAAGTCAAACATTGGCTCTAGACATGTCAATTCAAATAAGTACGTTTATTAGTACGTATAATCATGTAAATGTGTAACACGAATGCAGTCAAGATTCAATTTGATAGTACCAATGCAATGACATTAAAAGATCTGTAGTACATGGACATCGATCACACGTTCTGTACTGATTTCAATATTAATTGGACGTGAATAATAGTTCATGTTATGACCTATTTCGACATTATATTAATAAAACAGAATGATTTAATTATCCTGGTGATGTTGTCCTAAGTTTGTATGATATGTCACTACACGTAATACATGTTACGGTGAAAATTTATCAGTACTAATAGTCTGTATACTGTGTAAAATATAAAAGGTCGTATGTCAACTTGCAGCGAAACCAAATCATGATAATAAATAAATAAATATTTCGGACAATTAACACACAACGTCCTCCAGTTTAAAACTAAACAGAGTTTGTGCTATGATAACTAGACTGATTGATAGAATACTTATATACTTTTAATTATATATATATGTATATACAGAGAAAATATCCAAACTTCGAAACAAATATTTGTAGATCACCCGAGACCTCAAGCACAGCAGTCACATTCCCTACCGCTACACCCCGAGGCAGTTAAATCGGTGAAAAGTGAAGTAAGTCAAGACCGAAATTATTCAATTATTTTATGTATGCCGTTAAATTCATACCACCAAGTCAATTCAGTGAATTGAAGAGCAAGTAAGTTTGTTCCTTTCAATGTCCGATAAAGCGAAAAAGAAAAAGAAATCAAACTTAATCAGCAACTACGTAATATACACTCATAATTTGGTCATATCTTTTTATGCTACATATACGATTAAAAATTTCAACCTCTTCGTTTAACGGCATTTTATTTAAAGTGGGTACAAGTCAAAATAGCACAGAACTGACAAAAAACATAATTTACAGATCATTTACATCTAAAATAACATATTTTTGTATAAACCGTTTTATTTTGACTACACAGAGAATAAATATAAACCTAATAAGTGTTCTATACCTATAAACAAATCACATAGAGGTAAATAGTTTACCATATAATGAGGTTAGAGGAAGCCCTTCCCCATGTCAATTGAATTTCTCGAGCACACAAGGCTATATATGAGAGATATATAGAATCATACGTAGTACAGGCTAACAGAATTATTATCAAAATAGGATGAAATTGAATGGACATTGAATAAGATAGGATATGTTTTTTATTTGATTTAGACGTAAGATAGTTTTGAGAGTATCTGGTAGGTGTATTCGGTTCAGTTAACAATGTTGAGTTGATAGTGTCGTTTTAGTTTCTTAAATACCATGGGAAGGTGGGAAAGAAATAAAATACCTCGGTACAAATATAGTGATGCTTTATACAAACCGGTGCAAAGTAATCCCAATAATGATCCCAAAACCCCTTACCTCTATTCCTTGAGAGGGATTTGACATTTAGTTATTTACTTAAGTTCACTTACCATTACTTCACACACCTCCTCATTTGTGAAAAACAAGAAATGTTATATAAAAGATAATTTAAATTTAATCTAAACTTAAGTTTTAGAACGAACGTTAAAAGTACATGAATGATATATAACATCAAATACAAAGTCATAGTTACGTTAAAATAAATAGAAATGAAATGTGACGTGAAATCAAAGAATGAAGGAAATCCTAGCCAAACCTACCCTGTTGGTAATTTCAATGAAATGGAAAGAACCCGAAGCAATACAGTTCAATCTTAATCAAGTGTTGTTAACAAAAACCTCTGTAATTCGTTACACCAACACAACTTCAGGCAGATCTCATTACATGGAAAATTAAGAGAAATAATTCGGGTTCTGGTCCCGTATTTCTGCATCAAACTAATTCTGGGATTCTACTACAGCATGGTTCAATTCATCAACATTAACGGCTGACAGGCTGAGGTCTTGCCGCAAATTGTTATAAATTGCTAGAAATGTGACTTAGACGTCGTGCACAGAATTTGCTTAAACATTTTCTTCAGCCTGAGTTTGTGGGTTTTGTTCGTGATTTGTTAATGAAATCGATGCATAATTTAAATTCTAGTCGTGACTCAAATAATTATGTAGTTATATTGTATTTATTACTCTCACTAAGACCTTAACATGATATGTTATTAGGTATACGTATGAGAATTATGGTTTCAACTGTTATCAAAGATAAATTGAGTTTGTGATCATGGTCAGAGAAATTTGAAAGAAATATCAGGCTAAAAGTATGTAATGCCTATGACATGATTGTATTATAAGTTATTATTTTTTAAAGACATCTCCCTCATTGGCAATGTGTCTTGTGTAGCAGCGCACTTTACTAATGTACATGAAACAGACACACACCCAGACTCAGAACAACGATTTGTGAATCACACCAAGTGTTGTTCCACGCAGAGTTTGAACCCACAACACTTAGCTAGTAGAAGACAACGTGGCGCTGACATCAGCTTAAACCACGCTTAGACCCAAACTGACGTGATAAGCCACTTCACCTCTGGATCAAAGTGCCCCTTTGACCCCAGAACTTGTCCATAATCCCAGAAATTTAAACGTGAAATGCCCGTACATCCGTAATTAATTCGGCCTTCATTAAATTTAATGAAAATTATTATTTTTAATATTCAATACGAGAAGATTCAACTTTAATTTTATGTATTTGTTCTTCCGTTTCAAATATTACTGACACACAATATCTTCTATCATTATTTTCAACAACCTTGAACAGTCCATTGCTGGACATAGGCCATGCTTTAGAAAGGAGATGAGTATGGTAACCACCATTCTTGATTCTAAAGACGTAAAAAAATTGATTTGATTCTCAAAGCCTTCTTTTTGCAATAATGTTGTACTGCGTAGTGTGTTTCTTTAGTTCCCTCTTATGACATCCATGGGATAAAAAGGGTGGTGATTTTTTTTTTCTTAATTCATCACACAGACATTTATACATATTATTAAAGTAATAAAAAAGTTTTATATCTTAAATTCAACAAAATACTTCAAAATAAATGCAAAATGTAAACGTAAATTACTTATATTGTATCTGCACATTTAAGAAATTGAATTAAAAGCTAAAAAAGAAAAAAATCTATTGGGTAAAGTTGATTAGTTTTTCTTACTAACAGGTTTACTGGTACTTGTGTATAATTATTAAATTACAATGACCTTGCTCAGTATCAGGAATGGAATATTGTATTAGTTCAATTTGAAGGTATTCTATAAAATATTGGTTAGCAGCATGCCAAGATAATCCAACATTATTTGGTTGGCGAAAATTTATTTCACAACAAATATATAATGCGGAAAGTAAACGTTCTTAACAAAATTGTTTCGTTCGTTCCCTTTCATATTAGGGTGTGTAAATATATGTACTATGTAGGTACACAAGTACATAAGCATATTTGAAGAGGCTGTTTTCCTTTTAAATATTCCTTCTATTTGCTTTTTTAGCTTCGCTCAAATGAGAGAGACGAAAACTCTCACACTTGTTTGAACATGTTAATTATGAGCCGAGTTTGAAGTTGTTCAGAAGAAAATTGCTAAGTGTACGGTATCAGGATTTTGTGTTGAGTTAGTAAATGTTTCGTTTCAACTTGAAAATTGTGTCTTTTGGACGCTCATTGCCCGTGTTTTATTACTGGTTTTTACGATAAAGCTCATTACGAGCACAAATTATTAATAATGGAGATTTTGAGTTGAACTTTCCATGTAAATATTTGAACAATGATTTCATTAATTAATGTTTAAAACTGGATAAAGGATTGAATATTCAGTTAACTGTGTCTTTGTATTTCCAGCCTTTTTAAGCTTTCAAAGGCTTTTGTTGGTTCCTTAATTATTTTGATGTAAACATATTTTTTAATAGATTGTATATTTTATTTTACTCACACTCACGCCTCAAATTATGCATAAAATAACGATTTAATTTTTACAATACTGACACACAACACTATCTAGTTTAAAAATAAACAGAGCATGTACTATGAAAGTTAGATTGACTGATAGTAAATACATACAAAGTATACATAGAAAACACTCAAACTCAAAAACAAATATTTGCAGATCGTATAAAAATTTGATCTGACCTGGGAATCGAATCCAAGACCACAGCAGTCGCATTCGTTACAACGACGCCACTGAGACAAATTTTTCAATTGTTATTAAAATTATGCCAACATTATTGGTATCATGAAAAAACATTAATAGTTGAAACACCTTGCACATGGCTTGCCAAAGAATTTGCTGTAATAACCAGATTTCTGATATATTATACTTATATGTTACTAAATATTATAGTTGATTTATACTCTTAACGTCAAGATTACAATATAAATAACCAGATGGCGAACTGCCACTAACAGTAACAGTCTACTGCTAGACATACGCCTTTCTGTTGTAAGAAGGTTTTAATTTGCTAAACTACGCTGGCAAGACGCTTTGACATAGGATTTGTTTCAAATTTTCCTTCTCTATAGAGTGATCCTGTGTAGTTTGTCCCTTTAGTCCCTTTTACAACACCCATGGGATGAAAAAGGTTGGTGACACTCTGTATTCTTACTCCGTCGCCACACAGACATAGGGTTATCTCTACTCAATTAAGATATTACCAATTCAAACCTCAAAATATTTATCGAGTTTTTCCAGTTTAATTTTAAATAGTTAATCATGTTTGAGAGTATGCAATAAGCACAGAAATGTTTGAGATCAAAAATGACTAAAGCAATTACACGTGAAGTTGTTTTGCAAGCCATTTGAACTTTACAAAATTGTTCAAGGATCGTTGGGTAAGCGTTAATGGTATATCATAAGGTTTAAACTGTGCCCAAAGATCAGAGGTATTACGAAAGTTTTAAAGAAAATAGATCCTCTGAAAACGACTGTCTAAAAACGACAAACAAAAATATTTAAAATATCTGTATAATTTTTACGAAATAAACAGCGCACTGAGCATATAATCTTGTCAAATCTAATCATGATATAAATAGAAGGCACTTAAAAGTTAATTCATTTAAATGTTATAGCTTTAGAGAGGCTATAATTTTTTAAGGGTATGTATAAATAAAGACGTTGAGATAATTAAATTGTCGAAAAAAGATGTCCTTATATTTTAAATGACTTAGACACAGTTTTTATTTTCGTAAAATTACAACTGACTAACAAGATTTGTATATTTCTACAAAGACGCATCGAATAAAAAATACAGCGTATTATAAGAACATGTTGTCCGTGTGGTGACGGATTAAGAATACATAGTGTCACCAGCCCTATTCATCCCGTGGGCGTCGTAAGAGGCGACTAACGGAAGAAACTATTCATCAAAATGACATTACAAAGAGAAGGTAAACTTGAAACAAACCATATTCCAACCCGTCTGGCCAGCGTGGTATAGTAGGCCAAAACCTCCTCCTAAATGTCCAGCAGTGGACTGTAAAAGGCTGTTGAAGATAAGAACATGATATTCTAGATTAATTAACACATTTCATCCCTCTCACAAAAGATCAATCTAAAGTGACAACGTCCGTGTCTTCGTCTTCCGTTAGTGAGTGCGAGACCGGAGGCCCATCGATGGACGGGTCATGCATTTTATGTCCCCAAGCGGGACGTGAAAAAGTATCTTACTAGGTCGTCATAGTGTGCGTTACCATACTGTATTATCTGCATTCACAATGAGTATAATGACCACATTTTCTAGATTCTATTTATGCTTTCCATCAGGCAGAATGGAATCACCGTGGAGGGTTCTGAAAAACAAACACAGGCTACAAAAACGTTTAGTATCTATCCCTAAATTCTGTAATTCTGCATCTGTAGAATAACAACTGCTATTAAGTCTATTAAGGTAAAATTTCAATTACCTTAAAGATTTAAAAACATTTATAAGTTTTAGTAAATACAAAGATTGCCTGCACACCACATACCTTTCAGATATTACTGTCACCCCAAATTGCGATTAACCTGCAATCAAAATAAAAAATGATTTAAAACATATTGCAAACAAAAATGATTATCTAATGTGGTTATTTGTTTGAAAATTTTAGAAAAAATCTTAAACGAGTACTACGTGGACTGTAATATGTATACTAATAAAATATGTTTAAAACGCCACGCTGATTTCAGCACGAACAGGCCGGCTCGACTGGGGCAGTACTACCCTCCCACAGAAGACCAACCTAAAGCGCCAGCATTCGTGCTGTCGTGTTTCGTTGGTGAGTGTGAGACCGGAGGTCATTGCTGCAGGGGTGACAGTTATCGTGATAACTGTGTGAGTCTTACACTGCCACGATGACTGTCATGCCTTTTACGTCCTAAAGCGTGGCGTAAAAAAGCATCTCACTAGGCCGCCATAGTGTGGGTCACCACACTATATTGTCTGCCTTTGCAATAAGTATGGTGATCACAACTCTTTGGATTCCATTCATTCTTCCATCAGGTAGAGTAGAGTCAGTTTGGCAGGTTCTTCATATAGAAAACAAAAAAAAAGAAACACATCACGTCAATAGCCTATTTTAGTCCACTGCTAAACATAAGAGTGTCCTTATTGTACATTAATGAACTCTAAAAACTAAAGCATGATGATGTACTCTTATCCGATCTTGGCCACGGCAGCCAGTCTCAAAGGAGGCCAGCTAAATACGTAGAAGTCCAAACTGTGCGCCCAAACACAGGTGCACTTTGTGGTCCCTCACTCACACAACACGGTCGACGAGTGAAGAAATACCTGTGCCTGAATATAATGTAACACTTTTGTACACCATGATTGATGCAAACAAATATTATTTTACTAATAGAAAGGAGTTTAAAATAAATGTCTTCCATAAATTATAATTAGAGCAGATTTAATTAAAAATTTAATTTAATTATATTGACTCGACTTTTAGTTACTACGACAAGTATTAAATTTCAACATCAAACTATGTAATTAGTAATTAATTAAAATTTCTTTGCGCCCTAAGTAGGTATTCCGGAGACACAGAGAAGATTGAAATTCTGATACTCATTCAAAACAATTGGAAACTAACTTAAACAGTCTATTACCCTTTGATGTCGAACACGATATCATGATATTTATCTCTCTCTGTCTCTCTCTCTCTCGCTCTCTCTCTCTCTCTCTCTCTTTCTCTCTCTTTCTCTACATATATATATGAAATACAGTAACGGTGATATGTACATTTTGTTTTTCTTAATCTACTTTCCAAAAACTTTTTTTATTATATTAATAAGTATCTGAACCTAAACACAAAAACTTATCCAAGGTTTATCAGCAGTTAGTAAGTCACCGTAAGTTTGATAAGTAACTTAAAAGCCACTTAACCATACATGTACATATTTAACAGGGTTGACTGATTCCATGCTAGACAGAGCCCATGCCAAGGTAAAGACTGCTGATAACCATCCTTAAACATTTACAAATACATACGCACTACGGAAAATTCACACCCAGACATAGTACAAATGATCATGCTCATATCTCAATCATTTGTTCCGAGTGGGCATCAAATCCACAACGTCCGGACGTTAGTTGATGACAAGTTAGAAGTCTTACAGACCTGAATATTGAATCATTCTTCGTTATTATTATTAACATTGAAACTGAACAAGATGTAAGATTGTGATTTGACGACGATAATATAAATAAATTACATGTATGGTTAATCTATGTTAATATTTTAAAGCTGAAGAATTTGATTGTATTTTTGATTGAACGTGATAATCTTAGGAATTACTAGTTTGAGTTAAAATCTCTCGACTGCACGGATAGCATAGTGGTTTAAGCGGTGGCGATGCCACTCTCTACTACGCTAAGTGTTGTGGGTTCAAACCCCACTGGGACAACACTTTGTGTGATTCACAAATTGTTGTTCTAAGTCTGGGTGTTCTTTGTGTCCGTTTCTTGTATGTTTGTAAAGTACCCCGTGACATAGGATTTTGTTCACAGCGCGGGCGCGTCTTTTAAAAGAAAAGAAAGAAAGAAACCCACGTCGTCCGATCGTTAGTTGATGACATGTTACAAGTCTTACAGGCTTGAATATTCAATCATTCTTCGTCATTACTATTAATATTGAAGCTAAACTAGATATAAGATTGTGATTTGACGACGATAATATAAACAAATTACATATGTGGCTAATCTATACTGATATTTTAAAGCTGAAGAATTATATTGTATGTTTGATTAACCGTGGTAATCTTAAGAATTACTGGTTTGAGTAGAAAACTATTTCAGTTTTGGATAACCCATTTATTAAGAATGTAGACTGTATAACATCACGCTACAGTCAATAAAAGCTGAGCTTTGCAAAAACAGAGAAATTTTATTCCTTTTAAGAGGTATAGACGAAGTTGTGCCGGTTAGTTCGTTATGAATAATTTAGAGTAAACTTCCTGTTTTGGGAATAGAGTAAATGTGAAAAGCTCATTGGATGTTTCAGTACACATTTACATCAAGAAATAACTATGTCCAGAAATATAATCTTTAAAAAATATATTTAAATGAGTCTTTTATATGTCAAATCAAATTAAACTCTTTATTGTCAACTTGACTAGACATGTCTTGTAAGTGCTCCAAAAAACTCACATTATAGCTACACTAAATAAATAAATAAATAAATAAATAAATATTTCGGACATTTGACACACAACGTCATCTAGTTTCAAACTAAACAGAGCTTGTGCTATGATAACTAGACTGACTGATAGAATACTTATATACTTTTTTTTGTAAATACATAAATATTATACATAGACAATACCCAAACTTCGAAACAAATATTTGCAGATCATACAAACATTTGGTCTGACCTGGAATTGAACCCGAGACCTCAAACACAGTAATGAGTGTAGTGAATCGGAAATATAACACTATATTTCCATACTTTGTAACTCATCTTTTATATTGTTAATTACGTATACAATATAGAAATAATACTCGTAAAGCAATAAACGTAGTAAGTATAATAATATTTATTTTATGCAAATATTTACAATTTCATTAATTGTGGCAATTAATACTTAAAATTTATAGCAAATACCATTCAGTGAATATTTGTATCTGAAAAAGATAATTAAATATGTATGTATTTTTCTGATATTAGCACCCTTTTTTAAACAATTATACATTTAAAAGGTAGGATATATTTATTGTTCATGACAGAAGGATGAACACAGGACAGAAGAGCAAAAAAAAGTAAAAATAAAAATAAAGTGATCATGAAAAAAATATTTTAACACATCATAAACATTTTTCTAAACGCTCTTGCACCAAGATATCCAAGTCTTTATTAATCCCTTGAGCTCATTCTATCCATTGTTTTTTTCACAATAGCCCCTTAAGCGACAATCTATAACGCTATATCTTACCACACAGCCATACCTAAAATATCCGTGCTCACATAACTGGAGTACTTGTG
This sequence comes from Hypercompe scribonia, assembly GCA_949316085.1. Taxonomy (NCBI): domain Eukaryota; kingdom Metazoa; phylum Arthropoda; class Insecta; order Lepidoptera; family Erebidae; genus Hypercompe; species Hypercompe scribonia. Next base: position 18,620,356 of record OX438982.1, on the reverse strand, counting down.
AGATTGGGTCGATTCACTAAAAGTACTATATAAGTTCCTGTTAGAACTCGATGCCTTGGAAAACTCCTAAAATAATAAGAAATAGAGAGATAGCCACGCAACATTTCAGCTTGCATTATTCATTGTAATAAATTGAAGTTTGCTGTGTACAAGGCATGGGGTTTTGTTAGCTTAAAGGATTCTGTGAGACTCTTTTTGGGGATGTTATCTTCAACAATATAATATACGAGTGAAGCGATAAATTTATTTGCTCGTGTGGGTGGATTTGACTTTGTTTGCTCCATTTCTGCTGTTTGTATTTGCTTGGTTCTTTTATTACTATTTAACTTAATACTGAAAGAGAACATTGTCTTGTAAGTACTCCAAAAAGCTCACAGTTTTGCTATACTATATCAAATATTACTAAACGCATCACTTTTTATATAACACAAAAGGTAAGACATTTTTAAAGAATATAATGCGTGCGTACAAAGTTTTGTGTTGTCCTCGATTTCCTTAGTATTCCATCATCAGATCCTGACTACTTCGGGTCTCTATACTTTTGACTACCAAAAAAAAATCCTAAATCGGTACACAATTGCTAGAGTTATTGGTGAACATTTATAAAAAAAACAGACAGTGAACCTCCTCCTTTTTCCTTCAAGGCAAAGAAACTGAGTAATATATCGATCGTGGCAGAATATAAAAGTAGAAAAGAGAGGAAATATTAATTGCACGTTGTACGATTTTTCTTAGAAAATAGTTTTACGTGTCATCAATAAGATGATTCTTGTTAACTGGTTAAGTTATGAAAATAATACAAAAAAACGTGTGTGTACTTACATACGCACGTAAGAAGTTACATTTCCTTGGAGTAACACGACAAAAATCTTTCTAGATTTTTACCTTTCGCGTTATCCTATAGTTGCAAAGGAAACGATACTAATGACACAATAAAAGGTATTTGATACATCGAAAGAAAGTTTTATTATAACGCATAATCTAATTAAATCAATTTTATTTAAAGGTCACAAAATAATTATTTATACATACTTAATTAATAACGAAAAACTAAAATGTTAAGTAGCTAATTTTATGGTGTCGGTTTCTCGTGACGGTGTGCGCGCGCATCGTAAAAAATATTCTCATGATTTTACCATAACGTGACAAAAGAAATTAAACTTCGAAAACTAAACTCTTATTTATCCCGCTTGCTAATTGAGGGTGGTTAAGTTTTCCATTAATTTCAGCTGTAGTAAGTTCCCAAGAGCGCCAATTATAAACTATTTTCAATTCAAACTCTCTGATTGTTGGAATCAATAGTCGCCCAAACTTTGCTGGAATTGTCCAAGTTTTTGTTCAATAAAATAATTTTCACTATCTCCCTTTATTCTCGTAGAACTTAGATAGTATAGTCAAACATATAGTTTATAGGTTACATTTCAAACCGAGAATAGATCGGATCGCTAACCAAAAGATTCATCTGAATTTTCGTATAATATTTGTAAATTCCATAAAATTCGGTTCGCTCATATTTTCCGAGTTCCGATTCGCATAAAGAGCTTTTGTTTCAGCTTCGAAATTCTTAAGCGATAAGTTATTTTTGAATTTATGACTCGAACCCAACTGCAGTGAGATAGGTAGCGATTTGACTTTATTGCATTTTCACGCCATGTTACCGTTGCGATATTTATCTAAATTTTGCCTAATTTCATATTTTAGAACAAAATAACAGTTATATGACGTTGGTCATATATATATGTACAAATTTGCTATGTATTCTTTTCACTTCAAGGAAGAAGGGTAACATTATAATAGGATTGATGGTCTGAAAACTTTGCAGTTTCACCTCCAAAATTGTGCTGCAGTAACTAGATTATCTTCAAAGGTATTTAATAGATAATGTCCAATTACAGCAAAATTAGTTGACTCGTGCAACTTTGTCTGTTTTTCTGTAAAGAATAAAAGTTTGCTTTTGCAAGTTTTTCATTGATGCTCCTTTTCTTCAGGTCTATTCAAGACTACACTAATTTTCAAATTTGAAACAGTAGCTTCTAAAATTATCACGTTCAACCAAGCTTTGTTATATTTGTCTACATAACTTCCTTAAAACTATTATATTTATACTATTATACCTAACTATTATACCTAGAATTTCTATTCCATATTTCACATAGCAAAACTTTCAGATCCATTTGCCTCAAACATCATGCCGTTCTCCTTTATCATCACATTCCGTACCCAAATAACTTAAAACGTTTTAAACGTCAAATCCCTTACAATCCTTCGATTATGACCGGGTGCTGGCATATCAGCACTCCGCAATTTATAGGGTTCAGGTAAATCGTATTCCGATATCGATATGAATCCAATGGTTAGAAATATTTCAATGTAACTGTCAGCCATTTGTATAATTTATTATATATTTATTTTGGATATCCAAGAAAGGATAAACACAACAATAAATAGACCGTAATATGCCATTATAATAAATGTACTCAAAAGCCATAGCGTGCAACAAAATTGCTATAAAATTTCAAACATTATGTCCAAAGTCTTGCTTTCATTTTTTTTAATGTGTTTTGTAACTCCAACCCATTGTTCACAAATACATTTTACAGATGGACCATATACCACAAGAAATTAAGAATTGTCAAACCATGCAGAGTCTGCTATGGTAACCGGATTGACAATAAACATAGATAGATTGATAGGTACTTTTTATTGCACACCATAAGTAGGAAACATACAATGTTGAATACAAGGAAAAAAAAACAGTGGTACAATGGGCGGCCATATCACAGTCTGCGATCTCTTCCAGGCAACCGTTAGACGGACTATACTGTATAGTATTATGTAGTCTGTGGTGCACGTTACAATTTACGTATATTAGCTTCCGTTACATAACATAACTACACATACATATATACGAATACATATTCAAATACTTACATACTTACACAACTATGAATACATACATAAACACACATACACATTTTTATATATTTTAAAACATTTACATGTTAAAAACAAATTACATTAAGCATTAGAAGAAAATGTCATGTACATCAGTCAATTTAAATTATATCTTGGATAGCAATTGAATTCTAAGCAATAGACCAAAACGTTCATAATTAATTGTTCTAGAAATAAAGATTAGGCTTAATGGAACGTAATTTGTATTAAAACTTCACAGTTATGCTCTATCAAGATTAAGAAAATGCTGCAAAATATTAATATTTTAATAATTCATTCAAATCTTAAACGACCACCGCGTTTTACAGATGTTACATTATGCAATATTCTTAATACTTCTTAAAAATGTTCTGAGATTATTTACTTTTAAAAGTTATTCTTTTTCTTTAAAATATTTTATAAATTCAAAGTACTTATTTGAGAACTGAACAACTGCGTCGATACTGAACATTTTATTTATCTCATTTCTATTAGAACTCAAAACATTTTAATATTTAAAACAGATTCTACGAACACGCTCCAAACGTCCGAATGCTATCATATCATCCCCTTTTATATTCGTAGCAGGTTTAAATTAAAATACTTTTCTGTGAAAGTAGTGCTCATAAAGGTTTCCACTCATTCAGAACGATTCCATATAAAGTGTACTAGGAAACGATGAAATTTAACGGACGCGAAATGTCGTTTCCTAGTAATGAAGCCAGCAGCTTATTTATAAAGGCTGCAATTAAATCATTGTGTGGTGACTGAAATGGTACTTTGAAGTGTGTTAAATGTGTTTCTCAAAGATATATGTTGTGCACATGTGCTTACTTAGACTAAGTGTCTTCGAGGCTATTCAGCAAAACGAGTTCCTTAGTTGATACAAGAGTAACGACAAAGGAGCTGATAAATAGAAAGGATAACCGAAGGAGATAAGTTATTGAGCCAACACCTAATAAATTTGGAAAAAGGTAAAAATAAATATCAAGCAAAAATCGACTTGAGGGTATGCTTAACTTAACCTAAAGTTATGATCGCTCACAGATGAGAGGCAGACATCAAAGCCTCTTCATATAATCTATACTAGTATATATTAATATACATTATGTAAGACTTTCACAGGGATGATCCTGATGATTTCACAAACATTAAAACGCCGTTGTTGTTTGTGTACAAAGAATACTTTTCGACTTAACTATTTTTAGATCACACAACTTTTATTCCCTTGTTGGAATTGAGATCATAAATACATATACAATAACGTCCAATTTGAAAATTCACACTTTTCAATTTATTTAGCTACATTTTAGTAAATTACTTTTCGTTGTAAGTGTTCTGGGAAAACAAGGATACGCGATATAAACGTCCAGATTAATAGGTAAAAATAGAGAAAAACTGGACTGGAAGTCGTATAATGACAACAGCTAGTAATGAGGAGGTCAGTAGACAGAATATATTATTTTATATACATAGGAGTCTCTCAGCAGACTACCTGTTTAATTTTTTTTCATGATTGTATTTATGGTATCTCCAACGGATAATTGCACCATGCTTTGACATTATATTGTGGCACTTTGATGGAAACCTACAACATAACAGCTGTGCCTGTCAGGCGCAGAGTGGCACGCCGTGTGGTTTTAGTCGTTCCGATTTCGACACACCACCTCGCCGTAAACCCCGGTGGGGTGACGGCCCGAGGGGGTTTCCACACGCTAAAAAAAAAGCCTACAACATACGAGTAAAAAATATAAAGTTGGAGGGAGGGTGTTTAAGTTAAGGCTGTAGTAACTTCATACACTGAGTTAAATATAAAAAAAAGATTTATTTATTATCATTTTTTTTCAGACGGTTCATGTACTCGTACACTGAAACTTTTCACTACAGTAGCTAGAACTTCGTGTAAAATACAATTTCATCTAAAGCGTATATTTTTAAATTACAACACAAAAGTAAACTTAGTACAAAGCTCAATTTGTACGTTGTATAAAAATATAAGTACTCCAGGTATTTAAAAGTTCTTTGAAGTTTTCGAGCCGGGTCTTAAAAGGCTTTAATGCTTTACCATTAATAACCTTTTGAGATATTTTAGTTTCAAAAGAATTGGTTATATATTGCTGTCATATTATATCTATGTAACATTTTATGTGATATTTCATTTACAGGGTTATATGTGATGTATTCTTGTTTGATAGAAACTTTTGAATTGAAAAAAATGAGACTTTATATTCAATTGAGTTTATTAATAGCTGCTACACGTCTTTCTTTCCCTCTTTGGTGAATCAATGTGAGTGATTATACCATTTTGAGTAATCGTGGTGAATATTATAATATAAGTACGTTATTTACTATGCGGTGAGAAGTAGAGTCACGCTGATTTCAGCATGAAAGGGTCGGCTTGACCGGGGTAGAACTACCCTCTCACAGAAGACCAACCCAAAGTGACATTACCCGTGCTGTCGTTTTTCGTTGGTGAGTACAAGATCAGGGGTTCATTGATGTAGGGGTAAAAATTATTATGGTTAGTGTGCGAACCTTACACTGCCACGGTGACTGTCGTGCCCATTGCGTCCGCCAGCGGGGTTTGATAAAGTATTTCGTTAGGCTGCCATAGTATGGTCATCATGCTGTATTGTCTGTATTCGCAATAGGTATGGTGACCTCAACTATTCGCACTTTCCATCAGGCAGAGAAGAGTGACTTTGGCAGACTCTTAAATATATATATATATATACTTTATTAAGTAATTATTGTAAAACTTTTGTATGTACAAAGATAAAATGTGTCTGATATAGACCCACCTTCTCGGATGTTACCATAAATCTGGGATACAAAGAATGCCAACGCATTTGTACTTCTTGTGTTGTAAGTACCAGTCTATTAGTTTTCCCTCTGTTACTCATATTTAAAGAAACCATTTTGGTTTCAGCATACCGTCATTACTAAGCTCAATTTATCCGTACCAGTTTACCGGTTTAACAATGCATATTGAAGAGTTTCACTGTTTGTAACACTTTCTTACTTTTTTATGAATTTAATTATAAATTATACTATTGTCACTCGAGATATAAATTCAACATACTAAGATTTATTGATCTGCTATTATTCTCCATGTGGTGACAGACTAAGCATAAAAGTAGCACCATCCTTATTCATTCCATGGATATTTATTGTAAGAAGCGATGAAGAGAGCAAATTTTGCAGGACAATGGCACTATTAGGAGAAGAAAAACTTGATACAAACTCTATACCATCCCGCCTGGTCAGCGTGTTAGGGTAGGTTTAAAACTCCTTTCTAAGGAGAGACATATGTCCAGTAGTGGCCTATGAAAGACCATTGATGAGATGTGATGTGAAAAAAACCTGACTTATAAAACTTGTTTGTAAAGTAAATTACAAGAGAAGCCAATACAAGCAATTTACTTTATGGCAATTATTTTGACCCGTACCCTGCTACGAGGCATAAAAATATCAAGGAAATTTTATGCCAAATTCACTAAATTTTAATATATTTTTTTACAAAAGCATAAGGTTTATTTTATGGATACTATTTTATATTACTTGGCCATAGTAAAACATGTTTGAGATATAAGACGCGTCATTTCATTGTTTTCTTATGCCTCACATGGGATGTTCCGAAACATGAATATAAAATGTATTTTTTATGCGTTTTGTTTCGTTCCGTAACACCTTACAGGGTTTTTTGCGTATGCAAATTTTAAGATTCCCTTGATTCTGATTTAACAATATAAGTGGAATGAATCTCCTTCAATGTATTTCTTTACTTGAGCCAAGTATAAGTGGGACACACACCAATAAATCCTCTCATAAATTTCCGTCTAAGGAAAGTTGAAAGTTACGCATCTTGAAAGTTTTCAATGGATTTAAAATTATAATATATCATGAAACTAAATTGTGAATTTAATTTCTACCCAAGACAAACGTTCTATTTTATCTAAAATATATATTTATTCAGAAATATGTAGTATATTTATCAGCAGTTTATCAACCATATATAAGATGTGTTAAGGCTATAACATCATTAAAAAAGCAATAACTCCTTTTGGTTTTGATTCTCAAGTTAAATCCACTTTTCTATTTATCCATTTCTTCCATTGATAAAGTTCTCTTTGCTATTTGTAACTGATCTCTTTGCGTTATACGTCCACATACCGACTCTACCTTCGATATTGTTTCTTATCATGCTGTTATCAGGCCTCCACAATGCAAGTACTGGTCTTGAACATTTAAGAGATCAAAAAACATAACATAACGTCAAATTTGCCCAAAAACAAAACATTAGCGTGTTCTCCAAAGCACAGACGGGTCTCCATGTGTTAAGAATGGTCACCCATCCATATACCGACCTGGCTAGAATTGCTTAACTACGCAGTGTGTTAAACTACTCGTTTACCACTTAGCCATGAGCTCTTAAGAGCATCACGGTGACTACTTAAAAGGATCTAGCGCTCTAAAAGACATACTAACACAGATCCAGGATAATTAAATCTATTTCACTCATAAATGCATCGGAGTGATCATGCAAATTACATTCAATTCAGTCTAAATTAACTCCAATATCACAGTAGGTAAAAAAATCGACACATTATGCTTTAAACTTTATTTACCACGAGACTACCCAACTAAACAGGAGATATTATAGAGCACAGGTGTGTGCACAAACACAGGTGCACTCTCTGTTCCCCCACTCTCATAACCTGATGAGAAGGCTATTTGACACAAGCGAGCTCACTGAGGCACGGTAGTTAAGACGCACCTTTCAAACTCCGGGTTGTTATTAAGCATTTTGATAATAAAAAAAAACAATAACAACTTTCTGGTCTGACCTGGTAATCGTACCTGAGACCTTTTGATCGACAGTCGTATAAGCTAACCGCTAGATTAACGAGACAGTCAAAGTATATATACTATATGTACATTGGAGTATATTATACACTTTGACTAAATGTGATCCCTTTCTTAATAGAAAGGGATCCAATTTATGTATTCTAACATTTATTTCTTTAGGGAAAGTTAAGCATTAATATAAATGTAACTTTAAAAAGTTAAAAACTTCTATTAATATTTTTATTTCTATAGAAATATACTTACAGTTTTGATTTAATATAGGACTTTATTAATAAAGCAGAATTTTAATACTTTAACTGCTCTTAAATATTATATCTATCTGTTTATCGAGCAACATAATATTAGTTATGAACTGTGGGAGAATCGTGTACAATAATACTTAATTTGAGACACAGATATATTATTATTCATCTTGTGGTTCTTTTCTTAGAGCCGTATGATGAGGGGTCTCACGGTGACTTTATCAGGTCTACGGCCTGTCGAAGTGGCCCTCCGCGCCGCCTGCGACTTTAAGCAGGTCACATGGTTAGGCCCTTGGGCATGTTGGTATTTCCGGGTGTCAGTCACGCACGAATAGGTTTGAACTCCCCCGTCTCACGAAGTCTATATCATTTTTCACTTTTATATAGACACAGAATAAATTATTAGTCTTATCTCAAATATTCAAACTCGCATCGAACACTCATAGCTAGAACAGGCCAGTCAAACAATGAATACCAATTCGTCAGAAATAAATAAAAAGCTGAATCAAATTTTTAAACAGAAAATTGAGTTTGAAACTGGTTTGGTTAGGTTTAAATCATTTATGTAGGACGAGGTGAAAAGTTGGTTTTTGTGCGAATAATGGATCTCTTATTTCGATTACATATGTCAGTTATTCGTGTGTTACATTTAAAAATTCTGTAAAAATGTTTTCGTTCCAATAACAAAGACTATGCTATGTAGCTCATTACGTATGAGTTTCTATTTCTCTTTCACCTTTTTATTTTCAAAAAGTATTGTATATCATTATAATTGACAAAAAAATCTACAAACATTATATCAGTTCTATTTTTTCCTTTTATCTTTAATGTAATTGTATGTCGAGTTTAATAGGAACACACATCAATATAGTCTGAAAGTTCTCTTGGTAATATTCCGTAATACTCTTATATATATAAATAGAATTTATAGAAATTGAGCTTCTTTACTATTGTCAGAGTATCATGACACAATGACATACTCGTACAATTAAGATTATCAGAGTGATACCACCGAAAAGTAAAGTTAAGAAAATTTGACTTGTCACTCTTGTGTTGTTGGTTTTCATGGACAGCAGTAGTTACTTAACATCAGATGTTCTGTTACTTTATGTTATTTCTATTTTTTGTATATACTTTTATGTGTATTATACACGTTTGCAACCATCATCGTTATATAAAAATGAAGCCTGAAGCCAGTTATTAACAAGATATTTGTCAACGTTACAACAGAAGTCAAATACCGTTTAAGCCTCTAAGGTTTCAAGTTGTTTCTGCTACTCAAACTAAAGTAATAAAATACTCAGAAAAACAACTTATAATAAGAAAGTAATTAATGTACAATAAAAACTGGTTACATTTTGCTACAAAACTTTTGTTTCTTAATTACTGTTTTAAACAAAAACTACGCTGGAGGTAATTTTACATAAAAATTGCTTCACGAACGACTAGTGATTTTTTATACAAATACATACTTTATGACAAATGAATATCTGGCAAATGAGAAAAGTTTTGTTCGTTAGGGGCTCGTGAAGTATTTCTGGAATCACTATAAAGCTCCTTGTGCGATAGTTTGTGTTTAAAATAAAAATATTTTTTCAGAAATGTACGTCCAATTTTTACGTAAAATTTTTATGTAAATACTTTTGGAAGGTAACTTAACTAAATTTGCGCTCTACAGCTAATACGAATGAGAAATACATATTAGAAGTGGATTAATAGTATTTTTTTGCAGAATTTGGATGCTTAGTTTCATAGACGTACTTTGTAATGCGCTGACCCAAAACACAATATGGAAATGGGAAAAAAGTATGAACAGTTTATGCATATTTTTTTAGTTAAACACAGATAAATACAATCAATAAACAAATCAGACATCTGACATACAATATCATCTAGTTTCAAATTAAATAGAGCTTATACTATGACAGTAAGATTTCCTTTTTTTTGTAAATACATATATATTACCTTCGATATCGATACAATCGAACCAGAGACCAAATGACACAGCTGTCGTATACGCTACTAATGCGCCGAGGCAAACTAGGATTCTAAAATAAAGTCCTCTTTTTCAAAAAATGATAGTAAAACCATGTACCCGTCAAATCAACGTAGAATATAAATTATCTTCCATCTCACGTGTGTATTATGTCATAAATGTGTGGTAATATTTTATATTATTTTTATGTCAAGTGAATGTGAGACGAATTTAACGCAGGTGACAGGTTTCGCTACCAAGTGGTACGTATACCCACGAATACTGAGTCTTCACCGTTTATTTTTTCTTTGTTTACCTATTGTTATAAAGGAGCGAGGTTCGAGGTTTTCAATGCTTTTCTCCTCGCCTTTGTACACGATTTTTCTTTTGTTGGGATAAATAATAAATCCTAAAGAAAATCTTACCAATTTATATAATATAAACAGACTAAAGTTATAAGGAAACATTTTATGTAATTGCTAATTTGTTAATGGATGATTTATGGCTTTTATATTCACATATCTTTCTTGGTTTTATTTATTGATTACTTGTTGTTATACTGCGTAGATTATTTCCATAGTCGGTCCTTACGATACTCACGGGATAGGAATGGTCACACTCGGTATTTTTAATCCGTCACCACATGGATGTTACTAATAAAAAACGGAACGCTGCTTCGTATACAAGTAATATTTTTTTCATTATAGAACATACGAACATACATTTTACGGACATACGTCTCCCCCAAGGCTCTCCACAATAACCGTTCCTGAGTAGATTTGTTTAATAATTCTCTGTGTACTTCTTCAGGGAAGTGGAGTAATAGGTTAGTAAGATATTAAATGAGCAAAAAAAAAAAATAGAGTATTTCTTTTCAATTAAATCGAGAAGATCAATTAAATCCGTGTGGTGACGGAATAAGAATGCAAAGTGTTACTACCACTATTCATCCCGTGGGTGTCGTAAAAGGCGACTAAGGGAATCAAATATGCAAGACAACATCTTTACAAAGAGAAGGAAAACTTGAAACAAACCCTATTATAACCCGTCCGGCCAGCGTGGTATAGTAGGCCAAAACCTCCTTGCTAAGGAGAGGCCTATGTCCAGGAATGGACTGGAAAAGGCTGTTGATTATGATCGAGAAGACTACAAATACAAAAATATCAAAGACAACAATATTCCTCAAACATTATGACGTTAATCCGAATGAGCCGGAAATCTATAAAGGTAACTATTCCGCTCACGTACCAAAAGGTTATTGAAGAAAAACAGAATGTCACGCGCAAAAACTTTCGCATTTTTGTTTACAACCAAGTGTCGGTTTGAATAAAGTAATTTTCCTTCCTCACAAGGCCTGGTAATAGTCAACCTTCATCTAAATAAGTGTTCTAGACAATGATATATAACGCACTTAAATAAAGAAAGAAATAAAGATAATGATATATGCCTACGACACATATGAGGATTTTTTACAACTTAATAAGCAATCATATGGGATCAGTTGCGAGTGTATGGATCTAGAGAACATTTTTTTTTATATTTGTAATAGAATAGGCGTTTGTCTTCCATCTCACCTGAAGGAAAGTGAAGATGAAGACAAAGGTGGTACAAGCCCATCCAAAAGAAACCTGTACACTCTACTCTTAAAGGCTCCAGAGTTCAACTCATCCGAAAAAATAGACCCAGGCAGGTCGTTCCAAATCCTGGCGACTCTCACCAAAAACGAGCTGTCAAACTGTTTAGTTCGACTTTTGGGTATGTAATGGATATATAAGTGGTACGTTAACTTAAATACTAAGGATGACATCATACTTTTGATTATTGGGTTACAGGTGTCTATAATTCCTTACCAGCAATTGACTCCACCTGCTCGTATGAAAGAAACTGGTAAAAATGAAATGAATAAAATATTAAAATAACTTCTGTTGTTTAGCGATACAGAACCTTGAGCTGGTGAGGTCGTTTATGGACAGTAAACTGAACAAACACTTGTTAAGCCTAAGTGACATTGACAACTTTGTATAGGCTTTTGGCCTAGACATGAACGATTTATAATTGACATAACAATATTATTTTTCAGACGCCTATTCCCACTAAAAAAACATATTTTTATAAAGTTTTGTGTTAAGTCAGTTATGTAAAAAGTAGGTCAAAATAAGAACACAAAGTCACATCAACAGTACGAGTGAGCGCGCGCAAAGCGATTGACAGGTGACGTAGGTTGAAAATATATGTAGGTTGACATTAGTCAAGTACGAGTGTTGCTAGTGTAGGAAAAAAAAAAACCTTTAACGAATGTTCATTTTATTTTACAATCAAACGATTTTTTTTACGTTTTTAGGTAAAAAAGTTAAGGATTTTAAAGAAAAGTTTTAGAGAGACACTACAGTTTTTGAAAAAAAATTCTAAGGTTGTTTCGTTTTTCCTGGAATAGCTTTCCCCAATGCATTTGATGCACTAAAATAAAGACCTATATGTAATATATTTTATGCTACATTCCTACTATTGAATTGTGACCGAAATTAATAAAATACTGAAAAACAACTATTCATAATTTATATTTTTAACAAATCTGCTGTCCACGTTCAGGTCATCATTGGTTGATTTCTTTGGGGTAAGACATAACATGTAGATTTTGCCACTCGAGAAACAATCTACAATACAGTGGTTCCTTATTGACGATCTGCAGTATGAATCTGAAGTTCCACGTCTTGTTACTGTAGGAAATATTGCAGCAACAAACTACTTAAAATATCTGTAGACGGCTTGACGTCTTGTAATGGATCTGAATTATATTTTAGCCTACTATACTTACCAGAAATCAGGTCAGTTTTTGATAATAATATTCAGATATATATTTATGAAATGATGTGTTTCTTTTGTGAGTGTGTTCAGCATACAGGGCTGATTGAAAAAAAGAGGAAAGACGAATATTACTAGAGAGAAAATTAACGAAAGAAACGGCATACAAAAATGCTAGTCACAAAATATCACCTAGTCATTTTTTAAAGAGCTTGTATGAATGCATTGTAGTTTCAAAATTTTATAACGCTAATTTATTTATTTATTTATTCCTTTACAACTTTATGCACAAATACATGCATCGGTGGACTTAATGCCTATGGCTTATTCTGCTAGTCAACCGATTGGACGATGCAGAGAAAATATGAGGTAGGTGCACTTAAGGATAAAAAGTAATTGAAAGAGGATTTAGTATATATAGTCTAGTTTGACCATAAATAAGCAGATATACTTACGTAAACACATAAACATATAACATATATATATCTGTGCATACATATTACCACTATAAGATATAATAATACCGGGTGATGAACTAAGAAGTTTATCTTATCTAACTATACGACTCTCTGTATAAGTTGCAAAAGAGCACAAAATTTTCCAAGTATGATGCTCCGACCTCATTTGTGTTTGTAGAAACACAACCGTCTATGTGATATCAATCAAAGTCTACAGTCCACTCAATCAATCCGCTGTAGTGACAGTTCTTCCAATCCTATTCATCTCATATGCCTTCTTTAGTTCGTCTGTCCATCTTTCCATACGTTAATCTATTTGCAGTATCTATTATACGAATTGTGTGTGTGTAAGGGTGATTATTTTAATAACGCGATATCTTGTTTGATAACCATCTAAATACTCATATCCATTATCCTAAAAAGTTAGGAAGAAGGCCTATTTGTGTGTGTATATGTTTGTGCGTGTTATTATTTTTCTGTTATGAGTGAGTTTGTGTGTAAGATTATTATTATATTATGTCAAATTGTACTCGCATTTTCTATTGTAAAAAGCATACTGATGTTTATTAATATCTATACATCTTAGTGCTATATTAGGCGTACGGCAGTTATTTTGTGACACCAATTTTTGTTTTTAAAGTCTTTCTTATTTGTTTTGCGTTTTTAATTTCTAAGCAGTTAGTGTTATGGGGCTATTCAAGAGTTTATTATAAATTTGAACTGTGACAGGAAACCTACCTATTATTTGTAACGGTACATTGACTTTTTACGGCAGCTCTTATTGTATTTTTCAAATGTTTCATTGTATCAAAACCATTTTTTACAAACACGAGTCTTAAGATTGTCAAATTTGTAAAAACAAGTATTTTAGAAAACCAGGTTACTATTATGCACTAAAATAAGATTGGTTAAAGTATCTGTTCTAGGTGCGTCTCCAATTATATGACGAATATTGTACTTGACCCCAGGGCATCGAGCTACTGCACTTACCCAACCATTTCAGCATCCAATGCTTGCTGTATCTTTTACCACAATTCCTCGATTTATTTTATCCTAATTTACTTATCTCTTTAACGATTGTGTTCATAAGTTGTATTGCTCTAGGCCGGATGCCGGTCGTAAACTTTTGTAACCTTTTGTAACCCTAGACATTGGTAGAACCAGAAACAAAATTGGCAGAAGTTTACTTAAAGTTAAAAATGATGAATGATGATGTAACTCTTAATAATATGTCATCACTATAGTAATCAATGGTTAATAGAAATACTATAAATATTTCAAGATTTTTCTTAAGTACGTTTGGAATTAGTCATGATGTACATGATGTACCTACATTTAAAATTTTGCTAAACGAACCAATAGTTGCTGAAGCTGAGTTGTGCTAGAATGGAGACCACGTTTAATGAAACGCAGTGTAGGGCGCTTCGTAGTACGATGGACCGACGATTTGATCGGATTCCTCGATTGATCAGGCTCACAGCAGATGGACGCGGATTGCCCAAGGTGGGTGCGGGATACTTAGTGCTTTTTGGGAGAGACCTTCGTTCAGCAAAAGACGGCGATAGGTTGATGTAACTTATAATATTATTTAGCTGTTAAAGACAATCCTAGAAATATGAGGGTTTTAATAGAAACAAAGTGACTGTTTCAAAGAAACCCTATGTTCCAAAATCATTTAAATTTATGCAACGTTGTCATGTTTTGGTATTGTGGCAAATCATAGTTTGGCCAGGAGTCAAAACACAATAAGGTGGACTAACAAACTCCATGGTAATTTAATTTTCACATTCATGGGTCATAAATATTTTTTATATGTAAATAAACACTATTGAAGTCGAAAGATAATCGCCGGCCACGATGAAAACAAAAACAAGTAATTGATTTAACAATAAACAGTATCTGCTATTCATTTGATGGTCACCAACCATTCCGTAAGCTGGTGATTTAGTTTTTTTTCTTGTATGAAGGTGAAATTTCCGTGTACTCGTTAAAAAGAGGATGAACTATTTGGATTAAACTGCCTGATTTTGGCGGGTTTTGAAGTGAAAATTATAAGGTAACTAATAAAATTTTATTACACTTCTTCAGCCAAAATCTAATTATTAATATTACATAAAGGAACAGGATTTCAGATGACAGATGATTTTGATAATCATACATTTAAGTTACAAATTCAAGACATAAATCTCGGAAACTTAGAATGCTTGCATTATTAACGAAATTGTGTTTAATTGATATAAAAGCAATCAAATTAATCTGCTCATACTTTCATAATAAATATTATTGACCAAAACATACTCAATCTCACGTTGAC
The DNA here is from genome assembly GCA_949316085.1 of Hypercompe scribonia. NCBI lineage: Eukaryota > Metazoa > Arthropoda > Insecta > Lepidoptera > Erebidae > Hypercompe > Hypercompe scribonia. Next base: position 18,604,762 of record OX438982.1, on the reverse strand, counting down.
GTAAAGTAAAAAATCTTTTTTTTTCAAATTATGTTAAAGCGACATGTGTACTCTGAATAGGATATTAGTCTCATATAGGCCACCAAGAAGAGCCTTAAAAAGAATCATTTGGCCTACCAAATCACTCTGGCCAGACAGGTTGTTATAAGGTTTAGTTCAGGTTATCCATCTCCTTGTAGTACTGTAGTAAACTCCTTTAGTCGGCTCCTGCAAGAACTGCAGGAGGATAAACAGGAGTCATGAAACGTGTATGTATGCTTGAGCTGTCACGACACTGAGTGGTATATATAAATGATACTTATTCTTTCTTCAGACATTAAGCAAATGCAACTGCTTGTAAAACTAATTATTTTGTGAATGAAAATCAGAGTAACAACTTTTAACAGTCCACTGCTGGTCATAAACCTCTCCTTTGAAAAGAGGTTTTGGCCTTTTATACCGCGCTGATCAAACGGGTTGTATAGGGTTTGTTCAAGTATGGCCAACTGCGAGGAATAGAGAGTTTGTCCGTAAATGGTGCCCGCGTCAGAGCAGGCGTGCGCTGGGAGGGGTCCGGATGGCTTAATACAGCAGTGCCTGGATACCTCCCATTCTAGGCGCAGAAGCACATCGTGTGGTATTAGTCTATCTGATTCCGACACATCATCCAGGCACAATTCCAGTTGAGAGACGACCAGTAAGAATTTTCACTCATTAAAAAAAGGATTTGTTGAAGTAATAGGAACAGAGTTTACGAGTTCTGTTCTTAGTGAATATTGTAGGGTAAGTACGTTAGGTTATAGTTTGTATTTAAATAGGTTTGATTTGTATCTTTTTTTTTTAAGTACAGTAATTTGTTAAATAAGTAGTGATTACAACCACTCCAATAGTTACAAGTCTATAATTTGACTATCGTCAACACAGCTTCTTGTTTTCTGATTCCGGTTGTATAGATATTTTTTACTGAAAAATGATGACTCGCAGAGCCCTGTCACGTCAGGAGGAAACTAAACTCCAACTGACTTTAGTAGAATTAAAGAATACCAAGGAGTTGTGTGCTCAATTAAACAGTGAAAGAGAGGAAAATGAGAAAGAACTCATAGCACTCTTAGACACTAATACTAAATTAAAGACAGAAATGACTGCTTTGTATAGGCAACTAACAACTATTGTTGAAGAACGGGACAATCTCCAAGCCATAGTTAGTAACTTTGACCAGTGCAGTGATGATTATGAGCAGGCCCTCGGTAAGATATCTACCCTAGAACAAGAGCTTCGAGAGGCCCATACATACATCACCCAGTTACAAGAAGATGCTCAAAAAGTCACTGTACAGCATAATATAAGTTTATTTGAAGAATTGGTGGAGAATGCCCCTCTGTTGGTTTCTCCTGCGATTAACAACCATTTGGCTATGGACCTCCCAGACAATAACTCTTTATCTACTACTAAGCCAACGGTAATGTCAAATTGCAGTAGAAATAAACTGAAAAAATATATCAAAGTTAATAAGTTCATTCAAAGAACAAAAAAAATAATAAAAAGTCATAACAGTGTCTCTAAATGTGCTAAACTTAGTAAAGAGAAATGTGAGTTGTATGATGATTTAGAATTGTGTATTTCTAAGTTAAAAAATTCTAGATTGAAATATGAAGTTAACACACAGGCATTGTTATTTAAAATTAATAACCTTAAAGACTCCTTAGACATACTAAATAACAAGTATGATATCTCTCGGAAGGAGATTCAGGAGTATTCCAAGGCTTTGGATGATCTTTTAAAACTATCATCAAATAATACAGAGCGCTTTGACTCATTGGTAAATAATCATTTATGTGAATGTGCTCGCTCACACAATCATCCAAAGCCAGAGAGTACGTTTCTTTTTAGTACGCCTGAATGTGACACCTTACATACCAATAAGAGAACAAAGCAGTCATTGGGTGCATCATTTCATGTACAAAGTACATTAAATGATGCACCACCACCACAAAAATCTATCATGTTCAGCGATGACATTGGAAAAAACATGGGCTCTAAATTATGTATAGATTATGGTGTGTTTCCTGACCTGATGAAGTATAGCAAGATAACTCCTTTGTTTAAATCAGGTAGTCCATTAGACCCCACAAATTTTAGACCAATTTCGGTCCTACCAACATTTAGTAAAGTTTTTGAAAAGCTGATACTTACTCAGTTGCTTAATTATTTTAATGAAAATCAATTGCTGCATACTAAACAATTTGGTTTCACTCATGGTCGGTCAACATGTGATGCTGGGGTTAAATTATTAGAGTATATATTTGAGGCTTGGGAGGAGTCACGTGACGCCTACGGGGTGTTTTGTGACTTATCTAAAGCATTTGATTGTGTGCAGCATGAAACACTTGTCAGGAAATTACACCACTATGGAATAAGAGGCAGTGCTTTGGATCTTCTTACTTCTTATTTGAGTGATAGGATTCAAAGAGTAGATGTTAATGGTAAATTATCCCAGGGATCAGCTGTGGCGGTGGGGGTGCCCCAGGGGTCTATTCTGGGTCCATTTCTGTTCCTTGTGTACATCAACGACTTGCCTCATCTTGTGAGGGATAACCATGAGATAGTGTTGTTTGCAGATGACACATCCTTAGTATTTAAAGTTAACAGACAGCAATCGGTAATTGACGATGTAAACAATGCTCTCTCTAAAATGGTACTTTGGTTTTGCGCTAATAACTTGTTATTAAACAGGAGTAAAACCAAATGTGTTAAATTTTATACTAGGAATGTTAAACAAGTAAAAACTAGTGTTTTGATGAACGGGGAGGAACTGGAATTGACAGACAAGGCTGTCTTCCTAGGTATAACTTTAGATTCACGGTTACAATGGGGCCCACATATAGAAACGTTATCTGGTAGACTTAGTTCTGCAGCTTATGCTGTGAGAAAGATTCGTCAATTGACGGATGTTGATACTGCGCGATTAGTCTATTTCAGTTACTTTCACAGCATTATGTCCTATGGTTTATTGCTTTGGGGCAGTGCCTCTGATATTGATTCAATCTTTGTGCTCCAGAAACGAGCTATTAGGGCTATCTATAAGATGGGCCCGCGTGAGTCACTAAGAAACAGATTCAAAGAAATTAACATTCTCACACTACACTCACAATACATTTACGAGAATCTTTTGTATGTGCATAAAAATCTGTGTAAATTTAAGAAAAATAGTGATCTCCATCAATTTAATTTAAGAAATAAAAATAAACTTGCCTTGCACACTACTAGGCTCCATAAAATATCGAATTCGTTTGTGGGTCAATGTATACAATTTTATAACAAATTACCAAACAACATAGTATTATTATCTATTAGTAAATTTAAGAAATTTGTTAAGCTGAGGTTGTCCAAAAAGGCTTATTACTCAGTTTCAGACTATGTCACAGATTTAGATGTTTGGAAATGAATTGCTCTTTTTTTAAGACCTATGATTGTGAATGTAACTGCTAGTTTAATATTTAAAAGATTTTGAGTTAAAAGAGTGGTGGTGAGTTTCTTTCCTGGGTTCTTTTCTCACCACTCTACCATGAACAATCTGCGAACCCAGCTAGCTGTAATTTTAATCGACAGATTGTTCATCTTTCATCTTTTATTGTTTTTTTTATGACGTTCATAAGTGTCTTTTGTGACCTAAATGAATAAATGAATTTGACTTTGACTTTGACTTTGATTCAGTAACCACTAGTGTTTTTATGTGTATGTTTTGTTTCAGGTCGAAATTGCTTAAATATGGTTCATATGATTAACTCAGACATAGTGGAAAAAAATTACAAAAATGTGCAAAAAATGTTTCAAGTGGCTGCAGCTTTACAGTTGACAACATATTTATGGCCAGTGCCGTTACCTATTCAAAGTAAGATTTTATACGTCTAAAAACCTTTCATTATTTTTAAAAGTTCATATTAATTTTACTAGGTAGGAGAGCCACGCTGATTTCAGCACGAGCGGGCCGGCTCGACCGGGGCAGTACTATCCTCCTACAGAAGACCAACCTAAAGCGCCAGCATCCGTGTTGTCGTCTTCCGTTGGTGAGTGTGAGACCGGAGGCCCATTGATGCAGGGGTGACAGTTATCGTGGTAACTGTGTAAGCCTTACACTGTCACGATGACTGTCATGCCTTTTACGTTCCCAAGCGGGGTGTAAAATGGCTCTCACAAGGCCGCCATGGTGTGGGTCATCATACTGCATTGTCTGCATTTGCAATGAGTATAGTGACCACAACTCTTGGATTCTATTCATACTTTCCATCAGGCAGAGTAGAGTTACAAGTTAAAAATATATAAATTGATCAGCTGATATTCATAGTCTAATAGCCTCTTTTTTATTATATAAGTGTCATGGTGGGAAGTGACTACCGCTGTCCATAGTCATTTTAAGTCCCAAAGGTAATCTGGAAGAAGTGGGGAAAGGATTTTCAGCACCGTAAAATTTCTTCACTCGGTGAAAAGCAACAAAATATTGCGTAATACTGGGTTGTATGAGGCCAGCTGTGGCATTACTCTATTCGAATATGCTCGTTTGTAACTGTGCATGCCTTTTCCATGCAGTCATAGTATAAATATTTAGGAATGTTAATTAAATTATTGAAGGATCTTTTTTGTAACTGAGTTTACGATATTTCATGTTCTAATCTACTCACCTTATCCTTACTGCAGGTACTCTTTTTGTTTTCAGAAGGAAATAAATATTGTCCTGTCTAAAAGAAAAAAAAGAAAGAAATTTATTTCTTTACTTTGTTATTTTTCATTAGTTAGACTATGCGAATAGAGTTTTTGTAACATTTAACATTAAATATAAATTGATTCTTACAGATGAAACACATTATGATTATATAATCGTTGGTGGAGGGACTGCTGGATGTGTGCTTGCCAGTAGACTTCTTGAAATGTCTAATGTTAGTGTTTTGCTCATTGAAGCAGGTGACAATCCACCCTTGGAGTCAATTGTGAGTAGTAAATCTTAGTCCTAAAAAAGATAAAGTCAGAAACTAAAGGTTAAAAATCAATGCTGTTTTTTTTAATTGTGTAGAAGATATTTTGATAAATCATGTATGAACTTTTCTATGTACATGATTAAATAGGTCACCCTTGGATACCTGCAACTGAGAGTCATTAGTACGTAATCTCCCTTTAAAACCCCATCCCTATGGTAGGAGGGGGTTTTGTGATCTGGTAACCTCTCTTACTCGGTGTTAAGGAAGAAAATAAATAAATAAATATTTTGAACATTTGACACACAACGTCATTTAGTTTGAAACTAATCAGAACTTATGCTATGATAACTAGACTGACTGATAGAAAAGTTATATACATTTTTTTGTAAATACATACATATTATACATAGAAAATACCGAAACTTCGAATCAAGTATTTACCGATCATACAAACATTTGGTCAGACCAGAGAATCGAACCCGAGACCTCAAGCACAGTAGTCACCTTCACTACCGCTGCGCCAACGAAGCAGTTAATAAAAAACTTGGCTATTGTGGAGGTATCGGTGTCATGTTTTTCTAAGCAAGTGAAGTGGTTTTGCCTGGCGTGCTGCAACCCAACGGTTGAGATTGGGCAATTGTATATGGTTTTCCCCTCCATCCGCTGTAATGGCCAGCCGCGAGGAGGCGACGTCTGCGTGTGCCGTACGTCGCCTAAAATAGAGAGTTTATCAGCAGATGATGCCCGAGGTACCGGGCAGGCGCTAGGAGGGATCTGGATGTCGTAATAGCAGCGGTTCCCGGATCCCTCCTATCTCAAGCGCAGAGTGGCACACCGTGTGGTGGGCAATTGTATATATATATGCTAATCGGTGCAAGAATTTGTATATTACGAAACAGGATTACTTGTTACTCTGTAGTTAAATATGTCTTTGATAGATGGCGCTGTTGTATATTTTTGTTGTGCTGTATGTAAATCACCACGGTTGATACTGTCAGTCTACTAAATTAACTATGTTTAAATAGTATAGTTATATTATTATATAAGATGGAAATTCCAACTACAATGGGTATATCTGTAAACAATAAATAAAGGCATGTGAAATATTTCACGTTTAGAGGATATGTATAATAATTTTGTATCTAGTGAGTGTGGTTTGTCTACCTCTTTGAGTTATAAAAATGAGAATGTGTTTATACACGTCTGAGTGAAATCTTACATCATTTTTATTTTCTGTTTTAGTATACCAAATATTTTGCACACATGAAACATACAACAGTTGATTGGAATCTAACTGCAAGCAGAGAACGATGGTCGTCAAATCATCCACTCGGCAAACCTGATATAGTCCAGGGAAGAATGCTAGGTGGCTCGAGCAGCCTTAATCATTTGATTTATGGACAAGGAAACCCTGCTGATTATGACAGTTGGGCATCAATTACTGATGACCCGTCCTGGACATTCAAAGCCATACATCATTATTTTATCAAAAGTGAAAAAGTTGTTGATAAAAAACTTATTAGTTCTCCTGATGACAAAAATATGCACGGTACTACAGGGAAAATAAAACTAAGAAAGTTCTACTTTGCAAATAGTGAAAAATATCTGAGAGCCTTTAAGGAAATGGGTAGCAAAATAGTGCGGAGTATTAATGCTAAGCATCCTCTAGGATTTTCTCCGGCTTTGTTTACTTGTGGTAAAAGAGTCCGTCAAAGCACAGCATATTCATTTTTGAGACCTGAGAAATACCACCCCAATTTAAATGTTCTTACTAACACTATTGTCAAAAAAGTTATTTTTGATGAATTTCATAATGCCATTGGTGTTGAAGTGCTTAGTAAAGATAAACAAGTCTTACATGTAGAAGCACGCAAGGAAGTCATACTTACGGCAGGAGTTTTTAAAACACCACAGTTGTTGATGCTTTCTGGCGTTGGTCCAAGGAAACATTTGAGGGATAAAAATATTGAGGTTATTGCAGATCTTCCAGTAGGTGAAAATTTGCAAGACCACCCCATATGCGTCTCAGTTTTCAAAACGGGTTTAAGAAAGTTAACTGATGACATTCCAAGCCCTTACAAAATCGCCTTTCCTCAGTTACATGGTTACGTGTCGCTTAATGATTTTGAAACGATTCCTACTTATGAAATACGTGGTCTTATTCTTGATGATCCAGCCACTTTCTTAGAACTGTGTACCATGTCTTTAAATTTTAAATTCAGTTTGTGTGACGATTTAGTAAAAGGTGCTGCTAACCATGAAATGTTTTTAGTACTTAATCATCTTTCACATCCCAAGTCTCGAGGAGAAGTTCGTCTTGGCGCAGAAAATATAAACGAACCACCGATTATCAAACTAGGATTCTACCAAAATGAAAAAGATTTAGAAGTTCATGCTAAATCACTTATGAATTTTAATCGTATACTAAATACTTCATATTTTTGGAATAATAAAGCGCAAATATTAGAACCCCCTATAAGTTGTGGTAAAATTGACTTCAGTTCGTTAAAGTATTGGTCATGTTACTGCAATGAAATGGCAACCACGTTACACAATAACGTTGGTACTTGTGCTATGGGAACTGTAGTAGATTCAAATTTACTTGTAAAAGATGTCCAAAGACTACGTATAGCTGATGCCAGTATTATGCCTACAATTGTATCATCACCTACTCTGGCAACGGTGATTATGATAGCTCAAAAAGCTGCAGATATGATCAAAGAAGACTTCGTACATCACAGTAAATGATTTAGTGAACAAGTTATGATTCTTTGACTGACTTTTAATGTATATATTTGTTCAAACATTTCACGTTTAATATGTCTCTGTCTATTCTATGTATATTTGGAGTAAAAAGATATTGGATTTAACACAGTGTCTTAAAACTTAGTTTTGATCCCGATTTTTCAAATTATCACTTAATACTACAAATCTGGCTGCAAATTTTACTAACTAAAATTACTTAAATACAAGTTATTATAAGGTATCAAAAAGCTTTGATGCTTTTTATAAGGTATTGTAATTAAATTAAAGTTTGTTTAACTGTATATGACGCTTAAATTTGCGTACTTTTTCTATAAATTATTATAACTTACTAACTACAATCATTCTAAGAATTTTATCCAACAGCTCTGCCCGAATAAAATATATATTATTATTGAGGTGTCATTTTTGGACAAGAATTCACTTTTATAGACTTTTTTGATTGTTATTATACAAATAAATTACTATTCTTAGCATGGGATTTTTTATGACCAAAAAATCTATGAATTCAAAAAATATAAATATATGTATTTTATAACAATTATGTAGTCGAAGTATACTTATTACTTAGTAAATGTATTATATTATTGCCCTTTAAAATGTTTTACTCGTTAGAATAAGTTATAATTAATGTTGTGACTAAATATTGTTTTATCTTTACTATGACACTCATGACATTTATTTCTTCTGAATTACTTCTCGGTCTTTTTTAAGCTTTTATTTTACACAATTATTGTTTTAATTAGATATAAATAATTGTACAATTTGTTATAAAATTGCCATAATTATTAAAATACATAAAGTTTCACTGCTTATTACAACTTTCCCATCACAGTCATCCACTCGGTATATCCATTTTTTTAGTTTAGTTATCCTAGCTTCCAGTATTTGTAATTTCACTCGTATTATCGATGAAACTGTAAAATCAAAACGTATAAAAGCATTTTGTAATATCATATTTGTATAAAAATTGCATGCTAAAATATAAATCCTTTTTGTGAGATACTTTTTGCCATATTCCCATAAAAAAACATGTAAGCATATAATAAATAAGTTACGTAAATGTATCCCGTTAACAAACATAGTCAATTTTATAAATTCTTCTTACGCAACTTTTTCAATATCACCCACAAACGTGTTCATCAAATTGGTTTTTTTATAATACAAAAGTCGATGCATACATATTCAGTACGTCATAAATAAAATTCTATTAATACTATCGGCAAAATATCTCCAAGTTTCCCTTTATGTTATATTGGACGGTTGATATACGGTCGAACTTGTTGTTATACCATTAAATGTAAATAAAATTGCATAAAATACACTTATTTTAGGACAAATTTTAAGATATATGTTATGAATAACACTTAAAATATAAGGAAATAATTTTAGACGTCTGAAAATAAAACAGTATATTACCATTAGATTTTGTCGCATATTTTAAACAAGGTTAAGTAAATATGTGAAAACAATACTATTATTTAAAATACAAACATTCTTTTTAATAATCTTTATAAATCTTTATGGAAACATTTTTTTTACTGGTGAAAATGCAACGTCTTGTATACACTAATCCCTCCTACACGGCTACCACTGAATCGCCTGTACACCATGGCCGCAATGAAGACTCATGTACACACCGAGTTATGACACTCAGGGAGTCCCAGTAAAAACTTATCTGTCTGTTTTCTCCTACTACGACTATATTTTAAAAGAATGCTGGTTGCTGATATCCACTTAATTAAAAAAAATATTTGATGCATGAAATCACGTATGGCATGTTGTATGTGTTATTATAACTAGGCTCCGTGCTGATTTTAACCGGCGCCTCAGCTTAATTTTTCTTGACATCATATTATTTGGTGGACGGATGAAATATGATATCATTCTAATATAAGGAAGCCCTACTCAGAGTCTTGTCCGTGTGGTGACGGATTAAGAATACATAGTGTTACCACCCCTATTCATCCCGTGGGTGTCGTAAGAAGTGACTAAGAGAAGAAACTATTCGGGAAAATTTCATTTCAAAGAGAAGGAAAACTTGAAACAAACCCTATTCTAACCCGTCCAGCGACCAGCGTGGTATAGTAGGCCAAAACCTCTTTGCTAAAGAGAGGCCTATGTCCAGCAGTAGACTATAACAGTCTGTTGATGATGATGATGATGATACTCAGAGTCTTGGGGCTGATCTATTTTGAACTATAAAATAATCAGTTGTACATTCTTTTGGAACTTGGGCAAAGAAAGAGTAAAATACCACAAATTAGGAAATAGTTCAATTTATCACCACTATAACATTTCAAACCCGATCGTTAGCCCTCATCATTATGAAATGTGAGTGAATGATTTTTCCTGTTTTTGTAAGTCGATCGAAAATGACCAAAATAATGGTCTGAATATTTTCCTATAATTGAAAATTATCTTTTGAACGTTAGGAATTTGTTTTATTTTATATCGCTGTATAAAACAGAAGCATGTGACTCACGAGCTGATATCACTTTAGAATTATGCAATTCATTAGTGAAATGTAAAGTTAACATTTGTATTGAGATATTTAATTAGTTTTATGTCGAATAAATAAGTATTTCAGAATAAGATATGTCTAAGTATGTAGATTCTAATTGGTAACATGGTTAGCTAAGTTATTCTTTTAAAAAGGTCTAACTATGTTAACGGTATTAGACAGTAACGTTTTTTATCAACAGTCGTTTAACAGTCCACTATTGGACATAGGCCACTTCTTAGGAGAGAGGTTTTGGCCTACTAAGCCACACTGGCCAGACGGGTTTTTATAGGGTTTGTTTCAAGTTTTTCTTCTCTTTGCAGCGACGTTGTCTTGCATATTTTGCTCCTTTAGTCGCCTCTTACAACAAGCATGGAAAGAATTTGTGGGCAGTGATACTCTGTGTTTTTAACCCAGCGCCACATGGAGAGTTCCATTATGATACGACGTAATCTACAAGCAAAATTTTGTTCAATAAAAAAACAATACACCACGAAACTACAAAGATTGTTAATTTGTAAACTCACTTCTCGCCTCCTATGTTTATGATAAATAATAAACTTGAGGAACATACAACTGTAATATATCTGCTAGGATGGACAGAGTTCTGAGGTGTTACGCATAACTTAAAAAAATATACAGTTGAATTTGATTGAAAACCTTCTTAATCCGCTTCCAATTTCGAACTAATTCGCAGAAAATGCGGCCAGGGATATCGCCTCAGGCAGGGTACTGTCACCTCTTACTGTGTACAATAGTGAGAGGTGTTGGCGTCCCGCCCCAGGGCTGACTACAATTATCACGAAATATATCTCATTCACGGGGCATGTCAGAAAGGTTCCCAGAAGCCGCCGATGTGTTTCCGGAGCTCCTCCCGACTACCGAGGTAGGTCGCCTCGGGGTTAAATAAGAGTCCCATACACACCCTTTGTCTCTTCAACCGAGGCTATGTTGTAGAGAGTATAGACTACGTAAAAAATAAAAAGGTAGTTGTATATACACGTAAATAAGTCAGCTCTTTTTTAGGGTATACCATGGTATACCCTTAAAGACGTTTACTACGACGAAGGGTATACAGTAATCATTACGAGTGTTATTTGATCGAAATGTCAGGTAACAAAATTGCCAGGTAACAATTACCAATTATCACTTACCGTGATCAAACTTTTTTTGCTCATTTAACCTCAATTTTATAAAAAGAGATAGTCAAGTGACAATAAAAGCCGTTTCATAATTAAACCGGTAGATGGAATACTAAGTACTTAATTATTAAAATAATTTTATCTTTCTTAAAATGGGTTAATTTTAAATTATTCTTTTCAAATAGTAGGTTTGAAACATGTTTAAGGAGATTATAAATTTAGCTATTCAAACCTAAATCGATACTAAAGCTATATATTTGGCACTAGTAAGACTAAGGCTCTGTAATACTTCGCACACGGGAGTTGTAACAAAAATTGATCACACTATTTGTAATTTATAACGAAATAATGTAATGAACATACGGATCACATTAATAATTGCAATAATATATTGTTTGTTTAAACGCATTTATTATTAAAATGACGAACGCCGCTACTGCAATCGCCCAGTTGCACCAAGTACAAAGTATTTTTAACTATCTTTCGCTTTTACGTCTGGATGCATATGAATGGCCGGATTCAGCTTGTGTTAGAGGTAATGTAAAAACACATAAAATATTTTACTCATTAAGAACTCCTAATATATTTTTAAGGCATTCCCTATTTCACCTTCACTTTTATTGCGCTTAGTTATAGTTGAAATTCTATTGTATTGTATACCTTATTTAAGGTAGTATAGCCACGCTGATTTCTGCACGAGTGGGCTGGCTCGACCGGGGCAGTACTACTGTCCCACAGAAGACCAACCTAAAGTGCCAGCATCCGTGCTGTCGCGTTTCGTTCGTGAGTGCGAGACCGGAGGCCCGTTGATGCAGGAGTAACAGTTATCGTGATAACTATGTGAAGTTTACACTGCCACGATGACTGTCATGCCTTTCACGTCCCCAAGCGTGGCGTGAGAAAGCATCTCACTAGGCCGCCATAGTGTGAGTCACCACACTGCACTGCCTGCATTTGCAATGAGTATGGTGACCACATCTCTTTGGATTCTATTCATGCTTTCTATCAGGCAGAGTAGAGTCACTTTGGCAAACTCTTCATATAGAAAAAAAAAACAAAAAAAAGTATTCCTTATTATATAGGACATACGATACATAAGATAACTAATTCGCTGACTCCAAGTTTAACATAGTGAAAAATAAAGACTGTATGGTCGTTCAAGTATTCTAACATAACAATTAGCTGACTAGTTTCAATCATTGACTTGGCTTTAAAGAATGTCAAGATTTGGATACCCATTGCGTGATCTATCTATTTCAGTCACTCACAACTATTCTTTTGTTCCTAGTACAGACCCTGTCGGATTTTTGCTATTATTACTTACAGCAGGGACACCGAATAGTTGGTCGGTAAAGGTTAAACGGACCCTTTCAGCCCTGTCTTTTAAAAACAAACAATCAATGTTTACTGATTTTTATGGATGTTCATGGATGATTTGAACGTATAAATTATTACACGTTATTCATGTACAAAATATCTTAAATAGAAACATAATATACAACCCCCTAAATATTCTATTAAGTTTAAAAGTTATATTAACATTCTTTTACAGATGCTGAATCATTTGATTTCATCATTGTTGGTGCCGGCACAGCAGGATGTGTTATTGCAAATCGATTAGTAGCACTGGGAAATGTCACTGTGCTATTAATCGAAGCCGGAGGTGATCCACCCAAGCAATCAGAAGTAAGTTTTGTTTGGAACACTTATGAGTAAGTCGTATCTGAATCTTATTGTCGTATAACAGCTGTGTGTGATGAAATCTGCACAGAATGTGAGGGAAACGCTCTAGAAAACGAAAGTGGTATCGTTAATTATATTCTTAATCATGTTATATGTATTATTTTTATTGTAAAGATATTAATTGTTAGATATTATTTAATTTGTTTCCGTTTATCTAGTATATTTTACACATTACAAACGTATATTTATTGTATAAAATTGCCTACCATTGTATTAGCTCTATTAATATTGGTGACTTAAAAATTTGCAGCGATAATCCTACAGATCATAACTTCCAACATTACCACCTGTATTAAGTGAGCTAATATTGAAGTATTTTGTTCTTGTTAAATCAAAATAAGTATTTAATAAGATACGACTTTCGTTTCAGATGCCAGGAAGTTATTTGTACCTAAAAAGAACAAAGGTTGACTGGAATTTTACTTCTGTCGCTGACCGAAACACAATGTCAACTCACAGAAATAATTACGTGGAAATGACGCAGGGTAAAATGCTTGGCGGTTCAGGGTCACTTGATTATACTGGATATGAAAGAGGCAACGAACACGATTACAATCGATGGGCAAAAATTACAAATGATCCAGTTTGGTCATGGGATTCAATACAGCCAACATTTCACAAGAATGAACAGCTGACTGATAAAGCAATTCTTAATTCTACTAGTAGGCGTTTCTACGGTACTCATGGAAAAATAAAAATCATGAAGCAATATTTTGAAAAAAATCAAAATTATTTTGGTGCTTTCAGAGAACTAGGCTACGAAACTCCACTAGATATCAATCCAGATACTCCTTTGGGATTCACAGATGTCATGTACCAAATCGGTGATGGAGAGCGGCAAAGTACTGCCCGTAAATTTTTAAGTCCTATAAGAAAACATCCGAATTTGTATGTCATGAAATATACACTTGCAACTAAAATAGTATTTGATGACAATAAGAGAGCAATAGGAGTAGAAGTTACATCAAAATTTACAAAGCGTAGGACTCTGTACGCTGAGAGGGAAATCATAGTATCAGCTGGTGTAATTAAATCACCTCAACTACTTTTACTTTCCGGCATTGGTCCTCAGAAACATTTGAAAAAAATGGGAATCAAAGTTATAGCAAATCTTCCTGTGGGACAAAATTTTCAAGATCATGTGAATGTAGTCTTAGTATATAAATTAACAAAAGCAAAGAAAGAAACTGTACTAGACGATCCTCATAAATACCCGTTTACTATATTTGATGGTTACGTTGCAATGAATAAGTCACAGCGATATCCTGATTTTCAAACAGTTGGGATAAGTCTTGCAGAGAAAAACATCTTTCTTGATTTTTGTGCGTATTTCTTTAATTTCAAAGATTCATATTGTAACAACCTTGTCAAACACATTGGCACTAGTGAATTGCTATTTACCTTAGTTACAAATCTATATCCAAAATCAAGAGGCTCTATAACTCTAGCTAATAAGAATCCAAAAGCTTATCCTATAATAAAACCAGGATACTTCAGTAACTACGAAGATGTAGTAGATCACGCTAATTATTGTCAAGAATTTAACAAAGTTTTAAAGACTTCGTATTTTAGAAGTGTTGATGGTAAGTTGATATTACCGAGATTGAAAAAATGTAAGCACCTTAAAAGAGGTAGTGAAGAATATTGGAGATGTTTCACTGTCGGGATGTCTGACACTTCTTACTATTATGTCGGTACTTGTGGTATGGGAAAAGTTTTAGATTCAAGACTAAGAGTGCTCGGCATAAATAATCTACGCGTAATAGATGCTAGTTCGTTTCCTGATACAGTGGGAACTTCTACTATAGCAACCGTTATAATGTTAGCACAAAAAGGTGTTGAATTCATTATACAAGAGCATTTTCAGAATTAAAGAATTATACATTTATTTATTTTAATTTTACATAGTACCTATGTAAAATTTTTTTGACATTCACATAATATTGTTAAGTGAACATTATTACTTTGTTTTGTTTTACAAATATAATGACTAAATAACTGTAATTTTGTTGTTTATTTAAAAAATATATGTATTTGATTCTTCAGAGACGGCTATGCACAGGAGTTGTCCGGTCAATTTCACTGTATAGTGCAACTCTTGGCCGGAACTCCCCTGTGGGATTTGGAGGTGGAAGTGCTCACGAAGTTTATCATCAGACGGCTGACTGCTGGGCGGGTAGCGGTATACCGCCCCCGCCCGAAGAGATACGTGAGTGGCGTAAGGCCGCTCGTCGAGCCACGATGGCTCGTTGGTCGTCCCGGCTGGAGGTTCCACTTGCTGGCTTTGCTGTCGTGGAGGCTCTCCAGCCGGTTATCGCCGAGTGGGCGGGGCAGCAGCACAGGACCCTTTCCTTCCGACTAACGCAGGTTCTTTCCGGGCATGGTTGCTTCGGAAAGTATCTGCATTCGGTCGCTAGAAGGGAATTGAGTCCTAACTGTCACTATCGCCACTGCAACTGTAGTGAGGACTCTGTTCAGTACATGCTAACGGTTTGTTCTGCCTGGGTGGAGTAGAATGGGGTCCTCACTGCAGTTACTGGAGGAGATCAGGAGTTGTTTTACCGCGGTCGCAATCTTCTGTGAAGAGGTAATTTCGCGAAAGGAGGCGGTGGAGAAGTAAATAGAGAGTTTACCAGTGGATGGTGTCCGCAGTAGCTGGCAGGCGCTAGGAGGGATCTGGATCTCGTAATAACAGCTGTACCCGGATTCCTCCTATCTACGACTTTTAGCCAGACCGATTCCGACGCACCACCCCACCGTAAACCCTGATGAGGGGACGACCCGTGGGTTTTCTACACGTTAAAAGAAAAAAAACCAGAATGTCAGTCTGGTTCGCGATCTTCGTGGAGTTAAACTTGTCTGAAGCATCTATTGGCTTTTTAATTAGTTAATATTGTTTAAATCTAATAACATATAAAGAATAAATAACCTGAAATTCTATGCATGGTAAACGGTATTTGTTTGTAACTAGTAATCGGCAATGGCTGTAATTTCCTTATCAATTTGGAATATAAACTAAACTAAATTATTTCTAAACATGGTATACAAGCTGACTTTTGCAGCTTATCTTATGACAATCATTTAAAATTCAATTCGTATGTTTGTTGAAACAGCAATATATATCACTGACGTCCTTATTTTTCGTTTATAAATGAAGGTAAATTTAAGCTAACCAGTTTAATAATATCATTCAGACTCATCACACTTGGTGCTTACAGACAGCGAAAAAATATATTTGATTCATCCGACCAAGTGTAAGGCAAGTAAGTAAGTAGGCTGTAAGTACATTTTATTCTTGTTTGTTTTGACTGACTATATGAAATGAATGATATAAAAAAAAACTTTTTGGTTTAATTCCACGAAATTATGCCTTCCAAGCCAGAAGTCGCAGAATTGGTTAATAGCCAGAATAAATAATTGTGGAAGCAGTATGATTGTTTCTTTTGTGTTTGGACTTGGTTCGCCATAGCACAGGCTTTGCATTATTTGAAATCCAACGGTCACGTGTCAAAATGTGTAGATGTTCTTTTTCTTTACACTAACTAAAACATATTTATACATCCTGACCTGTTCTAGCTATTGCTCATATTCCAGAATCTTTATTTTACTTTCTACCATTTCTGACTTATAATTTCTCTACTCTACTTACTCAACCTGATTTGAAATTCTAGTCGCCAAAACATCGATGTTCAATATGTTTGTCTATCCTTTCGAGTAAATGAGCACACGTCTATAATTATAATGATATTAAGACGTCTATTTAAATTAAGTGAGTAAATATATGTCATTTTCAGTCTGATGGTTTTAGAACAAAAATATTGATACTTTCAAAACGAGCAAATGGATGCCGCATCAGCTGTTGCTCAACTTCATAATGTGCAAGCAATATTTAACTACTTTTCGTTATTACATTTGGATGACAATACGTACCCGAAATCAGCTTGTATCAAAGGTAAAATTATTAATTTATGTAAAAATATAAATTGTAATACAAAATTGGCTTTGAGTTAAACGTAAACAAATTTTTGGCAGACTCGAAAACATTTGACTTCATAATTGTTGGCGGTGGTACAGCAGGTTGTGTAATAGCGAATAGATTGATAGAAGTAGGAGATGTGAGCGTTTTATTGATCGAAGCTGGAGACGATCCACCTATAGAAACAAACGTAAGTTTACTTATAATACACATACCACAAACTTACACCACCACTTATGCACACTAAAAACCACAAATTTCAATAAAATAACAATGGTTTAATTTTGTATCTTTAGTAAGAAAGTATTGGACATATATTAGGAAAAAAAACTGGAGAGAAATCACTAACATATTTTTTTTGTAAGCATATACCACTTGTGACCATATTTGTTTAATAACTGGAAAAATACTATAATGTAACTGAACTATTTAATGAAAAAAGTTATATGGCTTTTAACTATTTTTCGAGACGACGTCACCTTATTTCGAAAGTACGACATGTTTATGTATACCTATCCTAAATATTACATTCGTAATTAAAGACACTTTCAATCCCATATTAAACGATGAATGCAAACACGTAAAGAAAAATCCTCAAAATATGTGATTAATATTTTAAAACTTGGAGTATAATAAACATTTTAATTTTTTCAGGTGCCGGGTGGTTTTTTGTATCTAAAGAACACAAAAGTAGATTGGAACTTTACTTCTATTCGTGATAATATTACAATGGCAACACATAAACATAATGAAATTCACCTGATACAGGGTAAAATGCTCGGTGGAACTGGATCTCTCGATTATACGGGCTACGAACGAGGTAATAAACATGATTACAATCGGTGGGCAAAACTAACGAATGATCAAACTTGGTCATGGAACTCAATTCAACCAAAATTTCACAAAAACGAAAATCTTACGGATAAAGTAATTCTTAGATCCCCTAGCAGACGTTTTTACGGTACACATGGAAAGATAAAACTAATGAAAGAATACTTTAAAAAAAATCAAAAATATTTTGCCGCTTTCAGAGAATTGGGCTACGCAACTCCTCTGGATATAAATCCAGACACTCCTCTCGGTTTCACAGATGTAATGTTCAATATAGGTGATGGTGTACGTCAGAGCACTGCCTTTAAATTTTTAAGTCCTATAAAAAATAACAAAAATTTATATGTTTTAAAAAATACATTTGTAACAAAAATAATTTTTGATGAGCATAAGAGAGCTATAGGTGTAGAATATGATACACAGTGTAATAAAAAGAGAACTGCTTATGCTAGAAAAGAAGTCATAGTTTCAGCTGGAGTTATAAATTCACCTAAACTACTACTTCTATCTGGAATTGGCCCAAAGCATCATTTAAAAAGTTTAGGAATTCGAGTATTAGCTGATCTTCCTGTAGGATACAATTTTCAAGATCATATAAATATGGTTTTAGTGTATAAAATGACAAAATCCAAAGAAAATATCACATTTAAAAATCCTAGTGAGTATCCTTATACGATTTTTGACGGCTATGTTGCTTTAAACTCATCTCAAGTATACCCAGATTATGAAACTTTTGGTGTAAATTTTGCAGAGAAAGACTTATTTCTAGGTTTTTGTGCATTTTTCTTTGATTTCACACCATCATATTGTAACGATCTTATCAAGCAAATCGGAAATAGTGATGTATTTTTAGTCCTAGTTACTCTTCTCTATCCAAAATCAAGAGGAAAAATTTCACTAGTGAGCACTGATCCATACGGTCAGCCAATGATAAATCCTAATTATTTTAGTAATTACGATGATGTTGTTAATGGTGCTAAATACTGTCGACATTTTAATCAGGTTTTAAATACAACTTACTTCAAAAGCGTTAAGGCTAAACTGATTTTACCAAAGTTAGAACAGTGTAAAGGATTAAAAAAAGATAGTGAAAAATGGTGGAGATGTATAGCTGTTGGCATTTCTGATACTTCGTACTATTACGTTGGTACTTGTGGCATGGGGAAAGTGTTGGACTCAAGGCTGAGAGTGTTAGGTGTAAAGAAGCTACGTGTTATTGATTCTAGTTCTTTTCCAGATACCGTAGGAACCACCACTTTGGCAACAGTTGTAATGTTAGCACAAAAAGGTGCTGAATTTATCATCAATGAACATTTTCTTAATTAAACACAAGATAGAAACAAAAAAAATGTATATTTATGTGTATTATTTAATACTATAAAATAAAATAAGCAGATATAAATGTATTAATGTCTGGAAATAACTTATTTCGTATCTTATTATTCATAAATTATTATTATATATATTATATTATTATAATTTACTCAAAATAATTATATTGTAATTAAAAAAGGTCAAAATAATCAATATAGCATGTCACCTGAGCGAAGGCACTACTAGAGGTTTGGTGTATTAGAATACTGTGTAATAATTATAAGAACTGTAGACTTAAACTATTATTTTAATTGGTATTCATGGTTTCATAATTTCAAAGTTCTAAGAACTTTGTAATTTTTACGTTCAATTTCACCGAGGCAAACGCCAAGTTATCAGTAGTTTTAACGTATCAATATGAAATATAAATATTATCAATCAGAGTTATTTATTTATTTGCATTTAAGAACCATTTGTACCAGTTTCTTGTATTTTAGTACCAGTTGGATATTGATGTAGAAATTTTATTGCCCAAATTTATTATCAGCATCCGCTGTCTCGAAATCAGATGCCATACTGCATTGTCTGCAATCACAATGAGTATGGCGACCATCACCCTTAGAATTCATACAACCTTTCCATCAAGCAGAGTATAGTCATTTTGATAGGCCAAGAATAAAATAAAATTAGAGCATACCGTCGCTGCCCAGAAAGCTGCCTTCGTGACCAGTTCTATAATCTATCCAATGAAATGCATGCTGTCCTCGCTTTCGCTGATTTCATATCCACGGCCTAAGAAAGGATGTTTAGACCTACTTACACATCGCTGGCTAGATGGGGTAGCATAGGTTTTCTATTTAATGTTCCTTCTTTATACAGATTTATCATTAAATTAAAACCCAAATACACTGAAATTGTAGCAGTTTGGTAAGTGATTTCAATATTTGCTCAACTTCAAGTCTACAAACTATATTTAAATAGTAAATAACGAAAGCCTTAATTTTAAATGAAATTCTACTCAACAAAAATTTAATTAGACTAGAAAAATTCAGTTCCGAATCGTACTAATGGAGATGTTTGAAAAGACAAAAGAAGTGTAAATACAAAAGCAATTAACATGTTTTGATTAAAATTGATTGTGTACACACTCTTCTTCTTGTTACTCAATAAGATTCCCAATGAGTGCCTAGTTTAAAAAACAATAAAAACGAGGGATATTTTAAACGGTCCGGATTTAATTAAAACCGTCCTTATGTTCGGACATGCCTTCGTTCGAGAAATCCGGTTTTTTAAGACCGAATGAATTTTTATAGCGTACTTCTTGTACTAAGTGCATGGATTACAATGGGATATGATTCTTTCCCTAAAAATGTTCATTTCCATAAACATTGATCTCACAAAGTTCATCGAAAAGAGAGTACTTTCACTTCGTTTTTCTCAGAAAATTCTGAAATTATAGGCTATTAAGTTCTTCAGCACTAGAGCCCACGACGGTCAGACGTACGTTATGTTTATAAGCTGAAAGTTTCTATGTGCAAGTTCCCAATACAGAAAAGAAACAATTGGCAACTATGGAATTTGGATTACGGTTACTTTGATAGGTAATAAGTAGTAAAGGTGTATAGCTATAAGGTACTTCAAATTCATTAAAGTATAGAGTATTCTTTTTTATTTTCTTCTGAATGACATCAAAAATAACGTCGTTTATTGCCTGATACTTAATGTTGTTGCAATCCTTTACCAGACATCCGAATATAATTTGGCATAATATTTATGTTATAGTATAAATATTGAAACTTACTTATAATACTTGGAGTCCTATAAAACACGCTATCTCAGTAGCCGGAGAGTTTTAATCGTTTCATCACCTTGTCAGACACATTAGAAGGCTGCTGTTACTAAGAGTGCGAGGCTACATTTATTGTTCAAGAAGATGAGAGTTGCTTTTATTTTACTTTGATTCCTTTAAAACGATCTTGTATTAAGTTAAAAAAAAAATATATATTAAAGGAAAAAAGTATTATTACATGTGTTTACGACCAATAAACAATTATAATCAGGTAGTTCATAAATTTATGTGGAACCTTACTAACTACTCGATAGATGGCGTGCACGTCGAGTTACATCGCGATATAGTTTGGTTCAACTTCGTATTTATTAATGTATGGAAATTTGTAAAACAATAAGATCAATAAACCAGAGTTAGATCAGATTACAGGCGGTGTTTTTGTTATTTAACAACCTTCTAGTAAATCTCATTAGGGCAAGAGTTCAACATTAGCTTAGTTAGCTAACAACATGTAAAAAAATCATGATTGATTATTCTTAGCATTATAGTAGGCCCCCAATTTTATATGTATATATTATTATATATTATTTTTTATATGTATATATTATTATATATTATTAATATATATAATATATTAATAATGTTACCCATGGTTTCTCTAGCGTAATTGTTTATTATTCTACGTTTCTAAATTTGAAAATGTCAAATATGAATCGTCTCTTACCTTATTAGCAGTTACATTAAAAAAAACTTAATTGGTGCCTTAAAAGTATAGGGTGGGCCACGAATTAGTTAATATTTGAAAAAATAATAATAAAAATTGAAAAAATAGTAATAAATAAATATATCTTAAAAAGTGTTTATTTACAAGAAACTTAATTAGTTGTTTTTGTTATTTAACAACTTTCTAGTAAATCTCATTAGGGCAAGAGTTATTTTATATATTTATATATTATATATATTTTTAAAATATATTATTAAAATATTGATATATTTAAAATAAGTGGTCTCGATTCGGAACACCAACCCCGTACTCGCAGTGGATCGCTGCGGCAAAGGTACGAGGCACTACGCACAGCGGCAGTGAAGAAGGCAGCGCTGTCTGGCACAAGTGATCGTGAAATTGCAGTTCAACGTGACGTCGCAGAGGGCGCCACCAGTTACTCGAATAGTGACGCAGTTCAACCGTCGTATCCAGGTGTGAGTTTAAAGAAGTGCAACTGTGAATACATTAATTTATTTTATGTTAAGTGCGTAAACGTTTCAAGATAGTTTAAACTTTAGTTTCATCAAGAAATTGACCTTGAATATTGGTGATAACATTACAAGAAACAACCAAAACTTTGTGTGCAAGTTTTTCAAAGGATTTTGAACCTTATTTTGTTAGGGAAAATAACTTGAAATATTTTTGATTACAATATTTGGACTTAGAAAATTTATTGCTGAAGACAATAAGGATTTTGTAGAATAAGTTTAGTTATTAAGGTAGTTTAGTATGTATGCTTAGGACTTAGAATATTTTTATAAAAAACGGGGGAACGGGGAACCTATGCCCGATTTCCGCCGACAGTAAATTTGTTTCAAACACTTGTAAAATTTTGAGAATTTTATAACATTTGTAATATTTTCGTCTTTTGTACCCTGAACACTTGGAATATTTCAACGTTTGTTTTTGTTATTACATAGATCTTTGTGTTACCGTTTGAACTATTTTGTACAAGTTTCATAAGTTATAAATTATTTACAAAAGATTTATAATAACATGGAGGGTTTAATAAATGTTGTGAAAGACCTTAAAGGAGTTATTGAGAGGGGTTTAGCTAACTTTAATAAGAGTCTTAAGGATAGATTAACATTCGAGTACATAGAAACAAGATCTGAATTGTTAGAGAAAGACTGGGCATTACTGAAAGAAAATAACACTAAGTTACATGAACTTTTTAAGGTTCAGGAGGTTACTAAAGTTGTTGAGTTGTATGATAGCGTCGAGGACACTTATATCACTTATAAATGTCTGATTAAGTCGATCCTTAGGAAAATTAATAGTGCGAAGGGCGCCGAGAAACATGGCAATTCATCAAGTAATGAATCGAAATCCCATTTAAGCACATTTGTTAAGTTACCAAAAATATCAATTCCGACTTTCAGTGGCAAATATTCAGAATGGACAACCTTTCACGACCTATTTGTATCTCTAGTCCATAATAATACCTCTCTAGATAACGTACAGAAAATGCACTATTTGAAGAGTCATCTTACCGGTGAAGCTGAACAACTTATGAGGCAAACACCGGTGACTGACTCGAATTATAGTCAATTTTGGAATGAGTTAGAAAGGAGATACAGCAATAAAAAATATCTTGTCAACTGTATTTTGAAACGTCTTTTTGGTCAAAAAAGAGTTATGGTCGAGTCAGCTCCGTCTTTAAAGGACCTACTCGATACAACAAATGATTGTCTTCATGCATTAAAAAATTTAAATGTGGATGTGACTACTTGGGATGTCATCATCATTCATATAGCCACTTTTAAGCTGGATTCGGAAACGCGGAAGCACTGGGAATTAAGTGTAAGTAGTCAGGATGGTAACGAACTACCTACCTTTGAACAATTTGCCACTTTTATAGAAAACCGGTTCCGCGCCCTCGAATGCATCGAGCCTAGACGGCCATTGTCTTCCCAGTTAAATAGTTTGCAGGTTCCAAAATCTATGATAGCCGTAGATTCAAGTACATTAAAGTGTGAATATTGTAACGAAGGTCATAAACTGTGTTACTGTAAAGATTTTGCAAAACAATCAGTGGACAAACGACGTGATTTTGTCGCTAGCCATAGGATTTGTTTTAATTGTTTAGGAGGAAATCACATAGTCGCCAATTGTAAAAAACCAACTATATGCAAGCTTTGTCAGAAGCGTCACCATTCTTTGCTTCATGTAAATCAAGCTAATACGGTTAAGGACGACGCACGCAAGCAGGCAACTGTCGATGTTCGTTCATCGACTAGTGCTGCACCAGTGGTTTCTTGTTTATCTGCGGGTACAAATAGAATACCCATACACCGACAGGTCTTACTAGCTACAGCGCTAGTAAAAGCCGAGTCCAAGTCTGGGGATTATCAAACCGTAAGAGCTTTACTCGATCAAGGCTCACAAGCTTGCTTTGTAACCGAATCCACCGTCCAATTCCTTAGGTTAACAAAAATTCCGGTGCAAGGAATAGTATCGGGTTTAGGCAATAGGTCAACAAATTCAAGGTACATGGTTCAGTTGAATATACAATCTTGCGTCGATCCAAGTTTCAAAGTTATAGTAAATGCTTATGTCTTAAGTAAAATCACCACTTATTTACCTGATTACGCAATTAACACTGACAGCTTAGAGTGGATCAGAACATTTTGATTTAGCAGATCCTCAGTTCAACAAACCCGGTAAAATCAATGTTTTAGTGGGTGCAGATGTATATGGTAGCATCATGAAAGAAAGTACAGTGAAGAGTATATCTCATAGCCTAATCGCCCAGAGCACGAGCTTGGGATAGATCCTTTCTGGTGTAATTAACAGTTCAAATAAAGTTCAAAAAATTATACGCAAAAATGTTAGTGTGTTGATTGCAAAGGTTAATGAAGATGAAATCTTAAAGCGATTTTGGCAAATTGAAGATCAATCAGATTCTAAGAAAATATTGACACCGGAAGAAGCAGCATGTGAAGATTTCTATAAGATAACTACAAAACGAAGAAACGACGGTAGGTATGAAGTCAAGCTTCCATTTAAAGAAACCGTCCCACGGTGGCAGTCAGGTAATTTTCGAGTCATAGCTGAAAGGAGATTTAAGTCGTTAGTGAAAAGATTAGGAAGAGATGAAGATTTAAAAAGAAAGCACATGGAAGTTTTAAAGGAACATATGTATTTAGAACATTTGAAACCGGTGAGCAAGGATGATTGTAAACGGGAAATAGCGATTTATCTACCACACCATGCGGTTATTAGAGACGATAAATCTACTACAAAACTTCGTGTTGTATTCAACGCGTCTGAGAAAAACGATATAGGAGTTTCTTTAAACGACACGCTTATGGTTGGGCCAAAATTACAAGCTGATTTGAGACACACTGTTCTTAAGTGGCAGACGAATTATATTGGACTCGTAGCTGATATCATTAAAATGTATCGGCAGATTAGAATAGCCGATGAACATACTAGGTCTCAACGCATACTTTGGCGTGATAATCCTGAGAGTTAAATTCAAGACTATTAATTGGTTACAGTCACATTTGGAACAGCATCAGCCCCATATCAAGCCATCAGGACACTTCATCAGTTAGCGTTGGATGAAGGTGAGAAATATCCACAAGCGTCAGACAGACTCTTAAATAGTTTTTATATGGACGATTTAATGACTGGATGTTGTAATGTGGAAGAAGGTATTGAAATTTATAAACAGATGACAGAATTATTAGAAAAAGGAGGATTTTTATTACAGAAGTGGAATAGCAATAGTCAGGAATTAATGGATAAAATACTTACTTTAGATAATGAAAAGCAGCTAAAAGAAAAAGGTCAAGAAAAAGATAAGGTGGACAAAAGGGAACAATATACAGCAAATTATATAAATGAAAAGGTAACAGATATAAAAATAGACACCACCATTAAGATTTTAGGACTCACCAGGAACCGTCGTGATTATTCATTCCAGTGCAAAGTAAATCTCCCACCAGTTAAAACTGAAATTATAACGAAACGAGCGGTAATTTCAGACATAGCTCGACTATTCGATCCTCTAGGATGGTCCGCTCCTGTTGTAATACTGGCCAAAATCTTTATCCAAAAGTTGTGGCTAGCAAGTCTTGGTTGGGATGAAGAACTACCTACCGATTTAAAGCTAGAATGGTGTACTTACCGTGGAGAGCTATCCCTACTTACCAGTGTTCAGATCCCACGTTAGCTTGGTACAAGGACCAAAGATACTTTGGAACTCCATGGCTTTTGTGATGCCTCTCAAGTGGCTTATTCTGCTGTCATATATTTGCGAATAACGAATGACACAGTTATAGTTACGGTATCTTTATTGAATGCAAAAACACGAGTAGCTCCTATTAAGCAGGTTAGTCTTCCTCGATTAGAGTTGTGTGGTGCAGTCCTGCTTTCTAGATTGTTAAAGGAAACCGCAGAAGTTTTGATGATCCCAAACGACAGAATCATAGCCTGGACCGATTCTACAATCGTACTCGCTTGGTTGAACAGCCACCCAAGCCGATGGAAGACGCTTGTGGCCAACCCTACGTCTGAAATTCTGAGTTCCATGAACTCGTCCCAATGGAATTATGTGATATCAAAAAGCAATCCCGCAGACTGTGCTTCCAGGGGGTTATTACCCAGTGCATTTATACATACGAAACTGTGGTTTCCTGGACCTCCATTCTTAAAAGAAAATGTAATAATTTACAACAGACCAAAACCTTTAGAGACACAAATAGAACAAACGCTTAAAACTCATGTAGCGTTAATATCAGATAGTCCCGATAATATATTCAAAAGACTTTCATCGTTACAGAAATTACTGAGAGTGATATCATATTGTTGTAGGGTTTTACCAGATAGTAGAAAAGGAACATATTTACATAAAACAGAAATACAAGAAGCATTAGTATCTAGTATAAAAAAGACACAAAGAGAAGAATTTTCAATTGAATACTTACAATTACAACAAAAGGGTTATCTACACCTAAAATCAAGCAAACTTAAGTCGTTCTGCCCCTATCTAGATGACCGAGGGGTTATAAGGGTTCACGTTAGACTGGAGAAATCACGACTGGATGAGCAACAGAAACACCCAATAGTTATTCCACACACATCTCATTTTACTCGTCTCTTGATAGAAGATGCTCATCATAAAACGCTGCATGGTGGTCCTAAAATGATGATAAATTATTTGAGAACCGCTTACTGGGTCGTAGGTGTAAGAAATCTAGTTAAGCAATGTGTGAGAAAATGTGTAACTTGCATAAGACAAAAAACCCGGTGATGGGTTTCTTGCCTTCTGCTCGCTGTTCGCCTGCAAGACCATTTTTAAATAGCGGCGTTGATTATGCAGGCCCCATAAACATCAGAACAAGGGGTCGAGGTCATCGTTCTTATAAGGGCTATATATGTTTGTTTGTGTGCATGTCAACCCGCGCAGTGCACTTGGAACTAGTTAGTGATATGAGCACGCAGGCATTTTTGGCTGCTTTTATACGGTTTGTGTCCAGACGTGGTCACTGTGGTAAGTTGTGGAGTGATAATGGTACCACTTTTGTTGGTGCTTCAAGGGAATTGCAACAATTAGTTGGTATACAATCTTCTATTGCGGCTTACTTGGAAGCAAATGGCACTGAGTGGCATTTTATACCTCCTCATGCACACAATTTTGGCGGTTTATGGGAAGCGGGAGTGAAAGCCACCAAGTTTCACCTTAAGCGTGTTATTAGCGAGTCGACCCTTACGTATGAGGAACTTGCTACGCTTCTTACTCAGATCGAAGCTTGTTTAAACTCGAGACCGATGAGTATCATAAACGTAGATGACCCTGGAGAGTCAATCCCGTTAACTCCAGGCCATTTTTTGATTGGAGAGCCGTTGATCTCGGTTCCTGATTACAATCGTGAAAGTTCATCAGTGAGTTCTTTGACCAGGTGGCAATTCGTTCAAAGGATGGTACAGTCATTTTGGAGACGTTGGTCTCAAGAGTATCTAGATAACCTTATGAATAGACATAAATGGGCTTCTAAAACTCCTGAGCCAAAAATCGGAGACATCGTTTTAATCAAAGAGGGTGACCTCCCGCCTAGTCGTTGGCTCTTAGGTCGTATTTTAGAAAAGCATTCGGGAAATGATGGTGTCTCGAGTAGTTACGTTGCGTACTAAATCATCAACGATTAAAAGACCATTCAATAAGCTTTGTGTCTTACCAATTACAGGCCAGCGAGACTTTTCGAATTTTTATTAATATTAAGTTTTTTTGTTATTTATTATTGTGTATTTTCAACTTTAAATGTATAAGAGATCATTCATATTGTTACTTATTAGATTTATAGTTTTTAGTTAAGTGTCAATTGTTTATTGTTTTGATTGTCGTCATGTATTGGTTTCATTGCATTGAACTCAATCTAGTCAATGTTGCGATATTTAAGAAGGACATTCCTTCACTAAATGTCCTTGGTGGGCGGTATGTTTACGACCAATAAACAATTATAATCAGGTAGTTCATAAATTTATGTGGAACCTTACTAACTACTCGATAGATGGCGTACACGTCGAGTTACATCGCGATATAGTTTGGTTCAACACCGTATATATTAATGTATGGAAATTTGTAAAACAATAAGATCAATAAACCAGAGTTAGATCAGATTACAGGCGGTGTTTTTGTTATTTAACAACCTTCTAGTAAATCTCATTAGGGCAAGAGTTCAACATTAGCTTAGTTAGCTAACAACATGTAAAAAAATCATGATTGATTATTCTTAGCATTATAGTAGGCCCCCAATTTTATATGTTATATATTATTAATATATATAATATATTAATAATGTTACCCATGGTTTCTCTAGCGTAATTGTTTATTATTCTACGTTTCTAAATTTGAAAATGTCAAATATGAATCGTATCTTACCTTATTAGCAGTTACATTAAAAAAAACTTAATTGGTGCCTTAAAAGTATAGGGTGGGCCACGAATTAGTTAATATTTGAAAAAATAATAATAAAAATTGAAAAAATAGTAATAAATAAATATATCTTAAAAAGTGTTTATTTACAAGAAACTTAATTAGATGCATTTATATTTAAAAAATTACATCGTCTATGTGATCAGCGTTTGGACATTTGCACTCTTCTCAACGAGCACCGAAATTTTCGAATACTCGTTGGCAAAAAGACCACGAGATCGCTGACATGTCTTCGCTGCTTTTTTCTTTTATTTGACATAGTGTATTTGGTTTATTGATCTAGACACGATTCTTCAAATAATCCCATAAAACGAAGTCTGCTGGAGATAGATCTGAACTTCTGGGTGGCCATTGAATATCGCTTCGTCTGGAGGTCAGCTTTTCCGGCAACATATTTTGACAACCGGCAGGGACTCATTGGATGAGTGACCAGTGACTTCAGGTTGTTGAAACTGTGTGTCACGATTATAACTAGCAAATACCAGTAGCAATGCATCCTAAGCATCGCATCCCAAGAACTCCCATAATACTTTCACATATTTAGCGGAGTTAATAGTAACTGACCGGCTGCGAGAATCTTCGAAAGAGTAGGATCTAATGATTCTTTTTGCTGATATTGATACCCATACAGATAGCTTGACAAGTGGCCTCACACCACTGTTCCTCGTGACCTCACACAACGCGAGTTGCCTCTACCCATTGGAAGTTAAGCGTCCACCAATATACCTTGAAGAGCGCTTTCACCTCTAAATCCCACGAAAGATTTCCAGTCAAGGCGCATGCTGCCTCAGTCGACAGGGTGCGGTGGTCGCGTGAAATTTTAACCGCCAATATTTTCTGAGGGCGCTAGAAATGTGCCCTATTCTAGACGTTCAGAGTCACCACCCACACCGGTGCACCAGTACCATCGATAGGACTACCCCCGTGTGAGAGGTTTTGTCGCGATGCCGACTCCTCCCAAGTAGGTTAAAACACACTCAAGGGCAGAAGTAATGCTGACCAGCTTTAAAATAAGCTTTCAGAAGTTCACGTTACAGAGTCACTTTCCGTCCAGGATCACGCCCACTTACTTCACTTGGGCCGGAACCAGTACGAGAACTGATTTAACCATGATGGAGGCTCCATAGAGTAGAACACGATGGGGTCCTTAGAGTCAGAATACCTACGTCTTATTTAGGGTCACCTGTAATCTCAGCGCCTTAATGCACCCAACCACTAAAGAGACTTCGCTAGTAACCAGACGCGCTGCCTCTTGAAAGTTAATGCCCCGAGTCATGCCCAATGTGTCATCGGCTTAACAAATTACGTCCAGCTCGAGATTAGATGACATCGAAGGGTACAGTCGTATTCCATGTTTCACAGGAGTGGTTTGAGAACAGGCGACACACTGCCACAAATATACTGACAATTATATCAACCTTCGAATTCAGTTCATGCTCAGGGTTGTGGAGGTCCGATGTCAGTCACTTCGTGGAAAAGCAGATGTTCAGGTAAAACCGATAAAACAAGTAAGACTCTAAATAATCTAGAGCTTTATAAAGAAAAATATTATCATAGGAGTGTCTATCTAGTTCGAGATCTTTATGGAGTTTGAGTTTTCTGAGGAGTCTATAAGTTTTCAAATTAGTTAACAGTGTTTAAATTTAACATTACACAAAAAATAAATAATCCAAAATTCTATACGTTTTAAAGAATATAATTTGTTTGTTACTAGTAATCAGCGATGGCTACAATTTCCTTATCAATTTGGAATATAAACTAAACTAAATTATTTCAAAACATGGTAAACAAACGGACATTTACAGTTTATCTTGTGACAATAATTTAAAATTCAATTCGTATGTTTGTTGAAACAGCAATATATGTCACTTACCTCCTTATTTTTCGTTTATAAATGAAGATAAATTTAAGTTAGCCAGTTTAATAATATCATTCAGACTCGTCACACCTGGTGCTTACAATCGATGACATAAAATACCATATTTGATTCATTTAACCAAGCGCATTAAGCTGTAAGTACATTTTAGTTTTGTTTGTTTTGAATGACTTTTTAATCCAGTTCTTCCAAACCTGAAGTTGTAGAATCGCTTAATACCCAGAATAAATAATTGTGGGAGCAGTACTATTATTTCTTTGTGTTTGGACGTGGTTTACTATAGCACATGCTTTACCTTAATTGAATTCTCTATATAACTCATACTTACATATTTATAAATCCTGACCTGGTCTAGATATAACTCACATTTCAGAATCTTCATTTTAGTTTCTACCATTTCTCATTTATAATTTCTTCACTATGTACGATAAATGCTCCGTCACTTAAATGGAATTAAAATTCTAGTCCCCAAAAATTTGGTGTTCAATATATCTGTCTACCCTTTCGAGTAAATGGGCATACGTCTATAATTATAATGATAATGAGACGTCTATTGAAATTTATATATTAATGAGTATATATATACCCTTATAAACAAAGAAAAAACAAGGAATAAAACCAGCAAAATACACACAGTGACACTTAATACACGATTACTACGAATTCTAGAGAAACTTTTCAACTAGAATCGGCAATCGCTTAAATCAAATGCGACATTATAGGAATAAGCGAAGTCAGACGAGTAGGAGAATAAATAGAAGACTATGGGAAGTATACTGGGAAGATGACTTGAAACAAGTAGCTCAGTCAGAATGGGCACGTACAGCAAAGCAAAAAAAACAAGTGGCAATCCTTAGAGGAGGCCTTTGTCGAGAGACAAGCTGTTAAGAGTAATAATACCGAATAACGAGAATATGTTTTTCGTTTAAGTTTCTTTCTCACCTCTATTGCTATATTTTATGTAATGTTTGTTCAAAAAGGTAAACAGCAGTAAAGATTTATTTATTTATTTACTAAAATTTTTATTTTAAGTCTGATGATTTTGAAACAAAAATATTGATATTTTAAACGAAGAAAATGGATGCCACATCGGTTATTGCTCAACTTCATAACGTGCAAGCGATATTTAACTACTTTTCATTATTACATTTGGTTGACAATACCTACCCGAAATCAGCTCGTATCAAAGGTAAAATTATTAATGTATATAACTATATAAATTATAATATAAAATTAGCTTTGAGTTAAACGTAAACAAACTTTTGGCAGACTCGGCAACATTTGATTTTATAATTGTTGGCGGTGGTACAGCAGGCTGTGTAATAGCAAATAGATTGATAGAAGTAGGAGATGTGAGTGTTTTATTGATCGAAGCTGGAGACGATCCACCTATGGGAAGAAACGTAAGTTTACTTATAATACACAAACCACAAACTTACACCACCAATTATGCACACCACAAACTACAAACTTCAAGAAAATAACAATGGCTTAATTTTGTGTCTTTGGTAAAGCAATGTTGGACATGTATTTGTAATAAAAACATAAGAGAAATTACTAATATTCTTTTTTGTAAGCTTGTAGCACTTGTGTCCATATTTGCTTAATAATTTGCAAAATATTTTAATGTAACTGAACTATTTGGCTTTTAACCATTTATCGAGACGACGTCACCTTATTTCGAAACTACGACAAGCTTATCTATTTATACCTATTCCAAATATTACAGTCGTAAATTAAAGATACATTTATATAATTAATTTCTCAATATTCAAGTAAAAGTCAATGGAATGGTGACTAACAACAGCCGTGCACAATATTCAAGGAGAGCTCGGCAATTGAAAATTTGATTTATTCCCATATTAAACTATGAATGCAAATACAGAAACAAAAAGCCTTAAAATTAAAAATTAATTGTATAAAACTTGAAGTATAACAAGCATTTAATTTTTTCAGGCGCCGAATAGCTATTTGTATTTAAAGAACACAAAAGTAGACTGGAACTTTACTTCTACTCGTGATAGTATTACAATGGCGACACATAAACATAACGAAATTCACATGACTCAGGGGAAAATGCTCGGTGGAACTGGATCTCTCGATTACATGGCCTACGAACGAGGCTATAAACATGATTACAATCGGTGGGCAAAACTAACGAATGATCAAACTTGGTCATGGAACTCAGTCCAACCAGCATTTCACAAAAATGAAAATCTTACGGACAAAGTAATTCTTAAATCACCTAGCAGACGTTTTTACGGCACACATGGAAAGATAAAATTGATGAAAGAATACTTTAAAAAAAATCAAAAATATTTTGCCGCTTTCAGAGAATTGGGTTACGCAACTCCTCTGGATATAAATCCAGACACTCCTCTCGGTTTCACAGATATGATGTTTAATATAGGTGATGGCGTACGTCAGAGTACTGCCCTTAAATTTTTAAGTCCTATAAAAAATAACAAAAATTTATTTGTCTTAAAAAATACATTTGTAACAAAAATAATTTTTGATGAGCATAAGAGAGCAATAGGTGTAGAATATGATACACAGTGTAATAAAAAGAGAACTGCTTATGCTAGAAAAGAAGTCATAGTATCAGCTGGAGTTATAAATTCACCTAAGCTACTTCTTCTATCTGGAATTGGCCCGAAGCATCATTTAAAAAGTTTAGGAATTCAAGTATTAGCTGATCTTCCTGTAGGATACAATTTTCAAGATCATATAAATATGGTTTTAGTATATAAAATGACAAAATCCAAAGAAAATGCCATACTTAAAAAACTTAATAAGTATCCTTATACGATTTTTGACGGCTATGTTGCTTTAAACTCATCTCAAGTACACCCAGATTATCAAACTGTGGGTGTAACGATTACAGAAAAAGACTTATATCTAGATTTTTGTTCATCCTTCTTTGATTTCACACCATCATATTGTAACAGTCTTGTTAAGAAAATTGGAACCAGTAATGTGTTGTTTGTCTTAGTAACATTTCTCTATCCAAAATCAAGAGGACAAATTTCAGTAGTGAGCACTGATCCATACAATCAGCCAATGATAAATCCTAATTATTTTAGTAATTACGATGATGTTGTTAATGGTGCTAAATACTGTCGACATTTTAATCAGGTTTTAAATACAACTTACTTCAAAAGCGTTAAGGCTAAACTGATTTTACCGAAGTTAGAACAGTGTAAAGGATTAAAAAAAGATAGTGAAAAATGGTGGAGATGTATAGCTGTTGGCATTTCTGATACTTCGTACTATTACGTTGGTACTTGTGGCATGGGGAAAGTGTTGGACTCAAGGCTGAGAGTGTTAGGTGTAAAGAAGCTACGTGTTATTGATTCTAGTTCTTTTCCAGATACCGTAGGAACCACCACTTTGGCTACAGTTGTAATGTTAGCACAAAAAGGTGCTGAATTTATCATCAATGAACATTTTCTTAATTAAACACAATATAGAAACAAAAAAAAATGTATATTCATGTATATTATTTAATACTATAAAATAAAATAAGCAGATATAAATGTATTAATGTCTGGAAATAACTTATTTCGTATCTTATTATTCATAAATTATTATTATATATATTATATTATTATAATTTACTCAAAATAATTATATTGTAATTAAAAAAGGTCAAAATAATCAATATAGTATGTCACCTGAGCGAAGGCACTACTAGAGGTTTGGTGTATTAGAATACTATGTAATAATTATAAGAACTGTAGACTTAAACTATTATTTTAATTGGTATTCATGGTTTCATAATTTCAAAGTTCTAAGAACTTTGTAATTTTTACATTCAATTTCATCTAGGTAAACGCCAAGTTATCAGTAGTTTTAACATATCAATATGAAATATAAATATTATCAATCAGAGTTATTTATTTATTTGCATTTAAGAACCATTTGTACCAGTTTCTTGTATTTTAGTACCAGTTGGATATTGATGTAGAAATTTATTGCCCAAATTTATTATCAGCATCCGCTGTCTCGAAATCAGATGCCATACTGCATTGTCTGCAATCACAATGAGTATGGCGACCATCACCCTTAGAATTCATTCAACCTTTCCATCAAGCAGAGTATAGTCACTTTGATAGGCCAAGAATAAAATAAAATTAGAGGATACCGTCGATGCCCACAAAGCTGCCTTCGTGACCAGTTCTATAATCTATGCAATGAAATGCATCACTGTCCTCGCTTCCGCTGATTTCGTATCAGCGGCCTAAGAAAGGATGTTTAGACCTACTACACATCGCTGGCTAGATGAGGAAGCATGGGTTTTCTATTGAATGATCCTTCTTTGTACCAATTTATCATTAAATTAAAACCCAAATACACTGAAATTGTAACAGTTTGGTAAGTGATTTAAATATTTGCCCAACTTCAAGTGTACAGACTATATTTGAATAGTAAATAACGAAAGCCTTAATTTTAAATGAAATTCCACTCAACAAAAATTTAATTAGAGTAGAAAAATTCAGTTCCGAATCGTACTAATGGAGATGTTTGAAAAGACAAAAGAAGTGTAAATACAAAAGCAATTAACATGCTTTGATTAAAGTTGATTGTATACACACTCTTCTTCTTGTTACTCAATAAGATTCCCAATGAGTGCCTAGTTTAAAAACAATAGAAACGAGGGATATTATAGAGGATCCGGATTTAATTAAAACCATCCTTATGTTGGGACACGCCTTCGTTCGCGAAATCCGGTTCCTAAGGCTTTCAGTCCGCTTATGAATTTTTATAACGGACTTTTTATACTAAGTATATGGATTACAATGGGATATGATTCTTTCCCTAAAAATGTTCATTTCAATAAATATCGGTCTCACAAAGTTCATCGAAAAGGGAGTAAAAGGTTTTTTCTCAGAAAATTCTGAAGTTATAGGTTATTAAATTTTTTCAGTGTTTGATAATAGCCTTAGTAGTCACGACGGTCAGGCACACATTATTTTTATAAGTTGAAGTTTCTCTGTGCAAGCCCCCAATACTGGTAAAAAACAATCAGCAGCTATGGAGTTTGGATTATGATTACTTTGGTAGGTAAGAAATAGTACAGATAGAGTTTTTTTTTTGTTTGAAATAACATGAGAAATCACGTCGTTTATTGCCTGATACTTAGTGCGGTTCTAATCCCCTACCAGACACCCGAAGATAAATATTTTGACGTAATATTTAGGTTACAGTATAAATGCTGAAATTTTCATATAATACATAGGGACCTATAAAAATATGCTACCTCAGTAGCCGGACAGTTTCAATGGTTTCATCACCTTGTCAGACACATTAGAAGTCTGGTGTTACTACGAGCGCGGGGCCACAATTACTGTTGAAGCGGAAAAGAGTGAGTTTGGTCTACTTTTATAACTTTTATAGCCATCTTACATAAATTTAAAAAAATATATATAAAGTAATATTACATGTTAAAAAATTATGGGTGTCTATTCTTAGCATATGTAGCGTTGAGACCCGCTCGTTGCCCCGGAGAACACGTAAAGGTAATCACAGTTGCCATGCGAGATCGGGAGTTTATTCTATTGCAATCTTGTGCTGCGCACCGTTTATCGTTTAAACGATACTAGTCACACGTACCGGCTTCGCATGAGTACTTTATTTGTTTATATAGTTTTTAAGCCCTTCAACACATTTTAGCAAGCCTGGTATGAAAATTCTGGTCTACAAACATGCTTTAGTTAGTTTATATTTTTAAGTATCAAGGTATTTCTTTTCTATATTAAGAGCTTGCCAAAAAGACTCTCCTCTGCCTGATGGAAAGCATGAATAGATTCTAAAGAGTTGTAGTCACCATACTCATTGCAAATGCAGGCAATGCAGTGCCCGGGCGGCGGAGGTGCGCGTACCAGCGCCTCATGCCGCCTTGAGTGTGGCCGCGGGTGGACGGGACGAGTTTTCTCCTCCATCCGCTATAGTGGCCAGCCGCGAGGAGGTGACGTCTGCGTGTACCGTACGTCGCCTAAATAGAGAGTTTTACCCGAAGATGGTGCCCGCGGTATCGGGCAGGCGCTAGGAGGGATCCAGATGTCGTAATAACAGCTGTTCCTGGATCCCTCCTGTCTCAGGCGCAGAGTGGCACACCGTGTGGTTTTAATCGGTCCGATTCCGACACGCCACCCCACCGCAAGCCCCGGTGGGGTGACGGCCCGAGGGGGATAACACAAGTTAAAAAAAAAAAAAAAGGCAATGCAGTGTGGTGACACTCACTATGGCGGCCTAGTTAGATGCTTTTTCACACCATGCTTGAGGACATGAACACGACGAGGACAAGAAAAGGCATGTCAGTCATCGTGGTAATATTAGGCCTACATAGTTATCACGATAACTGTCACCCCTCCATCAATAAATAGCTATTTAACTAAATCAAAGTTCAAAGTGCTAGTGTCCACTGACACTAGCACTTTGAAACTTAAATATTACTTTTCTTTTGACTTGCCGATTTAGAAGTTAGCTGTTCTGCTTGTTGAGTCAGAGGTACTGAGTTCGATGCCCACCCATTACTACACGATCAGTTTATTACTCTAAGATCCGATTGTAATTTATCTTTAATATGTATGTATTATATTTAAAAATATAAAAGGGAGTTTTTTTAAGAATATATTATACATTCCCAAATGGTAGAATGGAAGACATTTCAAACTTATTAAAAATGAAAGTCAATTCAACAATATAATCATTAAAACATTTTATTTTTTTAACAACACAGTATTTTATTTGAAAATTTTGACTAAGACTGGTTAAAATTGGCTGTCAAATCCAATTTCTTCTATACAATAAATAAAATAATAAGAAAAAATAAATATCCGCCTCCATAACAAACCCAAGTAAAATTATAAGAAGAATAATAATATGTGATACAGTACTTAGGCATCAATCTTCATCTACGTTACCTAAACTTACATTACATACACGAAACTGCTGTAAGTTTTCATAACTTATTTTCGTACTAAGAAGGTCACTTAGCAATTACTTGATAAAACTTTATCTATTACTGAATCCTATATATACATATATTTATGGATGAAAGCGTGGGTATCAGAAAAAATATGGAAAAAAATAATACGCATGTAATGATCTGCTAACGTATGTGTTCTGTTCGTAACGAGAATATTCGACAGTGAAGTAGAGTAACTGACATCGCACAGAGAATCAGTATGCTGAAGTGGAAGACGACCGGCCATGTCTCCAGAGGAACCGATGGTCGCTGGAGCTGAAGTGTACTAGAGCGGATACCACGATTGGGCAAACGTAGTGTAGGGCGCCCTGCGGTGCGATTGACCGACGACTTGAAGAAGGTAGCTGGCAGAGGATGGATGCGAGTTACCCAAGACCTTCGTTCAGCAGTGGACGGCGATAGGTTGATTGAAATTGCAAAATGATCTGCTATCCATGTAGTGACGGATTTAGAGTAAGGAGTGTCACCAGACTTCTTATCCTGTGTTTGTCATAAAAGTCGGTTGAGATAGCAAACTGCACAAGATAATAGCACCACAAAGAGAAGTAAAACTTGAAACAATGCTTATAGAAGCCTTTCTGATCGACGTGGTAAGAAGTAAGCCAAAACCTTCGTTTTAAACAAATGCCTATGTCCTGCAATGGAGTAATATGGACTATCGAGACACTTTAAGCAAGTATACGTATGGTACGTATGCTTGCTCAAAGTTCATCCACAATTTTTCGGTAATACTTTATCGTGGGAATCATAAAACCAAGCCTTATATTAAATGGAAGTTAAAAATTATTTTTTAAATAATTCAGAGTTAACATTTTCCATCATAAATAAAATCAAATTTAATAGGCTTAGAGTAAAACCTATTTTTTTTTATATCTAGAAACCTACCAAAGTGACTCTATTCTGCCTGATGTAAAGCATGAATAGAATCCAAGAAAAGTGGTCGCCATACTCACTTCGAATGAAGACAGTGTATTATGGCGGCCCACGCTATGGCGGCCTAGTGAGATGGTTTTTCACCCGCCCGCTTAAAGGACCCGAGATCATAGTAGGAGGGAAACACGTGGAACACAATTAGATGATAATCTGATTTTTAAAATGAATTCTTTTGTCATAAAATAAGTAAACGCACTAGGAACACAACCTATGTGTTGTACAACTTAGAACAACTGTTTATGGATCATACAAACTATAATTCCACGTAGAAATCACACTAATGTTATCGCTTAAATGATTACGTCATGTGTGTAGTCAAGTATAAAAAAATAATGAAAATATCTAAACTATTCTTACTATATAAAATGTGAACTTACCAAAATCATGACGGGTTATCAGAACACCGCGACCTGAAACAATAAAATAGTGAAATAAATCACAAAGATAAAATTGTCATATCAATTCGACTACGTTTACTTTTCCTTATTGGAATCGTGCCTGATAAGAGTTGAGAAAAACCCAAAAAGGAAATCAAGAGGAATTCTCTTATGAATACACACGTTTGACAGCATACTGTTGTGTTGTTGCCTTGAAACACATAAAACTATGAATGTTTTATGTTTCAAGAATTGATCTGTTTCAAAGAAAAAATGTTTCAAAAGTGAAATAATTAACAGACAGGTCGTACTTAAGTCTACTTTATCGTGTTTGTTTTAAAAATTGCGTTGAAATAACGTGGTCTAGAAACTCCTTAATTTCCATTAATAGGCAAGTAATGGTGTAGGAAATATATCACAGACTTTGATCTATCATGTTCTAAAATAAGCTTCATTCAGTTGAGTCCGAAAATCGTTAAGACACATATTTTTTTGTAGTAGTGTTTCGAGTCTTCACGATTCATCATTGCAGTAAACTCTTAGTAAATTCATTGAGAGTATGTTTTCAACATTCTATTTCAAAAAATACAAAAATAACACAAGTTAGCGCATGACTTCCCAGCCATCGAAAAATTTAGAATTTCCTGTTTAAATCACAAAATATATTTGTTAATACAGTAAGAAAAAATAATGTGAAGCAACAAAACAAAAATGTATTTATTCTAGGGTCTGAATCAGGCTGCCCTAAGTGTTTGAAATTGGGATCATATGCTAAAAAAAACAATGTTATTACGACTTTATTGGCTATTTCACGTTTAGTAAAGGTTTAACAATATTAGGTAATTTGAAATATATAATTACTTTTATTTATATGGCTACAATTTGTTATTAAAAACAAACAACAATGCACTCTTAACGGCTACGAAATATATAAACTTTGAAATTGTATATTTAAATAATGACACGGTATTGTTTATCAAACTATTTTTTTTTACCGGAAAAATAGTTAAAAATGTTTGCTATTTACAAAAAAAAGGTTTTAAAAGGGTTAAAAATTACAGCCAGTTTCAGAAAAATATTGTTAATCTGGTGACCTAAAAATATGACAGTGGGAAGTAATGAGTTAATTTGAAATTATTTTGTTCTTTTCTCTCGTCTCCAAAATAAACCTAAATTCATAAAGTTACAAGTGACAGTGATTTGTAATTCTTGTTTCACAAACACACCACATCATTGATACAATTCCCAGCCCTTTAGCGCTGTAGCTCGTGATCGATTGCTTGAAACACCAAATGTTTGTTTGGAAACCTTCAAATAATACATACTAAAGTATTTTGCATACTCTTATTAGAATTGACACGTTTATCGGTTTCAGTATACAACGATATATATAGTTATCACGATAAGATTGATTTGAATGAAATGTCACTAATTGCCTTCTATGAGGTACGATGAGAGCGTGGACGGGCAGTCCATGCAACATTTAATGTTAACATAAATGCTAGAGTAACTTTGTTGTTCCGTTACGCTTTCACTGTTATAAAGCTGCACCGATTTTGATGTAGTTTACAGGACATAAACTATTTACCGCAATAGCTGACGAGCGGAACCGTAAGCAAAAGCTAGCTTTGTTTTAATTGTAATTGTATCTTTTCACCATCGCAGAACTATGTTTCGGTAAATATGGGGTGAAACAGTGTGAAGTATCAGTCTTACATATAGTAAAACAGAAATAACTACATTCGTATCGTATGTGTATGTAGTAAAATTTGTATAAAGCAGATTTTTTTTTGACAATATTGAGATACAATTTTTAATATTGAGATAACATCCCTTTATACTTTATAAATCCCTTGAAATATGCTTCATAATAAGCCTATGGGAATACACAGGTGCAACTCTGTGTAGTGTGTTTGAGTGACTGAGTAATATTTTGATGGAACAGTTGAAAAAGGTTTGCGCTCATCTGATTTTATTTGAATAAAAATTTATGTTTTTTTTTCAAAACCTAAGCTGATTAGTGAATTTTAGGTACGTCCAAATATTATAAGCGTTTACTACGACTAGAGACATTCTAGAATGTCTCTAACTAACTACGTACTGGTACAGTATTTTTTATTTACATTTAATTGTACCATAACTAATCCAGGTATACTCCATTTAGTAAGATATTCCAAAATTAATTACAGCTATTAATTAAATAAATATAAACCCAAATTGTTACATAGATTCAATTCAATATAATCTCAGATTTAGTTATTACAACCGCGTTAAGCACGTTTTGGATAAACCAATTGATATGTTAAATCAGTAATCCACCGTTCACTCTACATGTTATCTTTGCCTATTGGAAACTGGTTAACCCGTCTGCGTCTCTTATTATATTATTAAAAGCGTGAATAAATTTAAATACTATTAAAAAGGTTATACTGAGTCAACTTTGGAAGATAGACTTATGCCATTGTGGACTGTTGTTTTAGTCTTTTAAAGCGCAACAATTCCTTCAAATATTGTTTTCAAGTTTTCAAAAGCAATAATTTTTTGGAAAATTTTACACTAATGCTCCACTTTTGATCGCAGCGAGAAAATTTATAATCTACAGCCTTCCTCCATAATTGAGCTATCTAACACTGAAATATTTTTTCAAATTGAAACAGTAGTTCTTGAAATTAGCGCACTCAACGAAATAAACAAACAAACACTTCAGCTTTATAATATTCGTAATTTTTTTTATTAATACAGACCACTGTCACACTAAGAATAAAGTCTGTCTCGCGGGGGACTTTACAAACGTACAAGAAATAGATACAAAGAAAACTCAGAACAACAATTTCTGGATCACACAAAGTGTTGTCCCATGTAGGGTTTAAACCCTCAGCACTCAGGGCAGTACTATGCGTCAAGATGATCGCTACCACTATGCCATGTGCGCAGCCAGGTCGTACAGTTAAACAGTATTGTAATAAGTACTGTAAGTGTAGATCGTGAAGTGGTATCGTATGTGTTTGCTGGTCTGCTGTACTTGAGGTTTTAGGGTGTCTTGGGTTCAATTTCTGAGTCGGTGTTATGTGTCTGTAGTGTCTGAAATACTTATTATTAAAAATATTTATTATAATGTAAAACTATTATCTTATACGAATAAGGATTTGCTTACACAAAAAAAGGAAATTATTTGAATTTGAGTGACGTTTATTCACAGAAACGAAGATTTTATTAAGCTCAACACTCAACCTGAGGCCCTTAGACAAAATATTAGGGTACCCAGTTACTTGTCACGTCACTTGGCTGCACCCTTTTCACTGATTGGGATGTAACCCACATTCAAACGTCAGCTAAGATACTTGTGAAATATTGATGCTGCTTCAACGCCTCTATTAGCAACTGGAGTCTTAATAGCCTTGGGAAAATTAATCTATATTTTAATAATAATAATTTTAGGCTCCACTTCAGTATCAATCTTATCTGAATTCAGTCTTAAGTCGGATATGAATTTTGTTGTAATTTTTAAAATAGTGTCTTAAAATCTTATCGGTTTTTAAGTTTGCCGATAATAACACAATTACCAACAAGTATTACTAAATATATACACACACATCTACTTCATCATGTCACCAAAATTTTAGCCAAAAGACGTCCACTGCAGGATTTAGGCCGCCTCCAAGTTTCTCCACAATAGCCGATCCCGTGCCGCTCGCATCCAACGGCTTCCCGCGACCTAGGTCGTAGGATGCATGTACTTATCATAAATAATTTACAATCATTTATAAAACGAGTAATCGATTTGAAATAGGATTTGGACGCCAATTTCATTAACAAATGATGTTTTCGCCTTTTTAAAGCGAATTAAGACGTAAATTTTCTCGTGATTTGTGTATATATATATATATAAATATATATATATATATATTTGTAAATAAATACGTTTATATATATGTATATATTATAAAAAGTTAAGGATAATAAAAAAGATCACGTTTCGGGTTTACATATTACTGAGACTAAGCATAGTTTTATTATGAGTTGTAGAACAGGGACACATACAAACTAAAAATTTTTTTTTCCTGCATATAGTGGTAACCTAGTCAACGCAAGTAAAATCCATCATATTTGTAATGATAACGCATTGGTAATGATTGAATTGATAAATTGAGCCTGTTGGCCTAGTGAATATTGCCCCTGACTGCTAAGCCGGTGCTCGCTGGTTTAATTCCCACCCAAGAAAGTATTTGTATGATAAGCATGATTATCTATTCTTTGTCTGGATGCCCTTTATCCATGTATGTTTTAGAAAAAAAAGGTACGTTTATCAGCAGTCTGACTACCATAGCACAGGCTCTGCCTAAGTTGGAAACAGACAGCCGTATGTAAGATGTGTGAGATTATTTATTGTTATTTACATATTTAACAGCTAGTAAATATATACCAACAGAATCTTAATAATATAAGGCACCAATCTCCCTCAGTGTGAATCGACATAAAAAAAATTGATATTGAAATACCTAAGAATAAAAACAATCTCACTGAATTAAAATTGATGAAAGATATACTTGGTACAAAAAAAAACGTACTTTATTGCTTTTTGAGTATAGCAAATATCTGCTTAAATATTACATACTCGTATATTTTAATCGAAACATGACTTCATTTCAATCAGTCAATACGTCACCGTGATGAATGGCAAGGTAGAAACTTTAATCATGTAATACACAGGCATTACTAAACCCAAGATCACCTAAGATTTAGGCTGCAATACACTTAAATTACTACGACATGCCACTTACGTAAGTTTCATAATATCAATACAAAAGCAATAAAAAAAGATGCGTGAGAGATAGAAATCGAATTTCCCTTTCACATTAATCAACATGTACGCTATATCAGAGCAAGATAGCAACATTGCTACCGGTATTACATTACATATATGAGAACATTATCCATTTCCTCTCCGTTGATCTTTGCTTTATGAGTCCCGGAGCAACCATTACAACCTAAGAAGATAAACAGCTGATGCAGAGCTTGTGTTAGCACTGTGTATTATGAGATCGGTAAGTTTACTTGAACACAAGGACTTTAATTACATCATATTTCACGTAAACACATTTACTGTATTGCATAACACATTATAACAATATAAAAATATTTCCTGGCCAAAAATTAATGTCCACCATAGTAGAGCCACGATGATGTAAGCACGAACGAGTCAGGACCAAGGCAGTACTACCCTCCCACAGAAGATCAACCTAAAGCGACAGCATCCGTGCCGTCGTGTTTCGTTGGTGAGTGTAAGACCGGGGGCACATTGATACAGGGGTGACAGTTGTCGTGGTAAGTATGTACAATACAATGTCACCATGACTGTCATGCCTTTTACGTCCCCAACGAGACGTGAAATAACATCTTGCTAGGCCGTCATAGTGTGGGTTACCATACTGCATTGTCTGCATTCACAGTGAGTATGATGACCACAACTCTCAGATTCTATTCATGTTTCCAATCAGGCAGAGTACGAGTCACTTTGACAGGCTCGCAAAATAAAAAAAAATCTATTTCTGTTCCTTTTTCTTCTTCCTACTACAAAGAAAACTTATACATTGTTCGAACGAGCAGTGACTTCAATTTCCAGATTTATTCCAAGTAGTAATGTATAGAACCGTTTAGTATGAAAATCAATGCTGTACGCAGAATGCTACATTTTAAATGATTCTGTGATGACATTTGTAGATTCATTATTATTTATTATATAGGTGTTCCAGAATCTTTTTTAATTTATGATGTTAGTATCCGTGAGCACATATATTTGGCTTGATGTTGTATATCACTCATCATTTTCTTTTTTGTAGCTGTTGAATTCTTAACTGAAGTTAATAAAGAAATACAAATACAAAAAAATATATGATAACCAGACACACATATTATAGATTTCTAGGATAAAATTAGATATACGTAAAATTAAGCAACCGTTTTGCAGATAAAAATCATCGTTATCGAGATCTATCTCTTGGCTGAGATAGCCAAGAGATAGATCTCTAGTACTGAACTTAAATCTCCTCTAGGATTCTTAGCAACAACCACTCCTAGTTC
This sequence comes from Hypercompe scribonia, assembly GCA_949316085.1. Lineage (NCBI taxonomy): Eukaryota > Metazoa > Arthropoda > Insecta > Lepidoptera > Erebidae > Hypercompe > Hypercompe scribonia. The sequence goes on along the minus strand of OX438982.1, from coordinate 18,559,782 downwards.
AGTCGATTCGGCATTTAATCTTGGAAATAGAAAAAAAATAGAAAAAGTAGTTGGTATCACTAGAGAGACTAGCACAGCCCAAGTCTCGATCGAATCAAAAGTTTTCTCATAGTTCACAAATATCAAATATAGTGGAAGGTCATAAACTTCTGATTTATGTAAAGTCTGCTGCAGGATATAAAAGTGGTACTAAAGCTGAAACCGGTTTCTTTAGGAAGCTGCAAGTTACCAAATTTGTGAACGAGACAATTCGTGATGACTCTCGAGAACAGTTTTTATATCATCATCACATCAATAGCTTTTAACAGTTCACTATTGGATATAAGCCTCTCGCTTATAAAATTTCTATTTAAATTACAAAAACCGTCAAATACAGCATCTCAAAAAGCAAATTTATTTAGACGTCGTGTTTAAATTTATATCTTCGTAACGTTCATTGTTTTTTTTTGAGGTAAGCCTGGGTCAAATTACCATATTGCTTTGATGTGGTAACAAGGCGTTTGTGGGAAGCAGGCAGTTACAATACAGGTTGTAATACCTTGCATACCTTACATTTCATGTTTTTGATTAAGAATCGAAAGGTTCGAGAGAGTTTTGAGCAGAGGTGTAATGTTTTTCGAGTGTATACATTTTCTTAAGCATGTCAGTGAGTTTTGGCTTGGGAATTGTTGTTAGATTTATCTTAATAGTGAGAGCGATACTGGGTGTATAGAAGTCATAAAAATTTAAACCACATTACTCATGTTATATGATTTAAAATTGTTCCATCACAACGACAGTCAATATTTTACAAAATCTTCTCATTTTCCAATGAGTTGTTAAAAGTTACTTCCTTACTCAGTTAAACGAGTTTTATTGTTACCGAAAATTTTGGTTGGAAACGCCGCACGCTTCTCTATAATTTCACTGGGAAATACACAATTTGTGAGTTTGTTTATTATGCAAACAAAAACAAAATGATAGACAAACAAACGAGACAAATACCGTACCGATTTACATATCTAAAGCAGTATAGACGACGTGAACAAAACAGGTGCATTGTAGTGTCTTAGTGATTTGCATATGACAGTTTACACAGGATTATGATGATGAAGTAGTTTGCTGGAAACGTTTACGGGTGAGCGTTATACCTTCGCGTTAAGGTAGCTTTCCGTACGATAAAATTAAACATGATGAGTCCTTTTTGCACTTGATTCTCTTTTTGTCATTTAATTTAAAAACTTAGGTTCTAATACATATTTTTTTTTCATTTTATATTCTGTAGTCTATGCAACTTATTAGTGCTTGTTTAATAGAAGCTATCCTCCGATCAGGTGAGAAATCAGACCTGGCGGACAGCAAACTTTTCCATCCTTATTCTGGGGTGAAGCTCAAAGGACGGCAAGCGCATATGTCTCTTATAATCTACTGCTTTATACATCTATATCATAAAAAAAAAATATGTACAGATTTCCACTTACAGCGCAAACAAAGACATACTACACTGCCATCTACTGAAGACACATAAAACTACTAGTAGTAACTAGTCCTGAATCGCGTTATAAAAACTTCCTAATGCAAAGCGTTGCGCCGCAGCCCGCCAGGCATGATCACCTCGCCTGGTCGGAGGGTATCCCTTTATGTTGGAAGAAGATAACACCCGTTCCTCCACAGATGTAAAATTTTCAGTAAAGTATATGTATTCGTTACTAACAAAATACGGTCAGCCGATGGTCAACTAATGGTACATTATGTATGTTTGCATAATAATGTTGTGTTATGTATTTTTTACATGCTTAATAAATTAACAATAAGGTGTGCATGACACTAGAACTTACAGTACCTCTGATCATCTAAATTTTCTGATCAGCTTTTCAGAAACTTGCATTTGTAGTCTTAACTTAGGGATTGATCAGAAAAGCCTTTAAAACCTTACGACAACTATCGATAAACAAGTTATAAATAATGATTGCATTCTCGTAATTTGTACATAATTTTGTTTCAATTAGAGTTGCTATTTATTCGCTTTTATAAAGTAAGAATCATAAGTATAAACATCTGATATAATTATTTGATGTCAACATTAAATTGAAAGACGAGAGCCAATTATTTGAGGTACCTTAATTATTTTAGAATAAGCAAAGAAGGTTTAATTTGCTTTTGCAATATAAGGTATTATATTTATTCATTTAAATTAAGCAGAAAATTACACACGACCTCCTAACTCCAGACTACGCAGAGCGTGTAACCAAATTGTTGATATATATACATATTATAAATTCTAAATACTTACTAGTAATAGACAAATTTATCTATTTATTCTGCATTCTTATTGTTTTCATCATACAGTTGTTATATACATAACATATATATTTATTGTCACATATCAATACGAACGAAAGCAAAATGAATTACAAATTATATAAACGTAACCACCAGCGGTCTTATCGCTCACAGCGATCTCTTACAGGCAACCTTTGTACGGATTTCGAGCATTTAGAAACTTGGCTAGTTTGTGGTACACAAATTTTAGCTGTGGACCAAATTTTGGTCATCATCAATCATCATCATCATCAATAACCTTTAACTGTCCCCTACTGGATGTAGGTCTTTCTTTAGAAAGGTGGCTTTGGCCTCGGTAGGTCTTTTTGTAAGTTTGTTTCAAGTTTTCCTTCCCTTTGCATTATTGTTGTCTTGCTTAATTTGCTCATGACATCAAGAATAGGAATAGTGACACTGTATTCTTAAGCCAAAACAACGCGGAGATTATCCCCTTCCCCCCGGACCTCGGCGACAAACGGACGTGTCCTAAATTCACGCAATTTTGTTTAATGTTTTCCTTTTAAAAGAAATTAAAGTTAAAAAATCGTCCAAAATAATAGAAGTGCATAAGTAGTGAGGAGGTTGCTGTTCAACTGTTTCTGCAAGGACCGCCCCACCCGACCATCGCCGCTTGCGCAAGCTTCTTGTGAGGTACCGCCTACTTGGGTGAGAGTGACAAACATATCTTTCTGCAAAAATATAAAAAGTACCAGGACCCCAGAGGCAACGGGTAGTTTGATAAACCTGAGCAACTACAGTATAAAAGCGTTAATCTAACATTACCCTTAACTGATACAGTAGCGTAATACGTGGAGTTTGTCACCTGTAATTGCGCGGTATGAGTTCAAATCCCAATGATCATTTCACTTTTTGCTAATAAATTGTAAAATTTCTAATACTGAGTGCTTGAAATTCTAAAATTATTGCGTTTTGGTTAAGAATTATACAGCAAGTATTTTAATTGTAATATTTAAAGAAGCCATGCCAATTAACCGATCGCCTCCTTCGACGTCATCTGCATTAAAGTTGTCTATACCGCCTGATGAAATAATTGTTACACAAGAATCGGACACCGCGTCTGACATAATGCAATCTGATATTGATCAAGAATATTCTAACATCTCAAGGAGATCGAAGCGTAAACATGGTGATTTGGCCAACGCTGAAATTAGGGAGCTCCTTTGTACTATACAGAAAAAACAAGAAGCGGAATTCCTTTGTATTAAACAAGACATGGAGGCTATTAAGAAACAAAACGTTGAGACTCAAAAAACTTTGGAATTCCTCTCAACCATGTATGATACCCTAATACAAAAATTTGAAGCGGTCACAAAGGAAAATTTATCACACAAAAACCACATACATTCCTTGGAGTTGAAGGTGGATCAATTAGAAAGGAGCCTTAAGTCATCTAGCATAGAAATACGTAACATTCCCTGTGCTAAGCCGGAGGCAAAGCAGGACCTTAAAACTCATGTTTTGCGTCTGGGTGAAACTGTGAACAACCCGATCTTAGACGGTGAAATTCGAGACATTTTTCGTATTAAAACTAAGAAGGAACCAGGACCCATTGTGGTGGAATTTACTACAACATCTCAAAAAGAAAATCTGATGAAATCCGTGGTTAATTTCAATAAAGTGCATGCTAAAGGTGAAAAGATCAATACCGGTCATCTCAAAATACGAGGGCATTGTTCGCCGGTTTATGTGACTGACAATCTAACTACTAAAACTAGACGTCTTTTTTACCTGGCCCGGGAATTCACAAAATCTCACGAACAGGCCAGCTGCTGGATTTCTTTCGGCAAAGTTTATATCAGACTAAAGGAAGGCCATCGAGCTACACGTATAAATTGCGAGGAAGACTTTACTAGAATGGGTTCGCAGAAATGACTAGAACGTGCGATTACTTCTTTATCTTGCTATTACATAAATTATTTAAGTTATTGTTATAAGAACTACTCGGTATATATTGACCCGTCTGACAGTTTGTGTTTTGTTGTGCCGATTTGTTGTATTAATTTTTTTCTTTATATAAAACTTTTACAAATAACACTTACAAAAACTATGCGAAAAGCACTATACATACACTCAAACACATTTAAGGTCTGCTTAATCAATCAACATCTAATCAATATTAAATTACACTACACAAGTTTACAGTTCAATGCGTTTAGTATAAAAACTGTTAAAGTGATCTTGACTTCATCAAGAAGTGGTATAGAAAACTTCTACACTGCTAACACTTATCCCCTGGATTATAATATTAAATATATGACTTATTTGGTTCACATGAGAATAGTAAACGTAATAATTGCATACATAAATGTTCGATCCAAATAACACTCAGATCAACAATGAGTTAGATAACTTGACAGCAGCTGATAGTTTTACATGTGATTTTGAAAATATCTGTACTAACATGCTCTATCCACTCAATTCATCTCTGAATATGATAATTCAAAATATTAGAAGTATTAATTGTAATATGCCGCACTTAGAAACGTTACTGCATAGCTTCAACATTTACTGGGATTTAATTATACTAACGGAATGTTGGTTATGCAATAACGATCGTATACCACAGTTAGATGGCTATAACCATACTTCTACATCGAACAATAAGACACAAAATGAAGGTGTAGTGGTGTACTCCAAATCTTCAAGTAGCTATGATATATCAGAACCAAACCTCGTAGATGCCAATTGTCTTATGATAAAAGTTGACAACACCACTACTATTCTTGCTGTGTATCGTCGCCCTGGTGAAAAAAATGTTACTAAATTCCTAGAATCATTAAATAGTATTCTAACAAGCCTAGCATCTTTTCAAAATATTATTATTACGGGGGACATTAATCTTGACATTGCGGCCACATCGAAAGACACCAGAGCGGAATCCTACTTGAATCTTTTGGCTGCGCATGGTATGTTACCGGCCCATTGTATACCAACACACACTCACACATGTCTTGATCATGTTATCCTCAAGACCAAATTTTCTGCAAAATGTATTATCTCACATACGACTATTACTGACCACTACAGCGTTATATTGAGTCTAGAAATGCTATCCAATAATTATAGACCTAAAAGGCATGTCAAAAAAGTTGATTACGACTCCCTTGATAAGGCCCTCAATAAGATAGATTTAACTCCAATATACCCTATGAGCGACGTTAATGAGACTGTTACCTTTCTTGTTTCCACCTTAAAGAAAGAATTAGAAATCTGCACTAAAATCACGCGTACTTCTGTAAGAAAGCACATCTTAAAACCGTGGATTACAAAGGGAATATTACGGTGTATAAGAAATAGGGACAGATTATATCAAAAGACAAAAAAAGATCCGAGAAACGAAATCCATAAGCTGACCTATACTCGTTATCGCAATTACACTAATTCTTTAATTAAAAATGTTAAAAGAGAATACGAGAAATCTGAAATTAATAACGCTAAAAACAATACGAAACAGCTTTGGAAAGTTATTAAAAATATCACATACACTAAACAAACCCGAAGCCCAGCCTTAGACTTGATGAACAACATTAACCCTACTGAGTCGGTTAACTTGGTAAATAAATATTTTACAAGTATTGGAAAAGTCATAGGAGGGAAGTTGCAGACAATTAATTCTGCAAATATTGATGAATCGTACCATCCTTTGACTCAGTCACAGTCGTTTGTGCTTCATCCCACAGATGCCTGTGAAATGGAGTTGATCATATCAAATCTTAAAAATGATTGTGCTATTGGACTAGACGGTATTTCCAATAGTTTTATTAAAAGGTATAAAAGTATTTTAATAGACCCACTAGTCTATATATGTAATTTGGCATTCTCGTCCGGTATCTTTCCAAAGGCATTCAAACGAGCACTTGTTCATCCTATCTATAAAAGTGGCGACAGAGACTCTGTGAATAATTATAGACCTATATCTATTCTTCCTGGTTTCTCAAAGATCATTGAAAAAATCGTCAATAATAGACTCATTAACTACTTGGAAACAAAAAAGATGCTTTCGAATTCACAGTTCGGTTTTCGCAGAAATAGGTCTACAGATGACGCAGTACATGAGCTTACAAATTATATAGTTACTAAATTGGACGACAAGAAAAAGGTACTAGCCATATTTTTAGATTTGGCCAAGGCTTTTGACACAGTCTCTGTCCCACTACTTCTCAAAAAACTGGAAGTGATGGGTGTTCGTGGCGTACAGTTACAATTTTTCACTAGTTACCTTACAGATCGCTCACAGTGTGTACAGATTGACAGTGTACGTAGTCATGATCTTCCTTTGGATACAGGTGTGCCCCAAGGCAGTATCCTCGGGCCAACCTTGTTTCTAATTTTCATAAATGATCTTTGCCAATTAGATATACCTAACACCGGTAAAATAATCACCTTTGCAGACGACACCGTACTAATTTTTCGAGGTGATTCCTGGGAGGACACATATCAGAGTGCACAAGAGGGCATGAATCGAGTCACTTGTTGGCTTAAAAGCAATCTTCTATCTTTAAATACCGATAAGACCAAGTACATAGCATTCCAACTAAAAAATAAAAAATCTAATCTTGAAACTCCTCAGCCCATCATTGCACATCTGTGTAATAATCAATATGTTCCATGTACCTGCAAAGAACTGCAAATGGTAGATTCCATTAAATACCTTGGAATCATTATTGATAAAAATTTAAACTTTGAAGCTCACATAAATGTGTTAACTTCTAGAACTAGAAAACTAATTTATATTTTCAAAAATTTGAGACATGTATGTGATAATAAGATCCTTAAAATGACGTATCTCGCTTTGGGCCAATCAATACTAACGTACTGCATCACATCCTGGGGAGGTGCAGCTAAGAGCATTTTGATAAAGTTGGAACGTGCTCAAAGGGCAGTTTTAAAGGTGGCGCTTTGCCTACCTTCCTTGCATCGCACGGGAGACTTGTACAGAAAATTTGATGTCCTTACAGTTCGGCAACTTTTTATTTTCCATCTTATTACTAAGTCCCACTCACTTACCAACTATGATCCTCTAATTAATGCTACGAAACGGCGTAAACATAGGGTCTTTCAGGATAATATAATTTATAAAACGAATTTATCTCGTAGGTTCTTTTGTTTTTTGGGGCCATACTTGTATAATAAAATTAATGCTATCCTTTGCATATACCGCTTTAACAAATTTAAATTGAAGACGGTATTAATGTTATGGCTACGAAACCTAAGCTATGATGACACAGAAAGTCTACTTGTGCCTCAAAGTTAATATAATCCATGTACAAAGCATTTTGTTTGATCTGTATTATTATGCACCGCGCGCACACACATACACACAGACACAGGCATACGCACACATAAATACATACATACTTACACTCACTCACGTACCTACACGTAAATGTTAATACTTACATTCTATTATTTTTTTTTTTTTTTTTTTTTTTTTTTTTTTTTTTTTTTTTTTTTTTTATTATTGTTATTACTGTTATTTTCTATTTATTTTCTCTTGTCTACCTATATTATTAATTGGAAACTGGTTTATGCTACAACTGTCGTTACTTTGTTTTGTCCGGGAGGTGTGAGCCTGGTGATCTGTAACACAGGATTTCCTACCATAGACACCAGTCTCTCACAAAGGAATGATGTAATTTGACTAAACTGTATGTACTCCACAAATTGTAACTACCTTTGTGATGAGAGAAATAAATACAATATTATTATTATTATTATTATTATTATAATCATAAAAGTTTCTATTGACAATATAATTGAGAAACTGCAAGAGCTCATACCAAGATATTTCAACGATATTCAATTAAACAATGACGAAGGTTTGCTTAATTAGAACATAATTACTATGTTATTAAGCGGCCATAAACAATTTCATTAAATCGCGAAGCTTTCATTATTTCATAATTAATCGTCAAATATCAATTTTAGACTCGGCACACGTAAATTTATGTTTTCGTCTCAACTTTCATGAAGTTAATTTATATGATTATATTTGATATAATTTTCGATACGATGGTTAAATTAAATTAATCGTTTGAAACAATATTGGCTTCATTTGAACTGCTCAAAAATATCTTCCATATATCATGCTTACCTTATAAATATATTTTTACTACTTTTGTGTTACTGAAAGTAAAATGTTTTCTTTCTTCTTTCGCATTTTCAAATAAAAATAATAAAATAAGAAGAATAAACAAATTGATTTATTTTTGGAACGAAGTTCCTTACGGCAGGCTTGGAGGGGATAGGGATTTTGCTGCGGGACCGAACTGAAAAAAATGTGATAGTAAAACCGTAAGAAAAAATCCGTGGAATAAATCTGTGGAATAAATCTGTGGAAAAAAGTGCGTGGAATAAAACCGTTAAATGAGACGTGCGCAGGCGCGAAAGCGCGTCATGTGTGCTACGTTTCATACTATCTATCACGTACTTAACATTCGTACTATTTCTACCTCTTTCTAACACATGACAATGCACAGTAGACAAAAAAACAGTAACATGTAAATTGATTTTAAAAGTCTCATATTTCTAGATCTGGAACACGATCTCTTAAATGTGAATTCGGCTAAAAAGCGAACACAAGGAAGATATTTACATTTTTTTTTGTAATATTTTTGTAATATAACTGCATATGCGATTGTGGAAGCCAATGCTAGTTACAAAACGGGAGCAAAAGCACCCGAAAAGATGAAATTGCAGAGTTAATCGTGTAAATGTGATGTGTGCGGTCGAAAATTCCTTAACCACAGACTTTTACATCGCATCGAAAATTAGTGCATAAAATATTTTCATATAATTTCAAATCGTCAAAACAATAATAAATATAGTAACAATGGCAAGTGAACCAAGAAGTGACTTGAATGCAAATGACAGTGATAATAGTGGGAAAAAATTATTCAGTGCAAAAGAATTAAATAAGTAAGTATTATTAGTTTATTCTTTATTTATAAATATAAAATATTTTACATTGGTTAAGTAAGGTTTTCTAGGTTTTCTTTCTTGCTGTTTTGAGGATCATACGGCAAAATTGAGAAAAAAAACTACGAAAATTCATAAAGATTATATGTATATATATACAGTGAAACCTGGTTAAGTGAGACATCAAGGGACCTGCAATGTCGTTTCACTTATAGAGGTATTCCGCTTACCCAGTGTCTCAGATATACATATAAATATCTGTCTCATTTAAATAAGGTTCCATTAATAGAGGTGAGAATACAGGTTATTTCAGTTACACAGGTGCGATCATTAAATAAAATAATGTGTTTTTCACGTAATGATAACGATTGTAGCTTTCGTTTTGGCATTTTTCAAATAAACATCTGTATGATAGTAAAGTGAAACTAAAACTGAAGGTAATTGAATTTTAAGAATAAGTAAACAAACAATGTTATCTCAGTTACAAAGGTTTATGCATATAAAATTTACTCACTGTCTCAGTTAAAGAGGTAACTATGATGATAAATCGAAAGAACAAATCCCAGATATAGAGGCTTACCTCGTCACACTAACAGACGTAATTCAGTGCCAAAGTGTTGGGACCTCAGCATGAATTACAGTTATGGAAATTTCTCACTTATCCAGGTCCCACTTAACCAAGTTTCACTGATATATAATCTGTCCTAAACATATATACATGTTATTAATAATTCTATTTATATTTAATCATTTTCAGTACTGCAAAAACAACAAAAACCAAAGCAGAGTATCAAAAGGAGTATAGAGAGCGCCAAAAAGCTAAAAAAAATGAAAAAAAGCAAGAAAGGTATGATATAAAGCAAAGATATCCTCTAAACTAATGAAGATATTTAATAAGATTATTGATTATTTTTTTAAATAATTATAATTAAAAAAAAATCTCACTTCAATTCCAAACATTTTTATTTTATTATTTTAAGGAATTTATTATTTTATTTCCTAAAATACTGAATTTCCTAAATACTTTCTTGTACTTAAATAAAAACTAATCAGCAAAATTTAAGAGAAAAATCAAGAAAACCTACATAAAATTGAGCACGATTTTTTTTGCAAATTGTATCGATTGTACATTATCCGAAGGTACTTCGTTCCTACCTGGTGTCCCACGACACCATTCATTTATTTTATAATTTAGATTCATAATGTGTTATAAGTCATCAGATAGAATAATATCAAATAACTTTAAGAAAAACAATTTTACATACACGGTAGGTCAACAATTCGTTAAGATTTGAATCTGACATCCCGCGCAAACAAATGTCGGGACCCCTCCCCGACTGGCCACTAGCTCGTTACTCGGAAATGTCACAATAGAGCACGTCACATGGCCGCAGCGTACTTAATGTATGAAACAATTTTATTTAAACAACAGTTCTCTTATTACTGTAAGTCGCTTGTTTTACTTTGAATACGACTTGTATCAGTGTCCGAGCGCTCCTTTAAAAAGAAATGGGTGAAGAAGTTCGAAGATACGGGATCTACGCTAAATGTGAAGCAAACTGGAGGTCCACGGACTTCTTGGACCAAAGAGAACGTGCAGCAAGTTCCCGCTTCTGTTCGACGTAATACAGATTTATCGACACGCAAAAGTTCGGTTGAATTCGGGTTATCCTGCACATCAGGACGCCGTATTTCGAAATAACATTTGAACTTACATGTATATAAGATCCAGATAGTGCAGAAACTAAGCCCTAATGATTTAAATTTGCGGAAATTGTATATTGAAACAATTTTAGAACAATTCAATAATTTTCACATTTTATTTTCTGACGAATCCCATTTTCAACTCAACGGACATGTAAACAAACAGAATTGCAGGTAATTGGAGCAGTGAAAATGCCAAAACTAAATACAAGAGGCCACTTCATTCTTCCAAGGTGCTGCTAACTGTATGGGCTGCAATTTCAGCAAAAGAAATCATTGGCTCATACTTTTTCGAAGACCCTCGCAACTGTTCAGTTACTAATTCTCATCATATATTCTCGTCCTTAATTGTGCTGGACCGATGCTGGAATTTACTGGCTATAATCATAACACATGGTTTCAACAGGGTGGAACCTCTTCTCACACATCCAATGAGTCCCTGCCGGTGGTTCAAGACATATTTCCGCAAAAGCTGATTGCCAGACGAGGCGATATTCCATGGCCACCCAGAAGTCCAGATCTATCCCTAGCAGATTTCTTTTTATGAGGTTATTCAAAGAATTGTATCTACATAAATAAACCAAATACACTACCTCAACTAAAAGAAAAAAATCATTGAAGAGATGTTGGCGATCTCGCAGTCTCTTTGCCGACGAATATTTGAAAATTTCGGTGCACGTTTAGAAGAGTACAAACGTTGAAACGGTTAGACATTTCATTTTTAAAAAATAAATTCTATCTAATTAATTTTCCTGTAAATAAACCATATTTATAATATATCAAGTGTTTTTTTCGTCGATAAAATGTAGATATTTTTTTATTTTTTTAATCAATATCTGTCTTCGTAACTGAGTGAGAGAGTACATGAGTATACGTAAATGGATATGTTATATAAAATACCTAGAGCTGTAGAACATAGGAACATTGTTTAAATGATGTTTAAGGTGAAAAAGTGAACAAAAGAAGGTTACAACATATCTCAATACCTTAAAAGAGAAAGTTATTTATTCCCATGCATGCCGCGTACTAGTAACGAGGGAATCAGACGCACCTCAGAAAGAAAATTCCAGGAACCTTGACCTACCTCAGACCACCTATGGCTTACAGATGACCCGCTCTTATGTGAGAACCCCAATGTTTCTGCCCCCAAGAGGATGTTCCAGTTTTCTAGCGCTCGTCACTGCGGTCGGCTTCTTCTAGGGTGACAGGTGGTCTTACTTAGCACCCCGAGGCTACAAAAGCCAACCTAACATATTATTATATAAAGAAGATTAATTATTACATATTATCAGTGTCCTTGTTAACTAATTGCTGCAAAAAGTTTATGTTCAATTTCTATCAATATATTTCCTAATTAACTTAAAATGAAGATTAGAAACTTTGTATTAAATAATTTAACGATTCCAAAGTCAAGTAATCTTTCAATTCTTAGCCGAAATGTTCAAGAAGTTGTTAGTTATTGTTAAAGAAATCGTGATTAACTCCAGTATAACTAAAATTTGCATGAACTTGTTATAAAACTTATAATTGGCCGTACTTTTGGAACTAATTAATTTGTTTTCAATTTATTAGGTTTTACAATAATTTGGTATTAACAAGGTATTGTTATTAGGCCATAAAGTTCTGGAGTGGCGATCGTGTACTTGGAAACGTAGCGTTGATAGGCCTACAAGGTGATTCGATGACCCGGTGAAGGTCGCGGGAAGCTGCTGAATGCAGGCGGCACGGGATCGGCTGTTGTGGCTGTTATGGGGGAGGCCTATGTCCAGCAGTTGACGTCTTTTGGTTGAGATGCTGACGATGATGATTAAGGTATCGTTCGTTGCAGAGAAACAATAATAGCCCAAAGACTTATATTTTTTTATTTCTTTTTATTTTACAAAAACATCGCCAGCGCTTGGAATAAATCCTGTGACGCGAGAGATTTTACAAAGATACAATAAATGGACACAAAGAATACCCAGACTTAGAACAACAATTTGCAGATCACACAAAGTGTTGTTCCATAAAGGGGGTGGAACCCACAACACTCAACGTAGTAGAGGGCGGCGTGGCGACTGTTTTAACCAATTACCATTATCAATTACGATTATTATTTTTATTGGCCTTTCGTGATTTTCTTGAATAAAATTGATTATTTGATCTCTACAACTGAAGTCCTTAATAATTTATGAGCTAGTTTGAAAAAATCTAATTTTATTCGGAGAAGATGCCCCTATTTATAATATATCCCCTAAACACGGTAAATTAAGAACAATTAATTATTATCTATTATTAAATAGGCACATTGAAGTTGGTAATATCCTTAGAAAAGCTACTTATCTATTCCCAATAGATACGACGTCTCAAACTAATAACAGAACAAGATTATACGAATCAGATACAGAATAAATGTTAATAGAAGCTTATTGTGAAGATTACACGCTGAAAACCAAAGGCTTTGATGTAATGAGAAATTTTATATTGCTCACATACACCAGCGTCGTCATTTAAAAATGTTGTTATGTGGAATTTTATAGGATTATATGGGTAAATTATTTTGTGAGGCGGCAACATTCCACGGTTCAAAATTTAATTAGAAAAAACAGGACCCTTCCAATTTTATAAATTAAAAATTAATTCTCTTTTAATCAGTGGTAATACAAAATGTATAGAAAAATCAAACTTCTGATCGTTTTGTGGACAAGTAGGTAGTTAGAAAATTGCTTTTAGTATATTTATATTTCAAACAGAACATACTAACTGCGATGTGAAAGAATGAATAAGAATGAGAGGTCACCTCAAACATCTTAAATACACTTTTGAATACTACTTACTTTAAACAGGCGTAATTCAATGTTACATTTTTTAAGGCTTTTTAATGATACACCTACACACAGAGACATAGTCGTCTGATCCCAAATTAGGCAAGCATTTACTAGAATAGCTAAAATATTGTCCCAAAAAACCGCTTTAACAAAGTGGTCAGCAACTTCAATTAATTTAAATTATCTTTCGCAATTGGTATAAGTACCCAGCCCATAATACAACGAATTATACTTTAACGTCTAATCATATTAAACCCAAAATATACGAATATGAAAGTAAACATGTTCTTGGAAGGATAACCATCTCCTAGATTTTTCCAATCACTATTGAAGCTCCTTTTTCGTCGTAAAAAATGACTTTTTCAGTCAAGAGCATAAAGGGCACACTTAAACTTAAATATTTGTGACTTTAAAAAGAAAATGAACTATATTGTCATACCCTCGGGACACATTAAATAAATTTCTTAGCAGAATTCAACAAGTTAATTTAATAACTTAAGACGACATTTTTCTTAGTCTCGTATTTGACTATTAAACTGATATTCTAAAAGAAGTAATAAAAAATATAATTCTTTAAAGAAGAATTCTTTATTTTTTTAAAATAAAAGCAAAGTTTGCGAATGGAGACACATAAAACTGTTAATTATTAAAGTTACTGCGATCATGTTTGGAAAATAAAATTTTGGAAGTACGTTGTTACAGCTGTAATAAACAATATGGTTTTAGTACATGCTATAGCCGTATAGTTTTTCAAATTGTTGCAAATTAGATTATAAAACTGTGAATTATAATACCAACTCAATTATCACGGGGCCTTAAGTATTTATAAAATGATCACATATGTGAAATCATAGATAACTTAACATCTAGGAACGAACTTTCTACATTTGTAACCAAGTAACTATATTCACAACGCTTACTTAGTCTCGGAGAGTGAAGTAAAGTGTTACGTCGCATCCATCTTAGATTAAAAAAAACGTTCTCTAGAAAATGTACAGCGGTATCTCTCGACGCCCACGATATTTCCATACAAAAAATATTTAGTTTCGTTTTACATGCATTTAGTGAAAAAAATTCGCAACCTATTATTTCTCTCCACCATAAATCATATCGTGAAAAAACCACCCTGTTGATAAGCAGTGGTAATGCTTCTCATTTAAACCGTCAAAAACAAAAGATAAAACAAATTATTCGTGGAACTGTCATGTATGTTTTTTTGAATACACCCATTCCGACCACGTCTCGCATATAAGCCGGCGACTTTTTTTTCCAAATGATAAACGACAAGGCTCCCTCAACCATTTGTCGTTTGTCCGTCCACATCGACCCATACAGATACCTTTATTGTTTGCTATTTTTCAAAACAAAATATATTAGGACTCTTATATCTTGTCCCTTTGGCAAAATTTATGCTTCGGGCTATGATTTCTGATATGTGGTTGTTATGATTTCGGTCGAAAAGATTTGCCTTCGCTTTGTAATAATATATATATGTTTTCTCTTGTACATTTGCTTTACATAATTTAAAAATCTATATATCTGTACATTTTACCCAACATTACAGAAACCTTTCATGGTAAAATGCGTTATAAATTAAATCCAAAGTCTTGTAGTAGCGTTACTGATAGCCCCCGTATAAAATTGAATTACGTTTTAAATCAAAATACACAGTTAATTTCTTGATGTTTACAGGCACTCATTAATGTAGTGACATATGAAGAATAAAGAGAGTCACCACCCTAATGCATCCCATGGGTAGTATGTAAGAGGTGACTAAGAGAGCTAATTATACAGACCAACATCACAGCAAAGAGAAGGAAAATTTCACACAAATCTTATACCCATATGACTGTACGACTGGTCAGTGCGGTATTCTAGGCTAAAACCTCCTTTTAAAGAATCCAAAGAGACTATTAAAGAATAATAAATAAATAAATATTTTGGACATTTGACACATAACGTCATCAAGTTTCAAGTTTCAGCTTGTACTATGATAACTAGACTGCCTGATAGACTATTTATATTTTTTTTTGTAAAAACATACATATCATATATAGAAAACATTCAAACTCCGAAACAAATATTTACATATCATAAAAACATTTAATCTGATCCAATATAATCGAACCTAAGAACTCAAGCACAGCAGTTAAAAGTTAAATCTGGATGATTGGTACTATCCAGTCACTGTGAATTAAACTTGAAACAGAATTTTTCATACAATATTATGCTGTAACTTTATCATAACTTTGCATATTATTGTTACTCAGAAATAAGTATGTTTATGCCATCGAATCCTGTTTGAATTCGATTTAATAAATATTAGTAAAACAGCAGAGTTTCCAAAACTCTTTTGCGGATGAATTTCAAAGCAAAACAGTATTTAAAAAAAAGAATAAAACAATATTTATAAGGTAGCAGAACCACGCTGATTTCAGCACGAAAGGGCCCCCTCGACCGGGACAGTACTGCCCTCCCACAGAAGACCAACCTAAAGCGCCAGCATTCGCGATGTCGTATTTCGTTTGTGACTGCGAGACCGGAGGCCCATTGATGCAAGGGTGACAGTTATCGTGATAACTGTGTGAGCCTTACACTACCGCGATGACTGTCATGCCTTTTACGTCCCCAAGCGTGGCGTGAAAAAGCATCTCACTGCCATAGTGTGGGTCACCACACTATATTGTGTGCATTTGCAATGAGTATGGTGACCACAATTCTTTGGATTCTATTCATGCTTTTCATCAAGCAGAGTAGAATCACTTTGGCAGGTTCTTCATTTAGAAAAAAAAGTATTAACGTAAACACGTTTTAAGTCCCTAATTGATGACAACGAAAGTGTGATCTGTACTCCTAACTGATTTTGGCCATGTCGGCCAGTCCCAACAGTCAACCCAACTACGCAAGAAATATTAGGATGCCCAAGCGTGTGCGCAAACACAGGTGTATTCTCTGGTCCCTAACTCTCACAATACAAAGAAACGGCTATCGGACATGAGGGATCCAGCGCAGGACTTGCGGCTTTACGTGCTCTTTGATGTACAGATATAAAGACTGTGGCGACTTCCACATATTGCGAAAGTAAAGATATGCTACAACGACATCTACTTAAGACTCATTGAACTACGGAGTAACTATAATCCTGTATATAGCGACATAGAAACTCTTGCACCGACCAGCATGTAAAACAACTTTCCAACTTCAACCGTTGGGCCGTAGTAAGCAAGACATGATCACTTTATCGGATCGGAGAACCCTTCGTTTGTGTTGGAGAGACATGACAATCGGTCTTCTGCAAAGACCAAACACTACGAACTCCAGACATTGGGCTGTTTTTATTATTTCTTTAATCTGAAAACTCAGTAACGCTTTTTGGTCCGACACTGGTTTCAAACCCGAAACCTCTAGAGTCTAGACCAAACCAGTAATCGCGTACGCTAACCGTTGGATCAAGAAAGCAGTCGACAAGGCCTACCTATCTCATTCCTTAGTTCTGGTATTTATTTCATTAGTTTTTTCAGACATGTTCAATCATGTCTCAAGTTCTGAACTTAAAGTCCGTTTTTACCTTAGGCTATTTTATTTTTTACCTATGAATATTCTGAATTTGGTAATTACAGTACAAATTTGTACTGAACCATACCAAATTGTCCTCATAACCAGTTTTTCTCTGTCCTAATCTTGAGGTGTCAGGATAATATCCAAAATTCACGTTAGTTTCCTGAATGTGCGAGTATACTTTGATCGCATTGATTTGTCAGCTGTCATGTGATCATATTCTTTCCATCCTTTGTCAAATATGACATTTTCAATTTTATTCTTAGCTTATCCTTCAATATTACTATGGCCTTTAACATTGATTTATACTTTAAGGTTTTTCCTGATCTAGGTACTTGTTTATTTATGATTTTGTGTCTCGGAAAAAACTTCAACGTATAGTACTCATCAGAGGTAGCTCTACCAAAAATGTTTTATATTTTTCTCTGAAGCTTTTGTAGCGTATGACAAGGGTACTAGGAGTTGAATGTTTTCTAAGTTATGAATATGTATTACAATTTCTATGTCACTTGTAATATACGGCCTTTCATTTCTTTGAACTGCTTTGAATTACGGCCAGATAAAATATTAGATTTCTTTCTGGAATACATGTATACATAATGTACGTATATTTTTTACTCGTATGCCTTTTCCTAGGATTACTTTTATCTTCTACTGCCAATATTCGGAGTTCTTTTCGTTTCTTCAAAGATGTTTGGTTACTTTAATCAGAGAGAGCAATTGCAAAAACAGGGAAATTCTCAGTCAAACAACTCCAGCCCATATTTTAGAGAATTTTATGGCTTCTTATGTTATATCTCCCTAAGTGATAGTGTGTGCTATATCTTCCTAAGTGATAGTGTGTGTTGTTTCTCCCTAACCTAAGAAATAAATTCGTGAACTAGATTTTAGAGCAGACAAAAATTTGACTTAATTTGTGTAAAGTTGAAAACACTTTTCTCTTAAACCGAATACTTTTTAAACCATTCCTTGAAGTAGGAATTTTTGATGGTGAGTTAACGTAGTACGCTTGTAATGTGATACACCAAAGATGTACTCATAGCTATTAGTATTCATATCAAGCCCCCTTAGCGTAAGCAAAACTTTGCAATAAATAAAGATTTCTTCCATGAACATCGGGCTCCCCAGACCAAGTCTCAACGATTCTAGTTCAACTCTAAGTTTGAAACTTGTTGGAAGAAACTTTGTTGGTATAAGAATTTAGGATCCTGCTCTAGTGGATAAGTTTCGCAGAAACAGTTTTGTTGCGACATCCTTCTCATTTAGATGATCATAAAAAAACTAGAACAGAGAAAATGTGTTTCTGTACAACGTACAATAATATTTTATACAATGTGTTACCTCGGAAACCTGCTGTATCATAGAATTGTTAAAGTCAGTTTATACAAAATTTCAGTAAAAAAACCTTTGATCTGACTGAATTATATGTCCAAATATTACTTTTTATTTAATGTTTATGAAGGTAAATTTGTGTGATCTATTATACAAATAAAAACAATGAATTAGTATAAAGTAATTGTTATAATTAATATAAAATTTTGTACAAAATTATTTTTGCGTGAGTTTTGGATGAAGCTTTTCATCAAATAGTTTTACCAAATAACATTATGTATGCCAAACTATATGAACATTTTACTTACATTACTAGAGTACGAGAATAGTGGTAATTAAACAAAGGAATTAAAATACACTGGTGTCGTTGAAATGTTTTCTAAAACAATGTTTTTGAAGAATAAAGTTTAAATGTGTTTAGTTTTCAAATTCAACAATATACTCCGTTTGCCTTTGAAGTCTACTTAAAAAAAGTACGACGTAGAAGTCCTCATCCAAAGGTCTATTTGTGTGGAATTTTTCCAGTTCAAATTTTTTTTTCCTATATTAAAAGCCTGCCAAAGTGACTCTACTCTGCCTGATGGAAATCATGAATAGAATCCAAGAGTTGTGGTCACCATACTCATTACAAATGCAGAGAATGCAGTATGGTCACCCACACTATGGTGGCCTTGTGAGATGCGTTTTCACATCCCGCTTGGGGTTGTAAAAGGCATGACTGCATGTCTGAGGTGCAAGTTTACTATCTGTATTTTGTCCTTATTAATTTTTTTTTGTGCTGTCCACACTTCAATAAATTTGTCAGCCTTTGAACATCATAAATTTTATTAAACTGCGGGCTACTGTACAATTTTATACGACACTAATATTATAAAGGTAATATGACAGATTATGAGTGTGTATGTTTGTTACTTTGTCATGCTAAAAGGCCTGAACCAATTTTAATGAAGTCACAGTTGGTAAGAGGGTAGTATTAGCTACCTGATTACCAAATTTAAACATTAATAAAAGGTTTAAATATTTATGTGAGGGATTAACATACATAGCTTTTAGGGCGAAATAAAGTACCTGTGGAATGAGCACATTTTAACACCACAGTTAACATGGGTAACATCACAGGGTGTACCTATTATTCCATAGTTTTTGAGGCTGTTCTACTGTTCTATATTTTTTTACTTTTTGTTAAGAACCTGTTAAAGTGACTATACTCTGCCTGATGGAAAGCAAAAATAGAATCAAAGAATTATGGTCCTTAGCTCACTGCGAATGCACATAATGCAGTATGGTGACCCACACTATGGTGGCCTAGTGAGATTTTTTTTTACACCCTGCCCATCGTGGTAGTGTTAGGTTCACACACTTACCACTCACATTCACTCGGTCGCTTTAGGTTAGTCTTCTGTGAGAGAGTAATGCTGTCCTAGTCAAGTCGTCCCAGTCGTACTGATATCCGCGTGGTTCCATTACTTTTCTTTAAATACTTATATTTCTTACTTTTGGAATCTCGTGTCAAATTTTCCTTAGACTACATGTTCAGCCTTCTTATTAAGAGAAAAAAACATGAAATAATCACATATTTTCCCAATCAGTATATATCCTTATTTAGGAAAGTATAAACTGGTGATTTTCCAATCGAAAGAGATGACTTGCAAACTAAAAATTTTACAAAAAAAAGTTTTACGAAATTTTGTTAAATTGAAATATCAATGGTGGAAACGATACCCGATTTATGTGGCAACTCGTTAATATTGTTAACCAATTTTAATCTGAGTTTATCTAATGTTTTGATCAAATTAGATCAATTTTATATTGCATAACCCAATCGAGGTTTGAGTGTGGACAGTAGAGTATAACATCTGTAATAGAAAAGAAAAACTTAAAATTAACTTATATACTAAATTTCATCAATACATTTGAAAAATTAATCTGTTTTAATATAAGTGAAATAATCTAAGATTTGATGGCTAAATTAAGCAGAAATTTCTCAAAAAATATTTGTAGTAAACTCGTTTCTTATTTACACACAACAAGTGTGTGGGTGAAGTTGTTCTAGCCATTATTATATTAATAATAATTACACAATATTCTTGGAAATTATAAACTTTAATCTTGAAAAAATAATAAAACTTGAAATATACGATATTTTTTACTCAAACTAGATAGGGTCTTTAAACAGAATGGGCCACGAATTAGTTAACATTTGAAAAAACGTATACAAAAAATCAATTTCATACATTATAAAAATTGTTTATTTACAAGAAACCCAATTACTTCGAATTCATTTCTTAAAAATAACATCATCTCAATGACGACGTTACGTTACATTCAATGTTTGCACTTTTCTAACTGAACACCGAAATTTTCGCATACTCGTTGGCAAAGAGACCTCGAGATGGTCGACATCTCTTCGCTGATTTTTCTGTTGATTCTCTTTACTGAGTTGTCATAGTGAATTCGGTTTAATGATGTAGACACAATTCTTCAAATAACTCCATAAAAAGAAATTTGTTTGGGATAGATCCAGACTTCTGGATGGCCATGGAATGTCGCCTCGTCTGGAAATCAACTTTTGCGGCAACCTGTCTTTGACCACCGGCAGTGACTCATTGCATGTGTGACAAGTAGCTCCATCTTGTTGAAACCATGTGTTACGATAGTAACCAACAATTTCCAGTAACATCGGTCCCAAGAACTTCCGTAACATTGCCATACATTCAGCAGAATTAACAGTAACTGAACGACCGTGAGAATCTTCCAAAAAGTAGGGTCTAACGATTCCTTTTACAGAAATTGTAGCCCAAACAGTTACCTTTGAAAAATGATGTGGCCTCTTATGTTTTACTTTGGGATTTCCACTGCTCTAATACCTGCAATTTAGTTTGTTTATATTACCGTTGATATGAAAATTTGTTACGTCAGAAAATAAGGTGTTGTCAAAATTACAGAATAGTTATAAGAGTCAGCATACGACCTGCGCAAATTTAAATTATTAGGTTTTAGGTTCTGCACTATCTGGATCTTATATGGATGTAATTTCAAAAATAATTTCAAAATACGGCGCAGTGAAGTTGCGGTATAACCCTAATTCAGCAAAACGTTTGCGCGTCGATTAGTCTGGATTACGTCGAATAGAAGTGAAAACTTGTTGCACTTTCTATTCGGTTCTAGAAGTCTGTGCGCCTCCACTTTGCTTCACATTTAACGTAGATCCCGTCTCTTCGAACTTCTTCATCAATTTTTTTATTAAAGGAATACTCAAATACTGATTTAATTCGTGTGAATCATATTGAACGCAAAATAAGTGTTTCACAGTACTAAACGGACTGTTGTTTAAATAAACTTGTTTCACACAGGGAACGCGCTGCGGTCACTTGAAGGAATCCATTGCTAGTAAATTTTCCAGAAACAAGCTAGTGGTCAGAAAGCGCCGGGAGAGGACCCGCGCCCTGCTTGACAGTTGTTTACGCGGGATATTAGATTCAAATATTAACGAATTCTTGGCTCGCCCTGTGCTACAGTCATGAAATATTTTTAATTAAGTATAAGACGTTTGAACTCTCAATTTTGGAATTATTTTTTTGATTTTACGTAAATTAACTTCCTGCTTTTATATTCGCTATTTGTGAAATTCAAATTTAAAATAAGAAAACAAATAATCATAAATTAAGCGTATTGAAGTCTATTAAATTATTTTCAGAATTTATTGCGTAGCTCAATATTTTATGAGTTTATTTGCTATAATTCGCTTTGATTTAAATCAATTATCTAATCTATTAGCAAATACTTAAAAAATAAATTTTCAATTTTCTAAAATTACTAGATATGGAATGTATTTTCAAATTTAAATGTTACTAACAATTAAGTCAAAGGATTTAATTAAAATAGCAACTACAAAAAAAGATCATCTCTTATAACAAACATTGTATGACATACACTCCAAAAAGTTAAATTAAGTTGAATCGCGAGTCCTCCTATTGAAACCAGTTAAAAGTATTAATTATCAGAAGTATTATATTTAACACAGCTGACACTCAAATACCAAGCAAAATATTGACGCGCAAAAATCTATGGAATTTCTATCCTAAATTACTGACAGCATGATAAAGCTTTTACAACTCATATGTTGGAGCTTCATATTCCGTTATGATCCACATATTTTTATGCAAATTCTTTATACATAATCATTTTGTAATGGGGCATTTCATCCGGGGATCTGTACTTTTTTTTCTATTATGCCTTTAATGTCTTGTTCGCCTTTTTAGGATAATAATGGGGTCTCAAAATGAGTTGTTTTATATGCCAAAAATTGAAGATGGTGTTTTATCTTAATATTTGGAATAATATGTGAATTTTTAGTTTAAGGAACTTTCCTCCTTGTTAATCAAATGTATTGAAGGTTGTTTGGATAAAAATTAAATCTGTAAAACAATGTGTGTCACAAATATATGTATTTATAAAATACATAGACATGTTTGTGTAAAATTAATTTGTCTTTAGTGGATTTTTTATGGTGTATAGGCAAATCAGTAGATGTTTTATTTTATATCTAGAGGGCTTAGTTTGGGTCCGTGATAACCGCACTCACGGTCTCTTGGTTAAAATACTATATTCTTGTAAGTCCGTGGTGTTATCACAGGCAAACCGACCCACATGGCATGATATCGAACGTCGTTCACTATTGAATGACGCCTTTCCAATAGAGCATCAACTATAATAAATAAATAAAAATTTCGGACATTTGACACACAACGTCATCTAGTTTCAAGCTAAGCAGAGCTTGTGCTATGATAACTAGACTGACTGATAGAATACTTATATACTTTTTTTTGTAAATACATACATATTATACATAGAAAACACCCAAACTTCGAAACAAATATTTGCTGGTTATACAAACATTTGGTCAGACCTGGGAATCGAACCCAAGACCTCAAGCACAGCAGTCGCATTCACTACAGCTGCGCCACAGAGGCAGTTATCCCGATCTTAGGCAGTAAATATCTATTCATTCAGAACATTTGTCTCAAGTTGGTGATCCTTCCCACTGTAACACAATCATGTCTACTCCAGTGACCATCATTCACTCCGCTTGGACGCACAGTTCATCGTACCATTTTCACCTATTTGATTCGATTGATTCGTTAACTAAATCTTGCCAGAGTTTCCTTAAATATCTTTCTTTATGCACTTTTTTAATATGATAAAATATAATCTATACATATCTAATCAATTGTACCTTGCCTTAATAAGTGTTCTAATAGTTGTAATAGTCGATTACCTAGTGTACGTCTATAAATTATGTGTGTTTTTGTGTATTTACATTTTTGGATGCATATTTGTGTCTGTATTTGTCAGTTTATGTGAATGGCATCTACTTTTGTTGCTGATTTCAACTATAACCTCAATGTCGACTACTACCTTCCAAACTAGATCTCTACATCCCCTAGAGGTTGGTTGGTAGAACATTAAATCTGCCGATATGTAAACTTGTACATAATTAAATATAATTTGATTTCAGCACGAACGGGCCAGCTCGACCGCGGCAGTACTACCCTCCCACAGAAGGCCAATCTAAAGCGCCAGCATCCGTGTAGTCGTGTTTTCTTGGTGAGTGTGCGACCGGAGACCCCTCGATGCAGTGGTGAGAGTTATCGTGATAACTATCTGAGGCTTACACTGCCATGATGACTGTCATGCCTTTCACGTCCCCAAGCGTGGCGTGGAAAAGTATCTCAATTGGCCGCCATAGTATGGGTCACCACATTGCATTGTCAACATTTGCGATGAGTGTGGTGACCACAACTCTTTGGATTCTAATCATGCTTTTCCATCAGGTCACTTTGGCAGGCTCTTCGTATAGAAAAAATATATATATATACCACCGTTCATGCCCAACACATGCAACTTACTACTACTACACTACTACTTACTACTACGTTAATAAGTTTTGCTGAATATTCTCGAATTATAATATTTCACAGATGCTAAAAACAGAAATATGCTTAATCCGTTAAAACGATGCCCGTATATCATATTTTTAAAATTGTTTTTGTTTCAATAGCAGGATAATCCATTTTTATTCAAAGTTAGGCATTTTTCGTCTATTATTTCATGTCATGATAACCAAAGCTCATAAAGTGCCTTCGTACGTAACAGCGGGACGTAAAAACTAATGTAATGTCTGATGTTAGATACCCACATTTTATTAAAGCGAAAAAGAACTTTATGAACAAAAATATTCTTTTAGGATTTAGATTTAGATTTATATGTAGACAAACACTTACGTGCCTAGGGTTCTCACCAAGAACTTAGGGTCTCAAGGCAACCAGCCTGTAAGTGGTGCACCTGCTAATGGCGGGACGAAGCCCTGGCAAACAAAATATCTCGATTATCAGGAATAAGCTCGTCACTTAATACGTGTGATCAAAACACAGGTGAAAGTTGAGTATTTCATATGCCACTGCCTACCTTTCCGGAGAAACAGGCCTGGTTTACGTGTGCACGTATAGTTATGTGTTGCCCGCACCAATCTCCTTCTTGTGGGTATAGGATTGGTAGTTGTGACATACTGCGGCCAATTTCTACGAGACCTGTCAACTACGTAGGAAATATTCTAGTGCACAAGTGTCTGCACAAACATAAGTGCACTCTTTGTACCCTCACTCTCACAATCCGATGGGACAGTTATCCGACACGACCGAGGAGAGACGACGACGGCTTTACGCACTCTCCAAAGCACAGGGCAGTAACCAAGTTTCTGTAACCAAGAAAACTCAATAACACTTCTTCACAAAAAACGGAGGTGTTTTTACATCCATCATTAAAATAAATAACTATGATATTATCACACATATCACAAAGAAATAAAACTTTTTACATTTATTTTCATATTAACTATTTATCTTTTAGAATCTTTTACACCAACATTTGGGGTTGGTGTCGAAATTACCCAATTACAAACTGTTAGAAAATTCATAATACCATAAAAAAAGAAAAAATATTCACAACATAATGAGAAAAGTGAAATATTGTCTTTCATACACAACAAAAAGAGTTTTTAAACGTCATTTCATATCTTTAGATATTTCTACGTTTCATCTAGGTACTCATCTCAAAGATCTTAAAATTTAATTTTGTATTCAAGAGACAAAAGAAGTTCAATATTTTTTCTCCTCTAATTGCCCTCTACTCTTTTCTTTTCTTTCAGTTTATTAACACGCTTTAGTTGTATTTGTGGGCGGCGTTATAGTCACAGTTCAATATTACAATGTGTATAGCGTCTTTGTCAAGATTTTTATTATAATACTGGATATTGCATTAATCGAGGCAGGCTCC
This sequence comes from Hypercompe scribonia, assembly GCA_949316085.1. NCBI lineage: Eukaryota > Metazoa > Arthropoda > Insecta > Lepidoptera > Erebidae > Hypercompe > Hypercompe scribonia. Next base: position 18,533,806 of record OX438982.1, on the reverse strand, counting down.
CTGCTAGGTATGGATCAGTACGTACTTACGTGACTAGTTACTTATATATTTATAAACAAGGTACCTAGTAAATAAGCATGTATTAGAAAAAAAATCTATATAACAAATTCTGCATAGCATTAAACTCAACATGAACCTGTATTATAAAAACAATCTTATTGATCAGCACGCTATTATCCTTTTGTAAGCAGTAATTTGAGATTTTACAAGATAATAACTTTTTAATCATGTGAGAAATGTATATAGATTCAAACAAATTTTTAAGATGTATTATTTATTTGTTTGATAAAGAAAAACTGTATATAATGAAAACATGAAACACCTGTAAAACCCGTATTGAAAATTAAAAAAATAAATAAATATAAATCATGTACCAAAAATATGTCAGAAAATAGATAGAGTTTTTGTTCGTAATTTCTAGTATCTAGTGGTGTCATATCTCTAACGCAATTTACGTATCAAAGCAACTCATTAATATCTCTAAGAAAGTTGTGTGGTTCTATCCCTCCGTTTTCTTTGTCACTGTTTTCTTTAATCCGAGTATCTTTTGCTTTCTTTAATATAATATCATTAAAAATATGTAATATTATATTTTTTACGTGGTGACATTAAGAATACGGTGTGTCACCACTCTTATTCATTCCATGGGTATCGTCAGAGACGATTAAGGGCGCAAACTATGCAGAAGAACATAACTGTAAAGAGAAGGGTTCAATAGGTAGTAGACCCACGCTGATTTCAGCACGAGTGGGCTGGCTCGACCGGGGGAGATATTACTCTCCCACAGAAGAACAACCTAAAGCGCCAGCATCTGTGTTATCGTGTTTCGTTAGTGAGTTACTCATTGATGCAGAGGTGACAGTTATCGTGGTAACTGTGTAAACTTTACACTGTCACGATGACTGTTACACCTTTTACGGCCCCAAGCGGGGTGTGAAAGAGCATCTCACAAGGCCACTATAGTGTGGGTCACCATACTGCATTGTCTGCATTTGCAATGAGTATGGTGATTATAACTCTTGGATTCTATTCATGCTTTCCATCAGACAGAATAGAGTCACTTTGACAGGCTCTTAATATAGAAAAAATAAAAAAATAAAAAGAAGGAAAACTTGAAATGAACCCTGAACCAAGCCGTCTGGCCAGCGTGGAATAGTAAACCAAAATTTCCTTTCTAGGTCCAGAAGTGGACTATTAATAGTTGTTGATGATGATTATGATATGTGGAGGTGTTAGCAGTATACTTGTTTTAGTAAGTTCATATTTATATGTTAAAAATATAATAACAATGTAAAGTTACGAGTCACTACCGAGCTTGAACTTACAATGAAGTATAAATATTACTCTACATTTCGACTTGAACTTTCATCGACTCTTTCCTAGTTTTCTCACACAAGTAAGTCTACAATAGTTTATTTATAAAAGAGTCTGCGACACTACTATAACTTTCTGTTTTTCATGGATATAAAAGTTTTAAAAGCAAAAGATTTACCTACTTGTCTTAAAATAAATTTGACTGCCTCAATGGTGCAGTCGTAGCGTATGCGACTACTGTGTTAAATGTTTATTTCATCTGCAAATATTTGTTTCGAAGTGTTCTATATTTTTTTTTATGCTAAGAGCCTGCCAAAGTGGTTCTACTCTGCCTGATGGAAAGCATGAATAGAATCCAAAAGTTGTGGTCACCATACTCACTGCAAATGCAGACAATGCAGAATGGCGACCTACACTATGGCAGCCTAGTGAGATGCTTTTTCACGCCCCGCTTGGGGACGTAAAAGCCATGACATGCATCGTGGCAGTGTAAGGTTCACACAGTTACTACGATAACCCTGCATTAATATTACATACAGTAGGTAATATGTATGTATTTACAAAAAATACAGATGTACTGTTACTGATATAAATGTCAGTTGTCCAGTACAAACTCTGCTTAGTATGAAAGTAGATGGCGTTGTGTGTCAGATGTCCGAAATATTTATTGTTAATAACTTTAGAAGTCAGTTTGTGATCCAATATTCCAATAGAATTAAATACGAGTAGCGTCTATGAGGACGACATAGTCCAGTCACTTAAACAGAAATGGGTCATCCTCGGAATGTCCGATATTAAATAATAAACTGTAAACACGTATACGGCTACACCTTTATTTTAGTGTTTTAAAAGTTGTCTGAGAAGTCTCGTAAAATATCGTGTCTGCGCCGTAAGTTATTCAAGGTCATAAGTTACTAAAATCAATTTTTTTGCGATTATGTTAATATCTTTTCACAATATATTACTAGTTTTCATCCTATGTAAAATTTCTTTTGAATAAATTAATATAAATTTAAGAATTTACTAAACATTTCATATAATGACTTTTTCATTACACAAAATAGGTAAGTATTATTTAATAAAATTATTAAATACTAGCTTTTGTCCATGGTTCCGCCTGTGTGTATGTAAGCAATCGGTATGCCCTTACTCAAGAATAAAGAAAATTGTGACTTTGAATAACTTACGACGCAGACACATACTCTATCTCAAAAACGGCTACATACAAGAGAAAAATATTAGACGTTACTTGTCACAAATCGTCCAAGAATTTCACAATAAATGTTTACATCATTATAGTTATAAAAACCAAGATAATAGCGAAAAATTGGTTTTGTGACTTTTGACCTTGAACAACTTACGGCGCAGATATTATATTTAATGAGACTCTAGAAACAACTTTTACTACACAAAAATTAAAGTGCGTACGAGTTTATAGATTATTAGCTCATTCCGAGGGGAAACCCCCTCATTTGACTAAACTAATAAAATTGGGTATTATGTACTGACTATGCCAATTACTGCTTTAGAAATAGTAACAAAGTAAAAATGAATTTGTTACCAAGTGATTTAATTGGCAAACTTTGTAAGTCTTTACTATAGACTTGATAGAAAACTTTTTTCTAATATTGAGACGTATGAACCAAAGGGATAGATGGCTTACCTGATGGAAAGTGACTACTGCTCCTCATAAACGCTTGGAACTAAGTTGTAGTGTACGTTATGTCCTTCAATTTTTTGTAATGGGTGAACTACAAGGTATTCTTATTATGTTAAGTAAATATACAACAATCAAAATACTTTAGAAAACCTACTGTATAAGAACGAAGATTTCATCATTTGATAGGTGACATCATTAAATGTCGTAATCAACTATCAAAGTACGATTACGTTAGTGAAATAGCTATATTAGTAGAGAGAAAAAGAGAGAAAAGGTGGGGGGAACCAACATAGAGTTAGAGAATTGCTGTTCTCCTTTATGGTATTTAAAGTCCATGCAGCTGCTACAATGAAAATGTGTGAGGAATTCAAAACAGTAGCTGCTAGTATTTCGTTAAAACATGATTTAGAAACGTATTGAATAATAATGTTAAAGCATAAAATTTCTTCAGCGTCGATCCTTATTTTTTCACATCATTTGACACCAAGTAATACAAATAATTCTTCTAAGTGTGTAAACATCTGTCTTCGAATCGAGGTCAAGTTTCATATTATTATTGTGTTCGACAAAAACCCCGCTTTTACTATTCTCAAATTATCCTTTTCCAATCAATAACTTTACTAGGCAATAAACGAGAACTAACGAACAATGAGAGAAGACAATAAAATCAGGGGAGGGTAGTCTTATAAAATTGATCGTATCCGCCCACTGGCTTCAACAGAGATCCGCGAGATACAAACTTTTATTTCACCAATTTTTTTTTCAACGTCACTTAATTGAGTTCATTCATTGAGTTCTGATAGTGTAAAACACTCAGGTCATATTTTTAAATGAATATTTTTCTTGTTTTGCAGGGTTGACGTCTAAAAATTGAATTTTAATATTAATATAATAAAAAAAATAGCAGTGCATTTTGACAATTTGATAAATCAATATTTAATAGTTAGTCAATGGTTAAAAATAAATTTCATTTTTTTTTGATTTACCTTCGGCAAACAAACGTAGCGCTTTTGTTTCAAAAAAATTAAAAGGTAGGCAACAAATTCAAAGTAACAAGTACTACAAGAAAAAGAAGATGACATCCGTGATTGTATATCTTAAGCAATTGTTTGAATTTCTTTCAAAATCAAAAAGAAATAGGCGTAATTGACATATTACTTACAATATTTATTATTTGAATATCTACAGAATCCATCTCTTCATTATAACTGAAGGGATTATCATTTATTTGAAATATCTCTACATGCAGAACCCGGTCTAACAAACAGACGTATCTTTTCATCTTTTTGTTTCTAGTAAATTGGGCCGACGTAAAAAGTTGATATCAACGAAGTTTATGGTGTTTCGATGAGCGGGTGTGCGATAAAAATGATGGCAGAGACAAATGGTAGCTTGTTTTCGATGAAAGAACCTACGGTTCGGTAGGTTAGGCAACGTTGACGTCTGATGTATACAGAATAATCGAATCCAAATTGTTTTCCTGTGCGTGAAATTTTTAGATGAAGGATGTGAATTTTTTGAAGCTGAAGTTATGAAGTATATGATTTCTGTATACTTTGGCTTTGAAGCAAATAGGTTCTAAAGGAAATATATATACCAGGAAACGGATGTATGTATATACTTTTAATTAAAGTGTTTGAAAGAGGTCTGTTTAGACCCCCAACTGAGAAAACGTTTTATCCCGCAGAGATTTACAGGTAATAAGGTATGTGTGTAGTGAAGTGCAATATTAACTTAGTTAGTTAGCTGGTCTTCCGCTATTAAGTTAGGCATGTTACTAATAAAATAATGCGTAATGTTCTGATAATATGCTCACAGTGCTAACAGTGTGCTCATTTGATACACATATTTTCTTGATAGATATCACTGAAAACTCAAAACCGTTTTCTTTTTCGGATATTTAAATAAATTACTTCTCGAGGATTTGTATAACTAAAATTATAATGATCCAATTCTACTTAAACGCATAGGTTTCTATTACTTGATATAAACCAAACATACTTAAGCGGATTTATGAGGCAGCTTTACTACTATTCATCAAAACCCAAGTCGTGTGGCCTCATATTCAATACTCAAGTTTCTGGGTAATAATATTCAAGTAATATCGATATAATTGTTGTACAGTTCCAAATTACTCCAAACTTAATGGTAGTATATACGTATATAAGTTATTTGTTTTGTTGCCTGATGATGTAATTTCTGTAGCAGCTCATCTAAGACAGCACTTCTGAAGATTATGTCATCTGTATCGCAAACATTATCTTGAATTTCGGTTTGTTTTATTTAAAACTGCTTTACTTTTGTAACTATACTACTCTTAGTTTCATAAATATTAATACATTTTAATATTTCATTATGTTTTGTTCATATTTCATACAAATTGTAAAAGTCTTACTCATATCCTTTTCCCAAACTCACTTGTCGGTGGTTTCAATACTACTGTGATATGGTTTACGGCTGAATTTCGATTTTTATGGCAAATGTCTTGCGTCAGACCTCCACAGCCCATGTACTAGGCGATTTTGCATGGTTATGGCTCGTGTGGCAATCGGGACCGACGGTTTAACGTGCTCTGCGAAGCATGAACGGGTTTCAATATATTAACAATAATCCATCTATATTTAGATTAGGCTAACCTGGTTAGAATTGTTTAACTTTACAATATGTTAACCTACCCAGTTTCTGGTTAACCACAAGCCTCTATTTATGTTGTACAAGTCACTAATATAAGTTTATGGCCAAGAAAGTTTTAAACCAAATCGAGATTAATCAACTAAAATTGAGTTATCTTTCAGGATAACTTGTGGTATAAGTAAAATAAGTATATTCTAGACAATATCCTTAAACAAATCTTGCAATACTGATTCCTGTGTTGCTAGGATTTAAAAAATAAGCTTTTGACTCTTGTAATAGTTACATACTACACTTATTTCGCTCAATTTGAATATTTTTATATCACATAGTTTTATAGAATCAGACACACAAGCGTGTACTATAAACATCTTTTAGAGACTTCCTAAATGAAAAAATCTACAGTAAGTAAAGTAATATTCATAACTAATAACCTATAACCCTTATCAGCAGCTGAATGAAACTAATATTGGAACACAATACCTAAGCCAGCCTTAGACCGATCCCACTTAATATGCTTTTTTGCAAAAAAAAGGAACCTAATCCACCCCAGTCTCATATAAAATGGCATAAAAGCCAATTTTCAGCGAATTTCAAGTTAAACGGAGCCAATAAATCTTTTCGTGAATTGTCTATGCCAGTAATGCTTTTTGGAACAATTTAACTTGGAAAAATAATCTTTATGGATAACATTTCTAGAATTCATTTAACATTTAATAGTTTTATCACATCAGAAATGTATAGAGAAGGAGACTTTGAAAAAATCCCCACACCAACTCGTCTAACCAACGTGATATACCAGGTAAAACATCAGTTTCAAGCAAGTCCTATGACAAATAATTGATAACGACGAAACAAAAGTTAACAGATGACGAATTAGCTGACAACTTGATTTAACCTACATAAGGCCATCTGTTTCCAAACTAGGCAAGACCTATTTTTTCAAATATTATAGAGAAACTACACACAGATACAGCACATAATGTTAGTGCTTATTATATAAAATTTCTCTTGGGTGTGATTAGAACCCATGAGTCGGTATCACAAGTTAATAGACCACCAGACCAGTTACCAAAACTCAAATTAAATACGTCCAATTATACTATTAGACTACTTTGGCGCAGTATTGTGTTGAAAAGCTTAAACTAGTTATCATATACCACGATTCGCTGAATTACCAATTAGACAGCAATTCTATTATACATTAAAACCAAGCCTATAAACCGAATCCACTTTACCTGACTAGTAAGGCGAAAATTTAAACAGCAATAACAATTCAGATCCATTTTCACATCATTTAAGTTAGACTCGTTTCATACTGATAGATTTTCTGTACAATAGGCACCAGTATTTCATATTAACGACTCCGAACAACGGAGCAATGAAAATTAATGCCGCTCGGAACCACGAATGCATACGATCATTATTTGTTTTCATAAAAATGAGATATGAGATTTCGTTTGATGTATGTAATGCTGTACTCATACGAAACAAAAGGACGAACACGAAGTATATAAATTTTGGTGACTTAAAGTGTCACATGGCGAAGTGCCCAGTTTTTGTTCCTTGCAGAGACTATAATACAGTGCTCATCACTCTTGATATTGAGAGTAAAGTATTTATGTACATCATTTTAGGTATCGACAAGTTTTAGGACATTTCCTTCATTTTTCATTTTGCACAATTCGATGTATGGTTTAAGAGATAGTCGATTAGTTTTAGATTTGATACTGCCCTTTAAAATTAGTTATTTAGCTGCATATTTGTCGAATCCCGATCTATTTAACCTTATGTTCGATAAATGGATGCCAGGATATAGTAATATTTTAACTGTAAGTAGCACGAGGTATTTTCTCTCTGTAAATTGTTTATTAAATCGTGCTAATTCCTGGTAGTGTTAAGTAGTGTAGCTTTGGATGTTTAGCTACTCTTAGGGGTAAAATATAGCCTGGTACCCTGGCAACTAGTATCTGAGACGGTGTGTGGTTTTTAGTCGGTTCGAGTCTGACATAACCACCCTTCAGTGGTTATCCGTGGGGATTGCCGCACGCTAGAAAAAAAAGGGGAAAATTGCTTGAATTACATTAACTCCGATTACATTTTGTTTCTCTCTGTTTTCGGTTTTGTATGTGGACGAGTGTTGTGTTTCTTTAATCTTATTTTTTTACACGAAAATAAAATTTATCAGAGTGTTTTGTCGGCTACTGGATTATATCCGTAACTTCGCCTCCGTTAAATTACATGTAGTCCAAATTTACAAAAAAAAATGTGTAAGTAATAACAAGGCAGGAAAAATAACATATAGTTATTTTTAGTACATTGACAGTAAAAGAATTAGTCTTAATAAAATGCAAAAAAAAAATTGGAACAAAATTATATTTGCACGCGAACAAAAAATAATTTCATTTCTCCTTTCAAATTTATAATTCAGAGAATCACTTACTTCACCCATTTCTGCTCTCTGTTACGATCAAACATGCATGGGTTTCTTATACGGCTATCTCCCTTCGTTTACATATTACGACAGATTGTGAAACTTGAGCGTTGTCCTGGATTATTTCATGAATGTTGTTTTTCAGAATGAGGTCATTATTTTGAAAGTGTGAAGAAAATATAGTGTAACTTTTGAATTGAGCGATTTGGATGGCATTAGTTATAATTTTACATATTTTTGTATTGTTTACATTTTGGCATTAACTCTTATAAAGTTTTATTTTTGAAGTGAAAACTTCTTTAGGCGCGTTGAGCGTTTTGGTAGAGGGTAAAATCCTCGGTTCGCGTCACCGACATGCTAATGATAATAGTATATCTATAGCTATGGAGAATATGATATTATATATTATATATGAAATTTATTATTATTATATATTATATATGATATTATATATTATATATAGCTATTTATGAAACATAAAAAAATTCATATAATTTTTGCATATAGTTTTAATTACTCTCAACTTAATAGTTCCATTTTCACTTCTATCGGCAGTCCCACGACTGCTACTGTTTTTTTTTTTAAGTAGTAGTGTAGTAGTTACAATGCCAGCGGTATTTTATGTTTTCCCATCGAATTTTAATTTTTTTGTTACTGATATTTAAGTGATTCTATTTTATTAAGTGAATTAAAACATTTTTACCTGCTAAGTACAATCATGTCTTTTTTACATTGTAGGAATATTTAAATTAGATATACTCGTATTTAAATTAAAAATACGAGTACAATTCTTCAAACTTTTTCTTTCATAAAAATCGCTTAGATAATAGACTAATCAATTACAGGTTTGAACCCAACTAGCACAACCAAAATATGAATGTGTATCCATTCTTAAAACTAGTGTTTAGCTTAGGCAGAGACATTTTTAAGAAAAAATATGTAATAAAAACTTACTGGTATACTTAGAGCATTAAAAAAAACTAGGAACGTGTAAAACACATCTTCCTCGCTTTCTTAAATGTACTTTCTTAATTGAAAAACTTGATAAGTTAACGTACTTTTGTCGTCGTCAGAGTTGATAATTTGCAATGTCATCATTGTTAATATTTGTTTTCTGTTTTCTGAACACTTCAACACTTTCGTGCGTAATAATTTTGCACCCTCGCAGAAACGCTTTTAGAATCTCGAAGGCAAGTGAAAAATAAATTCGAAAAAAACTCGTTTTCCCTCTCGAAATATGGCAATTACCAAGTTTACATTGGAAGAAAATTATGATAATGGAATAAGGAAAGTGGTTACCGTGGTAACCTGACGATAGCTGTTGACTTTGCGAATTCCTGTAATTGAATATCAATTTACTGTTTATATTGGTTGACACAGGATAAATCCAAGATACTTCGATAATTATTTAAGTCTCTGACTTCATTAATGATTTGGAATGATATCCTGTGAGCAAAAATATAAGGGTTAAAATACTAAAAACTCTTATCTATAAAAAACTCGTTTAAGTTATTGTTAAAAATTTACTATTTTAGATTGTTTAAAGATCATCTATTTATAAAATTGTGATGCATGAACAAAGATGAATTTATGTAAATATATGTGTTAATCATAGTATATCCTGAATGCAGACTTCCTCAATAAACTAGACCGCCTTTTCAATAACTGTATTCGATTCATTTTCAATCTTCGCAAGCACGATCATGTGTCTTCTTTACGTTCCCAGCTGCAGCGCGAGCTTGCGAGCTCCGACTTCTCTTTTTTCTTTCCTCAACTCTTCATCTTTACCTGAATACCTCGTATCACACTTCTGTTTCTTACGTTCCAGTCACGACCACAATCTTCGGTCAACAAATAATTTCTTCTATGCCCCTCTCACACCTCCAACTTCATTAACTCCTCCTTCTATGTAAAATCAATTCTGCTCTGGAATGCACTCCCTGTCGAAATCAGGATATCCACAAACCATCTTACGTTCAAACCGAAGGTTCGTGAACTTCTTCGGAATGAGTTGACAGAACAAAAATAATTTAGTAGTAAGTTCATTATATTATTTATATTTAAAGTATATTTATAAGCTCAATAACTTTGCATCTACCGCATCTTATTTCTACATCACCTGAAGGTCGACTGGAAGAGAATGCCACATGATATTAAATCCGCCTTTGTACAATAATAACTTTAAATAAATAAATAGAGAAATATATCATTTTTAATATTCAAATTGAACAAATAGTTCCAACAACATGCTTAAGACAATTTTGAGATTACTTCTCAGTTATTCTGTAAAACCTAAGCGGTAGAATTCACGGCAGTGAATATTTATTCTTTACGTTATTACACAGGAGAAATGAAATGAATTGTATTTAATTATAAAACAAATATATACCAGAAAATAAGTTTGTGATTAAATTCTAACTCACAAATTTTCTCTTTGTAAATGAACATAAATATATGAGACGAGTACAGAAAAGCTTTCAAAGACCGCGAACACTCTTTTCGAATATTGAGTTAGAATCTCGTGAGAAACATTCTAGACATTTATTGAGCTTGTATGTGCTATCGACTAATACACTTATTTGTTTCAATATTCAATTGTATTAACTTCGTTTTATTCTTTGTCTAGACAGTAAAATTTTAAGGTTAGACCATTCATAAATATGATTTGAAACTATCGTATTCCTTATCATACCATCTGGTTTTGAATACAATCTATTTTATTTATGTTTCAAGTTCTATCAATTTTTTTATGAATAGCACTAACAGTTTTCGCCTAAATTTCTGGAAAAACTTCAACCATTACTCTCTTCGTAATAAACTTCAGATATTATCAATAATTAGTAAAATCAGTATTTTTATGACATACATAATCAAAATATAACTTACTATAAATAAGAATCCAGGTGACTTGCAACTTACATTTCCAGCTGTATTTCTCTTGACGGATTAAATCACCAAAAGACGAATTGACTAAAAGCTTGCCATATATGTACTAAAGCCAGTTATTTACAGGTAAACAAGTTGATGAGCTTCAATTCATCAACTTGCGTGTAGAATTAAATAGCATTACAGTCTTTCTACTACTTGTTTATAAATACAAACATTGTCATTTAAACTCATTACTATACAATGAATAAAGCAAAGTCAAAGGTAGTCATGACGGCTATAATTGCTTTTCTGCGTACATCGTAGTTCCGGTGCTGTCATCAACCCTCTGATATGCGTCGCTAGTCGCTATAGCACTTGTTATAGGGAAGTGCACACCATGGGCACTCTGAAGAAACTTTCGTAAAGTTTAAGATCATGGCCAGAGTTATTTCATTAAGTGACACGATTTACTGACTGATAAAAGCTATTGAAGTGTGATGTGTATGTGATATTATTTTAAGAATAGTGTTATTACTGGTGCTAGAGCTCCACGTGTTAGATGTAGTAATGTTTGTAGTATTAAATTATGATAAATCTGAACTAAAACAATCTGACATTTCGAGAAATGCTGATAAACTATCTATTCTATGAAAGATTTATCCCATTTTAAATACCTATCCAGTTATCTTACCAAAAGTCTCACAGAAAGCCATTTCAACCATACTGAGTTACGTTTTCAGACTGTTAATAAATGTACTGACATATATATATATATATATATATAGTAGTTATATTGTAGTTATATGTATATATATATAACTATATATATAACTACATCCAGACCTGTTTACCTTAAAATTGATACTTTTAAACAACTTCCCCTCACAACTTATAGCGCCACACCATTTTTTTCATTTCTTTTTGTTGTCTGGGTGGAAAATTCCTTCAGACCTCCGGCTCCTAAGAGACACAGGAGCTATGTATGTAGTGCTTCCACTAAAAACCACCCCGGCGGCCGGTCTCAGGCGTCCTTCTCTGAAGGGGACCCGGACCATATTATTTCAGGTCACATCCAGAATCAGCCCCGCACCTAATCAGATCCTATCCTGGGGAGGCCACAAAGGCTTCCCCACCTCAGTCCGGTTGTTATGATTTGTTGCGACCCGATCGCATTTTTGCGACCAGGTCGCAACAAATTATCCTATCGTCGACCGCAGCAACTACTCCGCCACCAGAGGTCCCCACTCTCTGGCGGCTCACGGTCTATAGCGCCACACCTTGCTGTGTAAATTATATATTTGAAATAGTTTTCGAAATCTTAAATAGATGTTTAGTGGCGTAATGAAATGAATGGTGGTAACGAAATTTAATATGATTTACAATTTTAAATTTGGTAATTCGTCACCTTCTTGTAAAAACTATGATTTTGCTAGAACCATTAGGTCATTGTTGTCTATATAGGATTAGCATTTACTAGTTATCCGTTTTTAACATGTTGTGACTTCAAATAATCATCATCATCATCAATAACTTTCATAGTCCACAGCTGGACATAAGCCTCTCCTTCGAAAAAAGGTTTTGGCCTACTATACCACGCTGCCCAGACAGGTTATTTTAGGGTTTTTTTTTTAAAAAATTCCTGCTTTTTGCAGTGATTTGTCATGTGTAGTTTATCCCTATAAACAAATGGTTTCATTCAATTTACTGAGAAAGTCTAATGTCTAAATATCCTGCAAGAAAACTAACTGTAGCAGGGGTTTTGTCTTCAAGAGTATGATTGCACGATTAGGCTTAAAGCCCAATACTTGACAGTTCTTGCATCAACGTCACAGACAACATCCTAACAAAGAGAAGGAAAACTTGAAACAAACTCTATTCCAACCCATCTGGCCAGCGTGGTAGGTCAAAACCTCCTTAGAGTGAGAGACCTATGTCCAGTAGTGGACTGTAAAAGTTGTTGATCTTGCGTTATATAATATATATTTATCAAAATATTTGTAATATTTATATATTTGTCAAAAACTTATAACTTTTACACTACGAGTTATTTAACACCATTCTGATCTAGTCGTTCACGGTTCAGGAAAGTGCCGTATGTTCTTTTCATTTCTTTTAATTATTTAATCTCATATTGAATAAATTATTTACGAACTATTCACTTAATTTATTCCAAAATGCTTTTGCAAAGTTTAAGATAGACGATTAGTTATTCTAAAGACCTAGTTTTTCTTTGAAGTGCCTAAGTATTCTAATGGTCATTGAATATAAAGTTGCGAAGGCTCAAGGAAAATCCCCAGACAAAAACTTGCCTTTTTTAGCTTTATTTTATATCAACATGATACGATACTCAAGATTAGGGATGAGACTAAATATTTAAGAGTTTTTCTATTAGGGTATATTTTAGTTACAGTTTGGGTTCACAAAATAGATTTAGGGTAGGTTTTGTCAGATTTTTTTGTTTAGTGTGAAATTTTAGAAATGGGTTCATTTAGTTAACTTAGACAAACACTCTTAAAGACTTACCCTTCTGAAGCCATCAGTTTAGGTTGTAAATAACATTTTAAGTAATTTCTGTCATATTGAGTAAATTTAGTACTTGTATAATACATGGATTGGGGTTGAATACGATGATATAATAGTAGAGTATGCAAGTACTGTGAAGAGCAAAAAATTTTTGACGCACGATCTTCCAAAATTTGTTTTGTTATTTTTTTAATTTCTATATGAAATATGTAAGAGAACTTACAAAAAAAAGTATAAGTATTCATTCAGTCTATCTAGCTGGCATATGTTGCATATATGTTAAAAAAACCAATATGACGTGTTGAGCAAAATGTTTATACAAATTCAATTATTTTTAACACCCAACACAATTTCAAATACACTAACATTGAAAAGTTAAGTCATTTCTTTTTATTTTTAACAGCACAATGTTCTACCTAGAGTCTATTCTTATCTGTATTCTTAGATTGTTTATTTGAGTAGATTCTAGACAAATAAATAATCTAACGTGTTACACCCAAAACTCTAGTGCATCCATTATTACAATGTTCCAGAACAAAAGTAAAATAAAATTAAAGTCGTTTGTTTCTATTTCTGATTCCATTCCTTAACCATAACAGCATCTAATAAATTCTATCCAATTCTAAAAATTCATCAACGATCCTTAATTCTTGTTTGTATTCTTAACTATATTTGTGATACACAACATGTACGTGAAACATATGTAACTCGTAAAAAAAGAGCCGAAATTGTTTCTATTTTAAAACGATTGACGATCGTGCATTCATTTGGAATTTCAATGATTTATTCGGCCTATGGTTTTGTAGATTATTACATTACATTGTTTGGTCTAATAAGCCAATGATAGATATTGTAAAATTAACGTGGTTTTTTGTTCTGTGTCTAGATGTGAATTTAAAATCTTGTGTGTATACTTCAAAATATATAAATTAATTTTATCAGTAATCTGGTTACCATAGCTCTGTCTAGTTTAGGATAACATGGCCGTTTCTGAGATGTTTCAAGTTATTATTGTTACTCTGTGCATTCAGACTATTAATATCGTAACATTTATTTTAGATCTCGTCAAAGAGCACATGATATGTCCCATATTATCGAATAAACATGCTTTGAGCTCTATCTTCTTTTACAAAATTATATTACTGTATGTATTTTATCCCAAATATTCTGTCAATGCAAGTCATCTCACATTGTTTTAATATAAACGCAGAGGCATTTTAGACGTGTCTATACACATTCTGTTGACATCTATAACGACGAACATGTCGAAACGTCTTTGTTGTAGCTTCTTCGTCCCCTATTGTTTAAAATCGACCGGAACGGTTGAAAAATGATGTGTGTTATTACACGGTGAGGTTGTACAAATGAGGATGTTAGAGACATTATTTGTACACGACGAGTCTTTATTGTTCAATTCTACCTTTTGTGAATTAAGCCATGTTTATTTTGACTTTATTTTGTAATAACGGGTGACTGACTTCATTTGCAGAGAACAAATTCTTTTATCATTTTAACCAACATTTGGTTATTCGACAGAGATTGCACGAACGAATCGGGAGTGACATCGCACGAAAAACAAGTATGCTGAAGTGGAAGTGGGCAAGTCTTGTCTCCAGAGGAACCGATCTCGCTGGAACCGAAACGTGCTAGAGTGGAGACCATGATTGGACAAACGTAGTGTAGGCGCCCGCGGTGCGGTAGACCAACGACTTTAAGAAGGTGGCTGGCGGCGGATAGATGCGAATTACCCAAGACAAGTTTTGGGCTAGTCTCATCCAACTCCTGTCAGCCATCTTGCGCAAATCGTCATTCCACCTGATCTATGAATGCACTACACTACGTTTACCAAGGCGCAGTCTTCATTCTAGGATTCGTTTACTCCAATTTATTTACTAGTATTAAAAGAAAGGTATATAATTACAAGAAATAAATTAAACACAGAACATGTTTTGTCCACAAAGAATCAATTGAATCAATACGAAAGTGATAAAAAGTTTGAAATGTACAGGTAAAGTGACTGTAAAATAAATATTCCGTGTGGTACGTTTTGACAGAATAATGCATTGCCGTCCGCATAAGTGTATGTTACCTGTAGTGACAGGGAATGATGTATGTTTACATCTCATTCTATTGGAATATTTGACTTGGAATATTAAATTGAAAAGCAATAAAAGTAACGTTTATTTTTGTTGTTTTACTTATTAGTGTTCGTATTGGTCGCGGAGTCAGTTTCCACTTACGGCAAACAGTCGAAGAGCACTATTGTTAGTTCTATATTAGAGTTTAGTGTAACTAATCATTATGTATGTATTTAGAAACAAACACATTTATCCCGAACCTGATTACCAAAGCACAAACTCAGCTTAATTAAAGATTAAAACTACAGTGTGTGTGTGCTCGTAAAAAAAAAATATCACGTGGTCTTTTCAGTATAAGTTCGTTTTAAATTATATAAAATGGGATGGAAGGCTTCAACCATCTGTCACCGCATGCGAAAAAGCTTGCGTCACTAACACGTAGACGGGGTCTTATGATAAATCACGTGTCACGTTTCATCTTTCTACATCTAAAGGTTTGAGAAACGCGCATGAGAGACGAACCAATACACATTGAGGTAATTCCATGACATGTGGAAAATTCATGTGCGTCTCAAAGTTGCTCGACAGTTACTCTCTAAGAAAAGATGATATTATTTAAAAGAGGATCCTATTGACACCAGGTCTCGGTTAAACGATTTTACTTGAGTAGAACAACTTTTATATGTTCTCCAGAATCTTTCTCAAAGTGACTGTATTCATGAACAGAATCAGGAATTCCTTGAGTGACGTTAGTGACGTTTGAGTAACATATTACATTCCGTTTTATGGCTTTGTTCCCACCTAGGATGAGTAGTTATGGTATTATCACGATCATTGTTCTGTGTCGGGAGTAATTTAAACGTAAAATATGCATATTTAGATTAGAGATAGAGACAAGCATATTTATCAACAGTCTGGTTAGTATATCAAATGGTTTGTTTGGTTTATCTGCCGCGTATAAGACGTGTACGAGTAAATATTTGTGAAACATTAAATGAAAAAAACTACGTCTGAGTTTAACTTTGATGTGATGATCATTTTAATTTAATTAAAACAAATAAATATTTCGAACATTTGACACACAACGTCATCTTATTTCAAACTGAGCAAGGCTTGTGCTATGATAACTAGACTGACTGATGGAATACTTATATACTTTTTTTTTGTAAATACGTACTTATTATAATTAGAAAACACCCAAACTTCGTAACAAATATTTATAGATCATGCAAACATTTGGTCTGACGCGAGAATCGTACCCGAGATCTCAAGCACAGAAGTCGCATTCACTACCGCTGCACCACCGAAAACTAAAGATATTTAAAATTATAATTATTAATGTATTGCTAAAACTTCAGGTCAGTATTATAAATAGACAATGGACAAAAGGTGAAAGGAATTGGGCTATAATTAATTATGATCGCACGTTCCGTGAGACTATTTGAACTGAATTAATTAGAAATGTTCTTTTACAATAGTTTGGCTCAGAATTTAATATCGTTCGTCGAGAATTCATTGTATTTTATTCTAAAGAAAATTTTAGAACCAGAGAAATTATTTTATAATTCTCTTTTAATTAAGAATTGATGATCGTATGTCTTTCTTTTTTTTAGCCAGCGTGGCAGCGTGGTGGGCTAGACCAAAACATTCTAAAAAAAGGCCCAGCAACGGACTGTTTAAAGCTGCTGATGTGATGTGCTGTGATGTTTTGAGTTATCACTATCCACTAATATATATTTGTAAGTCTCGATGGATATTCTTCTCATATTAGAATGATTTTACCGGATCTGAATGAGAGTCAATTTATGCAGTTCCTAGCCGATTGCGGTCAGTGTGACCAGTCTCAACGGAGGCCAGTCAACTGCGTAGGAAATGTAATAGTGCGCAAAAACAGATTAACTCTCTGTTCAATCACTCTCAAGATTTGATCTGAAATAGAAACATAATAAAAATAATATAATGAGAAAGTTCTTGTCCTTGGAGCCCAAACCACCGGTTTTTTTGTTGAATTTGATGGCCTATTATTTTATATATTTTTAAATATATATTTTGTTATCCAATTACATTTATAATATAAAAAAAATGACTAAGTATAAGTTTATTTATCAAAAATACCCGCAGTGGTAGTGAATGCGACTGCTTTGCTTGAGGTCTCTGGTTCGATTCCCGGGTCGGACCAAACGTTTGTATGATCTGAAAATATTTATTTCGGAGTTTGGGTATTTTCTATGCATATGTATATATTTATAAAAAAAGAATACAAATATTCTATCAGTCAGTCTAGTTATCATAGCACAAGCTCTGCTTAGTTTAAAACTAAATGACGTTGTGTATCAAATGTCAGAAACATTCATTTAGTTTATTTACGGATACTATTTGACAATGTTACAAATAAAATAAAATAATCAGTTAAGTAATATGTTTCATTTCAGTATATCAATTGAGTAGTCTAGAAACCGCAGTCTCCAACTAGATTTTTTTTTTAAATTTTCCCTTTCATAAATTTGAACATAAAAAAAAATTACACTCAAGTTAAAGTAATCAAATTATCGCTTACAATCTAAGTACAGACTGTAAAAGTCAATAATTTCTTCACTGTTGTATCACCCATAATCACATAGATTTTTTCTCATAACAAATAACCCATAATTTATCAGTGAACAACCTAATAACTACAAAACCCTTAAAGCTCTTAAATAAGTAGATCCATATAAAAACCACTGTAATATTAAATGCCGGGGCTAAAACAGAAAATATATTCTTCCTTCATTTTTAGGATTCTGTAGCCAAATGATAAAAAACGGAACCTTTATAGATTCGTCATGTCTGACTGTCTGTCTGTCCGTCCGTATGTCACAGTCATTTTTTGCAGAAATCATAAAAACTATACTGTTGAAACTTGGTAACTAGATGTATTCTGTGAATCGCATTAAAAATTTCACAAAAATAGAAGAAAATACTAATAAATTTTGGAAGACGCCCACACTTAGAACTGAAATTGTTTTTTTTTTTCATCAAATCCATACGTGTGGGGATACCTATGTATAGATCTTCAACAATGATATTGAAGTTTTTAATATTAATTTCGTTTAAACTGAATAGTTAAGAGAGAGACATTTCTAAAGTGGTAAAATGTGTCCCCCTCCCTGTAACTTCTAAAATAAGAGAATGACAGAAATTAAAAACAATGTATGTACTCGTACATTATAATAGAAAATTGATTTTAACGAGATTTAGGAAGTAGCTTTTTTAATACGTCATAAATCGCTGCTACGGAAACCATCATAGGCGAGTCCGACTCACACTTGACCACTTTTTTTATTCAGAACCAATAAAGTCTTTGGGTTTCTGAGAAATGGCTCTTGAAAATATTTCGGTTACTTTAATAGAAAAAAAACGACAACCTCACAGTCTTTTAATATCGATACGCTATTTAAGTTTTACATGACATTTTAATATTTCTAGGCCGCCATTGCGAGGGTCGGCATACTGCATTGTCTTCATTCGCAGTGAGTATAGCGACCACCGCTCTTGGATTCTATTCATGCTTTCCATCAGACAGAATAGAGTCACTTTGATAGGTTTGTATAAAAAAAATAGCTTCAGAGGGTCCAAAATTATACTGTAATGTAAGTAATACTAATAAGGGTTGAAACTTTAATGAATGATGAAAACCAGTAAAGGTCTATGGGCAGTTGTAATTAGAAATAAGATCATCTTACTATTATTAAATATGAAAAGAATGGACGTTTATTATACGATGTACAGTTTAAAAAGAATCTATTTACTTAGCGCTACCAATCTGCAGAACCAATTGGTACCTGTGATATTGCGAGACTGATGCATCCGCACAAACCTTCAAGACACGAAGGTAATTTCAATCCTTACAGGTACTGTTAAATTAACAGAACCTTGGCTGTAAAAGCGTCATAAATATGTGCGTATTACCGTCATATAGATCTAATTATAAAAAAAAGGCATTTCAGCCTTCAATAGAGGCAGGGATGGTTAGAAAAAATATAAAATAACTACATCTGTTTAAAATTTGAACTTTTTGTGGTTGCTATTAACTTCAATTCAAGAAATTCAATTCAATTCTTGCAATTTTCATTATTTGCCATGCCACCCGCTACTGCGCTGAGTGTTGTGGGTTCACACTCCACACGGGACAACACTTAGTGTGATTCACTAATTATTGTGCTGAGATTGGGTATTCTTTGTGTCCGTTTCTTTTACAGTTGAAAGTCCCTCGTGGCACAGAATGTTTTACTAAGGCGGGTGTTGTATTTAAAAAAAATACAGATTCAAATAGGTTACGAACAATTCAAGTTGTCGGTTTCATCTACTATCCGTGTGTGTCATTCAATCGACTATTAATTTCGGCTACTTTTATTCTGTTATTTTTTAAAAATCTTAAAGTACCTACTAACAAAATTAGACTTCAGTACTTCACATTATCAAAAAATAATCATTTAAAAAATACCTCAAATAAAAATATCGATAAACGCCGGGCTGCTCTCGTTAACTAAGATAACAGTATTTTTGTACGCAACCTACCCTATTTGCAATATATTTTTCATTAACGGACGTTTAAGGTCAGGGTCTGAGGTAGAGTATACATTTTTTATCAGTATAATAAGTTGTTCTATTGTATCAATATACCGTTTCGTACCCACTCAAACGTTCCATGAAGGTTCCAATCTTCCTTTTCAAGGGATTATTTTCTTTTCAATACATGTATTGTGTATCTTTAGTTTATGTAGTGTATGATCACTGTCAATTGTTTTCTTGGAAATATTTTTGAACATCTGTAAATAGGTTTTGGTTTTCTCAAGTAATTTCATGACCTTATTTTAATTATATTGCTGTTTTCGTGAACAGCTAGGCAGAAACACATTAAATGTCTATCAGGTGACTATAATTTGATCGCATTTATATAACAAGGATCAAGCCTTGAATTATAAGCGAAATATTAAATGGGAATTTTGAATGAAAGTATATTGAAAGGGTAAAGTCGGTAAGAAGAAAATTCAATGGATTTAAAGAAATATTGTTTAGAAGATGATTTTTCGAGGTGGTCCTTATTCAGTAGAAGATGGTAAAAGGCTGATGTGGTAGTAGATGAATTTTGAAGTGTCAAAGTCAAGGAGAATACCAAGGTCACACAGTCGTAAATAGTACCGGTTGTTACCGGAAAGTCCCCACCGCCAGATCTCAAATGAATTTCCCGAGTAAAATGTGACAAAATGTTTAGAAAAAAAAACTGAAAGCAATTTAGGAAAGAAAATATTATGAACATAAAACTTAATTGTGATTTTAAATAATACGCCACAGACCCCAATTCGACACTGACTATTGCCGTCTTGAAATTTCGCGAAGTTGGAAATATCATTTCCCTCTTCAAGAAATTTTGATATTATGAACAAAATTCTTGTAATCTGCACAATGTGACAACTCTGCGTTTCTCTGATAGAACGACTTGTAATTATTTCGAACGGCATTTTATTCAGAGAAGATTATTGACAATTTCAATTTTGCTTATTCCGTTATAATTGATATAATTTATAAACGGGTTAAGAGGAAATGTTATTTGTTACAGATCTTGGTTTTAATATAGGCTATGGCATCGGTATTGTTAAAATGCTTTGCAATTTATTTTAAATTATCGTTATTATTTTCTTTATTCAATTAATATGTTGTGCTGTACTATGTGGCGTTTTGATTTTCCCTGATAGGAATCGTAAAATAAAACTTTTTTTTCATAATTAATAAAATTAATGTAAAATCCCACTTTCATACATAGATTAGTACAAATATCTCGATATTGCTTCCGATTTACATCTGGATGTGAATCTAAAATGTATTTAAAACTATAATTAGCTAACAAATCATACGTAACTAAACTATAGTCAAAACAAATAAAAAAACATCTGTATCATTCCTCTGAAGTCAAAAGATTATTATTATTTTTATAAACAGATCGTATAATGCATAAATCACCTCATAAAAGCATAATAACCTGTAACAATACCAAGAATTATATATGAGACAGTTTGTTTGAATGTTTGAGTCCTGAAAATCCTGAGAGATTGGAAGTTGAGGCGCCCAATCTGCCGACATTTTTGTAATTCGATCACAAAAAATATGTATTCAACCAATAAACAGTGGTAGTGACTGCGGCTGCTGTGCTTGAGGTCTCGGGTTCGATTCCTGAGTCGGACCAAATGTTTGCAAATATTTGTTTCGAAGTTTGAATGTTTTCTATGTAGAATATGTACGTATTTATAAAAAAAATAATATGTAAGCACTCTATCAGTCAATTTAGTTATCATAGCACAAGCTCTGCTTAGTTTGAAACTAGATGACGTTGTGTGCCAAGTGTCCACAATATTTATTTATTTTATTCATAAAGGTGATAGCAATGATTTTATAACATGTTGCCAAAAATCATGTATTTGAAATGTTGAAAAGTAATTTCTCAATAAAAAAGGGTTTATCTTTATTGTTTAATATCGTCATACAGTAATGGCCTTAAAAACATATTAATGTCTGTAAGTAATTTTATTGATTTTTTTATTTTATTTTTAAAAAATTAAGGAATATAATAGTAATTTGTTAATTCCATCGTTTTTTCTTTTTTTTGACCTCTGGAAACCTCCTCGGGACGTCACCCCACCGGGGTTTACGGCGGGGTGGTGTGTCGGCATCGGACCGACTAAAACCACACGGTATGCCACTCTGCGCCTGAGATAGGAGGCATCCAGGAACCGCTGCTATTACGACATCCAGATCAATCCCATCGTACCTTAACCTATGTTGTTAAGGCTTGAGTCTCTAACATACCAATATCATAAATATTTGAATCATATTTTACGCATAAACGAATTTTTATTTATACCAATTTTAAAATAACTTATGTAAACTTCAAAAATATGCATCACTTAACAGAATTATAAATTGTTTCTTTTGTTTTTAAAACGAAAAGATTTACGAAAACGCTAAAAGCGCTAAATGCTATTATGTATTCAATAGATGAGGTATCGTTCTAGAACCATAACTCGCCCGAAGATGTTATTGTACGCAATTCGAATACTTATTCTGTAGTTATCAAAATTTATGTACCTATGTATCTTTATTAATCTATACTCTTACTGATATAAAACTTTTGGTTTGGAATATATTTGAATCAAAATGCGTTTAAATAAAACAATCCAATATTTGAATGACGATACTGTTAACAAGGAACGCAATAACAAACTAAAAATATTTGCCAAACAGGTGTTTAACAACTGTTCTCCAGTTGTGTCTGTCCTCTGGAACGAATGTTAAGTCCAACTCCAAAGGCGTATACTCTGAATAAGACGGGGTACTCATGCCTGCTAGCTCACGATACTGCACGCTTGATGTTGAAAAGTTGTATGTTTGCTAATGGGCGTGAGGACTTTTCATATCACAATACAAAACTAAACTTGAATATTCTGGAAAAAACAATTCATCAAATTAAATATCGTTTACTTTATTTATTTATTACTTTGAATTCTGGCGTCTGTCTGGAAGCTAAGGTTTCATTTACAAAGCTGCTTGAAAATGCTTGAGTTTCAAAAAGATTGCACAAATAACAAATAGTTTCATTTTACTTTCCGATTGGAGGGGTTGGCGTTTTCGGCAATAGACTTTTAGAGTTATAGATAAGTGACCTTAATCTGTCATCTTACTTATGGTATAGTGTTGTAAGAAGTTGGTTCTCGTGTTATAAGAAGGGAGTAAACTTGGTTGAATTCAGTATGATCCATGGTCAGAATCGAACTAACAAAATATTTAAATAAGTCATCAATTATGCGTAAATTGTTTATAAATTCAAACTCAACACCTTCATTTTATAAAATTGATCATCAATTAATCAATTTCCTAAGAAAAAAACTCCCTAACTTATCGCTACATCAGGTTGCTTTGTCAAATATAAAATTTGTTAAAAAAGGGAAACAGATAATACAGTGTCTACCTTTGTCAATTTATAACCGCCTGTTTCCACATGGAGGAGCCTTACAAAAAGAAATTGAGCAAATAAAATTATGATCACTCTTTTAAATCATCAAAGAGTCATTCTTTTAAAGAAACAACAGTATAGTCAGAACATATACTCAGATTTGAGTCACTTACTAGGTTTAGAAGATGAGCATTTTTTAACAAGTATCAAATTTCTGTAATAAAAATAAACTCATCAGAAATATTAATAAATAAACAAACTATAAAGTCAAACTTAAACAGAAAACTCAAAGAAAACTAACATAAAACATATTTCAGCACATTAGACTTTGATATATGGACGCAATAACGATATTTTCTAAAATATTCAGTTGGCAACAAAAAAGAGAAAACCTACTGATTTCATTAGTTTTGGAAAAAGAAATGCTATGTGCCCAACGTCGGTATATTAGAAAAGTTCACAAAATGTACTGTGCGCTCCCACTAGGGGTGGCGACAATTCAATTCCTTGTTATTTTTAATGTTTTCGTTTTTAACATTCCTTTGTTATTGTGGAGCCACTGGAATTGGAAATGGTTTTGGTTTTAGCCATGTAAACATTTTCATCCATTCAGTATAATCCAAAGTTAAATATTACAAAAGTTTTTAATCCTACAATTTGTTTTCCTTTCCTGGTAATCGAAATGAAAATCACAAAGTTTTTGTAGTTCGACTAAAGCTAGAAATGGAAACAAATTAGCGGCTATTCGTGTTTGTCTTCTGTTTCCATTTTAAAATTTCGTAAAAATATTTTTACTGTTGTAAAGATAGTCAAACGTAAAGCAACGTTGAAGAATTAATGAGTTTTTATTACAAATTAAAAAAAAAATTGATGAGAGCATATTTTATTCTGGTTGGTATTTTATTAATAAAATTTGCATTAAATTATAACAAGAGACTGCTGACCGGCTTGAGACAAGAGACAGGAGGAAAAGAAATATTAGTTGATTCTCTCGTTCCTGTTAATTATCCTTAAAAGAAGATCATTTTTCTGGTTTTAAGTTAAAACCAGAAAAATGATCTTCTTTATAATCTTCGTCTTGGCAAGTTGTTTTTATTTTAAAAATATGACTGATATCACACTGATAGGAGCACTAACCGTTGTCATGTGAAAACTTTTGACATTGGAAATTCATACACTGTGAGAGTCAAACTTATATTGTGAAATATTGTTTACTTTACATCACCCCTCTAATTGATTTTTACACTCACAAAAACTCCATATAAGTAGTTTTTGTTTGCTCGAGGTCGATATATGACACTACAAAATTTGATGTCCTACGTAATCGATTTCCTGGATCAGAATCTATATAAGTAACATTTAAAAATGGATATATGCACGAGTACTCGTATTTATCACTTTGAGAATATTTTATTGATCACACGCATTTAGACTAATACTGCTTCGTTGATCCGGTGCTTAACGTGTGCAACTGCCGATTAAGTTGTCTCAGATTCGGTCGGGTCAAAAAGTCTTATTGAATTTTTCTGGTTACAGAAATAATAACAGACTGGGGTATGGAAGTTGGGGTCACTCCCGTGCCTAAGCACGTAAAGTCATCCGCTCTGCGTCTGATCTTTCCCCGGATAAACGTCACATCGGATAGTGAGAGTGGTCGAACAGACAGTGCACCTGTGTTTGTACACACACTTGTGTACTATATTCCTCTTGCGTAGTTGGTTAATTTCCTTTGAGATCGATCGCTATGGCCAAAGTAGGCCAGAAGTACCATCATTTCAGGAAGAATCTATTTAATTGTAGGAAATTAAAAAAAATCCTGAATAAAAAAGCTTTAATACCTAGTTATGGAGATTCTGATTAAGATTAAGACGAAGGACATAACACTATTTCTATAGACGTAGTTTATGGATCAGTTAAAGAGAAAGTGTTAAAATTATATGAAGTAGTAAAACGGGAGTAAACGATTGTTGGTACAAACTTTGACTAAGCTTTAAACGTCAGATGTAAAACATTACTTAAACAGAGATTAAGCTTGGTAGCTACAATATTGAGAACAATGTGTTTATTAATTGAATAGTCAATTATGTTTGTATTTATTACTTCTATTTCTTTCCTTTCATTAAAAAAATAAATTATATTATCAAAAATATCTGCACATAATGAGGTTTGTGTGAAATTATGTTGACTTAATATACATCCGTATATTATCGAAGTGATAGATAGTTTCCTATCAGGCGTCTGTATTTTACTTTTAAATTTTATCTCACCTTGTTGGTCTAGTAGTCCTGACTACTTAGACGGAGTTCGTGGATTCAATTCCCACCCAGAACTATTTGTGAGATAAGCACCATTATTAATTCCGTGTCTAGGTGTCATTTATCTCTAATATGTATGTATTTAGAAATATTTAAGTATGTTAATTATAAGTCTGGTTACCATTGCACAGACTCTAATTTGGAATCAGACAGCCGTATGTGAGATCTGAGGTTATTAATTTTTTTATATTGTATATATTTTAGTCGTATTATTGAATTAGCTTGTCACTATAAAATTGTACACAACAAGAATAAAAATAATTCAAAATCAAATTTAGATAACTAATTCTAAATCTTGACATCATCATTTCTACCAACAGCCCTAAACCTAATCAGCTGTTGAAAATGGGCCTCTCCTTACAAAGGGGATATTATTCTTGACATACTATTTTGTTATTTCATATAAAGTCAAATTTTATAATTCTTTAGTGGCAACCCTGGTCATGGTTAGAACGTAGCGAGTATTATTAGTATTGCTGCATTCTTTCCCCTAAATACAAATATTTTCGTTTTGTTTCGAATTTATATTAAAAGGTTAAATAATTGTGAACGAAAATTCATGTATACAATTTGTAAAGAGTGTTTTTGCCCTTACTTAAGCTTCTTGTTAGGTCCATATTGAATTTTTGAAGTGAAAACTTCTTTAGGCGCGTTGAGCGTTTTGGTAGAGGGTAAAATCCTCGGTTCGCGTCACCGACATGCTAATGATAATAGTATATCTATAGCTATGGAGAATATGATATTATATATTATATATGAAATTTATTATTATTATATATTATATATAGCTATATATGAAACATAAAAAATTTCATATAATTTTTGCATATAGTTTTAATTACTCTCAACTTAATAGTTCCGTTTTCACTTCTATCGGCAGTCCCACGACTGCTACTGTTTTTTTTTTTTGTGTTACTCGTTTTCCGGAGAACTCTGTTCTAAATATGAACTTGGGCTTAGATTGACCCAAGTTGAACTTGAGTCAATTTAATTAAGATTTTGTAATGAGAGGGCATTTTATAAACGGCACTTAAGTTTTTTATTTTTTGTAAATCTACTCGATCTGTGTATTGTGAAAGGAGTAGTAAAATAAAAAATATATGTTTTTTGAAATTTATTTCCTTCGAGTGTTAGCTTTCTTAACAAAGTTGAATATTTTAAGCAACATTTAACGAATTTTCAATATTTTTATATTTATGCAGATGAAATTTGAATTTAAAGGAAAGAACTGTACAAATACCACTATTAAACACCATCAGCTGACCTATCTCGTTAGCCTCAACACCATAAAATTACTTTAAATTATCACCTCCTACAACATTCCATTCACTAACTAAAAATTATCAAATGCTTTCATAAAATAACACATCTGAATCAACCGTAACAAATTTGAACTGATTTTAGTCTTTACAAGATTCTATCTGTGAAGTAGAACCCCTTCCCGAATATCAAACGAGCCACGTAATTTTCAGACAAACTGCAAACTCCGTTTGAACAACATCCATTACGTAGTTGGATAGAATGATCGGAGGGTAATCGCTCGAAACACTGCAATGGATGTGACACGTGCCAAGTGAACCAGTCGGTCGAGTTTCAGTAGTAGTACAATAGTCACGCTACCCGACTGTGGTAGGGTGGATTTTTCAACGTATTTTGAGTGAGGGCTTTAGAAATGGCGATTTAAGATTTGTACGCGATTATCTCTGCAGCTTTATTAATCTTGGCTAAAGATTATTCCGTTTTGACATTTATTGAGTTGAGTTTCAAGCACTTTTATAGTAGGGTTAATAATATTGGTACTTGATATTCTGCAGTACTCAAGCTTTAGAACAAAATGTAAAATATCATTATATGAATGTAAATATAAATAATAGTTACATAAAATTATGGGAATTTAGAATATTTAGTTTAATCTGGTATTGTGTAATAATCTATTTAATGATAGTTCATGTTGTACTGGCCGATATAAAAAAAAATATTTTGTGTGTCTATTGTTAGAATGCTTTTAGGTCTAGCAATTAAGCAAAAAACGTGTCACACCACTATTGTTCTCATATTTTATAACCACGAAATAAAACTGGTATTCCTCTTTAGGGTCATAATTTTTTTTATGTTTCTCTTACTTCGTAGCCCGATGTTACGAGAACCTTCTATCTGTGACGGGTGCGGATGACGTAACCAAGCTTTTTGTGATGAAATAAAAAATATCAAGTGTCGCCTACAGAATTGCTTGACATGGTTTTTCTTCTACATTTTTTATTCTTAAACCTTTCGTGGTTGACAATTATTTGACGAAAAAACTAAGTTTATGTAAAATGAATATTATTTTTCCTTAAGAATTTTGGAAAAGAAAGTCGGCATAGTTTTTAGAACGAAGTTACTTACCGCGCGTTGCGAAGGAGGCTAGACGGAAAAAAATCGAACGAAAAGTTGTCACGACACTTTTTTTTATAGTGTAGTAAGCCGTGCGGCTTGCGTATGTTTCTCTAGCTCTCTCTCTCTCTTATAGAAAGCAAGCCAAATATTTTCGTTTCGTCTTTTTATTTTGCATTGAACAGTGTAATGTCGCGTATGTATAATGTATGTATGTAATTATTGTTGTTTTGTTAAGTTTGTATAGGTTTTTATACATAACTAGCTTACCCCGCGAACTCTGTTCCGCCTAATAGCCAATAAATAAGCAGATTTTTTTTTAACTTAATCTCATTCTATGGGATAAAAAGTAACCTATGTCCGTCTCCTGGTTCTAAGCGATATCCCCACCAATTTTCGGCTAAATCCGTTCTTCCGTTCTTGAGTTATAAGTGGTGTAACTAACACCACTTTCTTTTATATATATAGATAGATAATAAAATAATAGAAAATAATAACAATAATGAATTCTGTACAATTCCTTCACTAATTAATCGACAGGAACTTCGTATCATCCGGGTTTCTCTTGATACTTCTCATTTTTTTTGCAGGAATTGTAGTTGTATAAGTTTTAACTCTTTTTAGGTGGCTTACTTTTTTTGGCTTACTTTGACAACTTTTCAAAAACAATCAATTTAATTTACAGGTACACGACGACGGCTCACTGATTGACTCTCAATCCATTCTTACAAGTAATAACCATTTTCTATTTCTTTTATAAGTTCCTAAACTATAATAAATCCCAAGAGTTGAATCCCAACAACGTTTAAATTTACCAAAAATCGAAAAAAAATGGGTGCTTTAACAGAATTGTGTCTATTGTCTGGATAATTGTATCTATGCTATAGACGCAGATAACCGCTGATCATCAAATGAGTAACTTTATTCATATTAGTGAAATCGTATTAAATTCCGAAACAGTTGTCACGACCACCACCATTTACTTTTCATCAGACGAATTATCTACTCGTTTACTTTTCCATGCAATATAAAGAAATATTGTGAGAATTATGTTTCGTTGTTAAGAGAGCCTACTCATAATGACAAAAATAAAACTTAGTCTTTTTAGGAAATTTCCATCCCTCTCCTCCCTTATAAATGTCTTAGTGACAAAAATCAAGCAAGAATTCACACAGTAATATTTTACACATTACTTAAACGGATTGATCCGTACACAATCCAGTTCTATTTTTATTTTACATGTGCCTAGTTTCCCGGCTAGAATCAGCAGCAATATACGTTGAGCAAAAGAAACACGGTACTAAGTAGATCCAACTACGAGTAAAGCAAACTATTTCAAGGTCTCAAGCATTTTAATCAATAAGATGTGTGCCTACTGAAGTAGTCTACATATCATGCCTAACACCATCTAGTTATATTGAAACGTGTCTACATATATTGTGTTTGTAAGTTACTAGTAACAATTTTTTTTTTACCTGTTTAAAGATTTACAAGACGATGGCGAAGTCATGTTTTAGATTTGTTGAAAACTCAACAATCTCTGTTTTTATTATGTAGTTATATTGTTAATTAATCTTCTTTGTTTCTTTTAAAAAATGATAACGCTCGCATTAGGAATATATCTTGTATCAAAGGGGAATTTATAAACATACAAGAAACGAAGAACACAAAGAACACCCAGACTTAGGACAACAATTTGTGGATCACACAAAGTGTAGTTTCGTATGGAGTTTGAACCCATAACCCTCGGCGCAGTAGAGAGCGGCACGGCGAGCGCTTGAACTAAACGCTAAAGATGACTAATTTAATACAGAAATATGTAGCAATGTTTAGAAGAGATCACTAAAAAGACTGAAGTCAATAGACTTTATAGTTTCAAAAAGTACTGCTCATTGTGTTGTCATTAAAGTATTCAAAAATTAACTACAATTTTTCGAATTAGTCCACCGCAAAGTTAATCAAAACCCGACTAAATGGACTAGATAGAGAACAGACACAGACTGCCTAGAGTAGAGTCCAATTCCCCCCAACCTTAGTTCCATGAGAACACTCAAACTCAACTTTTTTAACTGATTTTGTGGTAGTCATTTACAAGCAGGTTACACATCAGATTGGCTACTTCCCAAGTTATATAAAATATTATCTCACAAATAAATAATAATATAGTATATATATAGTCCGCGTGTAATCCAGCACCGTCTACATAGCACTCAGTATAAGTATAAGCTTAAACGAAACAAGGATAAGAAAGTCACATTAAACTGTGAAAATTCCTTGATGGTATTGCTCTCTGACGTGACAAATATTCTTTTTTCCACATCTACAATTCAAAACACTGAGTTTATGGTCTTTTGTGTTGATTTACGGCTCCATGATAATGTAATGGCGTGATTTTGGAGTTAGTGCCTTATGGCTTGTGTTTAAGAGAAAACTTTGCTCTTTATTTCTACAATAAAGCAAAAACATAAATTGAAAGAAGTCTCAGAAGGGTTTGCAAAACCTTGAAAAAACTTGATTCAATCGATGTTAATTTTATTTATATAAATTTTGGGCATTTCAAATATTATTGTTAATGATACTTCCAGCCAAATAAATACATAAATAATCCTTACTATGGGCATCACCAGGTGGTACAATAGTCCCATGTACCTGCCACTGTTCTTTATAAGAAAAGCTTATTTATGTTAAGAATCTAATTACTTTCTTAAATATAAAAAAATTCAGAATTTACCTGGTCTCGACAAAAAAAAAAACTTTATACTTTACATCGAACAGTCTATCAAGGGATGAACACCATCCAAAAACCTCTCCCCAAGGAAATAAGCTTAAGTTAAAAGTTCAATATTAAAAATTACCAGGGATCCACTGGAACAATTGACGTCTCTGACCTACTTTATAATATAATTTAGGTGTATTTTTAAAAGATATCCTTGCGATTCAAAGTTCAAAGAAAAATGATTGTAATATACAAAAATGATGTAGTGTTCCTAAAAATATATATTTTTATATATGTGTACATCTAAAATTTCAGAAATGTGTGACTAGAGTTAGAAACGACTGACGCCTTTTATCGAGAAGTAAAGTAACCTCCCGCCGTCAGTTACATACATTAGTAAATAGTTTAGTTTTATTAGACTTAGGCTAGTCTATGACTTGGTCTACGTCCAACATTGGACTATTGAAGGCTGTTAATTTGATGTGAGATTTAGTTAAATAATTTCTATTTTTATAGTTTATTTGTTTGTTTAAAAGTTCTTACTTCATATCTGTTGTCATATGTTACTTTTAGACGTACAGTTTAAGTTTAACTATAGTATTAGTATGAGCAGTGATGATAAATACAAGTAAACAAATTCTTTATGGTTACTATGGTTCTCTGCCTGATGAAACGCATGAGCAGAATCCAAGAGTGGTTTTCACCTTTTTCATTACCAATGTCTACAATGAAGCACGGTGACCCAAACTATGTTCGTCTAATAAGATGCTCTCTTAAAGGACCCAGGATAATAGTAGGAGGTAAACACATTCGTTGGTTGTGAGTTCCAGGTTATGACTACTTGACGCAGGAAGGAAGAGCCAAACTGACTATTTCGAGAATATATGTGATCCATTCTAAAACAATGGCTGCCAAGGCCAGCAAATATTACCCTGTAGGGAGAGAGAAGTTAGGAGCTGTCAGAAGAGCTCATCAAAACACTCTCCATGATAAAAGCGATGGAGGACTGCCATAGAAGCAACTGAGAGAACGCATACATCTGCATTTTCCTGGTATTAAACTCGACCAAATTTTCGTAACTCCACTGAGACCTGCGGTTCAGAACCGTGTTGAACTCAGTGATAAGATGTTCCTGTCCTGATGTTTTCCTCAAGGTTTGCTAGCTGAGCTGCAAAACGTGTATCTATCTGCACTATCGTCATTACCAAGGGACAGTTGCCAATAACTTTGCTTCACCGCAAATAACAAAGAAAGAATTACTTAACGTCATCGTAGTATCACTCTGATTAAGTCAACTCCTTTTATGTGGCTCTTCCTGAACAATTTACTCGTTTGATCTAATAGTACGTCTGCTCCTTTAGATGTTGAGGGTCTGGTGACCCGTAATACAGGTATACCAATACCTATCTCGGTCACCAGTCTCTTACAAATGTTCATTATAAGGTAATTTAGATTAAGCATCTACACTATACTGCATACATCTGTGATGAGAAAAATAAATTCATTAACAGCTTTTTACAGTCCACTGCTGGACATAGGCCTCTCCTTAGGAGGGGGTTTTGGCTTTCTATACCATGCTGGCCAGACAGGTTGGAATAGGGTTTGTTTCAAGTTTTCCTTCTCTTTGTAATGATACTGTCTCGCATATTTGTTTACCTTAGTCGCCTTTTACGACACCCACGGGATAAATAGGGGTGGTAACACTATGTATTCTTAATCCGTCACCACACGGACTAAGGTGACGGACAGAAAATAAATTGTTATGATTAATGTTTTACTCGTGAAATACAATTCTTTGACGACATGTAATGAATTTTTAATATTTATAGGCAACGCTTTGTCAGATTAAAGAGTGTGGAACATATTTAATTATTCAAGTGAGCGGAAAACCTTTTACACTCTCTTTCCACATCTGTGTATTTAAAAATTACATGGAAGCAAATTTTACGTTGCTGTAGGGACTTTGCTTCTTTTGATCTATAATTAAATTGTGCAACACAATCTCAAGGAAAAATTTTAAAATTTTTAGAAACTTATTTTACTCCATAAACTGTATCGCGCTCTTGGGCAATGTTTTTTCAATTTATGCTGAAGTACTTATTACAAAATTAATGTTTTTTGTAATAACATTATTTTATCACTTGCATATATCTTTACGGTCTATTTTAAACTACATTAAAAACCATCTTCAATAGCAGATCATTCATTTTACGCGACTTGATCAAAAATGATTTTCATTACAGTTAGATTTCATCTACTAAAAAAAAATTAAAAAGTTATAACTTGATTACATAAAAAGGGGTCTAAAAAAGGTGAAACAAGAAAATAATTCAGATAGAAATCTAGAAATGCATAGGCAAAGAAATCATCAAGCTAGAGTGTACAAGTACTAGTTAGATACACAGTAGATGTGACCACGGTTTTGCCTTGACTATTTTTATAGTTTATTAGATTTAATTTTTTTTAATACCATTCCGTTCCTCGATCCTATATACACTGATCTTGCAACGACCAGAACGCCATATTCCAAGAAAGGATAAAGACTGCGACTCCAATATATATAAAGCGGAACTGGTACATTATTAAGAATTTCAAGAATCCTCATTTCCCTTAAAGTTGCAGCATCGTAGAAACGTCATAAGAAGTTCCGCGAATCGAAGTCACGTATGTGTATGTCCTCTTATAACTTTATCCTGCTCAATGCTACGTAAACTTCTACGATCGCATTTTAAGCGTATATTTTAGCTTAAGCAGTATGCTATTCACTGACAAACTCATAAACTGCACGAATGTTTAAGACGCCTTTGAAATAAACATTTTAGCTAAGTATTCAAATTTTATATCCAAATCTAAATGGAAACCTATAGTTTGATTCGTTAACTTCATAACAACGTAGTATCATATTGCCAAGTGTACGTTTGTGTACTGAAAAGGTTCTCGAGACGTATCGAATGGACATATTCTGGCAATAAGTTGATATGTATGGTTTCTGGTGATTATTAATTTTCTAATAGAGTAAATGTTTCATCACTAGGTAATATGTAGATGGATAAATATTTATATATATAAATGTATATATATATATGAAAAATGAAAAAAAAATGGAAAACTTTCATAAATTAGGTTATGTTTCATCAAAGTTTGTAAAAAAACAAATATGTGTGGGTACAATTATACAAGTAACATACAAATAATACCTTATTGTTTTTATCACTTTCGTAAAGTCGCTTATTTGAGTTTTTAATGATTTTTACCACAGTGTAACAAACACGATACACTATATCTTCTCATCGCCTTGCACCACTTATTACTTATACTATACACCTTTAAGCATAAAGAAATATACCTTACATTATTAATAATAAATTTTAATATTCTAATAAATTAAATTAATCTCTTAATTTTTGTGTACTTTGTAAATCAAACACTTCATGACTGACTGGGAGTAATCTGACGTCATAGAATAAACGTACCAAAATGGCTGCGTTTAAATCGTCCAAAAATGATAGTGGTTTTAATATATATTTTTTGCTTAATGGTTTATTTTTCAGATGTGTTATATTTAATTTAAAAAAAAAACAAACTACATGTATATTCCCTATTCGAGCGGCTTGTTCGAACGAATTCTAAAATTTATGGTAACGAAACTTTTGTTGAGTTTAAAAGACTAATAATCAAAACCATTGGTAATAATAATTCAAATCGCAAATGAAAAAAAATACCAAATTGTTAATTTCAGACTTAGCTCTTATAACACACGACTTTGAGACTGTGTATAAATTTTATTTGCCCGGTTATGATTTTATCTCTTTCTGTAGCTCCATTTTTAACTTTTTATTTTAATATAATTTATGAACAGTATAGACATTTTCATTTGGTTTAATCTAAAATGGTTGCATCCCTATCAAAGGAATTTATTAGGAAGTAACTGTGAAGTTTAATGCAGTTTATAAGTACGTCAGTGTGTTTACATATTTATAGTTTGTTATCCAATACCTTTCTTACGGTGCCAAATACGTGATGACTACCTCAGATTAATTTTTTTCGAGGTCAGAATCTGCAGTCTGAATTTCGTCATATATTTTTTTTATAAAATATATGATTATTACAAATCTTTTGACTCCACATTCATTAAAATCTGTTCAGCAGTCAGTGGAATATACAAACATACATACACTGACTACCAAAATTATTACATTTCCTCTTGGCTTCGCCGTAGTCGGCTAAGAATAGTATACCAGTGATCGAAATCCCTAAACTGCTTATTTCTTACGCTATATGTCAATATATTTCAATTGCAGCCGTAAAATTCAGCACTGACATAAATACAGCAATGCATGCTATATTTACGGCAAAGTGACAAGATTTGGAAGGTGGAAACCAGTGCGACATTCCTAAAATACATGAGTTAGAGCCAGCGTCCACAGTATTGACAACAGATGAAAGTTGCAAACAGAAAACGATGTAATATATTCTATATCTGAAATAATTCACCGAACAGTTATTTTTATATTTGAAGTACAAAATATACGAATTAAATGAGTATAAAATTTGTAATCTATCTCAAAGCTTACAAAGTAATTTGGGCTAAATAGAGATCTCATCTAGTGGCCCATTTAACCAAATTTTTGTCGAATTGAATAGATCCATCTTAGGTTTTAATTTAATTCTATAGGTTTGACTTGAGTCAGTACTAAAACTGTCTTCCTATTTACCATTTATTTTCAAATGAAAAGGAAATTTCAAATAAGAGAGCATTTTATCATTCACTTGGTTCAAAAGTGTATAGTCTATTTGTGTTCGTTAACCTAACATACTCAGCTTAGCGCAATACTCAATCATTATCATAGCATTAACAAGTAGTAGAACCACGCTGATTTCAGCATGAACGGGCTAGCTCGACCGGGGTAGTACTACCATCCCACAGACGATCAACCTAAAGCGACAGCATCCGTGCTGTCGTGTTTCGTTGGTGAGTGCAAGGCCAGAGGCCCATTGATGCAAGGGTGACAGTTGTCGCAGCAAATGTGTGCAACACAATTCTACGATGACTGTCGCGCCTTTTACGTCCCTAAGTGAGGCGTAAAAAGCATTTTAATGGGCCGCCATAGTGTGGGTCACCATATTGCATTGTCAGCATTCACAATGAGAATGGTGACTACAATTTTTAGAATCTGTTCATTTTTTCCATCAGACAAAATAGTCACTTTGGCAGGTTCTTAAAATAATAAAAGAAAATACTTAGAGTCCACAATTTATTCAAACAAGTATAGACTGTCTTTGTTCTACTCCTTTCCCCTTTTATTTCATTAGTTAAAAACCATTATATCAATTGTGGAATCCCAATGAACCTAACTGAAGATGAACTGATGACAATACCTTGATATTTATTTTATGTTCCGAGAACTTTTAAGATTTTTATAGTTATTAAAATGCGACTATTTAATATCACTTCACACTTCTTTCTTCAGAGATATAGACGTGAACTTA
The DNA here is from genome assembly GCA_949316085.1 of Hypercompe scribonia. Lineage (NCBI taxonomy): Eukaryota > Metazoa > Arthropoda > Insecta > Lepidoptera > Erebidae > Hypercompe > Hypercompe scribonia. The sequence continues at coordinate 18,497,417 of OX438982.1, read as the reverse complement.
CAAGTATACATCGATGGAAAAAAAAATAAAATATAAAAATATAATAAATTTTATTTAGTAGTAGTAGATACTTCCCATAATATAATGTGCTCACCAAGATCTTTCTTTTGATACTAAACAGGCGATGATTACTTTAATTTAATGTTTTTGAGGTTATAATCTGAGATTTAGATTTAGATTTTGAGATTAGATTCCATCATTCAAAATTTTGGTTAAATATATTATACAATAAGGGTCTTTTATCAATAGTGATAATTGCAAGTTCTGGATGGACGCTGGAGTAATACTAAATATCCTTTAATAACCATAAATCCTTCCCCTCTTTCTATATCCGCCTCCTAAAATTTCTTGTCATCCTTGTAGAGACTCCCGGTCCAAAAGAACCTCAACGGCACTTATGACTCTTGAGTTGCAGGTATTCCTGAGCGGCGATAGTGACTTGCCATCAGGTGACTGCTTAAAAATATTACCATTCAGCAATAATTTTATTCAAGTAAGAAGTTGAAAAAATGGATGAGTGGTGGGTAGAGGCAATATTCATTTATTTAATAATTTCTAACTTTTATAAATCTGAGTGCAAAAAAACCATTGAAATCGTATAATAAAATAAAAGCTTGTAAAACAGCATTAGTGGTCAAGCGATAAATTTAAAGATAAACCTACAGAATGAATTGTAACTTTCTATTGTTAAGAAAATATTTTATTTACTAAGCTACTAATACAGTCAGCTTTCTTTATTCAAATAAAAGTCACGGCTGTATAAAGTATATCTTTGCCAAGAAATATACAATAGGCCATCAACTAAGGCCCAAATATCTTACATTCAATTGAGTTCCAAATTTCGTCACGAAATTTACAACATTCGTAACTTTTTTACGGGATTCTGGGTGGTTAAATCCTTTTAGGAGTCTGTTGGAATATTGGAAAACACGGGTGAAACAGTTCAGTGAAACGATCAATTGATGCTGTTTGAAAATAACCTTTCAAAGCAAACGTTTGTACAATAATAAAGTGCACCTCATCCATGTTCCGGCAAAACAATCCAGTCTCAACTACATTTCAAACTTCTGAATGAAAATTGCTCATAAATAGCTAACTAGGATTCATGCGTACATTTTAGTCTTTTTATAATACACATATCCAATATTTAAACTAAATAATGTTATCAACAAGTAATAAAAGTGCATTCCTTTTATGTAATGTCTACGAACGTTATGACCTATGATCATAATAATGTAAACTCTAAAATCTAACCGGAAGTAGTAAGCGTCGGATTAAGGTCAGATTATAATAATAATGAATCATAATCGCTCCTAAAGTCTTGTTACAATGCAAAGAAAATGAGCTCAAAAATTTACTGTGATTTTAAAGTTGAAGGGTAACAACTAGACAAGTAACTAGTCTGGGTCTTAAACGGTTAATTGATGAATTGACAGAGTAAGTTTAGGTAACATTATCTCATTGTTTGACGGTGAGAACATGTCACTCTCTTGTCAATGTATTCGAAGGGCCTTTATTCTTGTTTTGACTTGTTGCTGTCAAATAGTCTTATACGTTTATTCAATACTCAGTTTTGGTTAAAATTCAATAATAATTATATTATACACCAATAAATAATTATTTTATAAATATAACAATTAATTGTAATGTAGTGGTTGTTATATATAAAATGAGTGAATATGACTTCTAGATTAGTAAATAGTTAAGCATAAAAGATTTTACTCATATGATCTGTTAGGGTTTTTTAAATTTAATAATTTAAATTTAATAGTTAAATAATATAATTGTGGAACATGTCATAAAAGGCTTTACATCGAATACGAGTACCATGTTTTATTTTTTCTATGTTTTGTTTTGTTTAGTTATAGATAGCATGAATTTTTTTCAGCTCTGTATATTTTTTACAATGTTGGTCAAATTTATGTACTTCGACTATTCAATTTTTTTTATCAATGAACTCTTTTGTGGAATAAAAATTATTTTCAACGCGCCATTTATTAGTTTCGAACTCAATGGGAGCTATTTTCAAACAGTAAAACGCTCTATCGCAATTTCGCCAAGCGTTACACATAAAAATATACACTTATTAAAATAGGTTATCTGAAACAAGTTTAGAATCATGTTTTGAGCTAATTACACCATTATATACTACAATAATATGTCATTAATATTTTTATATTTTTATTTCTGAAGAGGCAGAGTATATTAATATTCTTTTCACCTAACACAATTTCATCTAGCGTCAAACTAAGCAATGCTTGTATTATAAAAGTTAGATTGAAGGATAGAATACTTTTTTTTTTGTACATGCAGATCATACAAATATTTAATCTTCCCCATTTAGTTTCCCGGGAATCGAAACTAGATCTCAACACAGCAGCTTGTATTAGCTCCCAGTACGTCACTAAGTCTGTCAAAAATGATTATAATTATAGTTCTACTTAAGCAATAGAGTGCAAGCCTTTTACTGTCGACTGGGCACTTGCACAACCGTGAGCAATGTGGGCCCACTATTGATTGTTGTGGAGATCTCTGGGGCAGACTTATTTTCAGCAGTGGACGTCTGTCAGCTTAGAGTTAATGATACATGCTACAAATAAGTTAGACTCAGATATCAAAATTGCTGACGCAATTACTTATCACACAATCATCGTCCTAGGTGGGGATCGAACACGATCTCTGGTTTTCTGAAGTCAGTATAGGTATCCACAGAACCAATAAGTCCGTTAATTGTGTTCCGTAAAATATTAATAATTATTATTTCAGTGTTTAATTTGAGCTCAGCCAAATCAGTGGATTGACATTCGATTGCGTTAAATAACGCTCGATTTTTGAAGGTAACTAATATCATTACAGCAAAAAATCACTTCTGCGAAAAATAAAGCAAAACACTTCTCACACTGATGAAGTTGTTCAATCAAATTTAGTCTTATAATCCTGTTCTAGAAAATATGTATATAAAGTGTTTTCCAATCACGATGAACCTATTTTTAGCTTCAAACAAAATATTTTCACACAATGACGTCAATTAAGTAACATCCAGCCACCTTGTATGCCACCAAAAATAGGTAACGGGACCCGCTCAGAGCAGCCAGCTACACTTGACCTGTTTTTTATTTCCGCATAAATAAGCATGGTAAAAGAATTTATAGTATGTTGCGTACGGCCGTAAAACTAGATAGATAGCTTTCCTTTACCCTGAGAAATCACACCCAACTAGTTACCTGAGTCTAACAGATGATGTACTGTAAATGAAAAGCTAAGGAGTGTTTATCGGTAGGCCTAATTGATTAACGATGACGGGATCTATATTTCAGAATTACGCTATTACTTTTTTCTTACTTATTTTTATAATAATTCTAGCTTTTGAACGTGACTTCGCTCGTGTGGAATTTGGTCTGCCTCTGTTTCGTAACAGATCATTTTAAATAAGTAATTAGTAGGAAAGTAGGGATGTGATTATGATACAGGGAAAATATGTTCGAAACTGCAAAACTACTGTTTAAACAAAGGAAATTATTGTCAAGCCACTAGTAGAAAAAAAAGGAGAAAATACTGGATACTTTGTATCTTATCTATGGTTTTGATTTATTTTATTTGTAAAAAAGACAAATTCTATTTTCTGTCTATTGAATGCAGTCCACAGGAAGAACTAAAGAAGCTGACTTTAAATATTATATATTATTACATTTTTCTATGTATACTAATAAAATTCACTTACCTCGTTGATCTAGCGGTCAGTGTATGCGACTGCCAATTAAGAAATCTCAGATTCGATTACCAGGTCGGTCAAAACGTATTCTTCAGTTTTTCTTACAAGAAATTTCTAATGACAGTCCGAAGTGCGAAAATTTGGCGGTGTTTAATGCCTGTGACTTGAAGAGTACATTAAGACGTCAGCCCCGGTTGGCCTAAACATCGATAGCAATCGTTATTGGCCTCAGATATACTGACAACAAGTTTAACCTTCAAATTCAGTTCGCCCTCGGGGTTGTGAACATCCGCCTCCCAAGTCAATTACTCCGTGGAAAAACTGGTATTCGGTTAAAATCAGTTGAACTAGTTACCGAAAAATCAAACCTATATAATCATCGGTATTATAATGTATATTGGTTTTAATTATTTTAATTTATATACGTATTTGTAACCTATAAAATAACGTTTTTTTTAATAACTTTATATAAAATATAACAAATTATTTATTATATTTATACGACCAATCTCGGGATTAATAAAGGTTAAGCGGATGTGAAGAAAATTAAACATCTAATTTGAGCATCCTGAACTTTGATACGAATATTTTAAAAAAAAAAACAATATTTTGAAGTCATCTGCAGAATCTAAAAGTTAAATTAAAGAAAAGTTGTGAACGCTTGTCATTCACAGTTTTTTTAATTACAAAATAAATAATGGTTTAATTTGTTTTTTTCGTGTTACCGTAATTTTATATAGAACAGCAATGGTTTTCTCAGAACTACGAGTAATTATAGTCCTTAAAATAAAGCTTGATGCTGTGGCAGTTGTCACGTCGGCGTCATTTGAGACTTTACGAAGTACCTTTCAGGTGTAAATTTCTTCATTAGAGAGGCTGCTGTGCTTGAGGTCTCGAGTTCGATTCTCGGATCGGACGAAATGTTTGTATTTACTAAAAATATTTGTTTCGGAGTTTGGGTGTTTTTTATTTATAATATGTATGTATTTATAAAAAGAAAAGTATGTAAGTATTCTATCAGTTAATCTAGCTGTCACAGTACAAACTCTGCGTAATTTGAAGCTAGATGGCGTTGTGTGTTAGATGTCAGTTTATTTATTAATTTTTAGAGCTAAAGTTGGATCGTAAAGAATGAAAAAATGAAAATACAGGTAATACAAAATGAAATTACTAGTTCAAAGATACTTTATCGGTTCCGTAGCCATCTATCACAGAGACGAAGCCATTTTTAAGGATCGTAATACCCGTGTTTATTTATTTTTAAAAGTCATGAAGTGGGTGCTGGTTGAGACACTAAGACCATCCGCCGTGGGAGAGCCACGATTCAGCACAAATGGCCTCGAACTTACAAAAACAAGTATTAAGAAATTTTACGTTGCTTTTCAGCAGGTGGGTTAGGTTATTACTGATCTTTTGCCTTGAGTTGGGGGGTGGGTTACTTCCTGGTATTTGGTGACTCTTTATTGATGAGGTAAGCCATCAGTATGAGCTCTTATACCATTAAAAATAACATAACACAGGAGCCACCTTTTGGAGCCAGATATTTCTAATTTCTTTGAACTGGAAAAGCAGTGGTTTCAAATCCCACATGGGACAACACTTTGAGTGATTCATAAATTGTTGTTCTGAGTCTGGGTGTTCTTTGTCTCCGTTTCTTGTATGTTTATAAAGTCCCCCGCGACACAGGATTTATTCTTAGTGCGGGTGAAAAACGTTAGCACAAATATTTATCAGTTTCTAAAATAAATACTTAAACTGATACCCAAGTTAAGTAGATAACCTGTATCTGTGTGGTAATGGTCAGTCGTGACAGTACAATTACAGTCGACGGTGTATTTAAGTATATTATGTGTGTGTAAATCATTGAAAGATGGTAAAATATTATTTACTATTAGATACTAACACATAGATTGGTCTCGAAGGCAAAGCATCGCCGCCTTCGAAGCTAGATCTCAAGACCTTAAAACCGTTTTACATTTCAATATTTCACCACAATCTTCTCAACTTTAACAGTGGAGCTGCATACTCTTTTCTTGATTGCCATTTGTCTGGTATTCAGAATACTGCGAATAATAGTTTATTTGAGACAGTTTTCATTAAATTCAGTAGTTAAGACTATCGTAATCAAATTTGTCCTTCACATACTGTAGATCTAGAAATGTGCGAGAATTGGGCGCGTGGCCAAGTATTTGTCGTTTGAACCGAATTTGTTTCAATCTAACCGAAACATTGAGTGAGCAGAAATTTTAAGTTTTAAAATGTCTTTCGTAAAAGAAAGTAGGGACTTAATATTTATGAAAAAAATATAATTGGAAAACATAAATAGTATGTTCTTAATTTTATAATTAAAGTATTTATTTATAGAAGCGTGAACCCATTTTATGACAAATTAACTGTATTTTTAACTTGACTTGGCTAACATTTAAAATATTTACTAATTTCCACAAGTAACAAGAGACCGAGTCTTGCTGTCTACTGGAAACGGTCGAAAGTTAAGATGAAAAAGTTTAAAAAGTATGGATAACCCGAGTCATTAGATGCCACAAAGTACATTTTTTTTTTTTTTTTTTTTTTTTTTTTTCTTTTTATCTGCCACTTGGCGATCTGTGTTAACACAATGAGCCAATCATCTGGTATTCAATCTAGTAATTGTCTATAACAGTAAGAGTATCCTTCAGATTCCCCAACCAAATCTTGTAGCCAGTTTAGGCACATCATGCCGCTTTAATCGATCGTGCGATACACTGCCTGTACCTTGCAGTCCTGAGGCCAACTCATTTACGTGAGTGGATATTCTGGTTTGATAGCTTCTACTGTACTCAGTGACCTCTTGTTTAACTGTTCTGATATTCAAATCTGTGTGTATATGTTTGTTGCTCACGTAATACGGTATATTTAGCATGGCTCTTAGCGTTTTGCTTTGAAATCTCTCGAGAATCTCGATATTACTATTGCTAGCAGTTCCCCACAATTGAATACCATAAGTCCATATGGGTTTCAGTATGGTCTTATATATTGCTATTTTGCTTTCAGGTGTCAGGCTTGACTTACGACCTATCAGCCAGTACATAGATCTCACTCTCATGTCCAACTGTTTTCGTTTGGTCCATATGTGTTTTCTCCAGGTTAACCGACGATCAAGATGCATCCCGAGGTATTTAGCGTCTTCAGCTTGGGGAATCTCTCTGTTGCAGAGTTTTATAGGCGGACAGGTTGGTTTTCTCAGGGTGAATGTTACATGGATAGATTTACTTTGATTTGCCTTAATGCGCCATTTATCCAGCCACTCCTCTACCCTGCGGACGTGGGCCTGTAGTTTCACTGATGCTATTACTGGGTTCTCACTAACTGATAGTATGGCTGTATCATCTGCGTATGTGGCAGTTATAGTGTCATCTTGTGTCGGCAAATCAGCAGTGTACAGGAGATAAAGGATGGGGCCCAATATGCTTCCTTGTGGTACTCCTGAAAGTATTTTCTTCAAGGGAGCAGTATCATTGTTGTATTTCACCTCAAAGCATCTCCCGCTCAGGTATGATATCAGCAATTGGTAGAAAGAATGAGGTAGCAGTTGTTTGATTTTGAAAAGAAGCCCGTCATGCCACACTCTGTCAAAGGCTTGGCTGATGTCTAAAAATACGGCAGAGCAGAATTGTTTATTCTCCAACGCCAAACTTATGGTGTTTGTTACACGGTGGACCTGTTCAATGGTTCCATGTTTCTCTCGGAAGCCAAACTGGTGAAGAGGTATGACTGCTGGTAAATATGCACGTATCCTATTCAGTAATATTTTCTCTAGTAATTTAGCCAATACACAGAGAAGACTTATCGGTCTGTACGAACTAGCTTCTTGTAGTGGTTTGCTCGGTTTAGGTATCATTGTAACTTGTGCTATTTTCCATTGAGCGGGATATACATGAAGTCGTATACAAGCATTAAAAATTGCTGTAATGTGGATTATGCCCTTTTGAGGAAGTTGTTTTATTAGCCGCGCGTCTATTTGATCGTATCCGGGCGCTTTACCTTCCTGTAAATTTAATATCTCTCTCTGAACTTCCCTGGGACTGGCACTTTGCAATGGCAAGCACATTTGCATTGGTGCTTTAAGGTATTCGTTGACCTTTTTGTCATGTTCAGGATACTTACTAGGGAGCGGTTTAAACACAGATTGCAAGTACTCCGCGTACACCTGAGCCTTTTCAAGATCTGTTCTGGCCCACTTACCTTCAGCTGTTTTTAAAGGTGGAATATGTGCTATAGGTCTTTTAAGCTTTTTTGTTAATTTCCACAGACAGTAGTTAGTGTCCGCATATGGAGTTAGATTAGCCAGCTGATTTTGCAAGCGTTCGTTGTTTGCCTGGCAAATCATGCGTTTGAGATCGTCTGATGCCTTGTTGAAGGCTTTCTTATCCTGAGGGTATTTTGTGGTATGCCATATTTTCCGCAGTTTTCGTCTTTCGTGTACTTTATTTTTAATTATTTTGGAATAGGATGAATTGCAAGTGATTTTTGGTTTTACTAGTGGTGTTGAGTCCTTGGCTGCTTGGTGTATAAGTTTGTTAAATGATTCAATAGCTGATTCAACGTTGACCACACTATCCAATGGTGAGTTCAGATTAATGGACTTCGTTATTTTAGCCTTATAGTTATCCCAGTTAGTCTTATGGTTGTAAAGTCTCTGGGGATACTCGATCGGCATAGCATTGCATTGGACATTGATTATAACCGGTGTATGATCAGATGAAAGATCAATACATTCCTCGATACTTATGAAACTTTGTGAGATATTTTTTATCATAAAGAAGTCCAGTAAGTCCGGTACTTTATTTGCGTCTGTCGGCCAGTATGTGGGTGCACCGTGTGAAGCACAGTGGAGGTTTAAATCTTTCATAGCTACATATAGCTGTCGGCCTCGTGAAGTCGTTAATCTGGAACCCCAAAACATATGTTTTGCGTTCCAATCACCACCGCAAACATATCTATTACCGAGTGTTTTAAAGAATGTTGTGAAATCATTCGTTGTAGTAGCGTGCTTTGGTGGACAATAGATTGCAGATAGTGTCGTTTCAACTTTATTGTCTTGGATTCTGACTGAAGTAGCCTGTATCTTTTCAGTTTGGTATTCCTCAAAAGGATGATGTTTGAGGTTTTCCTTAATGAGTACAGCTGTTCCTCCATGAGAGTTACCTGACGGATGATTTGTACTATAAACTTTGTAGTTCTGAAGTCTAAAATTAGTTTTTGTTGTAAACCGTGTTTCTGAGATCAAAGCCACGTCGACTCGTTCAGTCCTTAGGAATAGTTCAAGTTCTTGTCTGCGCTCTGTCAGGCCGTTGGCGTTCCACGTAATTATTCTCAAGTTTAGGGGTGTTTAATAAGACTTGTGACTAGCTGAATCATGCGATCCATCATGTTGTCCAACATAATATTCATTATGTTCTGGAATTTGTCAAACATAACATCTAGTACCTCCACAAAATTGTTTGGATCCTTGATGTCAGTTTTTGTTTTTGTTGCTTGTGCATATGTCAAGTTGTTTTTAGTTAGCGTGTCTTTTTTGTTTTGATTGTCATTTTGTCTAGTTATACCTGAGTAATGGCTGGCTTGCTGTTTAATTTCTCTTTCTGTTTCTTTTTTCCTTTCTGTTTTATTTTTCAGGATTAAGTCCCTATATTGCTTATATTTTGTGCAACCTTTATAGCTTGCTGGATGTTTTTCTTGGCAATTGGCACACGTTGCATCAGTATCCGGTTTTTTTAGGCAGCTTGTTGTAGGATGGTCTTCGCCACACTTAACGCATCTGAAAGGTCTGTTACATTGGTTTTTAGCATGTCCAAATCTCTGGCATCTTTTACACTGCAAGATGTCCATTTTTTTGTATGGTGCCTCAAATAAAATTTTGGTGTGGTTTAAATTTTTTATGTCGAAGATTTCTTTGTTGTTGTGTTTTGGTTCTAAGTCCACGTAAAAAAGTGGCATTGGTTGCTTTGAGCTTCTATGTTTTACATTTGTAATGTGTCTAACTACATGCCCCAGTTCGGCAAGTTCTTTCTTTATTAGTTCAGTGTCTTCCGAACAGTGAAGACCACGTAGGACTACACGATAAGCTCTCTCGCTTTTTAGTTTGTAAGTGTAGTGGCTAATGTCTTTCTCTATAAAATTAGTTCTTATGCTTTTATACGTGTCTACATCCAGTGGCATTAACTTTACTATATGACCGGATCTTAAGGTCGTCATGGTATATTTGTTGGTATCAGTAATTATTGAAAGGAGTTCCTTTAATTTCTTTATGTCCAAGACTCCTGTTACAAATATAGGCTCTGGTTTCGGTGGTTTAGGCTCTATGTTCTGCTTAGAAGGTTCATTATTATCGTCAGTTTCCAATAATTGGAATCTATTTTGTGTTCTAACAGTATATGCTGTTTTCATTAATTTATTTTTGTTCATTGTGCTAGGACTTAATTCAGCTTTCCTTTTAACGGGTATTTGATCGTTTTGCCACGGTTTGTGAGTTAGTTTGTTGTTTTTGTTTAGTGTCATGCTTTCAGCGTTCATTTCAGTATTAGTAGCTGTTAAATTTCCAAGTGAGTGACTCCTTGAATGTTTAAATATACTTTCTTGAAGCGTTTGCTGTACGTAGTTTGGAATTTTGTTTTTTTTAATCTCATTCATTTTGTTCCCACGAGATGGGTCGATATAAAAGGTCTCTTGGGGGGTGACGCCCTTTCCTCCAAGAAGGCAAATTTCAACGACGTTTGCCAGGTCCGCCGAGGTTGGCGCTTGAGACTGATCTCCCATCAGCCATGCATTCCTTTGGCACGTATCCCACCGTGGAATTGAGGTAATTGTTTTATGGAGGTTGTCTTCCTCTTAGTCCAGACAATTAAGCCAAGACTCCCGACTGCTCCTTAGCAGTTGCGAGCGTGGGTATTCATTTCCTAATATCCACATCTGACCGGCTTGTTAAGCCAGAGTTGTCGGGTTATTTAACCGCCGCCCGAGGCTCGGCGTTGGGGTTCGTTTTGCACCACCCGGGGAGCACGTGTAGGGTATTGGTTTGGTAATTTCCTACGGACGCGAACCACTCCACCCCCCGTAAAGTACATTAATGTTTAATATGAATAGATTCTCATTAGATTATGCTACAAATTGCCTAATATAAATATGGTCTAAAGAGAATTTTAAATAGATGCTTTCAGAAAAAAGTCGTATATTGCTGCATCTCCCAAGTTTCCAAGTACTTTAGAATATACTGTTCTTTAACTGAATCCGTTCCACACTTTATATGGTGTTAAGAAAAAGATTTGATAGACAGTTAGGCATTATCACATCAAGCAACCAGTCACTCACATAAATACATAAAACTTCGTTTCCTTGTAACATAAATATTTATTTCACATTGTATCTTATAATATTTCATAAGTTACGCAAGTGTAATAGGAAAATATTTTCTAAGTACGGCTAACGTGAGATGGAATTTAATATCTTGCGACGTGTTACAAATATTTTTATTGAAGTACACCGGTTTCAAAGCTACCGGTATTTGCTACATGATGTAAATACCTATAAGAGCTATTCTAAGAATAAAATGCGTAGCTCTCTGATTTGAAAAGAAAGCAAAAATATACTGGCATGTGATTAAAGTAGATTTAATTTCAATAAATCTTTACCAAACAAATAATTTTCCGTGTGGAGACGGATTAAGAATACATAGTGTTACCACCCTTATTTTTCCCGTGGGTGTCGTAAAAGGTGTTTAAGGAAACAAAGTATGCAAGACAACATCATTAGAAAGAGACCGAAACTTGAAACAAACCCTATTCCAACCCGTCTGACCAGCGTGGTATAGTAGGCCGAAACCTTGCTGAAGCTTGCTGAGGAGAGGCCTATGTCCAGCAGTGGACTGTAAAAGGCTGTTGTTGATGATGATGAAACAAATAATAATATAGTCAAATTCAATATAATCTCAATGCAATTTCTTAATAAATTGTATAATAACTACCATATAATTGATCCAGGGTTGAGAGTTGTCGTGGTAAGTGTGTGAGTCTTACATAGGCACGATGACTGTCAAGTCTTTTACGTCCCCAAACGGGGTATGAATAAGCATCTCACTAGACCGACATAGTGTAAGACACCATACTGCATTGTATGCACTCACAATGACTATGGTAACCACAATTCTTAAATTCTATTCATGCTTTCCATCAGGCAGAATAGAGTCACTTTTGCAGGCGCTTAAATAAAAAAAGAAGAAGAAAAATATTGAAAGTAAAGATAGCACTATAGTCTAACTCAATACAAAACTAGTGAAATGATTAATTACCAAATTTGGAAAAATAATTATTTATTTATTTAAAACTTCTTCTACAAAGGTGGGCTTAATGTCATGAGGCATTCTTGCTCATCGATTATACTCGTATGAGGGGTAGTATATGAGTGATATATACATGAATAAATCATATATAAGAATAAAAACAATACCCAGCTCTTTCTCGTCTGTGTTGCCCCCTACAGGGTCCATAATCGTTACTTTGCCTTAAGTTTCACCAATTATACAATTTACATTATGGAAACAATAGAGTACTGAGAACCAAATAGAAATTTCTGCTCACATAATTTAAAATAAAAATAGCTACGAATATCATGCTAAAATAACTGCCACAGGGAATAGAAAATAACATAAAAATGTTTTGGAGTATTATGAAGCCGGATTGAGATCAAAAACCAACCATGATTCTGTTTTACTCTAGTAGCAAAAGGTCAAATCTTTATTTCTTGTAGTTTAATTATCTGAAAGTAGTAGCTACATTACACCATTATAAGTGATAGAACTAGATTTTTCTATTTTTTTTTTCTATATCAAGAGCCTGCCAAAGTGACTCTACTCTGCTTGATGGAAAGCATGAATAGAATTCAAGAATCGTGGATACCATACTCATTGCAAATACAGACAATGCAGTATGGTGATACCCACTATGGCGGCCTTGTGAGATACTTTTTCACACCCCGCTTGGGGTCATAAAAGGCATGAGAGTCATCGTGACAGTGTAAGGCTTACACAGTTACCACGATAACTGTCACCCCTACATCAATGGGCCTCCGGTCTCACATTCACCAACGAAACACGACAACACGGATGCTGGCGCTTTAGGTTGGTCTTCTGTGAAATAAATAATACTAAATGTTTACCACTAATAGTTAGCAGGGTAATATAGACAAGGTTTCCTCGAACTACGCAACATAACTGATTTCTGTATCTAATTTATCCATGTCTTGATCGCGTGACTGTTTGTCAGTTCGGCGTTTGATTGATTAAAATTACAGACCATAATTGTTTTGTTCACGATTTTCTGAGTATTCACTGTTCGGTATTCAGCATGAACAAATGAATTAGATTATATCACTTTATCTTTAACTGACATAGTCCTTACTTTTTTCGTTCCACAGTTGTTTACTGTTCAGGAAATTTCTGTGACTTTGTCAGATCTCTATCTTTTTGGAGGTGAGTAAATTTAACAATAATTGATTTCTTTTGTACACACAACTTTATTTTCGTGGAAAGTTTCTTTAATTCAGTATTATAGTCTTTTCTATGTCGTCACGGATTAAAAATACATAGTGTTGTCCCACTCCTATTCATCCCCGTCAAAGGTGAAAAAGGTAACAAACTATGCAAGATAATATTACTACAACAAGAAGGAAAACTTGATTCAAATCCTATATCAACTCGTCTGGTCAGTGTGGTATAGGCCAAAACCTTCTTTTGAGGATGAGGCCTTTGTCCAGTAGTGGACTATTAAGGCTACTGATGTGGCGAAACTGATATGATAATAGCATGATGTACAAGAATAGATCAATTTATCAGTATGAAAATATACTGAATAGGTTAGTTGCCTTAACTGACTTTCTGGAGGAAAAATTACATATTTTGCAACCGAATCGCGTGTTAACAACGTTTTAATGGAGTTTGCGTTGCATTGAAGCCTTTAAATTTTTATGTCAGCAAATATATCCAATGTATACAAATAAATATAATATTAAAAGCCTCTTAAACACGAAAAAGTGAGAATATTTATATACTTATTAAATTTGTATACGTTCTATGATCTCTTTTTTTATATTTTTAAAAAAAAGTGAGCAGTAGTGACTAAGGAAACAAAAGACAACACTCGCACTAGGACTAAGTCCTGTGTCGCGGGGTACTTTGTAAACGTTCAAGAAACGGACACAAAGAACACCCAGACTCAGAACAACAATTTGTCTATCACACAAAGTGTTGTCCCATGTGGGGTTTGGACCCACAACACTCAGTGGCGTGGCGACAGGCCAACTGTGTGGTCATTCATTAGTCATCAAGTAAGCTGTAAAAAAAACTACTGATAGATATTTTATGGCTCTTTTCAGTTATTTTTAGTTATTTTCAGTACTCCATGTGGTGAGGGATTGTTACTATGGAGTGTGACCATCTCTACTCTTGCCATGGATGTCGTAAGATGTGACTCAGGAAACAAAATATGCAAGACAACATCATTGCAAAGAGAAGGAAAATTTGAAACAAACCCCAGTATCAATCCACCTGGCTAGCGTGGTATAATAGGCCAAAACCTCCTCGCTAAGGAGAGGCCTATGCCCAGCAGTGGAGTGCTAAAGACTGTCGATGAAGATGAGTTATTTTTAGCTTGATACATGAATAACAATTTGTGTTTCAGACTAATTTCATTGGTGTAAGGTCTTTTTAATCGAACTACATATTTTAAGTATAATTCTCCTCTAAACCTCTTCTCTAGAATCAGAGGACATGGCCCTTGTCTGGTTTTACAAATCTAAAAAAGAATTTTTAAAGAAATTCATATTTTATACTCTGCACCAATTTTTATCTAATTTGACTATTACGTATAGATATTATTTTTCACCTAATTCATCTATTATTACGCAATTCCCTTCCACTATTGTCCCGGGTTCTTTATACGGGGCTTGAACAATTATCTCACTAGGCCCCAATAGTGTGGGACACCATACTATATTGTCTGTATTCGCAATGAACATGGTGACCACCACTCTTAAATTTTGCTCGTGTTTTCCATTAGGCAGAATAGTCACTTTTACATGCCATAAATAGAAAAATTTATTGTGTTAAAATTGTTCAAGAAGAACTATCCTAAAACATCCTGTCCCTTAAATGTTATCATACCTAACTAGAGATTGGCCAAAGAGACGAGGGCACTTCTCTTTACTCGATTAACCTCTTACACAGCGTTACTTAATGGCCTAGATCGAACCTTCACTATCGGTATCCAATTAGCCAGGGGCCTCAAGCCTTCACAATATAATGCTAGAACCTTCACTCGATACTTGATATATGTTAGTTTTGAGTCCGTATAAACTTATATATGATTTTGATAGATTTTTTTTGCCTGTTGGTATAAAAGTTGGATAAATATACATATATATTTTATTGCTTACTCGGAGAATCAGTATGTTGAAGTGGAAGTGGGCCGGCCATGTCTCTAGACAAACCATGGTCGCTGGAGTCGAAGTGTACTAGAGTGGAAACCACGATTGGGCAAATGTAGTGTAGGGCACCCTGCGGCGCGATGGACCGACGGCTTGAAGAAGGTGGCTGGCAGCGGATGGATGCGAATTGGAGACCGGGATGGTTGGCGTTTCTTGAGGGAGACTTTCGTTCAGCAGTGGTCGGCGATGAGTTGATTAATGATGATTTACTCTAGCTTAAATAGTTTGGCATTAGATTCTTTTTAATTGTGAGATTGACACTGAGAAACAGAACGAAAGTATATTTTCTCGTGCTCGACCTTCTAGTTGTTTTTTGTCATGTTTAAATCGTTAAAAGTCACGTAATATGCTTTTGGTGTCAGAACACTAATTTCCAATACTCGTACAGTCTAGTTTATTTAGATACACATGTTCATTAATCGACACAGACAGAACAGCCGAAATTTATACAGAAGCATGTTGAAAACGTACATGTTCGAATCAGGAATGAGTAGATCTGCACATGAACCAAGGTCACCGATATCGTCAGTAAAATTGGTAAACTTAAGTGTCAGTGAGCGGGGCACATTACACGCAGAAACGATGGCAGATGGGGTCATAAAGTTCTGGAGTGGCGACCGTGTACTGGGAAACGCAGCGTTGGTAGGCTGGTAGTTCAGCGACCTGGTGAAGGTCGTGGGAAGCTACTGGATGCGGGTAGCAGGGGACTGGCTGTTGTGGAGAACTTAGAGAGAGGCCTATGTCCAGTAGTGAACGCCTTTTGGCTGAGATGATGATGATAATGTTGAAAACATATTTCACACTAAAATTTAATCCTACTTAGACAACGGGAGCGTTATATTTCTGTCGATCGAATAATTTGAGGATTCAAAGTGGTTAAACATTTACATCAAGAATTAAAGAGCCAGAAATAACGCGATTGAAAGTATTTAAATTGATAGAGAAATTAACCGTTAATTTTTTTTATAAATCCCACTTCAGTAAACCGTATTTATTATTCACGTATTTATTAACTGGAACGATTATGTCTAAAATGTATTATCGATAGAATATACAGCTATCGATAATGATTAGTGATGTCATTAGGGAAATTTCTATATTGATAGCGAGAACTACTATACATACAGTTTTGTGATAATAGATTTATTATGTTTGATTAGTTTTACACTCAATAGCTGATTGTGTATTGAAGCATGCGTTTTATTGTGTACAAGTTATCAGAATAAGAAAAAAAATGTTATAAAGAGGCGGTTGAATATGGATACATCGAAACTCATCGAGGTACTGTGAAATCAATTACAAACTTCATTGCTAAGTTTGATATTTCATTTAATCACATATATTAAAGACTTAGGAATATTAAAAAACTTAGAAAGAGGTTAAATACATGATACTATAAAATACTGAGGGCCATAATGTTATAGATAGGGCTATGGATAATTGATTGACTGCTCGTTTCTATACTCTATTGGCCATAAAACCGACAGCATCCTCATTTCGGACCACTCTACGGTTCCTACGTGTCACTCTATTATTCTATGTGTAATTGATTTTGTAAAAAGTATTCTAATGGTACCGTATTCGAGTGAGATACCCTGATAAGGAAAATTTGCTTTTGAAAAGGTAAAAAGGACGCATTTTGTTTGATCTTTTAGTAATAGAAACGGGTTTTGTCTTTTTTATATGTATAATATAAACATTTTTAGATGAGGACTTCAAATCCGGGGATAAAATAATAAGACGAAATATTATTTGTGATAAACAAATATAAGTCGGGTAAGTCAAATTATTAAACTGGACTTGAGCTTCTTATCTAAATTGTTTAGTGAAATATCTACAATATTTGCTAAAACAATTTTCAATTTCATGTAGCTTTCAAGAACAAATATAAATATAAGAATCTGTGAGTACTATACAAAAGGGTATTAAAAGGTTCAGAGAGATATGTCGATAACATAAACTTATAATTTGATCAGTTCTTTGTTATACGCATTTTGAAAATAAACGCCAAGGTGAAAGTTAATGAAAAAGGTGTCGAAACGTTGAATACAGGTCATGTGTTATATTGACGTGAACTGTTCGTAAATGAACATCTACTTTCAAATCATAATACACAATACAGTTTGAACAGTTTATAAGTCTTAATATTATGAGAGGTGTTAGTAATAAATTGTTCGTTTGTAAAGGGCATTTCAGTTATTAAACACTACTGTGATTAAATACGTCTGAGTATTTGACAAAATGGTTCGATTCTTTAAATCCGTTAAAACCATATTTTCCAGTTTGTAACTACGACAGATTATTTCTCACTTTGTTGATAGGAAATAAGAGCATGTACTGTAAGAACTCAGGCAATCTTTAATCACGTGGAATTACATGAATGTGTAATTGATTTTATGTGTGTGTAAAAATGTTTGTTATATTTGTTATATTTGCTTTGCAGTCAAATAGTCTATTAATTTAGTTGAGTTTAAACTCTTAGTATTGTACTATTGTTGTATCCATAACCTACGTTATAACATTTAAGGCTCATTAACAAGATTTCATATGATATTAAAACAAAGCCCAAAAGTAAGAAAAGGAAAGTTTAATATAACAATTCAATCTCAATTTCGAGGTGTAAAAATATCCAGAGAAGAAAAATTATCCTTCTTAGCTATTTAGACTACGTTAATTACGTCACAAAATTAATGTGCTATCAAAAAGAAAGTTAGAAACTTTTGCCATTATCTAAAGTGTATTCGGTGATAAATGGTTTTATAATACTAATTCCAATTAGATTTTGAAAAATCTAACTATGATTTGATGAGTGTTAGACGTGGTGCGATTTTCTAATGAAAACTTGATGGAAATTCTTTATTTTTAAGACTACCCGCATATTGTTAATATATCTAACACCACGGGAGACTTTACAAACATACTTAAAACAAACACAAAGAACACTCAGACTCAGAACAATCATTTGTGGATCACACAAAGTATTGCTCCAGATACTGTTTGAAAATAATTATCGACGTTAGACGTAACATTAAATATTTATCAGAAATTAAGTATTTATATATTGAAGAAATCAAACTGGTTGAATAAAAATACCCAATACCTAAATAGCTAGTTAGTTTCTAACATGTGTTCTATATCACTAACGGAATATCAATATTTATATCCAAAGCTAAATTTCCAATGCGTATTCCATGAATTTGAATACAGGAGGCATTTTTGTATGCAGATAACATGTGTGACTTAATTTTCAAATTTGTACACACTGTTTTCAATTTTACAAAACATATTGAAAAGAGATAATAATTGAAAATCACGAAACAAGGTAAATTCAATTTATAAAAAGCGACGAGAAAATACTATACTGTATCTGTTGTGAATATCTATCAATGTTGTCATGTTTAACCATGAGAGAGCCATGCTTCTTCACATTTAGGTCAACTTTTACTTTTCTTCACGGCAACATATACAGGTCTTGGAACTCACCGTTTCAGAGTGAGACATACGCTCTCGAATTAAGTAGTTTAGCTATTTCTTTTTGTGGCACTCAATCTCTAGAACTTCCTTCCAGCCTATGTATTTTCCTTCCACTATGATCCCGGGTCTTTTAAACCAAGCGTGTAAAAGTTTCTCACTGGGCCACCATAGTGTGGATCAGCATACTACATTATCTATATTTACAATGAGTATGGTGACCATCACTCTGCCGTTCTACTTATGTTTTTAATTAGGTAAAACAGTTACTTTGGCAGGCTCTTAATATATAAGTGATATCACAATCTTACAGAAAACCGATCTTAATCAATTCTTGCATTATTATTCACTGAGTGAGTGAAGTCATTGAAAGCCAACCGCTCCTCCTTGCCCACTAATTTGAGTTGAAGGAAGATCAGTCAAATGCTAGTAACACATTTGTATTTCTTATAAAGCGATGGTATTCAAATACTATTAAATCATCAATCATTTTCAACAGCCTTGAGTAGTCCACTGCTGGACATAATCCTCTACTTTACAAAGAGGTTTTGGTCTACTATACCACGCTGAACAGAGGAATTGTTCCAATTTTTCCTTTTACTTGCAGTTGTTTTGCGATGTTTGTCACTTATTCGCTTCTTACGACACCCATGGAATCAGTAGAGATAGTAAGACTCTGTATTATCCATCTTTCACCACACGGATAACCATCAAATGACCCCTCTAAACGAGTATAGACTCATTTACAACAAAAAGCAACATTACAGGAATATGAAGGAACGGAAATACTTTTTCCTTGATGAAAGAAAACCGCTTATATAAATAAATTACTCGGAAATCAACGGACTACACAATAAGAATTAGTAAAGTACATAAAAACCTTTTCCTTCTTAGATAAATTGTTACAAACGTACCTTTTAAAAGAACCATCAATTTAGTACTGAAGGAAAACAGTAACTCGCATTTTAGTGAAAAAAAAAACATTTCGTTTCAGAGGTGTCAGTTTAATCATTAATAATGAATTCTCAACAATACGATACTCTAGCGAGCAAATCTAAATTAATCTATCAGGCGATAAATTCATCAGTTAGAGTTAATAGATTTATCAAATAAGACATAATTACATGTATTTCATGCGATGTTCTAACTTTGAGATTAGATTTCATTAGGTAAGTTAGTCGTGAATAATTTAAATGAAACTCAGATATTCATTTGTGCCCATTTGCCCAACTCAACAACATTTGACTCGGCATATAGGGTCAACTCGGCAGGCGTGGTGACGAATTAAGCCTACGGATTGTCCCCACCCCTATTCATGCGTGTCGTAAGAGGCGACTAAGGAAACTAACTACGTAGTTCAGCTCAGCATTCAGTTATAGATTTATACACCATCTAAAGGTAGGTGTAGAATACTTAGGAATAAAGTGGTAAATAAATAAATAAATAATAAAAAAAAATCGTTACACAAAAAACCAAAAAAAAGATAACACCCGTACTGGAAATAAATTCTGTGTCACGGGGACTTTACAAACACAAGAAACGGACACGAGGAACACCCAGACTCAGAACAACAATTTGTGTTTCACACAAAGTGTTGTCTCATGTGGGTTTTGAACTCACAATACTAAGCGCAGTAGAGAGAGTAAATTGATAATTAAATAGTACTGTAGATAAAATATAGATGAACATATAAATTTTAAGAAATAAACTCTTTACATATAAGCAATAGTCATGAATCCTTTAACCAATATCCTCCGGCTGGCTCCATCAAAGAGATCCATCGTAAAATATTTAAGCGATAAAACCCAGATGGCGTTATACAGCCTTATTATACATTAAGAATGTTCTGAAACGTGGCAAAACATTCCTAAAATCGACTGAGGTGGATGTATTTTACAAGACTTTAATATATGTGACATTTGTTTCTTGCTAAAACATCTACGTCTATACTCTTGCCTCTGTATATAACTTAAGCATCAGTTGCAGTAACTTGCTGTCTTCGCAATTTTTAGATAGACATCATCGTCAGCCTTTAAAAAGTTCACTGCTTTATACAGACCTCTCTTTAGAAAGAAAAATTATTTAGAAAGAAAAATTGAGAGTAGTCATCTCTTTTTGATTTCTTTTTATATATTATCTATTTTCTATTAATGTACAAACAGTTCTCTTTTCTTGCTATTTTACTCTATATATCTCTCTCTCTCTCTCTCTCACGTATAGATTGGTTAAATTTCATCGGATTCATTTTAATTCCATTCCAGCGTAGGGTCCATTCGTTATTAAGTTATTTCAACTACCTTATATACCTAACGCTTAGCATATACCACTGTGAATCAAGAGGTTCGATTCCTAAATCGGATTATCAAAGGAGTCGATGTTAGTTATTAAATTTTTCAGGTTATAGAAATGCTTAATGCAACCTAAAATTTGGGAGTTGGGATCTTAATGTGCCTCGGAGGGTAAGTAAATCCATCGATCCTACGTCTGATTTCTATCCAGTCGTATCAGATAATCGTCCCACCGGATTGTGAGAGTGCGAGAACAGTGAGTGCACTTGTGTATGCGTGCACTTGTATATCATAATATCTCTTGCGTAGTTGGTTGGTCTCCGTTGAGATTGACCACCATAGACAAAATCAGCTAGGAATAAATCATTTATTAAAAGATTTGCCCCCAATAACCCGAGACCATAAATAGATGTTTTAATATTTTTGTGTAGCATTTTCACCGTACATGATATGATTCTGGCAAGAACAAGTGACAACGAAATGATCCCCTAAGCAACACAAATCTCCAAAGCAATTAAAGTGTAACACCGTTGGATCAAGTTTAATTCTTTATATTTATTTTTAACTTCAAACTTCTTCCACGAACAAAAACTAGTCTGATAAAAAACAGACAGAAACAACTTGACACATTGTAATCAGTCATCTAATCCCATATTACGTAAGACCTGTTCCATTTAACCCAAACTATCGATAATCACAAGTATGTGTTTCTAAATACATACACACGACAGACAAATTTAGTTACAATTAATTATCCAGGGACCGAGATACAACCACAATCTTTCATTTCATAGCCATAATTACACAGTAACCACCACTAGATAGCTAGTTTAGTAAAATGTTTGCTAAACGACTAGGAAAAATAAAATATTTGAAAACAAAAACAGCCATCATGGAGGTAGACGTGAATTTCACCTTACATCGCAGATAAAAGCGTTATCGTTCAGAGTTAACTTCCAACGAAAAGCACTTGCGTTATAATTATTCTAAAGTGTTCGAGAAGCCGTTGGATGCTCGCAATACAAGACCGGTTGTAGTGGAGAGCCTTGGGGGAAACCTAAGTCTAGTAGTGGCCGTTTTTTGTCTGAGATGCTAAATAATCGCAATTATTGTGTTAAAATCAATGCTGAAATTGCCTCTGTGGTGCAGCGGTAATGATTGCGATTGCTGTGCTTGAGGCCTTGGGTTGGATTCCCGGGTCGGACCATATTTATATGATCTGCAAATATTTGTTTCGAAGTTTGGGTGTTTTTATATGTATAATATGTATGTATTAACAAAAAAGAAAAAAGTATATAAGTATTCTATCAGTCAGTCTAGTTATCATAGCACAAGCTCTGTTTAGTTTGAAACTAGATGACGTTGCGTGTCAAATGTCCGAAATATTTATTTATATTTATTTACATACCAAGCAAATATTGCACTAAACTCAATTTTAATCACCTATAATTACTTCAAATTCGACGCAACTAGCTGGTTATTTAAAAGATTGCACTTCGCTCTTTCAACCTCTAGCGTTTAAATTCTACTCGTTTTAGATTAAAGGTCTCCAAGGGAATTAGTTGTTGGACCCGTGTCCACATAATCCTTTGAAAGCATTAAGAATTTCGCCAGAAAAATTAAAATGTCCGTGTAATTTTCAAACATAGTACATAAAATATAAATTAGTGTTTGCTTAAACAGCTGAAACGATGTTCAATTTTTACTAGTTTCTTCAGAAAATCAGCTGTCTACAAAAAGTTAGAAGCTCAAGTGTCTAAAGTTGATAGAGTTTTTTTTAGTTCTTGATTTATTACGTTACTCACTTTTTTCTTTAATTTTGAATAAATCTCCTTGTACTGTTATTCTTTTTCCCAATTTTAATTTAGTTTGAAGCAATATTTAATATAACAAAGCAGTTTGTATAACAATAGCATACATTCTATCCATCCATATTCCGTGTATAGTCCGTGCGGTGACGGATTGAGAATACATAGTATTACCACCCCTATTCATCCCGTGAGTGTCTTAAAAGGCGACTAAGAGAACCAAATATGCAAGACAACATCACTACAAAGAGAAGGAAATCTTACGAGAAGGGAAACAAACCCTATTCCAACTCGTCTGGCCAGCGTGGTATAGTAGGCCAAAATCTTCTTGATAAGGAGAGGCCTATGTCCAGCAGTGGATTGTAAAAGGCTGTTGATGATTGATGATGACATTCTATTAAACGTACTTTAAATTATTATCAATATTACCAATACTAGAAATCAATGATAACAATAGTTAAAAATTATAGTCAACCGTCTGCCGTCAATTTTCTTAAAAGGCATGTAAAACTTTTCAGACGAGACAAAAGAAAAAGATTAGGTTGAGAAAACAATTTAAGAGAAAAACTTGCTATAGAGAATGCCATGAAAATCAAACGGGGAACAGAATATCAAATACAGTAGCAGCCAAGTAAGGAAAGTCAAAAAATTTCTGATAAAACACAATGCACAAATATAGAAAAGTAATCATTATATTTACTTAAATCGTTTTTTTGTCTGTGCTGACGGATTAGGAATACATAGTGTTATCACCTTTATTCATCCCGTGGGTGTCGTAAAAGGCACTAAGGTAACAAAGTATGCAAGACAACATCATTACAAAGAGAAGGAAAACTTGAAACAAACCCTATTCCAACCTGTCAGGCCAGCGTGGTATAATAGGCCAAAACCTCCTTGCTAAGGAGACGCTTGTGTCCAGCAGTGGACTGTAAAAGGCTGTTGATGATTGATAAAATCATTTTTCATTTGACGGACACACAGAATACCCAGACTCAGAACAACAATTTGTGTATATAGGGTTAGAACCCACAACACTCAGCGCAGTAAAGAGTGGCGTGGCGACCTCTTAAACCATTAGGCCAATCGTGCAGTCGTACATACTGCATGACGTACACAATTAAATACCAGTCAAACTTCATATTGTTTTCCTGAAAGAATTTGAGGCTTAAGCACGTTTATGGTGCCAACGCAATACCGTTAATAGGATCATGTCGCACTGTTGTCTCACATGATTAAAACTTCTGATTCCAGAGACAACATAAAAGTTTTATCTGTAGCTCGTGGATGGAAATAATAAGTTTCATAATGTTGAGTTCATAAAGAAATATTATACAGTCAACAATTCTTCACATAAAATAGGAAAAAGTATATTTACTCAATGAGCAAGATTTAACTTTGATATATTCAAATAAGTTGTATAAATAAATTGTTGTTAAAACAAAATAAATTGTGTCTTCAAATTAAAAAATCTGTATTTGTGTTTTAAGTCAACATTTTCATTATTAATTTATTAAACGACGATATAGTTAAAATTATATATTAATTTAACAAATATTTAATATAAAAGATATATCAAAGCCAGAATTATTATGAACTGAAATAAGTTTAGCTATTTATTATTTATTAAGTTTTTTTTCAGAAACTTTATCGCTTTATAGTACTCTCGGCAAATTTCAAAAAAGTCAGCTAATCACAGTGATCAGTTGTCTATAAACTATCTCATTATATAATCTGTCGCATTTTTCATTAGCGATTCTATAAATCCACGTTCCTAACTAGTTGAAGAAAAATGGTAATGTAAGCTACCTCGAATGTACATATTTCATCGTAGTGTGTATATACGAGGGCACGTACAAACACATATAGACATACTTAAATATTCATCTTAACATTAAACAATTAATTTTATATTATGGTAACAGTATTAAAGTACTCTTTATGACGAACTATTAACAGTTGTAATATCAGAGAAATAAAATCGAATTCCGAGGCCGAATGTTTGTGTATGAATTCTAACTCAAACCCCGTGCGGCATACTGCTTCGCTTACATAAAGGCAAGACTTCGTAGATAACTGGATCAAGCCAGGGTTATCGATAAATCCAATATCCTTTGTGAACGCTTAAAATTTCTAACAACCTTATGACAATATTTTATGTCCAGAAAAATGTATAAAGCCTTTTAGATAGGTCAAAGTAATCGCTTGCTACGGCATCGTAGGCACAAATAATGCTTGTATTTAAGATTGTATTCAATTCTAACACAAATATATTATACATACAAAAATGTAATTAAGGTTTAGTTTCAAATGTAATTAGCAGAGAAAAAGACACACAATTTTAGCTCTTCTCCTTAAAATAAATGTGCGTAAGTTTATTTAATTTATAAAACTGCAAAATGTCTTTTTTAACCTTAAAATTTTAAATAAGGATTTCATTCATCATTCTAGCAACATTTATTTTTAAATTCTACGATAGTGACGTGCAAAACATTCAATTTTGATAAAAAATATACCCCACAGTATTCATAATAAATTATAAATATTAGTTTTATACATACAAACACTTGTATACAAGTTTCGAATAAAATTAATTATAAAAACAGTTACATTATTGAGTAATGATTTTAATTTTTATTGTGCAAAATGAAAATAGTGATTCATTAAAGAAAATGAAGTGTTTAATTGCTGACCAGGTTCGGTAGCTAATAATACAGTTAAGCTTATTACAGCTTTAATTTTACACTCAGTGCGATTTCGTTGCGATAATAAAATTGACAGAAATTGTCGATCAAAAGTTTTAACCATCGTCAATTTCAACCAATAATCGTAAATGTGTTAGCACTGAATTTTACGATTCAAAGAATTATCTCAGCTTATTTTATATTATATTGAATAGAATCAGCGAAATACTTTGTTTTCTTATTATTATTTAAAAATAAAGTGAAACATTTTTTTTATAAAGTTCATGGCCACGAACCACATGGTTGGTTAAATTGTATTTAAAGTTGCTTTTCTCGATATTAATTTAAAAAAAATTGTTTACCTTTTAAAGAAGATTCAATTCAAATGTTGTTTAGTATTTAAATATCGAACTATAAATATTGACATCACAAAACAATTTAAATTTAAAAAAATAAATAAAGACACTATAAACTTACATGTCAGTCATCCGTTTTTTTTTCACACACTCACTGACACTTATACACAACACAAGCACTTTACAAAAATCGATGTTCGGTTTTTTTGGCGCGTGTTGGGCGGGAGCGTGCGTCTGTAAGGCGGGCGGCTAGAGACTGCGGTGGTTTCGCAGAGTGGCGCTATAGTCGATCTTGACCTTTTTCCCGGGAGCTATGGTAAATTATTTCATGATAACAATATATTTTTGATGGCTCATTGCTCTAATACGGGGTCAGAGAATCGTATTTTCGAAATATCTTCACAGTTGGTTCATTAATAAATATTTACAAGCTGTTTATTTTAGTAGACTGATAATGCCATCTATGGTGGGTGTTAAGAACTGTTACTTAATGAATAGTGTGAGATAAACTTCAGAGACTCACTAGAACTCAATGATATAGAATTAATTTCATTTTTGCAACCTTATATCAAAAACATTCGTTGTAATTATTGAATTAGGTAAATTCATTTTGGTGTCTTATTGGAGTATTTTTTTATAATTATTAAGATTAGACAATTATTCAAAGTATATAAAATAATGACAGTTCACGTATTAAATATGGTAGATGACATTATAAATTATAAACCTAACATTATTTTCAGAAAAAATATATTAACTAAATACTCGTAGATTACGATGGTAAATGAGTAGTCGAGTCCAGTGATAGTGACTATCAACGCCCGTGGCGTAAATGTCAATACATTAATAATTAAATAATATAGCAAAATAATTATAATTTCATTAAATAATATAATTGACAAAATATTATTATTCTCTTTATAAGAATGAGTTACATTTTTAAATAATTAAAAGGGAGAAACAATATAATTATTTAAAAATGTAAAAAGTAAAAGACCATCGATTTCTAGTACAGGGACCAAAATTCGGTGGTTGGAGTCGCAAAGAATTATACGGGCTGTGTCAAGGAGGACTACCTTTTGCATTAGTCCCTTGATCCAGCTTTCTAATGTGAACCTCTTAAGGTATTGGTCGAGGTTCTTGGCTATCAATCCGAGAGCAAACACGACTACCGAAACGATGATCACCGAATCCACATTTCACATCTCGACAATCTCGTGAGATAAATCTTAAAATATTTTGTTTGTTTTTCTTTTACAACTCTCACGAGATTAATATTATTATTCTCTTTGCTACACTTATATACATTTACATATTACACTTTTAAATACATAATAATTATTATTATCATTAAATAATTATATTTTATAATTATAATAATTATATTATATATATATATATATAATAAAATATTTATTTATGCGTATATACGCATATAACTATTTTTTTATACATTTAGTAAACTTTAAAATAATTCGTTATATCAGTTAAATTTACACTTAATAATATTTATGAAAGATCACTTCTTTGTGTAGGATTTACAGGCTTTGTTTGATATAATAAAATATACTGTAATATATAAAAAAGTAATTGAAAACCTTTAACATTGTGCTCTCAAATTGTTAGAACACTTCTCGAACCCACAAGAGACTATTTTAACAGCTGTTTGCGGTCCGTTTAGCAAAATCCACACAATGTCTCTAGCGTACATCTAAGTAAGCTTAAACATACATAAATATGTGAGCTCATTTATACATACACGAGAGAATAAAGTAAACTTATTTATTTAAGTAGTTTGACACTTTGTCGTTTGATCTAAGCATGATAAGACGGGCCCACTTTAGGGAGGTATAAAGCTAGAACTTACGTTTTGACTTGATCTTGTCATGTTTGACTATTGTTATTTCACATTGAATTCCTTATTACTCAATACTAGTAGTATGTACTACACTCACGCCTATCATCAATACTTGTCACATGATATAACTTTGTTTTTTCTATGCATACATGTTTTTAGTTGC
This sequence comes from Hypercompe scribonia, assembly GCA_949316085.1. Lineage (NCBI taxonomy): Eukaryota > Metazoa > Arthropoda > Insecta > Lepidoptera > Erebidae > Hypercompe > Hypercompe scribonia. The sequence continues at coordinate 18,469,563 of OX438982.1, read as the reverse complement.
AATATCCAAACTACCTATAAGGTTAATTTGTTTAATACTTTACGAATAATGTTGTAATATTATATATAAAATAAATATAAACATAATGTAATATTTTCGATACTATAACACATACGTAAGCCTACGGTCCTCTCTAGTACATGTTTAGCACTGAACAGAACCACGTCGCAGCCATAGATCATCTTCCTGACACGTGGCTTCCCTATCTTGTGAGGGCGTTACACTTGTTCTAATAATTTATCTTTTAAGAAAATATATTTATATATTTCATATAAAGGTTCTGGGAAAATTGGTTTTACGTTTGGAATATGAAACGTAAATTGGTTGACATCTACATATATATACCTGGCTCAATTTATGAGCTCAAATACCTTCTTCCAATAAACTAGTATTCTTGCTAACCCCTCTAATTGAGATAAGCGTTAGGAGAAGAACACAGCTGAAATTCAAACGTGCAAACGATTCATCGGAAATCTAACATTTCAGTCATTGATATTGCAAACAAAAACAGAAACAGTTCATTCAGCTTTTTTTATTAAGATTATATTTTAGAGGCAGTAGAGCCGCACTGATTTCAGCACGAACAGGCCGACTCAACCGGGGCAGTACTACCCTCCCACAGAAAATCAACCTAAAGTGACGGCATCCGTGCTGTCGTGTTGCATTTGTGACTGCGAGACGGGAGGTCTATTGATGCAGGGGTGACAGTTGTCATGTTAAGTGTGTGCAATACAATGCCACGATAACTTATGTACGTCCCTAAGTGAGGCGTGAAAAAGCATCTTACTTGGCCGCCATAGTGTGGGTCACCATGCTACATTGTCTGCATTTGCAATGAGTGTGGTGATCACAACTCTTAGATCCTATTCACGCTTTCCATCAGGCAGAGTAGAGTCACATTGGCAGGCTCTTAAAATAAGAAATAAATAAAAAATAGTTGTTGAATCACGTGCAAATGTTGACATGCCGATTTCTAGTAGAGTGACCACCGAGTTTAAAGGCAAAACTGGTGTTAGATTTGAAGTAAAGTTAAAGAAAGCAATGTTTAATCAGAATTAAATATATCTTAATTCATGAAGGGCAAAGTAACCCATGTCAATGTCAAGATTAAACGTTTCTTCATTTACATTTTTATGCTGATTCGGCAATTTTCTAATGAGCTTCAGAGAAAAAAATCTGGAAATTTAAACTCACAGTTTTTTATTTGCAAATCGTTACGACTGTATTTTAGTTGTATCAGGAGGATGATACATCAACTGCTTTTAACAGTCTACTGCTGGACATAACCCTCTGCTTCGAAAGGAGGTTTTGGGATACCAAATGATGCTGGTACGTCGGATTAGTTTAAGGTTTGCTCAAGTTTTTCTACTCGTACTTTTAGCAGTAATGTTATCCTGTATAGTTTGTTTCTTTAGTCGCCTTTTACGACCTCCATGGGGTGAATAGGGGTGGTGACACTCTATATTCTTACTCCAGCACCAAAGGAATAGGATAATACAATTGGGACGCAATGAGTTACGAATACAATGTTATTAAAATTGCTTTTAAAATAACTTTTGAATTGCTTGCTTACAATAATACACAATTACAATCAATAATACAAAATAACAATCAATAAAACAAACAAGTATCAGGAAAATAGTTATTTTCTTCTTAAACTTCTAATAACTAGTGCTGATTTGCATGATTATTGTATAATTAATAACAGACAAAATTAGATACTTAGAATTAAGATAATACTGCTATAGTTTTTGATAAATGAAAACGTAGAAATTTCATGTACATGATCTTTATCATTGTGTGATCGTGGGAGAGTCCAGCTGTGGACTACTAAAGGCTGTTGCTGATGATGATGATGATGATGATGACTGGAAGAAATAGCTGACTGGACTGGAGTAGTTCTACAGCCTCATAAAAAAATCAGCGTTACATAATTTTTACATTATTTTTCACCAAGAGAATGAGCTTACTCCATACTCCTCTTTTAATAATTCTGGGGTAAGGAGAGTTCAATAATACATTTGTGATTTTTGAATTGCAAGTATCCATGGATGCAGGCAATCATTTGCCATCAGGCTATTTTTTAATCGTTTGCCTCCCCCTTCACCATAATAAAATAGATGAGACATTGTGCCCGCTAGATAGACGAGCCTAGAACAAATACTTGTATACTGTGTCTGGGTGCAATTTATGTATAATATGTGTGTATTTAGAAATAATTAAGTATATTTACCAGGAGTCTAGCTGCCGGAGCACAGGCTCTGCCTAATTCAGAATTAGGTAGCCGTGTGTGAGATAGATGAGATTATTTTACTATATTATACAAGAAAGAACCCACTTACTGTTAGATCTTAGCCATCATTGTTAACAAACCACCTTACATTCAAATTGAAAGTTCAGGAACTTCTTTGGAATGAGTTGGCAGAACTATCACAACCCTAGTACCAGACTGTATATCATACAATAGTAAATTTAAGTATGTGTATACTTATGTGTATTTTAGTAGTAAGTTTATGTAAATTATTTATATTGAAAGTAAATATATAAGCTCAATAATTTTGCGTACCGCATCTTATTTCTATATCATCTGAAGGTTGACTGGGAGAGAATTTCTTATGGCATTAAGTCCGCCTTTGTTACACATATTATATACATATTTTCTATTGCAACTGTGAGACCAATTATCTCAAAACTAAATATGTTATTGAAGAACTTGGGCAGTTACTTAATATTTTCGTGTCTAGTTTTACGAAATTCTATAAAGAGACCATATAACATGTGAAAGCACACTTTTTGTGGCGTTCAAAATCAATATCTAATACATTTGGAGCAGATCTTTAACTTTAATATTTGTTATTTACATATGGTATGTCTAGACCTCCGATATGTTACCGGGTGATACCAGTTGCCTGGAAAAACTATATTATGTAATATCTTTTCTAGGCATCATATTTGATTTTACTGAAGTCATGGAAATACCAAGTTGTTTTGACATATCTATAGCAACTTGTTTGTGATCAAGATAGATTTCAAAAATTGCTCAATCAGAACTTCATTAGAAGCAGTTAATTTGAGATAGGGAAATTATTTGGAATCGTAAGAAAAGGGCACTTGCATGGGACACAGGTTTACGGATATTGAAAAGTAATTTGAGTAGTTTGAATAAACCGGAGTCGGGCACCTGTATTTGTGTCTTGTTAGTGTAAAGAGAAGCACATTAAGTGCGACGGATAAGAAGACCTGTACGAATTTGAAACGTATAACACGAACCTAATAGTGATACTAGTTACAAAATACAATATTTTGTAGACACTCGATAATAGGATTATCGTGACCATTTTTACTCATGACTGCGGTTGGTGTAATTTGATCAAAGTGGGGGATTTATACATTTGAGCGTGAAAGTGTACAAGTTGGTGGAAAAATTAAAAAAATATAATTAAAAAATTAGGTATAACTTCTAAAACATTTAGAGTTTATCTTCATCAAAAGTTTATTCTTTTATTCCAACTTAGCTTCTTTGTCCGAAATGATTGTAGTTTTCGTGTTGCGAATGCAAATTAACCTGGTGATACGGTTCTACAACATAAACATGTGAAGTGCATTCCTGATCTTTTAATAAGATGCAAAATGGGAGGGTACCAATTATGTCGGTATTAACACTTTACAACACAAGTATTTTTGGGTATAGTCTTTTGGTAAAGGTTTATATGTTGTAGCATATCACTTGAATAAATATATGTGTAAAATGGTAATATTAGAGGGTTACAAATTGTGCATTTAAACCTAGACGAGACGATGCATTACGAGTTTAGATAATGTTCGCCAACTGTACTAAGACGGGCTAGCTTTTTCTAGATGTACATTAGATTAATGTGGTCATTTTTTTCTCCATGTCGTTTCACCTGTGTAGCAAGAGTTACAGGTGTTCAGCCAGTGTTAGTCCCATCATCAGGTGACTAAGTTACTCATATAACCCCTTAAACCATATCCTTATCACACCAACAGTCCACTGCTGGATATAGGTCTCTCCTTAACAAAGACGTTTTGGTCTACTATACCACGATGACCAGACGGGTTGGTATAGAATTTGTTCTCAGTTTTCATCCTCTTAACAGTGATTTGTCGCCTCTTGTTTCACCCAGGGGATAAATAGTAGTAGTGATACTCCGTATTCTTAATCTATCACCAGACAGCGGTATATATACGAGGGTAAGTTTTTAAGTTCGCGGAATGACAGTGAAAAAGGCGGGTAAACGCGCTCTTTTGATGCCTACCGTATTCAGTGACTCATAATTAGTCTGCATAGTAAAATTTGTTGTGATTGGATCATTAGTTATTAAACTATCGTTGACCAAGTATTTTAATCGGGAACGAAGTGAAAAAAATGGAGAAAATTGAATTCCGTGCGGTGATAAAGTTCCTTACTAAGCAAGGAAAGTCTGTTCAAACCATACTCAATGAGATGTCATCGGTTTACGGGGATTCTGGTCCAGGAAAAACAATGGTCTACAAGTGGCATAGTTTATTTAAACAAGGCAGGGAATCACTTGAAGACGACCCGAGGCCGGGGCGCTCCGTTGAGGTGACTACGCCAGAAGTTATTGCAAAAGTAGAAAAAATTGTATTGGAAGATGCTCGACTAAAAAAGAAACAACTCGCAGAAATGGTTGGAGTATCGGATACAACAATTTTTAAAATTTTACACGATCATCTTGGCATGACTAAGGTTAGCGCACGGTGGGTGCCGAGAATGCTCACGCCATTGCAAAAACAACAGCGCGTGGAATGTTCACGTGCGTTTTTGGACCTCTGCAATGAAGACAAGGATGGCGTATTGAATCAAATTGTTACTGGGGATGAAACTTGGGTTCATCATTATGAACCCGAGTCCAAACAAGACTCCATGCAGTGGCACAAAAAGGGCACAGCACCACCCAAGAAATTTAAGGTTTCACAGTCGGCTGGGAAACTCATGGCAACGATTTTTTGGGACTCAGAAGGAATATTATTGATAGATTATAAAGATAAAGGCATTTCTATAACGGGGGAATACTACGCTTCAATCTTAGAACAGTTAAAAGAAGCCATCAAAGAAAAAAGACGGAGAAAATTAACGAAAGGTGTCCTGCTATTGCATGACAATGCTCCCGTTCACAAGAGCCGAGTCGCACTGGCTGCCCTGCATAAGGTGGGCTTCGATATTTTGAATCACCCACCCTACAGTCCAGATTTGGCTCCGAGTGATTATTATCTCTTTCCAAAAATGAAAAAAGAATTACGTGGTAAGAAATTTTCAACTGATGAGGAGGTTAAGGAGGCGGTTTCGGCGTATTTTTCAGACAAAGATAAAACTTTTTTTTACGAGGGAATAAAAAAACTAATTGAAAGATCTGAAAAATGTATTCGTGTTGCAGGGGAATATATAGAAAAAGAAAAATAATTTTGTGTTTTTATTATTACTCAATACCCTCCATTCCGCGAACTTAAAAACGCCCCCTCGTATGTCCCTTACACCATAAAAAACTGTAGCAGAACAGTCATTCATCTTCTTCATACCATACGTCAAAACAACTTCAATGTCATCGTCGTGAGCTTTAAAAACACTGCATTGTTCAATTATTTAAAGATACCCATGGAATATAATTAGTAAGGCTATATAAAATTTTGATGTTCCATAAAAAAGTTACAATGAACCAGGATATGACAAATGGCAGTCGAAATTTCGTTCTCTGCAATTAATCTTTCTTCAAACACTTGTTGTACACACTGGTATAAGATTTGGCAAACATGATGGAGTTGTTCGTCTTTTATGACCAGCTTCCTCTGTGTTTTGAAACTTGAGCGAGAAAAATAAGGTTATTTAAAATAAGAATAATAATGGACAGGATAACGGATAAAGCGAGAGCTCTGCTGTGGGTCCTGGATCGAAAATGGCACTTAGATAATAGAAGCTCAGAGAGGCTAGCGTAACGTCCCTATATACCGTCCTTTTTTTGAGAAGCCACTAGAATCAATATCATCACCTAGATTTCTTATAACAATTTGTTACTTCCGACATTTTAAGGATAAAATTAATTACAATTATAATTACTTGTTACTTTCGTACCATCATCAACGTTTTCAGTAACAAATTTGAAAAGGTTTGAAGTTAAATTTACTTAGATGGCAACCATTTAAAATTAAATACGAAAGCAAAATGTTCCGTAAAACGGAAATATCAGAGATATAAATCTTTAATCACTGTTCCATTGGGATAAAATTCGTCTTGTTATTTCCCATCAGTAATCAGCGCGGTAAATATAATGGATGCTAAAAGAAATTACATAAAATTATTCGAGTTCAGTAGAAAATACAAACAGGAGATTGCCATCACTTAAGTTAAAATTAGTAGAGTAATAAATTTGTAAATTCTTGGATAATGCTTTAGGAATATGACTAAGAATATTCATGACTGCACTGATGATGTAGGGTTTTCAGCAGTCACTTCTCCTCTTTCTACTGAGCTGAGTATTGAGGGTTCAAACCTCACATGGGACAACACTTCATGTGTAATAACACTATGTAGTTCTGAGTCTAGTTGTTTTTGGTGTCCGTATCTTGTATGTCTGTAAAGTTCTCTGCGACACAGGATATGGCAAGTGCGAGAGTTGTCTTTTTAAAAAAATAAATGAATAAGATATTTGTATTCAGCACCTTTCCCTTTTTCTAAAGATTATCTGACAACGATGGTTATGAAATAATGATAATGCGGGATCTAGTAATATAAAAGTGTCTCTCCGACATCAAAATGCTTGTCAGAAAAGACGAAAAATAATTGCCAAATCTTGCAGTACTCTTCATGTACCAATTAGAGCCCCTGATTGTAAGTTTATAAAAAAAGTCCATATATATATTACAATGAAAAAAAAATTAAAGAAAAAAATAGTCTTCGCAGAATAATTTTATTTACTATACTTTAATTTAGGCTACCATAAAGTAAACGCGTAGTTTATTAAACCCTAGGAGAGGAATCTTAGATTCAAATCAGTTCCCATTAAGTGTATTATATTTACAGCGACCCTGATTTCAAATAGAGCTGTGCCACTTAACAAGTCAACTAGAACAACAGTTACCCTTACTCTCAATCGACTTTCGGTACGTGAGTGGCATGGATATTGTCTTAGAGTCTACGACTTTGTACACCAACATTATCTTGTAAACCACATAATATACGAAAATATTTAGATCTGAAACATTTTTATGTGACCCTGCTTCACAATTTTAATGTTAAAACAACTTTTTTTTCATTTTGTAATAATTTCATTTTTGCCTTAAACTGAGACCTATCAAATACTGTAAAATTTGATGAACTAGGTATACAGGCTCGTCTATATTAATGCTGAGCAAGAAATTTTGGATTAAATGCCTACCTAGGTCAAAAAATTATGCACTTAAAAACTTGATCATTCGTTCTCTGTCTCGTTTTAATTTGTAAACACTTTAGTGGGTTCGATTCCGATTGATCACGCCACTGAAAACCCCGATGAGAGTTACTCGTTAGGTTTAAAAAAAAAGCAATCCCTGGTTTTGGGATCAGACTGTCGTGTTTGATGTATACAAAGTTATTATAGTTATTTCTAAGGGTAGTTCACAAAAGAAAAGCACGAAAAAAATTTTTTTTGATCATATATGGACTTCTAAGATTTGGAACACAAAAATTTGGAACACAAAATAAATATTAAGCTAGCCATCCATTTATTCAATGTTACTCAAATAACGCTGTAAAAACATAAAACAATCGACACTTATAAAGTTTGCTAACTGTGATTAATGCAGAATAAAGTTAAAACGAACCACCTATTAAAGAAACCATTAAAATAAGAAATTGAGAGCCAAAATTAAACCGTATTTAACTTATATTAGAAACAGCTACCAAACTATTGTAGTTACCTGTCTTTTATTGCTAATCCAATGATATGCTTAACACCGATGCCACAAAATTTGAGGTCTCTCTGAGAAGGCCCGAAGGTCTGAAATTAGTCTTTAATTCTAGAACTATCGTCATCAACAGCCTTAAACAGTCCCCTGCTGGATTAACAGTCTCTCTTTAGAAAGGAAATTATCATACCATACAACGCTGGCCAGATGGGTTGGTATAGAATTATTTCGAGATTTGCCTCTCTTTGCAGTGATGATGTCCTACGTAATTTGGTCTCTTAGTCGTCTCTCACGACACCCGTGGGATGGATAAGAGTGGTGACACTCTGCATTCTTAATCCGTCACCTTACGGCCATACGACCAAACCATACAAGTAAGTATAATTCTATTTTCATTTACATGTTTAGCACTCATCATGAGCATTTACCTGTACTCTTATCAACTTTCTAGGGATCAGTATAATTCAAAAAGTTTCAACTGTTTTTTAGCGGTTCCCCGACACTGATCCATTATAGAAGTTGTATGTAATGCCGACCAAAAGTTTGAGAAAAAAAGAAAAGGGTAAACTTTCACTGTCTTTGGAGTTACTACAATTTATAATGAAAACTGTATTTTTTTTATACCACGACGGTGGCAAACGAGCATACGGCCCGCCTGATAGTAAGCGGTTACCGCAGCCTATTGACGCCTGCGGCACCAGGGGCATCACGTGCGCGTTGCCGACCCTTCAAAAACCTGACCAAACTTTCAACTATATTTCAAAACATGTTCGTCACTATCATCCTCAGCTTATCGTCATCCAGTACTTAACATAAACCATTCACTAGGCGTGAAAACCATTCCAGTTTTGTGTAGGTATTCAAAATAGTGACTGAATACTGATCCGAGCAACATAGCTTGGAAGATAAACTTTCAACTCGCTGACTAAAACTTGGAGCATGCCAAGATATGTCAGTTATTTAAGTTTCAAGTAAATTTGTAAAAATATGGAAATATATCAATAACCAAGGTAATATATAGCAGTCAAATATTTGGTCATGTTAAAAAGTCATCTGAGGAAGATCAATCAGAAGTATAAGAAGTCCTATTTTTAAAATAGATTAATTGTCTTTACCATGTCCGTGATACGATTACGGAATTCTCTTTTTTTTACTAAGAGCCTGCTAAAGTGACTCTACTCTGCCTGTTAGAAAGCACGAATAGAATCCATGTGGTCTCATTGTGATCGTAGACAATGTAGCATGGCGATCCTACACTATGGTGGCCTAGTGAGATGCTTTTCTTGTCTTTAGTAAATATGAGGGACCTCGTCAGTTTTATTTTAGTTATGTAAGTACTGTTAATGAAAGTACTCTGTCAGTGACTCTGGGAATTTTAAAATTAATCTTGGGTTTTTCTAGAATCATACAATGAATCAATTCTGGAGTGATGATAACGTAATGGAAGACGGAACGTGGGTAAGCGCCCAACAAAGACGTCCAACGATCTGGTTAAGGTCACGGAAGCCGTTGGATGTGGCGTGAGACCGGCTGATGCCCAGTAGTGAATGTTTTTTGGCTGAGAGGATGATGATGATATATATGTAGGTATCCTCCTCTCTTAGGAGTAGCGTACTGAAGGTTGTTGATGATGATAATAAAATATTTATTATAGATGCTGAATCTACGTTGTTAATTTATATATTAGGTTTAGATACATTGAGTATTTAGGTATATATTTAAATATTTCTATTTTGATCATTTTCACGTATGGCGAAGCCATAGTATTATAATAGTTTAGGTCTGTACGCGGCTACACGCTAAATTAAATTGTTTACTCAGCTGACCTACTCTTAATATTCTAAATTATTAAATAAGGAAGCATAAATAATATATTGTCAAATTAGCAATTAAGTAAACAAGCAAACAACCTTGTACCCCCACCTAAACCTGTCCATATTACATACAAATATTATTGTATATAAACCTTAGTTTATGGTAAGAAAATTGAGTCATTATTAAATATTACAATCAACGTGTCGTCTAATTGGTTCCCTGGGCAAACACGCAACAATTGGTGACCCCGACGTGATCTATTGGTATCTAGTGCTGATATAATACCGGGACGACCGGAACCCTATATGGTGTTCAGCAGTGAATCTAGAAATCAGTAGCATTACGAAATTATCGCATCCCAAAAATGGCTCCACCAACAACTCCTTCAAGAGGCGACACTGGGTGCGAATCAGTTGCTGCTATCACGGTCACAGAAAAACTACTGCAATTTTGGACAGACTCGCCACGTTTATGGTTCGTCCAGTTTGAAACAATAATAGCACCACAAAAACAGGGCGAAGATTACAAATATAACATGGTAATATCCAAATTACCAAAAGAGGTCGTCCATCAGGGATACCACACGCAGGAAGCGCGCGCTCCAGCCTGGTTACCCTACGGCCTCATCAGCGTCTAGGCACAGCACACTGCACCTACGGTCCATGTAAGCAGAGCATCTCTCTCCCGTCTACGCAGCAACCAGCCACTACGCAGTAACCGCCCCGACTCACTGGGGACTTCACCGCAGCACCGCGCACCGCATACAATCCCGACTCACTGGGATTTGCGGACTTCAGCCCCGACTCACTGGGACTAACGGCATTCAGTTCCGACTCACTGGAACTTGCGGCACTCAGTTCCGACTCACTGGAACTACATCACTCCTGGCACTGGCACGCCCCACTGGCTGTTATGACGGATGCCAGTTCTACCTGTGTAGGCGCAGTTCTACAACAAAGGCATGGACATCAACAAAATGAGCCAGATCGGCGACAAAATACAAACAAATGCGAATTTGCCAAGTCGGAGATTGATTTCCTCGGTTATCATATAACGAGCCAAGGGTTGACTCCTACTATGGAAAAGATTCAAGCTATAAACAATTACCCTAAAACCACAAACGATAAATGAGTTACAACGTTTTTTGGGTATGATTAATTTCTACAGAAGCAGTATCCCACATGCAGCAAAGCATCAAGCCCCGTTAATCCAAGAAAGCCCAAGAAAATCGAGAAGAGGCTTACGGCTATAATAAGAGATGCAAACGTGGTTTAAAGTCACACCACATTTTTTTACATGTATAATAATTTTTTTCTTCAAAGGGGGAATATCTATGGCGAAGCCATAGTATTATAATAGTTTAGGTCTGTACGCGGCTACGCGCTAAATTAAATTGTTTACTCAGCTGACCTACTCTTAATATTCTAAATTATTAAATAAGGAAGCATAAATAATATATTGTCAAATTAGCAATTAAGTAAACAAGCAAACAACCTTGTACCCCCACCTAAACCTGTCCATATTACATACAAATATTATTGTATATAAACCTTAGTTTATGGTAAGAAAATTGAGTCATTATTAAATATTACAATCAACGTGTCGTCTAATTGGTTCCCTGGGCAAACACGCAACATCACATATACACAACTTTGACTGTTATTTGATTTCAATATTCTTCCAACAGTCCCAAGGTTTTCTGGAAATAATTCCGAGTATGGGTTAAGCACACCTTGATTCATCTCTCTTTTGTATTCGTATGCACGATAAAAGCAAATAAATAAAAAAAAACTAATAATATACACAAAAATATACATAACTCCAATTAAGCTTTATTGGAAACGAAAAAATATGAAATATGTCGGACAAATAATTAAATTGATTTTTTCATAAATGAAACAAAATTCTCTTGATTGAAAATTGTTAATAAAATTATTTTTATGAAAGCTTAAAATGAAATATTTTAAAAACAATATTGAACTATTTCAGTATTCATGTTCTGCATAAGCTATAAAGTATTTCTGAACTTGAAATTGAGGTGAAACATTTTCGTTCCAGTATTAATAAAGCTACATAATGCCCTCCCATTTCGTATATTACGTCCTCTTATCACTCAATTTATCTAAACCAGGCGCATCTACGTGCAAATCCGTATAAAATCACATACAAAAGCGCGTTTAAGCTCAAGCGTACTACTTGCGTGTAAGCGGCCTAACGCGTTCGTTTTAAATTATCCTTTTTCCGCGTCCTTGCATTTTATCGAATCGTTTGATCCCTTCTAATTAATTAATTAGTAACCAGTTTAAGCTCTTTATTGTACCTAATTAATATTATTTATTTTATTATATACAATTAAATATTTAATATTAATAGATATTAATTATATATATGTTTAATTATGTATATAACTATCTACATCACCTTAAGTTTGTGATAGTGAAAAATAGTGAAGTATTTGATTTATAAGCACTTACCAGACTTTGATTGAATATGGACTTATTAGTTAGTATACGATTGAGAGCAATGAATCTTTTTAGCACAATTATATCATACTGCATGTGTGAGTCATATAAGAGTACCTGAAAAACAAAAAATCTCGTTTGATAGTTAAGCGAAATAAATAGTATTTGGCAAATTATTAATTATTTTAAAGAATTTCAGTCACTTAATTAAATATTTCAATAAACCAAACATTTTGAAATATATCAATTTTAAACGCTTTATAATCACCATAGTTTATTGACTTTGCTATCAGACGATGGAGCCAAGTGGAAAAAAATTATAGCTTTATGTCGTTTGAATTTAGTTTAAACTTACGTGATATATGAAACAGCTTTCATGTGTGGCGAAAAGGTTACGACATATAGTTTTTTAGTACAACGGGACTTATTCGCGATAAGATTATTTAAAACGGTTACGATAGCTTTTATTCCCCGACGTAAACAAGGGGTACACTGTTCATCGCCACGGATAGACTGATGTGAGTTTAGCGACGCCTTCGTAATACGCAAAGTGTAACTACCCACACTTGATCGCGCTAATTTTTTGTACTGTTGGTACTTCTACGCACTACACTTATAATGTCTGCACACTTTGTTTTGTCTCTACGGTGGTGATTGCTAAAATATATATACAATAAACGAAAAAATCGTCTAGTTTTCCTTTCAAATTATTTACAACACAAATTTTTTATTTGATCTTTTCTATATTTCATTAGAGACTCAGAGTATGGCTGAGGAACTCTATTCAAGGCTTGTAATTAGATGTGTGTGCGGTGCTGTGGCTTATAGTGAGACTGTCTCTTGGTGTAATAGTATTCAAGGATTTTATTTTAAAGTTCGACCTGTGGTGTACCAACTTTTGTTCCTAAATTTCATGAAATATGACAATGTATAGTATGTGCTTTATTCTGATTCTTCATCTCAATTCGATTGGTCGTCCATCCTCCATCTCAGATTTAAATAAAAAAAATAATTCACATTTAACAGTAGTTTCTATGGACCGACGACTTGAAGAAGGTGGCTGGAAGCGGATGCAAGTGAATTGCCCAAGACCGGTATGGTTGGTGCTCCTTAGAGGAGGCTTTCGTTCAGCTCGGCGCTGCTTCTGCCATTGGGTGACTCTTGCCCAATTTGGGTGGAGCTAGCGCCGCGACGAAAAGGCTATACACTGGGGTTGTACGTTCCATGGCCCTGTATGGTCCAACAGTGTCGGCGGCGGCTCTGACCGCCCAGAATGTGGCTAGCCTCTGGCGCCCTCAGAGGATATTGGTAGTTAGAGCCATACGCGGTTACTGCACCGTATCGACGGAGGCGGCGTGCGCCTTGGTTGAAAATCCCCCCTGGGATTTAGAGGCGGAAGTACTTCGTCGAAAGTTTATCGGCGAACGGCTGACTTCCGGGCGGGAATTGGCATACAGCCTCCGCCCGAAGATATACGCGAGTGGCGTGAGGTCGCTCGTCGAGCCACGTTGGTTCATTGGTCGTCTCGGCTGGAGGCTCCACGTGCTGGCTTTGCCGCCGTGTAGGCTCTCCAGCCAGCCAGACGCAGATTCTTTCAAGGCACGGTTGCTTTGGGAAGTATCTGCACTCGGTCGCCAGGAGGGAATTGAGTCCCGCCTGTCACCACTGCGACTGCCGTGAGGAATCTGGGTGCCGAGTGGCGGAGGCGCGTGTACCAGCGCCTCATGCCGCTTTGAGTGTGGCCGCGGGTGGACGGTACCGGTTTTCCCCTCCATCTGCTATAGTGGCCAGCCACGAGGACGCGACGTCCACGTGTGCCGTACGTCGCCTAAATGGAGAGTTTATCCGCAGATGGTGCCCGCGACAGTGGGCAGGCGCTAGGAGGGATCTGGATGTCGTATTAACAGCTGTTCCCGCATCCCTCCTATGTCAGGCGTAGAGTGGCACACCGTGTAGCTTTAGTCGGTCCGATTTCGACACACCACTACGCCGTAAACACCAGTGGGGTGACGGCCCGAGGTGGTTTCCACAAGTTAAAACAAAAAAAAATGCCTCCGTTCAGCAGTGGACGGTGACAGGTTGATTTAATTTGAACAGTAGTTTCTAGTGGACTAAACAGAGCTTACGCTGTGGTAGCCAGACCACTAATAAACATACTTATTTATTTCGAAATATATACATATAATAGGTAATTTACACATAGACAAATAAAAATAATTATGCTAATCACACTATTACTTATGGGTGGAATGGTGTGTGGGAATCAAAACCACTAACTTTGAGTTAGCAATCACTAACCACAAGACTAACGGCCATTTTTACCGAAGCATGACAACGTAGTATAGTAGGCCAAAACCTCCTTTCTAGCGAAAGGCAACATAATAACTTGTTCTATGTATACACATATGATATGGTCGAAAATATTAACATTTGATTTCATCCGACGTGGGAATCGGACCTGCCACAACTCAATCAGTAGTCGTATACGCTAACCGGTAGACAAACGAGACATTAATTTTAAAACTGTTGGTCAGGTACTCTGTTGGTCTTTCTAGTGTTTGGTCTTATTCCCAACAAGCTAGATAGTTTTGAAACGACTCAAAAGATTCTGAACATGATTTTAAAGAAAACGTATCGTTTTTTGGGCAAATTTTTTTAATTAATTACTAAAGTTTGGTTTTGGACAACCGAATTTTAACATGTTTGTGATATTTTTTTTTTTTTATTTTTTAATTTTAATTTTTAAAGTAATGCCTGCATACATTATTGTAATTACGACTTGGATGAATACACAACATAGATTTAATGGACATGACTTCTTAAATGTTGTAAATAAAGTTCTATTAACAAGAAACCAGGTAACGTGATTCATTCAAATACATATGAGTGTTGTGGGTTTAAACCCCACGTGAGCTAACACTTTGTGTGATCCACAAATTGTTGTTCTGAGTCTGGATGTTCTTTGTGTCTATTTCTTGTATGTTTGTAAAATTCCCGCTACACAGGATTTATTCCTAGTGCGGGTGTTGTCTTTTAAAACAAAAAATAAGTAAAATAGAAGTATTTACTAGAGTTATGCTTACTTTAATATGCAATAAAACTAACCAGTATGGTTTAAATTATTTATTTGATCACGTAACATGGGATCTATTGAAAAATATTTTTTTTTTTTTTTACGATTGTTGAGTGACTATGAAACAAGGAGTTTGTTAGTTTATTGAACAACTGCTGTCATGTCAGTTGATAACTTTGTCGTTACAATGTTGTGTTCTATCTGGTCTGTCTTTTTTATTTATAGGGTCAGTAGGAAGTTTATTTTCTTAAGTTTCTGTGCCCTCATTTGTGTAAATTGGTTCTTTGTTGTATCAGTAAGTCCAATTGACTCCTCAATGACATAACCCCACCTTTCGGTAAAATCCTACCCAAAATTATTACCGGTTATTTAGTGTGTGAATTTAGATATCATCCTACGTGTCAGCATGATGACCTAACCGGATAGTGGGCACACACTCCGGATATGAAAGCCTGTCGGTTGCCGAAGAAAAAATGCAAGTTGTGCTATTATAAAGCTTGGCCTAAATACGACGTCTTTTTCTATTGCCGGGGATAACTTACTCGCATTTTTTATAAAGAACTAAAGAAAATGATACTCTAAAAATAATAAAAATATAAAAAAAAGAAAATGTTAACGTTGAAAATAACGTAGATAATATGTGTTATGCCTTTTTTATATTTCATTTAAATAACTGTACAGTCACTATTTAATTTAAAGATTTTTATTTCATAAAAGGAACTCAATAACACTTTTTGTAAGCTAAATTTGTTTTGCTTTCATTTGCTAATTTTGTTGCAAATCGATTACATTTACTTTTTTATTTATTTATTGTTAAATTGAGGAAGTAAACATATTGTCTGACGATAGTAAAATATCTTAAAATTTTGACTACTTTAAAGATAATTGTAATATAAAATAGCTATAATTAGTCATGTTTATTTAATTAATCTCCTTAAGACGACTGTAAATGTGTAAATATTAGCAAATAAATAGTAGATTTTTGATTGGTTGGTAGACAGAATAACCGTAAAAGATTGTAAAACAATGCAGACGAAATTTAGTGTTTAAGAATTCATAAACATACTAAGTTTGTTACCATAACTAAGTTAATATATTGGTTCTATTTTGTATGTATAATAATTACACCGTACTATAGTTATAATATAGTGTTAATATCACCATGCATACATAGGATAGGGATTATTGTGTTTAAGAATTAAATGATATTCTAAGATCACCATCATCATCATCTTCTATTCATGATAAATAATGTTTATTTTTGTCAGTAGATCTTTTTTAGCATTGGCATTTTCTGAGACTCACTCTGGAAAGAAATGCTGAAACAAACCACAGAGTGAAGAAAGACCATAGTTTTCTGTCGGTTTGTCTGTACAAATGGATTAAAAGCCATCGTATGGTCTATCCAGTATTAGTCAAAATTAATGACTACGAGCAGGACATTTAAGTTGATGACCACGGCCATGGAAACACTCAAAACCACCAGAAGGATACTAGAGTAATCTAGAGTAACACTTCTGCCATAGTATCTGATATTTTTAGTTTACGAATTTCAATATTTTACTGATTTATCCTTTTTACATTTGTGAGATAACGACTCGTAACTTGTTTTTACAAGATGAGAAATTTTCTGACTAGAAAAATAGAAGCAAATAAGTCAATTGTAACGTTCAAGCGTATTATTTATTTATTTTATTTTTATTTTTTATACTTCCTGCATTATATTTCTATGGGGCGGACTTAATGCCATGTGGCATTCTCTACCAGTCAAGTCAAAGTAGGTGGTTTAGTAAGTGGCATAGCAGGTGCACGTATATCATTAAGAGAAGCAATAGATTAATTACAATTAATTACTTAAAAATATGATTATAATACCAGTAAAATTAAATGGCAGTAAGCGGAGCACATTACACGCAGAAACGATGGCCGATGGAGCCGTAAAGTTCTGGAGTGGCGACCGCGTACTGGGATACGCAGCGTTGGTAGGCCCCCACAAGGTCGTCCGACGTCCTGGTAAAGGTCACGAGTAGCTGCTGGATGCGGGCGGCACCAGACCGGCTGTTGTGGAGAATCTTGGGGGAGGCCTATGTCCAGCAGTGGACGTCTCTTGACTGAGAAGAAGAAGACTTAAAAAAATACACAAATCGATAAAAATGCAAATAAATATTTAAACAATATACAATATACATACTGAACAAAATATAGAATATAAAATGACTAGCGTATGAGGCAATCTCTGCTAACAGTCTTTGCCTATAAATGGATAACCATTAGTTATTTGCCTGATCTCAAGTGAGAGCGCATTCCATAATAGAATAGATTGGACAACAAAAGAGGAATGAACAAGAGAAAAGGTGTGTGTTGGACATAAGATATGCTAGGTAGTAGAGCCACGCTGATTTTAGCACGAGCGGGCCGGCTCGATCGGGACAATACTGGGTAGTAGGTCCCAGAGAAAACCAACCTAAAGTGCCAGCATCCGTGTTGTCGTGTTTCTTTGGTGAGTGTGAGACCGGAGGCCCATTGATGCACGGGTGACAGTTATCGTGGTAACTGTGTAAGCCTTACACTGTCACGATGACTGTCATGCCTTTTACGTCCCCAAGCGGGGTGTGAAAAAGCATCTCACTGTTTAGATTTAAAAAGAAATCTGTCTTGCTTTGTACTCTTGCATCGTTTTGGAATGCTAGAGATAATAACGTGAAGGTTGTTGCTTTCTCTTTGTCGTATATTCGTAATAAAATTTTGAGATCAGAAGCCCATTGATACAGGGGTGACAGTTATCGTCATAACTGTGTGAGCCTTACACTGCCAAGATGACTGTCATGCATTTTAAGTCCCCAAGCGTGGCACGAAAAAGCATATCACTAGGCCGCTATAGTGAGTCACCACGTTGCATTGTGTACATATGGTGCACCACAACTCTTTAGATTCTATTCCAGCTTTCCATCAGGCAGAGTACACGTTTCACGTACACGAGTCACTTTGGCAGGCTCTTAATATAAAAAACAAATAAGAGTAGAAGATTGTTATAAGATTATTATTTATAGAAAAAAAAAATTGTTTATAACAAGAACATTAGTTAGAAACTGTTTTAATGGTGGTCGGTGGTGGAGCTGTATATTTAACATATTGAACGTCTAAAAGCTCTCAAACGACGTATAAGGTTTACACAAATGAATTCAGGGAATAACAACTTCAAGTCTACGAGTAAAAACAATATACTGTGTGAAGTTGTAAACTCAAATTACATTGTAAGTAGACTATGATGAAAACTATGATATCAAAGCATTGTGAGGATCACAAGTGTGAAGGTAATGAAGCGATAACAGCTGAGACGTTAATGAATGATTATTGTTTAGAGATTGAGTCACACTCCGATGAGTTACTTTGATGGAAACATTTGATATATAAATGAGAAGTATAGTGTTGGATTCAAAACCAGTTATAGTTTTCTGTTTGAAGAATTATTATTTTGTTAGGTAATTAGTTAATGATCGCACGGGTGGTGTAGTGCTTTAAGTGCTCACCACGACACTCTATTCTACGCTGAGTGTTGTGAGTTCAAACCTATTTTTTTTGTTGAGTCTAGGCCTTCCTTGTGTCCGTTTCTTGAATGTTTGTAAAGAAACTATCAGTACGTATTACATGCGGACGTTCTCTTTAAAAAAATACTAACAAATTTTCTTATATCGTATAGCACAGCCGACGGGAAACGAACAGACGGTTCATGTAATAGGAAGTGACCATCGCTGATCATGGACACCAGCAGTTCAAAAGTCACAGAACTTCGGACGTCAGTTCAGCCTCTTCACCTCCTTTAAGCAGAAAGAGGAAGAGAAAGAGAATTGGGCTCTGAATACTTCACGTAAAATTAAAGTTTGTAGAAGCTCTTAGAAATAGCGTAATACTTGCGGTGTGCTGTTCCCAAGAATATTTTAAATTATTTTAATTACTCTGTATAAAAGTAAACGATATAACACTTATCATTTTATAATATTTCCAATTGTACATGATACGACTTCATTTATGAAAGTTCCTGCAATTCTTGGTGCATTTCACTCTGTTTCTTACCAGTTCTGAATAAAAATAGGTATTTTATTACTTCTTAAAAAATCGTTTTACTGGCATAGAACAATAATTGTTGTGTAAAATTATAGTGGCTTTATGGTATTATACAATTATTGTATAATACCATAAAGCCACTATAATTTTACACAGTAGCAACACTGAAGATAAAAATTTTTACTGTCAATCGATAAAGTTCCATCAAACAATTATAAAACTGGTTTATCATATACTTAGATATGGTATGATACTGAGATTATCCGTGCAGTAAGGGGTTTAAGGATTCAAAGTATCACCATCCCTATTCATCCCTAGGGTGTAGTATGAGGCGACTAAGATACTTGATACAAACCTTATTCCTACCTGTGTTACCAGCGTGGAATTGTAGGCTAAAACGTCCTTTGTGAGGAGAGGTCTATATCCAGCAGTGGACTATGAAAGGCTGTTGATGAGAACCTCACTTACTTGGCAAAAACCAACGAAGACACGAAAAATCCATTTTCATGTGAGCTAAAGCTTGACTTGCCCATGATAAAGAATATAATATCAAACATTTATAGTAATATGAATCATGATGAATAAATAAGTAAGTTAAACGGGAACCCACTTATCAATAATTTAGTATGTGGAAAGATTAATGAAGTCAAGTTAGTCAAGTCGGCCAAGATCTGCATTTACGTCAAACAACATACGTCATAAAATTAATTACAGGGCTATTTGTACCTTATGAACAACTTTGATCCATTAAATATCACATTAATACTTAACATCCATTAAGCCGTAAAAGTTTATAGATTTATGACACTTTGTGTATTCAAATACGCAATTTGTTTCATGTTTGATAATATTTTATCATATCCGTGAAGTGACAGGCTTAAAATACCGAGTATTGCCATCCCTGTTAATCCCATGGGTGTCGTAAGAGGCGACTAAGGCAGCTAGCTACGCAGCAAAAAGAAGGAAAACTTGAAAGAAACTATACCAGTACTTCTGGTCAGCGTACTATACTAGATTAAAATCTCTTTATTAAGGAGAAGCCTATATCCAGGAGTGCACTGTTAAAGGTTAATTAATGTTTTGAAACACAAAATAATTCTTGTTCTATAAGTGCCAGAGTACGGATAAATATACTGAATTTTATAAACGAAGACCATCGAGCGGACAGATCACTTGATTTTAAAGAAACAGGTGACCACAATAGATAATTGCGTGAGTCAAATTATTATAATGTAAACGGTATAAGTTTAAACAAATCCAATAATATATATATAATAATATATACAATAATTGACAAGGTCTTTTGTCTCTAAGATTTGAAATCAAAATCTTTATTGCCAACGAAGCATTACCAACAGAAAATTTGATTCGAAGACAATTTAGTTTCTTTCAAAACTATAAACTATATGCTTCCAATGTTCATGTTACCTTTGTTGTCGTTTAATCCTGCACAAATATGTATCTTGCTAAATAACAACAAAGTACATTTTCAGATGGCAAAGTCTTAGAAACAACAACCCCTTGTAAATTTCTTGAAGCGGTGATTGCTATATTACTTTTACGGTTGTAGTAATCTTTAGCTATAAAGTAATAAAGTTAAGTATAGATTGAATCATTTTATACTTTATCTTTGTATATTTGGTCAAAGTTTCTCAATAATGAAGTTACAAGTAGAGAGTAAACAATCTGGATGCACAGTTTAGTTACTGATTTAGTAAAATTTTGTTTATTACTGTTTACTGCGTCAAACTCTGGAACAACTGTACAAGTGCGCTATATTGTTCATAATTTGTTGCATAAATGCATGTAGGTAGATGGTGGTAGAGATTATTAACTCTAAACATGTTTAAATTATTTACTAGTACTTTGACTAGAAAGAGATATTTTAGATTGGATAAAGGACAGAGCACGTGGAACTCCGCCGTCTCTTTCTGTGAGCAGAATATGCTTGAGAAGAAGATAGTGGAGCGGAACCGGCAGAGCTGTAGAATTCCCCCGGGTCCACCAGGCCCAGAAACGAGCTAGGTACCGCAGAAGACTCATGTGCCGGAGATTACTAAACGATCTCCATCCTCCATAAGCGCAGACCTGGGGCTGTCAGGTGAGGTCATCTATCACCCTAGCAGAGGTAGGGTGGCGATGCGAGCGCTGCGGACTGCGCGTGCCCTTTTAGGGGGCAGTAAAGGAAAAACGAGGTTCCGACACGGGAGAGGGCCATCAATAACCGTAGGTTGCTCGAGGTACGTCGGGGTCCAGGGACTTCTTTACTAGGATGCACTTGGTTTCCCGGCTACTGGTACCTGAGACAGCGTGCGGTTTTTGTTCAGTTCGTTTCCGACATAACCACCTTTCGGTGGTATCCTTGGAGATTTTCGCACAGAAAAAAAAGACAAATTTCAGTCCCAAACAGTGCAGCAATAAAATTTATTGTTCATCTGTTTCATATTAAAATGTTCCATCCATTCGTTTCTACTATTCAACTCGTTTATTTTCTACTATATTTTTTGAATAAGAAACATTGTTACAACCTAGATAGGTTTTTGACTTTAAAAAATCACTCATTTCTGTATATATATTTCTGTACGCAGTTTGTGATACTAAAATAACTTAATTTGATTTATTGCGAAATTAAAGTGTTTGAGTTCTGAAAAACTATCACTTAACTTGAAGGTAAAGCATTTTCAATCTTAACTTAATTGAGAATGTGTCATTGGAGAAACTGTTCAAAAGTTTACAAGTTTAGTATAGAGCTCAAATATCCCCGTCATGCTCCAAAAATACGTGTCAAAAATATTCTTTATATTATGTGTTGGGTGCAATTGTTTGTATATACATTTGTGAACATGGTTTCCGATACATTTATTTATATAAATATTACATATAACATGTTATTTTAAGTTATTTGTATGTATTATATTATGTTATGTGGTAGGAAATGCTCGTGTATATAATCCTACTAATATTATAACTGCGAATGTAAGTTTGTTTGTTTCAGTTTCACGCGAATACCACTTAACCAATCATCATGAATTTTTGTACCCATGTTCTTGGAGGCATTGGAAGTAACATAGGATACTTTTTATTAAAGAAAAAAAAAATATTTAAGATGATATGTTACGAAACTTAATGTGGCATACCAAATTCCACGTGAGCAAAGAGGCAGCCAAAAGCTAGTATGTCATAAGAAGACTGTGTCTAGGGTTAACTAATTGAATGCGTATACTTCCACTAAAGAGTGCTGTTAAGAAATTTCTATCTTTCTTCTTCTATTTAGAATAAAAATATGAATTTCTTAATTAAATTGAACTTATGCTGGAAATCCTGGAATATTTTATCTATAATCAAACTTGAAATATAGAAAAATATGACTGAATATCTAAAAGTTTATAGTAAATGATGTTACATAGTCATCTTCTAATATCATACTCACAGGATCAAATTTAAAACCGAGCTACATAAATATTAAATCTCATAGAGTTGTAGATGCTGGGAAAACGTCGCTTCAGATGTCGCAGCTTTAAAATTGGTTGTGGCGCTAAAATATTGTATTTTATTACTGTTTAGATTTAAAAAGAAATCTGTCTTGCTTTGTACTCTTGAATCGTTTTGGAATGCTAGAGATAATAACGTGAAGGTTGTTGATTTCTCATTGCCGTTAATTCTTAAAAAAAATTAGAGACCGGAAGCCCATTGATGCAGGGGTGACAGTAATCGTCATAACTGTGTGAGACTTACACTGCCAAGATGACTGTCATGCCTTTTATGTCCCCAAGCGTGGCACGAAAAAGTATATCACTAAGCCGCCATAGTGAGTCACCACACTGCATTGTCTACATTTGCAATGAGTATGGTGACCACAACTCTTTGGATTCTATTCCAGCTTTCCATTAGGCAAAGTAGAGTCACTTTAGCAGACTCTGCATTTAGAAAAAAAAAAGAAATATGTAATAAATTACACGATCTTTATCGATAAAAAGTTGCAAGTGAAAATAAACGTCTTTCCTCTAATTATAAAAAAGATATGACTGCGAATGGTCTGGATTACTACTAACACCTATCAAAGAATGCTAATATCAAACAAGATTAATAAAACATTCCTCTGAAATAGAAAAACACGGAATATACCCTGACCTAATAAATAATATCCTTAAAAAAATACTAGTCATGAATAATTTGTAATGAAGATATAAGAGATTCTATTTCACCAGAAGCTAATAGCTGATCGTTATCGGTGCCTTTCCGAAGGTAGAAAGTTATATACTTACGAGTAAATCCATGCTTACATTACAAATTCGAAAGTAACTCTGTCTGTCTGTCAGTTTGTTTTTCTTTCAAGGCTAAATTACTGCACTGATTTTAATAAAATTTTAGCATAGAAATAATTTGATTCTCAAGGAAGAGCATAGGCTACTTTTTACCCCGAAAACCGATATACACGTGAACGGGGCCACAAGTAAAATTAGTATATACTCGTATATAAAGTTCAAAATTGTTACTTTTTCTTATGTATTAGAAGCGGAATAGGCGTTTGTCTTCCATCTCACCTGATGGAAAATATAGATAAAGACGAAAGTGGTACACGCCCATCCAGAAGAAACCCGTTCACTCTACTCTTGAAGGCTTCAGAGTTCAACTCATCAGGAAAAATAAACCCAGGCAGGTACCGTTCCAAATCTTGGCGACTCTCACCAAAAACGAGCTGTCAAACCGTTTAGTTTGACTTTTGGGTATGTCAACAACGTATGGATGAAACTTTTGCCTGTGCCTAGAAGTCCGATGAAGGAATGGTGTTTAAGTACCTAAGTTCAAAATGAAGTTACTTTTGTACAATAACTCTCCAGCACCAACACTAGTTGAGTTCTATTTTTGGAACTGTACGACTCATTTTAGTATCTGATACTCATTATTCTTCTACACAAACTGGCAACTACCATCCCCAGATAGATATGTAGTTATTTCCTACCCATCGACTGAACAGATTATATCTCTTTTCATCCCTTACTACGATAATTTAGAATACGTAGAAAATAAACACGATAAAACTGTGAAACATGCCTTTCTAAAAATAATTTTCAGTACTCACTGAATCCTAAATTTAACTTAATAAAAAAAAATATTACTTAATTTTTATTCAAAAAAAAAAAATTATCAAACGATACTATTTCGCAATATCATTCCTTTCTCTTAAATACCATATAGTTTAGAGGGCCAGAAGAGCAGAAAAAAACTTATTCAAATTTTGCAGAAATTAGTCACTGGACTTATGATCGATTACTAAGTAAGGTGAAGTTTCTCGATATGACCACTTTTTTTAGTGTATAGTACACTAGAGTTTTGGATCTTTATTTTTAATATTTTAGACAATTACAAACAGACAATTAGTTTGGGATCGCTGAAATTTAAAGAAAAATTAAAACACATGACAGTAAATTTAAGATTACAAGTTACGACAATCTATCATTACGACGGTTACAACAGAAAGTTAATTGTAAAGTTTTACCATACCATTGTTATAACGAATAAAATACACATACGACTATATTAAGTGATAATGATTAAATCTTTTAAGATTTGTTTTAGTATATACACTGAGTATAGTTTTATATACTATATCACATTAGGATACTAAAACCATTTCAGATGCAAAAGGACTTGAATAATACTTAGTAAACATCACTAAAATTGAAAAGGTTAATATTTTTAAACGAAGTACATTATCGAGAAACATGAGTACCGTTTGTAGCAGGACCCAGTTTCCCACAGGAAATAAAGCGAAGCACATGTATTTTACTGATCGCCACGCAACTGAAAGTAGGGATGTCATTTGTAGAATTTTAATATATATTACTGATATTAATTCTAGTGTTCAAATGCTAGAGAAATTTAACCGCATTACAGTATAAGCCTAGTGTGGCTAATATCGATAAAAAACAATGTAATTACTGATCTGCTTATAAACATTATTATTTACATTAGAAATAACTTTAATCATGAACAAGTCACTTTAAACAACAAAAACAAAATTATGTGTAAAAGTCGTGAAAATCTAAATCAGTTACATTTATGAGTACATTAATAAAATTATTTTAATAAATTTGGTAGCATGATTGTAGGTATACATTAAATCCATAAATGTGACATATTAATAAAAAATATCAAATATGAACATTATTTGACATGTGTAGTTCACGGTGCCTGATTTGGCAGCATTTGGCCTATGTCATAAAAAATTAAATGTAGCTCTATATAAAACCTGCCGGGAAATAACTGGACGTCTAAAGCAGACGGCGTTAAAAGTGCTACATTCAATAGCAGGCATGGTCTCTCCAGTAGTCCGCAGAGATGTAGCTTCCATTATAGAAATAAATGAATTTGGAAACTGATCCTAGCCACTCATTGTATTGCCAAAAGAAAGTGAAAAAAAGCTGAAAAATTGAAACAGTTTCCTCGACATCATCTCTGTCGACGATAACAAGTCTCTCAAAACCAGAGACAGCATGTGGCGTGAAAGGTTTCCTCTGTCAATTTTCGTCCCTTGGTCAGAAAAACTCTTTTGTTAGAGATAAGCTCGGATAGTCAATCTAGAACGCACTTAGTAATCTACGTTCGTAGGTCGGAAGATCTATAGACAATCAAATAAGGCGGAGATTTGCGCACCCAAGCAATTTCTGTTGCTGATGCTGCTCACTGGGTTAATATCTGATATTTACACAGACACAACCAGCATCATGCATGATGTAAGTCAGTATGGACAAAACAAACGACTTTTAAACAGCTAAAAATGAAAAAACCCCTGCATAGGACACTGTTATGTACAACGGCGTTACTAAAGCTGGAGGTAAACCCGTACTGAAAGAGCCCTTAAAGCTGTATCGTTGGAACAGAGAACCGGGAGCATGAAGTTTCAGTTTAGTCATCCTGTTATTCAAAAAGGGTGACACGACCACGTTGAAGAAACATCGATCCGTTTCTCTGCTACGCGACATCTAAAAACTGTTTTAAGAAATCATAACAAACCAAGAGTCGACGGAATCCAACCACTGGTTTTCAGAATGTATATGACACAAATTATACAGAAAACCGAAAAGTCTAATCAGACCCTGTGTCTACCATTCGTGGACTATGAGAAGGTCTTGGACTTGATCGACATCTGGTTTGTTTTGGAGTACCTGCAGCGATACAAAGTAGATTGACGATACGTCCAAGTGACAAGATATCTGGACGAAGTTGACACCATGTGCATTCCAGTACCCGTCGCACTATTAAGAAACTCGTCAATGATCACTATTTATTTCTGTAGCAACTATACACTGTATGGGTATCTGCATGTATGTATTCATATTTATATATGTAAGTTTATGAACATGCATGTGTAGTTAGAACACTCGTATGTACGTGTAGTAATTATACTACGTAATGGTAGTTAATATAAGTGAACGTGCACCGCACACTGCATAATACTTTATAGTATAGTCCATCTAAAGGTTGCCTGGAAGAGATTGCAGACTGTGATAAGACCACCTATTGCGCCACAGTTTTACCTAGTTGTGGCGTGCATTGAAAAGTACCTATCTACTTCGTCACCATATCACCCAAAGTCGATTTTTACATTTTTAAATATGTATTTAGTTTTCTTTTTACATATATATTTAAAAATGTAACCGATAGATATGTACATTTGTAATTAACAGAACAATAATATTAACAGCCACGAATATAATTAATAGTTATAAAATCACTCGCCCTGACTGACAGAATCAATGTAGAGCTTTGGCCACTCGGACTAGATGTGTAAAATTTTGCTGACAGGTGTTGCCTTTTATATTGTAAGCACCCATTCAGTCAGATGAATTTGGTGCTTTCATCCCTAAGGTGACAGATCGTATGAAACATGAAATAAGAAATAATGATGAGTGAAATAACAAGTAACAGTTAGTAATATATCATTTAAAACACATAATTTTGTTTATATTTCGTTTTCATGATAGTCACAGTTCCTTAAACAAAAATCAAAACCATTTGTAGAATTTGAAATTAATGTACAGATTTTAAAGTAACTCAAAATTATTCTCACTAAACTAATGTAACAGCTGCAGTAAAATTTGTTTATCCTCTGTGGATCTACGTCATTATGGAGGCCATCGACACTACTGCCAAGATAATGATTATCTTTAAGAAAATTCATTTAATTGCTTCTTTATCCTTAACATGTTTTCTTTTAAGTTCAGTGTTAAAAATAACACATATCCTTTGAGGTGGTGAGTCTCCTGGTCGGAATTCCATCATGAAACCTGAAGGCGAGAGCCTTTGTGGCTCTTTATCAATGGTGCATGGAGGTGCAGGAGTTGGATCGAAGTCCTATAACTCGAGACTCTGAACATCAGAAATCGCATCTCAGCCAGACCCTCCTGGAGAAGTGGAAAAGACGAATTGGGCAACCAAGCGCTGGGCAAACCATTGCTTCAGCGGTAAGACCCCTCATGAAGGTTTGTTTCGAGAGGCATCACGGGACCCTCTCATACTGGCTGATCATCAGGCTGGCAGGTGATCAGTGAGAAAAAATGTTTCGAAGGGACACCACACGCTGGTAGAATGCCCGACATGGGTAGAGCAGGAGCGTGACCTCGTGGCCACCATCGGAGTGGGGATTCTCTGGCTTGGTAACCTGATTGGGGCCATGATACGGAGCGAGAGCTCGTGGAACTCCGTTATCTCTTTCTGCGAAAAGATTATGCTTGCAAAGGAGATACTGGGGCGGGACGGGAGAGATATAAAACTCTCCCGGTCCGCCAGAAACAGGAATGGGCTAGGTATCACAGAAGACACAGGTGCCGGAGATCACTGAATAATATCCGTCCTCCATAAGCGTAGGCGAGGGGTTGTTAGGTGAGGCCATCTGTCACCTTAGCAGAAGCAGGCCAGGGTAGCGATGCGTGCGCTACGGACTGCGCCCTTTTGGCGGCAATAAACGAATCACGAAGTTCCTACACGAGAGGGGGCCATCTACTGCCGTAATTGGTCCGAGATACGTCTGGGTTCCAGGGATTTCTTTTTTTGGGTGCACCTGGTTTCCCGGTTACTGGTATCTGAGATGGCGTGCGATTTTTGGTTGGGTTGTGACCGACATAGCCACCTTTGGGTGATATCCGTCGGGATATCCGCAAAGAAAAAAAAGGGTTAACAATAATAAAATATTGAAAAGGAGAATCTTTTAAGTGTAACAAGGTGTGAGTGTTTAACTTGTAAATTAATAATGAATGTAATAATAATAATTGTGTTCTTTTACTGTATGAACTTAGTCTGTTTCTTGCACTAATATTTGAAGATTTGTATATAACTGTCCTTAAAAGTCGTTAACAATATCACCTTTTATTTGATAGCTGATTGAATATTTTTTCATTGTTTCTATTTTTGTTCATCCACTTAAATAAATAAAATTTGTAATATTTATTTAAAGCTGTGTATAAAATTGCAATCAGTATTACGGCATCAAATTTATAAAAATAACGTCATACATTCATCAAATAAACACGAATTTGCACATTTTGTACTGGAAATATTTTACAAAATCAACTCAACGAGCGTGGAAGTCACAGCGGCGCGATAAAGTCAAACCCGACATTATCAGCCGTCTATACGACAGTAACGATTGTTTTGATGTGAGTGTGAGCTAACTATACGTATGGAAGGGTTTGATTCCCAAGAGATTGTGAAGGGTAAAATGGAGCATTTCCTGTTTAAATCAGATATTGGCCAGTAAATGATCTTCCACATAATAAAATGAAGGAAAATACACTGCCTGTGATTCTGCTAACTTGATAATTAATCTTGAGTTTTTTTAGAATCATGCAATAAATCAATTCTGGAGTAGTGACTATATACTGGAAAACGTAGCGTGGGTAGGCTCCCTATCAAGTTGTCCGACGATCTGGTGAAGATTGTGGGAAATTGTTGGGTGCAGGCAGCACTGGACCAGTTATTGTAAACAGCCTTAGGGGATGCCTCTATGGCTAGCCAGCTACGGGCGTCTTTTGGCTGAGATGATAATGATGATGATACCATGAATGATCTTTATGATTACTTTAAGAATAAAGCAAATTATTAGTTTGTGAGATAGTTACAGTTATATATATCATAATAACAATTCTTCCAGGTTTGTGAAATATTATGTGGTCAATCTTGCAACCACCACAATAAACTAATTTTAAAAAGTAAAGCATAAATAGAAAGCCCATTGACGCAGGAGTGACAGTTGTCGTGGTAAGTATGTGAGCTGCACAATACTACGATGACTGTCATACCTTTTACGTCCTCAAACGGGGTGTGAAGAATCATCTCACTACGGAGCCAAAGTGTGTGTCCCCATATTGCATAGCCTGCATTTGCAATGAGTATAGTGATCACAACTCTTGGATACTATTCATGCTTCCATCGGCTATGACTCTAGTCATTTCGGCAGGTTCTTAAAAAAGAAGTAGCATAACTATATTCAATCTTCTTTATAATAATCAAAGTAACTATTTGTTCTATATTATTCACAAATGTTACTACGTTTTTAATGGTGTACTTTATAATATTTGATGTTTGATCTAAAACTAGGATTAAATTGAAGCTCTGGAGAGAATCATAACCCATACGTTTTTCGGTTACTTGATAGAATGAAAAAAATATTATAAATGACACAAAAAAATATTTATGGCTTGAATAAAAGTAATATCCGTAGTATTCTAGCAAAGCGTGAACTAGTTGAAAATTTCTACTATACTAGACAAAAACTTCCTACGGTACGAAATTCTCACACGTTCACTCAGTATTTTTGCGTAATACCATCCAAAAAATAGGTGTGGGCAAATCTTACCATTGTTGATTTACTTTTGTTGTGAACCCAATTTTCGTGTTGGACTTTGGATCTTTAAATAGTTCCACGTGTAGACCCCCAGCCCACATTGAAAATAACATTCAATACCTCCCTCGTCCGTGGAATATATATTTATCATGTGCGGTATGTGACGCAAGTGATAGCCAGAGACGGCCGGTTGAAGCACGTAAAGGCAATAAGACCTCACTACCACTTTGATTCAATCCTCAAGTCACAACATTTCTATTTACAGAGCAAATATTGCCACTAAAAGTAATTCTAATAATATATTATAATTATTAAGATAAATGTTAACAAAGATGATGTGAATAACTGTTGTGAATGAATCACAGGATGCGAGAATCACGTAGAGAAAGATGCAGATAGAATCTAGCAGCATACAATATTTTTTATATTGTTTAGATATAAGTAATGTAAGTTGAATTGAACAACGTAGATATTTTAAAATGTTGTTTTAATAATCTGCTCATTTTGTACATGTAGCTATGTAAAATTAATTTCACGGTAATTTATTAAGATTCAATCAACAGCTTTTTACAGTCCACTGCTGGACAAAGGCCTCTCCTTACTTTCTAGCCTACTATACCACGCTGGCCAGACGGGCTGGAATAATGTTTGTTTCAAGTTTTCCTTCTCTTTGTAATGATGTTGTCTTGCATATTTTGTTCCCTTAGTCGACTTTTACGACACCCACGGGATAAATAGGAGCGGTAACACTATGCATTCTTAATCCGTTACCACACGGACAGTTAAGATTATATTTGACTATTTTAATTGATTATTAAACTTTATCCATTTTTAAACAAAAAAAATACAAAGAAATAAGTTAC
This sequence comes from Hypercompe scribonia, assembly GCA_949316085.1. Taxonomy (NCBI): domain Eukaryota; kingdom Metazoa; phylum Arthropoda; class Insecta; order Lepidoptera; family Erebidae; genus Hypercompe; species Hypercompe scribonia. Next base: position 18,438,519 of record OX438982.1, on the reverse strand, counting down.
ACATAATTTTAAATTTATTTATTATTATTGACAAAAGTTATGAGCTATTAAATGGTACGTTAAACAGACACACAGAGCAAGAGAGAGAGAGACAGAGAGATGGAGTGTAAAAGAGTGATACAAAGAGACAGAGAGATAAAGAGAGAAAGCATAAGAGAGAGGGAGCAAGAGAGAGAGAGACAAAAAAGTTGGGAAATGAAGAGACAGAGCGAGAGATAGTAAAAGACAGAGAGACGGAGAGTTACAGGAAGACAAAGGATTATGCTTCCATGCAAAAGAGCCGGCTCGATGGGAGAGATTTCGTAGTGTAATAGTATGTTAAAGTACTTTTGTCTTTTGAGTTACAGTAGTTAAATTGCAATGATAATGACCTACCATCAGATAACCTAACCCTCGTTGGCTCCCCCCTTCTCCGCGTAATATAAAAAGAAAACAATAAACAATATTTTAATTAAATATAATATTAATATTTTTGTTATAGACATAAAATTAAAGTTAAGCAGTTAATAAATAAGCACTTGACTTCTTCAGATCAGGTCAGACAGCCTTAGTCTAAAAATAGTGGCTTTTAATCAAACGCATTCGACATGTAACGCGTCTTGTTTTTGCAAATACTTTAGTCAATATTAGGACGTTCAAATTACTTTCTCCACTGATTTTCTATCTCCAATACGAGTAATTGTTTAAAACCTTTTTTGTTTTTTTTTTGTGGGCAAGACAACGCGCCCTAGGCATAAAAAATCCTGTGTCGTGGGACCTTAACAAACATACAAAAAACGGACACAAAAAACATCCAGACTCAGAACAACAAATTGTTTATCACACAAAGTGTTGTCCCATTTGGGGTTTGAACCCACGACGCTCAACGTAGTAGAGCGACGTGGCGACTGCTTAAACCACTAGACCAGTATTTCCCTAAGTGTGGGTCGCGACCCACTGGTGGTGGGTCGCGGGTAGATTTTGGGTGGGTCCTGATTGTCGTATAGGTCTTGGAATCTACGAGCGCGCGGCGCCCTTAGTTGTGTGAGTTAAACGAAGTGCAGTGAATAGCACATCAATGTCAAATTTCCTCAATAGTTTTTGAACTTACAAATAAACTAAATAAGGTTTTAAGTTCGCTTGCTACTGACCGCTCCGTCGGGTTCACACACTAACAAAATCTGACGTATTTGTACCTAAATTAAGGACACGCGCGCTCGTAGAATGCAAGATTAAAAACAAATGCATCCCTCTCATTCTCATTGAAATGGCATGTCAAATAATTTTATTATTAAAAAGTATCTTACTGCACGGTTGGTCTAGTGACTAGACCAACCGTGCAGTCAAACTTTTAAATAAAGAATTACAGCTTATAATTCCTAAAATAATTAAAATTTAGCTTGAAATCTGTGACAGACGGCTACGAAACCGATCAATTCTATTTGAACAAATGATTTCATCTTTTATCACCTATATTTTTATATTTACGTACCAGTTTTATCTTAAATGAAATTAAATCCATGAATAATATAAAAAATCACGAATAATATGTCCCTCGTCTGGTTTAAAATGATGATGATGTCCTCCCAGACGTATCCGTCGACGGCGACACACTGTTACTAACTATTAGTACGACGTTCGTGAGCGCGAATGTGACTCGCAAAACCGAATTTAGTTTTGAAGATTCGGCCACAGATAGCGCAGTAAAGCTGCCCGCTATCATTGTATGTGTAGTTATAGGAGGGCTTAGGTCGAGCTTTCAAAAGCTGGCGTTTGGCGTCAAGATGTTCGACGCGAGCGCGCTCAAAGTTATTAATGCCCGTTTTGACAGCGTTTCGCCACTCCGGTCTCCGAGTAGCAAGCTCCTCCCAAGAATCGCAAGAGATTCCACAGGATGTTAAGTGGCGTTTCAGAACATCTTTGTAGCGTAGATATTGTCCTCCGGGTTTGCGCTTTCCTGAGCTAAGCTCTGAATAAAAGACTGACTTTGGCAACCTTGAGGAGTCCATACGCACTAGGTGTCCAGTCCAGCGTAGTTGACACCTCATTAGCAGACTCTCCATACCGGTCATCTTAGTCCGACGAAGAACTTCAGAGTTAGACACACGATCCTGCCATTTCAAACGAAGAATGATACGGAGACACTTCATGTGAAAGACGTCAAGACGTCTGATGTCACCCTTGTACAGACACCAGGTCTCCGAGGCATGCAGAAGCAGAGGTAGTATAATAGCTCTATAGACGGCAAGTTTCGTGTGGAGCTTTAAGTCGTGAGATTTCCATACTCTTTGGCTCAGCCTACCAAAAGCAGCAGCAGCTTTAGCGATTCGCGCAGATACGTCAGACTCGAGACGATTGTCGCTACGAACTAGGCTTCCTAAATACCGAAAAGTATTGACTTCGTCTAGTTTTTTTCCACCTAAGTAGACAGCAGTGTCACTAGCAGATTTTCCCCTTGCAGGCTGTTTCAGAATCCGAGTTTTCGACGCGCTGATTACAAGGCCGAATTTTCGACAGGAGTCATCTAAATTGTCGACGTATCTTTGCAGATTCCCCATACTGTCAGCCATAAGGCAAACATCGTCTGCATAAAGAATTTCCAGTACAGAGGTCCGCCGGACTTTATGTTTTGCTCTGAAACGGGTGAGGTCAAGTACACTCTTGTCCATGCGAACATTTAATGAAACACCATCACTGCAGCTCCCAAAGGCATCCTTCATAACCGCAGCAAAATATATAGCAAACAGGGTTGGAGCCATTACACAGCCTTGTTTCACTCCGCTTGTCACACTAAACCGTTCTGTGAAGTCGCTTTCGTGGCGTACACGGGCCATCATGCCTTCATGAAATTGACGCACCAAATTTACGAGCTTCACAGGACAACCATATCTCTCGAGCACTGTCCAGAGGGCAGATCTTGGTACGCGATCAAAAGCCTTTTCAAGGTCCACAAAACACATGTAGAGGTCACGGTGTTGTTCAAGGCTTTTTTCTTGTAATTGTTTGACAACAAAGATGGCATCAACCGTCCCTCGATTCGGTCTGAAACCACACTGGGAGTCGGGAAGGAAGCCTTCAGCTAGCGTACACAGGCGCTTGTTGATGATATGTGCCAGGATTTTGCCAGCCACTGAGAGCAGAGCAATTCCTCTAAATGAGCTGCAATCTGAGAGGTCTCCTTTGCCCTTGTATAGTTTAACAATAGTAGCGTCCCTCCAGTTTTGTGGAACAAGTTCATCAACCCAAATTTGTTGAATTAAGGCAAACAGTCTAGATTTAATGTTTGGTCCTCCGTATTTGAAAACTTCTGAGGGAAGACTATCTGCACCTGGTGACTTGCCGTCCTTCAAACGATTTATCGCGGAAATAAATTCTGCAAACGACGGTGGCTCATCCAACTCCGACGCGACAGGCAGCTTCTCAAGGGTGTCGAGGTATTGCAGATCCACTCCTTGACTGTCGGGATTAAGCACTTCATCAAAATGCTCAGCCCAACGAAGGAGAACTTTTACGGGATCAGTCAGCCTCTTGGTCTTATCTTGCGAGTACACTGGGGCGGTTTTCCTAGTCCGAGGTCCGAAAACACTCTTAAGTCCCTCGAAGAATTTAGCAGTTTGATTGGTATCTGCCAGCCACTGTAATTCTTCGGATTTTCTGATCCACCAGTTATCTTTTAATTGCCGCACTTTGATTTTAAGTTCCTGCTGCATAGATTTTCGTTGCCCAGACTCAACAGTGCTTCTTAAAGTAGTTCTGAAGTTCTCAACGAGCTTCCGTATTTCTGCATCAGAATTGTCGAACCAATCTTGGTTTTTCTTCTGCAATCCACCAATAACTCTTTGTGATACTCCATGTAAGGTCTCCGCGTACAGACGCCATTTAGCATCAATGGTTGAGTCACTATCAGCACTGGACATGGCATGTTCAAATTCTGCGTCAAGGAGGAACCGAGTTGCCTCGTCGCTTACTAACTTTGTAAGAGCTAGTTTCGCTGGAAGTTAAGTTAGTTTAAAATGACACTAGTGGCAACCGCCACAGTGATCGAACTATATATAAAAAAAAAACTATATGTTCTACTTTCGCTTGCATGAAGATGGATGGTACCAAAGTCATTTTCTGTAATTTATTTATATGTATACAAATTTCATTTAAATTACGATTAAAAGAGTAACAAACAAATTTGTGAAAGTTGATACATACAAGTACAAGATACAAGGTCTATTACACGTAAAAAACTCTACATACTATGTATATACGCCTTCTGAAATTAAGTATTCAGTATAATTACTACCATAACAGTAATTATACAAGTCTTAACGGTAACTTCTACCAGGTATTTTTGATAAAAACAGGCCTAGTATAATATAAACTAAGGATTTTGACTACATTTCTACAGCCTGAGACTTAAACTCAAGGTTACGTGAATTTCGATTTCTTGTAAAATATAAAGAGATTTTTAACCCTCTCTTGGTTTCGATCTGAAAAATCTGCACAATTTGTAACAGTATAGCTTATTTATAATCCAGATTATTTAATTATTAATAAGCTCATGCTGAATTGACCAATGCTTTTAGCACTGTTTTATGTCTCATTATGACAATAATTGAAATATTTTTCTTCAGAGCACGAAGTCTAAGACGCTACATTACTATACTCCAACGTCCCCAGAGCAATTTAGAATCTTCACCATATCTTATTTTGATATACTAATAACAAACCTTGGAGCCTAATAGAATGTAAACATATCATATTCAGCAAGATTTCAAACTCAAGTTCTAGATCTGTTTACATCTTAAATACAAAATATATTAAATACAATGTATCTTAAATACAAAGTATATTTTGAAACTAATCTAATCGTTTGAAATTATTTTTATTATTTGTATTTCAAATAAAATTTTACATGATTTTTGAGGTTCTGAGTTGAAATACTTTTCAATGATCCATGGGTCAGCACTTTACAAAATAATTATATTTTTAAATTAGGCCATAGAAATTCAATTATTTAAATCTACTAGCTTATCATTAAATTAACATCGTTAAATATATTAATGATAACCAGACAAGACAAATTCATCAATACAAATAAATTTAAATAATCAATCGTGTTTATTCCCTAATTATTTGTCTCGATTATGAACTGATTCCATATAAGCAGTACTAATTGGCTAAAAACAAAGACCAAAATATTATTTGGTAACTTGGAGAGCCTTCAGAAATATACTACAAAAGAGAGCTTTAGGCGTGAAAAGGCTCAGATTTTGCTACACCCACCCCCACTTTGTACAGACATTATATTGTACACGATATATGTAACTACACCGAAAAATAAAATTAATCCAGATGACTAATCTCAGTTCGAAGAAAATTTATAGATATTTAAGGTTTCAATGTACGTTTGTACCATGTATACGTTTCAGTTAAAATAGTGGCAATGATTATATAAGTATGATCAATGATCAATTCACACGTGAAAAAAGTGACTCAATACTTACTAACAATTCAAGAATGTTCTATAAGTAACCTGTCATTAAATATAGTCTTTTTAAAAAAATGACCTTTTAATGATAACACTGTCTCTGTGGCGGCTTCCACATTACAGCACAAACAAGAAATATACAACAGCGCCATCTAGTGAAGATACATCGAACTACAAAGTATGAACGAAACGTATGTAAGTAATGAGCTACGAAGCAACTACTAATCCTGTATCGCGAAATAGAGATTGGTGTGGCAATTAGCGTATATACAACATCCCAATAAGGACCGTTGGGCTCTGGCCCACCAGGCGTGAACACCTCGCCTGGTCGGAGGATCCTCCCTTTGTGTCGGAGGGACATGACACTCGTTCCCTCCATAACCTCTTATATACTTTTGTAATTTAAAGTAATCAAGTCCTCAGTCTATAGTACGCAATAAAGTGACAAAGTAAAGAACTTTGTCATCTATATTGACAGTACCTTTTATTTTTGCTTATCTTAGGTCCTCAGCTGTAAAAACTGAATCACAACAAACATGCCGCTGGAGAACCTTTACGCAAACTACGTAATTTTCCACACACCCCTGCTAAGATTGCTCTCACACAATGTCTCTTTTTCACCATCCTTAATTATACTGGTGTTAGTTAAGCACAGCTAAAACGATCAATTGAATAAGCTTAAACAACTCCACAGTCTGTATGAAATTCCTATTTGGATAACGCAAATACTGTACTACATATAATGATTCCGGTGATAAAAAAACGGCAATATCAATAATTATTGTGTCACGTTTTAATTGATCTATCACCATAATATTAGGCTTATTAGTAACAATAATCTTGTCGATAATAATAGAATTTTATCGTATTTTTGCTCAAATTATATCACCATCATTGTCATACAGTTCACTAAAAGCCAATAAATGTAAAACTATAGACGCCTTACCTTCGTACTTCATATTATCAAGATAATAATTCATAGATGCTATGAAATGGAAATATGAATTCTTTTGAAGTAAGGTGCCTTTTCAGAATCGTATAAAATCGAGAAGAAGTTTTGGACAGTTATTATCAAGTAAAACTAATATAAGCGCTGCCAATGAAATTCAATCCACGCATTGAGGGTGCCCAGAAAAAAAAATTGAAAGAGAAAAACTGGTAAATCATGTACGATATTAGCCATAAATCAGCGATTATCCTTAGCCGCTGGAAAAGGTGAGAGAACGTTGAGTCCCGAAAATCGAGGAGGAAAACTTTTGCGTAGTGCTAGAAATCTTACCGCTATTTCTGTAAACTGTTAAATATGGTAACTAAAAGTAAATGATTTGTTTTTAATATTCCAATTAGTACTCAAGTAATTCTTAATTAGATTCTATTATAGCTTAAAATTTTTATCACCTCATCATTTTCTGTTCTTTTCCAAAACTCTGGTGAAACCAATGTAATACCATAGTACATACATATTTACATAAAATTACATCTGTTTCTGCGGAGTAGCAGTCAGAGGCGTACTCAATATCTATGTACTCATGTATACTCGTACTTCTTAGACATTTTTTTTCATTATATTTCAGTTTGTCTTAATCATAAACAAATTTAATATGAGTTTTATTTTGACACGATGCTTTTTTCGCTTTTGAAATATTGAAAACTGCGAATACTACTGAAACTACTACTAATTTACATTTGCGTCATCATAATCTTAATCTATTTTTATTCTTATTTACATATGTGGTTAGAGCAAGTCTGAATTTACAAATATTATCATAAATTTATAGTTCATTACAAATATATTGATTTCAATGAATGACAATAGATACATAGCTGTTTCTATTTTTTTGTTTATTGTATACCAAACAAAAAGACAATAGGCAATTCAGTTTGCAAACGAAGGATAAATGAGTTCTGATTTGATCTAACTTTTTTGTCTTTGTTTCATTTTAAATGTCTTTTTAAGCTATTATACCATAATAGGTCAAAATAGACTATATACACTGGATGCGAGTAGCCAAAAATTCATCAGAGTCACGAATGAGAGAAGCCTTTGTCCAGCTGTGGACTTCAATAGCCTAATGAAGAAAATGAGGATCATATTTTAGTTTTTAATTTTATGTAATCGTATTTACATGTAAACATTAAGTATCCTAACTATGATGTACCTCCGATATCCAAAAATAATTTTCTGTACAGATATCGTCGGCATATCAGCATGAACGGGCCGGTTTGACCGAGGCAGTATTACCCTCTCACAGTAGAGGGTGATACTGCCTCGGTCTTTTGATAGTGAGTGCGAGACCGAACGCTTATAGTTGCAAGTGTGACACTTATCGTGATAAGTGAGTGAACTTAATGCTACCATGATAACTGCCATGCTTTTTACATCCCCAAGTTGTATGGTAGAAGCCAATAGTTGTGGTCGCCATATTCTCTACTTACGTAATGATATGGTAACCACAACTTTTGAATCTATTCATGCTTTCCATCAGACAGATTAGGGTCACTTTAACAGCCTCTCAAAATAATGAAAAAAAAATAAAAACAATTTTACTCCACTGAAGTTATGTCTGAAAATCACCAATCACGCCTTTGTTGGCTGGCAATGCTGGCTGGAAATAAGCCTCTTCTTAAAATGAAAGTTTTGACTATATGACGCTATCAGAGAAGTTGGAATGGAGTTTTTTTTTTAAATTTTCCTTCTCTTTGCAGAACTTGTCTTGTCGAGTTTTTTCCCTTAGTTGAACGGAACGGTCCCCACGGGATGAACTGAAGTGGTGGCACTCCATATTCTTGCACCTATCAAAAACAACAACAAAATATTGACAAATTTCTTCCTCCAGCTCTATTGTTTGAAAGAGCCGTCGCCTTTCAAACGCTAATTTTGTAGCCCCACGCCTACATTAACGTTTTGTATGTCGGCCGCATACGAATAGTACACAAAAACAGATAAGCTTTGTATTTACGTGTCGACGTTTCGCTAAATACATTATCGTCGATGTACAACTTTTGTAATGGGCCTCTAACGTCTTTATGTTGATAAATTTTGTTTATATACTCTTCTGGATATTTACTGTAAGTAATGTTACCGTGAATTATGAACCGACATGTGTTTCTAAGTTTTGTGTGGTAAGGTGCAATAGTGCACAATCTAAGTTGAATCTTAGAAATTTAATGATGTCATAAAACACTACAAAGCTTTATTAATATTATTTTGATTGACATTAGTCTCAGTGGTTCAATGATAGCGTATGCGACTGCTGCAGTGAGGTCTCAGGTTTGATGCTCGAGTCGGGCCATGTGTTTGTATAATCTGCTAATTTTCATTTCGAAGTTCGAGTGTTTTCTTGGTATAATATGTAAGTTTGTATTATTTTCGTCAATCTAGCTTCATAGTACAAGCATTCTTTAGTTGAAACTCAATGGCGTTGTGTGTCTGATATCCATAATGTAGTAGAGCGGGCCGGCTCGACCGGGGCAGTTCTACCCTCCCACAGAAGATGAACCTAAAACGACAACACCCGTGCTATCGTGTTTCGTTGGTGAGTGCGAGACCGGAGGCCCATTGATGCAGGGGTGACAGTTGTCGTAGTGTGTGCAATACAATGCTACGATGACTGTCATGCGTTTTACGTCCCCAAGTTAGGCGTACAAAAGTATCTTAACAGGCCGCCTTAGTGTGGGTCACCATACTTCATTGTCAGCATTCGCAATGACTATGGTAACTACAATTTTTGGATTCTATTCATGTTTCCCATCAGGCAGAGTAGAGTCACTTTGGCAAGCTCTCAAATAAAAAACAAAAGGTTATTATTATCGTAGAAACCTTTATTAGCGCATCTCCACTTGACGGTATCATACCGAGCCAGCTCAAACGTCTTCCCAATCATTTGAAAAGGAAGTCTTTAAACTGCGCAGTAGGTATAGATACAACCCATTGTTTTTTGTGAACCAATCAAACAGTACTGGAGTTAATGACCAATGAATTTCTAGTTAGCCAAGATTGAATAACTTCGACTTGATAATTAAACAAGTTAGATTAAGTTGCATACAAGTTTGTTCGCTTGTTAGTCGATTGGTGCTCGTTTACAGTACCAATTGAACAATAATTACACTTGAGACTGTGAGTGTTGGCCATTTAAATTGTGTTTAGAAACGAGTTGTACAAACTAGCTCTAAAACTTGTACTTGATTATATTTATCAAATACTTAGTAAATTAATTCATTCATCCAAAAATATGAATATTATCGCTAAGTAATATCAGTAATTAAGTATACTCTTAAGTTTCTGCTATGATTTCTTTATAGCAACATCCTTTTAAAAATTCATGTAGTCATGAATGTAATTAAATATATTCGACAATTTACGGAAAATAAGTCGTAGAGTAGGGCGCACGATTCCTGCGCTGACATCTGGTAGTCGGTCGGGCCTAGTCAGTTCCGTACAATACCTACATTGATTCTCTCCACTCGCGCTTCTGTTTCTACCCTTGGTCCTTCGGTATTAGCGGCTCCCTTTTTGCGTGTCGTGATGGTGTCCTCGTTGAAAATAGTGTTTATTATGTCTGGAAGCGTGGTAGCTAATTTATTTTCTTGTCGCGTTGTTTATGGTCCGTATTGGGATAGTAGAATTTGTCACGTGCTGTGATGATCACTTCGTTGGAATTGGTGACTGTATGTGAAACGGTAAAACTTCTCTAAAGTTCTGGACTGCTAGAGTGGGGTCAGAATCAGGTATTTTCATTTTCTTTTCTATATGAAGAGCCTGCCAAAGTGACTCTACTCTGCCTGATGGAAAGCATAAATACAATCCAAAGAGTAGTGGTCACCATACTCATTGCAAATGCAGACAATGCAGTGTGGTGACCCACACTATGGTGGCCTAGTGAGATGCTTTTTCATACCACGCTTGGGGAGGTACATAAAAGGCATGACAGTCATCGTGGCAGTATAAGGCTTACACAGTAATCACGATAACTGTCACCTCTGCATCAATGGGCCCCCGGTCATATATTTAAATAGCACTAACACTTTACAACCATTGGTCTACGACAAGGATGATCATGTAAGTATTCCACGGTAACCAGCACCTTACGATAAAAAACATATGGTCATGATTTCGTAATAACAGTAATTGAGCAGTAAAATTAATAAATATGTTAGTTCATTAAGACCTATTGAATTATAGTTGAATTTTATCTTTAAAATATATGACCATTTCTATTGTTTAATAACGTAAAATGAATATAAGGCTAATGTGCTATTTCTTTTGATTTTAGATGTTTTAGTAACGAACCATTTTTCAAATAAAATGTATTAATTTTTAATATTAAGTTATAAAAGCTACGTTTAAGCCACAAGTATTTGGATATTAGTTTCAATATGCAAATATTCTTGGAATAAGAATAATAAATGAAGCAGTATCTTTTTATAAATTGTCTTTAGATGTTAATCTTACTTTGAATAGGAAAAAACTATTTCTCTTTTCATTTTTCTTCAATTATATATCCCAACTAATACATGTTTGAAAAGATTACAATATCAAATGAAATAACAGTTTGAGAAGTTAATTATTTTCAGTCTCTCTAAAAAGCATCTCACTAGGCCACCATAGTGTGGGTCACCATACTATATTGTCTGTATTTGCAATGAGTTTGACCACAACTCTTGGATTCTATTCATGCTTTCCGTCAGTCAGAGTAGAGTCACTTTGGCAGGTCCTTAATATACACACAAAAAGAAAGTCTCCAGTATTTTAATAACGTGTTTCGTGCGTATAACCGTTTATAAAGCACTCCTTTATGAGTTCAGCATTAATACACTTAATAAAAATTTTGTTTAATTAAATGGGTTTTGATCTTATCTTAAGTTTCTGATTTCAAATTCACCAGTTTCAGTTCTACGTGTGGTGATGGATTGAAAATATGAAGTATCTACCACCACTTTTATCCCATGAGCGGTGACTAAGGAATCACACTACACAAGATAATGTCATTGTAAAAAGAAAGAAAACTGGAAACAAGACTAACCCGTCTAGCCAGCGTAATATAGTAGGCCAAATTACACAAAATTATACATATTAGATACAAAAGTTGAATCTAGCTACTCATTTGAAGTTAAGTTTATACCTCAATATATACTTACACTTATGTACTTATACGTATGTGTCTATTTTTATCCTTTAAAATGTGAACACAGCTAAATAGAACTGATTATTAAAAATATATCATAGATAGAGAAGTGAACGAAAAATGTGTAAAATATTCGAAACAATATTTTCTATAAGTATATAATGTAAAACTTTATTTCTATCTAACGATAAAATCCATCAAGCTGTTTACGCTGCAGAGTGTGCTAAATATACAAATGTATACTCAAGAAACATAACCGTTCTAACACGTACGCTTAAAAATACTAAACGAATTTCGAAGAAGAGAGAACTTGCTAGTGTTCAATATTTATTTATTTATTTATTATGGATCTAAGACAAGGAACACACTTTAGATGCGGTTTTTATATCAGAAAAAATACAAGTAAGATCTCGTGTCATGTGCTTCCTCAATTATGGGAAACTATAATATGCTTATTACAAATAGAAATAAATATGTGTACACAAACAGTGATCACAAACATCTTATGTAGGTGAAGGAAAAAGTAAACAAATTAAATACTAAAAGCAAAAAAAAAAATAGCAACAATTAATTTAACAATCGTAGGTTAATATCAGTCACATACACATACATACACAGACACACATACAAATACATGTATACACCCACAGCTACATATACAAGCACATACAGATACACACATATACATATTTCTTTATATTTAAATAGTAGGTAGGTGAGCGAATAATTAAAAACTTGAACTCTCTTCAATATAAGAGTTCGAAATTAATATCTGAGTTCTGCCAGACTATTAGAAAAGATGTCTATATCTCCCGAAAGAATAACAAATATAGTCATCATCATCATCAACAGCCTTTTACAGTCCACAGTTGGACATAGGCCTCTCCATAGCAAGGAGGTTTTGGCCTACTATACCACGCTGATCAGACGGGTTCGAATAGGGTTTGGTTCCAGTTTTCCTTTGCTTTGTAATGATCTTGTCTTGTAATCTTTGTTCCCTTAGTCACCTTTTACATCACCCACGGGATGAATAGGGGTGGTAACCCTATGTATTCTTAATCCGTCACCACACGGGGATACAAATATAGTAGATAGTATTATATTTTAATATAAATAAATATGAATATAAAAAAAACTCTACACATCATCAAACAAAAGATATTATTTTCTCACTAATCTATATATATTTTCACCAATCATTGTCAATACTTCGTACAACTTAGTAATAATAATAATTTATGAACGTGTGTATCAAAGTGTAGTCGTGTTTCCTTGATTTATTAAGGAACTGGCATTATATTGTCTACAATGTTGAATGAAGATATTTCAGGGAAACTTGGATTGTTTGACGAGGACATCAACTTGGCTTAGATTGTCATGTGTGACGACGGTTTCTGGATTGAATTTATGGGATCTTATTGTGAATTTAATTTTGTATGTTATTATATTTATATTTACTAGTAAATTTAACTGTTGTAAGTTTTTAGTGCAAGCTTTTGTGGGGACTTCTACATATATCGATACTCTCATCTAATAAAGATACATTAAACTGCGAATTAACTTTTACTTCTGACTGATGAAAGTTCTAATCGTGCCTGCTTAGAGGATTTTCCCTTTGTATTGTGCTGACATTATACCCTTGTCACTTAGTAGTAAGAACTATAGTATACATTAGCGTATATTTTTTTAATGAATTTATTTATTTACTAACTTAATGTACTACTTTTGTACATCGGCGGTGTGTGTGTGTACCTTCGGGTGGTGTAGAAATTTTATAAGGAACTAGGTGCACATAGGTGCACATATACACAATAGAACACATCATATACACAAATATAAGGGTACATAAAGAAATATATACATTAGGGTGTCCCTTATATGACAAAAAAATTTTTTTTCTCGAATTTCGAAATGCATACCCTCTATAATTTTTACTAATGCTATAAGATACTTAAATATAAAATTTTATCAATCTAGCATAATTGCAACCAGTGCCGACCTAGCTTCAAAGTTTAGTAAAAAACGTGTTTTGTCCTAAAATTTCAGTCTGCTATAATTTCACTATAAATGCAATGAATTAAGTGAATAAAATTAAATAATAAATAAGATGAACATTAATCTTTAATTAAAAACATAAAGAAATAAGAATCATTTAGGGTAACTTCTTTTTAGAGTAGTTTTTTTACAGTCTGGATACAATTTTAGATGTTCCTGGACACAGCGCAGCAAGAACTGTTTTTGTTCTTCTTCAGCCGTGATAAGTCCGTTAAAATCTTGCATTAATTTAACAGCCCTTTCAGCAGTATCATTTACAACTCAAATAACTTATTCTTCTTTTAGCCTCCAGAAAAGCAGCATTGTTATTCCAAGAAGATACATCTTCCTTTAGAAAACTGTCGTCGATCTGCAGTCGTGATAAACATTGTTTACTCTTTTCCGATACGAAATCATCCAGTGCTTTGTCTAAAAAAAAAGAAAAATAAGTTAAATAACAAATAAAAATCAACAACAATTTTGAAAATAAATAAATAAGTATTGGACATTGAAATTGAAATCCAACAAAAAGTCAATTTAACTTACCAAACAACTTTTGAGTCAGTTCTTCCTTCGACGGGTCATAGCGTTTGCTAAAATCCGAGATTTAGTCCCTGTTGAAGTTGGCAATCATTTTCTTCTTAGTTTGGTTGTCAACTTCATCATCAAATAGTGATAGAATGACTGTCTCTTCACATAAATACCACAAGGGATGGCTGAACTTGCTTATAGAAGCTTTAGAAATTGTTGCGTCAACTTCTTCATACTCTTTTAACATCTTCAAGAAGCGCAAATCTTGATTAGGTGCTTTGGTCGCCACTGTACATTCGAGCCAAGGTTTAACATACAATATTACGAGAAATAAGCAAACATCTTGTAGAGCCTTTTTGTCCTTCGCAGTTACTCTGCATTGTGACTGAAGTAAACATATTTTTAAAGAATAGATCGCTCTCGCCATCCAGCGTGCCTGATGTATAGCTCCGGGAGGCCTTAGTTTTAATATTTCCTCTGTGTCTCCTCCTAAAAATATTACGCACAGTTCGACCAATTCGCGGTAATCATCTCTTACAAAACCTTTATCTAATTCTGCCTTATAAAATAGTAACAACGCTTGAATGCCTGTCTCGGCAACCCGTGCTTTTACGAAATTAAGAGATGGTTCAATTTTAGTACAATGAATGTTTTTCCAATTTACTTGGAACTTTTTGAACATCGGAATATCTGGGCTACTAGTAATTTGCTTAATCTTGGTTTCAAAGACAGCTTTTAGGACCAATTCATAAACATGATGACGACAGGCGAAAAGCAACAATTCTTTTCCTAAAGTTTGCTCCAAAATAGCACAAGCTCCATTGAAACAGCCCATATTGGAAGCTGTTGTGTCGCAGCACATTATTTGCACTTTATCATAAAGGTTCCAGTCAAAGAGAGCTGCTGATACAGCCTTCGCTTGATGTTTTCCAGAAGAACTTTCTAGTTTCGGCACTGCAAGAAGCTGCTCTCTATCGTCAAATGAAGCTATAACTGGCAAGCGTTCTTCTTTTGAACTCCGTACATCCAACCCCGGTAATAGTTTTCCATCCCAATGGACTGTGACTATGTCGGGTACATTGTTTTGGAAGTTAGATTTTATTGCTTCTGCCCTTGATTTTCTAGTTTCAGTACGAATTCGCTGAATCGAGGATTTGTTAATACAGAAATCATCGCTACTCAGACCAAGCGCTTCTACCACCGCATTAACCCAGATAAGCCTGAAACTAAAATTTTCTGAAAATTTAAAAAAAGTTACATTATTTAGTTTATTAGATCTTATGCAACATAAAAAAAATTATGAAAAAAAAATTAAGTGTAAGGCTTTCAGGGAAACAGCCGTCCTATATGTAGGACAGTAGGATAATAAGAGGAAATAAGAGACCATTTATGACAAAACAGAATGTAATCAAAAAGTGTAGTTTATTAGATAACTATTGATTATATTACCCATTGTTATATGTAATTTACTAGATTAACACTATTTATGAATGATATGTTTCAAAACACTTGACACACACTCCAACATCACATTTCTTGCAACGTGTCAAACATTTTTTGTGACATTGACGACAGTGTGTTTGCTTCGATTGAGGAATAACCAGATGATTCATCTGGTCTTTACGACTATCAGCATGTTCATGATGGGAGGGTCGGCTAGGCCCTCTTTTGGCATTTTTTCTGTTTGATTCAATCAAAGCAATTGCTACCCTTCTGCGAAAGCCAAGATGATCCAGTTTTCCATGATTTATTTTATATAACTGCCATGCATTATGTTCGGCAAGATCAATCATGTGTGTGAGCAACGGCATGTACCATTTCTTACCTCGTATACCAATTCGGTAATGTGAAATATTTTCATCAGACCGATCCACTCCTCCCATATATTTGTTATAGATGGACACCATAGGTGGTTCTTCTATGACAATGTTTCTCTTTTCACTTTGTTAGAAGCGTTTGGCAGATTGTTTAGGATTTATTCCTACAACATTAGAAGCAATACTGAATATATTATTGTCATGCCATTTAGCAATAATGAACGTGTTGTCATGTGTCGTTCTGTAATCGACAGCACCACGTTCCTTTTTTTTTAGTAACTTCGATGTAATCAGAGGACAACTAGATGTCCTGTTTTCTCGAACTGTCCCAGTGCAACGAAGGCCTTTCTTTGTTATCTCTTCCAGCAAGGGCGTCCCAGTAAAAAAATTATCAAAAACTACGTGGTAAGGAAGGTCGAAGCCACGTGAAATCAGCACATCGCAAAAAGTGAGAACAACGCTTGCACCCAGCCCCAATTCTTTATATATTGGATTGCACATAGTTGTAGCACCTTGGTATGGTTCCATCCATAAAACATACCCTAACCGTGTAGCACCAACCCAAGCTGTGAACCCGTACCTAATAGGTTTACCTTTTATGTGCTGTTTGCAGCCATGTCTACCATAGTAGGGGATCATGGCCTCATCTACACTGTAATGCTCTTCAAGAGGAGAAAACTCTAAGAACTTTTTATTTAGAAGTGTAACTAGGGGGCGTACTTTTGTGTATTTGTCTTGCAAATCCAGAGTATCATTGACATGAAGGTGGCGAAAAATAAAGTCAAATCTATCCCTAGTCATAGCCGAGCTGATCAATTCATTCTTTGTATCAGGGGAGTTTTCCCAATACATTCTTCTACGGGGGAGCCATGAATAACCACTAACCAACAATATGCCGATGAAACATTTCATATCTTCAGTGATTATGTCTCCAGGCAAATTCTTTTTGACAGCATATTTATTGCTCTCTGACACCAACAACGAAATAACATCTTCATCTAAGAAGTTTTCAAACCACTCAATTGGGCGCTTATCTTGGCAAGCGCCTTGAACATCTGGCCAATTTACGGGATTTTTTGCCAAGTCCCGTTTTCTCCATGCGTAGGTACGCCTACGTTTAGTTCGACCTGTAGAATCAGAAGGTTCTTCTTCTGTATCACTCACCATAATCTGCCCTTGAATCATTACTTCAGCCGGTTGAAGCAGAATGTTTCGTGGCAAATTATTTAAAGTTACATTATCTTCTTCACCCGAATCTTCGTCAGTGAGACAGTCAGGATCAACAGGAGGAGGTAGAATACATATCAGTCGTTCTCTATAATCTTCTTCATTATCACAAACATTTTCTAAAGCATCTAAAATTTCATGCGCAGCTAACGGTCTGTAAAGAAAAAGTTGTATTATTGTACTAAAATCATGTATATTATCCTACTGTCCTATATATAGTACGCTAGTATTTGTAACAAGTTATACGTAATTTATTTATATTATTTTGCTAGAATATTTATTTAGTACAAAAGTTAAGGTTATCGACTAGATATTAACACAGAAAAAAACAACTCACGAGTAAAATATAACTTTTTATACATACCTGTCATTTGCCATGTCTGCAACGCACTTTTATTACACACTTATAAGGTAAAATATAAGGTAAAACCGGTTAAAATAACTGTCTTTTTATTTTTTCTAATAAAGCTGACACGTTTCTTACTGCAAATCATAAGACTAAATAATCTTAGATAAAGAGGGTATTCTGATATTTTTTTTTATTTCTACTGTCCTAAATATAGGACAGTAGGCTTATCTGGGTTAAGAATGTAAACGGTATCTCTAATGCTTAACTGGCATCGATCTAAAGCTGCAACTAGTTTAGGTGTTATAAGATTCTTTCTACCTCTTTTTGAACTTTGTTCATGGCAGGGAACGTCCGGCAAGCTGAGTTCAGAATTCAAGATCTGTTCTTCGTCTGAATCTTCTACAGTGTCTAAGTTATTTGTGGTGGAAGTAGATGCAACAGCTAGTGGTTCTCTTTGTCTTACAATCCTTTCCTCTTCTTCCAATCGTCGTTGTCTAGATCTTTGTTCTTTTCCGCCAATTTTTTATCTACACCACCTAAGCATCCCGGTCGACCTGGCTCTCTCTGTTTCATTAAAAATAATTTATCTTCCTCTATTTTCATTCTCTCAAAAGCATCAGCATGTGCAATATCAAACAAATTATCAAGATTAATTATAACATTGTTCTCACGACTCTTAAACGTAATCTGAGTTTTCTTACAATTTTTTTGCAACTCTCTCCAAACATGATATAAATCAATAAGTTTCTTCACGCAGTTAGGAAATGCCCTTGTTGGAATTCTTGCTTTTTCCCAATATATGATGCACTCCCTAATCACAAGATTTGCACTTTCACTAACAGTCAATTTAACCTCACGAATATTGTAAAATAGGACTGAGAGAACTTGTCGATTAGATGGTAATTTTGCACCATTTATTTGGTAGCTAGTCAATCCGATAAGAAAAATATTTTGTTTATCACTCCGTAATTCCACCGACATGTTTACGCACTAAACAATGAAGCACTAATAGTCTCAAAAATCACGTACGAAATGGCAAATAAAACATGTCGTAACAGGTCACTGGGCAGTACTTAAGCAACTTGTATCGACAAGTTTAAATAGCAAGTCGGCACGGGTTATCGTTTATATATCGAACTAATATTTTTTTCTAGACAATATAGGGTTATTACCAAACTTTTAAGAAGGTATGCGTAAAAAAATATCGAACTTGAAATTTAAGGGACACCCTAATATACATATACCAATAGATGTACATGTACATATATATAAACGCACTATAAATACCGAAATATAAGGTATGCTATGGATTAGATAATTCTACCAGTTTATTGAGTAAGAAATCATGAACTTTCCTTTTGAATGTAAATCGATTTGTGGACATCCTGATTGCGACCGGGAGCGCATTCCAGAGTGTCATTTGAACAAAAAACGAACAGTTAACGAATTCAGAGTTGTGCGAGAGTCGTGAGAGAATATATATTAATTATGAAACCTAAACAACGCTATTTATAATCAATTATAAGTCATCATCTTCATCATCAGCCTATCGCAGTCCACTGCTGGACATAGATCTCTGCAATTGCACGCTACTTGGTTAGATCTCCGGTTTCTCGCATCCAGTTCCTGCCAGTCATTTTACACAAGTCATCACTCTAACTGGCTTGTGGTCGTCCTACACTCCTTGTTTGCCGAAACGCAGTCTGCATTTGAGAACACGTTTATCCTATCGATTATTGGTTCTGCGGCTATTACGGCCAATCGACAATCAGCCCACATCATTCCTGATACGATCTCTTAGAGAAACGCCGAGCATAACCCTATCCCTATACATATTCAAAACGCTTAATTTTATTATTTTATTTATATGGATACAACAATATTGCAATACTTGGAACAGAAAAGTCCTAAGTTCTTAAGTAAATATTATAAGATCAGAGTGTACGATTGGTAAACAATAAAACATTTGTATTTATTCTTTCCACGGTTTTAATATGGTTATGACGTAACAAAAGCGAATTCTGTTTTTCAAGTCCAACAGAACGTTTATCATAAATTTCTAAGCTTCAAAAAGACACTGAAAATAGATTTTCTTGATTAGTTCTTAATACATTTATTGTTATATATATGTATGTTAATTAACTCAAAATGTGGATTTCCACAGTTTCTTACGAAGTGTAAAAGTTGTGTGTTTTTTTTTCAAATTTCAATTTAAGAATAAACACATAATACTATATAATGGTTATAACTGCTGTAAAATATTTATTACTTGAACAATAACTTAAAATTAAACATAAAAAATACATTCAAAAATGTTGGAAATTAAGCATGAAATAATTTGAAAGTTAAAAATATTTAAAGGAAATTTTCATTTACAAATTCGTATTGCGTATATTTCGTATCGTTGTTCGCTATTTTTCGCTAATTTTATATCAGTCTTACTGTTCCTATTATCTAAATACACAGATTGCAACATAATTATTTTATACTTCAACTTATTGCAAGTTGGGTAAAAACATGTCACAGAAATTCAATGTACAAACAACCATATTTGTCTCAAGACTAAGAGAGTAATGTTGATAATATTTAATATTATGAAACAAATAAACTTCTTAAGTGCATAGGATTCCCATCAAGAACTTAGGGCCCCTTTTTTTTTTTTTTTTAACGTATGGAAACCGCCTCGGGCCGTTACCCCACCGGGGTTTACGGCGGGGTGGTGTGTCGGAATCGGACCGACTAAAACCACACGGTGTGCCACTCTGCGCCTGAGATAGGAGGGATCCGGGAACCGCTGCTGTTACGACATCCAAAAGCGGGCAAAAGCTAAAGCGGGCACCATCTGCGGATAAACTCTCTATTTAGGCGACGTACGGCACACGTGCACATCACCTCCTCGCGGCTGGCCACTATAGCGGATGGCGGGGAAAACCCGTCCCGTCCACCCGCGGCCACACTCAAGGCGGCATGAGGCGCTGGTATGCGCGCCTCCGCCGCCCGGCTCGCCGGCGGCGAATTGGGTCCGAGTGGATATCGTCCTCCCGGGCCTTCTCCGCCGCCTCCTTCCGCGAAATTACGTCTTCGCAGAAGGTTGCGACCGCGGTAAAACAACTGTCGCTACCGGCCATGGAGCGTATTACGGCCGGTAGCGAGAGATCTCCTCCAATAACTGCAGTGAGGACCCCACGCTGCACCGCCCAGGCGGAACAAACCGCCAGCGTGTGCTGAGCCGAGTCCTCACTGCAGTCGCAGTAGTGACAGGCGGGATTCAATTTCCTCCTGGCGACCGAGTGCAGATACTTCCCGAAGCAACCGTGCCCGGAAAGGACCTGCGTCAGTCGGAAGGAAAGGGTCCCGTGCTGCCGCCCTGCCCACTCGGCGATGACCGGCTGGAGA
This sequence comes from Hypercompe scribonia, assembly GCA_949316085.1. NCBI lineage: Eukaryota > Metazoa > Arthropoda > Insecta > Lepidoptera > Erebidae > Hypercompe > Hypercompe scribonia. The sequence continues at coordinate 18,417,582 of OX438982.1, read as the reverse complement.
GCCTCCACAGCGGCAAAGCCAGCACGTGGAGCCTCCAGCCGGGACGACCAACGAGCCATCGTGGCTCGACGAGCGGCCTCTCGCCACTCGCGTATCTCTTCGGGCGGGGGCCGTATGCCGCTACCCGCCCGGAAGTCAGCCGTCCGCCGATAAACTTCGGCGAGCACTTCCGCCTCCAAATCCCACGGGGGAGTTCCGGCCAAGGCGCACGCCGCCTCCGTTGATACGGTGCGGTAACCACGTATGGCTCTAACCGCCAATATCCTCTGAGGGCGCCAGAGGCGAGCCCTATTCTGGGCGGTCAGAGCCGCCACCCACACCGGTGCACCATACAGTGCCATTGACCGAACAACTCCCGTGTATAGCCGTCTCGTCGCGACGCTGGCTCCACCCAAATTGGGCAAAAGTCGCCCAAGGGCGGAAGCAGCGCCGACCAGCTTTGGAGTAAGCTGTCGGAAGTGCTCGTCGAAGAGCCACCTGCCGTCTAGGATCAGGCCCAGATACTTCATCTGGGCCTTAATCGGTACGAGGACCGAATTGACAACGATAGAGGCACTGGGGGGTGGACCACGACGGGGCCCATGAAACAAAAGGGCCTCCGTCTTATCTAGGGCCACCCGTAAACCCAGCGCCTCAATGCGCCCGACCACCAAAGAGACTCCCACGGTGGCCAGGCGCGCCGCCTCTTGAAAGTTTGCCCCCCGGGCCGTGACCAATGTGTCATCGGCGTAACAAATTACGCCCAGCCCGGGGGGAAGACGACCTCGAAGGGCCCAGTCGTATCCCATATTCCACAGGAGTGGTCCGAGGACAGACCCCTGTGGAACACCGCACGACATGGGCCGCCACCTCAGAATACCATCTCGGTCCTCGTACATGACGGTACGCTCCTCAAGATAGTCTGCCACAAGCCGCCTCAGGTACTCTGGCACCCCGTGGTAGTGGAGTGCTTCCCTGATGCAGCTAAATGGCAGACTATTAAATGCGTTGGCGATGTCCAATGACACCGCCAGCAGCACGCCGCCACAGCTCACCGCCTCTTCGGTCACGGCCCTCAGGCGCAACACAGCAACGACTGTCGAACGCCCGGCTCAAAACCCGTATTGGGCGTCCGACAGATCGGGGCCCACCTCGCAGAGGTGCCGGACGATGCGAGCAGAGCGTATCCTCTCAAACAATTTACCCGCCTCGTCCAGCAACACGATGGGCCTATAAGCCGCGACCGAATCGGCCGGCCGTCCCGGCTTCCGTAGTAGGACCAGCTTCCCGCTCTTCCAGCCCTCAGGAAAACGTCCGAACACCAAGCTGGCGTTTAGGACTTCCCCGAGATGATCCGGCATGTGGTCGAGGGTTCGCGCCAACACTCGGGCAGGTATTCCATCTGGCCCAGGGGCGGTGTTCTTAGAGCGAATCCGTAGAACGACCGCCCCTATCTCCGATTCCCTGACGGGCGGAACATTATCCTCGTTCCGTCCCCCGTCGTCTTCGACCATGAAGGCCATCGACGGGGGTGTGTGCTCCGCCCGCTGCGGGAAAAGACCCTCGACCACTTCCTGCAGGAAGCTGGGCTGGAGTGTCTCTGTAAGGTGGGGGCCCGACGTGCGGAGCTTTTGTCGCACCGCACGATAAGGGCGACCCCAGGGGTCACGATCGAGACCCTCCAGCATCTCCTTCCTCTTCAGTTCTTTGGCGCGGCTAATGGCCAGCTTCAGAGTTTTCCGCGCCTCTCGGTACTCCTCATGAAGCTGGTCCTCCTCGCCGTCTACGCGGTGTCGCCGCCGACTACGGGTGTAGGACCTCCGGGCACCAAGTTGTTGGGAGAAAAGCCCAGGCTACTGCTGTGAGACAGAGCACAGTTGCTGCACTCGCCCCGAAGGAGAAGAGGCCACAGTTACCACGACCTCCCAACAACGCCGCCGTCGTGGTCATGGTACCTCCAGAATCCAATAACTCACTTGCACAAATAATGCAAGCAGCAAAGTCCCGCGTAAAGTTGGCGGAACTAGGAATTACGGGCGGGATTCGGCAGCGTAAGGCGATCACAGGGGACCTTATACTGGAGATCCCCGGGCCAGATAGCGTTGTCAAAGCGGACGCTTTAGCCGAACGCTTGCGTGCAGTCATGGGCGACATGGATGTGCGATTTACGCGGCCGTGCAAAACGGCCGAACTACGAGTGATGGATTTAGATGAATCCATCACTCCTACCGAAGTTGCAGAGGCAATAGCCGAAGCGGGTGGCTGCTCTCCGTCCGACATCAAGGTCGGAGAGATACGCAAAACGGCAGCCCGGTTGGGAACGGTTTGGGTGCGTGGCCCACTTGCGGTAGTACGACAAGTCGCGGCCGCCCAACGTCTGCAGGTGGGTTGGGCGTTGGTCCGTACCGAAGCATTAGCACCGAGGCCCCTACAATGCTACCAGTGTCTTGAAATGGGGCACGTCAGGGTAAAATGCACGGGCCACGCTGACAGAAGTGGGCGTTGCTTCCGCTGTGGGGAATTAGGCCATAAGGCCCGAGCCTGCGCAGCGAGCGCACCGAAGTGTCCGGTGTGTCTCGACTACGGCCGGGCCGCCAACCATAGGCTGGGCAGCAAAAATTGCTGCCCTCCAAAGAGGAAGAAAACGGGACAGCTTCAGCCTCGGCCCGCTTCTGTTCAATCGGGGCAGTCCGTGTCGAGTGGTAACACGACGGGAGAGGCAATGGAAACTTAGGATTCCCACCCCACACAAGGATTTTACAGGGCAATCTCAATCACTGTCGCGCAGCACAGAACCTTCTGATCCAGACGCTTGCGGAGCAGTCGGTTGCCCTGGCAGTAATCGCAGAGCCCTACACAGTCCCAGATCATCCACGGTGGTTCGGGGCGGTCGATGGCTCAGTGGCCATATATTGGTCGGGGGGGGAAAACCTGCATTGCTCTCTCCTGAGGAAAGGTGCAGGCTTTGTGGCAGTGGAGTGGGGAGTGACAGTGGTGGTAGGCTGTTACTTCTCTCCCAATCGCGGCCTACCCGAGTATGAGGCATACCTGCACGGGTTAGAAATTTGCATACGCAGCTACACTGCCCGTCCGGTATTCGTCTTGGGTGACTTCAACGCCCACTCAAGAGAGTGGGGCGATACCCGGGACGACGCGAGAGGAGACGCCATCCTGGAGTGGGCGGCTGAACTGGACCTCCGACTTCTCAATCGGGGTTCAGTCAGCACATGTGTGCGGTGGCAGGGGGAGTCAATTGTCGACCTGTCATGGGCTACTCCCTCTGCAGTGCACATGGTATCGGGATGGCGGGTGGCGGAGGAAGTGGTTAGCCTCTCTGACCACCGGCACATCTTATTCGATGTGTCGCTCCGTCACCCAGAACGTCTACACCAGGAAAGAGAACCCCCGCGACGATGGTCCCTTAAGCGGCTCAACCGGGATATGGTCGTAGCCGCATCCCACGTCGCGGATTGGTCAGAGGAAAGGGTTTCGTCCGATCCAGAGGCACTGGCTGCCTGGTTTGGGAACATTATGGCGTCCATATGTGATGCCTCAATGCCCCGAGTCAAGGCGGCCAGAACAGGCTCGGTGTACTGGTGGAGCGCGGAGATCTCGCGGCTGAGAATGACAGTCGTGAGATTGCGCCGCCCGTACCTTCGAGCTCGGAGAAGACGGCGAGCCACAGTCGAGGAGATCGACAGAGCACGGCGGGAATATGGAGCTGCAGTAAAGGATCTCAGCGATGCAATCGCTGAGGCCAAGGCTCGGTCATGGAAAGAACTCATCGCGGGACTGGATAGGGATCCATGGGGGCGCCCATACAAAATGGTACTGGGCAAGCTCAAGCCATGGGTCCCACCGTTAACAGAAACTCTGGATCCGGAGTTTCTGGGAAGAGTGTTAGACACACTCTTCCCAAGGGTCCAGGACAGTCCTGCGATTCCTCCATCCCAATCGGTCCGCCAAATGTGGTCCGAGGACTATGAGGTGACGGAGGGTGAACTTGACCGAGCCACGCGGCGGCTCGCTTCCCGCAACACCGCGCCTGGACCTGATGGCATTCCGGGTCGGGCGTTGGTGATAGCTCTGTCGGTACTGGGGGACAAACTGAGGCAGATTTTCACAGATTGTTTCCGCCTCGGTATCTTCCCCCTCGGCTGGAAAGAAGCAAGACTGGTGCTTTTAAAAAAGGACGGAAGGGCTGCAGATTCTCCCTCTGCGTTCCGACCGATATGCCTGCTGAACGAGTCAGGGAAACTCTTTGAGAGGATAATCTCTGACCGGATTAGCGGGCATCTGTCGCGAGTGGGCCCTGACCTATCGGACTGTCAGTTCGGATTCCGACGGGGACGTTCGACAGTAGATGCTGTTAGGTGCGTTCGATCCCTGTCGGAGTCAACAGTCCGATCGGGGGGGGTGGCGTTGGCGGTTAGCCTTGATATAGTCAACGCTTTCGGCACCCTCCCCTGGCGGGCAATTAGGGCGGCCCTCGAATATCACGAGGTGCCGCTCTATCTGCGAACCGTTATTGAGGCCTATCTGCGCGACAGGACGGTGAAGTTTATCGGTCGGAATGGAATGGAGAATCGAAAGGAAGTATGTTGCGGGGTTCCCCAGGGCTCGGTATTGGGCCCATTATTATGGAACCTCGCATACGATGCTGTCCTTCGCACCGGTCTGCCCTCTGGCCTAAGTGTCGTCTGCTATGCGGACGATACATTAATACTGGCTAGAGGGTCACACTTCGAGGAGGTGCTTTGGCTCGCCGAGCAGGGGGTGGCTAGTGTTGTGGAAAAGATACGTGAGCTGGGCCTGAGGGTGGCGCCTCATAAAACTGAGGCGATATGGTTCCATGGCCTGCGTAAGCGCCAGGAGCCACCCAGCTCATGTCTCCGGGTAGGTGACGCTGAAGTCCAGGTAGGCCAGTACATGAAGTACCTAGGCCTCATCCTGGACAGTCGGTGGAGCTTCGAAGAGCATTTCGGGCGATTGGTACCCCGAGTGCGAGGGGTAGCAGGTGCGCTGCATCGTTTGCTGCCCAATCTCGGGGGACCACGGGAAGAAGTTCGCCGCCTCTACATGGGGGTTGTTAGATCCATGGTCCTCTATGGGGCACCCGTCTGGTTTAATGATCTAGCGGGTGCCTCCCGCTGCCGGGCCCTACTCAGGAGCCTGCAGCGGCTGATGGCCATACGGATCGTGCGGGGCTACCGCACAATCTCCTATGAGGCGGCGACAATCCTGGCGCGATCTCCGCCCTTCGATATTCTGGCCGACATGGACGCAATGGTGTACGACCAAATTCGTTCTGTCGGTCGGAATGCTGAAGAGGCTGCGCCAGATCATGAGCCCGGAATGCTACGGCAGAACGCGCATAAGCAAGCTCTGGTGGCTTGGCAGGTACGGCTCGAAACTGAGGGCTGTGCTAGCCAACGGGCCGTCGGAGCCGTTCTGCCGAACTTCGAAGCGTGGATAGAGAGGACCGACTGTGTCACCTATCGATTGACCCAGATACTCACCGGGCACGGCTGCTTCGGTGAGTATCTGAATCGAATAGGACGGGAGGCTACGGCACAATGCCACCACTGCGAGTCCGAACGGGACTCCGCCCAGCACACGCTGGAGGACTGCCCTGCTTGGGAGTCTGAGCGTCGAGTCCTGGTCGGACGGATCGGACGTAACCTTTCACCGTCAGCATTGATCGCGGCGATGCTGGCGAGTCGTGAAGGATGGGAAGCCGCGATCTCCTTCTGTGAGCAGGTTATGCTCCGGAAGGAGACTGCAGAGCGAGATCGGGAAAGGGCCGATCCCGCTCGAAGGAGGCGGCGAAGGGGACGCGGCAGAGGTCGCTAGCTCCCTAATCGCCGCCTAAGGGTCGCTGCGGTCACATCTTGGGGCGTTGTGACTGCTGCAAACGACCCGAGTCAGGTGACACTCCGGTGCGGCCGGGGAGTGTCGTCTGGGGCGGGGCGCTGTTCTGCCTCTTACTGCGCAGGGCGATGGGAGTGCGATAGCGTCCTGATCCTGGGGCATGAGGTGCCCGAGATGTACCTCACTTGTGAGGTACGGCAGGGAGGACTCTAGAAGCCGCTAATGCGTTCCTAGAGCACCTCCCAACTGCCGAGGTAGGCCGCCGCGGGGTTTAGTGGGTAGACCGGTTTGTCGGGAGTCCCACACACGCCCTTCGTCCCTCCCCATTCCCCGCGTTAAAAAAAAAAAAAAAAAAAAAAAAAGGACCTCCGGGCACGAGTACAGGCCGCGCGGAGGTCCGCCAACTCCTGGGACCACCAGTAAACCTCCTTCCGTGGAGGCTGACAACCTCGGATGCGGGGCATGGCCGCATCGCAAATTTGCGTAATCGCATCGCGGAAACGACCAGCCCCCATGTCGACCTCCTCGGTCGGAGCCTGCGGAGACAGCCAGGAGTGAATAATGGCTGCCTCCTCTAGTAGGTCCCGATTCAGTTTGGCTACAGCCCACCGCGGAAAGCGAGAAGAGCGCCGCGCCGCGTGACCCCTACTGGGGTCCTGGGTCCGGGAGAGCTCAAATCGGATGTAGAGGTGATCCGAGAGCGTCTCAACCTCTTCCAGGACGCGCCAGTTCCTTACTCGTGCGGCGAGGGCAGGGGTAGCGAACGAAAGGTACACTATCGACCCTCCCTGCTGTCGCACGCACGTGTTGGTGGAGCCTCTGTTAACAAACAGAGGCCCACCGAGGCTGCCCACTCCTCTACGGCCTCGCCCCTTGCGTCTGTCCTGGGAGAACCCCACGCAACGGACTTTGCGTTGAAGTCCCCCAGCACAAGGACGTGCCCAGACGCTAGTCGCCGCATCGAGGTCTCTATGTCGTTGAGAGAGGCCTCGAAGTCGCTCAAACTCCGGTTGGGGGAGAAGTATACACCGTATACGGTGATCCCCCCCCACTCAGCAGCAACATATCCAGTACCCTTGTCTCTTAACGACAAGGGCGGGGAATGAGCCGCTGTGGAGCCGACGATTGCCACGGAGCAGTCCCGGTCACCCATCCAGTTTGGACGGGGAGGAACATGATAGGGCTCCGCGACTACAGCTACACCGATCGACCACTGTGCCATGGTTTGTAAGAAAAGATCCTGCGCCGCGGCACAGTGGTTCAGGTTCGTCTGGACAAGAAGGCTGGAGACTTGATCCATTACTGGACTGTCTCGACAACCTCCTCCATGGGCGACGACGTCGTCTCACGTACGACCTCAGAGGCAGCCTGGATCGATTGGCTGGCCCTTGACGTCTGCCGATAATAACGGGATGGCTTACAGCCCCCCTGCCCTATCTGGTGATTGGCGGGTTTGTTACCCGCCGCACACGCTGGGCAGTGAGGGGCCGCAGAGCATTCTACCGCCTTGTGCCCCGGTCGACCGCAGCGGAAACAAAGTCCGTTGCAGTCCAAACTATTGTCGCACTTGACACGAGTGTGTCCCTCACCAAGGCATTTAAAACACCTCATCGGTCTCGTTGCCAGAATTGTGACTCTGGCGTTTACGAGACCGATGAGTATCTTGCCAGCGTCGGCCAAAACTTTGGCCGACGCTATGGGACAACTTACCCACACCGCACCAAGGCCCCCTGGACCGGGGCGGATGGTGCCAACTCTGATGTTATCCGTGTTGCATCCAGTCCTCTCCTGAACTGCAACACGGACATCTTGGGCTGTTACTGAGTCGTCCAGGCCTGAAATGCGCAGTTCCGCGCACTTTGTTGGCCTGGCGATCTTGACACCATCCGTGGCTGCAAACATATTTCGCAGTTTCTCCGCAAACGAATCTGCTGTCTTTGCGCCTTCAGCTCCGGGGAACTCCAAGACTCGAGCTCCCGTTTGGGCGAGGCGCAACTTGACCCCTACCGTCCCGAAATCAGTGGCGAGACTGTCCCGGGCCTTCTTGAATAAAGTCGCGTAGGACAGTCCGCCACTTGCCGCCTCCGGCGATACGGTAACTACTATAGCCGCAGTTTTTGGCGGCCTTAGCTTCCGTGGCTTCTTGGTGGTGTTTGACACCGATGGCGACTGCGGGGTTGGAGCTGCTTTCTGGGCAGCCTTTTTACCCCGCTTTCGGGACTTCTTCTTAGCTCCTCCGACTAATTGCCAACCGTCATTGGAGGGGGCAGATGTGGAGGGACCAGGCGTAGGTGTTGGAGTGAGAAGCGGAGGAAATTTTGCTACACTCTTTACCGCCGTTTTATGTCCTGCGACCGGTGCAGCCGTCTTGGTTGCTGCCTTGGCCGCCTGTTGTGTCCTCGTGGCATCAGTAGATGCAGACACTAACACCGCTGTCGCATATGATTTGCGGCCACTTGTAACAGAAAGCGGAATCGGTGCTGATGCGGTCTTTCGCCTATCTGCAGCGAGTGGTGGTCGGATAATGGGAGCTGGGGGTAATCTCGCCTCCAGGCTCGCGAGACGTCCGTCTAGCATATGCCCTACTGCCTCCATAATTTGGCGCAAGTAAGCATCGCTGACGTCACCTGAACCGGGAGTGGGGGCAGTTTGCTTCGAAGCCGTCACCTGTCGCTTAGAGATACCCACCTGCGCCCGAAACTGGGCAAACTTGGCGCTCAGCTTAGCCACCTGCCCTGTCAGGCATTCATTAGCAGCCTGAAGGCGAGCTACGTCCCCAACGAGGGTTTCGACGACCCCAGCAATTGCGGAGGAGGAGTCCTTAAGGGCCCTAACGAAGGTGCTCTTAAGAAGAACTTAGGACCCCAAGTCAACCTCACCTGCAAGTGGTGCATCTGTTGGTTGACAGACGAGGCTTTGGTAAACAAAACATGCCGATTAGCGGCAATAGGCTCACTACCATGGGACCAAAACACTGGAACAAGTGGGTGTTTAATATACCTTTACCTACCCCTCTATGTAACTTCATAAGTTTCCTTCTCCCAGTGTCCCTATTAATCAGTAATATAAACGAAACAGCAAAAAGTGTGACAGCCAAAATAAACGTTTGCCGTGAGTTGGGAACACATCTGGTACTATTTGTTAGCTTTTAGGCTAATATTACCTTTGTCACTAATGAGAAGTGATGAAAATATGAGGTGAGTATCAAATGAGAATTTAGTTTTGTTCTTCTTTTCCCATCATTATAATCATAGTTCGTCTCGTCTAATGCTAACTGATTCATTGATGCGTATACAATTATTCGTTTGAACGAAAAAAGGATTGTCATGTTAAAATAAAGTCTGGACATAAATAGAAAAGGAGATTTACTACATAACTAATATCTCGATTTTTTCTTTTTTTTACACATCTCACTCTCTACCAACGATCTCAGACAATCTCTGCCTATCCTAAACTAGATAAATTCTGTACTAAGGTATCTGCACTACTAATTACTATCATCATCATCAACTCAACCAAAATAAATAATAATAAATAAAAGTTTCAGACATTTGACAAACTATGTCATCTAGTCGCAAACAAAGCAGTGCTAGTACTATCAGTACTAAACAACTGATATAAATACATATATACTTTTTTTTGTAAATAAATATATACAGTAAGCATACAAACATTTAGACCGACCCGGGCATCGAACCTGAGACCTCAAACACAGCAATCACATACGGTACCACTGCACCACTGAGGTAGTTAAAAGATGTGCACTGTTGGACGTAAGCCTCCCATTAGAATCTTCACGACAGTCAGTTGCATCCAAAAACAGCCAGCCAGCAGCCCGCAGCCTTCACTAGATCATCAGAACAATGAGCCACTCAAAGAGCTATTGGGCGGGCAATGCACAATATTCAGAGTTTCTCTGCTTGATCATATCAGGAATAACGAGATCCATAGATGAACCAAGATCATCGATGACCCGGAGGTGGTACATTGCACGCAGAAATGATAACTGATTGTTTATAAGCATACTTATATATTTCTAAATACATACATATTATAGATACATTAGATCTAGACTCAGAACAAAATAAATGATTGTGACCGTTACACAGAGATTTGTCCTAGGTAAGAATCGAATCCTCGACCTCTGGGTCAAGATCACTAACCACTATACCAGCAGACTCGTCATTTCATGTTAAATAGAAAGTTCTAGAATTGATCTGTTTGACCTTAACATATTATAATATTATATATGTGATAAATTTTATTTTGTCTTTATTTATGATGCAGGGCACTTATACGGTATGTAATACGACGAAGCCCTTTTCTTTCTGACAGCAATCAAAAGAGAAACAGAACATGTTACTCGTAGTAGTAGCAGAAATACAATCCGATCGGTCAATACAAACTGCACGATCCTTAACCACGTCAACAGAGCAGGTGTACTGTGTTTACTAATATTGTGTACGTTATGGACTTAGTATTTGTGTTCTGATTACTCAGTCGGCTACTACAATATTTTAGTTTATGATAGCTATACAAAGTACTTGTATCTAAGGTCTGGTATTCTGTTGGAAGCAGCGATAGTCCTGGCACGCTTTCCGTCTTTTGATATCCTTGTGGATATGTACGCGAGTTATTATGATCAAATTCACGCGATCTACCTCGAAAGCGGTAAAGATCTAGACGAGGTCGAAATGCGGCAGAACGCTCACATTTTGCCATGCCTCAAAGTTTAGATAGGTAGGGAGTGAGGTTACGCATCTACCAATTGGTCTTGACTATACGTGGCGTCGAGTCGGGGAGGACCTGAAATAACATAGTCCAGATCCTCCCAGAGTGGGGTGCTGAGGACTTCTAGCTCCTATATATCTCTAAGTAGCATTGGATTATAAAAGTTTTTCCAACTTGCCAAAAAAAAAGCGGTCAGGTATTGTGTTTCGAGTACGTTGTCGTTCGATGGACGTTGCAAGTGTCCACAGACGGTGATAGTCACTTGCCATCAGATGATCTATCTGTTAACTTGTATCTTCGAAAAATCTATAATATTCAGTATCATCATCAAACAGAGGATCTCATAAAGAAAACGTCATGACACAAATACATACGAAATTACACACAGACACAAACAGTTTCTGTACTAAGAAGGCAATAATATTACCAGTATCTTATTTAGGGTTGAAGTATGCTACGATTTCCTTATCAAGTATCCTAGTATTATGTATACTCTAAAATATGTGGGTAGCTGAAAGATGCCGTATCGGTTACCATTTTGGCAACAGTTCAACGTGGCTTACTACAATCTGACGATTTATGAGTTCTTGTGCTAAATATTGGCAGCTTGTTAATAGATGAAGTTTTCGCTTACATCTTGCAATCTATAAATATTATTAACAAACTTATGACAAACAAAAATATTTTTGAATATACTCATGAGATCACTGTGAGGATTCAAATTCTTTTTAGCACTCATCAATTTTACATAAGTTTCTAATCAGCACTGATTTATTTCAAGGTCATACATGTACAATAAAATAATTGTGCTCGCCAATTTCTCACCATATACTCATCAATTTAAGGGTGTAAGGGGGTAAGGGTGTTGTATTGAAAATCACTCTCTGCTAGGATCAGTGTTATTTGGAAGGGTATAGGAGAATATCTGATAATTGAGCCACGGTTACCGGAGCCTCGACTTTTTTTTTTCTCTATATGAAGAACCTACCAAAGTGACACTACTCTGCTTGACGGAAAACATGAATAGAATCCAAGAGCTGTGGTCACCACACTCATAGCAAACGCAGGCAATGTAGTGTCGTCACCCACACTATGGTGGCCTAGTGAGATGCTTCTTCTTTTTTACGCCACGCTTGGGGTCATAAAAGGCATGACAGTCGTCGTGGTACACTAAGACTCACACAGTTATCGCGTTAACTGTCAACCCTGCATCAATGGGCCTCCGGTCTCACACTCAATAACGAAACACGTCAACAAAGGTGCTAGCGCTTTAGGTTGGTATTCAGTGGGAGGGTGGTACTGCCCTGGTCGAGCCTACCCGTGCTGAAATCAGTGTGGCTCCACTACCTGATGATTTACCTACTTTGCTCGAACAGTCCAAAATATCTGGATAAAACATGCTGTAAAAGGTCTGAATGGCTGTAATCATACTACATACAAGCCACAAACGCCAACGTAACCAATCACGACACGATAAGAAATTGCCGCTGTACCGACAGCGTGTCACTAAACTGAGCGGGCAAGTTGCGTGGTACTACTTATTCTGACAAGAAGGCGTGACGTTGAACTACACGGACAAGTTGTCTAGTACTACATACGCCAACGACACCGACTGTCAGTGGAGCCGCACCGTATCCCACTCCACGGCTGACATTCATTAAAATTATCGAATCGTTATCTGTAATAAAAAAAAATATTCGCAATAGTTTGTTTTTGATTGTACTCCAGATATTGTGTTGCAAAATATTAATGTCAGCTAGTTAAGATGTATAACAAGAAGTTATATGGCGTATACAAAAAAATAAATCACATTTATGGCAGATTAGGATAGAGGTATAAGGTACAAAAAATAGAATGTACTGATTTAAATGTCCCTCTTATACATTACTAGGCCAGTAATCGTTCCACTTGACCCAATTTAACAAGGTTGACTATTCTCTATGACAATGTCCGTATCAATTTGAACCCAATAAAATGCGCCAAATTTACGACCATAAACTACAGTTTCGACCGTTGGCATTCTCAACAAAGTTTCTGTGTCATTTGTTTTATTTGATAAATTGTAATCGGCTTTCGGAAGTTATCCGCCTAATAGTTGGCCTATTACTTCATAGCGCTGAAGGAATCGAATTAGTATAAAAGATTATTGACTCTTCTGTTTACTTAGTAATTTTGTATCGAACGAGAAAAACAAATCTAGACTGTATTTACAACCTTATATTAAATGGTTTAGGGGGTACATGAGTAGATGAGTCACTCTATGGCAGTTTTCTGTGAGATTATAATAGAACTTGAAATGGCCGCCAGATGCCAAAGCATGATTAGAAAGAGAATCACAACATTTAATAACTATCCTTTATATGATTTATATTTATATTACAGAATAAGTAATAGCAGTATATCTAATTACATGCAGCAGTAGACTAATTACACCTGAACTTGTGGCGACTTCCACATACAGCACAAACAAAAATATATAACAGTGCCATCTAGTGAAGATACATAGAACTACGAAGTATAACAATGAACTACGAAGCATTTACTAATCCTGTATCGCGAAAGAGAGATTCACGTGAAAATTAGCATAAACACTCGTAAAACAACAACAACTGTTGGGCGGCGGTCCGCCAGGCATGATCACCTCGCCTAGTCGGAGAATACTCCCTTTGTATCGGAGGGACATGAAACCTGTCCCTCTGCCAACTAAATACTCCATACCATCCGTTTCGAATGATTATTTAAAAATGATCCATTAAATTTAGACAAGTGATAGCTTTAGAATAAACATAGAAATATTTCTATTGCAAATATTCCTATCGACTTTGTAATATTCTGAATACCAGTAATTAAAAAAAAAGAAAATAGGTACTGTAATGACTATGCAGTACGGTAATGAAATATGCACTTATTTTTTGTGTGTGTTTATCTTGTATGTATTTTTTGTTATAGAATGTAACTCAATCTATGAATTTGACCTCCGTGAAAATTCAGAAAGCCCTAAACGACGTTATGAACTAAAACAGTATTATTTTTTATTCTCTGCTATCTCCATAATGTATTTTAAAAGTTCTTAACCTGAGACATTGTATGGAAATATTTTTTATGTGTTTTCTTAACTTTTTTATTATGTTTACGAAACAGTGACATGTCGAAAGCTGTGTTTGAGTTTACTTTTCTATAATATAGTTGGTGCGGGAATACTTTTATGCTTTTAGGTATAATATTTGGTTAACAATTTAGTTTAAAATTTCAGTTTCAAAACACACTCGAGAGTTACAAATCCCGGTCACATAAAGATACCTGAAAATTTTAAAATGTTATGTTTAGTCCAATGAGTTACTTTTTGAGTTATTAATTTTATTCATCATCAAAAACCTTTATCAGTTCACCGCTGTGCATAGGCCTTTCCTTAGAAATGAGGTTTTGGCCTACTAAACCAAGCTGGCCAGATCGATTGGTATAGGGTTTGTTTCAAATTTTCCTTCTCTTGGCAGTAATGATTTTCTGTGAAGTTTGCTCTCTTAGTCGCCTCTTACGACGCTCATGGGATGAATAAAGGCGGTGATACTCTGTATGTTTAATCCGTCACTACATGGACAGTATAAATTTTATAAGTTATTTTGTATTATGATAATAAAATAACAAATCTCAACTCAAGTTTACAATTTGTCATCTTCAATACATTACTGTAGTTATACGATTCCGTACGCACATTAAGTTTTGTCATCTTGTTTTTTAAACTTAAACCCTCGAATAATGATGTGTCTAATGGTAATTTGACGAGCTTTTGTGTCTTTAACATCATTTGAACTCAACTCAAGCAAGATAGTTCAGATTGAAATCTAAGTCCTATTCAAGCCACTTCATATCAACTAATCTATAATTTCATTCTATTTCATTTACAGTGCTTTAGCTGTTCGCTCTTTTCAAGTGTATATTTATACTCTCTGTACCTCCCGTCGATGAAAAAGATTTTGACTGCAGTATTTTTGAACGTGAATATCACTGAACGTCATATACATTACTGTTAATTTTCAATAGACTTTTTTATATTCTACAGAGTTTGCTAAAAATTCAGTAGACCTATAACCCATAAAACATATATAAAAAAACACCTTATCCCCACAAAGTCACTCCAGGAACAAAATTAAATTCACGGCAGCAATATTTCATAAAGCTCGTCTGAAATATAGGGAGCATTAAAGCTTTCAATAGCTTAGTTAACATACTAAACTTGTATAACGAAGTGGTGAGATTATATTTTATTCTCACAACAACGGAGAAATTGGTCCATAAATCACCCGCCGCTTAAACTCCCTGTAGAAAATATTATAATTAAAACAACGTCCAGGAAAACTTGGCCTTTCTTTGACGATTTGAGATTTTGATGTGGTGAAATAATTAATTTTGTTGCTTGATTTATTATTTGGTGAACTAAAATAGTGACCAATATATGGTGTTTAGATTTTATAAGTAAGTTAAATTCAAATCATGTCACAATAGTTCAAACGCTCTGCTACCTAAAAGTGGTAGATGAATGATGCTATCATACATTGGTGTTATTTAAATATTTGTAAGTGTGTAGAAGTGTGAGCAAATAACGATTGAACCGGGATGACCTTGAGGACCCCGACCTTCCTGGAGCAGTTCAACCTTCCTGGTAACCTCTTCTCACGCAAGCCATAAAATACTGACCCCATTATTTTGTCATAGTGCGAAAAAATTCGTTATTCTGAAGCAGGCCACCGAAAAGTCAGAAGAGACAAATTAGGTATTGCTTCCTACCGAAGAGAAATAACGGTGAACAAACTTATTGCATTAACTGTAACGCATAAACTGACTGACAATGCCTGGTTGACCCATTTCAATATCAAAGGCAGCGAGTCGCGAGCTCGACTACACGAATCACCGTCCGTAAATTACCGAACAGACACTAAATTCGGATCAAAATTTCTAAAACAAAAACTTTAAGGGAATAATCTTACCACACTTTGACACTTTAGGTTTATGAATTTGTTTTGTTCAAAAAATAACAATAAAGTGTAAATTTTTTTTTCATTTTAAGAGCCTGCAGAAGAGACTGCTCTACCTGATGGAAAGCACGAATAGAATCAAAGAGTTACCACACTTATTGCAACTGCAGACAATGCAGTATGATGACCCATACTATGGCAGCCTAATAAGATGTTGTTTCACGCCCCGCTTGGGGAAGTAAAAGTCATGACATTCATAATGACACTGTAAGGTACCCCACACTTACCACGATAACTGACACCAATGACTTCAATGGGCCTCTGGTCTTGCACCCACCGACGAAACACGATAGCATGGCTGTCGTCACTTTAGGTTGAAATACTATCTTAATATTTTGATTATCTCAGTGTAACCATTGCTGCAATTTTTTTTCAATTATTGCTAGTTAAATTGACTCCTCTAGAGTAACTAGTCAATGAGGATCCACTATATTTAGTATTCGTCCACGAAACGAATATGATTTCTTCACAAACGAGTATGGTAGATATAAATATACTCGAATAATTTAAAGAATTTTTTTTTATTTAAACGAGTATATTCCTTAGTATACATAATTCTGGTTAATTCGAAATATTGCTTTTAAAATTATTAAAAATTATTTGTATTAATGGTAGTAATGTGTAGTAATCAAATTCATTTCGTGGACGAATATTAAATATACATAGCTAATTTTATTACCTTTATTAATAGGTTAAAAAATCTGACATTTTAAGCGTTAAAAACAAGCGTTTTCGCTTTGAAAACGCCGTTTAATGAAGTTAAAGTAATATCAATAATTAAAAACAGCTACCAGAACTACTCAATAATTATTAATACACATACTGTATGACTATTAATAGGGTTGCTGACGCGTGCTGATAGATTAAGAATGTGGAGCTTCATCATCCTTATGCATCCCGTGGGTGTCATAACAGCTGACTAAAGGAGCAAACTGTTCAGGAAAGTAGCTCTGGAAAGAAGAAAAATTTGATAAAATCCCTACACTAATTCGTTCAGTGAGCATGGTATAGAAGGTTAAAACTTCATCTATAAGGTGTTGTATTTGTCCAGCAGTGAACTCTTGAAGACTTTTGATGATCAACAGAGGTGATGATGTTCTTAAAATTGCATGTAAGAAGTGATAACATCTCAATAACTTACATTGTTGCAACGGTATAAGCATGTAAAATGTATCTCTAGGGATGAAACATTTAAAGGCTAAATCAATTAACTTATCGCCGTCCACTGCTGAACGAAGGTCTCCCCAAGGAACGCCAAAGATCCTGGTCTTAGGCAATTCACATCCATCCGCTACCAGCCACCTTCTTCAAGTCGTCGGTCCCATCACGCCGCAGCGTATACTACACTACGTTGGCCCAATCGTGGTATCCACTTTAGTACATTTCGGCTCCAGCGACCATCGGTTCGTCTAGAGACATGGCCGGCCCACTTCCACTTAACTTACTTCCACTTACTTTCCACATTTGAAGGCCAAACATAGAACTTATTGTCATGATTTAAAGACATTGAAATTAGCTACAATTATTTAATAAATTATTAATTAATCCCCCAGAGAAATACATGTGAACTATTTTACTTGTATTACATAACAGGGCGTAGTAAGAAAATATGATGTTTTGCTCCAAATAACTTTTCTCGAGTTGACCTTTGGAACGGGTATATTGACTTCCGCAAGGCCTTCACTGACAGATACTGAGATTGTAAAAATAAATTAATCTGTTTTTACTTGGAAAAAGATAAGAGTAAGCAAAAACTTATAAAATGTAGAAACTCCTAAAACAGGTTTCTGTCCAACGAGTAGAAAATTAGGTCAAAGTTTTGTATCATATTAAAATTAAGTATAATTTAATGTTAAAATATCACTTTACTCTAACCAGATTTGATATTTCACGTCAAACTAAAAGCAATTTTTTGTACATTCATTATTCATATCGAACATCGGAACGTGTGACTAGAATAAAAATATCACTTCACAGCTGAAAGTAACTAGCAAAAATCAAAGTGTTGATCAAATATTTTGTACCTGTGAAAATGGAAATGCGCTAGAATTTTAAAACACTGTATTTACAAACTAGCAATTCGATGTAAACAAAAAAAAACAGTAGATTTTTTTTTAAAGTTGGTGGATAGCATATACGAGTATGTAATAATGTTAGAGTTATTATACTCGAACGAGAGAAACAAATAGCACCTTACTATACGACGAACCGAAGACTTGATGAAAGTGGATCATATAGGAGGGATGGTTCAAAGGGGGATAACTGGCGCACCTTTTGGAGCCTTTATTCAGCAGTGGATGCCAACAGGCTGATGATATATGTCTTCCAAAAGAGACTTGCAACTTGAGAGTACTCGACGCAATCACACCTTGTATATTTCTTCTTTGCACGTTCATTTATTAGCAATTAGAAGTGTACATTACTTTCTGATTAAGTAACTGAAATACTACTCAAACTGCGTGTATGTCAAACAAATTGACCATTGAGTTCCTGGAAATCTTTGGGATACGTGTATTAGTAATGAAATATATGTTTACGTGTAATTTTAAAAACTATACAAATATCTTTCCCCTTTTGTCCCCTTTGTGTAAATATACCAAGACAAGGTACTCCAACATAAAATATAATGAAATATTACTTATTTGCATAGAATATAGGTAAGTACCAGGTGTCACATTGCTTGTTTTTGATCAATGCCATATTCTGCCTTATTTCGGCATGCAAATATATATATATGAACTAAAAGTTCACTATAATATATAATCTATCGCCGTCCACTGCTGAACGAAGGTCTCCCGCAAGGAGCGCCAACTATCCTAGTCTTGGGCAATTCGCATCCATCCGCTGCCAGCCCCACCTTCTTCAAGGTGTCGGTCCATCGCGCTGCTAAAAATATTACTTGTTAAATTATTCTCATTATCCATTGTTATGTATTGAGTCAATTGGGTCAGGGAAATAAAACTATATTTTTGAACATTCAAATTTATTTATATAAATTTACGAATGCGAAAGGTTGGTTGGACACATGTTTTGTAGTCTATCACATTAGAACGGCAGAACATTATTGAATGAAACTTGATGCTTAGGTAGATAATAGACTGGAATAGCATATACCACTAGTAACACTGAAAAAAAAACTGACGTCAGCAAAATCGCAGTAAAAACCCTAGAAATATATCAATATAAGCTTGTTGCATGTTAAGATTCAAATACTGACCTAGATAATGTAACTTCTAACCGTCACGTCCCGTATTTCGGATGTAAAAAAGCAATTGGGTATTTCCATGATTTTCCAATCCATTTAATAGTTATGTCTTATTATTTTTAATTTTTTTTTATTTATAAACATTTAAACTATTTAACAATAAAAAAATTGTTAAAATTTAAACGTACAGGAAGCTCCCTCTTGCGTATGTGACGTCATTCTGCATATGCCATTTAAATTTGTTATTTGTTATTTACGCTACTTTCAGTAAATTTTAATCTTAATGATAAAATATAATTAAACTCAGTTTAAATAAAAACCAAATTAAAATTTTTTTCAATAATTTATCATTCGTCGTTTATCATGCATTCAAATGACGCGCCAATAATATGCACAATGACGTCAGACCAAACACATCACGTTTCACATCACGTGATTTTTACATCATATTTGAATTTAAATTTTAATCTTACGTAGGTATTTTATGTGTATCAAAGAATTTATTAACTGAACTTTATTTGAAAAATCATTTTCATGCAAATACCCAATTTATCAAATAAGTTAAAGTTCTACTTTTTCGTTTGAAGTTTTAAATTACAACCTTAGCATCGAGTGGTTTATTTTGAACAGGTGTTTGAAAATACTATATAAAATTATATTTTAACACTGAGTTAAGCATGCTGCGCTAGGTTTGAAATAGTAGGTGAATAGTCATATCTATAGACAATATAAACGTCCAAAAAAAACGTTCAATAGATAGAGGTGCATTGGGTATCCACTAAGAACTTAGAGTCCTAAGTCAACTTTTCCTGCAAGTAATATACTTGTTGATCGATGGACGAAGCTCGAGTAAACAAAACAACTCAATTAACGGCCAGTAGGTTAGCTACCTATTGCGTGAGACCTAAACACTGATGAAAATGAGAGTTTAACATATCTCTGTCTACTTATCTGTCTACTTTAGGATAGAGGTTTAAATCTTGCTTTTACATAAACTCTGTACAAGGGTCGTTTAATTCACACTGGTCAGTAACTAAGTTAAATTATTATCTAAATCGACTAACAGGGTAATCTTTGATACACAATTATGATAAATCAAAACAAAAAAATGAAACAATTAAACTCTTCAAATAGTCTAATAATTTATAATTACAACCCTTACTGCACATTCCAGAACTCGAAACAGTAATAAAATAAACTAACCCAACCTATTAGGTGATATTCTCTTCAGCAAATAAAAAGGTTCGAACGGTACTTAATACCATTCGCAGTCGAATCACGAACATTGAAGTCGACACTTTCCGGTGCCGAAATAAGTGCACTGTGGAGTGAATTTTCTCTAACGATATTTATATCTGCTACTAAAATTTGATTTACCTTGATAAGCTTGCTTGGAACAATGATAACGGCAATGGTATTGGACAAGTAATGGTTGATAAACATGATGAAATAATGGCTGTTACGTTGTACACCGACCACGTCTACGAGATTCGACGGAGTAATTTTGTTTGTATCTATACTTGAGCCAAATTGGATATGGAATCTTTGTAAACAAACTGTATTTGTTTTACTACAACAATAGCACATTCATATAATTGTATTTCTATACTATCGTAATATTTTCTTGTGGTTTTATGCTCAATATGTTTAATGGAAATCTTTTGCTGCACAAGTTTATCACAAAAAGGAACAAATAAATTTGTAATTACGAGATGAAATACTGAAAATTCGCACCATTTTTTTAAAATAAAATTTTAAGTACTAAGTAAAATTTTAATATACAAAATCCAAACGAGAGTTGGATACAGCGATGGACTAAAAGGATATAGGAGTGTGTAGGAGCAATTATATTAGGTATAACTTATTCATCTATTTCGAAAATGTAAGATCAAACAATAAAAACTAAAAAAGTACATAAACTCTTGAACTAGTCGTGAGTTATCCATGTGGACCTGTGAACGATATAAGGAATTTTAAGCAATTTTGAGCTATTATTTGTATTCTCATTGTCTGCCTTTTGAATGATTGATTGAATTAATGTGAATGACAAAAAAAAACATAAATTTAATATACATTTATGCAAGATCCTAATATTATATATAATCCTATTTTTTTAACTGCCTCGGTCGCGCAGCAGTAATGAATCCGACTGCTGTATTGAGATCTCGGGTTCGATTCCGGGTCGGACCAAACATTTGTGTGATCTGCAAGTATTTGTTTCGAAGTTTGGGTGTTTTCTATGTATAATATGTATGTATTTACAAAAGAAAAAGTATATAAGTATTCTATCAGTCAGTCTAGTTATCATAGCACAAGCTCTGCTTAGTTTGAAACTAGATGATGCTGTGTGTCAAATGTCCGAAATATTTATTTATTTATTTATTGTTTAATGATTTTAGATTATACTTGTAAATAATTATTTCAAATTAGGTATAAATAGTTAATATTTTAGGAACATTCGTGTATAGCAAAAGAACGTAATGGAAATGATAAATCAGTGAATAGAGAAAAACATCTAATCTGAAAAATAGGATCATTTTATTTCAGGTCTACATTATTTTATTTCTGTACTTTAGTTATCCTAAACACTACAAGCTGTTTACGTAATAATCTGGTTTACAAAAATATTATACCACGTATTTTCATATACCAGTAAAAATTGTTTTATTGTAAGGGAAAATATAAGGATAAAAGTTCTTACTCTAAATTTTCCTTACAAAATATGGAGTAAGTTGTGTAAGACACATAAGACATTAATAATCTATAAAGTTGTTAATCAAAAGAGACTTCTATAAGACAAAATTACTTTGCTTACATTACTTTACATTCATAAACAAATACTGAATTTCTCAAAGAGGAGACTGGCCACGCACGGTTTCGATGATATCTACTTTATAACGATAATTTTGGCGGTTTCATTTGTGCTTTGCTAAAAATCATGAACAACACAGATTTTAGTTTTTTTTGTATTTTTAAAAACACAGTTTAACAACGTCACTTACTACAAGCACCTAATAAAGTAGTAACATAACGACAGTAAATACATAGATGCCGTAACTGTATCTAATCACTTTGATTACGTTCCGTGTTATGTCTCGTACAATACCACACATAATAAATATCTACCATTCTATCCAAATAAATTAAATGTAAATAAACAAAATTTTAAATTTTATTCAAAAGTTATATATCATATTTATTTTGTGGTATTTGTGAATTTGTTTTCGAATTTAGAGCTATATTTTATAATTTTAACAAAAAAAAACGACTTTAAGTAAAAAGAAATACATATTCTTGTATCTACAATTA
Organism: Hypercompe scribonia; assembly: GCA_949316085.1. Lineage (NCBI taxonomy): Eukaryota > Metazoa > Arthropoda > Insecta > Lepidoptera > Erebidae > Hypercompe > Hypercompe scribonia. The sequence goes on along the minus strand of OX438982.1, from coordinate 18,395,454 downwards.
TTTTCTATTTTGGGTTGTCGATGTCAGCCAACTTAGGTTAACATTACAATAGGTGTCAACTATACCGGGACAGTAGAGGTTAAGTTGTATCCGGCTTAGGCGGGCCTGGGGCCGATGGTACAAAGATGACGGACACATTTCCCAAGAAGCTGCTAGAAATATTTGCAACCACGGATGGCGTGAAGCTTACAAGGAATACTAAGTGTGTGAAGTTATGCATCTCGAGCCTGGACTACACTATAACAGCCGATAATGTTTGCGTTGCAATTAGAGAGAAGGGGTGCGACGCGGGCAACATGAGAGTCGGTTCCATCCGTCCCGGTCCAGCTTTGTGCTGTATGAGTCAGTTGTCTGGTAGCGTCAGTAAAAGTTTTGAACAACGCAAACGTTAAGGATAGTTGAAAAAGAAAAATTTCGAATATGAACACATGAACCACACACATACATACACGCGGAGAGAGAGAGAGAGAGGACCTATGTCCAGCTGTGGCTGTTGGTGATAATGATTCCTGATAATTATTTCTTTATCTTAAATAGTTAGCAACAGCTGTATTTTTTAACAAATGTTTCACAACATGACATGAAGTGGTCCACGAAGTTATAAATAAAAGAAATGAAAAAAAAAACATCTGTCACGTGACTGTACGTTAGTCAAAGAACCAGTAAGCAACGGTTAAAATTGTTCCATTCAATTTATAGATTTGCTCTTCATTTTTAAGGAACTAATTTGTCAGCATTTCAATATTAGCATTTCCAAAACCCTAAAATTTAGGTCTAATTACAAAGGAAGTGATTTGTGAGCATTTCATTATTTGCATTTCTGAAAATCCTGAAGAGTAAGACTTCAAGAATATGTTCTGGAATGAAAAGTAAACACTTTTGAAGCTAAAATGTTACCCATTTCTACAACACACACAAAATTACCGGTGTTAAATTTAAATTATTTTTTACCGCTCACCTCACATAAGTTAGAATTTGCGTCCTTTTTAGTTTTTATCCACAAAATCAAAATTTGCCATGGCAATGGTATGTATTTTTGAGCAACACGGTGTTGTGTATGTATTCACTTCATACACTCACGTTTCTACGTCCGCGCCCCTAAATATTGTACCAGAAATGTAAGTTAGTAGATAGCGTTCAAGATTCATTAATTAAAATTTTACCAAAAATATATATGTATAATATATTTCAAGGAGCAAAATCTTCTTCAATAGTGGGGTCAGTTTTTGAGCTAAATTAGTATAAGGTTTATTTTCCATCAATAAATTCATATTTATAATGTTGGCTTCTAAATTTTTTTTTGTGAACTTCGCTCCAGAGAAAGATAAATTTTTCAACGCCACAACTCTCATAACAAGGCTAGACTAGAGGAACTCGAAATCCTTACTGATAAATTGTACCCTCGTGTGTTCAAACTCAAAGTAGGAAATTGAATTAGATATTTTTCTAACTCATAATAAAGTTTGATTTTATCATGAATGTATTGACATTTACAGTCACATTAATAGTTTTGTTTTAAGTAAGCCAATGAATTAAAAATAAAACCAGTTTGCGCGTGACATTGGTTTGTACTTTAATTTACCCTCTGTTTTATGTAAGGTGGGTCACGAATTAGTTAATATTTGAAAAAAACTCATCAAAAAATCATTTGAGATATTATAAAAGTAATTTATTTATAAGAAATCTAATTAGATGAAATTCTTATTTTTAAATTACATGGTCTAAATGACCACCGTTTCGATATTTGTACTTTTCTACACGAGCACCGAAATTTTCAATTTCAAATAATGACATAAAAAGAACTCTGTGCTAAATATGGACTTCTGGGTGACCATGTAATGTCACCTCGTCTGAAAATCAGCTTTTCCGCTAACATATCTTTGACCACCGGCAGGGACTTATTGGATGTGTGACAAGCGGCTCCATCGTCTTAAAATCTTGTCTTAAAATTGTTGCCAACAAATTACAGTATAATTGGTCCTAAGAACTTCCGCAATATGTTTGCGTGGGTGTTAGATTGAAATGTTAACAAATTCTTGATCCACCTTGTATACTCTTACTGATGTATTATTAAGAATTCAATATTGTCAAGAATTTATTGTCATCTAAAATAGTAAAAATTAAATAGCATTATCTAGTTATCCAGTAACAGGACGAGTACGAGGAGATTTTTCTTATCTTTAACTTTTTCCTACTTACTATAATGTTTATACTATCTGATAATAATGTTATTTATTAATATATTAACATGTTTTCTTATTATGAATTAAACACTGAAACGGACACAAAAAAACAACTAGAGACAGAGCAACAATTGGTGGACTTGACAATATTCTTCATGTGGAGTTTAAGCACACAACACTCAGCACAGTAGACAGCGGTGAGGTGACTGCCTAAATCACCTCGCTGTTCATACAGTATGCAATCATTCATCTTCAGAATGAAAAATAATGTTTTCTCTTTATACCACACATTTTTTATTTTCTTTCTACTCACTACTAGCACACGTGTTTCTCTGTCACTATGAATCCGTAGTACTTAATTGAGTCCTGAAAAAGCGTCTCACCATCCCGCACAAAGTGTGGGTCACTATACCGCATTATCTATGTTCACAATGAGTATGATGACCACCACTCTTGGATTTTATTCTTGTTTTCCATTAGGTAGAGTAGAGTTATTTTCACAATCGTTAAGCCATAACCGCCGTCACAGCATCAATGTCATCAGTAGCAGAATCAAGAAGTTATTAATAATCATCATCATCTTCATCATCATCAACAACGTTTAACAGACAACTGCTGGACATAGGCCGCTCCTTAGCATGATTTTGGCCTACTACTACTCCTTAGCATGAGTTGAGATAGGGATTCTTTGAAGTCTGGATGTCGTAATAGCAGCTGTTCCCGGATCCCTCCTATGTCAGGTGCAGAGTGGCACACCGTGTGGTTTTAGTCGGTCCGATTCCGACACACCACCCCGCCGTAAACCACGGTGGAGTGACGACCCAAGGGGGTTTCCACACGTTAAAAAAAAAGGGATTCTTTGTAGTGATATTTTCCTAAATATTCTGTTCCCTTCGTCGTCTTTTACGACAACTACGGGATGAATAGGGCTGGTGACACTACATATTCTTAATCCGTCACCATATGGACACGTTACTAATAATAAACCTCGATTATTAAATCGAAAAACGTCTGTAATTTTGTAGTAAAGCTATATAAGAACAGAAAGCAGCTGCTTCACCCTGTTATCTATGACATTGTTGATTCACTATACTACTTATAAGTTTGTACTACCTTTATTGCTTTTAGCTACAAAAATCTACATTCAGTAAACCCATAAATTCTACCATAAAAAGAAACAGCTTACTGATGCAGCTTTACAAAATTCATCGCAGCGGCATGTCAATCGGTTCAGTCGTCGCACTTAAGCTAGCGGCATTATGGAAATTTTAAAAATACCCGTTGAGTGACGTTAAAAAGATTTTCAGGGAAAACTCGTGAAGAAGATTGGCATTTATTTGTTGGAGGTAAATTTAATTTTTCACTGAGTTTACTTATTACTAATTAGTCAGTTACAGAATTTTTTAACGTGTATTTGATTGTTGACATAATATAGCTGAAAGGCTTCATAGGTTTGATTATTTGCTTATTAAAATACGTTAATTTCCTATAAAAAGTTTTAATTGAATTGCGTTACTTATGCGGGATAAAATTGTTTCCTGACGTTTGGAACTAGTTATACCGCTCATGGTCACGGATGGGCTATTGGAAGCAGAGTTATGCTTTCATAATGCACGAGGTTTGACTACCCGCATTTGGTCACATTAATTGTTTGTACATTCAGTACCTCTACACACTATATTTGCAACATATTCACACTTTCCTTCGTTTTTACGGTGGTGATTGTAACCACTTATTACAGGATTCCAAAATATCGACAGGCGGTATTCGTCTTTTTAGTTGAAATTCTTATATCTGTTAATTCTAAGCAATTCTCGTACTATTCCATGAAAGGATTTGCGTTTAACATATACATTCAAATGAATGGTTTAGTCCTAATACAATCGCCAACTTGTTCTCTTTACGATTTTTTACATCCGCGATATATACAGGTGATCAGGTTATATTAAATGAGTAAAGATTTGTTGATGATCGATTTCCAAAATAAACACCTGATACGTTATCCAATAAACGCGTCTATCAATTTGAACTGAAAGTCCATTTTCAAATTTTCTACTCTAGTTAAGTTTACAGTTGACGTCACAGCAGTAGTCAAAGTAGATCACTTATTCCTTCCCATTAATTTATTTATAAATATAAGATAGGGTCAGTTGGCCGCCTCTCTGACGTCAAAGCTCATTAGGTGTATAATCCTTTCGCGACAAGAGACGGGACGAAGGAAGATTTGAGTAAATAGATAAGGCGAGAATGTTGAAATATTACATAAATCTGTAAGTTTCATATGGAAACCATAACCGAAATTATACGATAAACTACAGTACTACGAAGAACAATGGCTTATATTGAAAACACAGCACAGAAGTACTCAGTTAATACACATGTATATGTGTATTAACTGAGTGTGTGTGTGTGTGAAAAAGCATCTCACTAGGCCGTCGTAGTATAGGTTACCATACTGCATTGTCTGCATTTGCATTGAGTATGGTGACCATAACTCTTGGATTTTATTCATGCTTTCCATTAGGCAGAGCAGAGTTACTTTGGCAGGTTCTTAATATAGAAAAAAACAGACCTATAAGTTTGTACCAAACTCTGACCAATTTACTATCAAACGTTGGTATGAAAGAAGTATAACATTTTGATTGATTTATATTAAATGTATTAATATTATTTGATTTCTATTGATTTTAGCAAATAAAAAGAAAACGAGTTGCTTATTAGAAAGTAGTGGTTATTAAAATTCAACATTATTTTTAAATTTAAAATTTCTTTATTCAAAAGAGTTTATTTGGCCACTACCTACTGCGACAAAATTAGAAACAGCACAAAATTAATATAACAATCGTATCCTTTAGATTACATCGCAAACACCGGATTGCTCTTAATCTTGACAGCTGTAGTTGAACCCATGTCAATCTGTGATGAACTCTCTACGAAAACGGACATCAGGAATTAGGATAAATCAGGATTCGAGTATAATGTATTTTATAGCACTTTGTTTTCATAAATTCAGTATTAACAAAATGACATACGATTATTTTTATTTTTGTCTTGAAAGAAATAAGGAATATAATTAATAAAAAATATTTGAGACATCTGAGACACAACGCCATTTATTACCCAACTAAGCAGAACTGGTTCTATGGATTCTAGAGAACTGATATAAATATATATACGAGTATATATTTCTGTACATATATATACAAATAAGTTTCGAATTTGTAACCGCAGCTTTTCATCGAGCATCAATAATATCTCTCGTAACTATTGCAACTGAAACGCAAAAAAGACATGCCAGTATATTCAGTGTATGTGGGGAATTAGTTGGGCAGTGTTCGGGAAGCTACACAACGTTTTCTCGTCACAAATGCCACAGTGTCTTAAGACAAAAGTCTTTGACCAGTGTGTGTTGCTAGTCATGACTTACGGCACAGAGACGTGGTCACTCACTATGGGTTTGATAAGAAGGCTCAAAGTCACCCAAATAGGCAATACTCGGAGTTTCTTTGCGTAATCGAGTCAAGAGTGAGGGGATCCGCAGATGAACAAAGGTCACCGATATTGTCAGTAAAATTACTAAACTTAAGAAGCAGTGGGCGGGGCACATTACACGCAGAAACGATGGCAGATGGGGCCATAAAGTTCTGGAGTGGCGATCGTGAACTGGGAAACGCAGCGTTGGTAGGCCCCCCCAAAAGTGGTCTGACGACCTGGTGAATAAATAATACATGTATATTCTTAGCGAAATCCCTCTCTCCAAAATCCGGACCAAGTGGTGTGCAATAAAATGCCGGGCGCGTTTAGAGCAACGCATCCATTCGTTTTTCGGTCGGTAACAGTTAAACATCACTACCTTCGCTTACACGATTATTCGTTCGTAAAATATTCATTTGGTGGAGGTGAGGAGGTGCAATAATTTTAGGAATACTTTTGCATTATTGTTTAAAAACTGCTCTCAGTCGTCGTTTCTAAAGAATATATATATTTTGTAAATATATGTACATAATGTTATACATAGAAAAAAACCGAACTCCGAAACAAATACTTACAGATCATACAAACATTTTTTTCAATTTTGCAATCGGACTAATGACCTAAAGCACAGCAGTCTCATATGCTTCCACTGCGCCACCGAGGCAGTAAAAATTGATATCTTTAAGATAACACGTATTCTTACTCTCACAAATAGACTGAAAAAGCAGTACTTACAAAAAAAGACAGTTGTAATAATATTTACTTATTTATTCCAATGTCGTTAAAAATTAATGACATTTCAATATGATTTATAAGATTTAAACAAAGTACAGTTTGTAACAGAAATGTAGCCTCTTTAGTTTTAGAACTTTAGAATTCAAATTGATACTTAAACTGTGATTAATCGTAATTAACTTCTTTTGCATAAAACTTAGTTGGTATAACGGGTTTTGACGAGCTTAACCTAAGTTTTTAACCTGATTACTGAATATTATAAGGTTCTGGTAAAGTCATATTCTTTTAAATTTCTCACCAGAAAAGCAAATTATTTATAAAGATTTCTTAATTAAAGACATTTTCACGCTTGGCTATTTTTGTCTTTGACCCTAAGTCTTTCTTAGACAATCAAAGTTTAAGCTTAAACTAAATATTTTTTGCTCGAAATAATGTTCGTACAAAAACTCGAAATGAAAAGAGTGTTGACGTCAATTTAGTAAGGAAAGAAATTTAGCTTTTGGAATTATACTAAAACAGTTAAGCAGCAGGTTTGCCTCGTTAGTCTGGCGCTTACTATGAATCAAGAGGTCTAAAATTCGATACCCGGTTGGGTTTCGAGTTTCATGGTGTTTCACGCTCGTGCCTCGCTCGTGTTGGTAAACGAACAGAACGTGTTCAATTATTCTTGTATATATTGCATCGAGTGCTACCGTGCCTTAAATTGTTGTTTTCATATTTCAACCTTTTAACTTCTGTGTAGTATTTAAATATAACAACTTTCAATCATTTTTTAGTCTGAACTTTTATTTGGATTATTAACGTTACTGCTTATTTCTGGTTCCGGTTTAGTTGATTTACTCCATTCAACCATTCATCATAAGGTTTAACACGTCTGTTGTTATGAGTACAAAGAAAGACATAGATAAAAATTATTCCCGAGAAATTAATTATTACGAAAGCCTAACACATCTCACATGCAGTCATTTTGTCTAAAACTAGGCAATCTGTATACCAGACTGCTGATAAACCTATACATAATATAAAATAATAAATAATTCTAAATACGTACTTAGGTATTATAGGTAAATTATTCTACATTCCGACATAAAACGAATCGTGCTCATCACGCAATAATTTGTTCCAGGTGAGAATTAAATCCATAATTATTTACTGAAACAATTGTTATCAATATTAACTAAAGGTGCAAATAGATTTAAGTATTATATAATATCAATGTTCATCCTACAAAGCTTATAATGCGTCAGTATTTGACGACTGAAATATAACACATTCTTTGTTATATTTTTAAATTAAACAGATACTTTCGAAATAAGCCTCCCGAAGTCGACTCGAATAAACATTGCAAAGCATCCATGCAAAGCAGCCTTGTGATATCAAATCCTGACTGTAACGATTGAAAGCTTAAACTCGAATGCACGTATCGAATATATATTGCTATTTATTGTATATATATGTAGGATTTCATAATAAAATATGTTCGCCTTTTATTAAAATTAATTTATGAGTACATTTAAATGGATTAAGGACAGTTTATAGAATCAATCTTTTAAATTCTGTTATTGGGCTAACCAAATTGTTTTACGAAGAGTTAGGTAAAGCGCTAATAATTAAATGTAAACATCAGATTAGTTAACATAACTGTATTGTAATCTCAATTCTCTTCTACTCTGCCAGTTGAATCTATACTTAATTTTAGATTTTTATTTGGTTAAAGCACTAATCTCAGGAATTACTGATCCGATTCCAAAAATTATTAAAGATATTAATGAAAAAAATTACAGAAACAGAGGAAAATTATTTCTATTTACTACTTTCATTGCGGACGTTTTGTGATTGATTTCATAAAAACAATATATGAAGGAATTGATTGCCTTCAAAAGTTCTAAAAAAAAGTACAGATCAGCATACGTCTATCTTTTAAAGTTACATTCACTATAACCTTTTTTATGGTAAAAAAATTGGTTCAGCTGTATAACTCCATGTTATTGACAATAGGAGACGCAGATGAGGTTGCATGGGTCATCCAGTAATACAATTAGTTTAAAAGGGTATCAGAAAATCTAGTAGTTATTATTGTGATTAAGCTACGATTATAAACATCTAAAATGAGATACTATTGACTCCTAGACATTACAAGAAAGATTATTATTTTGACAACTTATTTAGAGGTTAATTTATTTCCAGTACATGTTATGTTTGAAATACATTTTTCATTTAAATTTCGATATGTTATATTTTTATTTCATCACGGTATTATTAATTACAAGATCGAAAGACAAGTGGATGATTTGCCTTAATTTCTAAAAGAGTAAGTAAAAATTACATTCAAACACACACTTTTTTAAAATTTGTTTATGACACGATATTTTAATCTATGCATATATATAAATGAATATCTGTGTATTTGTCTATTTGTATGTCCTTTATAGAATCGTAAACTATGCATTTGATCATGTGATTATCTTTAGCAAAATAATTTTGCATGAGCCCATGAAGGCTTCTGAGTTTTTATGTTTTTTTTTGTCTTCCTTTCAAATTTATTTTAGCTGATGGCGTAGCAACGTGCCCGGTACAACTAGTACGACATATTTTAGGAACATTTCGAACTATAGCTAACATTCCTTTTTTGAAGTCCAATTTTTAGTGACGAGACTATGAATGGTAGCTAAACGTATTAATGAAAAAATTTGAAATCAAAAAATGGACGCAAAGCAAAATAACCTCAAAAATAAAACAAAAATTCTCTCACATAAAAGGTTTCCCATTCAGAAATATACACACATAGTATCGACTGCAAATTGCAGAGAACGTAATGTTCCAGTTTCAAGTTTCCAGAATACTATTGAGACTTGAACTCGTCGTATGACTGGCAAAGACGAGAAATTTAATTTACTTCGCTTCTATGAAAACGGTCTTTATATGATACGGTTCAGGTTGTAACCATGATCCCGCAAAAGCAAGTTTTCATCTTTGATGATTCTCTTTTAGTTAGTATAAACTTAATTTGTATTATTCTTTTCTCAAAATTAAATTACGGAAATGCAGTTACTGCCATAATTTTCTAAGTTATGTACTTTTGATTACAGCTGGAAATAAACATTGTTGATTAGTGATCCGTCTATACTAGAAATTGTATAGCATACATAGTATAGTAAATACACATGACTACCTCTGAAATCCAGACTTTCGATGGGTGGGAACTACGGTGTTTCGAGATTGAAAGAAAAAACTTCGGTCCAATTCTGGCTAACTTATTAGACAGTAAATATTAATATTATTTAAATTTTGATTTGTCTCCCTGTTTAGAGGGGTAATATACGAGTCATGCGGGCCTAAGCCAAGCATGATACGTTAGATAGAGTAGATAGATGATATAGATGAAGATGTTAGAAATTTGCGAGTAATTCGGCAGGTATTGAGTATGGTGGCTTTTTGGAGCAGATGAAAGGAGTGTAAAGGCATGTGAAGTAATTCAAGATTTTGAATGAGAGTTTTAGGTACTATACCTGTTGATGATAGAACTATTGGAACTATGTGTACTATGTAAGCTTTCCACTGTGTTTTCAGTTCTATTGCGATGTCTTGGTATTTTGAAAGTTTTTCTGAAATTGTTGACTGAAGATTATGTGTGTTCGGGATCGCTATATCTGTAATGTAAACAATGTTACAGATTTAATCGTGAACGGTTATATCTGGACGGTTGTAATGAATGGTTTTATCTGTTATAATTATTCTATCCCAATATATTTTACAAGCTCTGTTTTCTAGTATTGTGTCAGGTTTATACTTATAGTATGGAGTCTTTTGACTGATGAAATTATAATTGTGTGCTAAATGTTGATGAACTATTGCAGCCACTTGGTCATGTCTATGTTTGTAATCGGTTTGTGCTAAGGATTTACAGGCACCGGTTATATGTTGAATGGTCTCTGGAGCAGAAGTGCAATGTTTGCATAGGTCTGTTGTCTGATTTGGGTCTCTAATGATAATTTTTCTATAATTTCTGGTTGTTATTACCTGGTCTTGAATAACAAGCATAAATCCTTCCGTTTCCGGAAACAGTTCCCCTTTCTTAAGCCATTCGTTCGACTTTTCTTTGTCGACGTAATTTTGGCTAAGGTCGGTTCGGTGCCTTCCATGGAGGGACTTACCAGCCCAGTTTATTATTTTCTGATCTATAGTAGTTAAAACTTCGTTACGTTGGGTATGCCGATCTTGTAAATTTAAAGGTGTGAGTTTTTTATCAATGTCTGCGATTTTTTTATAGAGAAGAGATGTCAGTGATTTGGTATGAAAGTAGTTTCTAAGCGTTGTAATTTGTTTATTGTGTAAATTTTGAATATCTATTAAACCTCTACCTCCCTCATTTCGTGGCAAAGTAAGTCTTTCTATTGACGATTTTGGATGATGTTTCCGGTATTTAGTCATATGTGTGTTAATTGTTTGTTGCAAGTTCTTGAGATCTGTTTGTGACCAGTTAATAATACCAAATGAGTAAGTCAATATAGGAATAGCAAACGTGTTGATCGCTTTAATTATATTTTTTGAGTTAAGGTGAGTTTTCAAAATAAGGTTCAGCCTGTATTTAAATTTATTTATTAGATCTTCTTTGGTTTCTTTTTGTAGAATTCTTCTAGACTGCTTAAAACCTAAATATTTATATACGCTATAACTATCCATTGGTTCAATATCCTCACCAGATTCTAAAACATATATATTATTTTCAATTATACCTTTATTTATTGACAAAATTTTGCACTTATCGACTCCAAATTCCATACATATATCTTTGGAAAACTGTTGAGTAATATCGGCTAGAAGGAAAATATCGTCTTTGTTGGTGACAAAGAGTTTTATATCATCCATATAAAATAGATGTGTTAGTGAAACCTGGGTGTCAGTAGATATTAAATTGTATCCAGCATTGCTCTTATTAAGAAGACTAGAGAGAGGATTAAGTGCGAGGCAAAACCAAAGTGGGCTAAGTGCATCTCCTTGGTATATACCTCGCATAATACGTATTGGTTCAGTAGTTATATTATTGGACGGATTTTTTAATTTCAGTACTGTTTGCCAACTCTGCATAGAAGATTGTAAGAATGTTATGATAATTGGATTAATTTTATATAATCGGAGTACATCTAGAAGCCAACTATGAGGGACAGAGTCAAAAGCCTTGCGGTAATCTACGAACATAGTGTGTATATTTCGCTTTTTACGGTGTGCTTCGTTAATGGTTATTGCGTCTATTGTGAGTTGCTCCTTACATCCTTGGCTATTTTTCCTACAGCCTTTCTGTTGCTCAGACATGATATTATTCTCTGACAAATGAGTATAAATTGTTTGACTGATACAAGCAGTTATTATTATCATTATCAACGGCCTCTTACAGTCGACTGCTGGACATAGACCTCTCTTTAGCAAAGAGGTTTTGACCTACTATACCACTCTGGCCAGACGGGTTGGAATGAGCTTTGTTTCAAGTTTTCCTTCTCTTTGTAGTGATATATGCCTGAATATTTTGTTCCCTTAGTCGCCTTTTACGACACCTACGAGATGATTAGGGATGGTAACACAATATATTCCTAATCATTCGTTACACGGATGTATAGTATATGTTATGTTATGTGTATATTCCTATTTAACTGATAATAGAAATCAACTTACAAAAATAACTTCCAAACGAACCTGAAATTGAATACGAGAGCTCTTGATGAGCAGTCACATACGCTAACCGCTACACCAACGAGGCAGTATCGCAATAGTAGTTTTGGTTTTGCATAAACACATTTTTACTGGAGGGGCCTCTAGTGAGTTGTCACTGTAACACCTACCATCTGAAAGTATGCATGATTCAAAATTCAATTCATCGTTGAAAACCATATTAAAATCAATTTGTTAGTTTTGGAAATAAATGACAACATTGGTTGGCATAAACATCTTCTTATCCCAAGCACAAACGTAAATATACCTGCCGTCGTAGCTTATAAAAATATCTATCATTCGCAGCAAAGCAGAAAAATGCATAGCGATTTTAATACAGGTCACTAATACTCTTAGTTTTCTCCACCTTTTATGCTGAGTTTCTTTATAATTTTGTACATTCCATCCACAGCCCAGTAGGTGAGAAGAACAAAGACTTGGAAAAGATTTTGGTATGAAAGTGTCATTGTTTTGGCAAATTTTAGTAAACGTACATGTCACAAAGGTTTCTAATTCATGCTTTAACTAAGATCGAATGTTTTGAACGGGCACATTGAATTGAATATGTTTCAAATTCAGAATTGGATAAAATCCAGATACCTGGACCAGTGTTGTTACTGTTAATAAGTTATGTTACTGCCTATTTTACTTGCTGTATAGAAACGGTTACACTTATTTGATTATGATTTATTATTCTTTTCAATGTGAAATGTCAGAACAAGATATAAAGCAGTTACTATGTTCAATCGGAAAAAAGATTGCCAAAGTATATATTCCCACAAAATGTGGAATCAAACGTAAAAATTACTTGGCAACTCTAAGTCTTGTAAGATCCAAATCTAGTTTTGTAAACACGAACAATATTAAATTATATTTAAATCAAAACTTTAGAAAAATCGATGCTTCATCTTTAATACGCTTAAGAGAATTTTCTTTTGCTGTTTTCTGCCCGGACATTGCCACACTACTTATGTCGATTCTCATCATAAGTATGATTTGATCAAGACTTTACGACATACAAAACGTATAAAAATGGTTCTTTAAGGACAGACCCTAACAAAATCGTGAAAATATTTGCTCATGAAGGGCCTTTCTTCAGTTATATCCAATATTTTATGTTTCGATACGGGAAGTTGGGTGTTCACCAAGCGATATGAACCTAGTTGATACCCTCGTACAATATTGGTGTCTCTCAAATTAAAGAAAAAATATATTAATCTATAGTATAGTATAGATAGATAAACCATTACAATTCACGGACACATGCACACGTACACACACATACCACTAAAGCTTATAAACTATCTCTCTTATTGATTCTTGTGCCACTGTATGATAATTGTACTTACTAGGATACCCTCTACTTTCTTCAGAGATGAGGACTGGAGATCTGTCACACAGGTTTCGAACCTAGCTCAGACTCCAGCTCTCAACAAGCTTCTGTTAACGTTGTATTTATGCATATAAGAATATCATTGTACCTTTTTGATAGGAATAAACTATATTTACTATTATTATTATTATAAAGCTGAAAAGTTTGTTTTCCTTATTTGATTGTTTGGTTGAATATGCTAATCTCGGAAACTACTGGTCCGATTTAAAAAAAAACTTTCAGTTTTATATAACTCAGTTATCAAGAAAGGCTATACACTATATTTTATTACGTTGCAATCAACAGGAGCAGGGTATCAAAGAAAATTGTTGCAAAAACGGAAAAACAAAATTGAGAGCTCTCAATGGGTTCGCTGCGTCAACGGTTAGTTTCGTAAAAATAATGTATGAAAGAGTTGTTTCACGACAGCATACGCCTTTCTTTCAAGGTTGACTCTCTTTAACCTTTTTACGGTAAACACGGGCAATAGGAGACGCAGACGAAGTTGTGGTTTTCAGCAAATATTATGTAAGTACCTATCATACCATAGAGCCATTCTTCGGCATAGCTTACAAAACCTGCTGTTTAGTCATTTTCGTTGTTTTTCACCTATTGAGTAAGGTAGAAGGGGGGGGGGGGTCAAAGTACAACAATGCGATTGTGAATCTTGAGTTGCAGATGACCATGGCCAGCAGTAAGCGGTGTAATGTCTACTAATAAGCTACGTTTTGTTTGGAAAAAGATGGCATATCTTGTGTTATTTGATTGCACATTAATTTTTTATAAGATATTAGTGTTGCCACAGGAGTAGAAAGTAGTTAGTAATCAAATAAGGACTCTTTTCACTTGAAAATATAGTCCAATTTTCGGTTTAGCTAGCAACTAATACTTATATGGTTTGATTGGTAGTATTTAATTACACTAATGGAAAATTTAGTTAGGTGTCAGGTACCAACATTTAATTAAGGCAATGTTTTTTGTAATAAATCAACGTCGGTAAGCCGTCGACGTTCTTGAATTTTCTTTAAGTTATTTTTCTACTACTATTCTTTTTACATTTCAAGATAAGAGATGTTGATGGATAATCTATTTCATTAACACGCTACGGTATTTTAAGCACTGTACATTCAATTAAAATGATTTATGATTAATGTTTTTTAACGCGTTTAAAGTTTATTTACTTAATTACAAGTAGTAGATAAATACGGAGCATGGTTAGACCCACAAATAGTTCAATAGCCTGGTGGTGGCAGCACAGAGCCGGTTGTTATGACGAGCTTTGGAGCAGGCCGATGTCTAGGAGTGGATCAACTGTTAAACAGCAATATTATTTGTAGTATATTTTCAATTTCTCTATTTATTTATCAATCGTCAAACGAAACATTCAGCTTGTTTATGAATAGAGAAGGAATGAGACATGACTATACAAATTACGAGAAGAAAATACCAGACAACTTCGGCGTGCCAGGTCACCAGGAGAGTCTCTCTGGTGGTCGTGGGTGCACTGAGGCGCTGGGTTTACGGATGGCACTGGATAAGACGGCGGCTCTTTTGTTTCATGGGTCCCGTCGTGGTCCTCTCCTCCCCCGCGCCTCCATCGTAGTCGTTTCGGTCCTCGTGCTAGTTTAGGCGCAGATGAAGTATCTGGCCCTGATTCTTGACGGGAGGTAGCTCTTCTAGAAGCATTTTCGATAGCTTGCTCCAAAGCTGGTCGGCGCTGCTTCTGCCTTTGGGTGACTTTGGGTTTGGGCTTTGAGTGGAGTCGGCATCGTGATGAGACGGCTGTATACGGAAGTTATCCATAATCTACACTGGGCCGCTAGGAGGAAAAGGTGGTTTGTTCCGCTTGGGTGGGGTAGCATGGGGTCGTCACTGCAGTTATTGGAGGAGATCTCTCGCTACCGGCCATCATATGCTCCATGGCCAGTAGCAACAATTGTTTTACCACGGTCATAACCTTCTGCGAAGACGTCATTTTGCATTTTTAATTTTTTGATTTGTAAAACATACATATTATTCATAGAAAACACGCTAACTTCGAAATAAATGTTTACAGATCGTACTAACCTTTAGTCTGATCCGGGAATCGAACTCGAGACCTTAAGCACAGCTTAAGACATTTAAATACGCTACCATTACACCATCGAGGCAGTTAACGGTCGGCATGTTTTTACTTTAAAATAGGTGTGTATATTCAATGAGGCTAGAAATCACTTGCAATACGCTTGAGAAATAAGACTTGATTGATTGATTGATTTCAACAGAACACAAAGTACAAAAAGAAATCATAATAATACAAGAAAGTAATCACTTTACCTATTTCCTAACGAATCAAAACCATCAAATATTCTCGTTCGAATTACTTCAAGACACATTTTAGCTTTGAAATTGGTAAAAAATAAATACAAATTTAACTTATATGTACATAATTGGATGAATTAAAATCATTATTAGTCATTGAGTAATTATGCCCTAAAATATCTGCTGTACGATTTTTTTGGTCTCAAACAAACGTGCTAATCATTTGTGGAGTGAACGGGTGTCATGTCCCTCCGACAAAAAGGGAGGATCCTCTGACCACACGAGGTGATCGTGGCTGGTGGGCCACGACCCAACAGTTGATGTTGGGATATTGTACATATGTATGCTCGAGAATCTCTTTCGCGTTACAGGATCAGTAGTTGCTTCGTAGTTCATTATACTTCGTAGTTCGATGTATCTTCGTTAGATGGCGCTATAGCATGTTTTTCAGTTTGCACTTATGTGGAAGTCGCCACACATTCATTCTTCAATATTGCCATATTGAAGAAGATTGAGGAATAATTTAATCAATATTGCTCAATTAAAGCATGAGAAATGAATATTTAAGGGTCAAGGATAACACCAAGTCCCGCACTTGACGAACTATGACTTGAAATCTTTATTTATACGAAAACTAGATTATGTTCCGTTTTTTTAATGAAAGAAATTTATATATATTTGGCAGTATTTAGTTTTTCGGAGTCGTGCATATTTAAATATCAAGTAATACTGTTTTTTGTTTTACCAAAAACAATTAACTAAAGCGAGCCGAACCTCGCCCTCATTTTTTGTAGAAGTCCTAACTTCTTGTACATAAAACATTCTTTGTTTTTAATATTTCACACCAAACTCATTTCCCGAGACAATGTGATTGTCTGTCCTAATTTAAAGCTCGCATACAAAGCTGAAAATAAAATGGAACCTGTCCATTGTCGCGTGAAAATGCTAAAATTTACAATATATAAGTTCATACTTTGCTGAAATTTTTGTTTTATTCACTTTGTTGCTTGGGTTATCATTTTTTTAATGTTAGGACTTATATTATGTGCTATAATTTATTTCAGTAATACTATTTACTACAGACTAGCAAATTTTTCAGCGTACTCATGTTTGATGATAATGATATACTCTTGCTCGTTTTCAGTAACGGCTGTCAGTCTCTACAGAGACCAGCCACTACACAGGAGATATTTTTTTTATTTTTTTTTATTTGAGAGCCTGCCAAAGTGACTCTACTCTGCCTGATGGAAAGCAAGGAAAGTAATAAAAAAATCTAGTCACCATACTCATTGCGAATGCTGACAATGTAGTATTTTGCTTACTTTTTTACGCCTCACTTGGGGACGTAAAAGGTATGACAGTCATCGCAGCATTGTATCGCACACACTTACTACGACAACTGTCACTCCTGTATCAATGGGCCTCCGGTCCGGTCCGGATATTATAGTGTAAAAGTGTATGCTTGAATACAAGTGATTATCCGATACGACCGGGAAGAGATCTTATCGTTCGATCTTTACGTTCTCTCCGAAGCATGGGAGTTAAGACCCTGAATTTCAAACCATGAGCCGTTGGTAAGTATGTCTGTAACCAGATTAACTATAACACTTTTTGATCAACAGTCACGTACGCTAACCGTTAGACCAGCGAGGCAATTGTCACTACTACGCACTACTCATATATGTGTATACATCATTCTACTTTAAACACATACAAATTTACTCAATATTTGTGGGTCTTTGGTTTGTTTAGTGGCCATCAAGCATTAATTGCGATATTATTACAGCAATAGTTTCTACTTACATACAAGTTTGTCAGGCCTAACAGTCAGTATCGGGTACTAGTTACTCGAATTGAATAATGGCGTGTAGTCTGAACTCTGTAACTAAATAGATCTTATTTAGTCACATCTGTTTATGACATATATTTAAGTACATTGTTATATTACTGGTTTTACTGACTTAATATTGAAATTTTAATCACTCATCTTACAATTTAGGTTTTTTTCTGTTCTAAATAGCTTTAATTTTTTTTCGTTTTGTGACTTATTCGATCGTACATACTTAAATACGGCTGCGTAAAATACTTTGTAACTGTCTGACGTCAAAATTTTAATTTCTATAAGCTGTAATTATGTACATTGGAAAGTAACCATATCTCCTCCACAGGTTTTAACAGTCGACCGCTAGACATAATGCTCTTCTTCGAAAGGAGGTTTTGGCCTACTGTACCACGCTGACCAAACGGATTAGTGTGGGGTTCAAGTTTTCCTCTATTTTGGAGTGATGTTGAACCATATCTAGTTTCATACGTGAGTTCTCGAAAATTATTCCTAAGCTCGTGTTGTCTAACCAAGTCGTCATTATTTATCAGTTTCAGCTATCACGGTTACAAATTGCATGTCAGTATTGGAATTGTTAACCTTGTTCAAGAAACAAATAAATTACTGTGTAATTCGTTCATCACAAAGTTAACTTAGATATGAAACTACCCGCAACAAGATTGTTCTTGTTTCAGATTTGTAATTAAAACCTTCGTGATGCATCACGAAGGTTTTAATACGAATTTAATTACGAATACATTCGAGTCAAAATTTAACAGTAGTTTCAAATAAAATGTCTCTTTCCGGTACAACGCACATTTTAAGAAACCAGTATGTGGATCAAATTAGTGTTTGTAGCAAGCGCGGGTATAAACAAACTTTACACCTGCAAGTAAAGGGCTTACTCTCATTTTAATGACAACACACCTGTGACTCTCGAGTTAATGAGTTATGTGAGTAATACGACGTTATATTACATCACTGTTGCATATATAAGTGTAACAGAGCAGAATATCGATATTACTAGAGAAATACTCTCGGATACTGCGTGTTTCATTTAACAACTTACGAATTTACATCCCTACAAATATTATAAATGCGAATGTAAGTTTGTTTGTCACGGTTTCACGCGAAAACTACTCAACCGATCATCATCAATTTTTGTACACATGTTCTTGGAGGTACTAGAAGTAACATAGGATACATTTCATTAAAAGAAAATATTTAAAATGATCTGTTACGAAACGTAATGTGGCAGACCAAATTCCACGCGAGCGAGGCTTTGGGCAAAAACTAGTTATTCAAAAAAAATACTTATAAATCATCATCATCATCAGCCGGAAAACGCCCATTGCTGAACATAGGCCCATAGCTCTAGAACGACACGCCGTATGACTGCACCAAGTGCATCCATCGGCTCCCCGCGACTCGGACTATGTCGTCGGTCCGTCTAGGGGGGCGCCTACCTACGCTTTGTCTTCTGGTACGTGGCCGCCACTCGAGAACCTTTCTTTCCCAACGGTTGTCGGTTCTACGAGCGATGTAGCCTGCCCATTGCCACTTCAACGTGCTGATTCGAAGAGGTATGTCAGTAGCCTTAGTTTTCTTGCGGATATCCTCGTCCCGAATCCTATCACGAAAGGAAATGCCGAGCATAGCCCTTTCCATAGCTCGTTGAGCGACTATGAGCTTCTCCATATAAATTTACTATCAATATTTTTTAAAGATTATTTTATATTTGAACAGTGTTTTATAGCCTTAAGCATAGCATAACAGGCTGCTACCGGCCGTAAAGTACTAAATATTTAATGTTTAAAGCTGAAAAATGTGACCGAATTCAAAAGCGTAAATTTTATGACGCCATTGTTTTCCAAGCGATCACGTTAGTCAAATAACATAACCTAAATATACTCCGTAATAATTTAGTGTCGGGTTTCTGGTTTGTATTTGTTTGTTTAGTAACAGCATAATTTATTTTTTAAGTTATGTAGTTCGTTTCGGAGTTTGTTGTTGTATTAACACTTGAATAAACCAGGAGTAAGTTAGTGCAGAGATAAATTCTACTGTAATTGGAATGAATGCAGAATGAAACCTCTTAGTGCGTGGTTCCATTAATTAATTGGAAATTCACTGTTCCGTAATTGCATTAGATTACGCTTCAAGCACAAATTATGATCACCGCTTTTCTTCTCTATTTACAATGATATAGTGTCCGCGTAATGGGTTATACTTGTTTAAAAAAAAAAAAAAAGCCTGCACTGGGAATAAATTCTATGTAGCGCAGCAACCCATACTCGGAATAACAGTTTTTAAATCACACAGATTTGTCCCATGTTGAGTTTCAACCCACAACACTCAGCCCAGTAAAGTGGGGTGGTGACGGCTTAAACCACTTTTTTTTTAACCTGTGGAAACCCTCTCGGGCCGTCACCCCACCGGGGTTTACGACGGGGTGGTGTGTCGGAATCGTACCGACTAAAACCACACATTGTGCCACTCTGCGCCTGACATAGGAGGGATTCGGGAACAGCTGTTATTACGACATCCAGAACCGCTTAAACAACTAGGCCAACCGTGCAGTCGTACTATTATTCTATACGATCTTCAAACTTCTAGGAAAAGAGCTTACTTAGTTATTATCAAGTGATCTGTCACCTTTTTCTCTTATTTGTGGGATTTCTTTAAGTATGGTAAAGAAAAGGATTTCTCAAAATACACGTTGTTTTAATTCAAATTTAAATGACATTTTAGTTCACGGTCTAAACTGCTCTATTTTAAGTAATAGTAACTAAGTTAATTAATGATAAAATTCAGACCCAAATGCTTCTTAACTAACTACTACAATAACAAATTAATTAATTATGAGTTTATGAAACTTGTAAAACTTAAAATCGTTTGAAAATAACTTATTGTTAACGTCTCTACCTTATTGCTATAATTTATTAAATGTAATAAAACAAATGATATAATATAAATATTATTTTTTTATTTCATTTAAATAATTAGGAGTTTATTTTTCTAAGTAACGTATAAATGTTTATAAAAGTTTTGGTATAAAAATTTTAACATTTTTTTACTTTGCTCTCATTTACGATTTAAATTTACCTTTAATATAAGATTCTGAATATGTGCATAGGGCTCCCACCCACTTAGGACCCCAAGCAAATCTTATCTGTAAGACCCGATTAACTCTAATAGGTTCACCACCTATTAATATTATACTGACGAAAATTTAATATACCTCTGCTTACCCCTCTGTGGAAACAGCCATGATTTTATGTATTTATGTATGCATTTTAAATACGCTTATCCAAAATAGCTAGACGTTGCCACACGTACTTAAACCTAGTTGAAAAAGAGGAGATACTGTTTCACATCATATTTCTTCTTAATCGAAAATAAAAATAAGGTAATAAATACCGTACGTACTAAAACACAAATTTATACAGCTAATAAAAATGTACAACTGTCGTATACTTTAACAGCATCTAAAGTTGACTGCCTCGATGGAGTACTGGTAGCGAAAGCGACTGCTCTTGAGGTCTCGGGTTCGATTTCCAGGTCGGACCAAATGTTTGTATGATCTGCAAATATTTGTTTCGAAGCTTGGGTGTTTTCTATGTTTACTATGTATGTATTTACAAAAAAAAAGTATGTAAGTATTCCATCAGTCAGTCTAGTTATCATAGCATAAGCTCTGCTTAGTTTGAAACTAGATGGCGTTGTGTTTCAAATGTCCGAAATATTTATTTATTTATTTTTTATAGTTACTATAAAAATCTACACTGACAAATTCTAAAGCGGAAACTCACGTTCATAGTATGAGATCTGTTTTATCAAAAGCATTAAACACGTTGGCTCTAAAATGTCCACGACTTAACAGAATTTAGGGCCTGCATTTTATAACTTTCATGTTTCTAAACAATTACGCTAAAATTGTACCGTTTGCTTCCTTGCCTAGGGCTGTCACGTACTTTTTATTTATTTATAATGAACGTGTAGAATGTAGTTCAAAGAGATGCTTAAAAATATACATAAAATCCCGTTTGTTTCCCCAGAGAGACAGGCAGAGATAAATTTAACACTCGATTTTCACCAGTTATTACCACTAATTTAGATGTTTTGTGTACCAGAGCCTCACCCGTCGTTCAACAAGTACACAACTTAAAAATGAGTTTGAGTTGGGTCCTAAGTTCTCCCCTCCTATCTCAGGCACAGAGTGGCACACAGTGTGGTTTTAGTCGGTCCGATTCCGGCACACTACCCCGCCGTAAACCCCGGTGAAGTGACGGCCCGAGGGGGTTTCCACACGTTAAAAAAAAAGGGTCCTAAGTTCTTGGTGGGAACCCTATGCACCCTGCGTTCAAAGATGAAACTGTTGATAAGAATAGATATCTAATTTCTAATGTTACGATAATTTGTATACAATAAGTTTTCATTTACTACTACTTTAGTTTGTTACTTATATTATATTAAAAAATTATCAAATAGAATTTATTAAAAAACTACACCTAATAAAACAATATTCCTCTCGTCACGAAATTTGCTTACAAATATTGTTAATTAAGTAATTACCAACGTAAAACGGTAT
The DNA here is from genome assembly GCA_949316085.1 of Hypercompe scribonia. Classification (NCBI taxonomy): domain Eukaryota; kingdom Metazoa; phylum Arthropoda; class Insecta; order Lepidoptera; family Erebidae; genus Hypercompe; species Hypercompe scribonia. Next base: position 18,373,270 of record OX438982.1, on the reverse strand, counting down.
ATACGAGTATGATTCACGTCATTAAATACAGATGCCATTGAATATTAATAACACAAAGTCAAAATATTTTTGGTGACACCCCTGAATTCAATTTTAGCGCAAAGTACTAAAAGCGAGGCAAAGTAATGCAGTTTTAGAGGCGCGCCACCACCACTGTAAACGAATACTATGAATATAAATTTATAAACATCTCTGTAATTGTCTGAGGTCACAAATATATTAACCGACTATACCACGTATATCATCGTCATTATCATCTCAGCCAAAATGCGACCACTGCTGGAGATAGACGAGGAGGTCTCCACAACAGCCGGTCCCGTGTCGCCTGTATTCAGCAGCTTCCTGCGACCTTCACCAGGTTGTGGGACCACCTTGTGGGGGGCCTACCAACGCTGTATTGCCCAGTGCGCGGTCACTTAAGAACTTTATAGCCCCATCGACCATCCTTTCTGCGTGTAATGTACTGTACCACGTATATGCTGCCCTTAAAATATGGCTTGATCTCTGTGACAGTTGTCAATAACCATTCGTTAGAGCGATCTAGCTATATTTTAAAAACTTCAGGCCCTATATTTTTCGTAAGTTTGTTTTGGTAGTGCTTCAATTCAAGTTAGAATCCGTTCTTTTGGTAGCAGTCAAGGGTTCGATTCCCACTCATGATAAATAACTATGGGATAAACACAATCAATTCTGCTTTGTTTGGTTGTAATATATAATCTATAAAATGGATGTACTTAGAAATATTTAAGTGTATTATTGAGAAGTCCACTTGCCATAAGCCAGATTCTGTCTAGTTAGGGATCAACGGCCGAATGTGAGATGTATTATTATTAATAAAAATTAGCATATTGAGTAAATATATCACAAAAAATTCTACTTTCATAGTAGCCTTAACGTATGTCGCCTCATTGCAACGTTCTCTGCTCTTATTGGAACAATCATGATGTAAAAATAAAAGTGCTATCCAACACCATATGAATTTTTCATTTAAAGCTGCTAGCTCTGGAGATTACACAGACCACCACAACTCATAAACTTTACCTTTTAGAATATTGGTAAACTAAACTACAACAAAATTTAAAAACAATTATAATCTGTTTATTTATTCCGGTAATTAGATAGCACTTCAGAGTTTCCAATCGTGTTAGAGGATTGTTATGTTCTGGTAGGACTACTGTAGTAATTGTTAATTTCTAAAAAAACACTTACTTTTTCTGACCTTATTATTATAATAATTATTTCATTTACTTCAAAGAACTTTTAATTATTACCAAAACAGATCAATGATGCATGATTGTTTCTTCAAATTCATAAAGAAAAAGAAAATAACAGCAAAAAAGAAGAGGAAAAGAAGGCTTAAGATGTTACAAGAAATTAACACATAACTAAAAATCTCGACTTTACGTAAATCTATGTAACTCGTACATTTCAAAATATTGAAAGAAACCCTATTTGAATTTACTTTTTTCCTTCTCATTTTGAAACCTTTTTGACATAGTTTTTACCTAAATTTTATTAATACTACCTTATATAATTATTTTATATGCAGTGCATTGGAGAAAATGCCAGGCATTTCAGAAGTATGATCTTATCGTGAACGCTTGAGCTCTCGTAAACATGTACGAGTATATATTGCAACAATTTATATGTCAATATTATAACCTTTTTAGGATTCTTATAAATATAACCTAAGGGTCACTAGGATAAACTTCAAAATCATTGGCAATCACAAACACAAGGCCAAACTATGTTGACACTATCCAATCTCTTTACAAAATCATTTGGAAATCGTCTCATTACGAAGCAGGTCCGCTGAAGCTCTTTACGAGATAAACTGGTTACGAGCGATGTTCGCAGAATACTTAACTAACCTACTGCGATTTATTGTAACTATTTCCAACATTGTAGTTTAATCTTGTAAATATATGCTGATGTTAGCATACTCCCTTACACTGACATTCATTTTCATTCAGTTCGTTTAGTTTAAGTACTTTATGAAGTGTGTTAGCATACGTTTTTCTTTGTAATATTAGGAAAATAGCTAATGCTAACAAAGACTCGGGTTATAGGATGCTCGCAAAGCATTAGAGAATTTCAATCTTAAAAGCTACCTCCAGGGAACATTTTCGCATGCATTATGGAATCATTCTCGATATATGCCGAGTTGAGATAAAAAGACATAAAATCTTTTGACTCATTTTCGCAGACGTTTGTTTTCTGATAGGAAAACTATTTTTAATTATCTGAATACATGTCTTTATGATCGTAGTGGTACCTGGTGTACTGATTCGGTACCTATATTATAACATACGAGAAGATAGCTTATTCGAATTATTAATTTCATTATGTAGTAATAACTAATATTGTACTATTAGAGCACGTCTATGCCACAATGCAAGTGTATTCAGATCTACCATGCCGAGACCAAAAACTGATTTTCGTATAAGAACCGCGCAAATTTTCGTTGAATACGTTCTATCATCGTATCGCCTGGGTTCCAGATTATAAAGCTATAACCCAAAATATTGCGAACAAAGCAGAACTAGAACACGATGATAGTGTTCTTGCATTGGACTGGTGCCAAAATTGTCATCACGAAACCTAGTGATTGAAAAACTTTGTTTCCACATATTAGTGATGTGTATATTCAAGATCAGACGTAAGTCTAGAGTTAAATCTAACCCATATATTTCTGTCACTCGATCCAGCAGGACACCTAATAATTTATATAATATATAATAACATAATCGCCAGTATAATCATGATAAAATATCAGACAACTCAAAAATACTAAACATCGATTTGTTGTGTGGTAACTTCCATATACAGTGGAAACAAAGATATGCTACAGCGCCATCTACCAATGATACACCGAACTACGGAATAACTTATCCTGTATCGCGATATAGAAGTTCTATCACGATCAGTGTATATACAACATCCCATCATCAACTATTGAGCCATAGCCCGGCACGTATCACCTCGTCTGGTCAGACAGTGCTCCCTTTGTGTTAGAGGGACAAATTCTCTACAACTGCATTCATTTTGAAATAAATTTGAAAAGTAAAGTTTAAAAGTTTGGTAAGCATTCGTGAGAGAATTAACTATTTATTTGCATAGCACTATTACATGATATCTTATCGTAACTGGATCAATTATTTGAAAAAAAACTATGAGAATTTTTTTACTAGTCCACCTACTAATCGTTAGTTATTATAGCAAGCATAATTTACGTGTATCGTTACAACTGTAGTACGTCTGAAATGGATTTGCCGAACAGTGCCCTTGGGTGCCGTTAATACGAATGTAGTCGCCATCTTTATGCCGCTTTCATTTAATGCCAACAACAATGAATTGGACTAATGTATGAATGTAATACAATATGTTTTGACTGGCATCTTGACCTAGAAGATTAAGTGAAAATGATTTAATGAGAAATATCATTGTTTATTTAAATGTATAAATAATTTCTTTCGGAACACTTTTATAAAAAAATTTTTTTTGAGGTATAAGGGTCTTAGCCCATCGACATCTCGAAGTTAAGAGTCACTAACAACAAAGTGTAAACAATAGCTGAGCTGACTTTTTAAAGTGGAATGAATATATTATATACTTACACTTACATACTAGTTTCGTAACAGATAAAATAAAATTATAATCTCATGTCTTGTGCTGCCTCCATTATGAGAGACCACAACATGTACGTTACAAAAATAATTAAATATTAAATACAAACTGTGACCACAAATGGCTTATATATAAAGGAAAAAAAATCAATAAAATATTTAATAAAAACATTAATAATTAATTGAGCAAAAAATAGTAAACTAGTGGCAATCACTTATATATACATACACACAGACATATATACAAATACATGCATATACTAATGCATACACAAATACCCACATTGCATACATATACTCACAACCACATATACAAGCATACACAAACACACACATACATATTTCTTTAAATTTAAATGTTAGGTAGGTATGTGAATAATTAAATAATGAAAATTTTCTTCAAATTTGAAAATATAAATAAAAATGGATGCCTTAAAGTCACATTTTAGATACCAACGTTAAAGCTACGATAGTATAATAAGCAGAAGAGTCATAACAAATCACTTACGTACTCTGTGATTAAACTTTATTACTTTTATACGTGTTATTGTGTTATCTTGGTGTTAAAAATGATTAATTGCATTGAAATATTTAGTGAACAACACTGGAATATTAAGTGTCTTTGGAATCTCCTATTAATGCTACGAATACATTAAACGTTTCATATTGCACCATAATACCATTGGTAGCGACTGTAAACGGTTGTGAGTTTCACACCTTACGAGAGAAAACTGTGTGATCGACAAATTGCTGTTTTGAGTATGGGTGTTCTTTATGTCCGTTTCATGTATGTTTGTAAGCTCACCCGCAACATAGAAATATTATCCAAACTAGTCAACATCACGAACGCTCTAAAATGTTCTAATGTGAAAATTGAATATACAGAGTATTTCAACATTACTTGATTCTATAATTTAAACATACAATGGGGCTGTCGCAATGTACTGTTGTGTATTTGTGTATAACACCAGAATTTCCAACGTGTATGCTAAATTACTCAAGGACGTGTTCACTAACATAAACAATGTTGTTTTACCCTTTGTGTAACATACCGACAGTTGGTGCTTAGTTGTATATTGATGTTTTAAATAACATTTACAATGAAAGTTATTTTAACACTGGCAAAATTTTGAAATTCGAGACAGTTTTGTGTAAACGTGGACTTGTGTAGTCTCTTCTATAGAATTTGCCCATTGATGCAAGGGTGACAGTTATCGTGGTAACTGTGTGAACCTTACACTGCCACGATGACTGTCATGCCTTTAACGTCCCCAAACGGGATGTGAAAAAGCATCTCGCAAGGCCGCCATAGTGTAGGTCAGCATTATACATTGTCTGCATTTGCAATGAGTATGGTGACAACAACTTTAAGATTCTTTTCATGCTTTCTATCAGGCAGAGAAGAGTAGAAGCACTTTGGTAGGCTCTGAAAATAGAAAAAAAAATGGATTTTGACTGGAAAATAACAAACTAACTGCTATCCTCGACCGATTTGATTTGACGAACGTAAATTTATAAATGAAATAGTTCTGTGATGTCACTTACTACAAGCAATCAGATGAAGACAAGAGCGTTAGTTGCGCATCGAACGCATGTTGTCGTAGTTCATTTCCAAAAATATATTTATTGAAATACAGATAAGAAGAAACAAATATTTTTGGACACTGATCTGATTCATAAATAAACAGCAGGTAAAGCTGCACTGAATTCATATTATGTGAATAAAAGGAACTTTTATTGAAATGGCCGAATTATTTTCAGGAGATTACCTTGACACTTTCAGACAAGATAACATCAGTCTATTTAACAGAACCGATTCTAATGGTTCCAATGCTTTGAATGCAGTGTTACTCGCCTTTGAAAGAAAATGATGTTTATAATAGTTAAATGGTCTATTCAGTGAAACATCTTAATGTACCATCATCATCATCATCAAATCTCCAACAGTCCACTGCTAGATAAAGGTCTTATTTTATTTTAAGAGCCTACCAAAGGGATTATACTCTGCCTAATGAAAAGCATGAATAGTGTTGTGATCACCATACTCATAGTGAATGCAGAAAATGTGGTATGGTAACCCACACTATGGCGGCCTAGTGAGATGCTGTTTTACATCCGCTTAGGGATGTAAAAGGCAGGATTGTCATCGTGGCAGCGTAAGGTTTCCTACACTTACCACGATAACTGTCACTCCTGCATCAATGGGCCTTCTGTGCTTTCCTTAGCAAGTAGTTTTAACACAGTGCAGTTTTAGCTATACCACAGTTTCCAGACGGGTTCGCTTAGGATTTATTTCAAGTTTTCTTTCTCTTTGTAGTAATATTGTCCTGTTTTTTTTGATCCATTAGTCGCCTTGTATGACACCCACATGATGAATAGGGGTAGTGAAATTAAATGTCCTTACTCTGTCACCACACGGAATATGCCAAATGTACTTGGCTGCACTAATTTTTTTCTTGCATTTTCATATCGGTTCGGCCATATCGAAATAGTTAACATTTCTTTAAGATTAAAAGTCTTTTAATTACACGTACTTTGTTCATTTTGTTCAAAATTCATTCTGACTATATACGTAAATTATTTGCGTAAAATCACACTACCTACGAATAGAATTACTTGGATTCCTTGTATCTGAATGCTCACAGTTATTTGTTTTTGGGTCCGGATGTCTCTGACACTCGACTTACGATTTGTTAGTATGCGTTCGTACTAGGTTTTACATGAGGAAATTTTTGCACGATGTTTTTTAAAACTGTATTTGTTATTTTTATTCTTATAGGAACTTAGAATTAAGTATATTTTTTACGAAATGTAAATTTCTTTGGCGTCGCGCTGCATAAAAAAATCACAATTATATTTTGAAAAGTAATTTGAACTAGCTAGCTACTCTACTAAAAATTGTAAGATACTTTTATGTTTATGCTGACTGTGGACGATCACCACTCTATCACCGTCCACTTTTAAACGAAGATCTCTCCCTAGAAGCGCTAACCATAAGCAGCAACTAAATTTCAAGCAGTCCACGCTTAGATTAGGACATTCTAGACTTTCTAAACGTATTCTACATTTACTAAATGAACAAACACGTAAAAGAATTTCAAAAGGTTTATTTACAAGATAAATACATATATAATAAGATTATAAATTAATGCTTGAACATTCCAAGGCTGTGTTCATTCCTTACAAGTTATTTGCGACTTTTATCAACGATCTCAAAAGGCTCATTAACACGAAACAAGAGAAATAGTTACTAGAACTTGTGGATAAGAATAAATAACACAAGTTGTCACCAAAATGCAGTAAAAAAGCCCATTTCAAGATTGCAAGTGCATTTGGTCGCGGTTTAGATAATTATAAATTTAATGCCACGTTCATATTTCAGACCACAGCAATGTCATGCTTAAAATGTTCTATAAGGACAATATTTTAAATACTTGGAAGAGCACAGACTACTTCGTCTCTTTCTAGTATTATATATTTTTTTCTCGTCTTTTGATTTAATACAGTACATTCCTCGGTAACAGTCATGCATTCATTCATCTCAGCCAAAAGATGTTCACTACTGGACATAGGCCTTTGCCAAGGTTCTCCACAACAGCCGGTCCCGTGCCGCCAACATCCAGCAGCTTCCTGCGACCTTCACCTAGTCTTCTGACCACCTTGTGGGCGTTCTACCAACCCTGTGTTTCCCAGTACACGGTCGTCACTCCAGAACTTTACAGCCCCATCGGCCATCGTTTCTATGTGCAATGTGCCCCGCCCGCAGCCACTTAAGTTTAGCAATTTTACTGGCAATATCGGTGATCTTGGTTCGTCTGTGGATCTCTTCATTTCTGATTCGGTACAGTAGCATTTATCAATTTAGTTTCACTTCTTTTTCGTGAAAGAGCATGATCGTATTTTTGGCAATTTTTCTTAGTCCAAAATTCATTCCATATTGGTCGTACGTACAAACGTTAATTTTATATATAAGGTTTTGTATTTGAATTGCATATCAGAAGCAGGATAACAATATGTATTTTCATAAATAATTCATATTTTGGGTTCAGTATATTGGGGGAACAGAATATGGAAGAAACAAGCTCATTATGAGAACAGATTTGCATTAAACATAAAGGTATAATGCTAATTTATTTGCATTCTTAGAGTCTCGACTCCTTAACTGAGGAAGAAGAATTAATGTATTGTTCACTTTGTTACCGAAATATTTTCTCGGTAATTGAGTGGGTAGCCCTAGACTGATAAGCAGATTCGACATATCAAAACTGCTGCTGATTACTTCTAATGGATCCATTACATCGATCAGTCCGTTTGTCAGGGTCCATGGATTAATGCCCACCTCACCTGGAAACCACAGATTGAGAATGTGAGTCGGAGGGTCACTGGAACCTTGCGGTCACTGTATCAACTTAAGAACTTCTTCTCACCTACTATCAAGCTAATGCTAGTACAGGCTCTGATCTGCTCAATCATCGATTATTGTGATGTATGCTACCTCGACCTGAATGCAGATCTACTCAATAAACTTGATCAACTCCTTAACAAATGCATTCGGTTTATCTTCAACGTCCGCAAGTACGACTATATCTCCACCTAGTGAACTCAGCTGTCATGGTTACCTATAAGCCAGCGTCGTACCTTACGGGCCCTGACTATCATTCACTCTCTACTTAATAATACTACAGTACCCACGTACCTTACTTCACAACTTTAATTATTATATTCTAACCATGACAGAGATCTTCGCTCCACTAATAATCTTCTATTCTTATGTCCAACACACACCTCTTCTCTTCTTCATTCTTTTTTTATGGAATGCGCTTCCACTCGAGATCAGGAAAATAACTAATCGTAATGCTTTAAAGCCAGGGTCAGAAAATACAAGAAACAGCTAGCAGATATTCCCCCTTAGTCTAATCATTTTATATACTATATTTTGTACGATACTCGTATGTTTATTGTTTAAATATTTATTAGTGTTTTCATCTATGTATATATCTTTTTCTTTTTTAGATATTCATTGTAAATTATTGCTTCTAACTACCAACTCATTGTTTCTCCTAAGGACACACGTACACCTGCCATGTCAGTAACTGACCCACCTAAAGGTTGACTGGTAGAGAATGCCATATGACATTAAGTCCACCTCATGCAAATGTAACGCAGGAAGTGTTAAAAATAAAAAAATAAAAAATTGAGGTTAGGTATTAGTAGTTTACATATGACATAACTCCGTATGGTGACAGATTACGAATGCAAACTGTCACCACCTATACTCTTTCCATGCGTGTTATAAGAGACGACTAAGTGCAGACAACATCACTGCAAGGAAAAGGGAAATTAGACACACACCCTATACCAATTTATCTGGCCAGGGTGGTATGGTAGGCCAAAATCTCCTCACTATGTAGAGGCCTATGCACGGCAGTGAACTGTTAGGCCTCATTTACGGAGACGCGGCGCGTCGCGCGTCGCGTGTGGCGTGGCGTCTCGCGGCGCGTCGGACGTTTTTATTGTTTACGTAGCGGCGGCGCGTGAAGCGGCACGTATCATCGCACGCGTAAACACAAACTTATAGCAATATACGATGTTGTTTATAGAGACGCGAGGCGGGAAGAGTGGCGCGGCCCGCCGCTGCGCCCGCGTCGTATTCTCAAGCGTGTAGCGAAGCACGCGGCGGGCATCGCTGCGGCGCACGCGGGGTTCTCAGTTTACCGACTTAGTTTTAGGTTAGCGAGAGATGAGAGCGCACGTGTCGCAACTTACAGCATGAATGACGAAAAATTGGAACTAGTTATTTCTGCAATACAGGAGCGACCCCAGTTGTGGATGGCTGGTCATTCACAGCATAAAAATAGAGTGATAACCAAACGAAAGTGGGTGGAAGTATCAGAAATTGTGGATATGGATGGTAAGTAGGTACCTATTTAAATAACAAGCTGTTTAATATGCTTACTAAATATTTATTTGTTCACAAGTTAAACAGTAATACAAATAGTTATATTATTATTATTCTTTGTTATGGTGCCTCCACACAACATTTATCTTTTGTGGAGCAACCTTTACATGTGCTACAGAGTAGTTCCATCACTATTCAGTAAGTACCTACTATTTAGCATTAGCGTTCCTGCACACGATGCCGTCACCGTGCCGACGCCGTGCCGACGCCGCACAATTACACTGTAGATACGAGTCGCGCGAAGCTCGCCACCGCGCCGCCGCCGCGCCGCCACCGCGCTCGCCACCGCGCCACCGCTTACGAAAGTGCACTTTCGTAAGCGGTCGGAAAAGGAATGAAGACGGAGGGAGGGGAACGCGCGCGGTGGCGGCGCGGCGGCGGCGCGGTGGCGACTCGTATCTACAGTGTAATTGTGCGGCGTCGGCGCGGCGTCGGCACGGTGACGGCATCATGTGCAGGAACGCTTAGCAATAAGTTATCATTAGACAATTTTAAATAGCATTCATATATTAAACAAACGTAATATAATAGGTAAATGTATGTACTAACTGCGGTATGGAGCATCCCATTAAACAAGTAGGTATGTTGATAATTAGGTCTATAGTATACCTATTCTATATACAAAAAAAAACATTATAGTTGATTTTCTGTGAAGTAAGCCATAAACATATTACGTGTGCTAATTGCATTTGACGTAGAAGAATTGTTTCTCAGATGACGATTTCTAGAAGTTTCCATCACTATTGGGCGATTATAGTCCTTGTCAGTGTGTCCATCTATGTCGATTATAATATTGTGAATGAGACATATGGCTTTAATTATAATACATGCATTTTGATATTTAGTTTCCAAGGGTTTATTTAAAATTCGCCATTTTGCATTCATTATTCCGAAAGCACATTCTATGCATTTCCTTGCACGACTGAGTCGTTTATTAAAATTCTCTTTTTCGACAGTCAAATTTGTTGACGGGAATGGTCGAAGTAAATGAGTTTTTAAAGGATATGCTTCATCTCCTATCAGCACATACGGTAGAGTATACGAAGACCCTGGAACACGACTTTCTGGCGGAATATTGTATTCGTCACTTTCGATTAGACTATTTATCACTGAATAGTGAAATGTTCCACCGTCACTTTGACGACCTCTCCCACCTACTTCCACTGCTATAAACCTTTTGTGTGCATCCGCTATCCCTTGCAAAACCACAGAAAAATATCCTTTATAATTGTAAAAGTTAGACCCAGTGTTAGAAGGGCACTTTATTCTACAATGCTTCCCATCTATAGATCCAATACAGTTAGGAAATCCCCATAGTTCAAAATAGTCATTGGCAATCTTTTCTTGATCTTGTACTGACAGTTTCGGCATATGTATATTTACAAACTCAGACCATATTGCTGAACATGTTTTAACTATTATGTTGGATACTGTTGCTGTACCTATGCGGTAATGATAAGCTAATCTTCTGTACGGTATTCCGCTGGCTAGAAAACTGAAACAAAATAAAATAAGTTATTTTTTTAGGTTACCTAATGTTTTTATGTAATAAAACCCTAGTTATGAAAATTCTAAAAATACATTATATAATAATATATTTAAAAGTGATTATGTGTATATGTTACTGTAAAATCCCGAAATACGGTAAATCAATTTACCAACTAAATGGTGGTAAAAGTCCGAAATGTAAGTGTCGTACTTACATTTCGGACTTTTACCGTCACGAGTTGGATCCTAGGATTTTCCGTACTTCGGGCTTTTGACAGTGGTAGAAGTCCGAAAAGTTCTGCAAGTATCTTTCATTTCATGTATGTATGTATGAGTATGTCTGTCTAATTCGTGAGCATTCTAAATAATTAGACAGAGATACTCATATATACCACTGCCTGAATCGTTTGACACAGCCATATTTATTGTTCCATTTAATATTTTTACCTTGTCGATTGTTTCAGTTACAGAAGTTAAAAAAAAATGGAAGCACCTCCGCGATCAGTACAGAAAGGAACTGAAAAAGAAGCCCACACCTCGGTCGGGTGCTGCAAGTGAAGAAACCGAGTGGATACCGCAATGGAAATATTATAATTTGATGAGATTTCTTCAAGACGAAGTTTTACCGGCACCAAGTTCTGGTAATTTGTCTAGTCCAGCTAATTTATCCCAAGATAGTATGTCACCACTCTCTACTATTAATGACGATGATGAAAGAACGACAGAATCACGTCCATCCATTGATACGAATCTGTCGACGTGTGATAGTGCACCTCGACGTTCTCTTTCTGACCAGAGGAATGAAATGTTGAGATTAGAGAGGGAAAAACTTGAATTAATTAAAGCACGAATACAAGATAAGAAAGAAGAAGAACTGAAAAATGATGAAGATTACATGTTCTTTATGAGTATGCTACCTCCGTTTAAAAGGTTAACAAACCTACAAAAACTTCGATTTCGTCACAAAGTAAGTGAAATGATACTGGAAATGACAACTCAGAACGAGTACGCTAATATGTTTGAGAATAATACACCTGTTATGGGCGATTATGTTGTATCTCAATCTCAACCCCAATACTTTACATCGGATTCACACAATGCTGGTGGTTCGTCGAGCATGTTACCTTGTGCTTCAACACAAAATATAATATCAGGACCTAATATTGATTTTCAAGATGAACACAGGGCTCCTGCAGCGGATGATGGAAATGAAAATGAAAGTTCTGCACAGTGAACTTATAACTTAATTATTTTACTACAAAAATATAATAATTATGTTATTATACCTACCTACATTTAACGCGTTATTTTTTAATCATTTAGCGATTCGCGACGAGAACTGCGACACATGAGCGATTGAAACAAATGTACGAACGCTGACGTATGTGCCTACACAGATTGTTCTGATATTCAGAGAAGCCACATACGTGAGCATTGATACATTTGTTTGTTTCAATCGCTCATGTATCGCAGTTCGTGTCGCGCCTCAATGTAACCTCAACCTTAAGGGGTAATACAAAAAGTTGTCCATATTAATGGAAAGTCAATGTGTCAAATTAGTTAATTAGTTAAAAAATAGTTGATTTTATAAGAATATGTTGATTAAAAGATCTAAAAAAACACAAGTTTTTATTCTTACCTTAAAGTCAGTAGTAACTTTTCTTCGGCAGATATATTGCTGTTACAAGTACTGATGCGGTGTTGTATTTTGTTTACTATGTAATCAAAAGTTGTACTAGACATCCGTGTATAACCATGAAATACATCATAACCTCTTTCTCTTATTGACTTATAAAGAGTTGCATATTCCCCAAACTTCTCATGTTCCGCTGCTGTAAACACTGGGCCACTCCTTATATTAAATAACTCACTTTTTAAGATACAATTTTCTTCTAAAAAAAAATCGATCATATCATACTCCATTGCGATGGTAACTACGTCTGTGTTGTACGATTACCAAATGAGACTGGCAGAAGGTTCCGCCACAGGCATCGCTTCATCGAGAATCGCCGCAGCGTGCGCCGCCGCGATAAACGCCGCGTGAGACGTGACGATGCCATCCGCGGGCTCGGCCGTAAAACACGCTCCATTTCAAGCAAACGCGTGTAAAATCGCTTCACCGTAAACGCACTCATCCAACGCCCTACATTTGAATTTAGTGCGGACCGCGCAGCCTATCGCGACGCGCGACGCGCCGCGTCTCCGTAAATGAGGCCTTAAAGGTCATTAATGATGACCACGATGACATGACATAAAATACTTGTTTTGATCCCTTGAAGTTGTCAAGTAATGAAAATGTAAAGCTAAATTTCTTGTTCACGTTTACATTGAGAAAATGAAATTCTTGACTCGCAAGAGTGCATGTACAGCAGTAGTTAAGTGACCTCTTACATTACAAAACATTAAAATATATAACTTAAAGTAAAACGCCGAAAAAATATATTAAAATATTATAACACAATACGATCCCGGATCCTTTGGGCGTGAAAAAGCATCTCATTAGGCCGCCATAGCGTGGGTCGCCATATTACACTGTCTGTATTTGCAGTGAGTATGGCGACCACCGCTCTTGGATTCTATTCATGCTTTCCATCAGGCAGAATAGAGTCACTTTGGTAGGTTGTAAATAAAAAAAAAAAAACACAAACGAGTGTAAAAATTCAAGACTTATATCGGGAAAGAAGAAAAAGAAGAATGGACTGAAGGTGGATCTAAAAATGTCGTCCTGATCCATTAGGTACTATTTCATATTACTGCAAGATTTAATTATTAGTACATCAATGATTAAACACATCCTTAAATCATTGTACTTTAAATTTATAATGATGTAACCGTCATTTAAATTTCTACTTAACGCACTTCAAATATAAAATCAGTTTTCGAATGTGAGCTTTTAGTAGTATTTGTTGACCACAACGGAAGCAGAAATTCGTATTACGTATTTCTAATAACTGTGCGTTGTGTTAAGTACGTGCTGCAATTAATCTGAGTAGATCTAGTTTTACGCGGGTTTTCAAACGGAGTAATTAATGTTTAATTAGCGAATATACGCTCGTTCATAGGCAAATGAGAAAATGCTAGGACAGACTGCAAGGATGATGTAGTGCCTTTTTACTGCGCTGAGTGTTGAGGGCTCAAATTCCACATGGGACAACACTTTGTGTGATCCAAAAACTGTAATTCTGACTCTGGGTGTTCTTTATGTTCCGTTTCATGTATGTTTGTGAACTCTTCCGCGATAGGATTTATTTCTAGTGCAGGAGTAATCTTTTATAAAAAAAAAAACAAATATTATTTTCTCAATAAATTCTATATCTTTTAAATTTTAATAAACCGAACAAAATAACAGCTTTCTAACGTTTCTTTTGCCAAGAACTGTTTTTTTTTCTACGACTTGTATATATGTTAGCAAATTCATGACGCGGTTAATTAAATTCTGTCTTCTATATTCTTTTAAGAACCTTTTACGAAGAAAAGTAGCTACTTGGCTTCGGTTTATGTAGAAAGGACAATGCACCGAGTGCAGTTTATTCATAGATGTAATTTACTTGAAAAACGATTCTGAAATTAGAAATTTAAAATGAAAGTGAACCAGACATTGTATTTTTGCTGTGTTTTCTTTGTCTTGTCACATTTCTTGGTTAAAAAGTTTAGTCAGTGTAGACTAGAATTAAAATTAAAATAGAAATTCAAAATATTTGTATGACAGAGAATAAATTGTGTTCACTGTGTTTGATTCTACAATAAATAGGAGACGTTTTCATCGATAAATTTAATATTATTAAAATATTCGTTACATTGCATTGTTTGGCTAGTTAGTTGTTTTCTCGTTTTTTTCTAAATTTGTTAAGTGGTCAATTAATATTTGAGTAGCCATCATCATCAGCAGTCTTAAACAGTCCACTACTGGACATAAACTCTTCCTCAACAAAACGGCTTTGGCCTACTATACCACGTTGGCGAGACATGTTGGTATATGGTTTGTTTCAAGTGTTTTTTTTCAATGTAGCTTTGTGATCTTGCACATTTTTGTTCCTTTAGACGCCTTTTAGGACACACATGAGAATGAGGGTGGTGGCACTCTGTATAGTTAGTCCATCACCACACGGCAATAGTAGATTAGTAACTACTAAAATCAAGTGATAATTTACCTTAAAAAAATCTCTGAAAAGACAACTAGCCTTGATTTTGAACTTTTTTAAAGTAATTTTTAATATTATAAAGCTGTGGATTATACTAAAAATAGCTTAAGCGCTTGGTGTGATCAGTAACATTACTTAAGTGTTGTAGTTATTAGCAGTAGGTATTTACTCTACTAAATGTTCCTCATTTTTCAAATAGAACTGTGCCTTAACAACTCCACGTTTAAGTGTGATGTCGAGTCCAAATTATAATTAAAAAGAGACGCTCAACATCCCTCGATTTGTCACGCTATACAATAACAACAGCCGAGAATAGCTCTTAAACAAATTGCGAGTAAGAGGTAGCAAGTTCATCTTCTTCAGGTAGGTATTTTTTGAAGAGAATTTTCTTACAATAAACCGACACCTACAATGACTGACTATATACACAACATATAATGCTATAATAGATACAAATAGAAGATAGTGCAACAAGGCTTGAGATAGAATCTGAGTTGTACCGAAACGTGTCATTTCAATGCTGAAAGCTCCTTAAAATCACGAGATCCAGTCTGTTTTATACCGTAATAAATTATTTAAGAGCTTGGATTTACATTACAGTATTTAAATATCGGCCATCAATAAATACTTTTAGTGAATGATTATTCCAATCGACATTAACAACGTTACTCGTTCAAGATTTTGATTTGATCAGAAATCAAAATTGAAGAAATTCAATACTTTGGTTTTGAGGGCGAAAACAAGACCTTAGGGAACTACTCAACTATAGCTAAATCTTTTACTTATTAAGAACGTAACTTGGATACAAAGATAATGTATTCACAATTCACATTAGTGTGATTTGATCTTTGTATTATAATAATATAAGCCGTGTGTAAGTACTTTTTTTTTTTTTCTTTATTAAGAGCCTGCCAAAGTGACTATTCTGCCTGAAGGAAAGCAGGAATAGAATCCAAGAGTTGTGGTCGCCATACTTATTGCAAACGCATACAATGTAGTATGGTGACCCACACTGTGGCGGCCTTGTGAGGTGCTTTTTCAAACCCCGCTTGGGGACATAAAAGGCATGACAGTCATCGTGACAGTGTAAGGCTTACAGAGTTACCACGATAACTGTCACACCTGTATCAATGGGCATCCGGTCTTCTCCGTGTGGTGACGGATTAAGAATATGTAGTGACGCCACGTGTATTTATCCCATTGGCGTCGCAAGAGACGACTAAAGGAACAAATTACGTTGGACAGCATTACAACATAGATAAAGGAAACTTAAAATCAACCTTATACCAACCAGTTTGGCCAGCGTATTTAGTAAGCTAAAATTTTCTTTCTAAGGAGAGGCATACGACCAGCAGTAAATTGTTGAAAGCTATTGATAATGATAAGTGAGTACTATTTATCTTGGGAAAAGCTGATTATTTCTGTTTTTTCATAAAATATATTTACGACAGACGACAAATTTAATGGAATAAAACAAAATATGTTACATTGTGTGTATTGTGTATCATTAAGGTATTGTTAACAGATATTGAGTATATAAAATGGATATGTACAAAGGTCATAGGTGACTACTAAATTAGAATAACCTTTGAAATATAATTATGTCACTGAAATCTCTGACATTATAATATTACAATAGATGTTACTAAATCTGCAACATACATATGATGTAAAATGTACTAATTAAGCTTTAAATATTGAAACACAAACATTGATCAATCTATTCTATTTGATTATACGTATGCTTGATCTCTGTTTTGCTGCGTTAGGTAACTCAGTGCTCTATTAATAATGCTCTCAGATTAGCAGAGGTCCGATAGCATTCGCTCCGTGGATAAATTGATATTCATGTAAAACTGGTTGAACAAGTAGCTGATCCCAAATAATCTTGGAAATAAAAAAGTGAGAAAGAAGATACTTGCCCCTTACGTGCGGTAATACATTTTTAGTATAGGAGCAAACAAAAATACAGGACACCGGATGTTAAATGATTACCACTTACGGTAGTAACGATTGGTAAATCGCATACTATGAAGGGATTTGGATCCTGTAACCTCACTCACTCGATGAAAAACTATTAAATGATTGCCTCGGTGAAAATCAACGAAAGGATTGTCTCGGTGAAAATCAACAAAAAGATAACTTAACACCTATCGCGCCGGTCTATTTATTTCATGACAAATTTGTCTATTATTCCTTTAGTGCATCATCTTATTATTTATACTGCCTGTTTCTTCTCATTTTTCGATATCTAGAGTTATATCTTTTGTAAACTTTCCTTTTTTTATGGAAGCCTACCAAAATGACTTTATTCTGCCTGATTCGAAAGTGTGAACAGATTCCAAGAATGGTGGTCGCCATACTTACTGCTGGGGGCCTAGTGAGATGCTTTTTCACGCTCTGCTTAAAGGAACCAGGATCGTAGTGGGAGGGAAACACGTGCGCTGGAGACGAGTTTCATATTTTAACTAATTTGCATAGGAAGGAAGAGCTGAACCGGTTAATTCGGGAGAGGAGGAGATCAGTTGCAAGATTTCTTCAGAACACTCTACGTGATAAAGGTAATAGAGAACTGCCATAGAGGCAAGATCTCTTTGCAACTGCAGAGATTCAAGGAATTCAGTGACTTTGGGGTTGATGACGATTAGGGCTGCTTGCCGCTGTAGCCGATCCAAACCGCCCAGCAAATACTACTGCGTGGATCCATCGTAAAGATGAGAGCAGCACTCCACGCAGGAGCGTACTTGGGTCTTAAAAAGAAAACACAGATGCTCAGGCGCGAAGAACCGTCTCACTCTGTTCAGTATACCCTGCCTCCGCGAGGCCACCTTAGTGACACTTTCAATATACTCTCACGGGCTGAAATCCCCGCTGAAATCCGAAATAAATATTCATACCCAGGATACTGAGATTATCCTGCAGTGGCAGTTGAGTGTTCTTTCTCTTGTTCATCTACCACTATAGGTCGTACCTCTTTTATATTCATCAGGTCTTTTACACACCCTCTTACAACGATGTAGCATTTTGAAAAGACACTTATCAGTACACATCATACAGTAAAAATCACACATCTTCACCAACATACCAAACCATCGCAGCATCCTTTTAAACTTAAAGTAGTATAATTTTTAACATCGTTAACACGAACTTAAAAAACAATTGTTTCAAATTTTTTTCACATCTACGAATAAAAACTTCATCACTAATCAAAATTGATTAGTGAACGCTTTTTTATTTCCAGGATCCAGAATATTTGCAACAAACACTCGCACGATAACCCCAATTAAATATTGGAATTTTCGAGAACAATTTCTGTTTTGTCGTCTTGGCTACCGTTTGGAGTCTGCCTACACAATATTTTGAGATATTATGGATGAGGGTCTATTATGTAATTTTGGAGAGAGCTATCTACTTCTGGATATTGTGTAATTTTGTTGAATAAGGTTGCCATGATGGTTTTATAAGTAAGTGTATTTATGCCTATTCAAAATATTCTGCCTTTGAGATCAGCATTTGAGTGATCTATAATATTTATTCTGCTCCGCTTAACTCGATTTTTATAACTGTAATATTTTTTTACACTTTTAAGGTGTTTGAAGATTTTTCTTGAACAAATCATGCAAATCTGGGAATAGTTTGAAAAGTGTTAAGTAAAAAATATTTTCCAAATGCAAATAATCGTGTTAATTGAATACTTATGTGTTCTGGATAGGAATCAAGACCAACAGTGCTAGTTAAGTAGTTAGTAATACTAACTAATGGGCTAAGATGCCTAAAATAGTTTCCTCAGCTTTTGGTTGATAAACGTAAGATGAAGATGATATTTTTAGTTCCAGTTTAATGAATTTGGACTGTGTGGTTGGCTTAGTGGTTTAAGCGGTCGCCACACCGTTCTCTAGTGCGCTGAGTGTTGTGGGTTCAAAACTGCACCAGATAACAGTTTCTGTGATCCACAAATTGTTGTTATACGTTTGTAAAGTCTCCCGTGACACAGAATATATTCCTAATGCGGGCTTTTTTTAATGTTGGCGTCAGTTGTTAGCATTTCAATTATGTAACACTACGTAACTTACTATAACTAACCTAAAATTTGGTACATAACTCGTGTATCTGTTTAACTACAATCATATCTGTGATTGCAATATTAATAGATAGATCACAAAGTAGCTATCTCTAGGTTGTAATTATGATAACTGTCCTTTGTGCAATTACTGAGCTTATACATTAGATATGACTGACAGTTCGTTGGACTAGTTATCACAACTCACGATCTAACGTTATCTTCTACCAAATGTTTGATACATTTCATTGTAATATGAATGAAATCAATAAAGAAAAATAAGCAGTGTAAAGAAATTGTTTACGATTTGAGTTTTGTGACATGAAATAAGTAATATTATTATATTGATAGGTCCTTCCTGGTACGATGATGATGAAGGTATCACGGAACGCCATTACTTTATGACATTCAGAGCTGACAAAGGCAGCAAACTATATAGGGTAACAGCACTGCAAAGAGAAGGAAACTTGACCCAAACGACTAACAATAAGGGAATAGTAGACCAAAACCTTATTTATAAGGAAAAATTTCTACAGCAGTGATCTATTAAAGACTGTCAATGACGATGAGATGCTTTTTACAGAAACTCGACGCCATTTTTATTCATGTATTACTAAAAGTTAACATACTAAAACGACAACAAGAAAAGAATGCTTTGTCCGGCTGGCGAAAAATGTAGAAATCGGGTTAAATGTTTTGTTTTTAGGATAAAAATAGTAAGTTAAACAGTAACCAGATGCTGTAACATATTGTTACTTAATTTCGAAAGAGATGATATTAAAAGAATAAACAGAAAGTAAAACGAAACAAATGTGCGCCAACAATCTGATTGTTTTTGCTTTCTCTGTTTCGTTTATTGCGTTTCTCGTAACTGCCGTCAGGCGGTTTAACCTCGAAATCGAATTCATAATGTTTTATTTATGATAGAAATGATATATAATTGCTACTACTTGTGCAATGATATGTTTGTGCATATGAATGCATAGGGTTCCCACTAAGAACTTAAAATATCAACCTCGGTGTTTGCAGCAATAGTCTCACCACCTATTATGTGGGCCCAAAAAAACCAAACTGACAACAAGTGGGCGTTTAATACGCCTCTGCCTACCCCTCCGAGGTAACAAGCATAATTTTATGCATATGTCTACTACTAGGTTCTATTTAATTATTCTACGAAAAGAAAAAGTACGACCCTTAAGAGTAGCAAATTTAAGTCGTGAATCTTGTCCTAAGAATATAATTTAGTACAAAACAGTATCATTAGATCTAGTAATGCTAGGTATAAAAAAAAACTTTCTCTGAAATGACATACGTAACGCTATCATCATAATCTGTATTGTGTTTCGACGCTAACAAATAAATGAGATCACACTAATGTCAGTGATCAATATTTAGTACTTTTGTAAAGGTCAGAGCGCTCCACCGATTTAAATACTGCCTGGTAGTAAATATCTACAGTGATTATATTAAATTCTAGTGTCTGGTACAACATTTCATTATAAACTACCTATTGTTGTGTATTCATTTCCATTTGATGAAAAAATTCTTATTCAAACAATTTGTTGCCCGTATTCGTTTTGACCACTAGTCATAGCACTGAGAATCAGTTCAGAAAGTACATTGAATTATAACACTTGGGATTAATAATATATAGTAGGTAGTACTATAGTAACCAGACCGCTTATAAACATTATTATTTCTAAATACATATATGTATATATAATAGAAAAGTTACATCCAGATACATTACAAATAATGTTATTGATTATACAATCATTACACATCCTGCATAGAGAATAAATTCACGAATTCAAATTAGTAATCAGTACAACTAGACCAACAGACCAATCAATTTATTAAATAGACTTTTTTTTACTCCGTTTAGTGACGGATTAAGAATACATAGTGTTACCACCCCTATTCATCCCGTGGGTGTCGTAAGAGGTGACTAAGAGAACAAACTATTCAGGAAAATGTCATTCCAAAGAGAAGGAAAACTTGAAACAAACTCTATTCCAACCCGTTCCCTTACCAAGGAAAGGCCTGTGTCCAGCAGTGGACTGTAAAAGTCTGTTGATATACTTATTTTTTAACTTAGCAGGCTTCCAAAGTGACTCTACTCTGCCTGACGAAAGCGTGAATATAATCCAATAGTTGCCACAGACAATGCTGACTGACACTATGGTGGCCTAGTGAGACGCCTATTCACGCCCCGCTTGAGAACGTAAAAGGCATGACAGATAGCGGGACAGTGTAAGATTTACACACTTACCACAATGACTGTCACCAATGGGCCTCCAGTCTCGCATTCACCAACGAAACACGATAGCACAGATGCTGTCGCTTAAGGTTGTTTTTTTGTGAGAGGATAGTACTGACCCGCTCCGGCTGGCCCGTTCATACTGATCATCAATCAGCGCGAATCTACTATCTAATATTTTGTAGTTAATTTTCTTTTTTTTGTTGACAGGGTGGAAAATCCCTTCGGATCTCCGGTTCCTCAGGGACGCAGGAGCCAGGAGTATGTGGTGTTTCCACTAAAAACCACCCTGGTAGCCGACCTCAGGCGTCCTACTCTAAAAGGGACCCGGGCCATGTTATTTCAGGTCCCCTTCAGGATCAACGCCGTCCCTAGTCAGACCCTCTCCTGGGGGACGCTACAAGGTACATAAATGTAGTGCAAATTTATACACTTTATAATGTCTCAAATACTTTTAGTGTTTGTCGATATTCAATATCATTTGCCATAATATTAGTGTGCACAATGTATGCGAAGATATGCAGTAGTTCATTTCACGGTGCGATGGTAACAATTTCAAAGCCAATGGTCTAAATTCAACTAAACTTTTATCATTCCTTTAGCCCGTCGAACTTTCAAAACTAATATTTTGATACTCGACTGAAATCGAGAGAGCATAAAATTTGAACTAACTGCAAATCGAGGATACAGAGCATTGCGGAAGCAATTTTAAAACACTTTTAGGTATATCAGCAATTTAGTCGTTCAAACTCCGTGAATGGCAAAGTTTTCATTTTATGGAGGGGTGATGTTACACGAAAGTATAATACATGCTATCTGACTAAATTCACGTCTCTATTAAAATTGTTAATATCGGGTTTGATGATATATTTATTACTTTATTGTTAATATTAAAACTTCTTATTTATTCTTAGCCGTTTGGGAGATTTTGACTAAAAGTTACAGTATAATTACTATAAGTAAAAGTAATTGCAAAAGATAAACTGACTAACTATTAGTAACTTTGAATAACTATTCTGTTTACACGTTGATTTTCTTTACTGGTCACAATTTAAAGGGAACAGCGGAAGAAGTTATAAATCTGAAATTGCTGCCATTACTTACCCAACTGGTCTGGCAAAGCTTAAAACACTAAACCTTGCATCTGGAAATAACTATTCAATTCATTTTAAAATCTTTTGCATGGTTATTATCGTACCATAACTACCTCACTACTAAAATATCCTGTGTCTTTACAAAAATTAATGAAACGGACACAAATAACACTTGGCCTCACTAAAACAATTTGTGTATCCTGAAAGTGTTATCCGTGTGTCCGAAGCGAAGACTGGACACACGACATTTCTCGAAATAGACAGCGGCGAGGTAACCCCTTAAACCACTACATCATCTGTACAATTGGTGCAAGGGTGACAGATATCGTCGTAACTATCGTGCTTTATTCTATCACGATGACTGTCACGCCTTTTACGTACCCAAGCGGAGCATGAAAAAACATCTCACTAGGCCGCCATAATTTTAGTCACTATACTGCATTGTTTGCGTTTGCAATGAGTATGGTGACCATAACTCTTAGTTTCTATTCAAATTTTCCGTTAGGCAGAGTAGACTCACTTTGGCAGGTTCTTAATATAGAAAAAAAGAAAAAATAATCAATTTTTAATTAAGCTATATTCCTTATAGGCCAATAGCGAATATCGCTATATAATGTAACTGCTACATGACAGTGTAAATGCATCCATATTTACAACCTTAATACACGAGTCAGTTTCACCAGTCAATTGGGAAGCAATCCTATTTAGATTTGAAACTGGCAGTACAGTTGTTTTTGACTTTTTTAACACGCGAAGAAACTTTTTATATTAGCTTTTATACAAAAGGGGCACACTGAATCGTGTCATAATTTTAGATTTCTGTACTTCCATCATGAGTAGAAGTACAGAAATATAATTAAAATAATGAAACCACATATTAGAAATGGCTTCTTAAAAATATTTTGAACTAACAACTTGTCATGATACTAAACTTATACAATGACAGTTCTAGTTTGCCTGCTCGAAAGCATAAATAAAATCCAAGGTTTTTGACCACCATCGCATTCGCAATGAGCGAACGCAGATAATGCAGTATGGTGACACACACTGTGGTGGCCTAGTGAGATGATTTTTAACGCCCCGCTTGAGGACGTAAAAGGCATGACAGTTATTGTCGCAGTGTAAGGCTCACATACTTACTAAGATAACTGTCACCCCTGGATCAATGGGTTACAATAGTTACCGTAATAAAAAAAATTGAAAGTCCATCCCCTGCACCCAAAACTGAGGGAGAGGTTTTGGATTATTGGGATTTCACTCACTCGGTGAAAAGCATTAAAAAATCGTTGAACACTGATTTTTGGTGAGACCGTGATATCAACCCGGTCGAGCCTGGTCCGTATAAATAAAAAAATATCAATATTTCAGACATCTGACACACAACGTCATCTAGCTTCATACTAAGCAGCACCTATGCTATGATAACGTGATTGACTGATAGTATATTTTAATATTTTTAAATACATACGTATTATATGTACATAGAAAACACCCAAACTCTTAAATTAATATTGGCAGATCATGCAAACACTTGCAGAGATTTTGCAATCGCACCACCGAGGCAGTAAAATAATGAGTATAACATATGCCGAAACATGACTCTCCCATGGTTCATCACTACCTTCATCATCTCAGCCAAAAGATGTCCACAGCTGGACACAAGCTTCCTCCGAAGCTACAACAACCAGTAATGTGCTACCCTCATCCAATCACTTGCCGCGACATGTGTTTTTATGAGTATTATTTATACGGTTTTTATTTCTGAAAGTTGATCTCGAATCGATTTGTGTAAGTGCTATCAATCTCGCATTTACAATCTCGAATCTCCGCCCATCATATGATTATAAATTCCACAGCTCACATTACCCTTCTAACATTAACACGCTCTTATCATCCCGTCAAATTCACTCTTGAACTTTAATGACATCATTGTCCTGCTTGATAACCCAGACATGTACGGTAGTTTGTTTTGAAGATCTAGGAAGGGATTTAGTTCAGTGTTACTCAGAGTACGTAATATAGTTTGTTTATTGCAAGATTTTGGGTACATGAAGTGTCTGTTAAATTTTAGAAGTGTTAGAAATGTATATATTTAGTGAACTACTTGAGATATAATATTTGTATTTAAGATAAAGAAAGGATATATATTTAGAGTACCTTGAACTTTGAGTTATTGAACTTATTTCGAAGATTGAGTGTAGTCTTCCTCTCGGTGAACATCAAATATAGTCCATGTCTATGGCTTCTAATTGTATCATTAAAAAAAAAATGGAAAAACAAAAAAATCTTATTTTTTTCGCAACAAATTCAGTAGGCGGTGCAAAATCCAAGCCTTCGGAGATTATAGATAAAAATAATACATTAGATATGCGTATTGCTTTTGTCTATAATCCTGAAATGTATGTGGAAAAAAATATTTATACTTCTTTATAAACAAAAATCAAATACGGCACTTCATAACTTTAATACTGTATATTAATATGCAAAAATAAGAAATCTAAAATTTGAGACAATGTATTGTGTTACTTAGTTATTAATAATATAAAAAGCATTATAAAAATATATGCTGCAGCATATAGTTTGACGTGGTAAAAGGCTATAAAAATACTTCAAGTTGTGTTGGTTTAGACAATTAAGAAAGATATGAGGGTGAAATTTAATCATCAGGCAATCTCTAGTTCTTATAAATCGTAAACTATTACTTAATTCCTGAAAGTAACAGAAATGATGTATCAAAATATTATCGGCCAATCAAGTTAATGTATCAATCAACTCCGAACACTGCTGAACGAAGGTCTCCCCCAAAGGACGCCAACCATCGCGATTTTGGGCATTCGCATCCATACGATGCCAGCCAACTTCTTTAAGTCGTCGGTCCATCGCGCCGCAGGGCGCCCTACACTACGTTTGTCCAATCGTGGTATCCACTCTAGTACACTTCGGCTCCAGCAACCATCGGTTCCTCTGGAGATATGGCTGGCCCACTTCCACTTTAGCATACTGATTCTCCGTGCGATGTCAATTACTTTAGTTCTCTGTCGAATAACTCGTTACGAATTTTATCAACCAGAGAAACGCCCAGCATCGCACGCTGAGCTATTTTAAACTTATGGACCGATCCAATGGTGAGTGTCCACGTCTCGGCTCCGTATGTCATTAAAGGTAGAACGCACTGGTCAAATACTTTGGTCTTTAATGATTGTGGGATCGGCGACAATCATTAAAGACCCAAGTAATATATAGATTAGATAAAATTTTGAATTTTTATAAGATAATCATAGTGGACACGAATCTACCGTCTGGTGACAGATTAAGAATACGGAGTATCACTACGCCTATTCATCCTGTGTGTGTCATATGAGCCAACTAAGGAACAAATTATGCAAGACAACATCAATGCAAAGCGAAGGAAAGTTTGATACAAACTCTGTACCAACATGTCTGGCCAGTTTTATATGGTAGACTCAACTTCCTTGACCATGAGAAGCCTATGTCCAGCAAAGGACTGTTGAAAACTTGATTATGATGACGATAAAATGAATGTAAACATTCCTAATGGTAATCATGAATAGTAAAGTTTCATTAATTAAATGTTAAATTAATAACAATATGTCTCGAAATTAAAACAATTATAATATATTGCAAAACAGTAACGATTAATACTAAGAAGATGATACTAGATGCCTTCAGACAGGCTCAAGAAAAACTCTAAAAAATTTCTTTCATAAACGCCAGCTAGAAACTAACAAAACTTGTGCCTGATATTGAGTCTTCCTTAACAAAAGTTTCTGATAAGGGTTGATGTAATCTGGTTCAATTTAGCCTCACGAAGATACGGTTCGCGCGTTTACACACTTACAAAACCAATAGCCTCTCAAAATATAATGTAATTATATGTGAGTGTATATAGTTATCTCATATGTGTACCCTAGAAAGACTGAAAATATTTGTATAAGAACGAAAATTTCATAATTATATCTTCGTTATATGGATATGGGTGAACTATGTCTCCAAGGTTTTCTAAATGATATCACATAAAATGAAATACTGGATGGCACGGTATAATTTACGTGGGTTAATATTTAAATCAAAAATTTTAGGATGAATATACAGAAATGCTTTTGATGTTTAACACGCCTTTGAAATACTGTCCAGAATAAATAAACGGATCTTAAAGTGTTTTGTGTTTTTCAGAAGTACTGAAATATACAGATATTAATGAAAATAGACATAACCATGGGATGTTGCCAATTAGTAGGTTGCATTTAATTTATGTCATTTAAATTGAATTTTAACACGAAAAGTATACTGTTTTTAAATATTTTTAAAAAACAAAATCACAAAAACTAAATGTAAGTTTTAAATATTTAACAAATTTGAGCTGAGTATTAATGAAAAACGTAAAAATAAGATCCTGTTCTTTATCTTAAGTGTACGAAAGAGCAATCTTGATAGATATGAAAACTTCAAATTTTATTTCAAAATAATTTTCTTTTGAATACAGACTGGAAGTCGTTTTGTACTCATCAGCATCATCAGCTAATTGTAGTCCTCTGCTGGATACGTTTGCACAAATTGCACGTTCCTCAATTTTGGATTTTTCGCATCCAACTTCTACCAGCCATCTTGAAATTGAGCACCTTTTTTTTAATTAAACTGCAGTTTTGTATTAATTTAGTTTAAAACCAGATATTGGTTGATATCTTATTCTGTTGAATAAAAAATGTATCAATATTTCGTTCTCTCAAAAAGAAATTTTAGTGGATACCACCCTTGTTTTGCTAAATTACCCTTGCTATCAATTGCACTATGAAAATAATTTTGATTTGAAATGGAATCACACACACTACACATATACACTATACACTACAATAGAATCACATACACTACTCTTATACCTGTAGCCAATAGTTACATAAACAGACAGACAGCAGATGACATGACAGCTTTATAATTGAGCTTACAGCACAAGTACGATCTCTGATGCATACTGCTTTTAACTGCACAGCTTGATTAATCTTGGCTCAAAGGACACGCATTACCATTTATTGTAGCGACGCTTATCTCCACTACTTTATCAATCTCTTTACAATGCTGTCTGTTGACAAAGTTGCGGTATAATTCTGTGACGCTGCCAATTTTATATTTTGAAACAAGTAATTTGACTCTTATATATCGATATCAGTTCCATTTTCTTGCCTTTTAAGTTAATATTTCAGAGTATTTTTAAAAATCTGTTTTGCAGTCACACTTGAAGTTTGAAAGATAAGGTTTATTTATTTATTTAACAGTATATATAGATTACACTCTTACACAAAATTTCTAAAAAAAGGTAATATTTGATATACATGCCCATTTCAGGTCTACACAACATTCATCATAAAAGACAACACGTTATAATACAATATTTTGAGTTAAATAGCAAGTACAAATCAAAAAAGAATGAATGAAACTAAATATTACTTATATCTAGATTACATTCAATACTACAAAAACAATAAAAAAATCAAGGACAAACAATAGGAACTAAACAAAATAAAGTAAACTTGAATAAATTAAAATAAATGTAAAAGTAAAATAAAAATAAAGTTAAAATATAAGTTTGTGTGTATTAAATAAATATTTCGGATATTTAACACACAACATCATCTATTGTCAAACTAAGCAGAGCTTGTGCTATGATAACTAGACTGACTGATAGAATACTTATATACTTTTTTTCTGTAAATACATTCATATATATTAAACATATAAAACACCAAAACTTCGAAACAAATATTTACAGATCATACAAACATTTAGTCCGTCCCGGGTCGAATCGACTGTAAGGACAGCAGTCGCATTCACTACCGCTGTGCCACCGAGATGGTTAGAAAGAAATGAATAGTGAATAAAGGACTTCCATGTTTGACCGTTGGACTTCTTTTTGTTGAACAAACTGAAAACGAAAATCAGTTATACCTTATGCTTTGTAAATGAGTGATATTAATATGATATGATTATGATTTCTTTATAACAGCATGTCCCTGTGGATCATAAGATCAAATGCTCAATATAATAAACTTAAAAATGTACACACTTCATGTTCATTTGTTATAATATTCAATTTTTGAGTAGCGTTAAGATACCAAGTCTGTTATTGAAGTCTGTTATTTGCCAAACTACTAAACCAAGTCGACCCTAACATTACTATTCTCTTAATGTAGAACATTCTCAAAATCGAATCAAACGTTTCAAACTAAATTGCTCTGGAAAGCCTCAAACTACTCATATTAAATTCTCCGTCACGAACGCACTTACTCGTAGCACGCGTCACAATTAATGGCAATTAGCTTCAGAAATTACTGTTCTCCATCATTTAGTACCAGCTACTCAAGTTGTTGTCAATTGATGTATTATTTACATAACAGGTAAAAGCTCTTCAGATACATGTACTAGACAATCGAAGTTAATGTCAGCGAGATGAAATGTAAAGGGTTAATTATGGCCTTAGACGATAAATTACCACGTGCAGGCAATTGACATTTAGATAACAATGGTTGAACTATCTGAACGTGCAATGTCAGTAGTAAATTGGAAAACTTGTAAATATGATAAGAAAGGAAATTAAATGGCGAAGTGCCAAGCAACAGAGCCAGTGTATGTAAACGAAATGCTAGTTAATCTAGAATCAAGGACTGTTATGGTAAAAAGCTTAAAGCGTTCACAAAATTTCATTTGAGTTTTGAGTATACTGCTTTATAAATAGAGCGGATCAATGTCTGAAAAGTGGCCTGGACCTGGACCTGTAAATAAAATATAGAGGTTTATTCTGCTTTATAATTTAGATAGTTTTAAGTGTCACTTTAAAGCATAAGTCGTTATTTCCTGTTTTTAAGACACATTCAGTTCTGTAACTTTAGGAAAACCGGAGACAGGACGGGAGGCTCATGGCTGCAGGAGTGACAGTTATCGCGATAACTGTGTGAGCCTTACACTGCTGCGATGACTGTCATGCCTTTACGTCCCCCTACGTGGCGTAAAAAAGTATCTCACTATGCTGCCATGTGTCTGTACCTGTGGTGATCCACACTGCATTGTCTGCATTTGCAATGAGTGTGGTGACCACAGCTCTTGGATTCTATTCATGTTTTCCATCAGGCAGAGTAGAGTCACTTAGGCAGGTTCTTAATATAGAAAAAAAAAACTTGAAATATTGTTGGTAAAATAATAACATTGTGTGGAAATTTTTTTGAGCAAAGATTTTACATAGGTTTTATTCAGTTATTACTAACTTACTTAACTTAACACTAAGGAAAGTCATGTATAGCACATTTACCTGATGGAAAGTACGTAGATAATACACAAAGTATTTAAGTGAGAGTTCTTTCTTCCAGTTTTGGTGAACAACGCATTTCAGTGACGTATTTATTTAATTTGTATTATCATGACTTAATCTTATCATTTCATCAGCAGACTTTTTTTTAAAAAAAAAGACAACGCCCGCATTAGGAATAAAACCTGTGTTGCGGGGGACTTTACAAACATACAAGAAACGGACACAAAGAACACCCAGACTCAGAACAACAATTTGTGGATCACACAAAGTGTTGTCCCATGTAGGATTTGAACCTACAACACTTAAACCACTAGGCCAATCGTACATTCAATGGACTCTAGCAGTCTACTGTAGTCCTTAACCAAGAGATTTTGACCTACTATATCACGCTGGCCAGATGGGTTGGAATAGAGTTTGATTCAAGTTTTCTTTCTTTTTATAGTGATATTTTCCTAAATAGTTTGTTCGCTTAGTCATCTCTTAAGACATTCACATGATAAATAGAGGTGGTGATCCTACGTATTCTTAATTCACCACTACACAGAAGAAATTTAAATAGTTAAATTTAAGTATCTTATCATTTGGATGTTGTTAAATCACACTCAATCTTCTCTGTGAAAGATAAACCCAACTGTTGACCTCTTTTTCTATGAAAACTGTTTGAAATCTGACAGCGCAATTATTCTCTTATCCTGACAAACTTTAAAGACTAAAATGATAATTCAATCTTAATCTTTAACGTCAATTACTTCTGTGTATTTCTGTTTTATTAGTTTTTTGTAATCTTTGAGTTGACATCGTTTGAGTAGTTTCTCAAAATCCTATGTAAACATTTCGTAGAAGGATATTTTTGAAGTCGTTTGAAGCTATATTGCTTTACTTATAGAACAAGAATCCATTATCTATAATATAATCATTATAGATATATTTTTAAGCAATTTTAAAATGCCAGAGATTCTATGTTCCACTGTAAGTATTTTTTTATATATGTTCACCGATTACTCCGTCAATTATGGATTTGAATATTTCTTTTGTATCCGAAAGGATATACTCTCATAGTAGTCCTATGATCACCAGATTAGGATCGGATGATGAGATTCTAAAGAAATCGAGGGCAACCTACAAATTTTATAGACACGTGTTATGCTTTTATAATTTTTTTTAAAACCATTCAAGCTTTTGCGTCTCATAGTCATCACTTCATGATAATGAGGAGCTAATGGAAGATATAACTCCTTAACAGTTAGGAATTGGAGGATAATTCTGTTAATATTATGCGTTTGTATGGATCTTTAGTTGTATTCTAACAAGTTATTTAGATTAAGTAAAACTTCTTAACAGTAAAGGGTTAGAGGATAATTATTTCAATGTCATACGTACTTATAGACCTCAATTTTCAACTTATTTACGTGGGCACATCATATATCAACATCCTCTAACAGTCCACTGATGGAAATAAGCCTCTCCTTAGACGTTTGTCAGACGGGTTGGTGTTTATCTCAATATTGTTTGGGGTCAGGTACTAGTTTAATCAGAACTACTTGAATGTCAGTTTTTTCACGGAGCAACTGGTATTAAACCTTCGTAATTATGAAAGTAAATTGAATTCAAAAGTTGAACTACTCGTAGTTGTCAGTATATTTGAGGGTGCTGATTTCCTAATAACGATTGCCATTAATGTTTACGATAACCGGAACCGACCGCTTAATGTACCCTCTGAGGTACGGGCGTATTATTTAGAATTTCTTGTCAAAAAAATCTAACAACACTTTGAGCCGACCCGAGAACCGAACTTGTAACCTCTTGAACGGTTGTTATATGTGGTAATGGCTAGACCCACAAAACCCTATGTTTTTAATCTACCATCATCATCATCAATATCTCAGCCAAAATACGTCCACTGCTGGACATAGGCCTCCCCCAAAGTTCTCCACAACAGCCGGTCCCGTGCCGCCCGCATCCAGCAGCTTCCCGCGACCTTCACCACGTCGTCGGACCACCTTGTGTGTGGCCTACCAACGCCGCGTTTCCCAGTGCGCGGTCGCCACTCCAGAACTTTACGGCCCCATCGGCCATCGTTTCTGCGTGTAATGTGGCCCGCCCCCTGCCACTTAAGTTTAGCAAATTTGCTTTCTACTGTACCATAAATTGAATAGTATAATAGACCTAGTAAAATTAAACACAGGAAATGCAAAGAACAAAAATTGCTGTATTATCACAGCACTGGATGCCTTTACCCATTTTAAATTCATACTTAACGCGTAGATATTCTAATCTAACGTGTCTTTATAAACATTTTCTAACATACGGTATAAAACCTTCGCTAGTTATTTTATGCTAATATGAATATAATATAAGAAGTATGTACCTCAAGGTAATATGATTTAAAAGTTTGTAGGAAACGAAACTGAAATAACGTTGGCAGTTTGACGGATTTAGTAATACAAAAGTATACGCGACGTTGCAAAGCAAAATGACGTAAAGCAATAGTTTTTTTAATTATTTTTTAATTGTTAATTGGCTCTTTAAAATCATAGTTACCGTCGAAGTAATAAACTTAAAACAATTACTTCTAATAATTAATAATTATCTAAGTAGCTTGTGTAGTAATTTTATTTCACAATAAGTTTGATTTCCAATATATTGAAAAGCCTATGAAGAACTAACTGCGCCGCGCTTCTTTATTTGTATATTTGCAAAGGAATATGTTTTCTTTTCTTATTTTAAATTATTGATAAAAACAAGGTCAGCTTCTATTACTCCTAACATGATAACATATAGCCTATAGCCTTCCTTGATATAAGAGCTATGCAATACCAAAGTTTTTTCCATTTTGAACTAATAATTATTGAGATTACTATGGTTAACTTAATAAAAAAAATGTATTAGTAAAAATAACACGTCAAGTTATTCATATTTTTTATAAATAAAAGTAACGCGTATTTGATATATGAGTGACGTAGGTTTTTCTTTCACGCAACCAGATAAAATCTACGCAACATCTTGCTGTATAAGTGTACTCTTATATACATACAAATTATCATACATATATACATTAGTAATAATAAAAAATAATAATTATTATTTAGGCCCAAGTTCAACCACCTTTAACTTCGCATTAAGGCACTAACAGTTTGTAGCTATACTTACTGTAAAATAAAATGGATAATATACTGTTTCATAACAACATTTTAATATTTCTAATAATAATTATATTCCTTGTTAATATACACTAGTTCGTTAAAACATAACTCAATGCTAGATTAATACAAGTAGTGGCGTTATCGCTCAAAGGCAATCTCTTACAAACAACCATGAGATGGAAATTGACACGAAAATGGTTAAAAGTGAAGGATAGTATCTGCTGTAGTATAGAGTAGATTTAATACATTATAAGTTGAAACAAAATACTATACACAATAAAAACCTAGTAAACATTGAGCGGTGATCAATCAAATCGACCAACTTGGCATGACATTGATGTATTGAGTTCTTTCAAAACAATGAAAGATTTTTGAGAACAATATAATGCTTTACCGCATATTTTATATAACGTGATATTTTCATTTTATTTAATTACTAAAACTTAATAAGGCAACCTTTTTATTCACAAAAAAAACGGGTCACCTGATAGTTCATGACGACCGCTGCTCATGGATGCTGGAGACACGATTATCGCCCTTTGATTCTTTTAAAATCAGGGAGAGATTGAGCACCGGTAATATTACTGCGATCAGTTCAGATCCTCCGATCAGCTAGCCCATTGGGCAATCGAAGCAAGGTTCTTCAACCGTATATTTTAAAATGTTACAACGTTAATAAGGAAATGATGACACGTTTCTTTTCTAGTGGATTTTTATATTCACAGGGCAGGCATACCACGATGTGAGCCCTGCCTCTTCGAGCCACTGCAGTCTTGGTTAGGTTTCCTATGCGAAACTTGCAGTGTCCCTTATTTTTTATTTATCTCAAATCACCCTTTTCTTTTGTCCTGAAAATCTTATAACTTTGTCTGAAAATAATTACATTCTCTAGGAAGATTAATGCCTAGTTGACGGCAGGGAAGAAACTAATCAAAAACTTTCTTGAAAATAAAATTAAGAAAGAAAATAAACAAGAAAATGATTTTATTGATTTATTACATAGAGTAAAGACACGAATAGGTTAACATTTGAAAAAAGAGAACCTGCCAAAATGACTCTACTCTGCCTGATGGAAAGCATGAATAGAATTCAATAGTTGTGGTCACCATACTCATTACAAATGCAGATAATGCAGTATGGTGACACACACTATGGTCGAGCGAGATGCTTTTTCACGCTCCGCTTGGGGACGTAAAACGCATGACAGTCATCGTGACAGTGTAAGGCTTACACAGTTACTACGATAACAGTCACCCCTGCATCATTTGATATATTATGAAAATTGTTTATTTACAAGAAAACTAATTAGTTAGAATTTATTTATTAAAAATTACATCGTCTAAATGATCATCGTTTTGACGTTTGCACTCTTCTAAGTAGGCAATGAAATTTTCAAATGCTCGTTCGGCAAAGAGACCGCATGATCACCGTCATCTCTTCGCTGACTTTTTCTTTTCGTTGACGCAGTGTAGTTGGTTTATTGATGTAGACACGATTCTTCAAATAACCCCATAAAAAGAAGTTTGCTGGGGATAGATCTGGTCTTCTGGGTGGGCATGGAATGTCGCCTCGTCTGGAAATTAGTTTTTCCGGCAACATGTCTTTGACCACTGGCAGGGACTCATTGGATGTATGACAAGTAGCTCCATCTTGTTGAAATCATGTGTTAGGATTGTAACCCGCAAATGTTTGCGTGGGATGTTAAATTTAAATGTTAACAAACTCTTGATCCACCTTGTATACATTACACTGTTTATGTTGTTAATTAATAAGATGGCGTAGTATCGATCGAGATTGTCGGTGCTTCAAAGACTCCTATTCCGATAATAACCAGTAATATAGTCAAAGCTAATCCACAAGACCTTTAAAACCGTTACTTTGAATTACAGCGCCAATTACGTAGAAATAAGATCATAACTATCTTTAATTAGAATAATTTACTCAGAGATGTTAGCGTAAGGTGGTACTCTGTTCAGTAGTTTCTTGCTGCAGAAGAAATACGTTAATGATACGAGAAGAATGTTTAAGATTTTTATGTTAAATAAAATATTTTAGACAATTGACACACAGCGCCATCTAGTTCCAAACTAAGCAGAGCTTGTACTACGAAAACTAGACTGATTAATAGAATACTTACATACTTTTTTTGTGAATACGCATATGTTATACATATATAGAGAATACCAAAATTGTGAACAAATATTTGCAGATCATACAAACATTTGGTCCAACCCGGGATTTGAATCTGAGAACCCAAGCACATCAGTCGTAATCACTATCGCTGCACCATCGAGGTAATTATGTAAATATATAGTGTATATACATAAGCATTTAATTTAAATCACCGCATAACGTAAGCATATTTAAATGGATTCGGAGGATAGTAGTCGTTACAACACCAACCAATAAATTAGACTGATATACATTTCGAAACTGAGACTATTGAAATAGATACAAGATGTAACAGAAAAAGATAAATAAGGAAAATTTAGAAACATTCTTACTAAGGATAGATCTATGTGCAGTAGTGGACTTTTAATGATAATGGTAATACATTATACATATATTGATTGGGATGCAAGATTTGTTTTGTTTTCTGTATTAAGAGCCTACCAAAGTGACTACTCTGTCTGGTGGAAAGCATGAATAGTATCCAAGAGTTGTGGTCACCATACTCATGTCAAATGGACCCACACTATGGCACCCTAATGAGATGCTTTTTCACGCCCCGTTTGGCATGACAGTATAAGGCTCACACAGTTACTACCACAACTGTCATCCCTACATCGATGGGCCTCCGGTCTCGCACTCACCAACGGAACATGACAGTACGGATGCTGGTGTGTTAGATTGGCCTTCTGTGAGAGGATACTACTGCCCCGGTCGAATAGGTCCGTTCGTGC
This sequence comes from Hypercompe scribonia, assembly GCA_949316085.1. Classification (NCBI taxonomy): domain Eukaryota; kingdom Metazoa; phylum Arthropoda; class Insecta; order Lepidoptera; family Erebidae; genus Hypercompe; species Hypercompe scribonia. Next base: position 18,337,277 of record OX438982.1, on the reverse strand, counting down.
TCAAATAAGCGTGGCGTCACCTACTATGTTATTTAGATTATAAGAGAGCCTTGCTTCAAGAGTGACACTATAGTCTCAGTAAAATACTGGCGTTAGGCAAGTAATTTGTTACTTTCCCCGAGGGGTTGAGGTTCCCAAAGTTCAAACTACATTTATAAAGTAGGTAAATGAATGCTTATCCTAAGTACACACAAAGAGCTCACTGGCAGAGTTAGCCAAAAGGGTTAAACCAAGTCCAATAACATATTGCTGAATTACAAATTATTTAAATACATTGCAGTATTAACATCGTAAATTTAATGTAAGCATATTGAAATTTTTTGTAAAAAAATACCTCATAAATACGATAACGACGATGTATGCCTAGCTAACAAGTGCACACAGTGCACAAGTGTGTGTGCAAATACAGGTGCATTCTCTGTTCCCTCGCTCTCACAATCTGATGAGACATTTATCAGATACTATTGGGGAGAAATCATAATCTGCCGATAAACCTAGTAAATAATCCAATCTATGTCCTACATAAACAAATTAAATATTGAAAAGAAATGAGATTTATTTTATGTTAGCTTCTATTAAAGAAAAGAAATACTTATTTATCCTCAAAAGTTATAATAGAATGAATGAATCCCGATCAACATTTCAATAACTAGCTGCATGATATGCCAGCCATAGATTATTTATCATTTAAATAGTTGAAATGTTTAAACAAATAACTGAAATGGAATTTACACGTTCAAAATAAAACAATACAGTCATTCTCATAACTTAGCGATAAAATTTAACTGAAACTGTTTAATAGTTTTAGCTACAGTTTCAATTTTAGATTGAAACCCACTAAAAATCCCAAGTTACATCTTAATTCTCTTTCCTTAATTAACGCTTTGTCTTCTACAAATTTGGATTTTATTAACATGACAACTTCATTTCAACTTCATTGTAAAATAAACTCTAAAGTTCTTGACAAATGGTTCAGTTCAGAAATGTTGTTTCTCCAAGTCCACAGCATACCTTAGGCCGTGAATGTACTTTGTCAAGGAGACAAATGTGTCTCATACATACACAGCGATTGTAAGGCAAGTTTATGTTGATGAGGTGATGTCGTAAAGATGCAGAGGCGACCGGTGCCACATAAATATGCCTTTGAATGGCATCTGAGCAGTAAAATATGATTTTTTTCTTATAGTTCCCTCGAACATGAATATGGAACAACTTTCTAAACAATATCAGTTCCTAAAGAACGAGTGAAAGGTTTTCTATTTACATACTTTTTGCGTTTCGATTGTTATACGTATACTTCAAATGATTTTGTTAATATTATGTTATGGAAGAGTCATGCTCCGGTACGTAGCGACCGGCTCGACTGGAGTATGGTCGCATGGAGATTTAGTTCAGTGAGTCAGTCAGTGATCCATCTGTACATTGATTTCAATACCATTAAAAAAGTTAAAAATATCTACAGTAAAATAAATAATATGAAATTCATGTAAATTATTAATGTAAAATACTGATCAATTCGTTCAATGTATTCTGAAATGATATTATGCTCAGAAACGACAATGGAAGAAAGTATATTAGGTAAGTATATGGCGAATAGGGTAAGTTAAGGAATCCATAAGTTTCTTATCTCTACTCAAACTGCAGTGGTAAAGCTAGCGATCTCATGTACCAATATTTCTACCCTATGATGGGAAGAGACACTAAAAAATAGATATTAACTTCCAATGGTCAATGACCAACCGTACACGTAGTAAACACGTCAGCAAAGTAATCAATTTCTCCAGTTAAAGCATATTATCCTAAATGTCCTCTATATTAGGAGCAAAAACTTACAATTTTTGCTGGAACTCAGAAATACTTACTCACATAGAGTAACAAAAACTAAAACTTTATTTAATCACTTATACTCGCTGTTAATTATAACAGTATTATTAAAACAGTCCTCGGCTTCAACTCGGCGATACCAAGGCTAAGTAGACTGTACAAGAAATTCAACAAACAAATTGATATGCTTAGTACTAGCCTCTATGGATTTAAGAGCCAAGTTCACGGCAGAACTAATTACTGTTTAATTAGTAGCTGTTGAACTGTGTCAATTCTATATATGAGTTTATAAACTGTAGGCCGATTAAATTATGTCTGTTAACATTACCGTCTGCTTGCCTTTATGTTCTTTTGTTCAGTTTTAGATTCTTTCATTATTCATCTATTTGTTTTGTTTTGTACTTTTTCACTATTTCTCATTATTTTCATATAGTATGCTTTATATGATTTATATTTTGGACCAACAAGTTTCAAAAAAATTGTATCATTAACACCTGAGATCTTACCAGTGTCAATACTAAAATCCAAATATTTTTTATAAATGTTGTGTTTGCCAATTGATTAGTTATCATGTATTATTTTTAAGTAATGTGTAACAATTGTAGGCAAACCTATAAATAAATAAATAAACAGTATGAAGCTATTAGTGTAACACTTTATTTTGGCTTTCAATTTCATTTGGGCTAATAGAAAACTGTCGAAATACATAGATTTAATTTAGGTATTAAATACTAAGAAATATTGTGTTCATTTTTCACAAAGTTTCTTAATTTACTTAATAGGTCAAGTATCTCATTTTTAAATATATTCAAGTTTACCACTTATATAGGGTGAGCCAAGAATTCGTTAACATTTGAATCTAATATCCCGCGTAAATACATATGTTACGGGAGTTTTTGAGATCGATGCTACTGTAATTTGTTGGCTACAATCGTAACACATGGTTTAAACAAAATGGAACCACTTGTCACATATTCAATGAGTCCCTGTCCCTGGCAGGGGTTAGAGACATGTTTCCGGAAAAGATAATTTCCAGACAAGGTGACAATTCCATGATCACCCAGCAGTCCAGATCTATCCCCTGCAGATTTCTTTTTATGAGGCTGTTTAAAAAATCGTGTCTACATCAATAAACCAAATACACTACGTCAACTAAAAGGAAACATTGGAGAAGAAATGTCGGCAATCTTGCGGTCTCTTTGCCGACGAGTATTCGAAAATGTCGGTGCTCGCTTAGAAGAGCGCAAACGTCGACACGGTGGTCATTTAGACGACGTAATTTTAAAAAATAAATTCCATCTAACCAGCTTCCTTGTTATTACATCAGTAAAACGTAATACATGTATATCTTCTTTGTGATATAACCACCTCTCCTCATATTCTGAAAAGACTCCTCACTAGAAGTGCTTGGTTTGTTCCCGAAAAAGAAAAAGAAAATATACAAATAGAAAAATATTTCTCTTAATAACGTTAAATCTTTGTGTGAAAAACATGATCATTTGTTCTGTGTCTAGATATAATTTATCTGTAACAATTATTTATTAGAAATACCTAAGTATATTTATCAGCTGTCTGGTTACCATATTACAAATTTTGCCTAGTTTGGGATCAGACGGCTGTGTGTGAGATGTATAAGAATATTATATTATATGATATATTTCTTTTATGGTATAACCACCTCACTATTATTAGAAGGATGACTCAAGATTCGTTTGTACTCTTTACCATAAAAAGATTATTTCTCGTATTTATCAATCAAAAAGAGTTTGAAAATTGAGTCTTAACCGCCATGCCTCGAAGCCTGAAGCCGTCGATCCTTCGCCTGATCTCAACCCGGTCGTTTTGGATCACCGTCTCATCGGATTATGAGAGTGAGGGAACAAAGAGTGCTCATCAGTTTGTGCATACACTTGTACACTATAATATCTCTTATACAGTTGGCGGTTGGTCCGTTACAACTGACCATCATGGCCGAAATCGATTAAGAGTACATCATCGTTCATTTGCTCAAACTATGATCGAAAGAAAATTATTTCAAGAATTATTTTATGCGTTTTGCTCGTACTATATCAATTCTTTTTTATTAAATAAAAAATATAGAATGGGTACAATTTTTCAGCGTCGGTTCTTTTTAAAAATATTTTTACTCTTTAAGCCAAGTTAGAGAAACTTAGTAATCAATCGATCATCTCACATGAAAGCGTAAAAAATTAAATCTAATTTCCACTGAACAATTGTACTGTTATGTTATTAGTTTCATGCTGCCACGTTAGCTAATATGCCAAACATGAACATGTCACTTAATCGCCTCGGTTCGTCACCTTCTCGCATTCGATAATAATTCGACTACTTCAATACTAATGTTACAGAAATACTGATATTTGCAAATATTTTCTCATGACCAGTAATGTAGTGTCACAAAAATAACTTGATAATATAAAAGTAGTTTTAGCTTACAGTAGAATAGTTTAGTAGAATAGTAGGGTTAGTCGAAAAGTTCAGTAGAATAGTAGGGTTAGTCGAAAATGAAACCGTAGACACATATTTAATATATTATACCTTAGAACATGTTTCGATTCTGGTGGCCAAGTGAGATGCTTTTTCACGCCCCACTTAAAGGACCCGAGATCGTAATGGGAGGGAAACACGTGCGCTGGTAATGAGTACCAGACTTTAACTGATTAGCACAGGAAGAAAGAACTGAACCGTTTAATTCTGGAGTGTATATCTAACATTCTGAAACGGTGACTTCCAAGACCAGCACGAATTGTCCTGTAGAAGAACGGAGAGAAACAGATCAGTTGGAAGAGTTCATCAGAACACTCTCCACGATAATTATTTAACTTATTGTATATATCTAATAAGCATGTATTGTAAAAGTATAGTATTTTTGTATTTTTCCGCGTGTGTTAACTTTAAAAATCGCATCTGAGTAATAATCTTTGGCCACTATTTCATCACAACGACAGTTGACGCTCAGAGTGAAATGAAAATTAAATTGTCACATAATTGACAGGAAAGTCTTCGTTTCAAAGAGAATGTGTTTGATCTTGTTACCGTTTGTGTAACCTACATAATTTATAACAACTTTGTCATGGCGTTTTCTGTCTTTTGGCTTAAGATTTCAAGAACCTTTGAGGTTGCTTGTTTTCTTAATAAACAGGGTTTGTTGTTGTATGAGGATTTTTTCAGGCATTTAATAAAAGTAACATTGAAGCAATACGATAACATTTATAGGCATTTTTAAAACGGCCAGTTTCCTGATGGTAGGTGGATACCACCGCTCATACGTAGATACTTAAGTTTCCATCTTCCTCCGCAGAATTAAGAAAAATTTTCCAATCGTTACATTGTATCTAAAACAAATTAGATGAAATTTCTAGTTAAAATTAAACAAATACTTGTAAATGTAGCTTATTACAAAATTAATAACAAATAAATAAATGTTTTGGATATTTGACATACAACGACATCTAGTTTCAAACTAAGCATAACTTGTGCTATGATAACTAAACTAACTGATAGAGTACTTGTATACTTTTTTTGTAAATACGTACACATATACATAGAAAACATCCAAACTTCGTAATAAATATTTGCAGATTATACAAACATTTGAATATGAATATGAATGTGAAAAATTACACTTATATATATAATAGTAATACCTTAACTCCTTTTCTTTTAACTGCGGCAATTCACCCAGATACCACCTACTGGTGATTATATCGGACTCGAACCGACCAACACCGTCTCAGGTAGCAGTAACCGGGGAACCAGGTGTACCCTAAAACGGAAATATCTGAAACCCCTACGTACCTCGGGCCATCTACCTACGGTTTGCAGATGACCTTATTTTTGCTCCTAAAAGGTGCGCGTGTACTCCGTAGCCCGTTGCACTGCCACCCTGGCCTGCTTCTGCTAGGGTGACAGATGGCCTCACCTGTCACCCCAGGCTTGCGATTACGGAGGACGGAGAACGTTTTGTGATCTCCGGCGAAATACATCATCCCCTAGTAGAATACAACACAAGCGATTGACATAGAGAAGCACCTGAGCTATTTTCAACATGCAAATTAGTGCAAAACTGCGGCAAATATTCAGTATTTAAATCACTTTTCTCTCGTGGTCTGCCAACATGATTCGCAGAAGTTTAACGGCTAGTTGACGAAAGTGGGATACGAGTAGGACTATAGCTTTTGGAAGCTCACTTAATTAGACTTTGCCTTAATGAGAATAAGTATTTTTACCTTATTACGTAACTTAGCTGCACGTGGCTGCGTATACCAGTTTAATCATAACACTTGTTTTCTGGTGGTTCACAAAGAAATTAAAACCGCTGGGCTAACACTTTAGGAAAATTTTGATAAAATGTGTCAACTGCCACGTGATATTAACTTAGTGAAAAGTGCACAAAGAAAAAAAAATATGTGTGTTAAATCTTTACATAATAACAGCTGCCACACGCCGTATATTTTAGTTCACGATCGGGATATGTATGTCTGCTTAACAGCTTTATGTGCAGGCACAACTGTCTATCTATTCAACATATCACCGTCCACTACTGAACGAAAGTCCCTCCAAGGAACGCCAACCATCCCGGTCTTGGGCAATTCGCATCCATCTGCTGCCAGCCACTTTCTTTAAGCCGTCGGTCCATCGCGCCGCAAAGCATCCTACATTACGTTTGCCCAAACATGGTATCCACTCTAGTATACTTCAGTTCCAGCGACCATCGGTTCGTCAGGCACAACTGTACTTGTTTTAAATTAGAAACAATCCAGGAACCAAGAGTAATCCATACATATGTAGATTTATAAAAAGTTATGTTCAATACTGAATTAAGCGTATTTATTGTGCCATTCAAAAATTTACACCTATTACACTGGCAGATTCAATTATCAGTTACGGATTGTGTAGTTACCGCCACACTTACAAAACTTATAACAAAACGTTATACGAGATTCAAATTGTTAAAAGCAATTGCGACAGAAAAAGTAAAACTGAGATATCGAAATAATTACAAAAAATTGTAATTGTGATATTGTAACAATACAATGTAAAATTAAAACGGTCATTACGAAGGAAGAAATTGTGAACATAAACCAGCTTCGTGTACGAAAACATAAATGTACAATAACTTGAGATAGTTAACTTATCCAAAAAAATATATATTACCAAAATGTAATAATTTATATGGAACCAGAACATGTCCTTATATTAAATAATATACCAGAGCACGTACTACACAGATATGTACCCAAAAAATACAATGCGAAATTACTACAAAATTGTCTAATGGACAGAGACTGCAGTTGTGTTGTGTTATCTATTGGACGGTTTCTATGCACTTGTTTCTCCTCATTTTTTTTTAATTTTTGTTTAAGTACTAATAAGTTAACTTGCTCTCACCGAAACTAACTTTTTTTTGTTTTTTTTTTTTTTTAACGTGTGGATACCCCCTCGGGCCGTCACCCCACCGCGGTTTACGGCGGGGTGGAGTGTCGGAATCGGACCGACTAAAACCACACGGTGTGCCACTCTGCGCCTGAGATAGAAGGGATCCGGGAATCGCTGCTATTACGACATCCAGATCCCTCCCGGTGCCTGCCCGCTAATGCGGGCACCATCTATGGGTGAATTCTCTATTTTAGGCGACGTACGGCACACGCGGACGTCGCCTCCTCGCGGCTGGCCATTGTAGCGGATGGCGTAAACCCGTCCCGTCCACCCGCGGCCACACTCAAGGCGGCATGAGGCGCTGGTATGCGCGCCTCCGCCGCCCGGCTCGCCGGCGGCGAATTGGGTCCGAGTGGATATCTTCCTCCCGGGCCTTCTCCGCCGCCTCTTTCCGCAAAATTACGTCTTCGCAGAAGGTGGCGACCGTGGTAAAACAACTGTTGCTAACGACCATGGAGCGTATTACGGCCGGTAGCGAGAGATCTCCTCCAATAACTGCAGTGAGGACCCCACGCTGCGCCGCCCAGGCGGAACAAACCGCCAGCGTGTGCTGAGCCGAGTCCTCACTGCAGTCGCAGTAGTGACAGGCGGGACTCAATTTCCTCCTGGCGACCGAGTGCAGATACTTCCCGAAGCAACCGTGCCCGGAAAGAATCTGCGTCAATCGGAAGGAAATGGTCCCGTGCTGCCGCCCTGCCCACTCGGCGATGACCGGCTGGAGAGCCTCCACGGCGGCAAAGCCAGCAAGTGGAGCCTCCAGCCGGGACGACCAACGAGCCATCGTGGCTCGACGAGCGGCCTCTCGCCACTCGCGTATCTCTTCGGGCGGGGGCCGAATGCCGCTACCCACCCGAAAGTCTGCCGTTCGCCGATAAACTTCAGCGAGCACTTCCGCCTCCAAATCCCACGGGGGAATTCCGGCTAACGCGCACGCCGCCTCCGTCGATACGGTGCGGTAACCGCGTATGGCTCTAACCGCCAATATCCTCTGAGGGCGCCAGAGGCGAGCCCTATTCTGGGCGGTCAGAGCCGCCGCCCACACTGGTGCACCATACAGTGCCATTGACCGAACAACCCCCGTGTATAGCCGTCTCGTCGCGACGCTGGCTCCACCCACATTGGGCAAAAGTCGCCCAAGAGCAGAAGCAGCGCCGACCAGCTTTGGAGTAAGCTGTCGGAAGTGCTCGTCGAAGAGCCACCTGCCGTCGAGGATCAGGCCCAGATATTTCATCTGGGCCTTGATCGGTACGAGGACCAAATTGACTACGATAGAGGCACCGGGGGGTGGACCACGACGGGGCCCATGAAACAAAAGGGCTTCCGTCTTATCTAGGGCCACCCGTAAACCCAGCGCCTCAATGCGCCCGACTACCAAAGAGACTCCCACGGTGGCCAGGCGCGCCGCCTCTTGAAAGTTGGCGCCCCGGGCCGTGACCGATGTGTCATCGGCGTAACGAATTACGCCCAGCCCGGGGGGAAGACGACCTCGAAGGGCCCAGTCGTATCCCATATTCCACAGGAGTGTTCCGAGGACAGACCCCTGTGGAACACCGAACGACGTGGGCCGCCGCCTCAGAATACCATCTTGGTCCTCGTACACGACGGTACGCTCCTCAAGATAGTCTGCCATAAGCCGCCTCAGGTACTCTGGCACCCCGTGGTAGTGGAGTGCTTCCCTGATGCAGCTAAATGGCAGACTATTAAATGCGTTGGCGATGTCCAACGACACCGCCAACAGCACGCCGCCACAGTTCACCGCCTCCTCGGTAACGGCCCTCAGGCACAGCACGGCATCGACCGTCGAACGCCCCGCCCGAAAACCAAATTGGGCGTCCGACAGATCGGAGCCCACCTCGCGGAGGTGCCAGACGATGCGGGCAGAGAGTATCCTCTCAAACAGTTTACCCGCCTCGTCCAGTAACACGATGGGCCTATAGGCCGCTACTGATTCGGCTGGCCGTCCCGGCTTCCTCAATAGGACCAGCTTCCCGCTTTTCCAGCATTCAAGGTCACCGAAACTAACTGGTTTAAGCTTATTGTTTTCAATAATAAAAGGAAAAAAAAGACGATTGATATTAGGAAACAACGTGGTTAATATAAGTCTTGTGAAATGTTGTTCAAGATTTCTGGATGGTTTTAATATTGTTTAACTTTACTATTTAATAATAAGATCCAGACTTAGCACGGTACCACAGGATCCAGTACATTTTAATTAATTTTTAATCTCCATTTAATTTGTGTCAAAGTTCAATTAAGCTTTATCCATTTATATTTATTGTTGAATTGGTCCAGATTTCACGATGTGATTGTATTTACTGACAGGATCTCTGGGAATCCTTTAAGAACTTTAAGATTAATTTTAATCACTTTATAGTACATTGTAAAGTTAATAATGTATTCCTGAAGCAATTTTAAATTCATTTCTATCTTCATTCAATCTTGGAATTGAATGAAACCACTATTTCTTCTTGACAAAAACAAATACAAAATATACTTGAGATGGATTATTGGACAAAAATACTACCTTGTAACGACAACCATCGATTTCATTAAATCGATTCGTTTCCTGCACCATATACAGTCATTACCAACCACGATATGTCACTGCCGCTGCCGTCGCGACGAATGAATCGACGCGTGCGCACGTTGCCTGTCAAACTGTCACACTAAACTACACTAATTTATAGGAGCAACTCTTCATTCAGGACTTTATTTCTCTTTGTCATGCCAAGTTAAAACTAATTTTTAATGGTCAAGAATTGAAAAAAAGAAGAAGATTCTCTTTTTCGAGTATATTTTTGGAGTTCATAATAATGTAATCGAAAGTGTTGATGTTGACAAGTAGAATTGCTGGTAATAAACAGTTATCTATAAATATTTTTAACAGGACATGATGTACAATTATACTCAAAACCTTAACTCAATCAAGAACAACACATGCTGGCCTAGGAATTGACTGTTTTCGAGTGATAGACATATGTTTTCGAAATAGACGGTTCAGCTCTTCTTTGTTGTCCTATGCATTCAAAATTTGGAACTTACTACCAGTGCACGTGTTTTCCTCCTGCTATGATCCACCGTATAGGCCACCATAGTATAGGTTACCATATTACGTTGTCTGCATTCGCAATAAGAATGGTGACCACCACTCTTGAATTCTGCTCATGCTTTCATTCAGACAAAGTGGAATCACTTTATCAGAATATATTAAATATATTAAAAAATGAAAAAAAAAACTATATATTAAAAAAAAATGAAATATTGTATAACGTTGTAAAAGTCACAAAAATGAATATAAAGCATCATTTATAGTATTGAGAAATGGGTTGTCTAATTTATTTCTAGATTTGAATTAAGTTAATAATTATACATAGATCATGGGGTCCATTTATTTATCCAAATAACATGTAATAATTTAAAATTTTAAATTCTAAATATCACGAAGGTTTTCGTTTCCTTTCAGGCATATAAAACAATGATTTCCTGGATTTTATTTCTAAACACTGATCTCCATATTTACCTTGTATCAACGTAATTATAGCATTTTTATAAGAAAATATTAATTGACCTGATTCAAATTCTGCATCTCTGCTCTTGAAAGTCATACCAAAGACTTGGTTTAAATCACCAGTTTTTGTAACTTTATCTTGGTCTATATCATTTACATGGTATATTCCTTCATTTGCAACAAAGAAAACATAGTCGGTTGCATAATCTTGAGTGATTTGCTTGACGTGAAGTGTGTTGTGTATAACCTTGGCGGGCTTAACTGGCCGATGAGCTCTGAATAAAGCTGTTCTATTTGAGTAGTACATTGTAAAACTTTTTGAAACAAAAAAGTTATCAATTTCTATATTTGCAACTTCTGGTACAAGCTTAAACTTTTCATTTTCATATACATGAAGTTTCATTTTGTTATCGCCTATATAATATAAATGTTTTTGAACGAATATATTCCATATTGAATTGTCTTTTTCTGCGAAGTATTGAGCAGATCTTGTTGTAAAGTTGTATGTGTAGATGCCTCGACGGCCACCTAAGTAAATTATATTATTGTTACGATCGTAAGCTATAGCTCGACCTCCAACAACTTTGTTGATGTCTTTACACTTCATTTTATCGAGATTGCAGACTCGGATATTAAAATCTAAAAAACTGCCTTTCCGGACAGTATGACTGAAGAACAAGTTGTTTGAAGGGCTGTTGACAATCACATTTTTAAGTATGAAATTAATCAAATAAAATTTATAGAAAAACATATGATGTCATTGAATGTAAGCATTAATATTTCGGATATTCAGATTGATTAAAGATCAGTACTCATAGATTGTAACTTTTAGTCATTAAAAATATTATGGGATGCTATGGCATGGTCATTTTAATAAATCAGAAATAGACCAGAAAAAAATGGCTTAAAAAAAATTCCAGCAGCATATCATATAATATCAATAATAAATAAAAAATAAATAAATATTTCGGACATTTGACTCACAATGTCATCTAGTTTCTAACTAAGCAGAGCTTGTGCTATGGTAACTAGACTGATTGATAGAATGCTTATATACTTTTTTTGTAAATACATACATATTATACATAGAAAATATCCAAACTTCGAAACAAATATTTTCAGATTATACAACATTTGGTCCGACCCGGGCATCTAACCTGAGATCTCAAGCCCAGCAGTCGTATTTACTACCGCTGCGCCGCCGAGGCAGTTAATGTATCTTTCAGCATTATCTTGTAATCAAGCAAGTTTATTTTCTTTCTTTTAATATATTTACATTAACAGCAATAATTCACCGATACAAATACATCGCTAACTAAACCCAATGTAAGCGTAAAAATAAAATAATAAGTCCACCATTTACAATTACAATATTAGCAGCGTTTATCATTGGTAAAGAATCGCTTTTCTTTAAATATTTTAAAGTGAAACGTCTTGACAACATTATTTTCAATATTGCGGTAATAGAAAAAGATATTCTTGGATTCTGATAGCAACTTGATAAATATTTAACTAAAACAGCTTAATACCATAAGTGATCTTATTATCATCTTCTAAAGTCCACTTCTGTACAGATGGCATGGCAAAGGGTTTATATCAAGTTTTGCTTATATTTATATTGTCATGTTGTTCGTAGATGAAGTAATTAAAGTGTATAAAAAACTCACTCATGCATTACTAAATTGATGGGCTTATGAAGACCACTAAATAATATCTGCTCCTCATAATATTTGTCCAAGAACACTTTACCCTCACATGGATTGCGATGACGAAATGTGAGAATCGGGACTATTACTTTGAGTGTCAACAATGCTATTAATTCGAAGGACATCTGATCGCTGCAAATGAGATTGATAAATATTAGTTTACACTTATTTAAATATTAGAAAATTCCAATAAATGTATAATATAACTAATAACAGACCGTGTAAATGAAAATTTCAAAATATTAGAACTATAGCTGTCTATCTATGTATCTTTTGAACTCAATTTGTAAAGTCATATGATATGGAAAGACTCGTTCCAATGCACAATTTCGAATCAAACAGCGAGAACAATTTATTTAATTTTTACACTGGACACATAAAAGTAATAAATACAATGTTCATGAAGTAATTTCTACTCTGTCTGTCAGTCGTTTGTTTAAAAAATATGAAGAGTGTTATTTATAAAACATTTTACTGGTTTTTGTTCGTTGTGTCGAGTATTTAGGTAAGGAAGTATTATATTTATATGACAAAATAGTTTTAAAATCAAGGGCAGTTGGTTTCTTAGTCTTCCCATTTATTTTTAAATTCCATTATAGTGAGAAAAGCTAAACTCTTTACTTCTTATCATTAACTCCTTAAAAAAGGCTCTAATTTTGTGGCAATCCCTTTCTTGTCTACTTTTTTCGACTGTCATAGGAGGCACTAAGTTCTACTCATCGTTTTTAGGGGTTACCGGTCATGTGTGAAACATGTACGCGAGCTACTTAATGTTTTTTTATTACATTTGACTACTTTAACTTGACTTACTCAATCAATATTATTTACTAAACTTAATTAATAGTGACTGTACGGATGGTCTAGTGGTTTAAGTGATCGCCACGCCGATCTCTACTACGCTAAGTGTTATGGGTTCAAACCCCACATGGGACAACACTTTGTGTGATCCACAAATTGTTGTTCTGAGTCTGGGTGTTCTTTGCGCCCGTTTCTTCTATGTTTATAAAGTCCCCGCGACGTAGAATTTATTCCTAGTGTGGGTGTTGTCTAGAGAAAAAATTATAATAATACAATGTATATATTTACGTACTTTTGAATCAATTACAACGAACAAAGCCGTAGCTACGGTCAGTTGTATATAATAACATAAAATCAATTTCAATTGCACCGCGAATAAAATGAATAAAAGTAAAAACCGATTTCAGATATGGTTTATATTTGAAAAGTTTTTTTTTATTTTAACATAACATATTTGTTGCTTTCTGTTGCATTTTTATCATAGTTGCCAACTAACTAACTGATTACTATGATCAAAGCGTAATAATGATATTATGGTTAAAAATGATCAAGGGAGCTAAGAATGCAGAACAATACACAGCACTGCAAATAAAAACAAAACTTGATACAAATCTTCTGTCACGCAGTCTTTTCTATGATAACTATCAAATTAAAAACATGCATAATATCTGACAATTAATCTATCATCTGACAGCCAACTCTAACATCACTTACGCTCATTGACCAAATCAAATACCACGCATTGCTCCAGCTTTCTGATACATATTTCCGTTCCTTTTTGCTACTCATTCCAACTGATAGCTAAAAAGCGAGAGGAAAGATGTTATACCTGAAAACAAAAACATTCAATTAGTTTGTAATTATAGCAAATAGTACATTTATATACATATACATACATATTTATATATATATGTGTATATTTTTCATGGAACTAGAGTAACTGACATCGCACGGAGAATGAGTTTACTGAAGTGGAAGTCGGCTGGCCATGTCTCCAGAAGAACCGATGGTCGCTGTAGCCGAGGTGGACTAGAGGACTAGACCGACCGAGGGCTAGAGTGGATACCATGATTAACCAAACGTAGTGTAGGACGCCCTGTGGCGCGATGGACCGATGACTTAAGAAAAATGGATGGCAGCAGATGGATGCGAATTTCCCAAGACCGGGATGGTTGGCGTTCCCTAGGGGAGACCTTCGGTCAGCAGTGGATGGCGATAGGTTGATCAGATATTTTTCATTTTTATTGTACGGCTTATCCTTTCAATCGGTAGTGTTAGGTGGATACTTTTAACCTTACCGCGTTGATGTAATGGGATCCAAACCAACTTACATTGTGAATGTGATAGAACATTATAGGCTCCAAGAAAATGAGGCAGTTATTATTAAAAAACGGTCTTGTGTGAAGAGTCTTTATTTACAGAACTCAAAGCAACAGTTTATAGAATTTTTGTCTGTTAGAAATACATTGTGGTAAGTTTTCTTAACATCACTCGTAAGTGTTTTGATTTATTTCAATTGATTGACAAATAAAAATGTTTAATTGTTTTAAAGAAGCAGCACGATAACCAACATGCACACGGGCACAGCCAAACCAAACCAATGAAATGGATACAATATTTTTTTAACTTTAAATTTTAGTTAGCAAGTTATTGTTCTCATAAAATATTTATATGTACCACAAACAACCATTGCATCTCAAGAGCAGTTAGCATAGAGCAAGATCATTTTTTTTTAACAATTCAGAGAAAGGAATGTAACAATTATTGAAATTTTTCAATATGGGAATGCTAATCATTATTATTATATCAATTGAATTTATATTATTTTCCGTTCGTCTCTAGCCTTTGAACATGAATAAAAAATATGAGTACGGTAAGGTCGTCAAAATAAATAAGTAACAGAACAAAAACAGTTTCTTTTTATCGTGTTTTACAAATAACTTTATTATAGAAATGACTATCGTATTATACTATAAGGTAAACGAATTCTCAAGCGACAATTTCACTATTCATTCTGCACCGAAATTGTTCCTAAAGGTCTTTCTAATTATGCATACGTCTTTCACTTTGTGCTTTCGTCTTCAAACAACAAAAATGAGAACTCATAAACATGCTATAATTAATAATAATAATACATCGCTTTATTAATTATAGATTAATTACAAAGTTAAATTAATACTATGGAAGAATAAATAGCAACGTTATCGCTCGGAGGGAATCTTGTACCGGTAACTACGAGATTGAAAGAAAGGGATGGGATATATGTATATAGTAGTGTGTCATGTATCAGAAAGGCAATAGCAAATACAATTAAATTAATATATATATATAACATATAGTGTGGATGATTTAACAGTCACATACAAATACAAGTTTAATTTACATAAAAATACTTGTCTTTGTTTCGGGTTTTTTTGTGCCAGTAACTTTTTTAGGATGTATAGAAGTATCAATCATTGGATATTTAACGAAAAATACTGTAAAAGACGACAAATTACGGCTTTTTCGGCCAGTTTTAATGTTTACTTATTTTAAAATCTAAATTTCTGAGTTTTGACGAGACACAAATTGTATAGCACAATAAAAGTATATAAGTACTTAATTGTCTTTTATTGATGAAAAAGTTACGATTACAAACTTATATTTTACACTTGTATTACCGTACCGTACCATGTATTAATATTTCTTTTTTCTATGCTAAGAGCCTGCCAAAGTGACTCTACTCTGTCTGATGGAAAGCATGAATAGAATCCAAGAGTTGTGGTCACCATACTCATTGCAAATGCAGACAATGCAGTATGGTGGCCACACTATGGTGGCCTTGTGAGATGCTTTTTCACACCCCACTTGGGGATGTAAAAGGCATGACAGTCATCGTGGTAGTGTAAGGTTTACACAGTTACCACGATAACTGTCACTCCTGCATCAATGGGCATATGGTAGTGTATTTTTACATCGACGATATTAAGTTTGTTTTAGAATCTGACTTGAAAGACAATTAAATTAAGACTTGATAGATAATTCTCTCTGTTATTATCTAACCATTACGTGAATAGTGTCACTGACGTATTACAGACCAAGATCAAAAAAAAAAAGAAATATAATATAGAGAATGACGAGAGCTCCATAGAACAAACTCGTGTAATTCAATCAACAGTAGATGAAATAAAACTAGTGACCATGACCTTGTATAGTTATGTTACAGCATCGATCAATGACAATCTAATAAGCTCAACTAATCATACTCTAAGATTTCGAGAATAATTTGTATAACAGATTTGTTACCAAAATTATTCTGGAAAGAAAAAGATCTAAACTAACAATTAGAAACAATTGACAAAAAGTAAGCGTTTTTATTATTTTGTTGTGTAAGCGTGATAATTGATCGCGTGAACAACTTTCTGCCAAAAAAAAAGATAAATGAATTTACGAAATAATATTTAAACAATTGTATTTCTTTTTTACTTTCTAGTCGTTTATGTCGGCTTTATCTATTGTTTTAAGACGCAACACAACGGATGTTATGCAAAGTAGCGAAGAAAAATCCTCCAAAGGTAAGCAGATACGATTATTCGTACGTCGTTCAGCTCTGTCGTCGTCACATCACCGTCGTGATTGTCCTGACAGACGACGTTGTTCAGGAAATTGCGAAAGTTTTCACTTTGGATTTTGACGTTTTGTTGCTTTTGATCAATGTGACTTAGTAAATTCGGTGTCATTCGTAGGTTTTAATTCTGTAAACTTTACCAAATCTAGATATTTTTCCTTACATCAAGACGTTTAGAGACATTGCTTTACGGGGATTTTTAGGGTAGGGTGGTCATGTCAAATGTAATATAGAGCATTATTTTAAAATACATGAAACAGCTTGGAATTGTGGAAGCAACCAATTATATTCGACTATGGCGAAACCAAAATAAAGTCTAATAGTTGTGGTAATCTACGTGTGTATGTTTCTATGTTAAGCCACAGCATATTAATATAACACAAACATACATATATCAATAAATACAAATGGACATACATATATATACATATATGACACAATCTAGTCTACACGGAGAACAGCCGACTGCGCAGGAGATATTATAGTGTATAAATGTGTTTGTGCAAACACAAGTGCACTCTCTGTTCCCTCACTCTCACAATCCGATGAGACTACTATCCGACACGACCGGCGAGAGATTAGGCACAGGACCAACTTTACATGCTCTCGGAGCTGTGTGTATATTAGACATCAGACGTTCAAGTGGCATGATGAATAACCTCATCATACTTCTTAAAGGTTCTTGCCGGATGCTAATCAAAAAGTATTTGATTGTCACGTGTTGATCGTAAAGCTGACAAGATCTATCATTATTTTATAAATTTAAACCATAAGAATTAAAAGTACAATAGATGTGTATTACCATACAAAAGTAACATTGAATATTGCGATTTAAACAGTATCGAATCGTAACAATAACAAGGAAATCGTCATTAAATAAAATGGCTGAACATCATATCATGTGAAACCAACGCCAGCAACAAAAGTTTTTATCGTGAATGCATTTAAATTGACTATTTCGGTAGCAAATATGTCGATATTAAAATTGATTCAGCCTGGATCGAAATGGCGGGGATCGCAGTAATCGTAAAAGATAATAATCATCGATAACCGCAACCAATATGGCGGACAATATGGTCGCTCGCGAAATAATTGGCGGGAATTGTCACCCATAAGAGCTGTAGCGTACCATCAAGCTTGATTTGTGCTCGATAATTGGATTAGATTATTGTTTCTTATAATCTCGGGAACGTACAGTTCCCTATCATCATTGTGTTTAAAAGACAGTAAAAATTTAGTACCTATATACCTACTCAATTTCTAAAATAGTTTTCAACTAAACCCAGTGTACCCGTACCCAGATACTAAAAAGTAAAGAGAGTTTATTATTAGTTTCATATTATTATTGATATGAATTAAACGTGTAATTCAGTACAATGAGGTCATTGTCTTTAGATTGGTTGCCCTATACTATACAGTAATGCAAAAAAAATACATAATATGACAATACATCTGTTTCTCCCACTTTTCACCAGTATGATGAGCCAATTGCCGCTAATTGGGCTATTTTATTACGTAGGAACAAAATATTGGCAAAAAATGGATGTTTTATATGCCTCTGCCTATTTCTCTGGCGAAAACAGGTGTGATTATATGTATGCTATGTATAGTGACCACCACTCATGGATTCTACTTAAGCTTTCCATAAGGCAAAGTAGAGTCACTTTGGCAGGCTATACATAAAAAAAGAATTTGTGTCTCTGGTAACTTTATTCACTAACTACGAAGTTTTTTTTTTATAGTAAGCTCCCAAAGTGACTCTATTCTGCCTGATGTAAAGCATGAATAGAATCCAAGAGAGGTGGTCGCCGTACTCACTGCGAATGAAGACAGTGCAGTATGGCGACCCACGCTATGGTGGCCTAGTGAGATGCTTTTTCACGCCCCGCTTAAAGAGCCATTAGAATTACTCAGCAATAGTGTTCTGTGACGTGTTATATACTTCCACAGAACGTTGTGAATGAAATCAACAACATAAAATGCAATAAACATAAAACACAATCAAATATTGCTCTACTTTTACTTTATCTCATATATTGTAAAAACAAAAGAAAAACACTTTGTTATTTGTTAAATATATTTAGAACATATTACATTTTTTACAAAACCTTACTGAAGTTTAATGGGCAAAAATTCAATTATAATATTTTCTTTTTGATACCTCCAACAAATATATGACATTGATTCAAATAATACATTTAGCGTTACTGAAATCGCTGTGGACTTCAAAAATTAATAACTTGGCAAAATATTTACTTGGATTCGTATTTTACCAGTATTGCTGCCAATAATTTATTATTTCACACATAAAGATATATTTTCTGTGTGATTAATTTTTGGTCCAAAAAATGGACGTTTGAAAAGATATTTTAAATGATAAACGATATTAATTTATGTAAGTAAATGCTTTTATACATTTTTATAGGGCAGAGTTTGCAGTTAGCAGGCACCAGCATGACCTAAGACTCACTCTGAGAAGAAAAGATGAAACGATGAGTTGTCTGGGTTGGGTGATGATGAGTCATGATTTTGAGTTGACCTGATGATACAGATAGTATACGGGCTCCAGGCATCGTATATCCTAACCGATATTAGTCAAAACTTTGAAAAGTATTTGGAAAACATAAGATGACTGCACTGTTGGCGTAGTGGTTCAAGTGGTCGCCGCGCCGTTTTCAACCGCACTGAGTGTTGTGAGTTCAAACCTTATATGGAACTACAGTTTATGTGATACACAAATTGTTGTTTTGAGTGTTCCGTGTATCTGTTTTATGTGGGTTTGTTAAGTTAGACGTGACATGGGTTATATTAGTAGCGTGGGCGTTGCATTAAAAAAAGAACGATATTTCAGTATACTATCTCTGACGGTGAAGCTGACTATCAATATCAAGGGTCACACTGTCCCTTGATATTGATAGTCACGTATACCTAGGGGTCCCGTCTAATTACTTGTACCCTACACCATGAAAACTCGTATTTGACTAACTAATTATAATATTCTACTATTATTCTAAATGTTAAAATTTCTGAGGATATATGGATGTTTGTTACTCTTTGACGTAAATATTACTGAACGAATTTAGATGAAACTTTTTAGTAATATAGCTTAAACATCAGAATAACACATTTACTATGATAACTGACATACACGCGGGCGGATCTTGGGGCCAAAGCAAGTAATACTATATCATTTTCCTTAAGAATAACATTTTTCAAAGGATATTAATTTAGGCAAATTTTCGGTAGCCTTAACGTTAAATGATTAATTAATTTTTTGGCAACTTACACGAATACATACAATTTCTCAAAGCTATGTAGTTCCACAACCGAAAACTAAAACACGAACATGTAATTTAACTTTCGTCAAGTAATATTGACAGTGTGTATCCGACAATTAATATTCCAATCGTTATAATTTGCTCAAAGAACTCACACATCAACTAGCTGAGTCAACTTATGAAAGATAAAGTCTAAGATTATAACCAAATACTATGATTTATGTTGTATAATTGACAGAAGGCTTACTTCAAGTCATGTATGTGTACTCACGTTTGCCTCTCCGAAGAAGCAGATAGAAGTATGAAAGTAGTCTGAAGCGCATGAAACATTACTTTGATAATTATATTTTTATGTAACAAGAGTTATGAGGATAATTAGAGCCGTCAACTAGATACTGTAGCCGCGGATACGAAGAAGACAGCGGCAGTTGTGGGGGCAAGATTCAGTCCGTAGATTTATGTGGTATATGCCTCGAAGGCAGCGATACAGGAAACTGTGGCGATTCTACATTACCACACCGCGTCGCTCACAGCGCCGTCACTGCCTTCGCCCTGCGCCCTCCAGTTTCGAGACCATGGCCGTACATACACACGTGAACATACTATGAAAAACCTCTGCTTCGGCAATATGAGTTAGTTAGACTGCACAGACACTGTGACTTCACAGGAAACCGTTGTAAAACAGTTCTTAAGTTACCTAAGCCCATACCCGCTGTCCTGTTTCTGAGAGTTACAGGTGTTCATAGGCGGTGGTCTTTCGCCCCTAAACCATAAAATATACATTTCTCTGTTACGGTTGTTTCTTAGAAGTCTGAGCTCTCAAATTATATAAGTGTAGAACTGGAACGTACAAACAAAACGATACTGATAACGCACGTCTTTAGAAAATCTAAATATTATGTACTGTTTTTCACGTCATATGCGTTTTTGCCAAAACTTTTTAAAAGAATTTAAAAACAGAAAATTTACTCACGCAACGTGAGTAAATTTTCTGTTTCATTTCATTAAATTCAGATTATTTGAATAAAATACAAAGAGTACATAATGTACTGTTTTTCACGTCATATGCATTTTTGCCAAAACTTTTTAAAAGAATTTAAAAACAGAAAATTTACTCACGCAACGTGAGTAAATTTTCTGTTTCATTTCATTAAATTCAGATTATTTGAATAAAATACAAAGAGATAATGACTGGATTACAATTTAAATACATTTAATTCTTCACTTTATTTAAATAAACACAAATAGTTAACACAAATACAGTCATTTAAAAGGAATCTGTCGCATGTAAGCACCCGCCAAAAGATTTGAAACATGTGTCATTTGAAATTAGGCCATCATAGTGTAAGTGGCCATATTGAATTGTCTGGACTAGAATAACAAAAGCATCTAGTGGATTAGAGATAAATTTACTACAGCGACATATCTCAAATGTATGGAGTATAAATTTCATAAAAAAAAACATAAAAATATTACATTTAAACACCACTTCACTTACACATTTTCTGTGCATGTGTTACCGGCGATCTGTATAATTCGGTATTCTATATAATACCTAGGCAATGTATACAATACCTAAAAGGTATAGATAATGTATGACGTAGTGTTTATTTATACTATGCCTAGGTATTCTATACAATACTAAACGCGCAGCAAGTAATGTGCTATCTATGGGGCAAGCCGAAAACAAGCCACTCAAACTCATCTAATCCAAACGATTTAACAACAACTAATCTCTCTGTGTAATTCTAAATGGAGATGATTTTAAGCAAGCAGACCATGATTCATGTACCCGTTATTTTATAGATATATAGGTACTTATATAACATTGATAAATGTAGACCAAAATCTATTTATTTTACACATTGCCGGTGAACCAGTGAGTACTCTATACATTCCCTAGCAATTGTGTTTATCGCCTAGGTAAAGTATCTAATCTATAATAGAATTCATAATCCATACATTGCCTGGACGTCCTAGATGATGTATTCATTGATTATATTGATATAGAATACCTGAATTATATGACTGTCCAAACGGAGTCGTGATCGCCATCTTCGGGATGTCGGGCTCAAAAAACTAGTTTTGATTATACGCCTTAATTAAATCATTTTTAAGAAGTCATGTCCGTGCGAATAGGATAGCAGTCCAGTCGGTGTAGTAAGTTAGTTGAGAGTACGATAGCTCCACAGTAAACATTTCTCTTGTAGTGTTGTATATGCATAAAAACGAAAAATGAAGTACTCATATAAAAACAAGCGTGTAAATAAACACTAATTTGATTGATTGATGACCAGAGTGGTCCTTTAGAAAGTGCGAAAAAAACCGCTTCGATCTTGTTGAAACAAAATGGAATGTGCATTGACACTAATATCCTTACGTGCTTGAGACTCACCAACGTTTGCTGGTTTAGCAGACTCTTAGAGTATTTTGTGATTGACGTTGGCAAGTTGAAGGTCTGTGAATTGAGAAGATCATTTCGAGACTATAAATAATGGAAGCCGGGTGCAGATGTGTTGTATCCACGTTCTGTTTTAAGCAAAAATGACAGAGACATCCAGTCTTAGAATTTCATTTTGTAGAATACACAAAGTGTTGTCTCAAGTGTGGTTTGAATCCACAACACTCAACACAGAAAAGGGTTGCTTAGTGATCGCTTAAATCACCGTGCCATCCGTGTAGTCAAAGTCATTATTTGTAACATGGGATAATAATAGTAAGTCGTCCCGTTTCTTTTGTTTCATTTAATAGTGATTACGATGCGTTACAATAACCTGTCGCTCGTGACTTGCTCTATTCACATCCATACTTGATATCACGAGTCCAGGAAGGTTTTCAGAAACTACAATAAATACAATTATGTAAATACTCAAGTTTATCTGTGGATTCTGCGTAAAAGACCACTAACTTGACTAAAAAGTGGGTGATATTTTTTTTTTATTTCATGTACTTTTCAATAATATTATGGTTATGTGTCATATATAATGGAAAAGAGCTATTAATGGAATACATAAAGAAGACTATCTTGTCGAAAATTATAAATATTTTGATAAGAATGTTGTAGCTACTCCCCATCAACAATCCAGGTTAAATGTTTGATTACGTTGAATTATATGACTATGTACCTGGAAACCGAGCTTTACTTGATATTATTGCGTGATAGTCGGTTCGCAATTTACCAACGTCTATTGTTCTCATCCCTGTCACATAGAAAAGTGTCAAAACGGGCCTATTGGACAAACATTTCATTGCTTGAATACACGAATAAAACAAAGTTTTCTAAAAATGAAACCTAGCTAGGGGGCGATTAATCGCCCAAAAACCTGAATAACCTTCATGAATATCGTTGGAGCCGTTTCCGTGATTCAAATTACATATCTATATATATACAAGAGTTGCACGTTTTAAAACACTAGATAAAAAATATAATCTAGTTATAAAAGAAGTCTTTACATGGAAAATAAACTAATATTCTTCTATAAATTATTTTCATTTGCATAAAAAACCTCATTCATTTTACAACTAGAGTGGAGATGGTCATCCAGCATCCTCTTTTAACATTAAATATGTATCTCTACTGTTACATTTTAAAAATATACGAAAAATTATGTACTAAAATGTTAACACAAATAGGGACATACCTACCGCGTTAAGACGTCCAAGAATTTCCGGCCATTAGTCCAACATGCTGGAAACATTAAGTAGTTCGTGACGTTGTGCGAATGCCAGCGCCGGCCATCTTTGTAAAAGATATCGCAGAAACGATAACCGTAAACATTTATTTTACTTAGTTCCCTTAAAATTGTGTAGTTATATGACTAAACAAGCAAACACTAAGATTTTATTTATATCTTCAAATTATCAACTTCAGATGTGAACACTTAAAACAAATTTTAATATCATTTCACAATGCAATCTATTAGAAAACTGGTAAGAAATAATTCTTTTGTTGTTCTTAAACTTAGGGATTGGGACCCTCAATCCTGGGAGAGAGCTAATATGGTGGCAACACTCTTATGATCTTTAGATACAAATGTCGATGAACAGAGATAATTACTTTTCATCCAGTGGTCTGTCTATACGTTTACCCCTATACCATAGCAATGAGATACCGAAGCTGAAAGCAATTTAGATACTGAACTTATCATAATCAAATTTTCTTTTACAGTTTGCTAGTGCATTTAAAAAGACATAAGGGAGTATTGTTTCAAAGAAAAATACATTAGAATGTTAGAAATTGATATCTTAATATGCTAGAATATCTTTTGTGAAAGTAAAGTGGACAGGTTTTGCTATAAATTATAAGTATAAATAACCATAATGAGGCTATAAAATATGACATAACGTACCTGTCAATGCAATTTGCAATAGCCTGTAAAACTACACGTGATGGCAATAAATTATAGATATGTTAGTCTCTATGGTTTTCTAGTAAACCTTTTCAAAAAGACGTATTTCGAATCTTTCGATGTCTCTATAGTTTCAATGTAATTTTTGAATATTATTTATATACGTTTTAAGTTATTTTTGTTTCATCTACCCATATACTGAATTAACGCCCTCGGAAGTAGGTATATACCTTTTAAACATTGCAAGTGAAAATATTTTGTACATATTTTTTTATTTTGTTTAGTTTTTAAAAGACAACGTCCTCACCAGGAATAACTCCTGTGTCGCGGGGACTTTACAAACATACAAGAAACGGACATAAAGAACACCCAGACTCAGAACAACAATTTATGGGTCACACAAAGTGTTGTCCCATATGGGGTTTGAACCCATAAAATTCAGGGTAGTAGAGAGCGGCGTGGTGATCGCTTAAACTACTAGATCATCCGTGCAGTCAAATTTATATAGTGTAATAACATGTAAGTATTTGTTGTACATAAATTGAATAATACAGTTTCTTTCTATATTAAAGAAAATCATTTTATTTCTCTTTTTAATACCGAGGACTCCGTTGAAGTTCCACTTTTCACTTACATCACTATTAATTGAAGATATTATTATCGAGATTTCATGAATACCTAAAATACACTCATACAATATTCAAAGTTCAAAAATTAATACTCTTTTCAAAGTTGAACTAAATAGAATATTTAATAATCGTTTAACTATTGTTCGAAGCTACAAAGATATTTCTAAATATATGTACTTTATTATAATGTTCTCAACCAAAGAAACTAATATTATTACACCACTTTAATTCTCCACTAAGAACACAGAATTAACAACATCTTCCAAAAATATCTGTATATTTTTTCAATGCCCGTAAATCTCAGAACTCACTAATAAAACAGACAGGCAGACAAATGCTACCTATATATAAACCAACAATTTACATTCTTGGTAGGCCCTAGAGATGCGCGACGCATGTACTTGAACGGCTATTTTGAAAACAAAATGGAGAAAAATGGACGAAATCCTTTTGTATTGAGTCAATCGTAAACTTCACTTTATCCAATTAAAATTAAGTTACGACCATGTAATTTATTAGCCACTCAAATCGTTGAAAAATGAAGATTTTAACGACTTGTTTAGTTACTCAGTTTAACAAACATGTGAATTTCAACGACTCGTGACGTAGATCGTTGCGACAAACACTATACAAATGATCTGTCATTTGTTTTTATCGTAGAGACAGATAGAGTTCTCATTATTTCGTTATAATATATTTATAATAAAACAGCTTTTGTTTTAAAAGACTGTCAAAGTGACTACTCTGCCTGATAAAAAGCATGCATGAAATACTAGAGTGGTTTTCACCATACTCGTTTTCAATACAGACATTGTAGTATGATGATATATGTATATATGAATGATATTTTTCACACCCCGCTTGGGGACGTAAAAGGCGGTCATCGTGGCACTGTAAGGCTCACCCACTAACCACAATAACTGACACTGATGCTATCGTCTGCTCCGATCGAGCTGGCCCATTCGTGCTGATATCAGTGTGGTTCTACTACCTACTTTATTTCAGAGATTTTACGATATTAGAACTATTTTTATGTTCTTAACTGGACTCAGAATCTACCACAGTAAACAAACTTATGACGCGCGAATGACTCAACTGAAATATTTGTTACAAGTGAAACATAGAAAATAACATCAATATAGTATAATAATAATAATAAAATTTAAGAAAACTTTCATTTCATGCAAAAGAAATTCAAAAGATAGTACATATTATGTATATGTAGTTTAAGAAAGGAAAGAAAATAATTGTTATTAGTTATTGTAATATAATGTACATACAAATGTGAATTATAATAGTCTTGTATAATTGTCTTGTAATAGCTTGCATGAACCCGTCCTCAAGTGAAGGTGAAGGTCTCCTCTAAAGACGTTGTAAGTTACTATATAAAGCTGATCTTTTTGTTTTAGTTTGAAGTTAAATATTTCTTGGGTTTGTGTCTTTTTTCTTATTGTTGTTGGGATTTGAGATATCTTCTTTAAAGGATTTTGGTTTTGATCTTCACGGTGACCAGCCGGGTTGGAAGATGGTTTTTGTTTCTTGTTTGACAATGGTTGAATGTTGTATCGTAAATCAGATCTCATTCGAATTTGAATATGATTAGATGGCTAGCACCAACTTTCGGGTTTAGCACAAAGAATTCGAATTGTGAACCTCCATTCGAATTGTGAATTGTGAAAGGAGTCGGTTAAAAAGCGTCACAAATAGACGTAAAACTTCCTTTACAACATTCCTTTAAAACAAATGTAGTTAGCCTTTCTTTTTTTTTAGAAAGGCAACATCCGCATTACTTATGCGTCCTGTGTCACGGAGGACTTTACGTACATAAAAGAAACAGACACAAAGAACACTCAGACTCAGAACAACAATTTGTGGGTCACACAAAGTCTCGTGACCGCTTACCAAACTTCGTAATCAAACTTCAAAATATGGTAAAACTTAAATAAAATATGTCTTATCTTTTTACTATTTATTAATTTAATGATTTAATTAAGAGAATACAAGACAAAGCCAATAACTTTTTGAAGTCTAAATGACAAAATCCTTCTTTGGAACACAGATGAATATAATTTGAACAAAGAAGTCCAAAATAATACTTTGAAACTATAATTAATATTTGTGAAATAAATATCACAGCACAGATGTAGAAAGCTTGTGGCTTTGTAAAATATAATGACATACATAATACATTTTAATCTTGAATCTTTGAAGTCTTTTAGAGCCTATAGTTGAGTTCTAGACTTTTAACTCATTAAACTTTTAACTGTAAGCTATTTGGCAATCATTAGTGATAATGACAACTAAAGTGATCAATTTATACAAGAACTTGTAAGACGTAAGATGTTTTATAATCAGGGTCATTGTTATGCTAACTCGTTCTAATGTAGATTTTGTCCTATTGTATTATAGAACAGTGCTATTTTCTGTAGTAAGGGCACTCAATATTATTTTATGAACCTCTGACTATTATTAGACAAATATTGAAGCATGGCAACGTAAATAAGAAACTCGTATAAGCAGTTATAGAATTATTTAAGATACTAGCTGTACCTTGTGCGCGTTGCTACTCCATGCCAATGCATACTTTACGATACTATAAAGGTCATACAGACAGAGAAACAGACAAACATTCATTTTTAAATACAGGATGGGCCAAGAATTCGTTAACATTTGAAATCTCTAAATGTTTTGAGCTAAACCCCACATGGGACAACACTTTATGTTCCGAGTCAAGGTGCTTTTTGAGTCCGTTTCTTATATCTTGGTAAAAACCCACCGCGATTCAGGGTGTTTTCCTAATGTGCACTGTTGTTTTTTTTAATAGAAGCAGTTGTGCATCTTATAATCTCATTGAAAGGCAACGAAAGCGTTTGACATCGGTTTTCAATGAAATCGTGGTACCACTCCGCTCGAGCTTGTCTATATTTTATATTTCAAGTCTGGCTTTACCAGGTATATCTATAATATGAATATTTCTTTAGCAAGCAATGGTTGCTACAATTTATTTTCAATGGTTGTTTTGATGCCGCTCTAATAACTTTCTTGAAAATTTGTGAGCAAAAGTCGTATTCAAAATTTTAGAAATATGAATAAATAGACCGCAGTGTAAGGTCTACACCGCTCCTTAGTTTATCATCTCAATTCGGCCGACGTGGCGCTCATACGATTTCATGACGCACCCAACAAAGTTAAGCGCCATCTTGAACACGGAGGTAGTTGGTATAATTAGTTTGGTATGGGTATCCGGTGTCAAACTCCAGTCGGAAACTTACTCTTGTTTCAGATGTATACTCAATAATTAAATGTGGCAGGTTCTGACGACCTCGAATATTTTTAAAATGCCTGATTGCATTCTTAAATATTTATTATGTAAATATGGATTTGTTACATTTTACACTTTAAGTACTAACTCAATTTTAAGGAAATTCATAAAGCTTCTAGGTCTACAGAAAAAGACATAAGTTTTATCCATAAATATTAATGGATACAAGTGTTATTAAAATTCTGAGTGAGTTTCTAATCTTTGTTACGCACTGCTTGCCGTCGTTTTCCTGTCGCCTCGCTGGTAACTTTTGGCTACTCTCCCCATGCCAGAGACCATATTAAACGTACTAACAGCACAAAATCGCATTTACCGCCTTTCACAAACGATGGTCCTCACACAGGACACCGTTTAATACTTTTTTTAAACGAAGGATTTTTGTCGAGACTAGAGTTAAGTAAAGCGGTAAGACTTGCCTTCTCTTCTACGTTTTTCATTCAAGGTTTCGAGATCATATCTATTTAAAAATATCTCATACGACAATTTGTTAAGCCTCTAGTTTTTTAACACAAATTGATGTGTGAGTTAAAAAGTTTCTTGAAATGGAAATTAATGAAGTCCATTATCCAATTGATGGAGATGAATTACCTTACTTAGAATAAGTACAAAGATAGTAGGTCAAAATATTTTTTTCTAAAAAAAGGGCTATTCATCTATTATTTATTTATACATCATGCACTTTATGTACATAAGCGGACTTAATGCCTAAGGCATTCTCTACCAGTCAACCTTTGGGTGATGCAGAGAAAATAGGAAGTAGGCGCGTTTTAGGATTTGAATAAAAGAAGTAGACATATACAAACTTATCATATACTAAAATTTATACAAATACACAAATACATACTCATACATACTTAAGTTGATGTAAATCCATGTATATACATACATACACAAATAAATATCATAACAAGTATAAGATGATGATCATGTATTGGATGACCAGCGGTGGACCATTAAAGGCTGTTGATATGATGATGATGATGATGATGAAGTACTAAGATTCCTCGGATCACTTCCTATAAAAGAAATAGAAAGAAACTAACTTAACAAAATAATGAAATTTGTACAACACAATATAGTTACAGCCAAAAGTACTGTTATTTAAGAAAATACGAATTGTGCTTGCATTTCTGGCAGAAGGCGAAGGAAACGAGTAAGTAATGGAATATTCGGTACTTAAGGTTAGCATAAGGCAATTTCTTTCAGAAAATTGCTTAACAACAGACGCTCTTGAGTTCTTTGTGAACATAAAGCATAACAACATTAATTTACTTAAAAGTACTTTGTTTCCTAAAATGTGTTATTATTATAATGTGAGATGAATATCAGACAGACATACATTTATCATTATTGCATAATTATGTACATATGAACATGCGATCTATGTCAACATCAAAAACAGGAGTATTTCATCTCGAACATGGGCCTAAATGTAAACTTTATTGTAGTCCACACAAATTAGCGACGCAACGATCAAACCCCACATTTTAACCAATACGGTTCCAAGAAATTATCATTTCGCACGAAAGTTTGGTACCTAATTGGTTATTGGTTTAATCGATGCGTCAACACTTTCTTAATACGAACGTATCCTAACATGAAATAAATTTAAAAAAGGCTATCAAAAGGTGTACGTTTTCTTCCTCCTATAATAAAATTTTGTTTGAATTAAATTCAGTTTATTCTTGTTTTTCAAAATTTTAGACAAAAACTTTATAACCTATTAAACTTTCAAATAGTTTTTGGTGTAACATTAAATATTTCGAGATATGACAAAACCACTTTCTGCGGTAAGTAAGCGTGTTGCATGTGTTATAGTTAAAGTTCGATGCACAATTTCTTCTGGATTATTCTAGGCCAAAGCTTTCAGGCAGTCCTCGAAATATATTCCAATTTTAAGCTTTGACTGAAATGTTTTTAATCAAATCTAACTTAACCAAATTTGTCTCTCCTAGGTCTCGAAAATTTCATAGTCAAAGGTCGAAAAACTCATTAAAAGACATTACGTTAGACCTGAGAATTGACCAGACCAACCTATATGTATGTAAATATTTAATCTGGTGTATCAATTTGTGTTTTGAATATACATTACACACAATAGTCTTTAATACCACTGCTGGACATAGGTCTCTCTTTAGAAAAGAGGTTATGGCCAAAAATGACAAGCGTATCAAACGGGTTGGCACTAAATTAAGCAAAGTGTATATTCCAACGTTTTGCAGCTCATGTACTTATATATTTACGTCGACTTATGTCGAATTCTATTTTAATTTAATTGACAATGTTTGACGAGACACGGGTTAACATTAAATCCGTCCAGTTTATTTGAAACTCAAATATTTATTCAAGCAGCTGACGGACAGTAGTTAATTGGACATGATCCACGCTTGCCGATATAAGGACAAATAAAACGAAAAACATGGCGCCACGAGCTTAAGCTAATTTCGTTGTCATACACACGGGTAAAATGTTTACTGTTTACTTAGCTGTTTTCTTTCAATGATACTTTTTGATACCGATTTGAATATTATTTTTACATTTGAATAAAAGAGAATCACATTAGAAATTATTAAATTAGAAGAATTCGTAAGAAAGAAATAAACATTTTTTTTTTTGAGAAAATACAGTTATTGTGCAGTTCCAGGCTATATTCTACGTACTCTTTTTTTGTAAGCTTCATTCCGTCGTTACGACGTAATTAAATAACAAACATACATAATTGTGACATGATTGGAACGAATTTATTTGTATCTTAAAAAACCTATGGAGCCAGGCAAGATGCTAATGAAAACGATCAAGCAAATAGAATTGACCTGAATGAACTGAAATAAAACTCAAAACCTGAGCGTTACTGTTCAATATCCTTTTTTTATTTATTTACAACTTACCAAAGTGACTCTATTCTGCCTGATAGAAAGCATGAATAGAATCCAAGAGCGGTGGTCGCCATACTCACTGCGAATGACGACAGTGTAATATGGCGACCCACGCTATGGCGGCCTAGTGAGATGCTTTTTCACGCCCCGC
This sequence comes from Hypercompe scribonia, assembly GCA_949316085.1. Taxonomy (NCBI): domain Eukaryota; kingdom Metazoa; phylum Arthropoda; class Insecta; order Lepidoptera; family Erebidae; genus Hypercompe; species Hypercompe scribonia. Next base: position 18,305,769 of record OX438982.1, on the reverse strand, counting down.
TTAAGACCTTTGACAACCTAAAGACCTTTGACAATTAATGTATCCCAAAATATTTATTCATAATACGGAATACTCAGATCTATATATGCGCTGGAGCATTGAATGCGATCTATAGTACGATCTCGAACCTTAACTATCAGATTCTTTTATGAGTGACCTTCTAATAAAAACGACAAATAACTCTTCGAAGTGAAAGTGTGAGTAAAATAAAGGACTCGTATTTTCCAACCTATTAGTTCGAGATTAAACTGCTTTAAACTAGCAGACCCGGCCACACGTCGCTGTACCTAAATTTTGTTTTAATTACTATCTTGTAGTAAATTATTAATTTGAGATGTAAGCTATCCTATCTTTCAAGTTGGATCAAACTGCATACGGTGTGCAAAATTTGATTAAAATCGGCCAAGTAGTTTAGGAGTCCATCGCGGACAAACACCGTGACACGTAATTTATGTATATTAAGATTAATAGTAATCTTTTAAAGTACTGGGGATATAAAAGTAAACAAATGAATACATGTGTAAAGATATTAAAATAGCTTTTCATACAATATCTGTTCTATTTCGTGAAATACGAAAAGCATTGTGGACCTATTATATTGATTAACAAGTCTAAGTGTTTATTAAGCAAACAACAGGATTAATGAGCACAAATAGTAATAATGAACGATGTTTAATTAATTTCAGTCTGTAACATCGTAATTTGACTTAAAACTTGGATTTTAAGCAGTCAATTTAAGCAATAATTAGGAACATTTCAAGTAGAGTTCTCATTAAAATCTTGTATTGTACATACACATGTATAAATACTAAAATAATAGAGTATAATGCATTAATTCTTGATACGCTTATAAATATTTTAAGGAATCGCTTTAAGGTCGTCTCTAGGGGATATACATTACTGCCTTGTCAATTTTTACAATTGAAAAAAAAAATTTTTGTTGAACTTTTAATCTTTGCTTAGCATACTATTATATTCGTGTGATGACAGATTATGAGGAATGTTATTACCCTATTCCTTCCATCCTGCTATTTATCTCATGTGTGTCCCAAGTCCTTAACTCTTACCAAGTCGTATAGTTTTCTATATTCAGATATGTTTCACACACTAAGTCATGATTAAATATGACGTAAAAAGGAAAGTAGAAAGGAGTACAAAATAGATGAATGTGGAAGAGACATCTGCTGCACGTCATAGGGCCAACTTCCTCCCTCTTTTCTCATCCTATTTATGGTGGGCAAATCAAAGGGTACCAACGCATTTCATGGGTATCTTAAAGGCGATTAAGGGAGCATATTACGCAGGACAATATCACTACAAAGAGAAGAAAAACTTGAAACAAATCTTTTACCAATCCATTTGGCTTACCTGGTATAGTAGGCTAAAATAGGTAGTACATCAAGTCAATCAATCAATCAACCTATCGCCGTCCACTGCTGAACGAAGGTCTTTTTTTTTTTTTAACGTGTGGAAACCCCCTCGGGCCGTCACCCCACAGGGGTTTACGGCATGGTGGTGTGTCGGAATCGGACCGACTAAAACCACACGGTGTGCCACTCTGCGCCTGAGATAGGAGAGATCCGGGAACCGCTGCTATTACGACATCCAGATTCCTTCTAGCGTCTGCCCGCTACCTCGGGTACCATCTGCGGATAAACTCTCTATTTTAGGCGACGTTCGGCACACGCGGACGTCGCCTCCTCGCGGCTGGCCATTATAGCGGGTGGAGGGCCGTCCCGTCCACCCGCGGCCACACTCAAGGCGGCATGAGGCGCTGGTATGCTCGCCTCCGCCACCCGGCTCGCCGGCGGCGAATTGGGTTCGAGTGGATATTGTCCTCCCGGGCCTTCTCCGCCGCCTCCTTCCGCGAAATTACGTCTTCGCAGTAGGTTGCGACCGCGGTAAAACAACTGTCGCTACCGGCCATGGAGCGTATGACGGCCGGTAGCGAGAGATCTCCTCAATAACTGCAGTGAGGACCCCACGCTGCGCCGCCCAGGCGGAACAAACCGCTAGCGTGTGCTAAGCTGAGTCCTCACTGCAGTCGCAGTGGTAACAGGCGGGACTCAATTCCCTCCTGGTGACCGAGTGCAGATACTTCCCGAAGCAACCATGCCCGGAAAGGACCTGCGTCAGTCGGAAGGAAAGGGTCCCGTGCTGCCGCCCTGCCCACTCAGTGATGACCGGCTGGAGAGCCTCCACGAGTGCAAAGCCAGCACGTGGAGTCTCCAACCGGAACGACCAACGAGCCATCGTGGCTCGACGAGCGACCTCACGCCACTCGCGTATCTCCTCGGGCGTGGGCCGTATGCCGCTACCCGCCCGGAAGTCAGCCGTCCGCCGATAAACTTCGGCGAGCACTTCCGCCTTCAAATCCCACGGGGGAGTTCCGGCCAAGGCGCACGCCGCCTCCGTCGATACGGTGTGGTAACCGCGTATGGCTCTAACCGCCAATATCCTCTGAGGGCGCCAGAGGCGAGCCCTATTCTGGGCGGTCAGAGTCGCCGCCCACACCGGTGCACCATACAGCGCCATTGACCGGACAACCCCCGTGTATAGCCGTCTCGTCGCGACGCTGGCTCCACCCAAATTGGGCAAAAGTCGCCCAAGAGCAGAAGCAGCGCCGACCAGCTTTGGAGTAAGCTGTCGGAAGTGCTCGTCGAAGAGCCACCTGCCGTCGAGGATCAGGCCCAGATACTTCATCTGGGCCTTAATCGGTACGAGGACCGAATTGACAACGATAGAGGCACCAGGGGGTGGACCACGACGGGGCCCATGAAACAAAAGGGCTTCTGTCTTATCTAGGGCCACCCGTAAACCCAGCGCCTCAATGCGCCCGACCACCAAAGAGACTCCCACGGTGGCCAGGCGCGCCGCCTCTTGAAAGTTCGCCCCCCGGGCTGTGACCAATGTGTCAACGGCGTAACAAATTACGCCCAGCCCGGGGGGAAGACGACCTCGAAGGGCCCAGTCGTATCCCATATTCCACAGGAGTGGTCCGAGGACGGACCCCTGTGGAACACCGCACGACATGGGCCGCCGCCTCAGAATACCATCTCGGTCTTCGTACACGACGGTACGCTCCTCAAGATAGTCTGCCACAAGCCGCCTCAGGTACTCGGGCACCCTGTGGTAGTGGAGTGCTTCCCTGATGCAGCGAAATGGCAGACTATTAAATGCGTTGGCGATGTCCAACGACACCGCCAACAGCACGCCGCCACAGTTCACTGCCTCTTCGGTAACGGCCCTCAGGCGCAGCACAGCATCGACCGTCGAACGCCCCGCCCGAAAACCAAATTGGGCGTCCGACAGGTCGGGGCCCACCTCGCAGACTGAACGAAGGTCTCTCCCAAGGAACGCCAACTATCCCGGTCTTGGGCAATTCGCATCCATTCGCTTCCAGCCACCTTCTTCAAGTCGTCAGTCCATCGCACCGCAAGGCGGCCTACACTACGTTTGCCCAATCGTGGTATCCACTCTAGTACACTTCGGCTCCAGCGATCATCGGTTAAAAAAAGGTCGACCACAAAATTCGTACATAATATGTATAGTTGGTGAAAATCTAACAGTGCACTGTTGAACGCTGTTGATGATGATATAAACATACAAATGAGGAAATTTGTCGTTCCACCTTATGTAACTATCAAAACTACAAATTATTTTACGTGGCACTAGAATTATTCCAGTGTATGTTCATTTCAAACTTCTTCATACATTTTCAGAATATTTAACTTTTCGGACATTAGACACACAACGTCATCTAGTTTCAAACTAAGCAGAGCTTGTGCTATGATAACTAGACTGACTGATAGAATACTTATGTAGTGACTTCCACATTACAGCACAAAGAAAAAAATACAACAGCGCCATCTAGCGAAGATACATCGAACTACGAAGTATGAACGAAACGTATGAATGTAATGAACTACAATGCAACTACTAATCCTGTATCGCGATATAGAGATATGATTCGCGTGGCAATTAGCATATATACAACATCCCAACGTTAACCGTTGGGGCGTGGCCCACCAGGCATGATCACCTCGCCTGGTCGGAGGATCATGCCTTTGTGTCGAAGGGATATGACACACGTCCCTCCACAACTTATTTACTTTTTTTTGTAAATACATACATATTATACATAGAAAACACCCAAACTTCGAAACAAATATTTGCAGATCATACAAACATTTGGTCCGACCCGGGAATCGAACCCGAGACCTCAAGCACAGCAGTCACTACCGCTGAGCCACCGAGGCAGTACAACTCTTCAGAAATAAGAAAATGTTTCTTTAACCATAGTTTGGTAAGTTTCATTAAAATTTTCTGCACGAGACAACCTACTTCATAATTTGTTCCTTTATTCTGTCCCTATTTATTGAAAATTGCTATAAAAGAAGAAATCGAAGGAGAAATCAAAAGATATACTAAATCATGGAACCTTTCTAATTGATCGATAGATAACAACGACGTTACAGGGCACACAATACCCCCACAACATAACAAAGACAAGTTAGTCCGTATATCGAACGTCTTGTCCGTGTGTATCGCAAGTTTATTTTTAACCGCAGACAATCTCCGTGTGCGATCTGTAGTACATTCCACGAACACTATCGCTATTCTTGGATCACAGTACTGTCTTTCTTATTTGTTCATCGCTCTGTACTTGTGTCTCCATTTTCCAGGTGGGTTATTGTTTTAGATCAAAGAGATTCTTCGTCGGTTTATTGTGATAAGCGAAATCTGGTTTCTTGATTGCTATAAATCGTTTGTGAAACTTTAATAAAAGTTGGATATTGTATTGTAGCAGTATTGTTATATCGTTACTTAAGTATGGATTTAAAAAAGTGAATATGGTAACCCTTGATTGTTTCAATATTGATTGCTATATACGATTCAACATCGAAACTGACCGTAAAAATGGTAAACATACAATTAGGGTACTTTCAGAAAAGATTGTGAAAACACGTGGCTATTTCTTTAACCAGACTTAGTATTCTTTGAGTAAAACTGAAATTTTTATTCTAGAACACTGTAGAAAGTTTCATTAACCATACCGCAACTGTAAATACAAAAACTCACATGCACACAATGCACACAAAAATATAATCACTTACTTTGTAAAAATTAATCATTCTGTTAAGCTAGTGCCGTGCTTGAGGTCCTAGGTTTCATTCCCGGGTCGGACCAAACGTTTGTACGTCTATATGATCTGCAATTATTTTTAACGGAGTTTGGTTTCCTGTGTATAATGTGTTAGTATTTGTAAAAAACCGTATAAAATATATTTGCAGCTGTCTAGTACCCTGCTTAGTTTGGAACAAGATAGCGTTGTCTGTAAAAAAATCATGGAATATCTCGTAACTTCGATTATTTCACGTCACTCATTTCAATTGTGGCCAATGTGTCGATTCGTAAATTAATATAACACGTTCAAAATCCAATTTCAATGCTAATCCAAATAGCATTAGCATATAAAATAGCAGCCATTTCGTCCATTAGTGACTGACCAATAATATATTATTGGCGTGAACCACTATCGATGTGTTTAAATGTGCAGTTAAATTCATTTCAGTGGTTTTACAAGACAAAAATTGTGTTACTTATAAATTGGGCCTTTTTTATGATATTTTATTAACAGCTGGCATGTATCTTTACCGTTAAATATGAGGTATTTATTACGCATTAATTTAATAATTGTAAAATTTTAAATGATCGAAAAAATTTTATTTTTCTTTTTTTTAAAAAGACAACGCCCGCATTAGGTACAAATCCTGTGTCACGGGGGACTTTACAAACATACAAGAAACGGACACATAGAACACCCAGGCTCGGAACAACAATTTGTGGATTACACAGTGTTGTCTCATGTAGGATTTGAACCCACAATACTCAGCAAAGTGGAGTGCGACGTGGCGACCGCTTAAACCACTAGGTCAATCGTGCAATCAAGTCTTTGTTTTTAAGAACCTGCTAATGGACTCTAGTCTGCTTGATGAAATCAAAGAGTTGTAGTCACCATACTCATTGTGAATGGTGATGCAAAATACATGACAGTCATCGTGGCAGTATAAGGCTCACACACTTACTACGATAACTGTCATTCCTGCATCAACAGGCCGTTTGTTTATAACACTGGAGTAACTGAAGTAATATTTATAACGTTTCACACAGACATAGATTGTAATTTGAAATAATATTCAGGCTAAATTAAATCTCGAAAAATGCTTTATTAAAAATATTCTTAAAATGAGTTCGCTTGTACTTTCATTTCAGTATTTAATTAAAATTTATCTGACCGATTTCGGTCTACGGCATTATCAAATGTTACAAATAGTTCTATATCCTTCAAATTTAAAACTTAAAAACTACGGGTAAATAGAAATAATGCAATATCTGTGTAATGAATACACACTGAAAATGGGGAAATCAACATCAAATCAAGACATAAAAGTTATATTAAAAAAAAAATATGAACCATAAAAGTTTAATTTAATTTAATTTTAATGTAATTTAAGTAAAAAAAATACACACATAAAATCGTACCTGCTTCCCCGGAGAGGTAGGTTGAAGCATATTAAACACTCAATTTTCGCCAGTGTTTTAGTCCTACAGGTGGCGAACCTATTACCTCGCTAAAATATGTAAAAAATATTATAAAAGCTATAAAAGATAAATGTAAGAAATATTATTTGTCCTCCATTAAATTAAATGGTTAAATAATAATATTGAGTTTAGTTCAAGAACATATTTTAACAAGTTCCACCAACAGAACTAATAGTGTCTGCACGGTTGGCCTAGTAGTTTAAGCGGTGGGGTGCTGGGCTAGAAAACCTCCACGTGGTGCACCCTGGTAACGTTGGCGATGGCGTCGGCTGAGACTTGGTCCAACACAGCGGGCGTGTCTGTCGGATCCTCTGTTGATTCTTCGCTCTTTGGTGCATTGAGGAGGAAAACCTCGGTAAAAAATCACGATGGTGGGACGCTTTCACGGGTCGACGTTTCTCCACTGTCAATGGTGGAGAAAGGAGAACGGGCGCGGTGTGTACTCGCACTGCCGCCGAGCAGGCATTAAAAGATTTAATCTTCCTGCCACCGTTGTCATATCGTAGTCCCGAGTTGGAGACTCGCGACTCCAATCGGGGGCGAGGGTCTTGGCTTAGCCGCCTGGACCGCGAGGAAGAAAACCTCTATAAAAAATTACCCCGAATCCCGTGTTCTGGTGCGTGGCCAGGGGATGCATGGCTGATGGGTAGTTCAGTCGCAAGAACACTCCCAGCCGGGGCACCTGCGGATCCCTCGGTTGGGCACAAATTTACGCTTGCCCGGGTATTGGGGATCTCTGCCCGGGTCGACTTCTGTTCTACCCATCTCGTGGGTTCAAAAATGGATAACTAAACAAATACAAACAATGAAATTACAGAAAAGAAGGAGAGAAAAACGGAAAGGGAAAAAGTGCAAGAGCCGACGACTTCTCTGCCAATGAGGAGGAAGTATTGGTTAGCACGCCTATCTCGGTGGGGCTCCAAGAAGTCATTATGGCTGCTGGGAGCCGAAGAACATCGGAACGGTTGCGTTCCAAATCCATTGTGGGCAGTAACTCCAGTACGAAGACAGATGCATTAGACATCATGGAGACAGAGCTGTGTGACAGCAGGAAACGCGGACGCTCTAGGGACGAGGAGTGTGTCACGTCCCAGGAGATGTTGCCTCCCGAAATCACCAGCAGCCGTAGAGGGAGATCACGAACCCCGGTCTCGATCCCGTCAGGCTCCGTCTTTTGTAAGGCGGAAGCCTATAGGCGAGTTAGAGCGGACGGTGAAGCACTAGCGGAGGAGGAGATTGCTGGTCTCCTGTTGAAAATAAAGGAACCGATGGTGGGGGATTCAGTTCTCCAAACACCATCGTCCATACAGGAAAGGGCAAACGCGGTGGTGGCCATCATTCACAAAGTGGCCACCAAGTCTAGTAATCTTAAGGGCTCTTTTGTGAGGGCCCTTAAGGATTCCTCTTCCGCTATTGCGGGGGTCGTAGAGAGCCTCATCGGAGACATAACTCGTCTCCAGGCAGCCAACGAGCGTCTGACGGGGCAGGTGACTGAGCTTAGTGCTCAGTTTGCTCAATTTCGGGCAGATCGCCCCGAACGAGAAGGCTCACCTCCGTCACAACTTACCCCCTCTTCCAACCTCGGGGGTATTCCTGATGCCCATCTGCGCCAAATCACAGATACAGTGTGGCGCATGATGGACGCTGGTCTGACGAGACGATGGTCTCGCTGGCCTTGACGCGCGGCTGCCTCCAGCCCCTGTTATTCGACCGCCGCTCGCGGTTCATAGGGCAAAGGTCACGTCAACACCGCCGTCGCTTCCCGTTGCAGGCGATCACGTGTCCTATGCGGCGGCGACAAAGGTGTTTGCTGCTGCTTCAACTGCTCCGAGGGCACGACAAGCGGCCAAGGCAACAACCAGGATGCCAGCCCCGAGGTCAAGGCCGAAAATAGTGGCAAAGTCTGGAGCTGAATTCCCTCCGTTCCCCACCCCAACCGCTGTACCTGGCTCCTCTAGATGTGCTCCCTCCATATCTGCCCCTTCCACCGATGGTTGGCAGGTTGTCGGAGGAGCTAAGAAGTCCTGAAAGCGGGGTAGAAAGCCTGCCTGAAAAGCAACCTCTACCCCGCAGGTGCCGTCGGTTGCAGTGTCTACTGTGAAGAAACCCCGCAAGCTGCAGGTGTCCAAAAGCGCAGCTGTGGTGGTCACCGTAACACCGGAGGCGGCTAGTGGCGGAGTCTCCTATGCGGCTTATTTAAGAAGGCCCGGGATAGTCTCGCCACTGATTTCAGGTCTGAAGGGGTCAGGTTGCGCCTTGCCCAGACGGGAGCTCGAGTCCTCGAGTTTCCCGGGGCTGAAGGCTTTCGCCGAGAAATTGCGGGGAATCTTTGCAGCCACGGATGGTGTAAAGATCGCCAGGCCTACTAAGTGCGCTGAACTGCGCATCTCGGGCCTAATAAAGGATCAGGCCCAGATAAAGTATCTGGGCCTGATCCTCAACGGCAGGTGGCTCTTCGAAGAGTTTTCTCCAAAACTGGTCGGCGCTGCTTCTGCCCTCGGGTGACTTTTGCCCAATTTGAGTGGAGCCAGCGTCGCGACGAGACGGCTATACACGGGGGTTGTCCGGTCAATGGCCCTGTATGGTGCACCGGTGTGGGCGGCGGCTCTGACCGCCCAGAATAGGGCTCGCCTCTGGCGCCCTCATAGGATATTGGCCGTCAGAGCCTTACGCGGTTACCACACTGTATCGACGGAGGCGGCGTGCGCCTTGGCCGGTACTCCCCTGTGGGATTTGGAGGCGGAAGTGCTCGCTGAAGTTTATCGGCCAACGGTTGACATCCGGGCGGGAAAGGACTCGACTAGGATTCGACTTATTCGTTCTCTCTCTCTCTCTCGACAGTGACAAGCCACGTGACGCGCGCGTCTGCCGTGTATGCGTACATTGTTTTGTTGTGTTCGTGTGTATGTAGTTTTAATTATTTTTAATATTTTTAAAAATAAACAATGAATTTTCTAAGTGATTCATTAGTTTATAATTAAGTTGATATTCATATAATAATTAAAAATAAAACAAAATATTTATATTCATAACTTTAAAAAAAACATTGATTACAATTTTATTAGCATTCCTTCACTTATTTCATGTATCATCTAACTCCTAAATATTATTAATTTATTTAATTATACCTCCTATAATACTTATTTCAAAACGAAAGGAACTTTGTTCAAATCGGGTGTCCCACATGTGACACCTCAGACATTTTTTTACTGTAGATTTTCTGTATGTAATATGTAAAATATTTAATATGAATGATATGCAATATTTTACATATTACTTATAAAATAAGGGATGGACGGTTCTATGAAAGTTATTATATGAAAGTATGAAAGTTCTAGATATATCTGTTCTATTATTCTAATTCCTATATCTTGAGTACTATGTTACAAAATACACAAAAATACTCTTTACTTTCGGTTGTGGGTTCGAGACGCGTTAACACAATTATTCAGCTGTTTTCGCGCTCTACCTCGTATTTAGCTAAGTTCAAATAAAATAAGACTAACCAGATATATAGATATAGTACAAGACTAACATTTTCAAATCTAACTTGCCGTAAATCAGTAGTGGGTAACTGAATAAAATGAGAGCGTAGAAGGCTAGCACTCTACCGGAGGGTTTCTACGAGACACATCTACGAAAATATGCAGTCAATGTTCTAATGTAACTAAAATAGTCAGATAAAATTATTACAATAAATTACATACGTATAAAAACTGTTTTATCGACATCATCAACAGCCATTTACAATCCACTGCTGGACATAGGCTTCTCCTTAGCAAGGAGGCTTTGGCCTACTATACCACGCTGGCCAGACGGGTTGGAACAGGGTCTGTTCCAAGTTTTCCTTCTCTTTGTAATGATGTCTTGTGTACTTTGTTCCCTTAGTCGCCTTTTACGACACCCCTGGGATGAATAGGGGTGGTAACACTGTGTATTCTTAATTCGTCACCACACGAACAGTGTTTTATCGACAATTGACTACAAAATATTAATGTGTATTGCAGTTTTTAAAGCACAAGTGACACTGAAGTATTAGATTTAGCTCGTGTTAAAGAAGATTTCGTCTATAAATTCAAGCGACACTTGTGAATAGAATTTGTTTTTCAAAGAGTAATGACTTTCCTTGAGATCGTCTTAGCAAAGGAAAATGGCAGGTCCAGTGCTCCTAACAATGTGTGATAAAAAGTTACGAAATTTATTCCGTTTATAAAGTGAATTAGCCTGACTATTTGTTTTTAATTATCCCATTTTTAGAGCTTTGTTTTAATATTTTAAAATCTTCTCAATAATTACAATAGTAACAACTGCAATAATAAAACGCTTTCCGAGAGAAAACGGCGTTGTGTGACAAATGTCTAAAAATATTTTACTACAATTTTTAAAATACAAATTGCATAAATAACGATGAAACATTTATGAAGTAAAGTGTGAAGTTATCCATGGCGACAAAATGTCCGAGAAACAAGCTAGTGGTCAGAGACCTCCCCGCACTCCGCGCGGCATTTGTTTGCGTGAGATGTTAGATTCAAATATTAACGAATTCTTGACCCACCCTACTCCATCTTGTTAACTTCAGTGACAACTGATTTTATGAGTCTGCATAGTCACTTGTCATGCCTGTCGATTTGTCCAGCCTATACATACATCTGGTAATTTAAAATATTATTATCGATAATATTATCAACCAAATAAATACAAAAATAATCTCATGAGATACGCAAGGCGGTACAAAAGCCCCATATACACTTGCCATTGACCTTTCATTGTGATCTGTTCAGTTTTCGTAGCATAAATTTGTAACAAACCAAGAAGTTTTAATCAAATATTTATATAAGATGAAAGCTATATTCCTTTTTGTAAATCTTTATACAAACTTAAAGTATTTCAAATTTCAATCTATCGTGTCTAAAATGTATTCAAAGGAAATATTCCAATAACAAATATATTCCAATACACGTCACATTCGTTTAACCATTCATGATAATTCCACTTGCACCGCTACATGACTATTGAACTAAACCGACGTACTTTAGTATTCCAATTTAATGATAGCGAACCATAGCCTATCAATACAGGCATGCTTAGATCATTACTATTAGTAATCCGGCACATTAGACCGGGCGCACACTGGCGTTCGACCACAGTCTGACCGCTAGTAATTAATCAATATCTCGCAGCTGATTAATTGGGGCGACCGCTGCATGGCGGCACGAAGTATGCTTAATCAATGAACATGTAGCTACACGTATTTCGAATGTTTTGGTTCTGATAACTTATTTCTCAGTAATACGGTTATAAATATTTTAGACTCTGGAAACTGAGTTTTTCTCGATACTATTGTGTGACAGACGATTTACAATTTACCAACTTTTGTTTCCATCCCTAATTTTGTCACATAGATAAATGTCAAAACGAGCCTCTTAGATAAATATTTCATTGCTTGAAAACATGGCTAAAACAACGTTTTCTAAAAATGAAACTTAGCTAGATCGATTTATTGCCCCGAAAACCCCTTCATACTAAATTTCATGAAAATCGTTCGAGTTGTTGCCGAGATTCAGAAATATATATTTTTTTTTATAGAAATCAACCAAAGTGACTCTGAACGGAACGGAAACGGAAAGCATGAATAGAATCCAAGAGCGGTGGTCGCCATACTCACTGTGAATGAAGACAGTTCAGTATGGCGACCCATGCTATGGCGGCCCAGTGAGATGCTTTTTCACGCTCCGCTTAAAGGTCCCGGGATCGTAGTGGGAGGGAAACATGTGTGCTGGTAATGAGTTCCAGGCTTTAACTGATTTGCACAGAAAGGAAGATCCCAACCGTTTAGTTCAGGAGCGTATGTCTACCATTCTTAAACGATGACTTCCAAGGCCAGCATGAGTTGTCCTGTAGAGGAACGGAGAGGATGGGATCAGTTGGAAGAGTTCTATATTGTTCGTTTACAGGTATTAGATAGATAAGCTGAACAGTTATAAATTATATATTTATTTTAATTAGTTTCTACACTGATATAACATAGACTTTTGTATCATATCAGCTCAAAAGACATCTTGAATCTTCACAGATTTGTGGAGTAGTTTTTAATCAATTAAGTATTTCATTGTTGGCCGCCATAGTGTTGTTTAAAAATGGTAATAAATAATATCAATATTTTAAAACTAACAAAAAGATGTGTCAATTCTAAAAAGGGACACCCTACATAAAGTCAATTAGAGATATTTACAATGTCTTAATTTAGATTATTTAGGTACGCGACAATTTAAATCTTGTGTATACAGGTTGTCGATTCAAAACCCTTATTTTAAATTTCTATAAAATTTGGGGCGGTCCGACATTCTGTATGGGAAAAGAACTCATTGTGTTTACTATTTTCTTCGTGTTCTTTCTGTATTTTTGTTTTAAAATTTAAACTTTCCCTGACCTTCCACAAATATTCCAAGACCAAAGTTAGTCAAGTCTGTATGTCCTTTATTTATGAACTTCAGACTAGAACTTTATTAGGACTAATGAAAAGCAATTTAGTTTAGTATGTAAGGTAGGGTGTCCCTTATATGGCAAAAAAAAATTTTTTTTCGAATTTCGAAATGCATACCCTCTATAATTTTTACTAATGCTATAAGATACTTAAATATAAAATTTTATCAATCTAGCATAATTGCAACCAGTGCCGACCGAGCTTCAAAGTTTAGTAAAAAACGTGTTTTGTCCTAAAATTTCAGTCTGCTATAATTTCACTATAAATGCAATGAATTAAGTGAATAAAATTAAATAATAAATTAGATGAACATTAATCTTTAATTAAAAACATAAAGAAATAAGAATCATTCAGGGTAACTTCTTTTTAGAGTAGTTTTTTTACAGTCTGGATACAATTTTAGATGTTCCTGGACACAGCACAGCAAGAACTGTTTTTGTTCTTCTTCAGCCGTGATAAGTCCGTTAAAATCTTGCATTAATTTAACAGCCCTTTCAGCAGTATCATTTACAACTCTCAAATAACTTATTCTTCTTTTAGCCTCCAGAAAAGCAGCATTGTTATTCCAAGAAGATACATCTTCCTTTAGAAAACTGTCGTCGATCTGCAGTCGTGATAAAAATTGTTTGCTCTTTTCCGATACGAAATCATCCAGTGCTTTGTCTAAAAAAAAAGAAAAATAAGTTAAATAACAAATAAAAATCAACAACAATTTTGAAAATAAATAAATAAGTATTGGACATTGAAATTGAAATCCAACAAAAAGCCAATTTAACTTACCAAACAAGTTTTGAGTCAGTTCTTCCTTCGACGGTTCATAGCGTTTGCTAAAATCCGAGATTTTGTCCCTGTTGAAGTTGGCAATCATCTTCTTCTTAGTTTGGTTGTCAATTTCATCATCAAATAGTGATAGAATGACTGTTTCTTCACATAAATACCACAAGTGATGGCTGAACTTGCTTATAGAAGCTTTACAAATTGTTGCATCAACTTTTTCATACTCTTTTAACATCTTCAAGAAGCGCAAATCTTGATTAGGTGCTTTGGTCGCCACTGTACATTCGAGCCAAGGTTTAACATACAATATTACGAGAAATAAGCAAACATCTTGTAGAGCCTTTTTGTCCTTCGCAGTTACTCTGCATTGTGACTGAAGTAAACATATTTTTAAAGAATAGATCGCTCTCGCCATCCAGCGTGCCTGATGTATAGCTCCGGGAGGCCTTACTTTTAATTTTTCCTATGTGTCTCCTCCTAAAAATATTACGCACAGTTCGACCAATTCGCGGTAATCATCTCTTACAAAACCTTTATCTAATTCTGCCTTATAAAATAGTAACAACGCTTGAATGTCTGTCTCGGCAACCCGTGCTTTTACGAAATTAAGAGATGGTTCAATTTTAGTACAATCAATTTTTTTCCAATTTTCTTGGAACTTTTTGAACATCAGAATATCTGGGCTACTAGTAATTTGCTTAATCTTGGTTTCAAAGACAGCTTTTAGGACCAATTCATAAACATGATGACGACAGGCGAAAAGCAACAATTCTCTTCCTAAAGTTTGCTCCAAAATAGCACAAGCTCCATTGAAACGGCCCATATTGGAAGCTGTTGTGTCGCAGCACATTATTTGCACTTTATCATAAAGGTTCCAGTCAAAGAGAGCTGCTGATACAGCCTTCGCTTGATGTTTTCCAGAAGAACTTTCTAGTTTCGGCACTGCAAGAAGCTGCTCTCTATCGTCAAATGAAGCTATAACTGGCAAGCGTTCTTCTTTTGAACTCCGTACATCCAACCCCGGTAATAGTTTTCCATCCCAATGGACTGTGACTATGTCGGGTACATTGTTTTGGAAGTTAGATTTTATTGCTCCTGCCCTTGATTTTCTAGTTTCAGTACGAATTCGCTAAATCGAGGATTTGTTAATACAGAAATCATCGCTGCTCAGACCAAGCGCTTCTACCACCGCATTAAGAATGTAAACGGTATCTCTAATGCTTAACTGGCATCGATCTAAAGCTGCAACTAGTTTAGGTGTTATAAGATTCTTTCTACCTCTTTTTGAACTTTGTTCATGGCAGGGAACGTCCGGCAAGCTGAGTTCAGAATTCAAGATCTGTTCTTCGTCTGAATCTTCTACACTGTCTAAGTTATTTGTGGTGGAAGTAGATGCAACAGCTAGTGATTCTCTTTGTTTTACAATCCTTTCCTCTTCTTCCAATCGTCGTTGTCTAGATCTTTGTTTTTTTTCCGCCAATTTTTTATCTACACCACCTAAGCATCCCGGTCGACCTGGCTCTCTCTGTTTCATTAAAAATAATTTATCTTCCTCTATTTTCATTCTCTCAAAAGCATCAGCATGTGCAATATCAAACAAATTATCAAGATTAATTATAAAATTGTTCTCACGACCCTTAAACGTAATCTGAGTTTTCTTACAATTTTTTTGCAACTCTCTCCAAACATGATATAAATCAAGAAGTTTCTTCACGCAGTTAGGAAATGCCCTTGTTGGAATTCTTGCTTTTTCCCAATATATGATGCACTCCCTAATCACAAGATTTGCACTTTCACTAACAGTCAATTTAACCTCACGAATATTGTAAAATAGGACTGAGAGAACTTGTCGATTAGATGGTAATTTTGCACCATTTATTTGGTTGCTAGTCAATCCGATAAGAAAAATATTTTGTTTATCACTCCGTAATTCCACCGACATGTTTACGCACTAAACAATGAAGCACTAATAGTCTCAAAAATCACGTACGAAATGGCAAATAAAACATGTCATAACAGGTCACTGGGCAGTACTTAAGCAACTTGTATCGACAAGTTTAAATAGCAAGTCGGCACGGGTTATCGTTTATATATCGAACTAATATTTTTTTCTAGACAATATAGGGTTATTACGAAACTTTTAAGAAGGTATGCGTAAAAAAATATCGAACTTGAAATTTAAGGACACCCTAATGTAAGGTAATTACTGTAGTTATTGAACAGGTGACCCTAATTACTGACGTTGTTATGTTATTTATTTAAAATAAATATATTTTATTTCATATTTATTTTTATTACTTAAATTTGGATCCAAATGCTCTTGACATAGGTTTATTGAGAATCTCCATGTTCCAAAATTTGATGTATGAAAATAGCGGTCTATAATAACTAAAAGTTATAAATATTAAAGAAAATTAAAAACTAAAACCCGGCTACTTAAGAAAAGGGGTCTAAAAAGGACGAAACAAGAAAGAAAAATCACATTGAAATCTAGAAATATGCTGATATAGGTACTATCAAACAACTGCATAAAATAAACAAAGTAAGTATACAGTGAGTATGATCACGGCTCTGCCTTGACCAATTTTGTACCTATGCATTTCTGGATCTGAACTATTTTCTTGTTTCATCCTTTTTAGACCCCCTTTTGTAAGAAGCCATAGTTCAGTTTTTAACTATCTTTTATTTAAATTATTTTGAAGTCAGATCTAAATACGGTACTCCTCTGAGATCTCTTACTATATCTAGGATCTTGGATATTGCCATGATAATACGAGAATAATTTGAAATTTGAAAATTAGAATCATAACAAATTTTTAGCTGATGAGATCATATATTTGTCCTGTGTTTGAGTGTTTAATTTTATAATTTTCTATTTATGCGTACCTCTTATCTGGTATATAAAGTTCTGGAGTGGCGACCGCGCACTGGGAAACGCAACGTTGGTAGGCCCCATACAAGGTGGTCCGACGCCCTGATGAAGGTCGCAGGAAAGTGTTAGATGCGGGCAGCACGGGACCGGCTGTTGTGGAGAACCTTGGGGGAGGCCTATGTCTATCAGTGGACGTCTTTTATCTCTATAACCTAAAACCAACAGAAAATTAACATACTTCTAAATAATATCTCATTTGTTTAGATATGACAAGTAGTTTGCAACATACATACATGCACACAGAGACTGCTAAAATTTTAACCCTGTTTTTGATTTTGCTTAGTATTTTTTTTCATTATTTACTTAGTATCTTTTTGTTTATTCATTTGTAGTTTATAAAACTAATAATACAATGCTTATTAATGGCCCAAAATTTTCCAGTTACTCTTATAATATAAATATTTGTATTTATTCCTTACTAGCTGTACTCTGCACGCGTTGCTACGCCACCAACTAAAGTAAAGAATGAAAGACATAAAAAAATATTCGTACCAACTCAGCAACCTTCGTGGGCTCATGCACAACAACTCTGATAAAGAAAATCACATGATGAAATACATAGTTTACGATTCTCTAAAGGACATGCAGACAGACCGACAAATAAACATTCATTTTTATAAATGTAGATTGAACACACTAAGCACATAAATATATAAGGAACAAGAAATGCCATGTACAAAGGTGAGCTTAACCCAAAACCAAGTTTTTTTTCAGCAAATTCTGAGTGGATAGAGAATAGTCGAGAAACGTAACGGCATAGTCAATCGTACTTCGAAAACGGAAGAAAGTGCATATAGTTACAAAAAATATTAACATTAAATTATACAGTAAATAGTAACATAATTGTACACAATAATACACATAGCTTTAGACATACTCTTCGTGTGTGTGACATACACATACCAAAATAAGTATGCGTTCTCTGTGAAATGTTGAAATATTTTTAATTGCATAAAATATTAAAAAATAAATTATTACCTTTGTGGTCTTAGTTTCAGAATACGTCATTTAAATATAGACTAAATATAAATCTTCTTTTATTTATTTTTTTATAAAAACGAGGTAAATGTTAAATGACCCGCTTTTTTATTTCTACCTGGAATAAAAATGAGGGTCTGTTAATTTCTTGTTTTAATCAATTTTTCTTAAATTGTTTATTTGAAAAATGTCAGGTGAATCGAAATCTCGCGAGTCAGAATAATTTTATTGTGTGAAGAAGGATATTTATTTAAGGTGAATCGCAGCCAGAGTCTACGTTTCACAAACCTACATCGCGTCGTTTCTACCCTGTAGAGCTACGAGATCAGGTGTAACCTGGCTGATCAACATCGAAGTGGCCACCCGGTTGTCTTTAGTGATGTAAAGAAACGCCACATAAGACTTCTTATCACCTGTGATCTAACAATAACTGATGGGAGACTGAAATTAACGTTACGAGCTGCAACTGAACCGGATATTACGAGTAGCACTTAGAACTTCTACTTGTCTTTTCGTTGATGAAACATATATTAGTACACACCATGACAACCACCGGCACCTCAGAATTCCAAAAATAAAAAAAATGGCCATTTATACCGTTTCACAAAGTACCTTTTTGAGGTAGACTAATAATTGGAGTTCGGACCACCTTTGATCTCGTTCAAGAACAGTTAATTTGCATAAGACAGTTCAAATAAAGATTTAGAAATTTTCATATTAAAATATTATAATACAAACGGTAGTTCGAGCCTAGTAGAGCTATGCTGATTTCAGCAGGAACGGGACGGCTCAACTGGGGCAGTACTACTCTCCGACAGAAGACCAACCTAAACTGACAGTAGCTGTGTTCACATGTTTCGTTGTGAGTGCGAGACCGAAGGCCCATTGATGCAGGGGTGACAGTTATTGTCCAGTGTGAGCCTTATACAGCCACGATGATTGTCATGCGTTTCATGTCCCCAAGCGGGGCGTGATTTTTCATACAGTAGTGTCCATGGCGCGCCATAGTGTGGATGTCATCATACTGCATTGTTTGCGATCACAATGGGTATGGTGACCACAACTCTTGCATTCTATTTATGCTTTCCATCAGACCACTTTGAAGTAGAGTCACTTTGGTTGTCTCTTAAAAAAAAAATAAAAAGATAAAATTACAGTACAGAGGGGTAGGCAGAGGCATATTAAACGTCCACTTTTCGCCAGCGTTTTGACACCATGTAATATGTGGCGAGCTTATTAACACTACTCGAGATGTTTTGTTTGCCAAAGCCAAGTCCATCGGTCAGCAGATACAGCACTTGCACGTAATCCATACAACAAAATAAGGTAGTTTTAAATTTTTACATAAAAAAATATTTCAACTTTTCAAACCAAGCACTAGCGTTTTTTGATGTGTGTAAATACATAGATTGATATAATAATGTTATATTTTAATTAACTATCCAGTACAGTACATAACGCTGAATTCTGAGCTGGATAGAATTGCTTCAGATTTTCAAATTTTAAACGTGTCAAGAACAAATGGTTCCAAGTGTGAACTATGGCTTTATGTCCGGTGCACGCTGGCCGTTAGGAATTAATCAATTTCTCGCAGCTGATTAATCGGTGGGAGAAGGAATTCTTCGAGTGTTTTTGTAACACTGATAAAAGAAGACATGTATGTGGTACTGTATATTGATTGTAATCATAACTTGTAGTTTAAATTATAATTGTAGTTTTATGAACGTGATATATTTGCGTTGCGTTTTATCTTTGATGCTTTTATTAAAATTTAGTTTTTAGTATTTCTTCTGGCTCACAACAAAAGAAGGGCTAAAATTTTTGTCGTTGTTTCTAATCAAGTGAATGAGGTTGCCAGAACCCAACTTCGCTTGTCCTCGAGGAGGACTCAAATGGATGCCGGTAGTCACTTTCCGTTCACGTGTTTACTCGTTTGGACATCTATACAATAAAAAACAAAGACTTTTTTCATCCTTAGAAACTTTCAAAATGAAAGATTGTTCAATAATAAACTTTTCGTTGAAATGTAACACAATACACTCAGATTCACAAACGAAATTACTTTGGGCCTAAAAACATTCCCATATTATTTTTTCCAAAGCAACTATTTCAATAAAGCAGCAATTTGGAAAAAATAATTCTGTTTTTATTGTAATAAAGTCCAATTTACATAAACAAAAAAGTACTTACTGTGATCAATTCTCCATCACACATTGATTTCAATGGTAATCGCGTAGAAAAATGGAGAAATATATATGTGATGGTGCCCATAACTTTCCCATTATACGAACTAACCTGAATGTATACTTTGATGCAGTCGTTCCTCAATGTGGTTTATCGGAGTCCGTATCAATAAAAATCAATAAGTAAGACCTTGGAGAAATATTCATTATTTGGCTACTGTTCAATTTTTTTTTATTGTATGTACAAATATACACATAAGATAATTATTCTATTTTAGTGGATTTTCGACAAATTAAATCACGTGTGGCTCTGTAAAACAAAGTTTTTTTATTTGAAACTTTTACCAGGAATAAACACAAAGTGGCATTACTGTAATGCAACAAATTTTACCTGTAAAACAAAGAAACGACATTTAAAGTTATATTGTCGTTCTGATTCCAGTATTAAATCAAATAAAACAAATTACATCTAATTTAAATCGGATTGCTCAATTGACAATCCTTTTACGACAAAAACCTCATATCACCTCAAGTTAGCGCCACCTATCGAATTGACATGGCATTGAAAAGTGCGCTTAAATTCAAAATAACACGAAGGAGTGCATGTATTACTTTAAATACATACGTTTACGCCTTTATCCTCTATAAGCTAAGTGGAGGCGTAGTAAGGTGAAATGTAATTAAATACCTACATAAACTAAGTATGTTTTTAATCCACGTTATGTAACAGGAGGTAAAGGTACTGTGTTTGAAGTTGGGTTAAAGGGTAGATAGACAAGAAGAGAACGCAATGATCAGAAACGGCTAATGAATTATATGGATGAGCTGGGCAAGCATGTCAAAGTCGTATATCTATAATTCGAATTTGCTACTGATAGAAAGTCCTAGGTTTCAATTCGATACGAAGATTAGATATGAAGTAATCGTTACTTTATTTATAAATTCTCAAACTTTACAAATCAACCTATCGCCGTCCACTGCTGAACGTAAGTCTCCCCAAGGAGCATCAATCATCCCGGTCTTGGACAATTCGCATCCGTCCACTGCCAGCCACCTTCTTCAAGTCGTCGGTCCATCGCACCGCAGGACGCCCCACACTACGTTTGCCCAATCTAGTACACTTCACCTCCAGCGAACATCGGTTCGCCTGGAGATGTGACCGGCCCACTTTCACTTCAGCGTACTGGTTCTGCGTGTAATGTCAGTTACTCTCGTTCTCTATCGAATAACCTCGTTACGAATTTTATCAGCCAGGGAAACACCCAGCATAGCACGCTCCCTCATACGCTGAGCTACTTTAAATTTGTGGACCAGTCCAATGGTGAGTGTCTACGTCTCGACTCCGTACGATGTCATTACTGGTAGGACGCACTGACTTTTGTCTTTAATGATCATAGAATCAGCGATTCGAAGATGTGACACAGCGTCCCGTATGCTGCCCAGCCTAGAAGAATCCTCCTATCGGCCTCCCTATCGAAGCTATGCCGACCAAGTTTAATAGTTTACCCAAGGTAGATTACGTATTCTTTGCATTGTATATGCTTCGATGTATTCTTGTACCAACCCGATAGCAGCGCCATTTACGGTTATGGGATTCGAGGATAGGTACATGCCCATTATGCATGGTTTTCGTTTTTTTGATGTTCATCCCCAGTCCCACTCTTTTGAAGAATCGTTCAGATTATGCAAAGATTCCGCCAGGATATCAGGCTATCAGGATAGGTATTGGCCATTGATATTGATTCACCATCCGTTCCAATTGAGTGTTTTGTGGACATCTTCCAATGCATTGGTAAACAGTTTCGGAGATATAACATCTCCCTGTTTAACACCACGATGCAATTGGATTGATCTTGTATTCTTTTCTTGTACTTGGAAGGTAATTGTTGCAGCCTTATAGAGGCACTCTTCACACAGTTTCTCATCATCTGGATACATTAGCAGTCGACCAGACATCTCTGCATGGATTCCAGGACAGCCCAAGTCTCAACGATATAGTAGATTTTCTCATACTCCACATACACTAGACAGAGAGGCTGGTTATATTCTTTTGTATTTTCGATTATTTACCTACGAGGGTGTATGTGGTTCACGGTACTGTAACCTTTTCGAAACCCAGCCTACTCTACGGGCTGGAAGTCATCGAATTTTCGGGCAAGACGATTCGTAATAACCCTCGAAAACAACTTATATACATAGCTCAGGACTGAAATTAGGCGACAGTTCTTCAGTAGACTTTTGACTCCTTTCTTGAAAAATAACACTGTGACGCTCCTGCTTCATGCCTCCGGTGTAGTACCAGTATGATTAACGAAATCAAATAGCTTTGAGAGCTCTACTAATATAGGTATTCCACCGTCTCTTAGGAGCTCTGTTGTAATTCCGTCTTCACCAGGAGCCTTGTTGTTGTTAAGTTGGCCAGTGCCATTTCAATTTCACTCAGATCGATGTCGAGAGACTCATATGTGAGGTGGAGTGTCAGTCTAGCACGCGGATCACCCACGATATGGATCTCTGGTGGGCGGGTTTAGTAAAGTGTATAGATCCTTATACAACTTTGCGACTTCAACGAGAACCTCTGATTTAGAGGTGACGGTGGTGCCTTGTGCTGTTTTTAGTTTAGTCAGGTAATAGCATGAGGCTTTTGGTTTGGGACAGACTTTTGTGCACTTATTTCGGACAATTACGTTCTCAATCGCTCGAGCATTTGTTTGACAAATGCCTCGTCTTACCGTTCTTTTTACTTGCCTACTCAGTTCATGACGCTCTGATGGAGTGATAGTTGTTCAAATTTCTGCATCAAATAAGTAATCGTCCCAGTGAAATAAATTATTTTAAAACTATGATCTAAGATAAATTGATCCACTCTATTTTCTAATCGAATCTATTATATTAAAAATATTTTATTTGAGATGTAGTAATGTCAATCCATAAACCTGAGCCTTTGTAATATCGTATATCTCTTATCTAAACTTACATATAATAAAATTAGACTTATACCAACTATAATACACTATCAAAAACCTAAAAATGTAAAAATGGAGATAAAATACAACAAATTCTGGTAATTTATTTTCAGTATAACAATTCTCGAGATATTTCAAAGTAAAATGCTAAGAGCCACGTTAAACAAATTATATTACGTGATTAACAAACATACACGTGGATTTATTCATCAGGACAGATAGACAAAAGATTTCTGAGTACAATAGAATCTATCAAAATAGACACTCAGTTTAACGAGTTGATCTTAAGACTATAGGACACAGGCAGTGTATCACGTGATCTATTAAAGTGGCATTATTTCCCTATGCTGACTGAGATTTCATTGAAAAATTTTAAGGGAATATCCAACTACTTTTGCCGTGGTAAACAACTAATTTAATTAAATACCATATATGTGGCTGTCTGTGTGGTGACGGATTAAGAATACATAGTGTTACCACCCCTATTCATCTCATGGGTGTCGTAAAAGGCGACTAAGGGAACAAAGTGCACAAGACAACATCATTACAAAGAGAAGGAAAACTTGAAAGAAATCCTATACCAACTCGTCTGGCCAGCGTGGTATAGTAGGCCAAAACCTCCTTGCTAAGGAGAGGCCTATGTTCACTAGTGAACTGTAAAAGGCTGTTGATGATGTGGCTTATTGTGTCAACGCAAATCGCAAAGTCGCAAACAGAACACAAAAACGAAGTAAATATGATAATTAAACATTACAACGTGGTATTCGAGAGGAAAAGGACGGTATATCATGATCTACAGAAGTAAAACGCCACATCCAGCTTGCTCTCACATCATTCACTAAGCATTCATGGCGTTAGTAGAAATTCCAAGGCCGATGCGTACCGTCTGCAGTCTTTACTTTTCATCACAGATATGTGACCAAAAGTAAATGGTCACGTAAGTGTTATATCTACGTAAAAACCTTACATAGATACCAATTAATCATTCGTGTTTTCTGAAGTACATTGTAGTTTTATGTATACTAGATGTTGTATTTGTGTGATTACAGTATTATTATTCTAAATTCTAACTGCCTCATTAGTCTAGCAATTAGGATATGCGACTGCCAACCAAGAGATCTCGGGTTCGATTTCGGGGCGGATCAAAAATTGTTATTGAGTGTTTTTTTTTCTATATTAAAGCCTGCCAATGTGACTCTACACTGCCTGATGGAAAGCATGAATAGAATCCAAGAGTTTTGGTCACCACACTCATTACAAATGCAGACAATGCAGTGTGGTGACCCACACTATGGCGGCCTAGTGAGATGCTTTTTCATGCCCCGCTTGGGGACGTGAAAAGCATGACAGTCATCGTGGCAGTGTAAGACTCATACAGTTATCACGATAACTGTCACCCCTGCATCATTGGGCCCCTGGTTACACACTCACCAACGAAACACGACAGCAAGGATGCTAGCGCTTTAGATTGGTCCTCTGTGGGAGGGTAGTACTAACCCGGTCGAGCCGGCCCGTTCGTGCTGTAATCAGCGTGGTTCTACTTCCTAAAACTGTTTCTGGTTAAAGAAATACGAGTTTTGTAAATAGGGGGCTTAACTTTATTGTTATAATACCGTTGTTTGGGTGCTTCGAAGAGCACGTAAAGACTTCAGTCCTGCACCTGATCGCTCCCCAGTCGTATCCGATAACAGTCCGAATTAGTCAGTCAGAATTAGGAAACAGTGAGTGCATCTGTGTGCTATAACATCTCCTAAGTTGGCTGGTCTCCGTATGCTAGATCATTATTATCATTATCATCATTCTTGTCCATTGATGCAGGGGTGACAGTTATCGTGGTAACTGCGTAAGTCTTACACTGTCACGATGACTGTCATGCCTTTTACTACCCCCCAAGCGGGGTGTAAAAAAGCATCTCACAAGGCCGCCATAGCGTGGGTCACCATACTGCATTATCTGAATTTGCAATGAGTATGGTGACCACAACTCTTGGATTCTATTCATGCTGTCAATCAGGCAGAGTAGAGTCACTTTGGCAGGCTCTAAAAAATCTAGTATTTTCTTTTTACTTTTAAAAATATTTTTCTATCGTTACTATGTTACTGGCATCAATGTGCCTATATTATTTCAAAATGACACGTTAAAATTACATGTACAAAACAAATAAATATATTTCAAAGCTTCAAACAATATTCCAGTGGGAGTGAGGGCTTGCGGATGTGTTGATTGGTGGTAAATTGACACGTTTATACGTGGTCAATGACAAGTTGATCATATAAACTACACATTTATAATATGGTAGGAATATAGCACGAAATATTTATAATACGTACAATTCTAATACAACAGTATTTATAGATATGGAACCGACATCGAAGAGAATAAAAACTGCTTTTTAATCAATGTTAAACTAGGCAGTTCTCAGTAGAGTGGTATGTTTCAAATATATGTAACCTCAGGACTCTGTCATGTGTACCAATTTAGAAAACTATTTCTTCAATAGCTAACTAGCTCCATTTCATCTTTATCTCTCAAAAGGAATATTTGTAACCGTTTTCAGTATATTTTCAATTATTGCTTTTTTATTTTTTTATTTTTGTCATTAGGAATATATACAATGTCGTGTGGAGTTTACCAACTTATAGGAATGAACACAAAGAACACTTCAGAACAATAATTTCGTGGATTGTATAAAATGTTGTACTACAGTAGCGCTCAAAAGTATTTTGACAAGACTACTTTTGCAGTTATCTTTTTACTGAGTACCTACTTCAAAATAATTTTAGTATTTTTTATATTATTATTTATGATGAATTTCATCTTCTGTGAGTTACAAGTTGGAACTTGTTTGTTTTCTTTCTTTGTTAAAAATAAAACACGTTTATACATGCACTCATAAGTATTTTGACAACCATTTAGTTCCTTGCTGGTAGCGGTTGGCAACTCACACTGCATATATTTTCGTCAATAAGATATAATTACTCCACATTTATCAACATGCCTAAGACTAAAGAATATTCAAATGATATTAAAAATGCCGTGATAACTGCCCTACAAAGTGGAATGACGCAAGCAGAAGTTTCTCGAAGTTTTAAAGTGTCACGACAACTTGTTAGTTCGTGGAACAAAGCTTATAATAAACGTAAAACAATTGAAAATTAATCTCGAAGCGGCCGTCTGAAAAAAACATCTGCTAAGGAAGACCATTTGATAAAAAGGTTATCGACAAGTGATGTCCGAAAAACGGCTGTGCAAATAAAAAACGAGTTACAGGAAAATTATGACGTGAATTTACACGTTTCAACTGTAAAACGCAGACTAAAGGACTTCAGATTACGTGGACGACGTCCAACTAAGAAACCTCTAATTTCTGCAAGGAATAGGAAGCTACGCCTTGTGTTTGCGAAACGGTTCAGATTATGGACGAGTTCAGAATGGTCCAAGGTGTTGTGGAGTGACGAAAGCAAATTTAATTTAGTGTCATCTGATGGTATACGGTACGCGCAACATCCTGTAAACAAAAGATTTGATGTTCGATACCAAATACCCTCAGTAAAGCATGGAGGTGGCAATATTATGGTCTGGGGATGTTTTTCTCACCGCGGAGTCGGACCTTTAGTTAGGATAAAAGGTACTATGGATCACTTTATGTACGCAGATATATTAAAGTAACAAATGCTACCCTATGCTAAAGCAAATATGGCACCTGGTTGGTATTTTCAATAAGACAATGACCCAAAGCACAAATCGAAATATGTCAACGACTTCATGAAACTCGCTTAAATCAAAATTCTCGACTGGCCAAGTCAAAGTGCCGATTTAAACCCGATAGAGCATCTTTGGGAAGAACTGAATCGCCACGTAAGATGTCGAAACTATTCAAATAATGATGCTTTATATGAAGCACTAAGTAACGAATGGAGCCGAATACTCATTGATCGTTTGCAGAAACTAGTTGACTCGCTGCCGGCGCGTTGTTAAGCGGTCTTGAAGGCTAATGGATATGCAACAAAATACTAATAGTTAATATCAAAAATAATATTTTTTTATTTTATAAAATAAAAAACTTTTCTTGTCAAATTACTTTTGAGCCGTGTCGTAAATAATTTTTCTTTATGTTTTTTTTTTGTGTAGAAATACATTACATTTAAGTGTCTTAATTTGTGAAACGTATCATTACTTCAAATGTAATCTTTGATTGGAAATAATTTTGTTATCCTTTTTTGTGATATGGAATAAAATTAAGATGTCAAAATACTTTTGAGCGCTACTGTATATGGGATTTGAACACACAACACTTGGCATAGTAGAGAGCGGCGTGGCGACCGTGTAAACCACTTCACCATCCATACAGCCATTGATGTTTGGCTCCTATTGGTAGCTGTATGGTGTTTTTAGCCTTCCTTGAAAATAGGCTATCCAATGCGAAAACAAATTGTCAATTTGATCCAGCAACTCCTCAGATTAGCGTGTTCAACTAAATAAACCAATGCTTCAGTTTTATAACATTAGTATAGATTCATTATTAAAGAAAAATGCAGTCATTAATAAGAAAATTAAAAAGATAGCAATACAATTTATTTTTATTCATAATTTTCTATTTAAGCATGCTGAAGTTGGTATTATAATATAAAAGACTCGTATGTTTATGTAGTTCTAAGAGTTATTTTATAGGCGATTGATTCTAATGATATATTTCTAGTTTCAATGGAATATAAATTGTAATCACAGTGCTGAAGAAACCTCGTTAACTTCAAGGCCGTAGGAGATGGATAAAAGCGGAAGAGATATAATCAAAGTAGGTTCATTAGCAAATAAGTTTTTATAAGGTTAATATAGTTATTAATTTTGCCTCCTAATACTTGTCCCATCTCTTTCTTTCTTTAGTAATAGATAAAAGACAATTTACTCCTTTACCGTTATATGTAAAGTCAATTTGCCCGTGGACTATCTTGGAAATTGTTGATACTAAAAAGCTAAAATCTCACAAGGACATAAATATTTATCGTTTAATTGCTTATTGAAAAAATTGAGATACTGTTTTTCCTTATTTATTGATTATTTAAATGTTAAAACAGTGTACGCTTCTTTTTCTGTGCGGAAATTTCTCAATATATCACTTATTGCTGGTTATGTTGGACTCGAACTGACCAAAAACCGTATATCATCTCAAGTACTAGTGGCCGAGAAATCAGATGTCACAGGCCATCTACTAATGTCTGGCAGATGACCCCCTACTGAGTGACAATGTTCCCTTATCTGCCCCCAAATGCTCATTCATGCTCCGTACCACATAGTGCTACCTTCCCGGCCTGCTTCTACTAAGGTGACAAATGACTTCACCTGTCATTTCAGGCTTCTATGAAGGACAGAGATCTTTCACCAACGTCTTTCACCACCAGCCTAAGTCGTCTGCTTACTGCGCCCGGTCTGAATCACGCCATCTTTTTTACAAGAATAACTTACTTGCAGAAATAGACAACGAAGTTCCTCGTGAATATAGCGTACCCTGTTACTTTCGATATTGAACTTAATATTTATAAAGTTTAAAAACCATTATTGTAACTATGAATAACACAAAGAATAAAAAGGATCCAGCTATCGTAAAATTATTTGCTTAATTGTTGAAAACTCTGTTTGAAACATCTGATAAAGTAATTCAACACAAACCTTTTGTTTGAACGAGAGTAATTATAGTATTTTAATTACCGCGGGTTTGGCTGGAACCCTGTCGAGACAGGAATAATATTTGCCTCATAAAATAATTAGGGTAACCGCTGTGGAGTCATATTTACTTAGAGAATCATTATATTTTATGTTATAAGTTTATCTACTCTTTAAATGATTCACAAACATACAACCACGCAGGCAAATTAATCAAATACTTCGTTATTTTCGATTGAATGATCTAACCGCCCCCTAGCTCCTTAACCTGTGAGAGACACACAAAGAGTGACAATGTACTTTATCTCTCAAGTAATAGTTAGGTGACCATAAGCTACTTTAAAGTTTAACCTACAGGAGTCAGAGTAGCAGAGATTAATAATTTCAGGACATTCCATTAACTTTCTTAATAAGTTTTTCTCTGTTTAAGTGATTTGATTATATGTATATTGGGGCATGAATTAGTTTACATTTGAAAAAATCTGATAAAAAAATTATTTATACAAATTGCGTAATCACAAGAAAGTTAATTGGTTGAAAGTTATTTTTTAAAAAATATGTTGTCTAAATGACCACCGCTTCGACGTGTGCGTTCTTCTAAGCGACCACCGAAATACTCCAGAAGAAAATTCCAGTAGCGTATGTCCCAAGAACTACCGTGACATTTTCACATATTCAGTTTCACATATTTAATCTTCGAAAAAGTAGGATACAAATATTCCTTTTGCTGAAATTGGAGCTTGTGTTTAGCTTTGGGATTTTACTGCTCTTATATCTGCAATTATGCTTGTTTACATGTACGTTGAGATGAAAATAGGCTTCGTCTTCGTCTTCGTCTGTATCGAGTTCTGGAGATGGATCCTATAGAATGTCTTACCGATAATAAACAGACACAAATAATTATTAAGTACTTTAAAAATTCAAAGCCTATTTAGTTCAAATTTTATAATTATGATCTATTATATAGTATAATTATGACAGTCAGCTGTTTGTACTTTTCCAACAAAAGCGTATACTTAACAAGGAATTATTTAAGGAGTCTGTTGTTATATTAGATTCGCGTAGTTATCGGCACATGTCTATTTTTCTAGAAAGCCATGTGTTACATGACCTTCAAAAAACAAAGAGAATTCCAACTCGTTATATTTTTGATGTATCTTGTTTCCTTAAAACTCCATCATTTAGAAACTGATTTTTTTATATTTAGGAACCTGTGCTTTTTGTTTGGTCCTAATTTAAATTAGAAGAGTCACATTTTAAGGAAATAAATAATTATTTACATCTAACATAAAAGACGTTAATATAAATAAACGTCCTTTGTGTGATAGTCACAGTCAGTTCCTAAACGAATAGAAAACTCTTTACCTTGTGATTTTTTTTCACTTTCACTTGTTTTTTCTATAAGAATAATATACCATCAACAGGTTATTAATTTCGTGTAATCTACGAAGGTAATTAGTGACGTAAATCTGTTTTATCAGTTTTTATTCCACACAATGGACAACTTGCATTAACTTCTGGTTGTGATAAATACCTATATCATCATCATCCTTTAACAGACCACTGCTGGACATAGGCCTCTCCTTAGAAAGGAGGTTTTAGCCTACCACGCTGGCCAGACGGGTTAGTATTGGGTTTGTTTCAAGTTACTCTTCTCTTTTCAGCGATGTTTTCTAGCGTATTTTGTTCCCTTAGTATCTACATAATTGTGTAAATATATTTGTTCAGATAACATGCGATGCTTTGTAATGTATTAAGTGATTTACGTAGACTTTAAGCTTACCATTGTCATTGAAATGTATTATCACCTGACATTCATTTCTGAAACAAGTTTCATAGTACACATACAATTTATAGGTAGTAGAGGCAGGCTGATTTCAACACGAACTTGTCGGTTCGGCCAGTACTACACTCCCACAGAAGATCAACCTAAAGTGACAATCTGTGCTGTCGTGTTTCTTGGTGACTGCAAGACTGGAGGGCCATTGATGCAGAGCTGACAGTTGTCGTGGCAAGTGTATGCAATAAAATGCCACGATGTCTGTCATGTCTTTTACGTCCCCAAGCGAGGCGTAAAAAAGCATCTCACTAGACCACCATAACCTGGGTCACCATCCAGCGTTATCTGTATTCGTAATGCGATTGGTGACTAAAACTCTTGGGTTCTACTCATGCTGTTAATCATACTGAATAGAGTCACTTTGGCAGGTTCTTTAAATATAAAAAAAAATATAAATCATATCTCGAAATAAGTACGTTTTAAATTCCTTGTTCTACAAAACATTGGCCTCATTCAAATTAGTCCTTAATCTGGTTAGAATTATGTCGGGACAAGAACAAAATTCGCATTAAAAAACCTTTAGGAAATTAGTTGAAAACAAAGACTACAACCCTTTTTTGTTTGCACCAAACCATCCATTTAATACCCTTAGAAATATTCGCACAAAACAATTCTTTATCCGCGACTCTGCTAGCCTCTTTCTTTTGTTTATTTTAGGACAGTGACAAAGTCAAAGATACGATTTAATTATTCAAGAGTAAAATACTCTTATATTTTTTTACTGTGTACCTGGTAACGTGTATGTCAAAATTTTATGATAAAATTTAGAGCATGATATACAAGTTACAACTTCTAGTCCTCAATATACACGGTTAAACTTTGGTCCGCAATATCTGTCTGCCTGTCAATATAAAACCCTTGTGGGTTTCTTATTAGAATTCTTGTTTCTTTGGCTTCCTATGAGGATAACAGAACTCTTGTGAATACCATCTTTGTAATTTTACCACAAAAGTCAGAGAAAACGAAATGTAATCGATGTTTTGAGATCAATTTGATTGTAATATTGGTATCGATTCAGACAGTCATCATTAAACTGTTATTGCGATTTCGTGTAAATTCGATTATTCATTGTGATGTTTAACTCATTTATATTTCATAACCAGTAATTGGTTTAACCAGTCAATGAGGTTTACTTTACTGGAGCGGTTAATAGAGGATATGGAATGTTTATCCGAATATTTAATATCAGTTTATGATCTGATAATTTGAAAATAAAACTATACAATTTTTCCAAAAAAATTAATCGTTTTATTCCAATATATTACTTAACCAAAGAAGATATTTTTACTTATTTACATAAAAAGACTTGAGTTGATGCTTACCTTGCCATCCCCTATGCCTATTTTCCATTTTCGTTTATTACCTTTTCTTGTCACATACTTTTTCCGCTCAGGTTGCTACTTATTTTCCCTCCTGTAATTTCCAAAGTGCCAGGTCAACAAAAATTGCGTTGGTAGCCAGTTAAAATACAAAATATAGGGCTCTAATATGCTTATACCTTTAATGATGTAGGCATAAGTATAATAGTAACATATAAATTAGTATTATTTACGTGTGTGTTTCAGGACAATCGAATGGTTCAGAAATTACAGAGGCTCATTTTCAGTGTGATGCTTCACTTCTTGATTTATATATAAAAATTATAGTACATAGCTTCTAATACACCACAAGGCTAAAGGTCCCTGCGTTAATCAAAATACCGTGAAATGAATTAATGTTTCTAAAGAAAAATGGTTCGAGCCATTGAGCGATGAACTCACTCACTTTGATGGGGATAGATTGGTTTATGTTTTGAGAGACTCTTAATTGATTTGAGTGTCTTTTCATAAATGAGTGCTTTTTTAAATACAATTCATTTGGTTCAGTCGCGCTGAGTTTTTTACCTCAACTTTTTTTCATAAAGAACAAAGAAATTTATGCTTACTTTATGATATTTAAAATCGTTATTTTTTATATAGCTAGTAGCTTTTGACTGCGTCTCCACCTGCTTATATATCGACTATCACGGTAAAAAGTAGTCTATATTTTATTCTTATTTATAAGCTATATTACTGTAAAGTTTCATTAAAATTAGTTTAGTCATTTTTGCGATAACGAGTAACAAACATTAACACACCCTAAAAGTTTCTTAGACTAGCTACATATGTTATTAATTACTAGTAAACTTATGAAAATAAAACCGATTTTTTATTTATAACTTTAGTACTCTGATCACAAAAATATTTTATTCGTCTTCACAAAAATAAGTAGTCAAGTAGATACAACCATTTCGATGTGATGCACTAATATAGAGGTATTTATAGCATTTGTCACCGTCAAACAATGTGATTATTTCTATGAACTGTCAACGGCACGAGGGCTTTTGATTAGTCGGAATCAAACCACCTATTATTACGAGTATAGAATGTAACTTTGCGCGTAGGTACTTAAATTTAATACTTTATTTTTATTTAATATTATTCACATATAAAGACCTTTCATTGTCATTTCAAGCATGCTGTCATCTTCTCCCATGAGAGTAGTTTCACAAAAATAGCATTCAACATGGGACCCACACTAAGTGTTTATTTTTAACTTGTGACGCAGGTCACAAATATGTTACCTTTTGCGCCGATAACCAAATTGTCATCAACAGAATATACAGGTTAACGAAGTATTTCTTTATGCTATGTTGAAAACAAGTCACGCGTTTGAAACGTCTATTATATTCAGGGGACCAATGGTAGAACAACATTTAGAGTGCGTAAGCCTCCTTGATCTTCAAGTTTTCTACGTAATTATATTAACCGGATTTTGTCGGTTTTCAGCGGTTTTCACTGGTAATCTCCACTTTATACTGTCTACGGAGTTTGTTGTGATATTTGTTTTAATTTTACGACAAAATTCAAGGTTCTTAGATGTCGCGACTGTAAGGGGCCTTTGTGAAAATTTTCCGCTTATATTTGCGCTTTTTGTGAAGTAATAAGTGACAACTTGATAAATTATTACAAGAGGGAAATATACAGTGTTTATTTTCAGGAATCACTTGAATAACGTCCGTGATAATAACGTTTGCAACAGTATCAAAATATTGACAAATGCGTTTTTAATAACTTATCAGTCTTAACGACTGGTTTGGAAAGAAATACAAGTTGTCACTTAGTGTTTGTTCACGTTAAGTGACCACTTACATTTCTTTTTAAATGGTCACAGATAACAATTCAATACATGGCCACCATCTATGGAACAAGTTTGTTTATGTCTTCGTAGCCAGCCTCAATTAGTTGAGTTCATAGGAGCTTAATATAGAGTTTGCAGCAGTAATATTTTTTAACTTCTTGAACTCATTTTCAAACGTACTCGATCTCGTTAAATGGTCTCTAATCTCATCTAGTAGGAGGCTCTTCTGTTCCTCCATTTTATATGTACAGAATCTACATAGACCTTAAAGGATCACGTAAACTTTTGGATAATTGAAAAGGTTTTAAAGTATCAGAGTAAACCTAAATTAAATTTAGAAATTCCATTAAAAGTATCTCAGAAAAACAGCAATTTTTTATCACACCAATTGTATTAGGTACTTTACTAGTATTCTGGGAACGTTACATTACTTGTTATACTATTTTATAAACAAAACCAGAGCTAGATAGTTGATAGATAGATAGACAGATTTATCCCCATTAGACTTCTTTTTATGGGATTATTTGAAGAATCGTGTCTACATAAATAAACCGAATACCACTACGTCCGCTAAAAGAAAAAATAGCGAAGAGATGTCGGCGATCTCGCGGTCTCTTTGCCGAAGAGTTTTTGAGTATTTCGGTGGTCGCTTAGAAGAACGCATACGTCGAAACGGTGGTATAATTTTTATAAATAAATTCCAACCAATTAACTTTCTTGTGATTACACAATTTGTATAATATATTAAATGATTTTTTTAATACGATTTTTTCAAATGGAAAGTAATTAATGCCCCAATATATAATCAAATCACTTCAACAAAGAAAGACTTATTAAGAAAGTTGATGGAATGTCCTGGAATTTTTAATCACTCCTGCTCTGACTCTTGCAGGTTAAATAGAAAACTCTTTATTTGTACACCGTATTACAGGGTTTCAAGAGAGTACATACAATGTCAGATATATAGTGTACATATGGCGGCCTTATTGTTGAAAACAATCTCTTCTAGGCAACCTTAGGATGGATCAAAGTGTTGCGGAGAGAGTAACAGTTGACGGTGCAATGAGTTTTATATGTATCTATATATACATACACACATATAAATAATAGAAAGAAAAAACTCATATCTATATATACCGATATATATACACACATGCATAACTATAATTACTTAAATCGTACATAAAAAAAAAAGAAAAACAGTTACATCGTACCCTAATTCGTGATTCACAATTATCTTGCATAATATTACTGAATAATTTTTTGAAACCATTTAGTGTTTGAATTTGTCTGATGTTTATCGGCATTCCACAATCGTTCACTTCGACAGTTGATCTGAGCCGACTTATCCGAATATATTTTATTAATGTTATGCACCCACTAATAATGTGTCATTTCGGTTCAACCAATAAATATTTTCGCCATTCAATCTTCCCAAACAAGTATAATATAATATATAATATAATACTTGAAATGTATGGGGTTATACAGAGCTGGGCGTATTGCCAGGTTAAATAAATATGGGATGAAGTCTTGCCTGTTTAGCAAAGGAGGCCGGCACAACAGCGGTTGATATGTTTTTTAATTCTACATCTTTAACCATTGATGCTATATCTAAGTGGGAGACTATCTCTATACCTGTCTCCATCGGTGTTAGAATTGTAACATTAAAATAGGTACTGCATACAAAAAGTTTCTTTGAATGAGATTATGATTAGCCGTATTTGCAAAGTCAATATTCCATTTAAATTATAAATATAGCGTAAAAAGCTAAAAATGCGCTTACAAAAGTCGATTAGTGTGTTAAAAATATGAAGTTCATCCTGGTCTCATTTCATATGTAATCCAACTATTTATATAAGTTTGTAATTGTGTTTGTGTGTACATTTATACGCCTATGTCACTGTAAACTGCTTAGATAATTAGTAAGGACTCTTGCCACTTATTCAGTTTTGAAAAGTTAACTCTGAGAGTAAACTAGGCAACTTCGTACTGTGATAACCGACGTATACGCGGGCGGAGACCCGTACAAAAGAAACGAATGTAATAAACAAATAATGTTTTATGAATATGCTTATATAAGTAGAGTTACTTAAAGAAAGTAGGATATTTCCAGAAAGGTTTTCATCAAAGAGCGATATGATCTGTCACATTAGTGTCAAACACTGCACTCACGTACAAAAACGAGTCGAGTCTCCAAGAAACATAATAATATAAGTATACACGTGACACATACATAAACAATATATCTTTCATAACTGTTATGATTGGCTTGCAGATTAGAAACTTTGAAATTATTTCATAGAAAAATTAGTATTAAAAGGCAGCAGTATATTTTCCTTGAAAAATTTCGTTAGACCAGAGTCACTTGCACGCGTCGTCACACCACTTTACACATGTTACATTACACTATCACATAGCGTGGTTACGCAATCTTCGTATGTTTTACAAACAGCCAGACAATATACGCGTAATTAACACTTTTTTAAAATCAAAACGCCAATTTAAAAGCCGCACAAAATAACTTACATCGTTATCAGCATTCCGAAATCGTTTTTCCTTTTTAAGTCTCATTTTAGCGAATAAACTTACAATGCGAAGAAGTTTTATTCCGAGCGTTTTCAGTATTTTAGAATCGTGAAAAATATGCTTCCTGGCTGCTACGAATACGCACGTAAAGTTGTCTGATTAAGATCTCATGGATTAACGTCGGGTTATTTGTAAGTGCAACTTCGGTTTATACATTCTGAAGCAATTTTCTACATAAAGTAGGCTGTTTACAAACTTTTTGAGTTCAGGAATTATAAAACGAAATATTTGGTTTGCAATAGACACATCATGGGATAATACTGTGTTAGTATACACTATTAGAAAAGTCAGTAATAGCTAGATAAAAATTTTACAACGTTAGCACCGACCACAGTTAGAATCATCATATTGACTAATTATATGCTATCACGTGCCTCGGAGAGCACATAAACCCGTCGGTGGTGCGTTTGATCTCTCCCTGTTCGTGACGGATAGCCGCCATCGGAGTGTGGAAGTGAGGGAACAAAGAATTCACCTGTGTTTGCACATACACTTGTACACTATAATATCGCCTTGGTAATTGGTTGGTCTCCGTTAGACTGGCTGTCGTAGCCGAAATCTACTAAGGTAGTACTTAAAAATTATTATGTTACAGTCAGAACTCCTATCTGGCTAAAAGTACTTTTAACCGATATGACGTAATACTAAAGTTTTAATAGTATGTTATCAAAATAATTTATAAAACTTTTATATATTAATATAATTAAAACTTTATACTTTGCAACAAGACCTTACGGGTACGGACCTTAGGTCCTAGAAACAAATATCTGATGTTTTCGAAGAAAACACGCTTGGCAAAGAGTAAAATTCAAGCCCCGTATTAAATATACTATCGAGACACGATCTTTGCAAAGTATGAGTTAAGCGAGATCAGTTTACGGAAAGGGCTTCCGTCTGAAGAATTAACTTATAACATAAATGAGACAAAAATAATCCGCATTAGGAATAAATCCTGTGCGGCCGGGGACTTTACAAACATACAAAAAACGGACACAAAAAACACCCAGACTCAGAACAACAACTTACGGATCACACAAAGTGTTGTCCTATGTGAGGTTTGAACCCACAACACTCAGTGAAGCGGTGTGGCGACCGCTTAAATCACTAGGCCAACCGTGCAGGCCAACTATTAATGTATTCGAATCTACTTGAGTTGTGGTGATGAATTAAGAGTATGGAGTGTCACCAGCCCTGTTAAAAGATCCGGCTAAAAAAACAAATCACTCAGGCCAACATCACTGCAAATAGAAGGATATAGTACGCCAAAGCCTTCTATACAATGACGGGTCTATATCCAACAGTGGACTGTTACACGATATTGATGATAATAATAATGATGATATACTATTTTAATTGTCTGTCATTTTACATATGTATGTAGATTGCGCTAGCAAAGTTCTACAATAACATATTTGTAACATAGCTCTTTGTTATCGTACCGTGTAATAAGGATTCAAAATAAACAAATTGATATTAGGGTATCAAAGCAAATAATATATAAGTGTACATTGTATCGAAAATAAACAAGTAAAGATTTGAAAAGAAATAAATGAAAGATATCAAAAATATAGCGGCGTTTGTCATATTTCTAAAGTATTTGAAATAGCATTTTTAAATGAAATTTTTATTATCATAGAAGTCACTGTTCGGTAACGTAGTTAAGAATGCTTCAGAATTGACCTAAGCTTAAGTAATCAATACTCTGATCTACTTGGCTCTTACCCAAATACTTATCAACGTATGTGTTATTTTTAATATAACTGGGTGAGGTTAAAAACCTTTTCGTTATTTACATATTGAAAATAAGTATTTATTTAATTAATATATATTAAACTTGTTATTTTTCTATGATTCTTTCAATTTTTCTTTGAAGTTCGCGCAATGTTTGATAATGTAAAGGGTTTTGCTTTGGGCTTGTTTTTTTTATAATGTCTGTCTACTAGACATCTATCCTTTTTGGGTAATTGTTAGGTTGGACGAAGGACAAGAACTGTTTGCGGAAAGTACGTCAGGCTTAAGGACACAATGTAACGTGAATGGGTTAGGGTCAAGCATATCATATTTGTGGAGTGGGATTGTGGTATCGAACAATGAGGATAGAACCCATTAAACATTTTCAATAAATAGAATTTGCTTTTCCATAATAATTTTCTATTTAAATGCCTTTAATCTAAATTTAAGTGTTTATAATATACAAATATAAAATTGTGTGGACACTGTCGTACCATTCATCTGATCAAAAAACAATAAACTATACCTTTAATTTCGAAAATGTACCCGAGGGATAACAAAATCAGACGCGCGCGAAGTCTAAAAAAAATCTAAAAATCCAAACAAAACTTTATTTGAAAAACGCTCTTCAACGTCAATGCCCAAAAGGTATACAGTGAATTACTGAAATCAAGTCGGCCGGTCCATTACTGATGACGTCATAACGGAATGTCCCGCGGGAAATTACAATACGGTGTT
Source organism: Hypercompe scribonia (assembly GCA_949316085.1). Taxonomy (NCBI): domain Eukaryota; kingdom Metazoa; phylum Arthropoda; class Insecta; order Lepidoptera; family Erebidae; genus Hypercompe; species Hypercompe scribonia. The sequence goes on along the minus strand of OX438982.1, from coordinate 18,267,125 downwards.
AGCTGCAAACTTTCTGTGACAAAAACGGAGCCATGGGACTGTGATATTGATAGCTATAACAGTGATAAAGATAAAAAATGAACAGCAGTACAGTAGAGGGAGACAAAACATTGGTCCGACAAAGATTGAATTACCGTTCTTGTAAATTGTATTAACGAAAAAGCTTTACATTTTTAATTATGAAACCAGCGGGACCGTCAAGGTCGTCTTTTTACTATAAGACTGCGATGTGGATTATTAGTACTGCTATTTTTTTAAGAATGGTAGCGTTTAACTTCCAATTCACCTGATTGAAAGTGACAATAGAAACGAAAATGATAGACGTAGTTATATTTTTTATGTATGTTTATCACAAGAAACGAATGAGCGAGGTTACCGAAATCCAAGCCCAATCTTTCCTTTATATAGGGGAGGAGGGATTTGGAAAGCGAAAACAGCTTCAAATGGTCAGAAAGAAATTCGTACTTCCACAACTCGAGTTCGATATACACTAGGTATACATCAGTCGTGAACGCGCTGCAGTGACGAATGGATTTTGTGATTTTTTCTAAGCTATATACGTGTGATTTGTGAATATTTGATTGAAATAAATATAAGTAATATAAGTATATTATGGTATGTTGTTTGCTTTAATTGTTCAATAGCGCACCTAGAGGTAATATTTTTTAAATTACCTGGATATATCTTGATGTTTTAAAAATTTTCACAATAAAGCTTTTCTTAGGTATTAGTCGAGGCACAAGTATTTTTCACCGTTAAAAAGTGTTTTAATTTTTTCTTAATTCACTTTATTGAACACTTATTATTTCATTCATAACGTCTATATTTTTTCAAATTAATACAATACTATCACAAAACTAAAAAAACTCAAGTCGGTAGTTAATTACTGTAAACGGTCAACCCTACCGCGTGATTACATACCGCGCGGCTGTAGGACTTATTGCCAAATAGCTTCGAGTCACAATACTTTATAAACAATATCATCGTACTTGTAACTCTTGAGTAACAAATGTTATTGGATGTTACTTGTTTGTGTCCCCATGGCCTAAGAAAAGGAAGATAAAAAAAAACAATTTTAAGAACAATATAAACTGGCATAAATAAATCTAGATTCAAACCATCTCAAACATTTGTTTCAAATTTCTTAATATTTTACTCATTAAGTAAAACCTAGTCTTTATTCCTTTGAGCTATAATAGAACCGCAAAACTTGGCAATCAGTCTGTCCATGATAAATGTAAGTCACTAGAGAACGTTTATAACAATTGCTAAGCTGCTAAAATCGTTGACATTTATAAGCCCAAAGTACCTTGTCTTACACTAAATTACATTACATTTATCATTTGTGTGATAAACTGTCTTACTCGCGGTTTACTATGTAGGTTCTCGTACTTCATTCTTTGAAGTATGTCGTTTTAATATAAAGCAATCTATAATAATATCGTAAAGTTAATTTTAAGAACTGTTTCTTTTATAGAAGCCCACCAAAGTGACTGATAGAAAGCATAAATAAAATACAAGGGCGGTGGTCATGATACTCATTGCGAATGCCAAAAATGCAGTACGGTGATCCAACCTATGGCGGTCTACTGAGGTGCTTCTTCACGCTTACTTACATGACCTGGGATTATAGTGAGCAGGAAACACGTGCGCTTGTAGTGAGTTCCAGATTGTTACTGATTTGCACAGGAAGGAAGAGCCGAACAGTAAACATTCTAAAACAGTGACTTCCAAGGCCAACACGAGTTGCCCTGTAGAGGAAGAAAGAAGGTGGGACCAGTTGAAAGAGTTCGTCAGAACACTCTCCTGATAAAGACGATAGAGGACTGCCATAGAGGCGACATTTCTTCGCAACTGCAGACACTCAAGAGAGTCGGTGATATTGGGGCTGTTGATATTTCGGACTACTCGCCGTTGTAATGGATTCGGGGCGTCTAGCAAATAACTAACTGTTGATTAGACTAGAAAATGTATATTTTATTACGCAACATCAAGCTATCATTAACAGGAGCTGAGTATCAATAAAAAATATTGTAAATAAGGGAACAAATTTATTCCTTTGAGTGAAGCGTACGACACCGAGTGGGTTAGAAAATTGCTTATTAACCTGAAATAATGGCTAACTATTTTTGTAGAATGTGAGCAGATGAAACAAAAAATAAATACATTTCAACTGAACATTTCATAGAACCCTGTCATCAGCGGCTGCAATCACCACCATAGGAACGAACATTTACAGGTAGTAGAGCCACGCTGATTTCAGCACGAACGGGCCTCTCAACCGGGGCAGTACTACCCTCCCACAGAAGATTAACCTAAGTCCTAAAGCGTCAGCATACATGCTGTCGTGTTTCCTACAATGCCACGATGACTCTTAGGCCTTATACGTCCCCAAACGAGATGTGAGGAAATATTTTACTAGGCTGCCATAGTATGGGTCACCATACTGCATTGTCTGTATTCACAATAAGTCTGGTGACCACAACTTTTTATTCTATTCATGCTTTCCATTAGGCAGAGTAGAGTCACTTTAGAAGGCCCTTCAAATAAAAAAGAAAGTGTTCAGACATTGTAAGTTTAGTGTGTAGAAATGTAAACAATAAACGCGTCCAAGTGCCGTAGTCACACTTTCGCATCACAGAGGCATTGCTAAATTCACACCAATCTACCAGAAGGTATCGTAACCTTGTTAAATAATTTTATTGCAAATTAGTCGTGCTATACCCTTAAACTATATATATGTGTAAAAAAACACAAAAGTGTAAAACAATTAGATAAATTGTGTTTAAATGTGTAATATCAACAGATTTTTTTGTCTTTGGTTGCTTCATTCAACTGCCTCAGGGGCGCAACGGTAGTGAATGCGACTGTTGTGCTTGAGGTCTCGGATTCGATTCCCGGGTCGAACCAAATGTTTGTATGATCTGCAAATATTTCTTTCGAAGTTTGAGTGTTTTCTATGTATAATATGTATGTATTTACAAAAACAAAGTACATATATAAGTATTCTATCAGTCAGTCTAGTTATCATAGCACAAACTCTGCTTAGTTTGAAACTAGATGACGTTGTGTGTCAAATGTCCGAAATATTTACTATTATTACAATTACTTTTGTGCCACTCATCAAAATTCAAGATACTAACGATTTTTATTAACGCACAACAAATAAATTAAAGTGAAACATATTAAAATATAATAAAAATGTCTTTTTAAATCGGCTCTTTATAAATATAAACAAAAATAATTTTTACAAAGCCACATAATGTATGAAAATTCACTCTCGCAATACCTGATTAAAAACTTCTCATACAATAGTATTGTAACACAATTACAGTTCTTGCCATACGTAATAAATTAGTCTTCTATGAAAGTTAGAGGTGCAAACTTACTATGACGCAAACAGCTTACAATGTTACCCTGGAATATTATTTTTAGATACACGATCTCAAGAATATTGAACAGGAAGCGATATCTGTTTGTTTATTGTGTTTTCTTATCGTACTGAGAACTTTACTTGGTGTCATTGAATCATAAAATGTGGTCTAATAATAATCTACAACGAAGGAAACTTTACAGAGTTCACTCAAAGGCTATACATTATTTTTACTGATATGCCTTCTAGTAGAAAATGTTAAGTAGTTAGAGCTTCCATAGGACACGTAGGAGTACAAGTATGCACATATGCTGGGAAAAGGGTAATTAAGACTTCATGGTTGGCCTGAGGGATCTGGATGTCGTAATAACAGCTGTTTCCGGATCCCTCCTATGACAAGCGCAGAGTGGTAGTGGTTTAAACAATCGCCACGCTACTCTCTATTACACTGAGTGTTGTGGGTTCAAGTCCACATGTGACAACACTTTGTGTGATTGACAAATAGTTGTTCTAAGTTTGAATGTTCTTAGTGTCCGTTTCTAGTGTGTTTGTAAAGTCCCCCGCGATACAGGATTTATATTTATGATCCTAAAATACAAACAATCCTAAAGAAAATAATTCATTATAAGTTTATTTGCGATAAATATTTGGAATTTAAAAAAACTAACTATCAGAATTCTCATCATAGTAAGAACAGTCGCCACCGCAGCTCAAGTATCCCTGCAACTTAAGAATCATAACTGCACTGCCACTATTTTGGTGGACGAATAGAATAGAGGTTTTCACTCCAGAAACTTATTCAATGAAAAACAACGCTAAAACTGTCTAACACTGATTTTCTGCCACGTACCTATCACTCGGACGGCCTAATTATGCCGGAGCTTGACACGAAGATTGACAATTATATATGCCGCTGTAAATAATATCGAAAGTGATAAGAGAATAGTAAAAAAAAGAATTATTGGAGTCGATGGAGTCTTGGAGTCGACAGTAGTTGTAAAATATGTTGAAATTGGGAACTGTATATCAGGTGTGTGTATTTGCACAAAGTTTGTGCGTACATTTGTTTGTTAGCGTGAAACTCGCTAACATTTATGTTTATAATTATGTTTGGTTTATACTTACCATTGTAACGTTTGTTTGTACTTCATACAACTTAATTTTGACAATATTATAAATTAATTTTGGAGTGGAATTTTCGAAGTGCTTTGTCGCATACACTTGAGGGAAATTAATTTAGGTCACATACTTTAAATGAGATAAGGGAGTTTTTTCATAGAAAATAAGAAAGAATAAGCAATAACATTTGAGAAAAAATGAAACACCAGTCCACTTTATTGACTTTTTCTTTTACCATTATTGTTCTTTCAAAAGAAAGAAAAGGAAGATATTTTTGCATGCACTAGGGAGAAAAAAAAACATTCCCTGATGAAAATAATTATAAAACTTACCGTAGGAGAATTATACCTAGGCCAGCCCTCCTAGCCAAGCTGACATTCTATAAACTTTAACGTTATCACAAAACTAACAAATAAATGGGAATAACATATCTCAACGCAGAGTCACGTGGTCAAAATAAACAATTAACTCATTACAAAAGAGAATAGAGGCGTTAGCGTTCGTAGAGTGGAGGGAACTGGCGATCATGTCTCTCCCACACAAAGGGAGGATCCTTCGACCAGGCGAGGTGATCATGCCTGGCGGGCCACGTACACCCATCCCAACAGTTGATGTTGGGATGTTGTATATATGCTAATTGCCACGCGAATCTCTATTTCGCGATACAGGATTAGTAGTTGCTTCGTAGTACATTACATTCATATGTTTTGTTGATACTTTGTAGTTCGATGTATCTTTGCTAGATGGCGCTGTTGTATATTTTTGTTTGTGATGTAATGTGGAAATCGCCACAGTAGAAAGAGAATTGACGAGAAACATTAGCATCTTGACTAAGAGAGTAGACTCGCCAAGTAATCGCACTCCTTTTCTATAAGGGTGTGCTATCACTAGTCTATATATGTCCCGAAAGATCGCTTAGTAACAGCAGTAATATTGTACTGCCTCGATGACGTAGCGATAACGAAAGCGGCTGCTGTGCTTGAGCTCTCGAGTTCGATTACCGGGGCTGGCCAAATGTTAATATGATCTGCAAATATTTGTTTCGCAGTTTGGGTGTTTTCTATGCATAATATGTATGTATTTACAAAAAAAAAGTATATAAGTATTGACTTGTACTATGACTGACGGTAGTCATAATACTTATATACTTTTTTTTGACTACATGACTAACTAACTACATACTACATGACTGACGTCAGTCAGTCATAGTACAATCTCTGTTTAGTTTGAAACTAGATGGAATTGTGTGTTAAACGTCCCAAATATTTATTATTATATTATTGTTAGCTTATTTCGTCGCATCCACAAAGCACACAGAAGCTATTGCTTGAAATATTAGTTTAAAATGTATTAATCGTCGTCCAATCAACAAATATAAAAGCAATACAGGATAAATGAAATAAAAGTACAAAGTTAACATTTTTGTTAACACGCCAACAGTGTATTCCACATATTTGTTTTCACGCTGTGTCCAGTCTAACATTCCAGGTCCGTGTTTGAGCACCATTGAAGCATTAATGTTTTATCGTGTGTTATTTTGTGCGCACTCACCGTGGATGCGCACAAGATTTACAACATCACAGTGGAGCTCAAAAAAAATATTTCTGTCGTTTGGTGATCCTCAGTGAAATATTTTAGATAATATTCAGACGTTTGCAAAGACTGGCGTTATTAAAGTACGACTGGTATGTGTGTCTGTCTGTAGTATAATAGAATCTAATCGGTTTAGACTTTGTTTGTTCTTTATTAGCTTTTGACTGTGGTTTCGCTCGCGTGGAAGTTGGTCTACCACATTAAGTTTCGTAAAAGATAATTTTAAATATTTTTTTAATAACTGTATCCTATGTTACTTCTAATACCTCCAAGAACATGTGTACAAAATTTCATGATGATCAGTTGAGTAGTTTTCACGTGAAACCGTAACAAACAAACTTACATTCACATTTATAATATTGGATAGGGATGCATAGAAAGATAACAAAATTAAAATATTTTTATCTATAGTTCATTTAACGCCCAATTCGAAATATTGTTTTGTGTATATATATGTATGTAATTGCGTGTTGTGATTTAACTCATTGTCCCACACACACATAAATACCGCAAAAACCTTTATCCAAATCCGGGTCTTACATAAGACGAACCGTAACATGGGTAGTAGTGGGTGCTAAAATTAGCAATTATTAAAATTGAAAGCAGCAAATAGTTCTTTTCATCAGTAACAGCCTATAACAGTCCATTTCTAGACGCAGGCCTCTCCTTAGTAAGAAGGTTTTGGCCTACAATATCACGCTGGCCTGACGGGTTGGTATAGCGTTTGCTTCAAGTTTTCCTTCATGTTTCCTCCTGATGTTTTCTTACATATTTTTTTATAGGAGTCTACCAAGGTGTCTCTGTTATTTCCTTGGTCACTTTTTACAATACTCATGGGAAAAATAAGGGTGGTAATACACTGCATTCTAAATCTGTCATCACACGGAGATGCTTTTCAATATACTGTTAATATATTCCGGAAGACGAAGCTTCATGCCTATGTCGTCGATCCATCTAGTGGGTAGGCCCCCCACTAGATGGATCGACGACATAGTCCAAGTCGCGGGAAGCCGTTGGATGCACCTGGCATCCAGTCGTACGGCGTGGCGTTCTAGGGGGGAGGACTATGTTCAACAGTGGACGTCTTCCAGCTGATGATGATGATAATATTAATACCGTACTCTAAAATTTGCATAATAATGTACTTCTGTGGAATCAAATGAGTACAGTATGAAATTACAACTCAGTATATACAAAAAACACCGGGCAATACAATTTCTTCAGATCTCTTGTAAAATTAATTAAACCTTAAACGAATGTATGCTACCACAGGTCTATGAATAATTTGTTATAGTGCTACTGTGTAAAAAATTGAACATTGTATTTTAAATTTAATTTATAAACCCTCAAACAACAAAGTGAGTTCATGCTTGCCTCAATTTTTTGCTCTCATATATCCCACGTAGTAAATGGTACGGAAAAATGTTTTTGTAATTGAATACCGCTTGGTTTTTTTATTTACTTGTTTCGTGAGAGCTGTGGTCGGTTGGAAATATTGAAGACCACCAGGTTTATAATATTTTTAGTATCCAATAGTGACCCATTTGTGATTTTTAAAGGAGTTCTTTGAAATAAATTTGAGTTTAGTTGTCACAGCTTGGATTCTAGAATCTAAAGATTTTGGTTCAGTTTTTAAGCAGTAGAAGTAAACGTATTATGTGTGTGATTGTTTCTCTTGTGTCTATTTATCATTTATCTTCTAATTATCTTTAATATTAAATTTGAAATGTTTAAATTTTTAATGTGATGTACCTGCTGATCGACCGACGAGGCTCTGGTAAACGAAACATCCCAATTAGCGGCAGCTATTGCGTGCGACCAAGACACAGGCGAAAAGTAGGGTCTTAATATGTCTCTGTCTATCCTTACGGGAAAACAGGCGTGATTTTATATATGTAGGTATTAAATTGAAAAGAATGTGTGTTTTTCAGTTATTGCGAAAAAACATAATAAATCTGCCCCCATAACCAAGACGCAAATGTTTCATATCGATTTTGATTTGGCCATGTATGTAATTTAGCGTTAACTGATGTCATTCCTACACATTGATAATTACATTTACGTTTACAGAATATCAACATAGTAATGGAGTTAGATGATATATGGAGCATAGGTCCCTTTTTGGCATAGAAAGAAGTATTGATAAAATGAATAATGATTTTCGCAAACTCATAGGCAAAAGTTTTATACCTTTCGTAGTAATTTTAATAGATTCACAAAATTTAAAAGCAAATTTCATGTTTTAACATTAGTTGGCATTACAATTAGAACCAATATTTGTTTTAGCTCAGATTGCTCAGATAGCTAGACACTAATTGATTATGGGTTAGTTATTAGATTATATGATAATAATCGAACACATTTTTTTAGGATGTACAGTGTTAATTTAAGTTTGAATTATGTTTTACACGTATAAGAACTTTAATTACTTAAAAATATAGCTCATTTATTTAAATTTGTTACCAATTAATTTCATTTCCCTGCGTGATAGGATCCGAAACGAGGATATCCGCAAGAAAACTAAGGTTACCGACATAGCTCTTCAAATAAGCAAGTTGAAGTGGCAATGGGCAGGCTACATCGCTCGTAGAACCGACAACCGTTGGGGAAGAAAGGTTCTCGAGTGGCGACCGCGTACCGGAAGGCAAAACGTAGGTAGGCTCCCTACTAGATGGACCGACGACATAGTCCGAGTCGCGGGGAGCCGATGGATGCAGTTGGGGTCCAGTCGTACGGCGTGGCGTTCTAGGGGGAAGGCCTATGTTCAGCAGTGGACGTCTTTCGGTTGATAATGATGATGATGATGAATTAAAACATAATAATTATTATATTACATATATATAAATGTAATAAAATATATACATATATATATATACATATATATGTATAACTGTAACAAGTCCTCACGTGGATGGCTCAAGTACCTATGAATATAATCTTTTAATTTAAATATTTATACATTATCATCATCATCATTAACAGCTTTTAGCAGTCCACTGCTGGACATAAGCTCTCTCCTCTCTTTCTAAGACGGGTGATTTTCTGTAGTTCGTTTCTTTAGTCGTCTCTTACAACACCCATGGGATCAATACTTGTGGTGTTTCTCTGTATATTCAATCTGTCACTAAATGGATATTTTGTACAATTTTTTTTTTATCAAATTCATAAATTAGTTTTATAAAATTCTACGAAATTCGTGAAACCATCCGTGAGCCCGTGGAGCCAACATAGACAATATACGAGTACATATAAATGTAAAATTCTCATACACGCTAGTTTTTATAATTTAAAATCTATGAGCAACACCTGTCAAGGTTTTGTAAAAGCGTCATTTGTCACATCCTTCTAAGTCTAAACAAAATTATTTGGCGAATACTAAAATATTTAAAAAACTAAAACTTAATATTATGAGTATTTGGTTTTTCTATTAAATCTCTTTGTCAAGCAATATCAATTTTCATAAATAGCTCAAAACAGCATGTCTTTCCATTATATATGCATAAAAATTATCATAATTAAACATTGTAAGCTAAATTGATAGCTTTTATTCATTTTGATGTTGGAGACCCAAAGATATGAGAAATAAAAATACAGTGACATAAATGACTTCTATTTCTTTTTTATTCTAGACGTAGATACTGGAACTTTGTCGTAACGGATATTAGAAGGCAAAAGTTAATTCGTTCATTTCTCGTTCCTAGTGGTACAAAAAGACAGAGTGCCTTTTACTCAGATTTAAAATACAGTTTCGGAGCTACTGAAAAAATCTTTAAAGCAATGTGAACTAGTTCTTCTTATAACTCAATCTAATTTTGATTAAAGGATATTATCTATTAGTGAAATACATGGACCACCTCAACTATTATTTCTCTTAAATACCAGGTTTTTTTTTCTTCATAGAGGCCTACCAAGTGACCGTATTCCGCCTGATCGAAAGCATGAATAAAATCCAAGAGCGGTGGTTGTCATCTCAGTGCGAATGAAGACAGAGCAGTATGGCCATCCACGCTATGGCAGCCTACTAAGATGCTTTTTCAGACCCCGCTTAAGGGATCCTCCCGGGTCCCTCAAGCGGGGCCTGGCCAACACAGGGAAACATGTAGGTATTCATTTATCAGACACACATTAACAAACAAGAACTCTGCTAAGTGTTAGCAAATTCATGTTGTCTATTAAATTGCTTCATTCAACTCTAATATGCTAGTAAGTTGATTACGGTCTTATGGCTCTATCATTGAGTTCTCGACTTCTTCGTTCTTTTTCCCATTATGTTTTGGTGTACATTCTCCACCTCACTCACCAAACTTTAACTAAAACGGGGTTTTTTCCGTCTAGATCTTCCAGGACTTCTGAATTTAGCCATAGTTACTTTGGGTTCAAAAGTCTAATAACATTAAAAATTCAATTCTTCAAACACATCTCTTATTAAGGTCATAATATTATTTTCTTAAAATGAGTATATGTAGTGATATTTTTTGTACGCTTTGGCTAAGTTTCGTAATAAGCTGAAAGTTTTGCTTTCTATCAAACATAAACCTACTCTAACTTTTCTTGTTAAATATATTTGTTCTTTATGCTTATAAATAATAATATAAAATATAAATTTAAGACAATTATGTCAGTCTAAATATTTAACACTAAAAATGATAGTATTTTTTATAGTCACTAAAACAAGATATGAATAATGTAACAACTATCAGTTAATCAAATTAATAAAAGTAAAAAGTACAAAATGATTTGTAAAACTTTTTGCAGTCCAACATCAAATTCTCATCTCAAAGGCATGAAACTTGAAAAAAAGAATTTAACGCAGTGTACTAACTGGTACTAACGATGCTGACCGTACATCACAGTACGGTGCTAAAAAAGACGTTAGAACAACATTAACGCATCTTTTTGCAACATACTGTGTTACAAAGCTATCATGATCAATTTCTGCAGTTAGTACTTCAGTTTTTAAAAAAGAGGTCAATTTTTAAACTGGTGGATTTATACTATATTCAGACAAGATTTAGAAGTTTTTGGTTTTTTTCGTAGCGAGACTGATCGGACGATGTAGATTATTTGCCAGTTGGTCTGACTCATCAGATAATGTGAACTGTTTTGTACACCTATAAATATAAGTGGTGACTTCTACATACAGTGCAACCAAAGATAAACTACAGCGCCATCTACTGAAGACACATTGAACTACGGAGTAATTAATCCTGTATCACGATATAGAAACTTACATACAACTTCTCAATGTTAATCGTAGGGTCGTGGCCTGCCAGGTTTGAACGTCTTGCCTGGTCGGAGGATGCCCCCATTGTGTTGGTGAAACATAACACTCGTTCCTCCACACATAATTAATTTATCATAACTTTTGTTACGAATTCTGTGTGGATCTGTAAAATTGAATAAAATACTATTTCTACGTAATAGAAACTTTTTGTTTAATTTATTTGTATTAATTAGAACTCATTTTACTTAATAGGTTATTTTTTAACGAACACATAACTTAAAATTAATTTCGACCAAGCGTGTTCATATTTATAGCTATAGATAGGCCTTTTAAACTCTTGCAAATTACAGGCATTGCCATATTTCAGTCAATCTTTGTTTTAATTGAAAATGAACGTAACATCAAATAAAAAAAAAATGTTTCTGTATCAATTTGGGTTTATTTACAATATTTTATGTTGTTATTTTTTAAAACAGAAATGAATGAGGCAATGTGTCATAACACACCGAGTTCGAGAGGAGAAAATGTGTAAATAAATGATTTCAATGGCCGTTTTCATTTATTACAATTGTATTGTGCTTATTATTACAATGTTTGGAAAATGGCCGAACGTAAAAATACTGATCATGATGTTGTAATGCACTTAGTAAGAAAGCGTGCCGTCGAGTGCCAATGTACGTTACGTGTTGAATAAAATGCACATTCTGTTAACATTGTACGTCATAGCTCTCGCTCTACACCTGATGTACAGACATGGTTTTATAAATGACGACAAAGATATTCTAAGGCTCTTAAGAGACTGTCCTTTTAGGAATAATCTACGAACCAGTTGTTAAAATGATAGTCACTAATTTTCCTTTATGATAAAGTGTTCAGAGTGGATATGTCAAGTAAAGTAACAAAATAATATTACATTTAACATATTCACGCGAAAAAATTTGAAAATTAACCTTATCGAGGTGATGTAACGGAACCAGATTAAATGTACCAACTCACTAGCAAATCTTTAGTCTTTTATCATCAACAAACTTTTACAGTCCACTACTGGACATAGACCTCTCCTTAGCAAGGAGGTTTTAGTCTACTATACCACGCTGACCAGACGGGTTGGAATAGAGTTTGTTTCAAGTTTTCCTTCTCTTTGTAATTATGTTGTCTTGTATACTTTGTTCCTTTAGTTGCCTATTATGATACGCACGGGATGAATAGGGGTAGTAACACTATGTGTAGTCCAGTAGTGGATTGAAAAAGGCTGTTGATGATGATTGATGATTAATGAATAAGTTTGTCATTAGAATGGACGTTAACATCTACCATACCACACTGGTCAGAAGGGTTGCTATGAAATTTGTGTCAAGTTTTCTATCAAATACCATTATCCTGCATAGTGCATAGTGTTTGCTCTCTTAGTCAACAATTATAACACCCACGTGAGGAATAGTGATGGTGACCCTCGATATTCTTAATCTTTCATGAAAAAGGAGTACGAATGTAACCTGCATATAACCTTGACTATCGATCCTTGGATGGAAATAACAGCAGGTGGTAGCGAAAGTCAGCTTACACTACAAGTACTAATAAACTTAACTTCTAGTTACAAACTTCAACGAAAATGAAGCACTACCTTCCATGAATAATTCAGCAATTTCAAAATAGCTTGATCAATTCCTGCAATAAATCTGGCTAGAAAGTTCGACTCGACTCCAAAAACATGTTTGTGGTTCAAATATAGGTAAACTTGTAAAAGAAAGTATCTGTACACTGTAATCGTATTTGACATACTTGGATAGATTAGCCAAGAGTTTGAACTACTTGAGCCGAACAACAAGTATTTATTACCGGCGCGCGTCTTTCCCTCCCACTACGATCCTGGATCCTTTAAGCGGGATGTGAAGAAGCATCTCATTAGGCCGCCATAGCGTGGGTCGCCATATTACACTGTCGTCATTCGCGGTGAGCACCGCTCTTGGATTCTATTCATGCTTTCCATCAGGTAGAATAGAGTCACTTTGGTAGGTCCAATATAAAAAAAAAAAGAATTTAAATGTTTTCGAAACTAACGTGTTCATAGATCTTTTATAAAATTCAATTTAAAGTAATTTATGATTTTGTGGTAGGAACGGGTTTCATGTCCCTCCGACGCAAATGGAGGATTCTCCGACAAGGCGAGGTAATCATGCCTGGTGGGCCATAGCCCCACAGTTGATGTTAGGATGTTGTATAAATGCTAATTGCCACGCGAATCTCTATTTCGCGATATAGGATTAGTAGATGCTTCGTAGTTCATTGTTATACTTTGTAGTTCGATGTATCTTCACTATTCGTAGTTCGATGTATCTTCGCTAGATAGCGCTGTTGTATATTTTGTTTGGGCTGTATGTGGAAGTCGCTACAATTTTATTTGTACGTATACAAACATATGAGAACATACTCATTATAACATTTAAGAAAAGTTTTAGAGAATTGGGTTAAATACCACTCAGTATTATTCTCTAGCTGTAATTTGGTCTCACTTAAGCTTTTAAGGGTAAATGCAATGCGTGAATGCAAATACAAGAGTACTATTTAGCAATGGAAAGTAAGAAATTTTCCTTATAAAGATGGATTAAAGAATGTGTGCAATAGGTAGAGCAGATCAAAGCGACATACCTACTACTCGAATTAGTTCGCATATAACTTCGACCAGTGTCATCTACAGGCGAACCGCCGTAAGCTTAGCTGTCTTGATGGTTGGTAGGACGTGGGGTGGGGATGCGGTCAACCAGTTAGCTACTGTGTCGCTGTTCGCTGGCAGCGACTGACGTGAAAATCAGGTTGCGCGTATTATTTTTTTTAAAGCTGCGACACGTGGTAACATTTTGTAAAATGAATAATGCATCGACTCTATGTCACAAAAAAAAAATTAGATAGGCGAAAATTGTATGCATAAATATTTAAAGTATAGTGTTTGTGACAGTTGTCACTAGTGTCAGTTGTTGTCAGTTGTCATAGACAGTTGTCACAATTTACGAGATACATGTAGGTTTGAATTTTTATGTAATATTTAAAATGTAAATGTAAAAATGTTTGCTATAAAATCGGACATAGAAAATGACAATATAGTTGATAGATAATAAAATTGCTTGTGTAAAGTTACTTTGTCGGTCGTGTAGCCATCTGTTACAGAGATCAAGTTATATTCTAAAGACTGTAATAAAAATTTAGCGAAATTGTGTCACCAGACAAAATAATAATGATTTCAAATTTATTTATTTATTTATTTATAACTTTATGCACAAATACATGCATCGGTCGACTTAATGCCTAAGGCATTTTCTGCCAGTCAACCGATTGGGTGATGCAGAGAAGATATGAGATAGGTGCACTTAAGGATAAGAAGTAATTGCCAGAGAAGTATATATAGACCAGATAGACCATAAATAAGTAAATATACTTACATAAACACATAAATATATAACATATACATACATACATATATAATACATATACACACAACTTATATACATACGTGCATACATATTACCACTATAAGATATAATAATACCAGGTGGTGAACTAAGACTTCGCCATTTCAGCCAGCAAAAGCTTCTTCACCCGAACCCTAAACGAGTCGCGACTTTTAGCCATCCTGAATTCGAGGGGAAGCGCGTTCCAGGAAAGGATAGCCTGCACGAAGAACGAAGAACCGACAAACTCAGTGGAGTGAGAAGGACAGAGTAGAAGGAGATTATTAGCCGAACGTAGATTTCTGTTATGGTTGTTGCTCAATAATTGAATTTGTGATGTTAAATAAGTGGGAGGGGATGGGGAATTGAGAAAAGAATATAGTAATGAGAGTGCATGTAATTTTCTGCGTTGACAAATAGGTAGCCATGTGAGCTGGGTCCGGAAACTGGAGATATGATCATACTTACGAAGGTTAAAGGTGAATCGAATGCAGTTATTGAGAAGACGTTCTAGCTTGTTGAGGAGATCTGCATTCAGGTCGTAATAGCACACGTCACGATAGTCGATCAGAGGGAAGATTAGAGATTGCACGAGTGTTGCCTTAGTTTTCACGGGAAGGAAGTTTTTCAGGCGGTATAGTGTTCTCAGGATTCCAGTAACCCTCTGGCATACGTATGTAACTTGATCACGCCAGTTCAGTGTACAATCAAGTTGTAAGCCTAAGTCTTTCACTGTTGCACAAATGGGTATAGTGGCACCATTTAAAGTAATTTTGGGCAGCACCTCAAGGTTGACTCGGGTCATCAAACGGCTGCTGCCGATAATTATTGCCTGACACTTTGTCGGGTTCACAGATAACCCAAACCTCTCCGACCAGTTTTGCATAGCTTTAAGATCAGTGTTAATGAAATCGAGTGCTGTTGCTATGTCTTCAACGCTGTCTTGAGCGTACAGTTGCAAGTCGTCAGCATACAGATGATACGCACTACGAAGTTCAAGAGTTAAGAGGTTAATAAACAAAGAGAAAAGTAGAGGAGAGAGTATGCCGCCTTGAGGGACACCAGAGTCGACATCGCACCAATCAGAGGAGAGATCATCCACATGAACGGACTGCTGGCGTCCCTGAAGATAAGATGAGAACCATTCCAGTGCTTCGGGCGAGATCGCTAGATAGGAGAGGATGGATAAGAGAATATCGTGACTGACGGTGTTAAAGGCGTTTGAGTAATCAACCAAAACTAAGACTGTCACTTTTTTATCCTCCAAAGCCGCTCTGATATCACCAGTCACCTTGAGTAAGGCAGTGGTAGTGCTGTAGCCAGGCCTAAAACCGGATTGAAATGGACTTAAAAATCATTTTTGTAAATGAAGTCAAAGAGCTGCTTATGCACACAGGTTTCAAGAACTTTGGAGAGGAATGGAAGGATGGATATCGGTCTGAAGTGATTGGGCAGAACAGGATTTGTGATCTTAGGTAGAGGAATGATGTAAGCTTTACGCCAAAGTGAGGGGAAAGTGCCAGAATGTAAGGAATGATTAATGATGTGAGTAATGGCGGGGAGAAGTTGGTCAAATATATTTATGATCATGCGTCTGCTAATTTGATCGTAACCCACAGCGTTGGATTTGATGGAAAGGCTTATCTTTTTGATCTCATCCTGCGTAACTGGAACAAATTGAAAAGAGTTAATAGTAGGAGAATTTAACCTCGCCAGGTAATTGACAGTACGATGCTTAGTTAGGGGATCCAAATAAGTAGAAGTAGAGAAATGTAAATTAATGTCGTTCAAACTAACCATCATCGGTTGGTGAGTACATGTCTGCTTACCAATACCCAGGCTTCCAAGGAATTTCCAGGTATCGGCAGGGGAAGAATAGGCAAGGTTGTCTAAAATAAAGCGGCGTTTAGCATTGCGTATCGTCTGGTTACATCGGTTCCTTGCTCCTTTGTACAGATTCCATTTTTCATCTGTGCGATCCCTCCTATATCTACAGAAAGCCCTATCCCTTCGTCCCATAGCTAAAAGAATGTCCCTTGTCATCCAGAGTGCAGGTGGTCTCTTGAGCTTGATTTTTTTTATAGGTGCATGTGTCTGGTATAAGCTACTAACCGCGTTATTGAAAGCTTCAACTTTATCGTCCAAGGTGGAAGCCACATTAAATTTATCCCAGTTGAGTCCTGAAGCATCACCACGTAGTCTGTCCACATCCAAGCGACCAAAACAACGCCGGTGCAATACTCTGGGAGGATGTTTAGGAGGTTTCAGGGTATACGAAAGGAAAATGAGGTCATGGTTTGAAAAACCGGGTGCAGGAAGTTGACCGTGTTTACGGGCGAGTGTTGGGTTAGATGTGACGATCAAATCAAGCAATGTATCTTTTCCCGGATTAGTGGGAGTCGGTTGAAGAGGTAAGACTTGCATACCGGCTGATTCGATTATCTGTAGAAGTTTACAAGAACGTGAGGATTGGTGGGTAAGATCAGTATTAAAATCTCCCATGATGACATGATGTGTATAATCTGACCCTAAAGATTCTAGCACTGTTTCCAGGCTGGAGAAATAATCGACAGAGGGAGGACAATAAACGACATCCAGGACCATCTTGGTTCCCTTGACATTCACCTCTAGGAAGAGGTATTCAGAATCAGCAGAGTAGGAGGCAAGAGAAGAAGCTAGAATTTTGTGTGGTAGAGAGCTGTGGATATAAATACTCTACCCCACCACCTCTCCTATCAATGCGGTCGTTGCGTACCAGAATGTAACCAGGGATAGAATAAGATGTGGAGGCGAGGTTAGGTTTGAGCCAACTCTCAGAGATCAGAACGGCATGAACGTTTGTGTCAGTGAAAGCTTCTGTCAAGTCCCCAAAATGGCTTGGAATACTCTGTGAATTAATGTGACACACATTTAGTAAATGTTTCGATTGCTGGTTAAGTGTGTTTCGCAAGCGATCGCCCAAAGTCTCAGGTAAAGAAGCGAAACTGTCTTCATCAGTGGAGAATGCAGGCTCATAGACAGAACTACAAGACTCGTCATTAACAGAAGTCATCGGTTTTAATGTTTGTGTTTTATAATCCCTAAAGATACCGATAGTGCTATTTAAACCCACCCAGTGAATAGGTAAGAAAAATTCTCTGCACCACCCACCAGCACACACTACATAATATAAGAACAATGATCGCAAACACAGAGGAAACATAGGTTAAGATAACAAAACAAAAAAAAAGTTTAAAAAGAATAAACGTGAAACGGAAGGTTACATGTGTATATCCGAACGCAACTCGCCAGACTAAATGTCACTTGAGAAGTGTCACATTTGTTTACAATTAACATCAACAATATGAAATGTGAGGCGAATTAAACACTGTTTGTGGGTAAATTACTAAGCAAAAAGCAAACAGAGCGAGAAGAAAAGATGTGTTTACCTCAATACTAGTGACTACCGTCTAGCGGGCTACGCGAACCCAAGGTTACGATTTTGTTGGATGACACAGGTATCATGACGCCGAACAAATTAAACTCTGTCCACTGTGTTCTTATGTGGACCGGACGAGGCAGTCTTTTTGGCTCCACTCCGTGCCTGGAACGCCGCTACATTAGGAGCACCTGGATACTTCGCAATTAAGGGCATTAGTTCTTCCAAAGATTTAATTTTGTGACGATCACCATCAGGTGCTTTAATTATTATAACGCCGTCCTGTGTCAAACATGCATGAGCACAAAAATGAAGCCTAGCCTTGGTTAACGTTGACTGCCTAACTTTAGTTAAAAACTCTCGTATTGAAACCAACGAACCCTTGAGTGCAGTCTTCGCTCTCCAACCAGAGGCCCACAGATCCGCGCTACGGAACCTTACCAGGATGGGTCTGTGATGTTCAGTGTTGGGGGCTCCGAGCCTGTGACAGATGGTAAATGATTCCTCAGGGAGGTGCTTCAATTGCAGCTTGTTTTGGATACTGTCCGCTATGGTTTGGCTGCTTTCTTCACCTTCAGCTTCGGGGACCGCCATAAAGAGAAGAGCTTTGCGTCGATGCCTAGTTTCAATAGCATCAACAGCCTTGGAGTACTCGTTGATTTGCTTGCGAAGAAGTCCCAGCATGTTATAAATTAGCTCTTTGAATGTACGAAACTCCTCTGCTACCTTGGCGACGGTGTCCTTTGCAGTCCCCGCTAAATGAAGTTGTGCTTCCAGTTCTTCCATCCTCCGGGCAAAGCACTCCTCCAGGGTCTTTTGTGCTGCCTCAATGTTCAAGAGTTGCGGCATTTTCACTGTAGTGAAGGGTGCTGGTAGGTGGTGATGTTAAGTCCAATAATTTACCACATACACTGTTGCAAACGTGAATTGTGTACAGTTAAACCGTAGTTTACTTGTATTTGCAATATTTTTGCAGAAAATGTAGAAATTAAAATTAAAATAAAGTTTTTGATTTTTAAGTATGTGTCTACTTTTTTAGCACCTACCGCCAAAAAAACATTTGATCGCAATTTTAAAATATGTAGGTACTTTTTTTTTTAAGGTTGAAGATTGTAACTTGTGTGTATATTATTATTAATATTCTACTAATATTATAAACTAGCTTTTACCCGCGGTTTCACCACATTAAGTTTCGTAACAGATCATTTTAAATAAATACATTTTATTTTTTAATAAAAAGTATCCTACGTTACTTCTAACACCTCCAAGAACATACGCACAAAACTTCATGGTGATCGGTTCAGTAGTTTTCGCGTGAAACCGTAACAAACAAACTTACATTCGCATTTATAATATTAGTAAGGATGCGAAAGTTTGCATGGAAGATTGTTACTCTTTCACGAGAAAAAATCCTCCACGGATTTGGATGAAACTTTACAGTAATATAGGTTAGACATCGGAATAACATTTAGGCTACAATTTGTAATGATTTTATGTAATTTTGATCGTAAAATAACAACACATATCAATTAAGTCGGAAAAAAAAGTCTGGCTACTAAGAGTTATCGTGGCATACACTGTCAAAATTATTGAAGTTACACAAAGATGATGTACCGTAGGATTGTTGGTATGTTAAAAAAAATATATATTGATCTGTTACGAAACTTAATGTGGCGGACCAAATTCCACGTGAGCGAAGCCTCGGGCAAAAGTTAGTATATAAAAAAGTGTAAGAAGTTAATGTCTGTACATTAAAGATATTGTAAAAAAAACTTATGGGTGGAGTCTTTACTAAAAACAACAGTTCTTAGAACTTTTGTCAGTGTCTGTACACATTATTTTTTCATACTATTAGTTTTCTCTTATGTATTGCAGTAAAACTTCACTTGACATTTGATGGGTGTTTTATTTCAATAGATAAACAAATAACATAACTATATTAGTTTAATGAATCACCGCAATAAACGAAACATACGCAGGCAAAGTCGCGGGCAAAAGCTAGTTATATTAATATGTGCTACAGTAATATTTTGTGCCTACTTCCATATACATCACAAACAAAAAATATATAACAGCGCCATCTAGCGAAGGCACATCGAACTACGGAGTATAATAAACAACGTAGCAACTACTAATCCTGTATCACGAAATGGAGATTCGCGTGGCAATTACCACTTGTACAACATCCCAACATAAACCGTTGGGTCGTGGCTCGCCAGGCATGATAACCTCGTCTGGTCGGAGGATTCTCCCTTTGTGTCGGAGGGACATGAGACGTATTTCCTCTACAAATTAATTTTTGTTATTAAGTTATATCTGAATATAATATTCGTGACAAATTAAATAAGATGATATAATTAAATTATTGAACAGGTGAATATTTTTTTTACAATTAATTTTAAAAAACTACATTAAGTTAAAATTGATATACATGGAAAAAAAAATATGACATCATGTGTAGATTAAATTTTAAACGAATAAATCTGAAGATATCACGTCATGTATAGCTGAAGACAACGCCTGCCTCAGATCAACTTACTAAATTAATATTAAATTATTAAAACTTAAATTCCCATGTTAATAATATTATATAAAAAATAGCTGTTCCCTGCCACGTTTTGTTATCGCACATTGTGATTGCATTGACGAGAAATGAGGACTAAGATTAACGAGCAAAATTGAAAAAATAAATTAATGTTTTTTCTTTTCTTTTTTTTAAATAGAAACCTACCAAAGTGACTCTATTCTGCCTGATGGAAAGCATGAATAGAATCCAAGGAAAAGCCGAACTGTTTAGTTCGGGTGCGTATGTCTACCATTCTGAAACGGTGACTTCCAAGGCCAGCACCAGTTGTCCTGTAGAGGAACGGAGAGGATGGGATCAGTTGGAAGAGTTCGAATTGAATCTCGTACTCTCCATATGATTGAGAATACAAAGAACACACCTCTATTCACTTCATAGGTGTCGTAAGAGATAGCTAAGGGATATCCTACGTGGGACAACTTCACTGCAAGAGAAGAAAAACTTGAGAACGTCTCTGCAGCATTGTATAGTAGCCCAAAGCTTTCTTTCGAAGAAGAAATCTACATCCAGCCTTGGATTGTTAAAGGTTGTTGACGACTGACACCAAATATCATATCAAATAGCAGCTCAATCACTGCAGAACTGCTTTGAAACACAATTTTTTATAGATAACTCTATCTATCAAGTCTATCAAGACTTCAGAATATTATTTAAAATAATAAAACCACGAAACTAGAATTCAATGTTGTTTCTATCTGTCACGTAAAACATACTCGTAGATAAGTCATAATGTGTTTATTTTCGGTCAACAAATTGAAATTTACAAATCTAATTATTTTGTTTCGTCTCTCAAGTCGCGCGAGATAATCAGTACAGAGCGTCTTCTTTTATCCGTGTTTAATTTTTTACGAAGTGCAAATTGACATTCTATTTGTCATTTTTATTAGAGAGGGGATCAATGGCGTGAAAGGTTACTTAAATAGTTGTGCATCTATCATGAGTATAGATAAAATGTTAGTTGAATACATAAAAGCCTAATTACAATATATAAGTGAGTTGTTGAACCTTTAATGAGCTCCCAGAATAAAAAGGGAAAAGTAGGAATGGTCAAGCTTACTCATTTGATTAAAACCAATGAGAGAATAACCAGTTTCTGTAAGGCTGTGGTGTCATTTCGGTCAAGTCTACCTATACGTGCCAAAGTATGATTTCACTACGGTAAATTCCATATTAATTTACTCTACGAGTAGATTACCTCGGTGGTGCAGTAGCAACGAATGCGGCTGCTGTGCTTGAGGTTCTGCCAAATGATTGTATGATCTGCAAATATTTGTTTCGAAGTTTTAGTGTTTTCTAAATATAATATGTATGTATTGACAAAAAAATATATAAGTATTCTATCAGTCAGTCCAGTTGTCATAGGACAAGCTTTGCTTAGTTTGAAATTAGATAACGTTGTGTGTCAAATGTCTGAAATATTTATTTATTATTTAATTATTTATTTGTACACTACAGTCTTACTGTAACCTATACAGCTATGAAATCTACGAAGTGACTTTGAACAAGCGACTTTATTTTATATCAACTATATTGTCATTCTTCATGCGCAAATTTTATCACAAATGAAGTGTACCGCGTAAGTACTAAAATTACACTTGTGATGACTGTCACAGAGATTAAGTTATATTTTGACGGCTATATTCTATAATAATCTTAGTAAACTTAAATTTGACAACAATCAATTGAATAGAAAAGGTGAATAACGCCTCGAACTTAGGGGTGACTCTGTTCACCCCGGAGTGTACCTTAGTCGTGGTCCTCCTCCCGACTGCTGTGGTAGGTTGCCGTGGAGTTTAGTGTGTAGAACCGTTCTCTGAATATCTCTCTGATGTGATATCTCTCTGATCTCTCTCTGAATACACATCTTACGTCTCCTTACGGAGCGTATTGCTTCAAAAGCAAGCCCTGTGTTAAAAAAAGAAAAAAATGGTATGTAAATCAGTTTAAAAATTGGCTATATTTAAAAATAGCATTGAAAATTTCATTTTTTAAGTAATATTAAATAAAATATTAAAACTAAAAAGACTAAACAACGTTAAAGTAAAACTTAATTATTGACTAAAAATTGAAACGAAACTTGAAAAGCATTTAGACTGAAACAAATTTTGATAAAACATGAAAAATCACTTTATGAAATACTTAAAATAAAAACACTGTTTGCTACTCCATTGTTTTATGCTACTCTATTGTTTTTCTTACCTCAAATTTTCAAATTAAAATAGATATAAGTCTTACAAAACCGCTTTCCAACTGCTGTGGAAATTCTCAGCAAGATGAAAAACTTGCCAACTATCACAAATATTTTAATGAAATAAAGTTTTAAGCCTCTTTTGTAAGCCTTGATGCTCTTCATCTTACTTCCATCAAGTGGGTAAACTAAACAACGTTTATTTGAAGGCATTTAAGTTACAAGATTTCTTACGTTTTTAATATTAAATACGCCTACTTAAAATTTGAAGGATTGTGAAATTCTGTCTGATGTGAGCCGTTTAATGAAAACTATACTTTACTGAAATTGTGATGTGAACAAGACCTAATGACGTACTAACAGATAACTACACAGAAGATATTATAGTGTACAATTCTCTCACAATCCGATGGGACGGCTATTCAACATGATCGAGGAGAGCCGTAGGAGCGACAGCTTTACATCCTCTTTAAGACATGGATTTTAAGACCCCAAATAAATACTTTTGTAACTAAAAAAACTCAACAGTACTTTTTGACCCGAACCGGAAAATGAACCCTAACCAACGAAGCAGTTAAATGATGTATGGATACGAGTTATTGAAAGTGATGTCATTTGTTTATTTTTTAGTCCATTTAACAAAAAAGAATGAAACTAAGGATCAAATTGGTTAGATATCATAAAAATATCCTGGTAGCGTAACAGATGGCACTTCTATGGTTTCTTTTGATGTCCGTGAGACGTCAAAGCGGTTGTCCGACGGGATCACCCAAATTGACGTCAAAGAGATCGCACTCTTATTTAGTTAATAACTTGGACGTCGCCGAATCTAGTACAGCCAAGTTACAAGCTGGTAAACGGATAGTTCTGTCTCAGTTCCGCATACTTAAGTGCCACTTCCTACGTTTAAACCGCTAGATAACTTTAAATAAACTTCATCTGCGTATTTATTCTGCACAAAGTTTGAAGTAATCTCATAAATTTGTTGCACCACTCTGTTTATAAATTGAAATGTAACCCATATTTTAATTAAATTTTCCACATAGTGAACTATAATCGTGGCTTAGTTTTCTACTGCACTAAGAGTTTCACTTACGTGAATGATCTTTATCTTATATGAAGATATTTTTGGTATGTTATGTGCAGTTTATCATCATCATCATCATCATCATTAGTCTACTGGACATGGGCCTCTTCTTAGCTAGGAGGTTTTGACACACTATACCACGCTGGCCAGACGGATTGGTGTAGGATTTGTTTCAAGTTTTCCTTCCCTTTGCAGTTATGGTAAGAATAGGGGTAATGACACTTTGTATTCTTACTCCATCCATAACCATACGGAGGACATGACCAGTTAAGTAAGTAAGTACACATTAGATCAGTGAAAACTGTAAAAAGATAACGACGTTAAAATGAATTTAAACTAGACTATTTAGTTTTTGAGTCTTTTCTAAAGCTCTAACTTCTTGCTCTGTAAAAACAACGACGACGCTCCTTAAGATAGAGTAGCATAAAGTTTGTACAACTATAAGTTACAAAAGCAAAATAACCATGAAATGCATTTGTTCATTGCATTTTAAATTTTTGTTCATTTAAAGTTTTTTTTATTCTCGAATTTTGAGCTTCATTATTTTAAATAGCTAATTTTAGATAAATTAAAATGTATATACTAAGAAAGTCCGTGTGGTGACGGATTAAGAATATATAGTGTTAGCACCCCTATTCATGCCGTGGGTGTCGTAAAAGGTGACTAAGGGAACATTACAAAGAGAAGAAAAACTTGAAACAAACCCTATTCCAACCCGTCTGGCCAGCGTTGTAAAGTAGGCCAAAACCTCCTTGCTAAGGAGAGGCCTATGTCCAGCAGTGGACTGTAAAGGCTGTTGATGATACTGAGAAAGAGAAAAGATAAAAACATAAAGAAAAGAGAAGCAGTGTTGTCGGTCCAAACCCTACATGGGACAGTACTTTGTGTGAACCACAAATTATTGTTCTGAGTCAGGGTGTTCTGTGTGTCCATTTCTTGTATGACCGTAAAGTCCCCTATGACACAAAATAAATACTTAACGAGGATGTTGTCTGTTTCAAAAAGAAAGATAAAAAATAAACTGTTGAAGTTTTTAAAATTATAATCGTGTAGATATACTTGCTAATTTTTTATGATTTACTAAGGAGTGAGCAAATTCTTGGAACATACAAGCTTGCTGAACGAATATTCGTGGGATTCATCGATTTTGGAAAATGCTCCGCAACAAGTTGGAGAAAAGAACAAAGAATGCGAAAATCTATGCTGCACATAAGTCCTTAACAAGTGAGCTTCTTAGAAGTCATTCAGGATGTCGTATGTCCAATAGTGGATTACAAACTACACAAAGGAAGTTTCGGCAAAACATATGCATAAGTTTAGGCCATCTCGTTCGATCTCAGCTTCATTCTAGCATTTTCTCAAAATTATGCTGTGGAGGCAATGGGTCTCATGTCCCTCCGACACAAAGGGAGGATCCTCCACCCAGGCTAGGTGGTCATGCCTGGCGGGCCACGGCCCAACGGTTGATGTTGGGATGTTGTATACATATATGCTAAATGCCGCGTGAATCTCTATTTTGCGATACAGGAAAAGTAGTTGCTTCGTGGTTCATTGCATTCATACGTTTCGTTCATATTTCGTAGTTCAGTGTATCTTTGCCAGATGGAGCTGTTGGATATTTTGTGCTGTAATGTGAAAGTCGCCACATATACTATCTTGTAATTAATTAACGACATGAATAAAACTATTTTTGAAAGGGTTTTTCCATATAAATAAAAAAAATCCTATAATTGACTTTCAAAATTACCGATACAATTATAATGAGTAGTTGATAAGTAAAAAGTTTTGTCTCAAATATAATTGGACTCAAAGTCAAATTTGAGAGACACTTATATAATGAAATCTGGTCTATTAAATCCCGAATCACACTGACGTATTTCGAGTAACTTAAAGCAAGTTAACGAGTAATTAGTAAGTACTTATCTTTGTTACTTTTGCTGTCTGAGTCGCCGGGGATTTGTGCTTCGCTGCACTGAAATTGCTAGATTAGATATAATTTAGATTCAAACTTTCATGACATTTTTTTTTCACTATTTTTTTCTGTTAATACAAGTAATAAGAACTCTGTGGCTTAATTATATCTTCGAGATTATAGTTTAGTACTTAACACAGTCTGTTCAACACAATTTGTTTACTTTTCTTATTATTTGTAAAATGGTTCCATGCAAATTTATTGTTCATCTTTCCTATTTCGTATTTTTGTTATAGAAATACCATATTAATTTTTCTTACAATAGACAAATAATTTCATTTTAAAATGAGAATGATGTTGGAATAAAAAATATTGTATTTAACTGGATACAGACGTATATTTTTCACTCTTTCTTCCTCTTTATGGGACTGAGACATTTTTTTTTATTCGGAGCATCCATGATAGAAAGCATGAACATCTTTCAAGAGTGGCGGTCACCACTCTCATTACGAATACAGACAATGCAGTATGATGACCCACTTTTTTTTTTTTTTTTTTTTTTAACGTTTGGAAACCCCCTCGGGCCGTCACCCCACCGATGGTGTTACGGCAGGGTGGTGTGTCGGAATCGGACCGACTAAAACCACACGGTGTGCCACTCTGCGCTTGAGATAGGAGGGATCCGGGAACCGCTGCTATTACGACATCCAGATCCCTCCTAGCGCCTGCCCGGTACCTCGGGCACCATCTGCTGATAAACTCTCTATTTTAGGCGACGTACGGCACATGCGGACGTCGCCTCCTCGCGGCTGGTCATTTTAGCAGATGGAGGGGAAAACCCATCCCGTCCACCCGCGGCCACACTCAAGGCGGCATGAGGCGCTGGTATGCGCGCCTCCGCCGCCCGGCTCGCCGACGGCGAATTGGGTCCGAGTGGATATCGTCCTCCCGGGCCTTCTCCGCCGCCTCCTTCCGCGAAATTACGTCTTCGCAGAAGGTTGCGACCGCGGTAAAACAACTGTCGCTACCGGCCATGGAGCGTATGATGGCCGGTAGCGAGAGATCTCCTTCAATAACTGCAGTGAGGACCCCACGCTGTGCCGCCCAGGCAGAACAAACCGCTAGCGTGTGCTGAGCCGAGTCCTCACTGCAGTCGCAGTGGTAACAGGCGGGACTCAATTCCCTCCTGGCGACCGAGTGCAGATACTTCCCGAAGCAACCATGCCCGGAAAGGACCTGCGTCAGTCGGAAGTAAAGGGTCCCGTGCTGCCGCCCTGCCCACTCGGTGATGACCGGCTGGAGAGCCTCCACGAGGGCAAAGCCAGCACGTGGAGTCTCCAACCGGAACGACCAACGAGCCATCGTGGCTCGACGGGCGGCCTCACGCCACTCGCGTATCTCCTCGGGTGGGGGCCGTATGCCGCTACCCGCCCGAAAGTCAACCGTCCGCCGATAAACTTCGGCGAGCACTTCCGCCTCCAAATCCCACGGGGGAGTTCCGGCCAAGGCGCACGCCGCCTCCGATACGGTGCGGTAACCGCGTATGGCTCTAACCGCCAATATCCTCTGAGGGCGCCAGAGGCGAGCCCTATTCTGGGCGGTCAGAGCCGCCGCCCACACCGGTGCACCATACAGCGCCATTGACCGAACAACCCCCGTGTATAGCCGACTCGTCGCGACGCTGGCTCCACCCAAATTGGGCAAAAGTCGCCCAAGAGCAGAAGCAGCGCCGACCAGCTTTGGAGTAAGCTGTCGGAAGTGCTCGTCGAAGAGCCACCTGCCGTCGAGGATTAGGCCCAGAAACTTCATCTGGGCCTTAATCGGTACGAGGACCGAATTGACAACGATAGAGGCACCGGGGGGTGGACCACGACGGGGCCCATGAAACAAAAGGGCTTCGGTCTTATCTAGGGCCACCCGTAAACCCAGCGCCTCAATGCGCCCGACCACCAACGAGACTCCCACGGTGGCCAGGCGCGCCGCTTCTTGGAAGTTCGCCCCCTGGGCTGTGACCAATGTGTCATCGGCGTAACAAATTACGCCCAGCCCGGGGTAAAGACGACCTCGAAGGGCCCAGTCGTATCCCATATTCCACAGGAGTGGTCCGAGGACGGACCCCTGTGGAACACCGCACGACATGGGCCGCCGCCTCAGAATACCATCTCGGTCCTCGTACACTACGGTACGCTCCTCAAGATAGTCTGCCACAAGCCGCCTCAGGTACTCTGGCACCCCGTGGTAGTGGAGTGCTTCCCTGATGCAGCTAAATGGCAGACTATTAAATGCGTTGGCGATGTCCAACGACACCGCCAACAGCACGCCGCCAGAGCCCACCGCCTCTTCGGTAACGGCCCTCAGGCGCAACACAGCATCGACTGTCGAACGCCCTGCTCAGAAACCGAGTTGGGCGTCCGACAGATCGGGGCCCACCTCACTTAGGTGCCGGACGATGCGGGCAGAGAGTATCCTCTCAAACAGTTTACCCGCCTCGTCCAGCAACACGATGGGCCTATAGGCCGCTACCAATTCGGCTGGCCGTCCCGGCTTCCTCAATAGGACCAGCTTCCCGCTTTTCCAGCACTCAGGAAAGCGTCCGGACGCCAAGCTAGCGTCCAGGACCTCCCTGAGGCGGTCCGACATGTGTTCGAGGGCTCGGGCTAGCACTCGGGCAGGTATCCCGTCCGGCCCGGGGGCGGTGTTCTTAGAGCGGATCCGTAGAACAACCGCCCCTACCTCCGATTCCCTGACGGGCGGAACATTGTCTTCGTTCACCCCGTCGTCTTCGACCATGAAGGCCATCGACGGGGGCGTGTGCTCCGCCCGCTGCGGGAAAAGGCCCTCGACCACTTCCCGCAGGAAGCTGGGCTGGAGTGTCTCTGTAAGGGGGGGCCCCGACGTGCGGAGCTTTTGTCGCGCCGCACGATAGGGGCGACCCCAGGGGTCACGATCGAGACTCTCCAGCATTTCCTTTCTCTTAATTTCTTTGGCACGGCTGATGGCCAGCTTCAGAGTTTTCCGCGCCTCACGGTACTCCTCATGAAGCTGGTCCTCCCCGCCTTACAAAACAGCCCTTAAGGTTACTAGACTTGGTGGCCACTTTGTGGATGATGGCCACCGCCGCGTTTGCTCTCTCCTGCATGGACGATGGTGTTTGGAGAACAGAACTCTCTACCATCGGCTCCTTGATTTTAAGCAGGAGATCTGCGACCTCCTCTTCAGCTATTGCTTCGCCGTCCGCCCTGACTCTTCTGTAGGCTCCTGCCTTGCAGAAAACGGAGCCTGACGGGACCGAGGCCGGAGTTCGTGACCTCCCTCTACGGCTGCTTGCAACCTTGGGAGGTAACATCTCCTGAGACGTATCGCTGCCGTCATCCCTGGAGCGTCCGCGTTTCCGACTGGCACAGAGCTCCGTTTCCATAAGCTCCAGTGTGTCCTCCTTCGCACTGGAGCTACCACCCGCGACAGATTTTGAACGCAATCGTTCCGATATTCTACGGCTCCCAGCAGCCATAATGACTTCTGGGAGCCCCACCGAGATAGGCGTGCTAGCCAATGTCACCTCTTCGTTGGAAGAGAAGTCGTCCGCTCTTGCACTCTTTCCCCCTCTGTTTTTCTTCTCCTTTTTTTCGTCTGTATTGGTTTTGTTTTTAATTGTTAATGATTCCATATTTGAACCCACGAGATGGGGAGAACAAAGGTCGACCCGGGCAGAGATCCGCAATACCCGGGCAAGCGTATATTTATGCCCAACCGAGGGGTCCGCAGGTGCCTCGGCTGGGAGTGCGCTTACGACTGAACTGCCCATCAGCCATGCATCCCCTGGCCACGCACCAGAACACGGGATTCGGGGTAATTTTTTATAGAGGTTTTCTTCCTCGTAGTCCAGGCGGCTAAGCCTAGACCCTCGCCCCCGATTGGAGTCGTGAGACTCCAACTCGGGACTACGATATGTCGACGGCGGCAGGGAGACTATGTCTCCTGATACCTGCACGGTGGCAGTGTAAGTGCACACCGAGCCCATCCTATCTTTTCCACCGCTGAACGGAGGAACTCCGACCCTTGAAAGGGTCCCACCATTGTGATTTTTTACCGAGGTTTTCCTCCTCATTGCTCCGAAGAGCGAAAAGCCAACAGAGGAACCACCCACCACCCAGGGCAGATACACCCTCTCTGTTGGACCGAGCCTCGACCGAATGGCCCAAGAAGTAAGGCCTCCTCTTTGTGCTAGAATATTAGCCGTTGGCGGTGATGTCCTCTTCCAAAAGGCATCGGAAGAAACAATGCCGCCGCCAACGTTACCAGGGTGCACCACGTGGAGGTTTTCTAGCCCAGCACCCCAGTATGATGACCCACTATGGCAACCTAACAATATTACAATATTTATAATTTTTGAGAATAAACAAACTTAAAATCTAAAACTGTTGAATTAAATCAGTTATCAAAAATAATGTAAAATAAAAACAAGAATAAATCAACTTCGATTGTCAAATGTTTATGTAAATCAAACTTTCAAAATGTTTATGTAAATCTTTGCTCATCTTTGTAAATCTATTTAAGGCAGAGTTTGTGCTATGATCACTACAATGACTGATAGAATAGTTATATATATTTTTTTTAATAAATACATATTGGACATAGTAAACACCCAAATTTCGAAACAAATATTTGCAGATCATATAAACGTTTGCGCCGAGCCAGCAATCGAACCCGAAACCTCAAGCACAGCAATCACATGCTTGCATGAATACTCGTATATCAGTTATATTATTAGGAGCCACTACATTTTAAGAGTAAATTAATGTTAAATTCAACCATGTAATAAACTACAAGTAGAGGATATTTTAAAATGTGTTTATTTATCTTTGACCTGAATTAAAAGTGGACTTTTCAAGCAAAACTTGAGACTTTAATTCGAGTTCATTTCAAAATTTTTACATATTCTTAAATGAGAGAACGAAAATTAATGGAGGTTGCAATCGAATACTTTTACATCAAACTAAAGTACTTAACACTTTGAGAGGGATATGATAGGATACATTTATTTAATGTTATTATTAGTGACGAATTTTCTTTTTTTATTTTTCTTAGTACTATCTAGTTTCAAAGTGTATAAATTTGATATTTAGTGTATTTTAAAAATAAATTTCTTTTAAAACTATTGTGATAATGCAATTACAATATACAGAGATTAATTAGTTGAGTATTTTATTCGCTACGTCAGACGTATCAGGTTCTACCTTTGGTCGATGTAGGCCCTCTTGTTCCATGGGCCCCGTCGTGGTCCACCTCCTGGAACCTGTATCTTAGTCAATTCGGTCCTCGTACCAGTTCAGACTCAGATGAAGTATCTGGGCCCAATCCTTGACGGGAGGTGGCTTTTCGACGAGCATTTCCGACAACTTACTCCAAAGTTAGTCGGCGCTGCTCTGCCCTTGGGCGACTTTTGCCCAATTTGGGTGGAGCCAGTGTCGCGACGAGACGGCTGTACACGGGGGTTGTCCGGTCAATGGAACTATATGGTGCACCGGTGTGGGCGACGGTTCTGACCGCCCAGAATAGGGCTCGCCTCTGGCGCTCTCAGAGGATATTGGCGGTCAGAGCCATATGCGGTTACCGCACCGTGTTGACGGAGGCGGCGGGCGCCTTGGCCGGAACTCCCCCGTGGGATTTGGAGGCGGAGGCCGAGGTGTACCAGTGCCTCACGCCGCCTTGAGTGTAGTGGCAGGTGGACGGGATGGGTTTTCCCCTCCATCCGCTACAATGGCCAGCCGCAAGGAGGCGACGTCCGCGTGTGCCGTACTTCGCCTAAAATAGTGACTTTACTTGCAGATGGCGCTAGGAGGGATCTGGATGTCGTAATAGTAGCTGTTCCCGGATCCTTCCTATGTCAGGCGCAGAGTGGAACACCGTGTGGTTTTAGTCGGTCCGATTCCGACACACCACCCCGCCGTAAACCCCGATGGAGTGACTTCCCGAGGGGGTTTCCACACGTTCAAAAAAAAAGTATACGAAGCATAAAGATGTTATTGCTTCTGAGAGCACAATGCGTGAATAACAAAACCAAAGAAAATGTAGGGTAAGATAATTTTTAATAAAATCCTAAAAAAAGTTAAGAATGAAGTATACAAAATAAATGTCATAAATAGTCAAGAACCTGAAATATCTCTTATTATATGCGGGCTTTAGTTTAAAATATACTTATTAATAGAGGGCAGCTTTTTGCTACGGCTTTTAGCGTCTACTAGAACATTTACTGAACAAGTACCATTTACTAAAAACACGAGTTAATAAATGCCTTCTGTTAATAAATGCAATCATTTGTATTATTCTTTCTGAATTTCTGAATTATAATTAGCAAGATAAGAGAATTATAAGTCTCTCCCCACTTACATTTATATATTGTTTTTTGTTGAAAAAATGCAACATTCATACTATAAATATAATATGTAACGTCGGTGTCTTTACAAATATACATGAAACAAACACAAAAACACCTAGACTCGCAATAAAATGTATGAATCCACAGCACTCAGCGCAGTAGAAAACGGCGCGGCAACCCTTTAAACCACTACACCATTCGTGTGTACTTTTTTTTTCTATATTAAGAACCTGCCAAAGTGACTCTACTCTGCCTGATGGAAAGTATGAATAGAATCCAAGAGTTGTGGTCACCATACTAATTGCATATGCAGACAATGCAGTATGGTGACCCACACTGTGGCGGCCTTGTTAGATGCTTTTTCACACCCCGGTTGGGGACGTAAAAGGCATGACAGTCATCGTGACAGTGTAAGGCTTACACAGTTACCACAATAACTGTTATCCCTGCGTCAATGGGTCTCCGGTCTCACACTCACTAACGAAACACGACAACACGGATGCTGGCGCTTTAGGTTGGTCTTCTGTGAGAGGGTAGTACTGCCCCGGTCAAGCCGGCCCGTTCGTGCTGAAATCAGCGTACTACCTTACCAAACGTTGTACTGACGAAGATCCCATATTTGAGTTAAATCAGAGTTACTATTCAGACATTCTCTCAATAAAAG
This sequence comes from Hypercompe scribonia, assembly GCA_949316085.1. Lineage (NCBI taxonomy): Eukaryota > Metazoa > Arthropoda > Insecta > Lepidoptera > Erebidae > Hypercompe > Hypercompe scribonia. The sequence goes on along the minus strand of OX438982.1, from coordinate 18,234,138 downwards.
GAGTTATAATCCATTTAGGCCAAATCACCATCATGATGAGCCTGCATTCACAAACTAATTTAAAAAAGCAAAATATTTTTTTTAATAAAACAAAAACATCCGACATTTTTGACGAAAAAATCTTTTCACGCTGTCAAGGATAATTAATTTAATCTTAGTCTTTAATCTGTGCGCATAGAAACAGCCAATGAATGGGGGCGTTCCGTTTTCGTAATTAAGGATTCTGAATAAGATTTGCTCATGAATGGTGTCCGAGATATGGTGTATAACGCTTGTTTCAAATATTTATCGTTGAAACTTGCTTTCATATTTACACTTACTACAGTCATATAGTAACCTTTTAATTCCTGAAAAGCCTTTAACTAGTACTGAATGTATTAGTGTTGGTAGTGATAATTTATCATTTACTTAACGTAATCAATTTGTGATGAATTTAAACATCTAGACATTTTTATGAAAGAAAATTAAAGTTGTTTAATTTTTTCTTTTTTATATTTTAATGAATTAGTTTTAAGTTTATGTTTCTAATTAATGATTTGTGGTGTTTCCTCACCAGCCTATCGTAGTCTATTGCTGGAAATAGGCCTCTGCAATTGCCCACCATTCTACAACTGGTGGTTACCTATGCAACTTGTGTTTAAGTCTAAGTAGTTGTTACATTGTCTGATATTCTTTTTGTATAAGCATATGTTGTATAAATGAATGTAAATATTTGTTGATGTGCTAAAAAAAATTGAAAAAACGAACACTGCTGTCCCTTTTTCTTTTTATTAGCAGGTCAAAACCTCCTTTTTAGGGAGGCTCAGCAGTGGACTGCTATAAATTGTTCATGATAAATAAATGTACTGTTAATAATTCTTCTACTTTAAATATTAATCTTAGCAGTTAGGAGTTAATTGCCAGTTCGTGGGCTTAGAATCTAAGATTTCGTTTCTCAGCGTGTAAAATCTCACGTTCCAAATCTGATACGTACACAATATTAACATATGAAGTAGATATTTTGTCAAACCAGTAAAAGAGTATATCAAAATTTTCAGGTTCCTACAATAGATTAAAACGGCGCATTACAGCACAATACTTTGTCGTGATATTGAAATGTTTTACGAAATAAGAAATAATTTTTACCGATCCATTAGGTCAAGTTAATAGGATAAAATTGTATCGGTTCGAGACATAGAAAAACAAACGGTCCCCAACGATAAATATATATTAAGATCGTTTACAAACTGTTGCCATATTTACGACGAGAATGTGATAGTGAAAACTAAATATAAAAAAGTTGAAAGAAAAATAAATATAGGATTTAGTTTTCTTCTAAAGCTACGAGTATGTAGGCTTCGAATCCAGGGTAAATATTTGTGTGACCGTATTAGAATTTAATCTGTATCTTGACGTATTTTATATTATTATTTTTTTATTCTTTCCAGCCGATTTTGGCTATGGTAACCGCTATTAATTATTATTAGCTGAGGTACTAGACTGATCAGCTCTTGCATGTGTCCTCTGATGGCAACAGTATCCAATTTTATGCGTAAACTTGCGCGAGCATTAACGGCACGTCAGGACACCACTGACAAAGTTGTAGAATTGGGCTGTTGGTGGTTTTGTCTTCAGAGCATGGCGTTTTACACCCAAGTCGGATTTAAATTATAAATATGTTTAAAACCATATAAGTTTAACATTTATCAGCAGTTTGGTTAGTATAGTACAAGATGGCGTATCACGTTTATAATTTCTGTAATGTGGCTTTAAATATGGACGGTAAACATTTAAGGACTAGAGGTCCTCGAAACAAGCTAAAGAACATTCACAAGGTAATAAAAGAATAACTAATGGGTATTTGTATGTCTGTTTATGTATGTATTCATATGTATATACGTATGTAAGGGTATAAGTTATAATTATATTTTTTCTGACTAATAAAATTCGTAACGAGGTTATTCGACAGAGAACTAGAGTAACTGACATCGCACGGAGAATAAGTATTTTGAAGTGGAAGTGGGCCGGCCGTGTCTCTAGACGAACCGATGGTCGTTGGAACTAAAGTGTACTAGAGTAGAGACCACGATTAGGCAAACGTAGTGTAGGGTGCCCTGCTGCGCGATTGACCGACAACTTGAAGAACGTGGCTGGTAGCGGATGGATGCAAATTGCGCAAGACCGGGATGGTTGGCGTTTGTTGGGGGAGACCTTCGTTCAGCAGTGGACGGCGATAGGTCGATTGATTGAAGTGTATAAATATGTATTCGTATATATGTATGTGTAGTTATGCTATGTAACGGTAGCTAATATACGTAAATTTTAATGTGCACCATGAATTACGTAATACAGTATAGTCCGTCTAACGGTTGCCTGGAAGAGATCGCAGACTGTGATAAGGCCGCCCATTGTACCACTGTTTTTTTTTTTGTTTGTAGTCAACATTGTATGTTTACTATTTATGGTGTATAAAAAAGAGTACCTATCTATTTTTTTGTCTAATTAAAGTTGTAGACTCAGACTGCACGGTTGGCTCAGTGGTTTAAGCAGTCACGGGAGTCTCTTTGGTGGTCGGGCGTATTGAGGCGCTGGGTTTACGGGTGGCCCTAGATAAGACGGAGGCCCTTTTGTTCCATGGGCCCCGTCGTGGTCCACCACCCGGCGCCTCTATCGCAGTCAATTCGGTCCTCGTACCGGTTCAGGCCCAGATGAAGTACCTGGGCCGGATCCTTGACGGGAGGTGGCTCTTCGACGAGCACTTCCGACAGCTTTCTCCAAAGCTGGTCTGCGCTGCCTCTGCCTTCGGGCGACTTTTGCCGAATTTGGGTGGAGCCAGCGTCGCGACGAGACGGCTATACACGGGGGTTGTCCGGTCAATGGCGCTGTATGGTGCGCCGGTGTGGGCGGCGGCTCTGACCGCCCAGAATAGGGCTCGCCTCTGGCGCCCTCAGAGGATATTGGCGGTTAGAGCCATACGCGGTTACCGCACCGTATCGACGGAGGCGGCGTGCGCCTTGGCCGGAACTCCCCCGTGGGATTTGGAGGCGGAAGTGCTCGCCGAAGTTTATCGGCGGACGGCTGACTTCCGGGCGGGTAGCGGCATGCGGCCCCCGCCTGAAGAGTAACGCGAGTGGCGAGAGGCCGCTCGTCGAGCCACGATGGCTCGTTGGTCGTCCCGGCTGGAGGCTCCACGTGCTGGCTTTGCCGCCGTGCAGGCTCTCCAGCCGGTCATCGCCGAGTGGGCAGGGCGGCAGCACGGGACCCTTTCCTTCCGACTGACGCAGGTCCTTTCCGGGCACGGTTGCTTCGGGAAGTATCTGCACTCGGTCGCCAGGAGGGAATTGAGTCCCGCCTGTCACCACTGCGACTGCAGTGAGGACTCGGCTCAGCACACGCTGGCGGTTTGTTCCGCCTGGGCGGCGCAGCGTGGGGTCCTCACTGCAGTTATTGGAGGAGACCTCTCGCTACCGGCCGTCATACGCTCCATGGCCGGTAGCGACAGTTGTTTTACCGCGGTCGCAACCTTCTGCGAAGACGTAATTTCGCGGAAGGAGGCGGCGGAGAAGGCCCGGGAGGACGATATCCACTCGGACCCAATTCGCCGCCGGCGAGCCGGGCGGCGGAGGCGCGCATACCAGCGCCTCATGCCGCCTTGAGTGTGGCCGCGGGTGGACGGGATGGGTTTTCCCCTCCATCCGCTACAATGGCCAGCCGCGAGGAGGCGACGTCCGCGTGTGCCGTACGTCGCCTAAAATAGAGAGTTTATCCGCAGATGGTGCCCGAGGTAGCGGGCAGGCGCTAGGAGGGATCTGGATGTCGTAATAACAGCTGTTCCCGGTCCCTCCTATGTCAGGCGCAGAGTGGCACACCGTGTGGTTTTAGTCGGTCCGATTCCGACACACCACCCCGCCGTAAACCCCGGTGGGGTGACGGCCCGAGGGGGTTTCCACACGTTAAAAAAAAAAAAAAGAAAAAAAAAGTGGTTTAAGCAGTCGTCACGCCGCTCTCTACTGCGCTGAGTGTTGTGGGTTCAAACCTCACATAGGACAACACTTTGTGCAATCCACGAATTGTTGTTTTAAGTCTGGGTGTTCTTTGTGTCCGTTTCTTGCATGTTTGTAAAGTCTGTCAGTCAGGATTTATATTTAGTGCGGGTGTGGTCTTTTCAAAAAAATAGAGAAAGAAAAACAAAAATAAATATAATAAATAATAGATTGCACATTATGCTCATCATCATTAACAATTTATTACAGTCTATGGCTGGCCATAAAATTAAGTATTAAAGATTTATACATCGGTTTAATTATAAAATTATATAATAAAATCTGAAAAAATGTCCACCGCACACACTGAGATTTTTATCCTAACACATTTAAGAACCTCGGTGGCGCAGCGGTAGTGAATGTACCTGCTATGCTCGAGGTCTCGGGTTCGATTCCCAGGTTGGACCAAATGTTTGTATGATCTACAAATATTTTTTTCGAAGTTTGGGTGTTTTCTATGTATAAAATGTACGTATTTATAAAAAAAAAATATAGAAGTATTCTGTCAGTCAGTCTAGTTATCATAGCACAAGCTCAAATGTCCGAAATATTTTTTTTTAAGTTAACAAATTTTGTTACCTGTATAGTTCTTCTGTTCTACAATTTAAAACAAAACTGTATTCGTACGTAGGTTTCTATTTCTATAGAAAAAATATTATGCCAGGAAACACAATAGTTTTAAATACATTTACATTTCAATGGTTTTTTGTTGTTCTCTATTCTAGTTTAAACTACAAACGAAATCAGAATTTATTACAAATACATGCCAATCGTTGTTTTTTGTATATTTCCTTTGAACTACTTGTCAAACTGAGGTTTTGTCTAGATAACACAAACGTATTATGACTGACAGTTTGAGTAATCGTACAAACATACGAATAGATGTTCATAGTTTCTGTAAACAAAACCGTCAATTTATCTCAAATACCTTTATTACAAAGGGTGAGTACATACTCCTGTATACATGTTAACATAGGACTAACATCTAACATAATAACAATACAGAGAATGGATGAATAACTTGAGAGAAATTAACTGTCCTATTGGCGTAGTGGTTCAAACATTTTTTAAATATTAAGCGCCTGCCAAAGTGAGCCTACTCTGCCTGATGGAAAGCTTGAATAGAATCTAAATAAATAATAGAAATATTACTGGCACCGGAATTGTACCTGAACAAAAAATATGAGATAAATGCAGTCGGAGCAAAAGCGGGGTTGTTAGTGCTCCTTGATAGAGATCTTCGTTCAGTATTGGATGGCGATGGACTGATAATAATGTATTATGTAATATTGGTAGTAAGCAAAATTTTAAGTGATTGCAATTTTTCATTGAAAATTTGTTTCTAGATAAATTTTGTAGTACAACAGTGTGAAACTCATGCTTAGGTATATGAGCCAGATGGACTGGAAACCAGCGTTACGCCTTGTATAATGCCTTCCATATATTCGGTTTAAATTCGATAGAAATATTTTCATCATCAGCGTATTGCAGTCTACTGTTGAATACAGATTTTTCCAATTGTGAACCACTTGGTTCGACCCTAGACTTCTTGCATCGAGTTCTTGCCAGCCATTTTTCATAGATCATCAGTTCACTTGGCCTGTGGACGTCCTGTATTAAATTTGCTGAGACGCGATCTGCACTCAAAAACAGGTTTACATCAACGGTTATCGGTCTACTAAAATGGTCAGCCCGTTTAAACTTTAGCTTGCTCATTCTGTGGAATATGTTGATGACTTTAGTTCTCTGCCGGATCACCTGATAGGAATAGAGAATAGGTAGAGTCGGATCGACGACGAGAAGACTCGATGTAGATTCCCTAATACAGGCAGTTTTTGATGCACCTTGCTGTAGTATACATATATTTAGAACCTCGTCCATCGTTTAAGAGGATGTACCGCGTGCAGATGAGGCTGGCTTGGAGCAAAATATTGTGATTCGCCTCCTTACACCCCCGATAGAAAAGTAAACAACACTAAACAGTTTTGTGTCTCTCACACATCATCAATCATGTAATTGTCCATTTCTTTAGTGTAGACAGTTTACATTTTTGTTCATTTTCTTAATAAATACAGAAAAATTCAATCCGAATATACCGTTATGCGAATGCCTGTTAGGAGCCTCCTTAGGGAGCAGTTTATTTAACTTAGCGCTTGTTACCAAGATTTTTCGTGATCTATAGCTGTATGAATTATGTTAATACGAAAGTAACCATTTGCAGCTTCTGGAGCGCCGGATAAGAGATTTAAGAAAGTACTTTTTGATGTAGAAAATATGCCTGCCTATGTGCATCTGCTCGTACTCATACCAATATGGGATTGATGGTAATAATATAAACTTATATCTTCTCACACGCTGTCTGATCTCAAGTTTTTCTTATGCTGCAGAAGAGTAAGTAAGGTGGTAGAACTACGCTGATTTCAGCACGAATGGGCCGGCTCGACCGGGGCTGTACTACCACCACTGTGGGTCACCAAATTGCATTGTCTGCATTCGCAATGAGCGTGGTGATCATAATTCTTATGTTCTATTCATGCTTTCCATCAGGCAGAATAGATTCAATTTGGCAGCCATTAAAAAAAAATGCTGAAACCCAGATAACCTAATTCGCGATCTCAGTCGGTCTCCGTCAATGAGTCAACCTTAGTCTCAGTAGACAATATCGTTAGCCTCTTGATTAACACACTGGTCTCAAATAATGACATATAAACTTTTACTAATCATTTTCATACCATTAAAGTAGGTAAGTGACTAAAAAAATGTTAGCAATAAAAGAGTAATTCGAATCACCACCCAAAATACATACCGGGTTTCGAAATACTTATCTTAATGACATGGAATAATATTGTTGTAATTTTTTTGATAGTGGGTCTAACGGTAGTGGTTCGTCGCTTTTGAATTAATTTTAAAATATATTTTTGTATTTAGAAGGACACTCTATTTACGCATAGGTTAATAATTAAAAACAAGGAGAGCATATTGCCTATTTAATCAATAATTTTAGCTAAAACAGAAATCTAAGTAAATGCTTAGAACAGTCCATTTTTCTATACTCTTAGCAATATACTATCAGTTGATTACAAAAGATACATAAGCAAAAAGATACATTTTGAAGTTTCTAAATAAATAGGCCTATTATTTTTCGGTCAAGAACACTCATAACTTTGTAACTGATATATTATGCAGGTAATAATAAAAACTGCTAAGGAATTCGAATATAAGCCGTTATTTCATAACAATTAAAAATAAGTTATAGGTTAAACAAACGAAAGAAACTTTGATGGGAAGTCTATTCCTGGTAAGACTCGTAAACATTTTGCCAATCTTTGAATTTCTCACGACCTTCAATCGAAATAGCTCAAAACGTAATATGGTTTAGTGTTTTACTGCATTTGATCTATCTATATGGCATCTTAAAAACAATTAATGATAATAACTTTTAACTTTGTTAACAGAATTGCATATGTGAACTCTATGATGATTGATTGTAAATCAGGAAGCCAAATATATGATTGTCGTAATACGCACGTTAAGAACTAAAATTTAAGGTAGCTTTTCTCCAGAGAGTTATAATCTGTGGGATAGAATATTAGTTGATGCTGTCTTATTTTATTTGTTTTACTTTTCATCCAGCTGTGACCACTAGCAATACTAATTATCTTATTAGTAAAGGCGTGACCCCTTGTGATACTGAGTTTTTTCTAATTTTATTCATTTGTAATAAATACGAGAGAGCTATGACCAACAGTGGACTACCAAAGGCTGTTTATGACGAATAAATACTGAATCTAACACGAAACAATATTATGAAAGACAGTAATTGATTAGTTTAAGAAATCTGTTGCGTTTAGGAAAAGCAAGTCTTCTGCGAGGATGATTCTGACTTACTCGAGGTACATTTACACTCCCCGTCATTCGTATAAGTCTCTTAAGTACCATTGCTTTTCTATCTTATCAATTTTTTAATTTTTTCTTCTCAATTTTTTCCCATCCCTACAACTTGTTTTCCTAACTTATTAGTGAAGTTCCTGGTTAATTACCAAAAGCTTTTTGCTTATTATGTGAGTAGGATAACAAAGGCAGCGTTTAAAACATCCCTGCTTGTCTCGTTGCGGATATAAGGATACATGCATGTACGTATGACGGTACACATTAAATTAACAACTAATTATCCTATCTATTGTTCATAGATTGGTTGACATTCAAATGCGAATTTAGTGTGCGAGGTCAGTACAGGCTATCTGTTGTCTGGATGTTTGTTCATGATTGTGATTTGTGTTTGTAATGGTACCCACGAACGTGTTGTAGGGACGTTTGTTATACTGTCAACTAGTAGAGATGCCTAACTTTAAAATTACTTACAGTCAATACTTCCATTGATTCTTCAAAACGTTAATTCGTGATCAAATTTTGTTCTAAGTTTTATAAAGCAGTGAAGGTTACAAAACAATTTACTACTTTCCGTTTCTTCACTTATGCTTAAGTAGATTTATTCAGCAATCTTACTTTTATTCTTTACAGAAGGCAACACACGACTTTTGTTGTACCCTTGGTAAGATGTTCTTATATATTTATATGAACATAAATAAGTCGATCAAAATAACAATATAGTACAGCCCGCCTGATTTCGGGCGGGCTTGACAGGTGCAGTACTATCCTCTCACAGACCAATCTAAAATGACAGCATCCGTACTTTCGTGTTCCATTGGTGAGTGTGAGATCGGTGGTCCATTGATACAGGGGTGGCAGTTATCATGGCAAGTGTTTGAGCCTTTCAATGTTACAATGACTGTCATGCCATTTACGTCCTTAAGCGAGGCGTGAAAAAGCATCCCACTAGGCCCTAATAGTATGAGTCTCCATACTGCATTGTCTACATTCGCAATGTGTATGGTGACCACAACTCTTGGATTCTATTCATGCTTTCAATCAAGCAGAGTAGAGTCCCTTTTGCATGTTCTTACAATAAATTATTAGTAGGTGAACTAAAATATTAAGATCTATTCTTACTTTGTAATATTGGATGGATAGAACCCTTTTTTGTTTATGAGAAAACGCTTTCGGCTATTACCCATGTAGGTCGCCATTAGTTATTCAACAATGAAACGCTACCAAATGTCAAGAGTATATAATAGTACTTTAGTTCTGAAATATTATTTATGCACGTCCGATTTTGATTCCTGTTTAGGACAAAATGTTTGAAAATTTTAAGAAATGTTGAGAAACGTTGCAAATATTTCAGTTGGACGGAGTGGGTTAGCGTGCTTGGCAGACAGCGATAGGTTGACTCCCTATTACGTGAGATGAAAAATATAGATCCAGAAATCCCCTTCTGGAATACACAGGTCTGATTTTAAGAGATTATCAACTGACTGAGATGATTTCTTCACTTGTGAATATTGAGAATCTTAATACAGATTGTTCTGTGTATGTTTTTTAATCTATAAGATGTGTATTCCAATTTAAAAATTCCAATGGTATTCCATTAAACATCAAGCAGTAAATATAATTCTTTCAGGCAGTAGACAGTAACTGTTATGCCTCAGAGGAGTTAAGGTACGCCAAACTGGACACTAGTCGCTCTGTACCCCTGACATGACTGCACCTAATCTCTCTGAAGATGTGTCTGCAGTTAAAATTATCTTAGCATAAGGATTGAATTTGGCGGGACGGTTTTCCCTACAGTGGCCAGCCGCGAAGAGACGACGTCTACGTGTGCCATACGTCGCCTAAATAGAGAATTTATCAACAGATGGTGTCCGCGGTATCGGACAGGCGTTAGAGGGGATCTGGATGTCGTAACAACAGCTGTTCCCGGATCCCTCCTATCTCAAGCGTAGAGTGGCACACCGTGTGGGTTTAGTCGGTCCAATTCTGACACACCACCTTACCGTAAACCCCGGTGCAGTGACGGCCCGAGGGGGTTACCACACGTTTAAAAAAAAAAAAGGTTAAAAAACAACAACACAAAGGATTGAAGTGGGTTAATATTTATTTAAACATTACCATGTGCTCAATTGTAACAAATAAACTTTTAGTGTTTCCTACTCCACTTCTAGTTACTACTCCTTTGTAATAACTTATTAAGTGGGCTATGTATAAAGAAAGTGATGGAAATGGTGTCAATAATAGTTGATTAATCACAAGAAGAATTGGAATGAAATTATGTAAATAAATATTTCAGACATTTGACACATAACGTCATTTAGTCTCAAACTAAGCAGATCTTGTGTTGTGATAAATAGAATGACTGATAAAATACTTACACACTTTTTTTTATAAATACATACATGTTATACATAGAAAACACCCAAACTTCCAAACAAATATTTGTAGATCATGTAAACATTTGGTCCGACCCGGGCATCCTCAAGCACAGCAGTCGCATTCACTACCGCTGCACCATCGAGGTAGTTTTCTACTAATTATTCTATATATTCAACTATTTACCCAACTTGATATTAAAAAGAAACGCATTCATCTGAACGTAATATCAAGCCTCTGGTACTCTTAACACTTATTTTACTACACACACTATTTGATAACACACGCTAGTTGATGTGATTAATATGTCATCTAATGTATATATCCATCTACCCTTTTTTTTTCATTGCGGCAATCCCCCTAGATTCCACCTACTGGTGGTTATGTCGGACTCGAACCGATCTACCCCTGATACTAAACAAACCATTGTTCCCTGAGAAATAAAAGGCGTACTGGCTAGGCCAAACACCAGCCGGGTATAATCAAACAGCACACGATGGGTATTTATACATGTAACCTTTTAGGGCTTATCTAGTACTAACGGACTATAAGCTTAAAAAATAAAAATCAATAAAAAATTTTCTTTGATAAGTTGATTTCATTAAATTGTTTAACTTCTACAAAAGCCCATTGATGCAGGGGTGACAGTGATAGCTGTGTAAGCCTTACACTGCTACGATGACTGTCATGCCTTTTATGTCCCCAAACGTGGCGTGAGAAAGCATTTCACTAGGCCGGCATAGTGTGGGTCACCACACTGCATTGTCTGCATTTGCAATGAGTGTGGTGACTACAATTCTTTGGATTCTATTCATGCTTTCCATCAGGTAGAGTAGATTCACTTTGGCAGGCTCTTTAAATACATATATTCTGCAAAAAGTGCCTTGTTTCTACTGGTAATTTTTGAAATAAATTAATTGTTTTGTTTAGGTACTATAGCTGAACAATTGGTACACAGTCTAATTGAACCATCTCTTTTTAGCATAGGCACAATAGGCGACGTATAATCCCAATGTACAACCAGTTTTAATGTACCTATAGACACCGACCTATTTATTTCGTTATCTATCGTATCGTTTAAAAAAAACGAGTGGACAGACTTTCATAAAAACTGGTTTTGAGTCATCTTTTCATTTCAAATTAATTTTATATTTATTACTTTTCTTTGTACATTCGAAGAAACAAAGCAGCAATAAAATATGAATTGACCGAACCAATTAGAAGTTAGAAAAATGTATAGGTGACATTTGAAAGTTAAATTAAGGAATAAAATTAAATATTGGCGGTCCACCGATACTGGGACGTGATTTTAATTTAGTTATTCATGACGTTAATATTCAGATCTTAAGACTTGTTTAAACATGTAAACAGTAATCTACAGGTATCTAATTGAGCGTGACAAAAGCTTTTTTGAAAAATATTTGATATATGTGCAATCTCAACTTGCACAAACATATTTTTTCTACATATTCGCTTTAAAATACCTTTTATGTTACACTTTTTGCACTTATAATTAGTGAATCTACTCTCTAACATAGTGTGACTTTAATAACCATAAATAATAAACGACTTGATAGGCTTCAGTGTAGGCTATGTTATCTTAAACAGCTGTGCAACGTAACGCAGGCACCACCAGATGTGACCGCGGACACCATCACTGCTTAGCAAGCGCGCGTACTGCGCACACTTTCCGCTAAATCGATCGCCTTTGCCGGAGTTAACTCTTCTCAGTTCTGAGTGCATAACTTTTATTGCTCTGCTCCAGGCCGCAGCTTCATTATGAATCGACCACAATACTTCCTCAACGTTCAAAAAAACCCAGGTTACGTTAAACCCACGCTCACGCAACATTGTCTAATGTTTCTTCAAATTACAGGGTAAAAAGTGGGTAGTCATCGCCACTGTTGCGTATGAAAGCCACAGAACACTTACACTCATAGAGAAGAAAGAGTCTTCTATCATCCATCCTTTCTACGTGGTTAAATCATAGAAACATACCCTTTTCAATTTTCGTGACCTGATACTATCCTCCAATAAATATACACATACACATATATGTATATATTCAGTTAGGCAAGGCAGCGTTATAGCGCTTGAAGACGCAAGTCTTCAAGCGCTATAAGACCAGTGCGCCCTCCCTGTAAAGACGTGCAGCGCCGAGATGAAACGAGCTATACTCGGAGTTAGTGTCTCTCAAGGACAGGATTTGGAACGAAGTGATCCTTCAGAGAGCCAAAGTGACCGACATAGCTCGGAAAGTTAGTAGTTTGAAGTGGTTATGGGCTGGTTACTGGTTCTTTCACAGGACTGATAAAGTTTAAAGTTTCTTGAAGTTAATGTGTATGCCGATTTAGATTTAGAAATGTGGTCATTATTAAAACCGGCAATCCACATCATCAGAAAATAATATTGCAAGATATTGCTTAATGAATTTGATAAAGGTTTTTTTTTAAGTATAGCAATACAAATCAACACGTTCTCGTCATTTTTTTGTTGGCACTTATTGTAAAATAAAAAAAAAACTATTTAAAGGGTCACTTTCAAAGAAAACTTGATTTGTTTAAATACTACAACGAAGGAACAGAGTGCTCAATTTGATGTTGTTTGTTTCTCGAAAATAAACTGATCACCAAAAAAAAAACAGTGAGCAAGCGACGGTAGATAATTTACTTTTAGTGTTGCCAGTAAATAACACAAAATTATTCGCATTTAATCTTTTCTATACTGTGATTAAAATACTTTCGCGCTATTGTTTAATTAAACAATAGCGCGAAAGTACATAATTATCAAAAATATAATTCATAATTATTACCTAGTTTTTAATACAGTATTTATGTTATAAAAATAAAAACAGTTTTCAACTTAAGTCTAATATTTTCAGCGGTATTATGGCAGTAAGAATTATATCACTGTTCTAGTGAGTCCACTATCGTTATCTCTGCCGTGTAAACAACCTCCACTCAACATTTGGTTGAATAGAGTTGATCGACCCTGATTAGAGCACGCGACGTGTTACACTCACACTGGTTTATTATTGACAAGTTACTGACATGTATGTGTATATACAACAGTAAGATTAACCTAATTTTTATATTGGAAATCACAGCCACAGTAGAAAAGAAGCAGATTTTGTTTTTGAATGACTTGTTCAAGATTTTTTTTTTGGTAGTGAAGTTTTTTGCGTTGATTATGAATAAACGAAATTTTAATTCAATCTTTATTCCGAATGAAACTCACCGAGTTCAATTTATTTCGCAAAATAAATTTCTTACAGTGAAAATTATGAAAATAAAATTGCTTGCACTGATAATTTTATATTACCATACTTCCATAGGGATGATTGAGCCTGACCAGGCACCGGTTGTTGACCACTTACGATTTTAAGTATTAATTTTGAGATTGCCCGCCATGACGTGTTTTATTTGATGTTGACTACATTTTGTCGGTACTAATACCAATCAACCAAACCCTAAAATTTCGAAAAAGTACCGAAAATTTCAGTTTATTTTCATTTGTTCGTGACAATTGTCAATGACAGTCATTGTAACAAGAAACGTGTTTGGATAAGTAAGAATAATTTCATATTTATTTTACATTGTTTTTTCAATAATTAATTTTTGAAATTAAATTATTTATATTTCAGAAATTTTAATGAATTTTACTTCCAAACAATATGTTTCATGAGTTGTTTGACTGGTTCACTCAAGATACACAATCTGAGTGGTTGACCGGTTGGTCAAATACTAGTTCACTGTAGTGCAGCTTTTTTCGTTTTTTTGTTTGTCTATGTTCATTTTGTGATTCCTAACTCAAGAATCTGTTATAATTGGAGTAATTTGCATTGTTTCTATTAGTTGACCAGTGGTTTGACAGTTTTATGTCGTATCGCTCTTGAATATAACTTATTTAACCAAAAATCGTTTGGCGTATCTTTTAAAGTGATATATTTATCAATATGGTTAACTCCTGATTTAGATCAACACGACACGATTATCTCTACTGTTCAAATTGAAAATGGTATGTAATTTTATTTAACTTAAAATATGTAGGTAAATACTTTTTACTTCAAATAAAAACATAAATATAAATATATTTTAAAACCCTTCCATTACACAGCTTCGAAACGATGAAGGTTAGTATTAAACGTCGAAAAATAAGGTTAGTGATCTAGGGTTAATGGTCAACTTCTGCTAAAAATCTGGGGCCTGTGGATCAAAGTACCCTACTTTGGCCGCCTCAGTTATATTTATTTTGTACAACAACAATGTTAAATATACATAAATAAAAAATACGTGTGGCACTCGGGGACTGCCACAGTAAAGCTATTTTCTATCAACTTATGGAATTATAATATTTCGGAGCAGTTCGTCTCGATCCGTGCGAGCTTCGTACAGTCTACACGCATACGTCTAGTCACACGAACATAAACACCGTGCCGCAATCTGCCGAACCTGAACGACGTTAGACGATGCACGGCTTTCAACGCTGCACCACTGTGCCGGTCAGAGTGGAGAGGGGAGTGTTAGGTTTATTTTCGTTACGGAATTTCTTGATCCGGTCGCCGCGCTCGAAACCTGCGATAAGAGCTATGCAATAGCTTAAAAAGAAATTAAGAATTTTCCTTTCCAATTGTCTCTTTAAACTAGATAATGTACAATTTAAAAATAAATTAGTAAGAAATATCGTAATTAAGGTTTATAACGATATATTTATATTTATTTTTATTTGAAATGTTTTGAGACTGGTACATCCATCAGTTATTATAAGGACTTTATTAAAGCCTATCTATAACATAAAAACAATTATTAATTGCCTTATTACAAAAGCACATAGATAAGATTTTAGTTTTTCACTATTCAAATCAGGCAGTTGCCCGTGCCTAAACCAAAGATTTCAAAAGCAGAATTCTTTTAGTCAAAGGCACAAACTATAATTTTATCATCATTACTAATCACATCATAACATGTACATGTGTATGTGTAATAGATACGACATAATATGTACATGTATAATGGACACGATCACGAGTGATGTATGAACAATAAAATGTTCTACAATGTATATTTAAAATAAGTGAGTAAGTTTACCTATACCCTGGTCACGATAGCAAAATGTTGACTCTCAAATAACGAGGTATTATACATCTGTTATTGCTATATGTTATCTTTTTTGAAACATTCAGTAAATTTGTATTTTAAAAACATTGCAAGTACTGTCGTCAATATGAAAGCTGTTATGCAAGGGCCATATATGTATGTTCGTTTACTGCCATGAGCTCAACAAATAAAAACACGTTTCTATTAACTTGTATAAGACAAGCCTAGGCTTGGATTGGCGTGAAACATGGCAGGTACGAACAGGCATCTGGCAATATGCCAGGCTATTGAAAGCTTAACGTTATTAGACAAGGAAACAGAAAATTGGTTACAAAACACGGCCTATTGTGTTGGTGTTTATGTGCCGTGATTTAGACGTTACAAATGATTGTTAGATTGTTTAGTTGAAGGAAATAATACTTCGTTTGGTAATAGTTAAATGAATAAAGTATGATTACTTACTTATAATAACTTCTGAGTATGGTGACCACAATTCTTGGATTCTATTCATGCTTTCCATCAGGCAGAGTAGAGTCACTATGGCGGGCACTTAAAACAGAAAAAAACATCTTATGAGTCGGCTGTGTTGAGTATGATTCAGAAAACCGATATTAACTAATTCTTACCTTGCATTTAACAAAGTCAGTGAGGTATCGGAATAGAAACGACCCCCCTCCTGATTCTAGAGGCAAAAACTCAAGGGACGGCAACACACTTGACATTTTTCTGGTGCTAGTGTTCATGAGCGATGGTATATGCTTACTAAAAGATGACACGTCTACTCGTTTGCCCCATCATTTCTCTAGCCCTTATAAATTATTATTATATTATTAAAGATTATTTGGGGTCAACTACAAGTTGAACCAGTTTTATCTGAATATCTGTTTCTCCACGGAGCGACTGGAATCGGACCTCCGTAATCCTGAGAGCGAACTGAATTCGAAGGTTGAACTTTTGAGGGTACTGACTTTACCGATTGCTATAGATGTTCACAATAACCGGGTCCGATGGCTTGACGAACTCTCTGAGATTCGAGTGTGAAACTTAGGGCTATTAATAAAAATTCATTTTAAGAAAAACACAACAACACTGTTAGTCAGATCTGGGAATTGAACGTGTAACCTCTTAATGGTTTAGTGGTTAATACGTCTGCCACAGCCGCGAGGAGGCGTCCGCGTATGCCATACGTCGCCTGAAATAGAGAGCTTACCCGTGGATGGTGCCCGCGGTAGCGGGCAGGCGCTAGGAGGGATCTGGATTTCGTAATAAAAGCTGTTCCTGGATCCATCCTATATCAGGCGCAGAGTGGCACACTGTGTGGTTTTAGTCGGTCCGTTTCCCACACACCACCCCGCCGTAAAACCTGGTGGAATGACGGCCCGAGGGGGTTTCCATACGTTAAAAAAAAATACGTCTGCCAGTATATGCTAACCACTAAACCAACGAGGTAGTCTTGAAGATCGAGAATTTAACGATTTTTACTGTTGTCCCATAATTCAATATTGACTGATAATATTTCATGTAAATAATCACTAACTACACAAATATACCAATTTATCTTATACTACTATTTATTTAGGACGAATATGTACTCATGCCCGAGGTCATGTTCTGTTTGGATATATTTTTTGGGAGTAAGTGACTTTTATAGTGAAGGGTTAGGAGCATATTCGGCCTCTTAGTCTCTTCCAGACTCTGTAAACTCAGAAATAATGAATACTATCTAATCTAATGTTAGTATATTGATATTAGAAACAGCACACGTTGGAATAAAAAAAATATAGAAATTTATGAAATATATTTATCGTAATATAATATCAGTAAATGTAAAATTTTGATTAGTTATGTAATCTACATATGTAATGTAATTTTTTTGTCATTTCTAAGAACTTTTACGCATGATATCAAGCACCTACGCTTCTTACATTTGTAATATAAAGCTAACCTGTGTAAGTCACTGTGTGTTCTTTTATGTTAAAGGATTCTTTTGTATTGATACATACATATGTATGTAATAATAAAATATATTCTATTTTTAAAACAAAACTATGCTGATACAAGAAAAAAATAATTTCACGCGTCTACCATCGATCAGACATACGAGGGGCGAACAATAAGTAATGATAACCAATATATAAAACAATGATTAGAGTGAAATATATATTTTATTTTTCAACATAGTCTCCTAATAAATTATTACATTTAGTATATCTTTTTTGTAAACTCATGATATCCTTGGAAAAATATCTTTGTCTTGGCCCTCCAAAAACGTCTCTACAGCGGCCATCACTTCACCATTGTCCTCAAATTTCTTACCCCGAAGATTTTCTTTGAACCGAGGAAAGAGATACAAGTTGCTGAGAATCAGATCTGGTGAATAGGAAGGGTGTTCGAGCAGTTCGAACCCTGTTTTTTGAATTGCAGCCATTGCGACTGCGGCTTTGTGAGTCGGGGCGTTGTCTTGGTGAAACAGCACTCCTGCTCGCCTGCCGCGTCTTTTTTCCTTGATGGCCTCTCACAACCTTCTTATTTGATCTGCGTAGTAAAGGCATGTTATGGTGGCTTACTTTTCTAAATTTCACCATGATAATTTCTTCAGTGTCCCAAAAAATAGACGCCATAATGTTTCCGCCGCTGAACTTGACAGTTTAAATTTCTTTGGCGTTGGTGAGAAGGATCATTTCTAGGTGGTCGACTGTTGTTTGGTTTCAGGATCAAAATAGTAGATCCAAGTCTCGTCCGTCGTCACAAAATGATTCAAAAAATTTTCTTGATCCCCCTGCAACTTTTCGAGACTGACCCTCAAAATGTCAAGTCGTTTATTTTTTGCTCATCGGTTAACATTCTCGGCACCCAACGCGACGTGACGTTTTTCATATGTAATTCGTTGACAATTATTTATTGAACGCTGCCATATTAGATCACGATTTTTCACATTGTTCTCGGTCAGGAACGTGGATGGGCGTCCCTCGCGGTATTTATCTTCAGTGGATGTTCTGCTCAGTTTAAATTCCTTCGCCTAACGTGCAACTGTAGAATATGGAGGAGCAGACTCCCCTAATGTTTCTTCCAAGTCACGGTGTATATCTGTAGTGGAATTTTTTTTTAAAGCAGTGAATTACGGCTCTAATTTCGTTTTTCTCCATTATGGTGTTATCTCGTCAACATTACGTATTTAAATGTGAGGTACATTTATTTGAAATGAATGTGTATCATGGCCTATTTATATATATTTTTTATGCGGAACTAGCGGGTGTACAAGCAAGCAAAAAAATTTTTTTTTTTGATTGTTGTGTGCCCTAGAAGTACCCGATTATCATTATTTATTGATCACTTCTCGTATGTGTATATTTTCTAATACGTTCATATTATGAATAAATCAAATCCAGGCATAAAATAATGGCCATATTCATCCCACAGTCATGTCTTGGTTGTAAATGAAATCTACGACCCTATGACTTATTAGTCAGGGCACTATCTGCTAGACCAATCATATTTACATTTATAGCCTTTAACAGAGTGACTTGGCCGCAGCTAGTTTGTAGGCTAGGTAGACATTCTTGATTGGGTCTGACTAGGCGTGGCATTGATTCTGGACCCCGGGTCCCCTTCAGACAAAGACGCCTGAGACCGGCCACCGGGGTGGTTTTTAGTGGAAACACCACATACTCCTGGCTCCTGCGTCCCGAGGAGACGGAGAACCGAAGGGATTTTCCACCTCGACAACAAAAAAAAGGTAGGTACATTCTTTGGACAAGTGAACGGAAACGTACGACAAAGTAAAGGAAAGTGCAAATGTGATTCGTTTGAATATCAAACCACAACCCGAGTCCGTTGTATTCGAAATATTCAACGTATTCAAAGAATACAATAGAAGCTTTGTTCATTTCACTTGTGGAGACGGTTTTAAGACAAACATTTGGTGTTTCAAGCACTCGATCTAAGTTGCAGTGCCAAAGAACTGGAAATTAAATCAATAACAAAGTTCACGCGTAGAAGAGAAATTACACGTACTGAATTTGTTACTTCTAATCGTCGCACAAAAGGAAGAAACCGTTCAAATTGAGGTGAAAAAAATTAAGATTTTTGAGCACATATTCAAGTGGGGTTCTTGGTTATTAAGAAATGTGTAACACATCACTCATGACTCTCTGTAGCGTCAGATTCCGAATACTTAAAGCATACTTCAAATGATTAAAAAGGTTAAGGGTCCTTACTGACCATGTAAGACCGTTTTATTATCAAGGGTCCTAGATTTCGTTTAAATCGTTAACCTTAGAGTTAAGACTTTAATTATTTAATTTCTATTTGACCACAACCTACTTCTACTTAATTACAAAAGGAGGTTCAAAGATACAATTCTTATAATATATGAAATAATTTCGGAGATTTTTCTGTCTTTTTTTATACAATAAATATATTTTAATTGTATTAAAAGTGATAAATACATCTAAGGAACTACTGACATCCTACGATAATTAGTTTTAAAGAATCTACAGTTAAATCTAGCGCTGTCAAAATGAATATTTCATATTTGATTTCCCTAATACTACGGTTAAGAAACATCGAAAGCCTCTGCGCTTTGCTTACATAAGTACCTGGCAACTGAGCTTTACTCGGTATTATTATATGATAGTCGATTCGCAATTTACCAACTTCTGTTCCCGTTCATAATTCTATCACATAGCTAAGTATGTAAACGGAGACTATTAGACAAACATTTCATTTCTTGAAAACACGAATAAAACAACGTTTCCTTGAAATGAAACCTAGCTAGATGAATTTATTGCCCCCGAACCCATCTCCATCCATAATTTTTTATAAAAATCGTCGTCGGAGTCGTTTTCCAGATTCAAATTATATATAATATACAAGAGTTGCACGTTCAAACCTTTAAACGTGCAACTCAGATAAATTGAGGCTCCAAGGTACAGTATTCAACGAAATCTATTTCCAAAAGACGACTAATAAATACCAATTAAATGACGCGTGGCTCGATATTCCGGTATTTAATCCCTTTGGATCATCCAAAAATAGAATCAGGAGATAGAACACCGTGACAGAATATTGTAGGGCGTCCATAGGTCCCTTTGGGTAAAGTAATCACCCGTAAAAGTTTTTACACGTGAATAAAATATATTTTCGGAAACCCTATTCACTATTTCGTATTACGTTCCAGAAGTAAGATTTAGCGATAAACATCGTACTCACTTAGAGTGCAAAGCTTTTGCAAGTGTCACTGCTACTTTGAACAAATACCAGCAATATTAGTAAAGGATTTATGCTAACAACTCTTGTATTTTTAATGTCGATTTATTGTGATACGCCTACAATTTAAAAACATGATACATAGTACTGCACAGTTTCTATACTATATATTGTGGGAGAACCAGGCCTTGGCAGAAAGGCCAACCGAGTTTGTGCAGCTCGAGAAATTATTAGAGCACCCACTTTTGTTTCTGATAGGGTTCAGGGAAGATGTAAAGTGCAGCAACACACTTATGACTCTGAAGTTGAGGGTGAACATCATGAGACAGATCTACTCGTTTGTTTCCTGAACCACTAAAAATAAGTGTATCTAAATTCAACAGTTAGATAAACTTGCTTCCTTAGATTGACATTATCTACAAAGAAACAAAAGTGATTTTCTAAAAATTCCTTGAAAAATAACAAACAAAATTATTTCCGAAAAACAAGGGACCGTAAGCTGTGTGATCTTAGTAATTTAATTAATGTATTTAATTACAAGCACCCGTGATTGACGATAATTAACGCCGGGACATATACGTCGTTTGATGTGAAGGACGATTTATTTCTGAGTTCTGATTCGATTTTAGACTTAATTGGATTGGGAAGGTCATCATTGCGCTACTATGTAATGTTATTTTTGTGGCCTATATAAATTAAATCGAAGAGCAGTAAGAATACCTTTATATCCAAGGAATGTTTAAGCTTATTTTACAAATAATAATTGTTATATGTATAAGATACACATAAATTGACAATTTCTAGAGAAAGATGATGCAGACTTGGTGTCTTAATAAGTTATACAAAAATACTCATTTGTATAGAATTATTATCTGTTTCATTATTAAACCTATTTACATGTACACAAGTTAACATATCTACTAAAAATTTAATTGTATTGACATTTCATTCAATTACTTTATTTCAAGTAGTAAAAATCAGATCGTTTCTTTTTAAAAAACAAAATATTACTGTATCGAAATCTAAGTAACTAGCGTGGGGTCGCTAGGCACTTACCTGATTATCCTAGTCATAGACCGACGGCTGTGAAGTGTCGATTTTATTTGTGTATATAGTTTATACATATATATAGTTTTATTAGTGTATATAAGTGTTTGGAAGAGTGAGTAGACGACATTTGAGTTGATATAAATTTTCAGACTCCGAATTTCCTCGAGCATTCCAAAACATCCTGGTATAACAAGCCCAAATCATCCTAGCGGCTGTTACCCCACTACATATAAGTCACAAATATTGTAGTAGTTGAAAGATACACGAAAAATATTTTCAATATCCCAATGCGGGTTACAGAACGACGTGAGAAGAAAAGTGAATAGCTACTGATTTCAACGTGGACACTAGCATGTCATACTAAAGGCATAATTCGCAGCGAACTCATTTCCCACTCCACAACATATATTCCGTTTAAAATTACCGAACAGTTACATCACACACATGTATACCTAACATGTAAGTCAATTTGACGGGCTCTTAAAAAAGTTTCTGAAAAATGTCAACGAATAGATGACATGCATATGAAGCCAATAACATCGAGTTCGATATTTTATCGTTTGTTAATATGGTGCTAAATGTAAATTATCTAACAAAAGTTCAATATACCAGAGAATTGTGTAGGTATGTGTAGAGTTCTCTGTAGACACAGAAATATATTTAATGAAATAACATATATAAAGTTAATTAAATCTGATCCTATGTTTAATTTATAAAGAGAAAACAAACAAGTTCATTTTATTGAATTAGATTTATGATGTAATACTAGAAAGTTTCTTAGTCATCCAGATTTAAAAAGTACAAACAGGTTTTTTTTTACAATTGACGAGAACCAAGCCTCAATTATTAGACTGTTATATGATGGAACTAACTCATATTATTACTTACTGTACAAGTTTGCTTAATTTCTAAGAAGTTATTTGCAGAAGCTTAATATCTGATGGTGTACCTTAATACTTTTTATTTGGAATGCATGTATTTTTATTGCGAATTTAATGACTATATTTTACTGTTTTAAAGGATAATACGTCTTTACTTACCTTGGATTCCGGTCGTAACAGGACTTACCATAGTATAAAAAACAAGATTTCTTTTGCAAATAAAACCCTACGATAGAAATGTATTCCACATTGCGAGTGATTTTTCAAAAAATATTACCAGGCACAAGAACACTCAGATTCAAAATAACAATTTGTTTATCGCACAAAGTGTTGTCCCACTAAAATCGAATTCATGACAGCGTAGTAAGAAGCGGTCAGATAACTGCTTGAACCACTAAACCATTTGTGTACTCGACTCTTAACTCGTTGGAAAAGGGGGCCCCACAATAATGAAGTACTCCTAACCGATTTACGATTACGGCAGCCAGTCTCAACAGCGACCAGCCATCTACGCAAGAAATATTGTAGTGTACAAGTGTGTGCATAAACATAGGTGCACTCTATGTTTCTGTACTCTCACAATCCCTTGGACCACTATCTGACACGATCAGGTTTGGATCAGGCGCAAGACTGACAGCTTTATTTATTCACCGAAGCACGAGGGTTAAGACCCCAAACTTCCGAATTCTGGTTTAAAACTCCAATAACATCTTTAGCCCCGACCTGTAAATCAAACTAAGACCTCTAACCGTTAGACCAATGAGGCAGGCTCACACAATATCACTCACAACGTTACATAATCATGTACAAAAATGTTGCCTTTGTTTCAACATACGTTTAGTTTTAATTTCGAAAGTTGTAAACACCAAACCCACCATTAGCTTAAGTAAAACAAAACCCGGCTGAAATACTTTTTTTAATAATAAACTTAATTTAGCAATTAAATTTTATAAGCCTAATTACGGTACTTCTCGACCAATAAAGGTTACATAGCGTGGAAAATTTTCAGTGAAATTTTGTTAAAAGCATAATTTTTATTATGTTTTCAAATTGGAAAAAACAATTATTGTAATTATTTTGTAAATGTGTTAACGTAAAAAATAAGACGTCTGTAAAATAATATGTCTATAAAATGTATTAAATTTAAATGTTATATATTATCAAAGATTAACATCAAATATCACTTAGCGTAAGACAATTAGTTATATTTAATTAGCCTAGTTGTTTGATCTTGTATGAATGATAGACACTTTTAAGTTAACGACTTCATATTATATATATATATATACATATAAAATTCATAGATTAAATAATTTTACTATGTCGTATTAATAGATAAAACGGCATTAAATATATAAAATAAAATTGTTTTTTGTAAGTGATATTTTTGTATTATGTACAGAATATTTATTGACAGTGTTTATCATCAACAGTGTTTCGTAGTCCACTGCTGGACATCAACCTCTCTTTACATATGAGGTTTTGGGTTACTGTATCACGCTGGTCACATGGGTTAGTAAGTGTTTCTTCTCTTTACAATGCTGTTGTCTTGCATAGTTTGTTCCCTTAGTAGTTTCTCACGACACCCACAGGATGAATAGGGGTAGTATTACTCATCATACAGAATATAGCACACATAACAGAGAGAAGTAGCAGATAATACATCATCATGAAATTTGAAATCTGGCAGTGTTTATTCGGGTATGATATTGAGGAGAAAAAGAGACGTCAGTATCAAAAATCAAAAATAGTAAAAACTTTCCTGTCAAATGATACCTAGTCATAAGTACATATAACAAAGTAGTATGTCAGGAAACAACTTTAAGAAATCTCTTCTTTGTGATATCATTTTATTGTCTTAAAATACTTAAAGAAGAAAATTTTGATAAAACTCGAGAACGTCGGCTTAAAGGGCGTTTACAATAAATTTACTTATAAAAACTATTTTATTTATGCTCGTTTATTAATCACTTTCTACATTGAAAGTTTTTCCATACACATATGCATGTAAATGTGAAATTTTGCAGTACACGAACAGTGTAGTGTGGCGATTTCTACATTACAGCACAAAGAAAAATATAAAACAGCGCCATCTAGCGAAGATACATCGAGCTACGAAGTATGAACGAAAACGTATGAATGTAATGAACTACAATGCAACTACTAATCCTGTATCGTGATGTAGAGATTCGCATTGCAATTAGCATATATACAACATCCCAACGTCAACCGTCGGGCCGTGGCCGGCGAGGCATGATAACCTCGCCTGGTCGGAGGATTCTCCCTTGTGTCAGAGGGACATACGACACACGTTCCTCCACAGCAGTTACAGTATAACACCACAGCAAGTTTTAATGACTGCTCGTCATTATTATCTAGGAAACGGAAGTCTAATTTCAAAGCATATATAATTTCAGTAATTTCTACAACTGTTAATTATACAATAACGTCAAGAGGAGTACATATTGCTTGCACTTTAAAAAGTTTATCAAATCACATGAAAAGTCAAGTTCCTATCTCTATACACCCTAAAACACTCTCTAACTCTTACCATAGCTTTCTACATTCATATATGTTTAACAAATTACGTAATCATTGTTAAATATAACATAAAAAAGTATGTATAATAAGACAGATGAATGTGGAAGAACCTTTCCATCCTGTTTATGGTGGAGTGAATTAAAGGTGCCATCCCATGCGGTTCTTAAACTACAGTATTGTAGGTGTCCGTATGGTGACGAATTAAGAATACAAAGTATTATCCTCTAGTCATGCCGTGGGTGTTTTAAAGATGACTAAGGGAGCGAAGGACGCAGGAACACATTACTGAAAAGAAAATCTGGCCAATATGGTGTAGTAAACCAAAACTTCCTTCTAAGGATATTGGTCTCTTATGTCCAGCAGTGGACTGTTGTTGATAATGATGATTAATGATCAGTGAACAGCAATAGCCGTTTACTATCAGATGACCATTTTGCTCATTAACTGCTTCTATATAATTAAACAGGATCGTGGCAAATTAAAATTTTATCGCGTCTACCTACTCCGGATAGGAATGAGGCGTATCCATCTAAAACATTACTTTTAAAACCATTTTCAATTTTAGTATAATATCTATGCTGTCTGGTTTCAAAGTCCTCGTGTGGTTTAACCTTTCCCACTTCAATGTAATTACATTGTTCCTATCGTGTCCTTTGAAGTGGCACTCGGTGGTTACCATGCGTAATGGAGAATATTTATATTGATAATGTAATTGATGTAACACCTCTTCGATTTGACCGAAAAACCTACAAGAGACCTGAAAATTGTTAGTTATTTTTTTCGTAGTGGCTTAAGGCTAGCAATATTAATTCACGGTATAAATATCATTTGTAAGCGTTTCAAAATTATAGTAATAGTAAAGTGAATTAATAAAAAATTCGTTTAGATGAAGTTAAGCATTTTAAGGTCGAATAGTGTTGGTCTATTTAATTAGGTATAATATTCATTAGTGAATTTATGAAAATTTTTATAAAATAAATCTAATTTCAATATTTCACATTCCTCAATCCACAAAATTTGCTTAAATGGTAAGAATATTTTAGAATTTTATCACACAGTTTATTTTTTAGTACATATTTCGTTTATTCTGAGTAATGTCATACTGGTTAAAGACAGTTCGTCAAATTAACATATTATCAGAAATTAGTAAATATTAAATGGTTCACCAATATCATATAGATAGATATACCATGACCTTCAGGATAATTTTAAGCCCGCAAGCAATTTTGATCATGAAACTAGATAGGTACGTGGCACTGAACAGTGTCAGAAACCGCAGCGGCAAAGCTTCTAAATTGCCTCAATCTTACAACGGTTATAGGAAACCGATATAGTTAGATTGGCTGAATACTCACATTGCTTTTATCCTTTACTATTTTGTATCTTAGATCCTTTTGAGTGGGTGATATTACCTAATTCTTATTATAAAAGAAAGCAAAGACAGTAACGTAGACATAGCTGCAAGATATATAAAGTGTTATAATAATATATTTAACTTTATTTATTGAAATTCTCTTCCAAGAAATTCATCAAGTCCAGAGCGTGGAAGTTTGGCGGTGTTTCACATCCGTATCTTGGAGAACACAAACACGGGAGTCCGATGCCACTTACTCTGTAGAGAAAACTGATATTCAGGTAAAAGTGGTTGAACTAGTAACCGATCCCAAATAATCTTGAGAACAATAAAGAATAGGTATGTAGATAAAAATATTTTAATCTTGTCTTATCTTATTGATTACCTCAATTTTTTTTCTTCTACATTCAAGCTTTTATAAGGCAAATATGTGTCACTTGAAACTATTCTGTAGATAAACTATATAAGTCACTGATTTTAACAAAGGCCCTGAAGTTCCAGAGGTGACATTACTGAAGACTGTGACTATTATTTTTAATGTATTTTACATTTTGTCATCTGAAGAAGGTTCCGCATGCATCTACAGATAAATATTCCACGGTATAGACACTTATTTTTAACTGATCAAGGCCTGGATTTTAAAAACTCAGTTTCTTAATTGGTTAACTTTCCATATGCCAGTTCATCAAGCTCTGATGAGATTGGACCTTAATGGACTGTTGAGGTCTTAAAATCATAAAAAAATGTGAATCTTACTTGAGTCACTGTCGATATTATCAATATATAACTATATAAAACAACCTATGTACTCGATAAATATTTGTTAACTGATATTAATTTAATTATAGTAAAGTCCATAAATAATGCATACACATGTTTGTATAAAAATTGACGCAACTCGGTGAACCTGTAAGCCTCTTTAAACTTAAAAGATATGCAGAGAGAAATAATTCTCGCGGGGGCTCGTTAAGATGAGCGTGTCTGTCGGCGCGTGAAACGTCGATTGCGGCTTTTTAACGTGGCCTCGCAGTTCGCTAAAATGATTATGTGTTTTAGAAATGTTTGTGTTCTTTGACGTGAAGGTAAATGTGATGTATTGCTGATGGGGTAATGGTGCAGTAAAGTACAGTCATGACATTTATCTTTTCTATGTATCTTTTTGTGACTCAAATCTCCATAAAATAGAAATTGAAAGTCATTTTATGTAAAAAAATATGTACAGGTATTAAATTTGAAAAATACCATATATGCCACTACGGCCTGTATAAACCGATATTGTTAACCTGGTACAACAAACATGTACATACTTATTATGTAATCTCCGCATTAAACGCTTCTACGCACTCATTCCTGTAACTCGAGAAGTCTCTGGAAAATCAATAATTAGTTTAACAGGTAATAACGGCATGCTAAAATTTAGCAGTAGCAGTACTACTCTCTCACAGCAGATCAATCTAAAGCGACGGCATCTGTGCTGTCATGTTTTGTTGGTGTGTGTGAGACCAAAGACTCATTGATGCAGGAGTGACAGTTATCGTAGTAAGTATGGCGAACCTTAAACTGCTACGATGATTGTCATGCGTCTTACCTCCCCAAGCGAGGCGTGAAATAGCACCTCACTAGGCCGCCATAATGCGTAACTTGTGTCGCAGAGTAGAGTAACTTTGGCAGGCACTTAAAAAAAATATCATTAATTTCTTATTCAATTCTACGAAAATGTTATTATTTTGCATACTCAATCTCAAAGTATAACTAATGCTATTTTCAAGTTTCATATTAAGTAAAAACTGAAAACAATTCAATCAACTGTATAATTCGTCAGTAGCTTGTTTATTACATTTAAATAGTTTGTATCACCGTTTCAGAGTTACTTTTCACTTTGATTCTTTTTACGATTTCCAGTGCAATCAAAACAAAAGTTACCCATTAGCTCTTTAATTGCTCGGGACAAGGTTACAGTCTGTAATTGTATTTCTTGAGTAACAGCCCTTTGCTGTGAAGGTGATAAAGTTTTCGCTAAACAAACAAGTTTAAATGAATCGAAAAGTTCTTTAACTTATTTACTGACGAACTTAAAATATATTCAAGAAATTTTAATGTTACTGCTGGAAGCACATGTCACAAGGCAGAACTGAGACTGAAAATGATACATATACATACTATATATTACGTACTTTGTTAGTTGCTTATGTTTTTTTTTTGATATTTATTCTCTTTTATTTTCCGGGAGGTCATATCGCTAAGAAACGCGTTTCCAAGGTAGCGGATCAGAGCAGATATGTCGGGTCAACAGAAGCAAAACCAATTATCTACATTGCAAAATTTCTGACCAACTACTGTCTAACACTTCCATATATCGACAAAAAACCATTACTAAAGGAAAACAGTTTTAAATATCTCTGAACAATACTGAGCGCAATAATAGGGTAAATGCTGCCTGACAAAAGTGGGGCAAGCTCTCCGATTTGCTCTGCGACCCAAAGATGCCTATCAAACTAAATGTTCAAAAACTAGCTACGATGTATAGTTTTATTTCAGTAGCAGGAGTCTAGAAACTTGGCAAAGTACGGAACGAGTACATTAGATGATTCTTTGTATAGTAGATAATATTGTGGAAAGTCGTTTGCGATGCATAGACATGTGATGAGATGGGACAAATGTACCGCTGTAAAACCTACTCTGATTAATTATCAATCATCAACAGCCTTTTACAGTCCACTGCTGGACATAGGCCACTCCATAGCAAGGAGGTTTTGGCCTAGTATACCACGCTGGCCAGACGGGTTGCGATAGGGTTTGTTCCAAGTTTTCCTTCTCTTTGTAATGATGTTGTCTTGTGCACTTTGTTACCTTAGTCGCCTTTTACGACACCCCACGGGTTGAATAGGGGTGATAACACTATGTATTCTTAATCAGTCATCACTCTGACTAAACTGGAAACAAATAAAAACAGTAGCAGTCGTGGGACTGCCGATAGAAGTGAAAACGGAACTATTAAGTTGAGAGTAATTAAAACTATATGCAAAAATTATATGAAATTTTTTATGTTTCTTATATAGCTATATATAATATATAATATCATATATAATATATAATATCATATATAATATATAATAATAATAAATTTCATATATAATATATAATATCATATTCTCCATAGCTATAGATATACTATTATCATTAGCATGTCGGTGACGCGAACCGAGGATTTTACCCTCTACCAAAACGCTCAACGCGCCTAAAGAAGTTTTCACTTCAAAAAGGGTAGACAAAGATTACAGTCCACGTGGTAGAGAATCGTTGCCAAAGTTCTAGCGTGGGTGAACTTACATGTCGGGGCAATTCCAGATCGTTTGGCTTGGCACCGGAATACAAGGAAGAGAAGTATCTACGTATCTATTCACTAAATAGATACATAAATACAATACATTATAGATGAAGTTTAAGAACGATGACGAAAAAATAGTTGATAGAAATAATAAACATTTACAAGTGTTTTTGTTTTGAATAAATGCAAAAAAACTCTTTACTTTTTCCAATTATATCCAAGACTTGAATGAGTTTGAAAACAAAATGAATTATAAAAGAATTCTTTTATAACATGCAACACCATTTGGATGGAACTAACGGTCAATCCAAATGGTGTTGCAACGTTAATCGAAACTGAAGACTTAATATTTATTTATTTTATAATAAAGTTTACTTTTACAAATCATAATAAAAATAAAACAGTTTATATTTTTTCTGAATGGTATAGCACTGGTAATAATTAAATAATAAAATACAATCACAATTTTTCTTTGGAATTAAATTAAGTCTGGCAATAACGACAACGAAAATCGTTTCTTGACAATTGAGAATGACATTGACATGACATGACATTTTGTTATTCGTTTCACAGATAAAAAATACTAATAATAGTATTTCTTTATCTTTGGTCCATTCCAATTTACAGTTATGGCCGACTTTTATTGAATAGTAAAGTAGAAGGTAATATAAAATACATATTTTTGTATATATAAGTGGATGGATGCGGTTGGCGCTCCTTGGGGAGACCTTCGTTCAGCAGCGGACGGCGATAGGTTGATTTAATATGATATGTATTCTTATAAATGTATATATATATACATTTAATTTTTATACTTTTTTTATTTCATTCATTTTATTTGCAACAAGAATGCGTTTATTCATGTTTAAAATTCTTTGTTATGTTTCGATATACATATTACTTCTTCAACTTTAACTTGCAATATCTTTAATTCTGGAGTTCTATGAATGGTATTATCTAAGACAAAATTGTTGAGGAATTTTATCCTTACATTTTTGTATACTTTTCGTCATTAAACGTTACAAAAATATACCAATAAATTTTAGTTCTCTGGTTCTTAAGTGTCAACATGAGTGTTTAATCGTGTGCATACTCGTAGGTGTAGAGCAAGCAGCCTATACTGTTAATACGACTTGTCAGTTTTCAGTCAAATCAACCTAATGGCTTAGTGACTTTTATTCAATATTCAAGTCCAAAAGTTATTTAGTACAATAATACGAGTTAGATTTCAGTTATTAATAATAATAATAAATATTTCGGACATTTGACACACAACGTCATCTAGTTCCAAATTAAGCAGAACTTGTACTATGATAACGAGATTGACTGATAGAATGCATATGTATATATATATATATATATATAAATATATATTCATAAATATATGTATATTATACATTGAAAACATTCAAACTCCGAAACAAATATTTCAAGATGTATTTTATTTATAGTATGTTTCTATTAATATCGGTTTTTGACCGCACTGTTGACCTAGTGCTTTACGCGATCGCCACCTCACTCTCTGCTTTGCTGAGTGTTGTGGGTTCAAACCCCAGATGGGACAACACTTTGTGTGATCCATGTATTGTTGTTCTGAATCTGGGTGTTCTTTGTGTTCGTTTCTTGTATGTTTGTTATTTGTATGTTGTGGATCACATAGTATTGTCCCATGTGGAGTTTGAATCTTCAACACTCAGCGCATTAGAAAGTGGCGAATTGACCGCTTAAACCACTACGCCATTCGTGCAGTGAAGTTAATGCTTGTCTGCGTAAGTATTTAAATATCTGAGTGTTACAAGTTCTTTGTTTGAAGTACATGTTGGTTTATTGTTAGGAGGAGCATTAAACTCACTCATCTCAAGCGTTTTGAACTACTGAGCCGGTATATATACCTATTTTAGTTAAAAAAAGGCTTCTAATGGTGGCTCTATTCATGTTTCATCTCAGATTCTTGGTACCTGTGAAATGTCTTTAAAATCAATTGATCATGTAGTTTGAAAAAACAATTTTGCTTTTTCAGTTCACAGTAACTCTGAATTTCCACAGTGTGCTTTCAGACAGGACTAAAACTGGATAGGGCTGAACAGGTAGATTATAGTTTACCAGAAGTCTTAGATTAGGAAACGCTAAGAAATGCTGGATCACGTACTCGTAAATCTGTGATTGGAATTGGCACTAGAACAGTAGCATCAAATGGGAAAGCTAATTGAATAGGTTCAGTTAGAGGCTTCTGAAATTAGTTGATCACATGACTTAAATATAAACTCATAATCATTATCTGCTGTGTATGCTGAAGCAATAAGTTTATGTACAGAGCTCTTTAACTCTGATACCCGATTTGCATTCAACAAGCAACTCAACTTGCGGGATGTTGTTTTTATTGTCTAGATAAGATACTGTCTCTTTTGTTAGAGTTACTTACGTTAAGGACAGGGCGTTAAATACTAAATGGTCTTCTTCGTGAACGTTGTTACTAGGATTTGTATATGTAACTACTGTTTTGACACACGATCGGTAATGTTATTTTTCTTTTTTTTTTATATATAGAAACCTACCGAATTGACTCTGTTCTGCCTGATGGAAAGGACATAGAATCCAAGAACGGTGGTCGCCATACTCACTGCGAATGAAGACAGTGCAGTATGGCGCCCCACGCTATGGCAACCTAGTGAGATGCTTTTTTACGTGCTAAACGTAAAGTTTTTAGGAAATAATTTTTACGAACTCTACCAACTGATTCCATCCTCTCCATTCCTCTACAGGATAAAATAAAATCAATCTATCTAATTCGATCAGGTAATAGACACAACATTCCTCTTAAATTCTAAAACATTAATGATCAAATTATCTTTTTTTTTCTATATTGAGAGCCTGTCCAAGTGACTTTACTCTGCCTGATGAAAAGCATGAATAGAATGCAGACAATGCAGTATGGAGACTCACACTATGGCCACCTTGTGAGATGCTCTTTCACACCCCGTTTGGGGACGTAAAACGCAATTAATCTAGTTGATATTATATAGACACTTTGCTTTATTGCTGAAAGGATTAGGAACCCAAAAAACGATTTTGTGATTCCTTGCTAGGTAAAGAAAGATTTTCAAGATTATGTGAAAAATACACAGAAATATTTGACATATGTGTGAATTCTTTTTTAGCGCTTGCTATAGACAAAATCCTGTGAAGTAGTCTAACCAATTATATATTGTTATAAATATCTATTTTACTTTATAGTAGGTATTTTTAAGCATTCCCATTTTCATTTTAATTAACGATTTAAATGTATTGTTGGTTTACACAGTGACTGTAGTCACTCAAAAATTAGTTTTAAATTAAGCAATAAATACTAATAAATTTAAGGTTTAATTAAGAAACTATTTATTTAGAAAACAGAGCTCCAACCTCTTTTATACATATTCATTGATAATTACTTTCGAAGAAACACAATTATTCTTCATTTTAAATAAGTATAGTTTGAATTTCGTGTTTTTTGTACAATTTTAGTTATTTTTTTGGCTGTGATGCTGATGCTAAAAACAAATTAAAATATTAGGAAGAATCTTACAGAATACGGTTTGAGTTAGATTCTAATTATTTTTTTTTCCCTTTTGTTTGTCTCACAATTTTTCTCATCATCAACAGCTTTAATTAGTTCACTGCAAAACGTAATCAAAATTTTAAAAATAATCAAATTCTAATTAATTTTAATTTAAATGCTTTTATTATTTTCATTGCAGTCATAACGTGTGATGTAACCGTTGCAAACGACCGAGACAGGTGACACTCTAGTGCGTCTGTGGGGTGTCGTATGGGGTAGGGTGCTATTCTGCCTCTTACTGTGTAGAACAGTGAGTGATGTGATAGCATCCTACCCTGAGGCAGAAGGTACCTAGCATGTACCTCAATCGTGAGGTAAGGCAAGGAGGACTCCACAAGCCGCTTATGCGTTTCTGGAATTCCTTCCGACTGCCGAGGTAAGCCGTCGCAGGGTTTATTGGGTAGACCAGTTCTCCGGGAGTCCTATACACGCCCTTCGTCCCCTTACGGAGGGTATGGTGCGCAAAGCATTCCATGCAGAAAAAAGTATTCCTAACATAACAAAGAAAGTCTTGTGTACAGCTAAATTCTTTTCGTTTTACTTACACAGCACGAAGTATGCAAAGGTGTGCTTATTCTGAAGTCAATATAACAACACAGTGGAAACTTGAAGCTCAAAGACCGTTGAGAATGTATTTATGATAAACAGAATTCTAAAGGAATATCAAACACAATTCTCGGTTTATATATACATATTAAAATAATAACGAAAACTGAATAAATTGTATTTCCAAATTCATTTTCAGTTTTTTTTTTTTTTTTTTTTTATACCACGACGTTGGCAAACAAGCATACGGCCCGCCTGATGGTAAGCGGTTACCGCAGCCTATGAACGCCTGCGGCACCAGGGGCATCACGTGCGCGTTGCCGACCCTTCAAAAACCTATTTACCCCCTTCTTGAAGAGCCCCATACTGTAGTTTCCAGGGAAAACCTCGGCAGGG
The DNA here is from genome assembly GCA_949316085.1 of Hypercompe scribonia. Taxonomy (NCBI): domain Eukaryota; kingdom Metazoa; phylum Arthropoda; class Insecta; order Lepidoptera; family Erebidae; genus Hypercompe; species Hypercompe scribonia. Next base: position 18,199,854 of record OX438982.1, on the reverse strand, counting down.
AGCTCATTCCATAACGGGATTGTTCGCGGGAGAAAATTTCTCTGAAACCGCACTGTGCGCGACCATTTAGGTTCCAATGTATGTGGATGAGCTCCCTGACGATGGCGAGCGGTGCGATGGTAGAAAGTGGCTGTGGGCATCATATCAAACAATTCTTCAGAACACAGCCCATTGTAGAGACGATAGAGCACACACAAGGAGGCAAAGTCTCTCCTAAGACTTAGTGGCTCGATACCGTCTGTGAGATCAGGATCGTCGATTATTCTCACAGCACATCTCTGAACTGAATCGAAAGGCTCAAGCTGGTACTTCGGTGCTCCCGCCCAGATATGACAGCAATACTCCATGTGAGGTCGAACTTGTGTTTTGTAAAGTAGTAGCCTTTGTGCCGGTGTGAAGTATCGCTTCGCTCTATTCAGAACACCAAGCTTTTTTGATGCCAGCTTGACCTTCTCTTCCAAATGAGCTCGAAATTGGACGTCACTTGAGATTTTGACACCGAGGATTCCAATACTCTGTGAGATGGTAAGGGGTGTATTCTGGAATTGTGGAACCACAGTGAACGGGGTTTTCTTAGCGGTAAACGCACAGACTTGTGTCTTAGAGGGGTTAAATTGGACCAGGTTATCCCGACCCCAATCGGAGACTCTGTGTAAGGTGCTCTCGATTTGAGACACAAGTTGTTCGCGACTTTCTACTACAACGGTACGAGGGATGTTAGCTCGGCCCGTGTAATACGCATCTCCAGTACTGTCGTCCGCATAACAATGGATACCATCCGTGGACAGCATATCATTGATATGCAGCAAGAACAGCGTTGGAGATAGCACGGAGCCTTGCGGGACACCAGCGTTTATGTCCATGCTTTCGGAACAGCTACCATCGACGACGGCTTTTATGCGTCTGCCGGACAAAAAGCTAGCCACCCACTTGCACAAACCCTCGGGCAGGCCGTAGGATGGTAACTTCGATAGAAGACCCCTGTGCCAGACCCGATCGAACGCCTTTGTTATATCCAGGCTAACTGCCAAAGCCTCACCTTGACTCTCAATGGCTGAAGCCCACCGGTGAGTGAGATACACTAGAAGATCACCAGTCGAGCGACCGTGGCGGAAACCATACTGGCGGTCGCTGATCAAATCGTGCTCCTCTAGGTAACTGAGGAGCCGTGTGTTGATTACACGCTCCATCACCTTAGAGAGAAGGGAAGTTATAGCTATAGGCCTGTAATTCGATGGGTCCGATCTATCACCCTTTTTTGGCACTGGATGCACATGGGCAGTCTTCCACGAAGACGGCACTTGCCTTTTGCGGTAGGAAAGCGCGAAAAGTTGCGTTAGTACAGGGCACAACTCAGGAGCACACTGCTTGAGCACCACTGCAGGTATGCCGTCTGGCCCACTCGACTTATGAACGTCTAGACAGTTTAGTTCCCGCCGCACTTCTCTTTGCGAAATGTGTATTTCCGGCAAAGAGTGTTGGCACGGCGGGTTAGTAGGCGGTACCGCACTTCCATCCTCGTTCATGGTCGAGTTTGAGGCAAAGAGTTGCCCAAGTAGGTCGGCTTTCTCTTTGGCACTGTGGGCCAAGTTACCATCAGTATTTCGCAATGGTGGTAAAGACGACTGGCAAAAGTTTCCCTCGGCCGCCTTAGCAAGAGACCAAAAGGCACGACTCCCAGAGGGGTAGCCCGTAAGTCGCTCACCAATCCTGCCGATGAAATCGAATTTGGCTCTGGCAATTGTCTTTTTGCAGGATCTCGAGGCAGCATTTAGTTTGCGTCTCACATCAGAGATGTTCGGATCCTTATTAGCACGGGCCGTGGTTCAAGCCCTGTAGGCAGTCTGCTTGACTAGTCTGGCTTCCTTGCAGAGCCGGTTAAACCACGGTCGCTTTTGTTTTCCCGCAGCTACTGATGAGTTAGGAATAAAATACTCCATACCCACCAGGATCGTCTCAGTGACAGCGGCTGCGCAGGGGTCGGGGTCTTCTGACGCGAAACAAAGCTGCCTCCACGGGTACGATGCGTAGAATTCACGCAATCCATCCCAGTCTGCTGATTTATATTGCCACATGCGGCGCAAATCGGCTGGGCGAGGTGGAATATGCCGCGCGCATGGGACTACGGTCCGGACGAGGCAGTGGTCGGATGAGGCGAGAGGTGCGTCCACTGTGATAGTGTAGTCGTCCGGACGCGTCGTCAGCAGAAGGTCCAGCAAAGAGTACGCATGGCTCTCAACATCAGGTATTCTTGTTGGGGAATGTACCAGTTGTGAGAGGCCATGGGCCAGAGCAAATTCATGAGTAGACCTTCCCGCAAAGTCGGTGGATCGAGAGTTTAGCCACTCACAGTGGTGGGCATTAAAGTCTCCTAAAATCACCAACTCAGCACGGGGGTACTGCTCAAGAACTTTGTCAGTCGTCACTTGCAGGTGCTCAAAGAGTGCTCTAGTCTCCCTGTCGCCGCTATGAGACCTGTATAGGCACGCATAGATTCGAGTCTGACCTCCGTAGTCTACGCGCACCCACATTACTGACAGGTCCCTGTCTTCATAAAAATGAAGACGGCGACAGCAGATATCCTCCCGGACGTACATGCATACACCGGCACGTCTCAGGAATTTGTGTTCGAGTTTGTAGCCGGGGTAGTGTAGGTATGATGTATCGGCCGGCCAGGATATCTGTGTCTCCGTAAGAAATAAGAGGGTCGGCTGCGCAATCTCCAGATGAAGGTGGACTGCGTTCAGGTTGGAGTGAAGTCCCCTGATATTGCAGAAGTCCATATACGTGGAAGAGGATGCCGCTGTAGATACTCTTTTTCTACTTTTCTTTGTCATTTTTTTTGGGGGGGTTCAATTGGTTTGTGAGGATTTACTGTGTTGACAGCTAAGGGGGCAATGGGGCGGTGCCAATCCGCACATGGCTGATGCGGGTAGTGCGATTTGTCGGCGCGGCGTACGAAAGGGCCCCCGCTCCCCTCCTGCAGCAGCAACCGGGTTCCACTCCGGTCTCCTCCTCCGGCACGACTACTACTGCAGGGATTTTTCGCAGGCTGGCGGTTCGGCCTCCCAGGGTGGAGGTTGTAGTGATCCCTGGGTTCGGGAACCCATCTATCCTGCGGGCGGCCAGCGGACAACCGTTTCAGCGGGTCTTCCTGACCGCCGCGCCCACATCCCGCGCCCACACGAGCCAGTAGCAGTATTATAAGCACCACTGGTCCCCCGTTGTCAAAACAGCGAATCCTCTAGAGCTCTGGATACCTTACTCACCACAGGAACACAGCACTGCCGAAAAACGCTGTGCTATTTGGCTGTGGTCTTCTGTAAGGCGGAGGTCCTTCCCCAGTCGGGCTGCTCTAATGTTTGAGCGGAAAATATCGCGCTATACCCTACCTCTCCTAAAAATGTAACAAAATCAGTAACAAAATGGAAGGGTTAACAAAAATTATCGGCTTAAACTATAAACTAAACGGTACCTTTAAACAAACTATATAAAATTATTTTATTAAATAAAAAAATACCATAAATATTCTTTTTACTTTTTTTTAAAGGTTATCCTTCTACTCTCAAGGTGGGCTCAAAATTATTAGATTTCTAACTTTCTTGCCTAACTTTGACTGCATTTAGGAGTTCAAAAGGCAGGTAACGTAGTTTGAATCTTGGGCTACACACCTGCATGTCTAAAGTCACAAGTAAGCCCAAAGAACTGAGGTAGATTTTATTACCAGAAAAAGAAAACACTCCTGGGTGTGAATTCGATGTATGTAAATGTATATTTCGGTACTCGCTTAGAAGAGTGCAAACGTCGAAACGGTGGTTATTTAGACGATGTAATTTTCACAAAATAAATTCCAACTTTGTAGCTTTCTTGTAAATAAACAATTTTTATAATATTTCAATTAGATTTTTTTATAAGCCAGTTTCAAATGTTAACTAATTCATAGCCCACCTTATATAATTTCTGCTGCTACAATTATTGGTGACTACCAAGTCATCAATAACTAGTCTAATAGGCCAGTCAGCAGCATCTAACCCAACATCCTGAACAGGAAACAAATCTCATTCTCAGCTTTGTTGTAATGAAATTGCAACGACATTGGCCCGTTTAATCTAGACATGACAGGGCGACAATACAGCGCTATATTTTTAAGTCTCTGTTGCGTATTTTCGCTTATTTCCAGATTGTTACGTTGCTCATTCTCTTCACATAATTATTTTCTTTTCTACATAATTATTTTACGTAAATTGTGTGATGCTAAATCTTGTGTCATTCAAAGTTTTCAAATTGGTACATTTTTTTTAGTAAACTATTTTTAATTCTATTTAACATACCTAAAAAATTAAAAGTACCTTTTTTAATGATGCATTTCGACCATTTAGAATGACTTATATTAGTGACCAGTATAACTTCAACTAGCATTGTTTAGTCTTCTGTACAATAAGAGTATAAAAATATATTGGATTGTTGTAGTTCTAAATATGCAGTACACACGTTCTTGTATAAAAGTTTAAAAATTCTAGTATTCTGCATTGTTGATACAAGCAAACAATAAGTATTCAAAACATAATATGCTGCCATGCATTACATATTTTTGTAAGTGGGTGTGTGCGAATAATGTCAGAGTGAATGTCACGTGTCAATTCTAAATTTATCTATCATCATCAACATCAGCAGATTTTTAAAATCCACCGCTAGACATAGGCCTCTCTTTAGCAAGGAAGTTTTGGCCTACTATACCACGCTGGGCAGACGGGTTGTAATAGAGTTTGATTCACGTTTTCCTTCTCTTGGCAATGATGTTTGCCTGAATCGATTCTTCCCTTAGTCACCTCTTACGACACCCCCGGGATGAATAGAGGTGGTAACACTATGTATCCTTAATCCGTTAAGACACGAACAAATTTATCTATACTTGAAATAAATCCTATTTCAACCCGACCAAGTAGGCCAAAACCTCCTTGATAAGGACCTGTGTCCAACAGTGGACTGCTAAAGGTGACGATGATATCTAAACTGTAGACTAATATTTGAAAATGAAACAAAAGTAAACATTATCGTATATTATAGTCATCGTATGTGATATAAGTTGTAGTTTGAAAGTGTATCTTATAAGTTATAACATAAACAGAACTTTTATCTTTACAGTATTACACCAATATACTTGTGACGAAGGAGAAACCCTCCCATAATTTTGTAGATATGGTAAAAGTTTTATATCAACAGGAAAATAGTGATAAATAAATAATTGGACAGCACTATGCAAGATTACCTAACTGTCGTCAGGCTATTTTACCTGACCTGTGTCTTAAGTTTCAAATAGAACCGAACGTACTTTATTGTACACTCATTACAGTCATTACAATTGGCTATATTAAGAAGACATTTATAATGGGTGGCCTTTTAGGTGGATGTTTGTTGTTTTGTTTGTGTTTGTGTGGTTAGCCACACAAACACAAGTGCAGGTTTTCCAAAAGTTACCTTAAAGATCCAGATAACCTTTGGATGGACAGATTGATAGAAGAAAAAAATGAGTAAAGGCTAGTTTATGTATTTTGAACAATGAAATGAATGAATATACCGGCGCAGGAATATATGCTACGGCCTATTATTATATACATATATATATATATATTGTATATATATATATATATATATATATATATATATATATATATATATACATATATATATATATATTGTATATATATATATATATATATATTGTATATATACATATATATATATATATATATATGTATATATATAATACTAGGCGGAGGCATATTAAACCCCCACTTTTTGCCGGTGTTTTGTCCCACGTAATAGATGGCAAGTCTATTGCCGCTAATCGCGATGTTTTGTTAGCCAGAACCACGCCCCTTGATCAGCAGGTGCACTACTTGCAAGTGAGGTTGATTTGGGACCCCAAATTCTTTCTGGGAACCTTATGCATCTTAATCGTATAATATAAATGCATGCAACCATATGCATAACTTCAAAGTTATTTAGCCACATACAACTAGTAAGACCAAAGAGTAATTATAAAATTAAGTAGTGCTCTTTGACCATATTCTTAACAGCTGTCAGTGTTTGAGCATGTCTAATGAAAATTGGCAAGGCATTCCATAATCTGACAGCATGTACAGTAAAGTATTTCTTATATACTATGATAGTGTACCTAGGTACCATTATCTCTAAAGATTTTGACAATCTTAAGCGTCTCAGATGTGTGTTACTAAGTAACATAATGTTTCTTCAAGTGAGGCAGAGTATATGGATTAAATAAAATACTACACAGTATAGAAAGAATTTATGAATTTCATCGAAGTCGAGTTGGGAGCCACTTGAGCAATTTCTGAAACCAAATTTAAATATACTGCAGAAGTTTTGAAGGCGTTCAAGTTTATCAAGTTGTTCCTCAGTGATATCGAGATAACTTACATCAGTATAATCGATTGTAGAAAGGAGCAGCAACTCAACTACTGGGATTTTAATAACCGTGTATAGGAAGTTGTGAAGACTTCGCAGTGAGCCCGCCGATGCCAACACTTTCTAACTAACTTCAGGTGATTGAAGATACCAGGATAACGTACTATCATTCAGAATTCCTAGGTTCTTTCCAGGAATAATTTATTTTAAATGCCCGCAAAATATTGTGTTTAAAACTATATGTAAAATTGTAATTTACTAATTAAAATAATGATTATACTCGTATATTTGACAAAGTATTCATAGATTTAACTCTATTTACATTTAATGTGCAGTAACTTTAAAGGTATTTTAATTCTGAAAATACACTGTCCTAGGAAGCATTTACCATTTTGTTATTTATTTTGTAAAAAATAAAAAATAGTGAAAAATAGTGATCAGAAATAAAGAGTATATTTTTGCATACTTGATTATACTTTAGTGAAAGTATAATGTAAGTATAATAAAATAGTAGGATAAAAAATGGCATGGAAATCGGACAAGAAAATCTTCAGAACGAATGTACATAATATTTTGATGTAATACATACATAAAAAATGTGTATTTACAGCTTCCACCATTTTGTATTGACTAAATGACAAATAAGTCAATTTACGTAAATTCTAACATTAAAAACTTTTAATCTAACCAAATTCTTTGAATATAATTATAATAATTATTGCAATACACAAGAACACTATGAGTTATATTTACATACGAAAATACATTTATGATAGAATTAAAACATGTTTCTTCTCTACAAAATATATCAGATAACATTTAATATTTGAATATATTGCATAAAGCCATCCAATTTTCTCTTACATTTTTATTAGCAACTGGCAGAGTGGTACGCTTGACAAAACCAAACCCTTGGCCTAATTTTCCTTGTATCCTTCTGGAGTTGATTTATTTTAATCTAATTTGCATCTTAATTTATTATCCTCGATTATCATTTTGCTTTTTTCCCGTTTTAATGGAATCAGTACAGTCATTACTTGTTTCTTTTTCTTGCATTTTTATGACTTTCTTTCAGTAGACTGACCTCTTGGACTAAGGTGCTCATGCTAAGTTCTATTCGAGAATCAAGTCAAAATGTAATCTGTTGATTTAAATTATAATAAAATATCACTATACAGTATGTTACATAAAAGTTTAAACTAAAAATATAAAACCTTGTCCACATTACATTCAATAAATTAGTATTGACACATGTACTCAGATCGTTGTAGCCGTGAGGGCGCCTGTGACATAATAAAACGTACAATGCAAACAGCATTGGATTAATGTGTCTGGCGTGTGGACAGAGACATGGATGTTTCATAATTTAGGAAAGTGGGATGCGGTTGTTTCATGTTAAATATCGATGATTTCAAAAATTATGTGGTATCGACGTAGTGCAGTCTACGCCGTAGCAAGTCATCTATATTACACGTCTTGTTCTCGATGGAAGTTATAGCACATAAATATATATATTTCATATGTACTATAACTTCTATACATATATATATATATTATATTCTATACATATATATATAATAAGTCTAAAATATTGACTCAATTTTTCTGTCTATTGTATGTATTGTATATGATGTACATAACAGATTTAATAGACTACTAAAATTGAGACATTCATTTCAGTTTTTTGAGCACGTTATCAGTACGGATGTTTTGTTTTCATGCGTTTTTATATGAGTATAATATATTAATTGAATTCAGTTATTCTATTATTCATTCATTTGTGAAAAAATACAGTAAGATATATTTTATTCTGTGCACATTTGTTAGGTATCTATGCGAATAATTTAATATATATTGCCGAACATATATGGGGTACCTTCTGCCTTTTTTACTTACTAAACAGACAAGTGTACAACAAATCAGTAAGTTTGTCGTTGTAATGATAATTTATTGACTAATAGTGTAGTTTTTTTAATAAATAGGGGTTGAATACACCTTTTGTACATCATACATAAGTTAAATTCCAATTACCAACACCAAATATTTAAAAAAAGTTAAAGTTTGCCATATCCAAAAGAAAGTTCTTCAGAATCTCGTACTGAAAGTAATGTACAGAAAAGATCGCTCGATTTGTATGGCAAACCATACGGAGGGTAGTTGTAATGAGTTTGTGTGACCAATTGTGTTCTCTTCAACAGAGATCTTGTTTACATAGCTCTGAATACCTACGCTAACAATGAAAAGTAAAGGATTGAGTTAGCTTTTTGGTCTAGTAGTTAACGACTTTTTTTTTATTTTTCTTTTTAAAAAAAGACAACACCACGTTATGAAATTATTCTGTGTCACAAGAGAATTTACAAACATATTCTATATTAAGAGCCTGCCAAAGTGACTCTACTCTGCCTGATGGAAAGCATGAATAGAATCTAAGAGTTGTGGTCACCATACTCATTGCAAGTACAGATAATGCAATGTGGTGACCCACACTATGGAGGCCTTATAAGATGTTTTTTCACAACCCGCTTGGGGGTGTAAAATGCATGACAGTCATTGTAACAGTGTAAGGCTTACAGAGTTACCACGATAACTGTCACCCCTGCATCAATGGGCTTATCGTTACTAAGTACATGTCTTCCCGAAGCGTAACATGTATTGATTCACGTAAACAACATTAACATTTCATTAAATATAATAACTCACTACAACGATATCATTTCATTATCAAATGTATAACAGAATAACATTTATCAATTACGAAGTAATAAAGTAGTGTAAGCAATTCATTAATGTTATTTGTAACCCTCAATTATTAACGTAAATAAAGAGGAACAAATACTGATAAAAACAAGGAAAATTCCTGTATCAATTGCTTACCAGGTGTGGCTACGTGCTTCAATATATGTTACGCTTCGGGAAGACATGTCCTTAGTAACGTTCAGCAACAAATAAGCTACTGTTAAACGCTTTCTTTCTTTGTTTCATTTATTCCGTATTTATAGATCTCATAGTATGTTACGTAAAATATAATAGGAAACAAAGATTTTTTACATAGATATTATGGTTTTCATTTTAACATAAAAAAAATTAGAACTGCTATTTTGGCTTACCCTTCCAGCGACTCTTTAAGATTTGAATTCTTGACGTAAACTAACCTAAGAAGGAACTCTATAAATATATCTATGACGTACCTAGATATCTGATATCTTTAGAAAATGCTCCAGAATATCAAAAATTGCTTATATTCAACCACGTTCGTGTCCGTAAATATTAGGCTGCTAAAAGTTCGGATAAACAAATGGTCATTCAAATCTATTCATGGTAATTCAAAAGCAATTGTGTCTGTATACAAATTAAATAATTATCTAATGAATGACTGATAGATGCCGCTTAGGCTTTGATTTCTTAATCATTTATGTTTTTATCCCAGAGTTAACTTAATAGACAAATTCATTTGTTAGCTTTAAGATAATTTTAGGGGCTAAGATATTTTGCTTAGTAGGCAACAATTCAACCGGGATCGGTAAGATTTATGAGGCAGATTTTCACGAAAATTCAGTATCTATGTAATAGAGCAATGTAAGCATAAACTATAATTTACGTCTATTTAAACAGCTTTTCTTATTTAAACAAGCTGAACTGTGTTAAAAGTACTTTAAACTTAAGTGAAGTTATGCATTTGAAGTGTTCACACACAAGACCATATGATTAAAAGCAAGGTAGAGCCTTTACCATGTTGATTGGATTAGTGTTGAAGTCCGGAGGCCCATTGATGCAGGGGTGACAGTTGTCGTAGCAAGTGTGTGCAATACAATGCTACGATGACTGTCATGCCTTTTACGTCGCCAAGTGAGGCGTAAAAAGCATCTTAATAGGCCACCAAAGTATATGGGTCACCATACTACATTGTCAGCATTCGCAAAGACTATTGTGATTACAACTTTTGGATTCTAGTCATGCTTTCCATCAATCAGAGTAGAGTCTCTTGGGCAGGCTCTCAAATAAAAAAAGTCTATAAGGACATGTACAAATAATACTTAAACTGGTATATTTTAGTTTATTTTATTTGCATGTATAACTTAAATTTATCACCCTATTTCTAGGGGACAGGATCAAAGGTTAACTGTACACTTGTACTTTTTGATTTGTAGGCAGTCATTTGGCGGTAGGCAACCGGTCTTCTTATTCACTCCATATCAAAAGTGTTCATTAGAAAACAATGACAGCTATTCGCATAATCCTATGACAGTGATAACGATGTAGTGAGTATTTTCTGATAACTGGTAATATTACCGTATTGGATGAAATTTCAGTAGTAATAGTATATTCACTAATACAAAAGTAATTGTTATTAAGTTCGACATAAAAGTTATTGTCACATTTATGTATATTTGTCTATTTTTTGTATAACATATGTATGTTCGATAGTGGTAAGAATCATAAATTGTCAGCTGCCCCCTGTTGGGTAGAAAGCTGGGTAACCACGCTGCTGGCCGATGTCGTTCGTAAGTCGAGTAACCCGTTTAACCAGCTGAGAGATGACGAGGCGTCCACAGACTGAGTGCCTTGTGTTAGTACTTAACCTTAGGCAGTCGGTATAGCGGCAGACTTCTTCGTGCGTCGTGATGATAATCACATCAGAATCTGTGGCTTGTACGTAGTGTGGTTACAGCCACCCGGACATTTTGTGGCTTCTTATACCAAGATGCTTTAGACTGTCCGAGAAAGTTGGGCCAGTTCACGCTGGCTCAATCGTTATGTACTCATGCTTCCAAACGCTTACATATATTCAAATAACTCCTGTGGCGACTTCCACATTACAGCACAAAGAAAAATGTACAACAGCGCCATCTAGCAAAGATATATCGAGCAATGAAGTATGAACGACACGTAGGAATGTAATGAACCACCAAACAACTACTAATCCTGTATCACGAAATGCCGCGCCATATACAACACCTCGACATAAACCATTGGATCGTGGCCCACCAGGCATGACCACTACACCTTTTTGGAGGATCCTCCCTTTGTGTTGGAGGGACATGATACCCGTTCCCTCCACAGCTCCAAGACTTTATAAACATAAACCTGTGACAAGAATATTCAGGTAAACTGCTAGGTCTACCACATAATGTATGTTCATTTGAGACTAAATGTCGTATTTGTTTATATTTGTAAAAAATAGAAAAAAAAATAACACATTCAAAAAGGGAATCGTTTGGATCAAGGAGTTTACAAAACTTTTATTTAATACTTTACTGTACTTATATGTGTCTAAAAATATATATAATGTTTACAATATCTATTTATTTGACCTTTTCTAATCACCTTATAACCCAATCATTCTCAAGTTAATTGGGAATCCATTATAGGGACTTCCGACTTCGTTTCTTGTTCACTACCCACAATTAATAAACAATACTGTTTGGATTGACGAGTTAGTCATACAATAACAGATTAATTGTGAGATAATCCCGATGTTTACTTCCTGTTTGAGGTGTTTTATTTGTTTACAATAAATTGAAGTAGTTTTTGCGTACACTCTTATTGATCTTGACTAGAGTTCAATGGTTTGTTTTCATATAATATATTAAAAAATATTTTCTACGTCCAAAGTTCACTTTTACATCTGGCTTCTCTTTTTTATACTAAACTGGATGACTAATGGGATGGTTATACCAGTGTCGAACCTACTGAAAACCAAACGTTTCAAGTAATAGTAACCGGGAAACAAGGTTCAACTCATCGGCCTGGTAATCGGCCCTGGTCAATGAAGTATAGGTTATAACAAACTCCAACTTAACTGAAAATACACAGTGCTTCACTCAAAAGGTTTCATAGATGATATTACGCTTTGGTTGTAAAATATGTATATATATAATATGTATTATTTATGTATTAAATATGTTTTTATTATCTACTGGTCAGACCGTCTGTGATTAGTGGTGCTCCAGAGGACGTGGGATTGATTATCATTCCGGAGTGTGTGAGTATATTTACCGGAACTGTACATGTGTGTGTCACTGAATTCCTCCTAAACGGCTGAACCGAATCGTTTTTTTTTTGTATGCGTTCGCTGATTTGTGAATCTAAACCATCTAGCTTAGATTCGCAAATCAGCCCGGTGGAAAAGGAACAAAAAAAATAGTCATACTGTACGAAGTTTGCTGTATTAGTTAATATTTATATATGTACTTGAAATATATAAATATAAGTGTTAGAAGTCTGGTTCATATAAAACAAGCCTGATCATATGAACCATTTTGCGATATATTAAAGAACGACTACCAACTTTTGACTCATGAGTTTCAGGTATATTCCCACTATTCTTGTTAAGTACTTAGAGAAAACTTTATTTCAAAATACACTCAAACTCGTATCGGCCTATGTTTAGAACATCGATCGATGCGAGTTTGAAGTGTTTTTTTGTGTGTAGGACCAAATCGTACCAATAAAACTCAGGAAAACGAGGTAGTACTTATCAAAATTTTGATTTTAATCGCCATTGTACCATGATATTGTCATTATTTTAAGTAACTTATATTAAATTAATCCTTATTTATTTTTCATATGATTTTTTACACTCTTTTTAATTGATTGACACACAAGCTGCAGGTCTAAAAACTATTGCACATGTTAAGAGATATCATAAGCCTGCAGAGTACACACATATGTATATTAACTAACCCTTATTTACTAATTCACAAACGCTTTTTGAATTTTTACAGATTTTTTTCTAAAATCAAAAAGATTTCAAAACGAAAGGTCATGCATATGAAAAACATTTAATTTACTTTTTTTGGAAGAACGAACTGCAATTATAATAGTTGTGCTAACTGATTACATTAATGGATTTCATTAAAAAAGTAAAAACGATTTTTAGTTTTATTTGAGCTCACGTTGTATAAATTTACACAAAGTTTTATATACTGGCTAGCAAGTGTTTTAGCCATAACTAAGTCTTGTTAGCTACAAGTAAGTAAGCTACTACCTACCTACCTACCTACTTGTAGAAATACGAGTAAGTAAGTTACCTACTTGTAGAAATACGAGTAGGTAAGCTATCTATTTGTAAGGATACAAGTAGGCAGTTTAAATAAATGATTTTGAACTTTAATAAGCCTGTATTAAATTACCTTTCAAATTTAATCGGTTATTTTGGAGATTAGACATGCATATATAATAACAATATCTAATAAATACAACCTTAAGCATCTACACAAACTATACTAGCAAATCAGACCTGTATCTAATTCAGAGGATACATATTCAAAGTTATATCATTGAGATCTCTATAGAAAGAGCCCATAATTATTGATTAGACAAACTGCCAGGGTATCGAACCCATGACCTTCAGCTTAGCAGACGGTGTAACTAACTATTATACCAACAGGTCAATCAGAATCAAACTTGATTTTTCTAACCAACAAAATCTACGTCCAAATATATATTTACTCGAACATTTTAAACGTATATTTTCCGAGGTAAATAATTACATTGCTAATTACGCTTAGTCAGTGTACCGAAAAACTCAGATAAGGCTTCGACTAAGTTCAGGGCGCTCCCCAGAATAGGGGTGCGGTAATATAAAAGTGTTTTAAAGGTATTACAGCCGATTTGGTATAACTTTATCTTACGGTTTATTCGTGTAAATTTTATGTTACTTTTGGGGTATAAAATAATACAAAAGTTTAAGAAACAACAATGTGGTATTGTGAAGAAACATTGTGTTCGTAATTATTATTATTAAATCAAAATCATATTTAGCGAATTATACAAGAATAAACATATTCAACACATCAAGAGACTAATAAAAGTTAACTAACAATTGAAACAGGCATTATGTACCAGTACTAGTTACGCTGCCAGATTTCTGGAAACACCACTAATGTCTACTGGTGGCGATTCGAAATTTTTTTCTCATTCACATACCCATTGCAAAAACGAACAGTACTACACACAGGCATGAACATGGTACTCTTATATAGAAAACACAGATACTTCAGCGAAAACAACCGTCTCACTTTGTTTTGTACACTTAGCTTCCACGATTCTACTTTAGTAACTCTCCATGTACTCACGCGTGTTGCGAGCTCGGCAAATATTCATACCCAGGATACCGAGCTTAATCAGTAGTTGAGTGATCAGAAAAGAGGAAGAAATAAAAACTTCGTTTGAGCCTCTTGCATAGACGACTATTGATCGGTAACTGGCCGGATTGGAATTATTGCCTTCTTGGAGATGTATTGAACATTCATCGTCAGGCGTCGAGTGACCGCAGCTCAACATGGACATCATTTTTCCGAATACAAATATCCTGCATTGCAGAATCATAGGTTGGATTGGTGGGTAGTTTCATGGGGTGCTTGGCTAGAAAACCTCCACGTGGTGCACCCTGGTAACGTTGGCGATGGTGTTCATCACTGCCAACGGCTAATATTCTAGCACGAAGAGGAAGCCATTTTCTCCGGCAATTCAGCTGAGACTTGGTCCAACAGAGCGGGCGTGTCTGTCGAATCCTCTGTTGGTTCTTCGCTCTTCGGAGCAATGAGGAGGAAAACCTCGGTAAAAAATCACGATGGTGGGACCCTTTCTAGGGTCGGAGTTCCTCCGCTCAGCGGTGGAAAAGGTAGGACGGGCTCGGTGTGCACTTACACTGCCACCGTGCAGGCATCAGAAGACATAGTCTCCCTGCCGCCGTCGACATATCGTAGTCCCGAGTTGGAGTCTCGCGACTCCAATCGGGGGCGAGGGTCTTGGCTTAGCCGCCCGGACTGCGAGGAAGAAAACCTCTCTAAAAAATTACCCCGAATCCCGTGTTCTGGTGCGTGACCAGGGGATGCATGGCTGATGGGTAGTTCAGTCGCAAGCGCACTCCCAGCCGGGGCACCTGCGGACCCCTCGGTTGGGCACAAATTTACGCTTGCCCGGGTATTGGGGATCTCTGCCCGGGTCGACATTTAGTTCTCCCCATCTCGTGGGTTTAAAAATGGAAAAATTAACAAACACAAACAATCATAATATAGAAAAGAAGGAGAAGAAAAACAGGAAGGGAAAAAGTACGAGAGCGGACGACTTTTCTTCCAACGAGGAGGAAGTATTGGTTGGAGCGCCTATCTCGGTGGGGCTCCCAGAAGTCATAATGGCTGCTGGGAGCCGAAGAATATCGGAACGGTTGCGTTCCAAATCCACCGCGGGCAGTAACTCCAGTACAAGGACATCTGTCCTTGCATCTGCACTGGACATAATGGAGACGGAGCTGTGTGACAGCAGGAAACGCGGACGCTCCAGGGACGAGGAGAGTGACACGTCCCAGGAGGTGTTGCCTCCCAAAATCACCAGCAGCCGTACAGGGAGATCACGAACCCCGGTCTCGATCCCGTCAGGCTCCGTCTTTTGTAAGGCGGAAGCCTATAGGCGAGTTAGGGCGGACGGTGAAGCACTAGCGGAGGAGGAGATTGCTGGTCTCCTGCTGAAAGTCAGGGAGCCGATGGTGGGGGACTCAGTTCCCCAGACACCATCCTCCATGCAGGAGATAGCAAACGCGGCGGTGGCCATTATTCACAAAGTGGCCACCAAGTCGAGTAACCTTAAGGGCTCCTTTGTACTCCAACGGGTGTATCTGGCACCACTACATCTGCCCCCTCCACATCTGCCCCATCCAAAGATGGTTGGCAGGTAGTCGGCGGGGTTAAGTCCCGAAAGCGGGGTAAAAAAGCAGCTCAAAAAGCAGCCTCTACCCCGCAGTCGCCGTCGGTTGCGGTGGCTACCGCGAAAAAGCCGCGCAAGCTGCAGGTGCCTAAAAGCGCGGCTGTGGTGGTCACCGTAACACCGGAGGCGGCTAGTGGCGGGCTGTCCTATGCGGCCTTATTTAAGAAGGCCCGGGATAGTATCGCCACTGATTTCGGGACTGAAGGGGTCAGATTGCGCCTTGCCCAGACGGGAGCTCGAGTCCTCGAGTTCCCCGGGGCTGAAGGTGCAAAGACGGCGGACAGGTTCGCCGAGAAACTGAGAGGAATTTTTGCAGCCACGGATGGTGTGAAGATCGCCAGGCCTGTCAAGTGCGCAGAGTTGCGCATTTCGGGCCTGGATGACTCCGTAACGACCGAGGATGTCCGCGTTGCAATTAGCGAGAAGACGGGCTGCAACGCGGACAACATCAGGGTCGGCACCATCCGCCCCGGTCCTGGAGGGCTTGGCGCAGTGTGGATCAGCTGTCCGGTAGCGTCGGCTAAAGTTTTGGGCGACGCAGGCAGGATCCTCGTCGGTTTTGTGAATGCCAGAGTCACTGTTCTGGCGGCAAGACCGATGAGGTGCTTCAAATGCCTAGCATCCGGACACACACGCGCCAAGTGCGTGAGTTGTTTTGACTGCAGTGGACTATGCTTCCGCTGCGGTCGACCGGGGCACAAGGCGGCAGAGTGCTCTGCCGCCCCTCACTGCCCAGCTTGTGCGGCGGGTAACAAGCCCGCTAATCATCAGATTGGGCAGGGGGGCTGCAAACCTCCTCGCGATTCTCGGCGAACGTTGGGGACTAGCCAGTCGGCCCAGGCTGCCTCCGATGCCGTTCGCACGTCGACATCGTCGCCCATGGAGGAGGCTGTAGAGACAGTCCAGTAATGGACCAAGTCTCCAGCCTCCTGGTCCAGACGAACCTGAACCACTGTGCTGCGGCGCAGGACCTTTTCCTGCAAACTATGGCACAGTGGTCGATCGGTGTTGCCGTAGCCGCGGAGCCCTATTATGTTCCTCCCCGTCCAAACTGGTTGGGTGACCGGGACGGTTCTGTGGCAGTCGTCGGCTCTACGGCGGCTCATTCCCCGCCCTTGTCGCTAAGAGACAAGGGTACTGGATATGTTGCTGCCGAGTGGGGGGGGATCACTGTATATGGTGTATACTTCTCCCCCAACCGGAGTTTGAACGACTTCGAGGTTTTCCTTAACAACTTGGAAACCTCGATGCGGCGTCTAACGTCTGGGCACGTCTTAGTGCTGGGGGATTTCAACGCAAAGTCCATTGCGTGGGGTTCCCCCAGGACGGACGCCAGGGGCGAGGCCGTAGAGGAGTGGGCGGCCTCGGTGGGCCTCTGTTTACTGAACAGGAGCTCCACCAACACGTGCGTGCGACAGCAGGGAGGGTCGATAGTGGACCTTTCGTTCGCTACCCCTGCCCTCGCCGCACGAATAAGGAACTGGTGTGTCCTGGAAGAGGTTGAGACGCTCTCGGATCACCTCTACATTCGATTCGAGCTCTCCTGGACCCAGGACCCCAGTAGGGGTCACGCGGCGCGGTGTTCTTCTCGCTTGCCGCGGTGGGCTGTAGCCAAACTGAATAGGGACCTACTAGAGGAGGCAGCCATTATTTACTCCTGGCTGTCTCCGCAGGCTCCGACCGAGGAGGTCGACATGGGGGCTGGTCGTTTCCGCGATGCGATTACGCAGATCTGCGATGCGGCCATGCCCCGCATCCGAGGTTGTCGGCCTCCACGGAAAGAGGTTTACTGGTGGTCCCAGGAGTTGGCGGACCTCCGCGCGGCCTGTACTCGTGCCCGGAGGTCCTACACCCGTAGTCGGTGGCGACACCGCGTAGACGGCGAGGAGGACCAGCTTCATGAGGAGTACCGGGAGGCGCGGAAAACTCTAAAGCTGGCCATTAGCCGCGCCAAAGAAGTGAAGAGGAAGGAGATGTTGGAGGGTCTCGATCGTGACCCCTGGGGTCGCCCTTATCGTGCGGTGCGACAAAAGCTCCGCACGTCGGGCCCCCCCCTTACAGAGACACTCCAGCCCAGCTTCCTGCGGGAAGTGGTCGAGGGTCTTTTCCCGCAGCGGGCGGAGCACACACCCCCGTCGATGGCCTTCATGGTCGAAGACGACGGGGGACGGAACGAGGATAATGTTCCGCCCGTCAGGGAATCGGAGATAGGGGCGGTCGTTCTACGGATTCGCTCTAAGAACACCGTCCCTGGGCCAGACGGGATACCTGCCCGTGTGCTGGCCCGTGCCCTCGAACACATGTCGGACCGCCTCAGGGAGATCTTGGACGCTAGCTTGTCGTCCGGACGCTTCCCTGAGTGCTGGAAAAGCGGAAAGCTGGTCCTATTAAGGAAGCCGGGACGGCCTGCCGATTCGGTGGCGGCCTATAGGGCCATTGTACTGCTGGACGAGGCGGGTAAACTGTTTGAGAGGATACTCTCTGCCCGCATCGTCCGGCACCTCTGCGAGGTGGGCCCCGATCTGTCGGACGCCCAATTTGGTTTTCGGGCGGGGCGTTCGACGGTCGATGCTGTGCTGCGCCTGAGGGCCGTTACCGAAGAGGCAGTGAGCTGTGGCGGCGTGCTGTTGGCGGTGTCGTTGGACATCGCCAACGCATTTAATAGTCTGCCATTTAGTTGCATCAGGGAAGCACTCCACTACCACGGGGTGCCAGAGTACCTGAGGCGACTTGTGGCAGACTATCTTGAGGAGCGTACCGTCGTGTACGAGGACCGAGATGGTATTCTGAGGCGGCGGCCCATGTCGTGCGGTGTTCCACAGGGGTCCGTCCTCGGACCACTCCTGTGGAATATGGGATACGACTGGGCCCTTCGAGGTCGTCTTCCCCCCGGGCTGGGCGTAATTTGTTACGCCGATGACACATTGGTCACGGCCCGGGGGGCGAACTTTCAGGAGGCGGCGCGCCTGGCCACCGTGGGAGTCTCTTTGGTGGTCGGGCGCATTGAGGCGCTGGGTTTACGGGTGGCCCTAGATAAGACGGAAGCCCTTTTGTTTCATGGACCCCGTCGTGGTCCACCCCCTGGTGCCTCTATCGTAGTCAATTCGGTCCTCGTACCGATTAAGGCCCAGATGAAGTATCTGGGCCTGATCCTCGACGGCAGGTGGCTCTTCGACGAGCACTTCCGACAGCTTACTCCAAAGCTGGTCGGCGCTGCTTCTGCTCTTGGGCGACTTTTGCCCAATTTGGGTGGAGCCAGCGTCGCGACGAGACGGCTATACACGGGGGTTGTTCGGTCAATGGCACTGTATGGTGCACCGGTGTGGGCGGCGGCTCTGACCGCCCAGAATAGGGCTCGCCTCTGGCGCCCTCAGAGGATATTGGCGGTTAGAGCCATACGCGGTTACCGCACCGTATCGACGGAGGCGGCGTGCGCGTTGGCCGGAACTCCCCCGTGGGATTTGGAGGCGGAGGTGCTCGCTGAAGTTTATCGGCGAACGGCAGACTTTCGGGTGGGTAGCGGCATTCGGCCCCCGCCCGAAGAGATACGCGAGTGGCGAGAGGCCGCTCGTCGAGCCACGATGGCTCGTTGGTCGTCCCGGCTGAAGGCTCCACGTGCTGGCTTTGCCGCCGTGGAGGCTCTCCAGCCGGTCATCGCCGAGTGGGCAGGGCGGCAGCACGGGACCCTTTCCTTCCGACTGACGCAGATTCTTTCCGGGCACGGTTGCTTCGGGAAGTATCTGCACTCGGTCGCCAGGAGGGAATTGAGTCCCGCCTGTCACCACTGCGACTGCAGTGAGGACTCGGCTCAGCACACGCTGGCGGTTTGTTCCGCCTGGGGGGCGCAGCGTGGGGTCCTCACTGCAGTTATTGGAGGAGATCTCTCGCTACCGGCCGTAATACGCTCCATGGTCGGTAGCGACAGTTGTTTTACCGCGGTCGCAACCTTCCGCGAAGACGTAATTTCGCGGAAGGAGGCGGCGGAGAAGGCCCGGGAGGACAATATCCACTCGGACCCAATTCGCCGCCGGCGAGCCGGGCGGCGGAGGCGCGCATACCAGCGCCTCATGCCGCCTTGAGTGTGGCCGCGGGTGGACGGGACGGGTTTTCCCCTCCATCCGCTACAATGGCCAGCCGCGAGGAGGCGACGTCTGCGTGTGCCGTACGTCGCCTAAAATAGAGAGTTTACCCATAGATGGTGCCTGCATTAGCGGGCAGGCGCTGGGAGGGATCTGGATGTCGTAATAACAGCTGTTCCCGGTCCCTCCTATGTCAGGCGCAGAGTGGGGTGGGTAGTTTCATGCTAGTGTCAACAAGGGATCAACAAGCAGTTTCAGTTACTTCTGCGCCTGATGAGTAAATGATCCGTCAGAAAATTTCAAGGGTGGTAGCGAAGGCTGGTAGTAGATAGAATTTATAATACATTGCTCTTAAGCGATTAACCTTAATTCAGGTTCGTCATCAGCGTTGCGCAGGTACTGGTTAATTTGTAATAAGCAGTGTGCGTGCACTCGCAATTAAACCAAGGACGGGTCTTCGTGCCGGTAATGGATTTCATCAGCTTTGACAGATGTACTTTTGAGTAAATCTTTAAAACAGTGTTAAGTTCGCGGGATGGACGTAGAATAATCCATATTCTATCCCACTTTACCGGTGACTAGTGCCATAATTGTCTACTTGCTGCCACAGGGCAACAAGAGGCACCACAGTAAACACCAGTGCGGTGGTCGGAGGGTCCCAGAGTAGTGAGAACCGATATACAATACTGTACTGGGTGACTCGTCGGTAGTAGCTCAAAGAGGGAGCTTAATTCGGTATTTCTGGTATCCTATTGGGCTGGTGACCTAACTGAGAGAAGTCAGGTGGCTCGGCCCGCGTGGTTAGTTCTGGAAGATTCCAATTTAAAATCTCCCAGAAATACCAGTTCGGGGGTCGGAAACTGCTCCTGCATTTTATTAGTTGCAAAACTCAGATACTCAAAGAAATGACTTGTCTCCATGCCAAGAGAGGAAACCGATAGAGGCACACGTAAATTCGCCCCATAGATCTGAAATTCATTTGGGACTATAAGATAGAGAAGTATGGAAAGGTGGATATCTCAAGGTAGCTTCGACGACGACAACAAACATCTGCCCTAACGAAATGCCACACCCTAGCATTTTTCAAGCAAATAGCCGGGATAGTAGAGATGTACCATGTTATATTTATGTCTTCATTAGAAAAACTATGGCCGTACCATCTCAAGATGCTGGTGGACGGCACTGAGATTTACATGGAGTCAATGGACATTTGTGAACTCCACCTCAAAAAAGGGGTTGCTGGAAAAGGAGAATAGCGCTGTAAAGTTTATTTGCTTTCTACTACCATGACGAGAAAGAAAAGAAGGAAAATAGGGATGTAAAAGATACAGTCATTCTAACAAGCTATTGGGCGGAAGAACCACCATAACCCACGGAAGTGTTTGCCACTCCGTGGATTATTGGTGATCTGACGGAGCAAACTTCAGGGTGATTAACCGTTTTTGGGCCCCTCTCTATGCCTCAGGCACCTAGCGGCACCCCTGTTTCTAAGGATTCTGAAGGGCGACGGTTCGATGTACGCCACACATATAATGATTCCACAAGTATTTTACTGTTTACACATGTCACGATAACTGTTACCCCTGCATCATTGGGTGTCTTGTATTGCACTCACTAACGACTGAAACAGCACGCTGTCAAACGGCCTATGCAAGACTCTACTAATTTTAATTTCTTAAAGTAGGTAAAAATTTATGTATGTTATGAATTACATGTAGCGAAACTATGATATTTTTCACATAAAAACAGTTGAATGTAAAATTAGAATATAAAACAAGTACTAGTATCGTGATTTAAGAAATGAAGCAAAAAATAAATAAACTTTGAAATGGCAATTCTTAAGGAATTAAAGATTTGTGGCAATGAAATCAAATTCTTAAAGACAATTGGGCAAAGTACAGTAAACCAATTAAATTTTAACTACCTACGCATAACTAACATCAAATACTTGAGAGTAAAGTTAACCGACTGACGCCTACCTATTCCCGAGTGACAAACTTAGCACATACGTCACTACCCAGCTTCTAACGAAATTTATGCAGGTCTAATCCAGTAAACGCGACCTTTGGACCCTAGACTCATAAACACTTCTCTAAGACACATCTGGCCGTACATGTCCAAGACATATTCATTAGAGACGAACACACTTAATTTATCGTGGGACATCTTAGACTTTAGACCTATTCAGAAATGAGTAATCATTTCTGGCAAAACAGTATGTTTTTTAATCATTCAAAGTGAAATGAATTAGAAATTCTGAAACACAATAAACTTGACAGTATCTGACGAAATATTTTTTCTTGTATAAACATTTTAGGATAGCAAGACACTGACAATCAAACATATGAAAAAGTTTAACAAAGTTTTATAGTTCAAACGAATAATTTTATTAAAAACTGTAAGGATACGTATGTACGTATATAACACAAAGTTCAATCCAATATCATACGTCACTGGAGTATATTAATTTAACACTCTGAATTTATTATACGACCTCTTGGTCATCATAAATTAGTTGTTTATGCCTTTCTAAAAGTAAAAAAAAAAAAAACAAATCACAAACGTATTATCTATCGGTCAAAGGCCTGAGTTCTAAACAATATAGCTAGTATTAAATCATTTCGCCAACGCACTTACTGTCATGAATACTTTGGATGATAACAAAAACCTAATCTAGAAATCCATCTAACCTCATTAGGTGCCACTGTAATTATTGGGATAGAAAGCTAAGATAATACGGAGTTCAAGGCCTGTGTCTATGACCTCGCAGTCAATCACCCCGCTGACGTAAACCCTTTTGATCGAAATTCACGGCTATACTTCTGACAAAATAAGGTATATTTTGAATCTTGATATGACTTCATTCAATAGTTTTATGTATTAGAAAAGGTGGTGTGGGCTTTCAGTAGGAAAACACAAAGTCTAAAAATTTGTCTTTGATAATATGGTTAACCTGCATATAAAATCATGTTTTCTTTTAAAAACATATAATAAAATAAAAATCTTTGAGAAGTTGACTTTTTATGTAAACCTTTAGTATCCCATTATTGATATGAAATATAACGACTATCGAACAAATATTGACGACTGGTAAATTGACACCCGCTGTGACTCAAATAAATACACGTTGTAGCCTACTGAGTGTCTCGAACTCCCCATAGATTAGGTGGAGAGTGAATGTCACACAGTGAATTCCATAACATCAGTTTTCTAATTTTCAAATG
Source organism: Hypercompe scribonia (assembly GCA_949316085.1). Lineage (NCBI taxonomy): Eukaryota > Metazoa > Arthropoda > Insecta > Lepidoptera > Erebidae > Hypercompe > Hypercompe scribonia. Next base: position 18,176,414 of record OX438982.1, on the reverse strand, counting down.
TTACTTCTACTTACTAAACAAATGCGTCAGTATTTCTTTGCTAATCCCTTTTCGGTAAAAAAATTCTTTTTCTAGAATTGTTATCATATAATGAAGTAAAGAGAAACTTATTTCATCGTAAATTGAATTATGTCTTAGATTAAAGTACAAAGTAGAACTTTATTATTGGTACATTTGTCTGGTAATTTAAAAAGTAACTGTTTTTTTTGCCTGTTAAAAGATTATATTTTGAATACAATTGGTTATGGATGACTCAGTCAGGCAATTAGTTATGGTGGTTATTTGACAGTGGTAACTTTTTAGTAATGCACGTGTAGCGACATCCACATATAGCGTCATCTAGCGAAAACACACCGAACTACAAAGTCATGAACTGTGGAATAACTACTAATCCTGTATCGCGATATAGAAATTCTCAAGCAGATGAGCGTAGCTTTTCAACGTCGATCGTTGAGCTGTGACCTATCAGACATAATCACCTCGCATGAACGGTGGATCTTTCCTTTGTTGGAGGGATATGACACCTGTACTGTCCACTGTCGTTGGAGGAGTTTTCTCCGCATTGAAACATCCTATGTGTTAAGAACTATTATTCTCTCGATGATGGATAACTGTTAAACATATCATGCTCATCTAATTAATAAATTTTTTTCTATAGCAACTTACCAAAGCTACTCTATTCTTCCTAATGGAAAGCATGAATAGAATCCAAGAGCGGTGGTCGCCGTACTCACTGTGAATGAAGACAGTGCACTATGGCGACCCACGCTATGGCGGCCTAGTGAGATGCTTTTTCACGCCCCGCTTATAAGACCCGGGATCGTAGTGGGAGGAAAACACGTGCGCTGGTAATGAATTCCGGGCTTTAACTGATTTGCACAGGAAGGAAAAGCCGAACCGTTTAGTTCAAGAGCGTGTGTCTACCGTTCTGAAACGGTGACTTCCAAGGACGAGTTGTCGTGTAGAGAAACGGAGAGAGCGAGAGGCGACATCTCTTTACAACTGCAAAGTATTAATTTTAAATATTAAATGACTAAATACAGGTTAATTTAATACACATTCAGATCCCTAGTTGTTACAAACTTACTCCAAATATATGACATAAGATAAGTTTATTATATTGCGTTTTAAAGTACGCAATAAATGGTAAAATTTCGTATCTAGGATAATTAATTCATTAAAGAATAACTAATTTTTATCCCTTCTTATATAACGTTTTATTAAAATTGGTTTGATATTATTTTATCCCGGGCCTAAGCCTGTATAGTAAAGAAGTGTATTTTATGGGCAATTTTGACCCGACTTTAGCCTTTGCTAATAATAATAAACTTTAATATGAATCTTAATGGTAAGTGCTTTCAGTATTAAAAAAGACGGCGGAAATGTATTGGATATACGAAAGAAAATATTTGAAAATTACTTTTAACCTGCATTCGTTGTTAGAATGGTGTTGCTTTTGTAATTAAAAAAAAACTTAGAATTACATTGTCATTCTATTGGCTTATCTACTGGACCATATCTTAAATACATTTATTTTTGTGTCAACAGTGTCTGGTGACTAGGTTTTCCGTCAGAAAAACGTATTTAACTCAGATGTAACTAAAATGTGAATCAATATTAAAATAAATAAATAAGCCTTTATTGCTGTTAACTTATTTGAACAAATATTAAAAAAAAATATAACAAAAGAAGTGAGAAAAAAATTTAAACTCAACACATATTCTCGTTAATCGGCATTCGGCTTATCTCCAGTTTGTCTTTCGACAAAGGCCTCCTCCAAGCATTTGCATATGCTTCAGTTGGGGAGCAACCCTAAATAATTGACCATGATTCATATTTGCTATTTTGTACGGGAAGTTTGATGTTGAGTATTCTTTCGGATATGACCTTCATTTCCTCGATTCTGTCGTCATATTTCTTTTTATCAAAAAACTAACACCGTATTGCCCTGGTGTCTCGCCTTTGTAGTGGAGCATATACTTCCAATGGTCTTCTTTTCCTTCTCCTAATCTTCTCAATTTCTTATTCCTATAATGTCCCATTTGATTTCGTCAATTGCTGATTCTAGTTAAATAAATTATTCTGGGGTTCTCAGTGATCATGTGATCAGTGTATTTCACAGGTCTTATTCCTTGTTTATTCGTCTATCTTTAGAGGGTGTTGATCGTTTGCCCCCACGATGACCACTCGGCTTGGGGAGAATATAATCTTGAATCAATATTATATTGTGTTAAATAAGCCATATTAGTATATTGTATATTAGTATATTATATATATATTTATAAACTTACAACTTTAATCTCATCGTGACGTAAAACACATTTCCCAAAGTCAATTTTTGCATAATTTTTATACATTACTTATTGTATATAGTATATAAAAGGCTGGCTGTAAAATTTGACGGACACTGAGCGCTCTTCCAACCTTAAAATGTTGTCCAGTAGACTATGTAGTGTAGAAAGCAGGGGTGTTATCTAGATTGCTCATGGACGTGAATATTCGGGCGACTAAGGTAAAATAACTCGGCTACATAGGATTCACACAGTTTTGTTCTCTAAATTACTAAATTTGGAAATATAACCACTTTTAATGACCAAAATTTCTAAACCATAGAACTTTATTAGGGTATGACGTAAAACAAATAATGATCATGCGTTTTGTATTTTCATATTATTTCAATACCTTTTCCAATTATAAAACAAATAGATACAGATCAGATCCAAGAGTGCCGTTTGCTTCGTCCATGTCAAACAAGCGAACAAAATTTTGGAAGCAACCATTTTACAGAGCGTCAGTGTTCTCTATTACGTCAGAGTGAATTTAATGCACTCTAGATAGGTTTTATTTAACAGACGCGCCACCATATCTGTTCGTGATCTCCAACTCTAAATGTTAAAAACTTACATTCATGTTAATGTAAAATGTACGTAAGTTATTTCTGTACGGTATCATACTTCACTATATTTTGATACAGTAATAAAGAAAGGAAAACTTTGCTATTGCTAATATTTGCAGGGCGAGTGCGAGTAGTTGCCATAGTCCAGGTACACGTCGAAAAACGGCATTAGTAAAAAGAAACTCGAACTAAATATTCTGAAACAGAAGTCTACCACACTGAAGCTTCATCTTTCACTTACTACGCTCTCGTGACTACATTTATTTTGTACTGATTTCATGTACTCAATTAAATTAATAACCTCAAAATCTCATTGTATATATACAATGCAATACATGTTTTATGAATAATTCATTCAAAAATGCATACACATTTAATATAGAAAGTAATATTTGTGTACATTGTCGTGGTCACATTCCGAATGTTTATTTCTTTAAGGCGAACCCATTTAAAAATTTTGGCACACAAGACATTCTGTGAGAGCTCTAAGAACTCCCAAAGACCTCTATAACACATACCTTATGCGGTAGCTACGGATCGTTAAGTATGTGGCTGAGGTACACACGGTTTTATTATTAAACGTGGAAGGGGTGTGAGCATGCTTGTAAGGCAGTAACTCTTTGGTATTTGGATTCTATTTGTAATGTTTTGTTTAATGTTTCCGTTCATTCCAGATAAAATCTAAGACTGTTTAATTAAAGTGCCTGTGGATGAGTTATACAATAAATCATCACCATATTCATCATCAACAACAGCATCAATAGTCCGCTAATGGACATACACTCTTTTATATGACATTTGTGTGACAATAATTAGCGGCACATAAAACTAAATACCGTGTTTTAATTAATTACTGAATTTATAAAACATATTTCTAACGCCTTATACAAACCCAAATGCCAAAGTGACTCTTCTCTACTTGTTGGGACGCATCAAATAGAACCTATGTGAAATATAGAAAATGTAGTAAGGTGACCAACACTATGGCGGCCTAATGAGATACTTTTGAACAACTTACTTGGGGACGTAAAAGGCATGACATCGCGGCAGTGTAAAGCTCACACGGTTACCACGATAACTGCCATCCCTGCATCAACGAGTTCTAGTCTCGCACTCATTAACGAAACACAACAGCTCTAATGTTAACAGTAAGGATGTTGACTAACAAATATCATAAACTACAACATGACGATAAAGCTAGATTATAAAATGACATTATTTTTCTTTTACATAAGTGAAAACATGACAATAAATCGAAATGCCAATTTCTATTGGTATTTGTTACTTAAGAAAAGACAACGCCCGCACTAAGAATAAATCCTGTGTCGCGGGGGACTTTACAAACATACAAGAAATGGACACAAAGAACATCCAGACTGAGAACAACAATTTGTGGATCATACAAAGTGTTGTCCTTTGTGGGGGTTTGAACCCAGAACACTCAGCGCAGTTAACAGCGGCGTGGCGACCGCTTATACCATTAGGCCAACTATGTAGTCAACCATATGCAACAAATACTTACTCCCATTATATACTTTTAGTTAAATCTAAACAATCTCGTGTTAACTAAAGAACAACAACAAAACAAACGAATTTACGTTCGTTCTTTTTCAGGAATAGTTTCTAAGTTTTTTAGCACAATGACTTTTGTTCCCAGAGGTTATACTTTTAGCATTTCATAGGAACTACGAGTATTAAATGTTATTACAACATTTTATTTATCTACACAAAACTCTGTCTTAGAATTAAACCTATATATTACATTTATTTATTACACTGGATTTAAATAAAAAACTAGAATTCTATTTCAGCATGACTGTGATAGAATACATACATACATCTTACATCTTCATCCTTAGAAACGTAGGCAGTCGAGTTTTCAACACATATTTACGTAATGGATGGTAAGCCTATTGCTTTCAAGAAGGCACCTTAGATTTCTCTATATATATAGATTATATACTAGCTCTTACCATAAACTAGTGTGATTATTTCCTGTTTTTAATGTTGTAAATGACACTTTTTTTATTTTATCCCTCAGAAGAGCTTACGTTAAGTGAGAAAACATCAGCTGACAAAATTTTAAACTTTTATTCAATGGTTTAGGCTCTCTGTTGATAAATCAGCCAATAAGACAAATAATTTTGTGTATGTAGATGGAGGTTACGGCAATTTTACTCTTTTTCAGCTACTATCCCTGTCTAAAGCCCTCGGTATATATTACGTCAGCTCTGTTTATTGTATTTTCTATCAGCAATATGTCTATGTCTAATCATGTTTGCAAGGCTTTCAGATAGCAATATCTAAAAGCTAGATAATGTGTTTAGATAGATTTATGGCTCGTAGTTTTATTAGTATCGGTAACTATATATTTTTGAATTACAAAGACGTTAACCTTCATTGAGGTAAAGGAATGTTTTATTTGAAGTTATTTTTTATGGTATAGGCAACGAAAATGTAGGACACTTTATGGATAGTTTATAGACAAATTATCTTGAGAAATAATTTGTGTCAGGTGGGCAGGGGTTGGATCTGATGTGTTTGTTAGAGTGTGGGGTGAGCTAAGGAGGGCTAACATCGCCCACACTCTTTAACGTGTACGCGAAGGAGCTGATTCGTCTTAGCACCAAGATGGGTTAGTGCTTACATGGAGTATGCTTATAATATTAGCTATGCTGACTAGATGGTGCTGCTGAGTCTGTCACCTTGCGGCCGCAGCTAGCTACAGGATGTTTGTGAAGGATACGTATTACAGCATGCATTTATGAATAATGCAAAAAGCATAAGAGTATAGTCTTTGAATGTTTTATTTGAGGTTATTTTTTTATGGTCTTACTGGTCTTAGGCAGTCCCCATTTATTTGTTGTCAGCCACGTTCCTCACACCGTCAGGCTGTAATTAGGTTTCACATTATGTTCAATATTTGACATAATTAATTTCTTTTGTAATTTATTTTTTAAGAATTTTTAGAATATCGTAATACTTAGTATTTTCCAAAAGAAATGAGACATCACAAAAATTAGTCCAACTGTTCTTAAGGCATAAATGGTTTAATTAATTTATCTTTTTAAATTTTATCATCAACATTCCTTAGTTGTCCACTGGTAAGACATAGCTTTTGCCGTAAAAAGGAAGTTTTGGTCTGTTACACCGCGTTGAGCTGGCGGGTTGGTATGAAGAGGCGATGTCCACGTCCACCGTACGTTGCCTAAATGGAAAATTCACTCAAAGGTGGTGCCCGCACCAGCGGTCAAACGCTGAGAGGGTCCGGATGGCTTAATAACAGCAGTTCCCGAACACCTCCTATTTCAAGCGCAAAATGGCACACCGTTAGGTTTTAGTCGGTCCGATTCCGACACACCATCGCATCACAAACTCCGGTAGGATGACAGCCAGTGGGTGTTTACACGCATAAAAAATGGTGTTTGTTTCAAATGATTCTTGTATTTCTAGTGCTCTTGTCCTGTTTTTTTTGTTGACGAGGTGGAAAATCCCTTTGGATCTCCTGCTCCTTGGGGTGCAGGAGTCAGGAGTATGTGGTGTTCCTACTAAAAACCGCCCCGACGGCCGGTTTCTGACACCCTACTCTGGGGGGGGGGGGCCGGGACCATATGATGTTAAGTCCCCCCTCAAATTGACATCATGCCCTGATAGACCCTATTAAGGGAAAAAATATTTCTCCCCCACAGTCCTGACGTGGCGGCCCGACTGAAGGGTTCTACCGTTCAGGCCACCATCCTACCCCCTATCGCAGCAACTATTCTGCCCCCAGAGACCCCACTCTCTGGCGGCTCGCGGTCTCGTCGACGGTTCATGACGCCGTCGACGTCTTCTTCTCTCAGGATCGGCCCCCTCCCGATCCCGTTCAGAGTGCTCTTGTCCTACGATACTTACTTCCTTACGACATACTCGGAATGAATTGGGGCACACATTCTTAAACCACCACTACACGGAGATTTATTTTCTTTATTAAGACAATATTTGACATTCAACAACAACATTACTTTACAGATATTTGGTGCACATGTTGCTGTCCGCTACAACCTTTGTGCCAAACGAGGTATTATCCTTGTATTTAAGACGTAGATAATGCAACAATTACAAACAATATAAGCAGTTGAGATAGTCTAAAATAGACTTTAACAGTTTGTGATACGGGTTAAGTTGCATGAGATTAAAAGATGGCAAGAGTTTTGTAGGGCATTGCAAACCAAGCTAAGTGTGTAATTCAGGAGATAAAGCGATTTTCGTTGGTTTGTTTTCATACACAGATCGACTTTCATATGGCTTTTAAGAAACAACAGTCGATAAGAAGCCATTAAAAGCACAAATAAGACTCGTAGTATCAAAGCGGCAAGTGAGTTAGTATGCATGTAAATAGACTTCATTAAATGCACCACTACGTCAGTGTAAGCTTAGTTTTATTTAGATTTTATTCTTAGTTTGCTATGTTTTCCTATCTCCTTATAGTATGGGAGGCCTCGATGCTAAATCGAAATTTACTCGAGCGTCATGGAGACCTATTCGGTTGTGAAGCTTAGATGATCAAAAGAAAAATGACATATAAAACATACCATTTCATGAGTGGGGGGAGCGGCTGTAGATTTTCAAAAATGTAAAAAAAAACAGTTCCATGGACATACTCAAGTGTGTCAGCTAATGATATTATATATGCACTACGTATTTTTTAAAAATGTACATATGTTAATCTGACTATTTCAGTGATAGGGGTGGTCGTACGTAGGGGTGAGAAATGAAAAAAAATCTCTATCGAGCGCGTCAGATTTTCGAAGGGGATGTTAATTGAACCTAAAAAAATGCTCTGATGTAATAGTCTGACGATTTGGATGTGACCCAAATACATGGCCGTTATTAGAATGTGGAAAAAAATGGTCATTTTGAAATAATCAAGCGCGTCAGATTAAGATATATATGGTTCATCTTGATGCAGATGTGCTGTCTCATAATCTGACAATCATCTAAAGGGATTTGGCTAATCTGATATAAAAAAAACTGTATTTTGTATTCTTGTAAACTATTGAACTTAATTAATTGAAAAGAACAAGAAATCGCTTGCAAATTAAAAAGTACATGTTTTATAAAGTAGAATATTTGTATTTATAAGAAAATAATTATAAAAAATTAAATTATTTAAAGTATTTTTTTTGAGAGAGGAATAGAAGCGCAGAGAGGAGAATATAGCAATATACAGGGGGATACGCCTTGTATATTATTCCGCCGCGCTTGAGTAAATCCCGGAATCCCCTCTTCGGTTCTTCTACTAATAAATACATATATAAAAGAAAAAGATCTGAAGTGTCACATATGGGACACCCGATTGGAACGAAGTTCCTTTCGTTTTGAAATAAGTATTATAGCAGGTATAATTATAAAATTAATAATATTTAGGAGCTAAATGATAAATCAAATAAGTGAAGGAATGCTAATAAAATTGTAATCAATTTTTTTTTAAGTTATGAATTTAAAGATTTGTTGTTTAGAGTTTGAGAGACAGAGAGAGAGTGAGAGAACGAATAAGTCGACCACCTCTCCGAGCGCTACGCACTATAGCAAAAGTGTCGTGAGGATTTTTTGTGAAGCTCACTTAGACTCTTTAGCCAGCGTACCGCGCAATAAGGGACTTCGTTCCAATATCATCATCATTCCTCACACTACTTCAGTGCCTTCAATGAATGAGCGAACTCGTTTAATGTCATAAAATTATTTTGTTGCTAAGCATGACAACGGTAAACAGTTTTTAGGAGTGTAATGCATAAAATAGTAATTCACGTCTTATTGACTATTAACGTGACTAATTTACGAAACTATTTAAAAACCTTAAAAGTGTTTATACAACTGGAGGTCAATTTGTAAATTATTTTAAGATTATTTGGCAATTAACATAAATTGTCCTGTCCGTGTGGTGACGGATTAAGAATACACAGTACACAGTTACTATTCATCCCGTGGGTGTCGTAGACGGTGACTAAGGAAACAAAGTACACAAGACAACATCATTACAAAGAGAAAGAAAACTTGGAACAAACCCTATTTCAACCCGTCTTATCAGCGTGGTATAGTAGGCCAAAACCTCCTTGCTAAGGAGGGGCTTATGTTCAGCAGTAGATTGTAAAAGGCTATTGATGAACATAAATTTGATCATAAGTTTAGTTATTTATTGACTATAATTATATTTTCAAACGTACTTTGGAATGTACGAATAATTGAAATTTGTCACGTTTGGAATCCCGCTTCAGCTTACACCATGGACCAATATCATAATACAGACAGATCCGTACACGCGAACGCCTCCACTCACAATCCATTAGACACGACACTGAACGAATGAACTAAAACCTTCACGAAAATACTACTCTTTGTACAAGTGCTACAACTAAAGGATTTTGTTCTAAGCGAGTTGATGAATGCTGTGTCTCAAAACACTTGTACGTGAGCATGTCGAGTCGTTACTTATCTCGTCTTCTTGCCTACTCAGCTCGATGGGATAAAGTAGCAATATCGTGGCGTTTTATTTCTTTTATAGTACTAGGCGTACGACGTTTTATGTCAATTTAAATGTGAATTCTTAGCATTCTTTCCTAATAAATATTATTCGAAAGCAGTTTATTAAATCATCCTCTAGACTTCTATAGTTATTTAACAGTACAACAACTGATTTTATCTTGCTCAACTCTTGTTTATCCTACACGGTTTCACTCCGTTCGTCTGCCCAGATCCAGTCCACTCAATTATACTTTTTTAGATTTATTTTAAAATATTAGAAAATTTAGTTCATAAACACACAGAATAGATACAGTATCTGAATTGTGCCATAGAAGGGATGTAAAATTTAAATATTTACATGACCAGCTCTAAATTTCAATGACAAAAATAGACTGAGCAGAATAGTTTGTAGAATAGGCAGGCAGTAATATCGATTAATAATATACAGGTCCGTGTGGTGACGGATTAAGAATACATAGTGTTATCACTCCTATTCATCCCGTAGGTGTCGTAAAAGGCGACTAAGGGAACAAAGTATACAAGACAACATCATTACAAAGAGAAGGAAAACTTGGCACAAACCCTATTCCAACCCGTCTGATCAGCGTAGTGTAGTAGGTCAAAACCTCCTTGCTAAGGAGAGGCCTAAGTCCAGTAGTGGATTGTAAAAAGTTGTTGATGAACATAAATTTGATCATAAGTTTAGTAATTTATTTTTGGCCGTTTACGTTTGGCCAGCGTGGTATAGTTGACCAAAACCTCCTTGCTAATGAGGCCTATGTCCAGTAGTAGACTGTAAAAGACTGTTGATGATGATGATAAATATACAGGTAACAATTCAAACTCTTAGCAATACTTATAGAGAATAATATTTGTAAAATCCACAACTTTTGTAAATCATTGTTTGGACCGTATCTATTACCTTCTTGGAATCTTCATTATTGGCTTTTATTTAATTTGAAATTAACAAATATAAGTATTATCATCTGTGTGGTGACGGAACATGCTGCTGACCAGGAGTGGACCGTTAGAAGCTGTTGGTGATGATGATAATTTCCACGTTAATTTTATTCATATATGAGTTTTGCATCTTAACGTGGAAATACTAATAAAATATTATTGATTACTAAACTAGTATAATACGCCAAAACATCCTTGCTAAGGTCTATGTCCACCAGTGGACTGTAAAAGACTGTTGATGATAATGACAATGAAACTGGTATATTATACAAATATTTTTAGCATCATTCATTTCCCTGAAAATTTCATCTCAATGTAATTGAAAAAAAAAATATTGTAACATCACTTCACCTTGAACAATTTTTATAGATACATATAATTGCCAAATTAACTAGTAATTCTTTGTTCATATATGTACAACAGTCTAGTCACTTTTAAATACTTAAAAGCAAATACTTAAGACTTACTATATGAAAAACCTAAAGAACAGATGAAGATACTCCTGTAATGGAGTAGCGTGACTCATTAAACTATTATCAGTATCATATTTGAGTATGAATGTCATATCTTGGAACTGCTAATACTTAAATGTGTTCTATTTCATTTTCAGTTCCATTAAATTGCTATCTCTCTAAAACATCTTTTAGAAGTAACTTGGAAACAAAATGTCTATGTTAAACCACAGAAAACTCATCTCAAAAATCTCTACCAAGCTTAATCCTACTTTAAATTGGTATTTTCCCTTAAAACGAAGTAATATCAAAATTTACAGTTTCCATTTCTGTTTGAATCAGGATGAAAGTACAAATGAGAACGTTGTTAAGTCTCAAAGAATTAAAGATATATCCCAATTTCGTTTTACTGCAGACAAAAGCCTGCTTTTTTATTGACCTTTGTCCTTAACAGGGGATTGTAACTCTTATATCTATTGTTGAGGGGAAAATTGCGGAGCTTGATGATAACGGATCTAAACCTCGATAGGTTTTTTTAGATATGTGAAACGTAAATTCAAGTTTTGGCAAAAATTAACATGTGTATCACGAACTCGCATTTTATTGCTTGTATTATTTTTATTTGTATGTTTTTTTCAAACTGTATATTAAATAAAAAATGTGTTAAACTTTATGTTTTATAGAACACGATCCGAAATGGCAATAAATATAAAATTTTATAGTAGACCAAGATCTAAGCTTAGTGACATCTTCAGATTTGAAAGGAACAGAAAAGGTGCTGATCAAAGTCAAATGAATTTTAAGCTTACATAAAAATATAAATTTATAGTAAGAGTTAAAAACTTGGTTTCCAATTGATTTCTACTACATATGAAAAAAATCATCATCATCAAGAACTTTTAATAACCTACTGCATGACATATGTCTTTTTTTTAGCAAGGAGGTTTTAGCCTACTATACCACGCTAGCTAAACGTGTTGGCATAGGGTTCGTATCAAGTTTTCTTTTTTTTTTGTATATATTAATAGCCTGCCAAAGTGACTCTACTACAACTCGTCTGGCCAGCGTGGTATAGTAGGCCAAAACCTTCTTACCAAGGTGAGGCCTATGTCCAGCAGTGGACTGTAAAAGGCTGTTGATATACTTATTTTTTAACTTAATTGTCTTCCAAAGTACTCTGCCTGACGGAAAGTGTGAATATAATCCAAGAGTTGCCACAGACAATGCTGGCTGACACTATGGTGGCCTAGTGAGACGCGTTTTCACACCCCGCTTGGGAACGTAAACGGCATGACAGTCATCGTGACCGTGTAAGGCTTACACTGTCACCCCTGCATCAGTGGGCCTCCGGTCTATCTTTTTTTCTGCAGTAATGTTGCCCTATGTAGTTTCTTCCTATAGTCTCTTTTTACGACACTCATGGGATGAATAGAGGTGGCAACGCTCTGTGTTCTTAATCTGTCACTATACGAACAATTTAACTGCCTCGGTGGCGCAGTGGTAGTAAATGTTTTGGTGAATTGTTGTTATTAATGTATATATATTAAAAGAAAGATTATAATTGCTTGATTACGAGATAATAGTGAAAGATACGTTAACTACCTTGGTAACGCTGCGGTAGTGAATGTGACTGCTGTGCTTGAGGTCTCGGGTTCAATTCCCGGGTAGGACCAAACGTTTGCATGATCTGCAAAGATTTGTTTCGAAGTTTGGGTGTTTTCTATGTATAATATGTTTGTATTTACAAAAAAAAAGTATATAAGTATGCTATCAGTCGGTGTAGTTATCATAGCACAAGCTCTGCTTAGTTTGAAACTAGATGACGTCGTGTGTCAAATATTCGAAACCATTATTATATATTTATAATTAAAAACAAAACAAAAACATGTACCATTATTCCCTATCACAATGGGATTCTATTATAATTGAAACGATGATATGTTCTGTGTCTGGGTGTAATTTATCAACAGAAATATATAAGTATGTTTATCGGCAGTCTGGTTTTCATAGCACAAGTTTTGCGTAGTTTGAAATCAGACGGTCGTGTGTGAGACATGGGATGTTACTATCATTACTATTATTATCTTCCGAAACTGGTCAATTGTTCAAGTAGTTGTTAAACGACACCATTTTCCGGATCAGCGTAGCAGCGGAACGATTTCAACGTCTGAATGTCTCAATTTCTCGCTATAAACGTTGTCACCGCTCACGGACAATAGCCTGACATCTTACCTTTTACTGTGCAACATTTCATTTTTATTCCGAGAGCAAGGCTTTTTGAAGAGCTGTGTGAGAAGTGGGATGTAGCGAATATTTAAATATTACATGTTATTTTAATTTATTTGATAATTGATAAATTATTGTACATAAATGATTTAACCATGTTAACTTAATGACCGATTGTTTCAAGCACCTATTGATGGAGAATTTTTGGAAATCTACCTCCTAAAGGTGTATAAGAAGAAATGGATGTTTCTATAGGAGAATAAAATAATCACGTGAGGGAAAGCACGGGCAGTATGGGCAGATAGAGAATAATCAAAATCAGGCAGAAGTTATCATACGGCACGAAACCAATATAGAAATGAAATAGTTTTGTGATACAATATAACAATACGAATATGTGGTAACTGGTTCTACTAAAATTATTGATGTGAAAATGTTTGAAAATGTATGCATGGATGTTTGTTAGTCTTTCACGCAAAAACAAGTGTACAGATTTGAATGAAACTTAACAGTAACATAGCTCATATGTTAGAATAACACAAGGCCTTCAATTTATTAAAATTGTGTGTATTTTGGTTATAATTTACACATGAGTATCAAGTATGTTGGCAAAATGTGTGCCATCTGAGGAGTAGCTTGACGTGTGATACTTTTTTACAATGTACATTTTAGCTTATTATCACATTCTTATGAAAATTAGCGCCGATGGATGCGGTTTGCATCCAGTCGTACGGCGTGGCGTTCTAAGGAGGAGGCCTATGTTCAGCAGTGGACATCCTCCAGGCTGATGATAATGATGATGAAAATTTCAGTACAGTCGCTTTCAGTACATATATTTATTTTCTAGTGTAAATGAATATTATCTGTTACATTACGTAATTTGGATGAATAATTTAAAAGTAATCACGATAAGATTGACCTGAATAAAGCTCTTTATACACCTGCTAACAGGGAGAGTGACGTGGTGGTAGAAAGGCAGATTATGCAATGTTTAATGTTAAAATGGATGTGAAAGCGATTCCGTCTGACTGTTACACTTTCACCGCTAAACGGCTACTAAGATTTTAATAGAATGTGAAATGGAGATGTTTTGATTCTTTAAGAAGGACTAAGACTTCCATTTATCGCAACAAACGACGCAGGCGGCGCCGCAGTCAAAAGCCTATATATGAATAAAGAATTACTAGTTAATTTCGAAACTATATACCTAGTCTTGCCATAAATATTGTAATAAAGAAAAAAGAAAATTGTTAACTGCAAATAACATTTATTACTTTTACAGTGTGTCAGTTTAATACATAAATATAAAACAATTAAAAATATAAAAAGCTTATTCGAAGTGGTCTCCATTGGCTGCAATACAGTCCTTTAAACGATGAGGCCAGTTATCAATAGAAGCACGCACTCTTTCCATGGGAAAATTCTTCACTGCCAATCGTATAGATTGTTTTAGGGACTCCAAATTATCATGGCGTTTAGAGCAAGCTGTACTCTCTAAAACTGACCACAAATCATAATCCAGCGGATTAAGATCGGGACTAGACGACGGCCAGTCTTCAGCTCTGATGAAGTCCGAAACGTTCGATTCCAACCAAGACTGCGTGGACCGAGCTTTATGACCCGGCGCCGAGTCTTGCTGGAAGGACCATACTTGGTTATTGAACATGGTGATGTTAAGGGGCTTAACTACCTTCTCAAGAATGGTATCTTGATACACTTGTGCCGATGTTTTGATACCTTTTTCACAAAAATATGGCTCAGTCACTCCTTCATAGCTAACACCCCACCAAACCATCACTGAAGTCGGATAATGTCCACGTTGCACTCTGTCGACTAATTGGGAAGCTTCCTTAGAGCTTTGAGCATAAATACGGTCATTTTGTTTGTTAAAATGTTGCTCAATTGTAAAAATTTTCTCATCCGTAAACAAAATTTTTCTGTGACCTCCCTTTGCGTACCGCTTCAGTAGTTGTTTCGATTTTACCACCCTATTCTTCTTTAAATTATCAGTTAAGAAATGGCCAGTGCGTCTCTTATAGGCTGCAAGTCCTAAGTCATCTTTTAAAATACGCGACATGGTTCTAGGTGCTATCTTCATTTCCCGAGATAAAATCTTTTGCTTTCGGACAGGATTTCTTCGAATTCTTTCCCTTACTGCTTTGACCACCTTTTTCGTACGAACACTACGTGGACGGCCAGATCTTTTTCTGTCACAAACAGAGGAGGTCTCATTGTACCTATTAATAGCCCGGTACACAAACATTTTACTAATACCAAGTGTATGGAGAGTTTTAAAAATTGCATTTGGCTCCATACCTACTTTGTGTAATGCTATCACAGCGATTCGGTTCTCTTTATCACCCCACACCATTTTAATATCGCAAAATATTTTACAATGTATTGGCGCCAAAATGAGAAAACACAATGAACAATCGTATAAAAATGACAGATTCGAAATTCAAATGTAATATTTTTTTATAATTAAGTGTAACAGTATTTATGGCCAGACTAAGTATATCAAATTTTTTCAAGGTGAATATACTTTTTTTTACAATGCTTTTTTTAAAATTACATTGAGATGAAAATTTCAGGGAAATAAATGATACTAAACATATTTGCAAATTATACCACTTTCATTATCATCATTATCAACAGCCTTTAACAGTCCACTGCTGGACATAAGCCTCTCCTTAACAAGGAGGTTTTGACCTACTGTAACAGTTTCATCAACAGCCTTTTACAGTCTACTACTGGACATAGGCCTCTCCTTAGCAAGGATGTTTTGGCCTACTATACCACGCTGGCCAGACGGGTTGGAATAGGGTTTGCTTCAATCTTCCTTCTCTTTGTAAAGATGTTGTCTTGCATACTTTGTTCCCTTAGTCGCCTTTTACAACACCCACGGAATGAATAGGGGTGGTAACACTATGTATTCTTAATCCGTCACCATACGGACAATACATAGCAGTTTAGTAATCAATAATATTTTGGTAGTATTTCCACGGTAAGGTAAAAAATTCATATATTAATAAAATCAACATTGAAATTATCATCATCACCAACAGCTTCTTACGGTCCACTCCTGGTCATAAACATTTCCTTCAGAAGGAGGTGTTCGGTGAAGTGTCACGCAGATATTAGTATTTGTTAATTTGATATTAGTATTTGTTAATTTCAAATTACATAAATGTTAACAAAGAAGATTCTCAGAAGGTAATAGACAAGGTTAAAAGAATGATTTCCAGAAATTATGGTTTTATAAAGATTAGTATTCCTAAGAATTTTAGACATATTTTTTACACAAAACAATTACTTTGAAAATGACAATTTGAATTTCAAATTGACTAGATTTCTTTTACAAGATAAAAAGATAATGAACCCTGGATAAGATAATGATACTGATCGATCGACCTCACCTGATCAAAAGTGACACAAGAGACCAGATATGAGTAGTCTTTTCTTAAAGGTCATATCGATCCGGCAATACTTCAGGCAAAAATTTGTTCCACAGATTAATAATGTATAGTTACTAGATAAATTTTAAGTCTTGTCTGTGGATTATCACCTGTAAAACTATGGGTACTTATTTAAAACTGATGTTGATGGTGAAAAATCTCGACTTTGTACAATTTTTTTTTTAAATTCTATTAATGATTTCAAGCCGGTTTCAGCTACGGTAGCCAACCTCATTAACGTGCAAGTATGTGTGCAAACATAGGTGCACTCTTTGTTCCCTCACTCTAACAATCCGATGGGACGGTTATCTGACACGATCGAAGAGATCAGGTGCAAGACCGATAGCGTTATGTATCTAACCTCCAAACTCCGGGTTGTTGTTAAGTATTTATATAATCAGAAAAAGTCAAAAATATTTTATCACTCGACCTGGGAATTGAAAACAAGACCTCTTGATCAGTCGTGAACACTAATCACTAGACCAATGAAGCAGTAAAATATCGTATTATCACGGGTATAAAAAAAAATGGCTTGTTTAATTACCCTCTCCCGCTACCTCTTTTGTTAGGATCCGTCCCCTAATTTCTAGATCACGGAATGTTGGTAATGCGAACCGTTTCTTAAATTGGATTGATGTAATTCCCGGCATTGCGCGTGGAGCTCACCCAATATGATAGACACAAACATAAACTTCAGTATTATGTACGCTTTGATACTATTTTTTTATGTGTTCTTATTATAGATGTGGAATGTCTTTGTTATATTTTCGTAATTAGATAGCTATAAGGATATCTTGTATTGCTTATTTAAATTTTTGTAATTTAATGATTTTGAGGTTATGCTCGAGTGCTAAGCGGTTAAATCATTTAATACAGCTAACGCCATCTAGGTGAGATACATTGAAACACCTTAAGTAGTAACATTTAACACCATTATATTTAGCAATATATATGAAGAGTAATTTTGCTGCTATGCAACAATTAATTTTAGTTAAATACTTATAATTAGTTTTCTCAGAACTCAACTAATTTGAGTGAGTTAAAAATTCAAGAAATAGCTAATTGTCAAGCTATTGGTGACCCCGTCTGCTAAGTCACAGATTGTGAGTCGATTCTCACTTAGGACAAATAATTGTACGAAGCGTGATCTGATCATAATATAGGGTCTATCCAGTTTGAAATTATTCGGCTGAGTGCGAGGTATTCTACGTTTCAAGTCATCATTACTTGATATGTAAATGTTCATTTGATGACTAAAAATTTAAAATAAATTAACGATAGGTTTTATAGATATTGCCGTAATTTTATCAGATAATTCTTTTTAGGGTCCTCATGAATCACTTATGTGTAACATTTGACTATATCAACAACACTGGTTGTGTTGATTTCTATTTAATCTCAATGTATATCGTGTGGGCCAAGAATTCGTTAACATTTGCATCTAACATCCCGCGCAAACACGTGACGGGAGTTCTTGGGACCGATGCTACTGGAATTCGCTAGCTACAATCGTAACACATGGTTTCAACAACATGGAGCCACATGTCACACATCTCTGCCGGTGGTCAAAGACATATTTCCGGAAAAGCTGATTTCCAGACGAGGCGAAATTCCATGGCCACCCAGAAGTCAAGGTCTGTCCCCAACAGATTTCTTTTTATGGGGTTGAAGAGTCGTGTCTAAATCAATAAACTAAATACACCTTGTCAGCTAAAAGAAAAATCAGTGAAGAGATGTCGACGATCTCGCGATCTCTTTGCCGACGAGTATTCGAAAATTTCGGTACTCGCTTAGAAGACTGCAAACGTCGAAACGGTGGTCATTTAGATGAAGTAGTTTTTAAAAAAATAAATGCCAACTAATTAACTTTCTTGTAAATAGATATTTTTTATATTATATCAAATCATTTTTTTATACGATTATATCAAATATTAACTAATTCATGACACATCTTATTTCCTTATATATATTTCCTTATTTTGTAACTTCAAAAAGAATCTTTATTGTTGTTATAAATCTAATATATTAAGCACTTACACAGTAATAGACTACTATATTTCATGCTTAAAACTAAGATATGTAAATTAAAAGAGTTTACAAACCACATTCTTTATGCTATGTTTAGCAAAGTATTCATTCCTTCTGAACTAGTTAAGACTGGGACTCAGAAGATAGGTGCTCGTTCGTGCTAACAATATCCTGAAATTAGAAAAATATGTAGAGATGGTATGATAGTTCACATAAGTTGGGTAGAAATATGAGTACTGAACAACCAGAGGTATTCAGAAAGGCTTCGGTGTCTGCATAGTTTAGAGTTCTAAAATAGCTACGTATGACTTTTTGTAGTCTAATTTAGTGAAGTTGGGCTGATTTAAAATTATTCTAACCAGTATATTATACAGGAATAGGTCGAGAATTAGATTAAATTTATGAGCCAAGATAGTTCTACATAGTGAGGCTGTATTCGTATACTCGTCTTTGTGCCGCTTGCCGCTAAGGGATAATGATGTGGAGAATGCGTATTTGTGTTGATCTAGGGCTGTATGCAAGATAAATAATTGTCTTATCGTGAGAGTCGTCGCTTGTTCGTATAATCGTGCTGTAAGAAATTGAAACTATTTTAAGTATATAGCTTCAAGGACAGTCCGAGTACTCCTTCTGGTATTAATAAAGTGGTTTTACTGTAGCCTCCCTAGCAAGTAATAATAATAATAATTATTATTACTTTGTAACTTTGCTGCACTCGATCAAGTAAAGATGTTCCTCTTAGATATGTATGGAATATCTACAAGTTTCAGTTGTTTTTCTTGCATATATTTATTTAAAAATTCACGCTACGTGTTACTATTGCTTTATACAATTTATATGTACTACTTTCATTTTCTTTTCCTATGTACTTCTAATACACCAGGCACTACCTTATATTAATTATTATTATTTATTTTTTATATATTTAAAAATGTAATCAATATGTGTATTTATACGTAATAAAGAGAATAATAATTATATATCTTTTTATTGTACACCAGATTAAATTCAAAAGTAACTTAAAGCTATAGAAGTACAAGTGGCGGCCTTATCGCCCATTGGCAATCTCTTACAGGCAACCATGGGATGGAAAGAAAAGCATGAGACGGAAAGTATAAGGTAGTGCCTGGTGTATTAGAAGTACATAGGAAAAGAAAATGAAAGTAGTACATATAAATTGTATAAAGCAATAGTAACACGTAGCGTGAATTTTTAAATAAATATATGCAAGAAAAACAACTGAAACTTGTAGATATTCCATACATATCTAAGAGGAACATCTTTACTTGATCGAGTGCAGCAAAGTTACAAATGCAGAAAGTAGTGCAAAATGAAGAGAAATTTATAACAGTGACTATTTTATATTAACGATTTTACTATATTACGTATCTCCTTTTCGTTAGAAGGTAACAAAGCGAATGATTCTAAAGTGCAAGGCAATTTGTAGGCTGCGCTGATAAGATCTTGCTCGTTGCAATTTAGCCGCTTAACAATCACTGTAGCTAAGCTACAGTCCATGGGAGTAATGTGTTGATTTATATTGTTACGCAAGTTAGTAGAGTTGTCTTAGAAATTTCTTTATTATTACTGAAATTACAGATATTTTTTTATTACATTCCACTGCTTTTTTACATCGTATTAATTTTTTGCATTTCGCTTTTAAAATATTTCTGTAATGTATGTAAGTAATTTTTAATATGACATTCGCCGGATCTTTCCTCAATTTTAAAGGTAACCAATACTTATTTTTTCTACATTAAATTAGCCCTGAAGTTATCCAAGTTTTGATGTTGCGGTTTCTACATTTTTTCCTATTAGTTATAAGTGTTTCTTAATTATTCATTGTAGTTTGTTTGCATTTTTACTGTCAAGTATTTCGTGCTAGTTGATCTTAGCTAACTCGCTAACACCATTGTAGTTTATTCTTGTAAATATTCTGCTTGCTTGTGATAGCTATAATGTTGGATTTTATTGATAGACATAGTTGTAAACATAGAGTTGTGATCCGTTATATAATAGTGGATTTATATCGGTACTAATTTGTGTTAAGTTTTTAGCAAAACTGTGGTCTAGAGAGCTAGTTTCTAGTAATAGGTAGTGATGAGGCTATGCAACGCCAGTATATCCATGGTGTTGTATCCAAGTTGTTTTCGGTGATATTGTATTATACCTATAAATATGACTTTGGCAAATTGAGGACAAAAACGTGTCAATTTGACGAGATTAAACTTAGTTTGTTCAGTATTATGATCAAGAAAAATTTCTTCTCACCTTATTTAAATCCCAAAACAAAGTTATAAAGCTTTGTATCTTTTCTTTTGACAAGATTTAGATTAAAAATATCACTACCCACATTTTTCAACAAGATACAAACTTACCAAAAAAGGCCCTTTCATAGCCGAAGCTGTTTTCATTCTTTAATCTATATATAGCCGACCGTATTGCCACATCCATAGAGTTTAAATTCATATTGTTGTGTGTAATACATACATAATTTAGGAAGCCCCGTAACACGGGTACAGTAATTGCGTGAATATTTAGAATTCTTGGACCTTTGTGTCTGACCTCTGGCGGTTAGAATATTGTGAGCTTAGGGTTACACCTACGTTTAATTTACTTGATACACGGATTATTAATAATAAGGAAATGGTTTTGTATTCCTTGTTATGACATGTTAAAAATGTTATGATATGTTCAAGAATGTGTATTCCTAAAGAAATAGAGTCTTATAACCATGTTTAACATTTAGAAAACACTTATCTAATACTTTAACACCTACTAGCCATTTTCTTACAATGGCAGTAGTCTTCCGTGTAACACATTACATATAACGACACATTTACACCTTGATTTACGTAGCCTTAATCGTCTGAGGCTAGTAAAGTTTACTGAATCGAGGTACAATATTACATTTTTACTTGTTTGTTGAAATTATACCTACTGCCTTGAAAGTGACTCTTTCACATGAGAATTAGTAAGGATACATACCATTTCTTCGTTTGTTAACGAGGACACAATGGAAGGATCGACAAAGTTCTTGTATAGGACAAATTCAAAAATTTCTGTAATTAGTTTACCATAAGTACTTGTTACTGTTACTGTTTACTGTTAAACAATATAACTTGGTGTAAGGCCATTATAAGGTAATAATTGTTTGATTTGAATGTCGTAATAACAGCTGTTCCCGGATCCCTCCTACGTCAGGCGCAGATTGGCACAGCGTGTGGTGTTAGTCGGTCTGATTCCGATACACCACTCTGCCGTAAACCCCGGTGGAGTGGCCAAAAAAAGGTAATAATTATATGCAAATAATTCAAGTAAAGATTCAATAATAGTTTATTAACTATACAAATGGCCTTCAGCCTTATTAAAATGAGATATACTTGTTATGTACGTAATAACTTTCAGTAAAATTCTTCATTCGTAAAATTAAAGTCAAGTTAAGATTAGTAACTTCTCTAATATCTTTTGCTCAAAAGAGGACTTTTAAGAGCTATCAATGAGAATGGCTGTCAGTTATTTTAACTGTATCATCTAAGTTTTCTTGTATTATGAAGTTATTAGAAGACATACTGAACGAGTATAATTCCATCTATATGCCGTGAATATTACCTATAATTATATTTAGTCTAACAATACCAAATTCATAGGTCAGAGCGTTTAACCGCAGTGGTGCAATCCGGTCGAGTCTGACCGCAACCTAACGATGGCCTCAAGGCTGTGCGTATCGTACTTGTTGTGTGTTTGTAACTTACTTTATTTAGGTAGAGTAAAAATTGTTTGTTAACATTTATTTTTACTTTAGCATGTTTTTGCACTATTATTTGAATAGATGTATGAAGCTTAAAGAGGAAGATAGTTATAAATTTACCAAATAATAATTTTTTTGATTTAAGTTTCGTAATTTTAATATGTATGTATTTGATTTCAGAAAATTGTAAAATAATAGTCCCACTTTCTCTCTTTCTCTACAAAACAACATGTGCTGGCCTAGGAAACCACCGTTTTACATTTGAAAACACGCTCTCGAACTGAACGGTTCGACTCTTCTGTCCTGTACAAAACAGTCAAAACGTGGAATTTATTAACAGCGCACGTGGTTCTTTTCTACGATGATTCCAGGCTCTTTAAGTGGGGCGTGGAAAAGCATCACACTAGGCATACTGCATTGTCAGCATTCACAATGAGCGTGTTGATCACAATTCTTGGATTCTGTTGATACTTTCTATCAGGCAGGGTAGAGTTATTTTGATAGCGTCTTAATATACGTAATAACAAAGTTGTTGAATAAATTACTCAATATTTTTATTTTACGTAAGACTGTATTAATACAAATATTAGGTAATTTACATTGATCGTGTCTATGACTCTTAAGGTACACGTGTTCATCAAAAGCAACAGTCTCTTTACATCCCGTATGCTTATTTGTTCACTTTATAATAAACTGACCTCAACATACTGATTGAAAATAAAGTGAACGTATACCACTCCATTCATCATTCGTCTACCTAACCTTAAAAATACTAAGATCAATTCGCACATGTTTCCCTCCCACTACGATCCTGGGTCCTTTAAGCGGGACGTGAAAAAGCATCTCACTAGGCTGCCGTAGCGTGGGTCGCTATACTGTACTGAGTACGGCAACCACCGCTCTTGGATCCCATTCATGCTTTTTTTCAGACAGAATAGAGTCACTTTGGTAGGATTCTATAAAAAAAAAGTTTTTATCGGTTACAGGGACATCGATTACTCAAAACCCTTTGCAGTAAGCAGCAGCAGTAATGGATGGAAGGTGGCGGAAATATACTGATAAAAATGATTAATAATAGATATAGAAAACTTACCTTAAAATATTTTTCGTTGCTTGTATTGAGGTCTTGTATTTACCAAATTTCATTAGCATCAGTTCAACGGACAGAGTATTTTGATATCCATTCTGACTGTGAATTGTCTTGCTTTTGAAAGGAACTCTCTCTATGTAATATAGACAGAAAAGGTTTATTAAATATTATACTTCTAGAATATTATGAATAAAGCTTTAGTCGACAGATTTTTTTCACAATGATAGGTAACATGGCCGTCCATGACATCTTACGAGTAAACGTAAAAGTAATCAGAGTATCTGACTGCCCTCCAGAATTATAAGAGAAGTAGGGTTAGTTCACACCGTTGAAGTTAAAATATTCTTTTGTTGACTGCCTCGGTGACGCAGTAGTGAAGTATACAACTGCTGTGCTGAGATCTCGGGTTCTAATGCCGGTTCAAACCAAGTGTTTGTATGGTCTACAAATATTTATTCTGAAGTTTATTCGAGTTCGAATTTCGGGTCAGGCCCATCAGTGCTATTGTATTTTTTGGTCATAGATATGTGTGATACCCTCATGCCTCAGAATATACGTAAAACCATCGGTCCTGTGCCTAATAGACATTAACGGTCGTGCTGGATAACCATCCCATGTGATTACGAGAATGAGGGAACAGAAAGTGCACCTATGCACTATAATATCTCCCGCATAGTTGGGAGGTCTCCGTTAAGGCCACCGTTGCCACAATCGCCTAAATGTATTAACAAAACAAAAGTATATAAATCTAGTTTTTAAAGTACAAGTTCTGCTTAATTTGAAACTAGATGGCATTGTGCAGTATCAAAAATATTTATTATTATAATACATACATATATTGTTCAATGTGATCTTACAAATTTTTTAATTTGGAAGCAATCAATTATTAAAGTACCATATAAGTAACATATTATTATTATAAAAAATACGACAGTAAAATATCTACTATGTACACATACATACGATATTTACCTTTATTTTTACAGTTTAAAACTTGAATCACATTCGTTAAGGGCTCACATGTTAAACGCCATACTTACAGTCGAATTTACGAGAGATAAAAATGTTCTTGTACCGATTTCTAACCTAACAGTTTAGAATTATAAAGAGTTTGAACAACATACATGATATTTAACACAAGTCTATTGGGTCATTAATAAATTTTATATCAAAGTATTAATAAATAACAAAACATACATACATAATAAATAAATAATAAATAAAAATAAAATAAAAAGCCTTTAATTTCTTGCTAAAAGATATACAAAATGTACATTAGTGTGCATGCTTAACCTAAATTAGGTAGGTGTTTTTATAAATTTCTTCTATTGCTTTTATATTTATGGGTGCAAGAACCCCTCTCCGCGGAGGGTACAGGCCTCCTCCAAAGATGACCGGGACCGAAAAAGCGGGCATAAACATAAACGGACGCTACATACATACATACTTGTACATAAAAACACGCCTGATTCGCCCACGTAATAGGTAGAGCCACTAGGTAGTACAGCCACGCTGTTTTCAGCACGAGCGGGCCAGATGACTGTCATGCCTTTTACGTCCCCAAGCGAGGTGTGAAAAAGCATCTCACAAGGCCGTATAGTGCGGGTCACCATACTGCATTGTCTGCATTTGTAATGAGTATGGCGACCACAACTCTTGGATTCTATTCATTCTTTTCATCAGGCAGAGTAGAGTCACTTTGGCAGGCTCTTAATATAGGAAAAAAAATAGGTGTCGAGCCTATTGCCGCTAATCGGGATGTATTGTTTACCAGAGCCTCGTCCGTCGACCAGCGGATACACCACATGCAGTTGAGATTGACTTGAGTCCCAAAGTACTTGGTGGCAACCCAGGTAGGAGGGGTCTGGATGTCGTAATAACAGCTGTTCCCGAATTTCTCCTATCTTAGGCGCAAAGTGGCACACCGTGCGGTTTTAGTCAATCCGACTCTGTCACACCGAAAACCTAAGATCAATTCGCACATATTTCCCTCTCACTACGATCCAGGGTCCTTTAAGCGGGACGTGAAAAAGCATCTCACTAGGCTGCCATAGCGTGGGTCGCTATACTGTACTGAGTACGGCAACCACCGCTCTTGGATCCCATTCATGCTTTTTTTCAGACAGAATAGAGTCACATATTCAGACAGTCATAGATTGCTGATAAACATACTTATATATTTACTTATACACGTCTGAATTAGACGGCGTTAAATGATAAATTCTCAAATGAATAATTGTAGTCATTCTATCGCCACAATTTAGCTTAGAGTGACAGTGATAGAGTGAGACTTAACGATGCGTTACAATTATACAAACACTATTTGAGAATGTAAATATTAAAATTTATGTGAGCTATTACGAAATTAATACTATCATTTTTTTATTCGGGGCCTACCAAATTAAGTCTACTCTACTTGATGAAAAGCATGAATATAATCCAAGAGATGGTCACCATACTCACTGCGAACGCAAACAAGGTATGGTGACCTACACAATGGCAGACGAGTGTAATGCTTCTTTACGCCCCGTTTAAAGGACTAAGAATCAAAATGGGAGGGAAACACTTATTTGTGCAGGAAGAAAGAGCTAAATCGCTTAGTTCGGGAGCGTAAGTCTACCATTCTAAAACAGTGACTTCCAAGGTCAGCATGTGTTATCCTGTAGAGGAAGGGAGAGTGAAGGAAGGATACCTAGCTAATACATATCAATGTATTGTTCGTATGTTATCCGCTGACGAATCACTCCTCAGGGGTGCCAGAATTGAGGTGTTGAGGAGTGCCGAGGTTTGGTCTAACAGAGTAGGCGTGTCTGTCAGTTTCTCTATTGGCTCTTCACTCTTCAGAAGAGCAATGAGGAGGAAAATCTCGTTAGAAAATCACGAAGTCAGGATCCTTTCACGGCGGAAAAGGTAGAACAGGCTCGGTGAGTACTTACACTGCCACCAAGCAGGCATTAGGAAACCTTGTCTTCGTGCCGCTGTCGTCATATCGTAATCATGAAAGGAATGTAATGTCTCGCGACTTCGATCGTAGTAGAGGGTCTTGGTTTAGCCGCCCGGACTGCGAGAAAGAAAACCTATATCATAAAAAAAAATAGTTTTTTCTCTTTTTGTTCATATGTATAACTTACCAAAATGAGACTCATGTTTCTGTGTATTAAGGTCAACTAGACCAAAGCGATACGGCCTCAAGAAAAATGTCATCCAAGAAAGTGTCGAAAGGAAATTTTTTCGTAAAGTTTTAATATCTTCTGTAGTCTTGTAATATTCTTTTCTACCATTACCTTCTCATCTTAATTATGTTTCAATCAATTTCCAATCTTTATATTTAATCATGAATGTGTCTGGTGGACACCAACATTCTAATATGTAAATAGAACGTAAATTTTATCCGGCAAACTATAGATGTTTAATATGGCTTCCGTCTGTCCCATATTAGATACAAGCATACCTATGTAATTGTTTTTTTACTAACCTATAGTGTTAAGAATAATAAAATATTGAATAGAGCTCAACACATTGTAAACTAATATAGAACAAACAAAACACTGAGCACTTATAATGCGTCCCACGTATAAATAACACTTAAAATACATTTCATTCTCCAGATTTCAATTTTGTATGACGTCAATATCACGGTCTCTACTTATATTTATGCCGAGTATATTGAGTTAAGTGTGATCAATAATATTCTCTAGAGACGTAAGCGACTCCGTGGCGCAACGGTAGCGCGTCTGACTCCAGATCAGAAGGTTGCGTGTTCAAATCACGTCGGGGTCAAAAGCGTCTTTTTGAAAAAATTAAAACTTTTATTTAAATATTGTTGGTTTAGTACAGTTTAGGAATTGGAGTAAAGAATTTTTTTTATAGAATTATTTTCACACAAACCAAATTGTATGTTAACGTAAACGAATTTTAAGAATTCCGGCTCACAGCGCTCCTTATGATGAAATAGTACGGTAATATTAAACAAATATATTATACCTACAACGATAAGAACACATGAAGGTGAAAATAAGACACTAGTAAATCTAATTTGGCATACTTCATTAATATAACTTGCTTTGTTTATTATTTATTTAGGAATAACAAACATCAGTGTTTAAAAATACCTGCACTTTATCCTTTACTGTGTTTGTAAGCAAACATGCGACCATATTAACATATAACTAGTACACATTATTTGTGTCAACAAATTTTACATAATCCAATACCGTCCTAAACAAATTTGATGTATGTATTGAAAACTCAACTATTTCCTCATTTACATAAACAGTATATGTATATCTAGATGCGTGTAATCGCTTATCCTGCCGAATCCTCCTTTAACAAATACATTTGTCCCGTCCAATCGTAACTAAAGTGTTAGAGGAACGAGTTACTAAGCAAAATATTAACCATTTATTATTCAGCTCTTTCACCAAATTTTGTAACAGTTTCTATTCAATATAACTTGAATAAACATGTTGAATTAACTAAATCTGGACGAAAATATGCGTGAGTTGAATTTAAATTTATCTAAAAGTAGATTGATAATAATGTTGTTTATGAACACAATATATACGAGGTGAATTGATAATTTCTGTAACTGTATTGGTAGTGGAGCCACGCTGATTTCAGCACGAACGAGCCGGTTCGACCGCGGTAGTACTTCCCTCCCACAGAAGATCAACCTAAAGTGACAGCATCCGTGCTGTCGTGTTTCGTTGGCGAGCGCGAGACCGGAGACTGTAGTATGTACAATACAATGCCACGATGACTCTCATGTCTTTTACGTAACCAAATAAGGCGTGAAACAGTATCTTAATAGGCTGCCATAGTGTGGCTTACCATACAGCATTATCTGTATTCGCAATGAGTATGGTGACCACACCTCGTGGATTCTATTCATGTTTTCCATCAGGCAGATTAGAGGCGCTTTGGCAGGTTCTTAAAATTAAAAAAAAAAAAAGAATAGATACAAAAATGTCAATCGAACATAAACGTGTACCATAAGTACTAGATAGACTTATGTACATATATAAATTTGTATATTTATATATACAATATGTATAAATTGCCGCAACATAAACTTGGAATATTTAAAACAAAACACTGCACATCAACTGTTGTATTCCTTTGCATTGAAAATGTAGATATTGTGTATTTATTTAGGTATGTATGAGTTTATTTATTTATATTGACGCGTATTACAAATAATAATTAGTTTTGCTTACTTACTTACTTACTTTTACTTGAATTAAAATGTTTTTTTTTTTACTACCAAACTTGCCATAAATTTATCAGTCTGAGTCGATTTATCCATCCAAAGGTTGCCAGGAAAAAAATGCTGTTTAGCAATTAGGACCACATTTGTATATGATCATAAATTTGTTGTAATCTTCTATGTATTATATTTTAACTAGTGTATAATAGAATTTATTATGTTGCATAGTATCAGAAATTTGCATAAATTATGTTGGATAGTATCAGAAATAGATTCAAAAAAGGCCAAATGACAGACTCCATGTAGCTATAATTAAGTAACGATTGTTGTTTAAATACGAGGTAGTGTGAGTTAAATATTTTAAGAAGGCTGAAATGTATAAGTTAGAAAGCAGTAAACAACACTAGCTGTGACATAAAAAGACATTAAAAGTATGATATAAAGAATTGCAAGTTTGAAAATTTAAAATTTAGATTGCACCGAAAATCATTTAAAAATTTGAAAAATGATTAAAAAAAATTGAAAATAGTATTCATTTTCATATAAAAAGCAAATTTAAACTCAAGTATTGTCCGTACTCCGTACCGTATTTACGATTAAATTAAGTTATTCAAGTTTAAATTATTTCTGTAGACGAAACTAAAGTACATAACTAAAATATTTTGGCTGACTATTTGCAGCCGTGATTACGCCACGCCACGAGACCTAAATAGGCTTTGCAATTTAGATCTCGTCCGTTATTTGTTTTCTTTGTATATTCTTTTATTAAAGATGTTAGTCCATAACCATGATTTTACGAAAGGAACACTGTTTATTTTCCTTATATGTTTGACATAGCATGTTGACCAAGCAAGAATTTACTTTAATTATATAGACAGTAAAATTTAATATTGAGTGCACGTTTTATTTACATATAAAATAATTTCAGTAAAGAGATATTGAGATAAACAGAGTTATTTATTGAAAACTGAAATCATGAAGTAAAACTGTACTAGACATGCTAATATAAAACATTTTAATTGTATTAAGATACTTAAATTTTTTGATGATAATTTCAAATAGATTTTGCAATAACGATCTGATTTAGATTTACTTATAATATTCAATGTCTTTTTTTATTTAAAAGTCTGACAAAGTGATTTTATTATGCCACATGGAAAATATGAATAGAGTCAAAGATTTGTGGTCACCATACGTGGTCACATATTGGGAATGGAAACAATGCAACGTGGTGACCCACACTGTAACGGCCTAGTGAAATGCTTTTTCACGTCCTGCTTGCGGATGTAAAAGGTGCGAAAGTCATCGTGACAATGAAAGGTTTATACCAACCTCGATATCAGTTACGCCTGCATGAATGGGCCTCAGGTCTCGCACTCACCAATGAAACACGATAGCAGGGTCACCCTTGTTTTAGGTTGGTCTACTTAGATTTTTAGCTTAAATTACTTCTAAATTTCTTTTTTTATTTTTAAGGGCAACTTCCATACTCATATATACCTAATGATATATGTTGTGGGGACTTTACAAAAATATATGAAACGGACACGAAGAACCACGATCAGAATATTCTTGTGGATCACAAAAAGTGTTGATATTAAACGAAAAACTTTAGTAATTTTTAACAAAATCCTTCTGTTTCAGCCCATGCCATTCTAGTGCTACTACATCTATAAAGCCATTACTGGAATTGGTAATAATATTTTATAGTTTTTCATTAATCAAACACATAATTTATACATTCATTCATTATAGTTGACACATCAAACGGAATAGTTTGAAGTTAGACATTATTTCAAATTTTCAAATAACTAGTATGGTAACATCTTATTGATAAGCAAGTTGTGAGAAAGCTTCAACAAATTATTTAATAGAGTTTAACAACAAACAAAATGATAATTAGAGATACTTTTTATACCTTGGTTCCCGTAAATCGGTTTCTTAGAGTTACAGCGCTATCAAATATTTATCGCAAGGGAAACAAAGTACAAGCATATACATCAGTTATCAAGAGGGGAACCTATGTATTTGTTTTAGCATTCGTTAATTTTTTGTTTTTATATCTAAAACTGAATAAAGGCGGTATCGTGATACACGACAGTATTTTGAGATTTACAACCGTTATTCAAATGACTTATTGGATGCCATATTTTGTTTTTATAATTGATTTATACTTTACTCAAAAATATAACGGTGATATGTTAATAAAGTACATTAAAAACTTTGATAATATGGATGAAACTTTAGGAAAATCTGATTACGATAGGATTCGTAGAACAATTGTCATTAGTATGGTATTGAGTATTGCCGGCTTTCTGTTTGTTTGCTCATTTGATTATTTTACTTGGTCTTTTATTGAGGGGTGGACAGATCCATCTATATATGCTTTAGATTATATGTACTGGTTTCTAAATATTCTAACAATCCTTGACGCAGTTTCTCATGTGTTTCAAGTGGAGTTCCGGCTAAAAACAATGCAAGATCTACTACAGGTAAATTTCCTGTTCGCCATAGGGAAAGCAGTCATTACATAATGATGATGATGACTGCCATGTCTTTTACGTCCCCAAGCGGAGTGTGAAAAAGCATCTCACTAGGCCACCATAGTGTGGGTCACCATACTGCATTTGCAATAAGTATAGTGACCACAACTCTTGGATTCTATTCATACTTTCCATCAGGCAGAGTAGAGTCACTTTGGCAGACTCTTTATATAGAAAGAAAAAAACTGTTATTCTGTGTAATTTACTCCCTTAGTCGGCACTTTCGACGTCCACGGGTAAACCAAGATGCCGGCACTCATTCTCAATCCATGACTACACGGATACACAATGTACTCT
The DNA here is from genome assembly GCA_949316085.1 of Hypercompe scribonia. Taxonomy (NCBI): domain Eukaryota; kingdom Metazoa; phylum Arthropoda; class Insecta; order Lepidoptera; family Erebidae; genus Hypercompe; species Hypercompe scribonia. The sequence goes on along the minus strand of OX438982.1, from coordinate 18,145,006 downwards.
TCGCGGACTGTTGCTCAGTCTCTGAAAGAGTAGAGTAAATTCTCATATAATATCGTACCGTGTTACTTTTGTTCCTAGAATAATTATTTTATTACTTCTTTTAGAATAAAATTAACGTGCATATTATTAGAACTGACGTCAACCCAGATATTTTTCATAAAAGCACTACACCCTCAACAAATTTGGAGAAACTTAGCTTTACTGGAGATTTGGATATTACTACGATTATTAAATGTTACTTACAATTGCTTGAGCAAGTCAATTTTGTGAACACTAGTTATGGATTTCGGGTATGCTATTTTTTATATCTGTGTAATCTGAAATGAAATAGCGAATATTCACAATTATATTGTTTGTGCAACTTCAACCACAATATTTTATTGTACTATATCAATTCTGTAATTTTTTTTTTGTATTAATATTTAAAGCTAATTCGCCGGACTTAGGATTATTTTAATAATTTACAAGAGCTACTTTCCTTTAGTCTGGTTCACTTGCAAAAATTTTTCTTAGCTAACTTGTTATTAGAGTAATTGAGTTTATTATTAATATATTATTCATATATTTGCAGGTCGTGGTGCATTTCTTGAATATGATGTTTAACATGATCAATTTTTTAAATTTAGCTACCAGACCTGTTGGTATTGTAAGTATTATTATTATTTGCAGTATATTGTAGATTTTAAGCTATTGCATAGCTTTTATCGCTGGCTTTTAGCGCGGTTACTGAATCAAGAAATTTCGTAACGAAAATAAACCTAACATACCCCACTCCTACCGGCACAGTGCATTCGTGCCGTGCATCGTCTAACGTCGTTTCAGTTCGACAGACTTCGGCACGGTGTTTGTGTGCGTGCGACTAGATGTATGCGTGTAGACTGTACGAAGCTCGCACGGATCGAGACGAGTTGCTCCGAAATATTATAATTCCATAAGTTGATAAAAAATGCCATGCAATAGTTTTACCGCGTCAGTCCCCGAGTACCACACGTATTTTTTTTTACTTTGTGTATTTGTTTGAAATTTTCAGGAAGGGCTTTTAGGAAGGGGGATGTCAACTGATACGGTAACTTTTTCCGTTTCACTTGCGATTGTGTCAAGTATATTAAGAGCTTTGAATTATGAGTTGATGGCAATTATGTTGATGTACCGATGTGAGCAGGCTTATAAACAAAATGATAAGATTTTGGCAACTATTGATGTGTTGTTAGCTGATGCAAAACATAGTAAGTATTATACATACATTTATCTTTCTTATACTTAAGGAATTTTTAGACACACCACTTACCAAAACTTAATGCTCGCTTTTTTATTTTGTCGTCCTTGTTAGAATGTAATAATATGTGTATTCATTCTTTATTTTCATAAAACTGTTATGAAATATTGAAGTAAATTTATACAAACAAATAAAATAGAAGCGTTTATTTGTAATTTGAAATTATAAACTTTTCGCCAAATGCATTTGAAACTGTTTTTGGTACTGACATCAAAAATTATTTCCAAATTTTTTTGATCTATTAATCTGGTTGTTCCAGCTCTGTAACGGTTAAACTCATTTTGAGAGAACTTCACCAGCTAATAGCTGATGTTACAAGTAGTAGGTTAGACTACTTTAATTTTAGCAAAAAAAATAAGATTCTACGTGAAACATAATTAAATAAAATGCAATATTGACAAATATCAGATTCTAACAACATACACACAATATTGACAAATACCAGCAACAAAAACCGCTGGTAACACCGCAAGGTGCAACTAGTTTTCAAGAAAAAATTAACATAGGTCCTCCAAAAATATGTACCGAAAAGAAAATATTCCCACACATGAGTCATCTATACATCGCAGACTTCATTTCTGTTTTAAATTTTAAGATAATCTTTAATTTAATAATTATTGGAGTTGGTTAAATTATATGAAACGTACATAAACAAAATAATTTATGATAATTGGTTACTCTATTTCAGTTAATGAGACGAAGACGAATTTGTTGACATTTCGTAACTTACTCGTCACAAGGCCTGTTAAGTTTCACGCTGCCAAGTTATTTACGATAGACTATCGCACACTTGTATCTCTAAACTCTGTGGTTGTAACCTACACTATCATTATGCGGCAAAATATTTAATATAATTTTTAGTAGTCACAATAATCACCTGCAAATAAAAATAAAAAGATAAAATTTAAAGATTGCCCTCAATTTCCTCGGGATCCCATGATCAGATCCTAACATACTGAACACAGGATCATCTCAAGAGTATAACCTTCCGAATGCACAAAGAAATTTCAAAATCGAACCACAATTGACGGAGTAATGGGTGAACATACATAAAAAAAAACATACAGTGAATAATTGAACCCCTCCTTTTTTGAAGTCGGTTAAAAATTAGGATATACTTTACCACAGTATTTAGTGAAATTTTAATTTTGTTTTGTGTGCACATTTACAATAAATTATTTCTTTAAATATGTCTATTTTATTTCTCTGTCTTTCATTATCTAAATCGCATTTATGCTACAATAACACAATTTGCCGTCAAATGATATTTAAATTATTTAAGGTATAATAAAATTTTATCCTCCATTTTAGATATATTTTTACTTATTTGAATAAAACTAGGTATCTACAATTACTTTTAGTAAATTTGAATAAACTAGTATAATCGAACCACGGCTATTGTTCCTAAAAAAATATTCGCATATTGGGTTTTCTTTTATAATGTATATACCTACCAAAGTGACTTTATTCTGCCTGATGGAAAGCATGAATAGAATCCAAGAGCGGTGGTCACCTTACTCACTACGAATGAAGACAGTGCAGTATGGCGACCCACGCTATAACGGCCTTGTGAGATGCTTTTTCACGCCCCGCTTAAAGGACCCGGGATCGTAGTGGGAGGGAAACACGTGCGCTGGTAATGAATTTTCATCTGGTTTTGAGAGTCTTCTTGAATGTTCACAAAATTGGGTCTTCTGATAACAATAAATGAGAACAGCACTTGAAGTCATTGTCAATATTAGCGTCAGGCCAGGGAAAAGATTGTCACACAACACTGTTACCAATATTATTACGTGAAATATAGGAAAGTTAGTGTACACGACAAAATAGAATTGTATTTAAAATTCAAGGGTACAAGAGTAGAAGACTACCAACGAAAACATCGATTGTGTAAAGTATCGTCAAAATAGGCAATCGAATTACGAATCATAAGATATACAATTTTATAAAGAAATAAACAAAAATGGAAGCAATTTAAGATAAAGTTACATTCACAACAACTTCTGTGCTAAAAAATAAAAATATAAATGTATTAAATAACCGAATCTTAATTTACATATTGAAGAAATTCATTGAAGAGTATTAGAAACATTTTTTTAACCTATGGAAACTCCACTAGGGTTTACGGCGGGATGGTGTGTCGGAATCGGACCGACTAAAACCACATGGTGTGCCACTCTGCGCCTGAGAGAGGAGAGATCTAGGAACAGCTGCTTTTACGACATCCAGATCCCTTTTAGCATCTGCCCGCTGCCGCGGGTACCATCTGCGGCCAAATTCTCTATTTAGGTGCACCTCCTCGCGGTTGGCCACTGTAGCGGATGGAAGGGAAAAAAGAATAACCGGCCCTACCTCTGATTTCCTGACGGGCGAAACATTATCCTCGTTCCCTATGTCGTGTCTGACTTGACGAGAGTGTGTGTTCCGCCCGCTGCGGGAAGAGGCCCTCGAGCATTTCCTGCAGGAAACTAGGCTGGAGGGTCTCTGTAATGGGGGGGGGGGGGGCTGGTTTGCGTAGCTTTTGTCGCGCCGCACGATAAGGACGAGATTTTAGCTATGTCGAGACGTCAGCCTACAACAACATGGTTTTTTTTAAATTCAGCGACGAGACCTACGTGTGTTGTAAGCATTGGTATTACTTGCAATATTTTTGAACTTTTTCTTCTTATTCTATATTTTATTTGTTTTGATCTGTGTAAACATTGTAAGTAGAGGTTTAAGGAAGGATGATGTCAACTGTTACGGCAACTTGGTACGTGTCACTTGTGACTGTGTCAGGTATACTAATAATTTGTGATAATTGATAACTTTATTTCAGATACTAACACACTGTTACTTTACGATAGGTACACACGTCAGATTACACACTTATATCTTTAAACTCTATAATCATAACATATACTGTAACAATCCGGCAAAATATTTAATGAAATCTTAAATAGTTACAATAGTCACTTATTAGTTAAAATTGAGCAGAAAGTTTGTACCAAGTTTTTTCGTCTCATTAATTGAAACTGGCCAATACTCAGAAATAACTAATTATTGTTCAGAAATAATGTAACTGTTATATAACTTTTGTAGATAGCGTTGCACTATGTACATATGTATATCAAATGAGCAGAAACTATAGTTAAATCCTACTGCATGTCATCATATTTACAATAAACTACTTCTGCAAAGGTGTTTATTTAATTTTTGTCTTCTATTATCTGATCTATAAACGAGAAGGTTTTTTTATAAAAAATGTAACATAATACATCTAAATACTGTACCAAAGATATCGTCAAGCTCTTGTAACTACATAACGTGTTGCATGGACTTGTTGTATGAAACTGTTGATGGTGATCAAAATCCGAAAACAACATACGTAGAAACAGACACCACTTGCAGAAATAGACATGTGACAATACTGTCGATTTCTATCTTTTCTTTAGATGTTTTTAGATTTAAATAATACTAAAACTTATACCATGTGGGTAAACTTAATTAATAAATTATTTTCAAGTTTCATAAGCTAGGAGTGAAACAGTTTCTAACTTTAAGTTTGGGTTTTATAACCGATCCTAATTACTAACTTAGGTATATTCTATGCCTTTCAAATAATTTTATGGATAGTTCCTGATAACTGGTAATTGTGATATTGGAAAAGATTATTTGGATCTCATGAAGTTTTAATTTTGACTTTAGTCGTAATCATAGTCCTAAACTACTTTAAAACTAAACACTTAGACATAGGTTTAACCATAGAAAAGAGCGTTTGACCTGCCAGATTGGCCAGATGTGTTTGTATAGGATTTATATCAAGTATTCCTTCTCTCCGCAGTGCCGTTGTCCTGCGAAGTTTACTGCCTTAGTCGATTTTTACTACACCTACAGGATAAACGGGTGTTGATAATCCATATTCTTAATCCGTCACCATACGGACACGTAATATAGGTAATATATTATACTCTGTGTATTATTAATACATGTTTTATTTACATATAAAATAATTTCACCAAAGAGGTTCAACAAAATTATTTATTCTAAGCTGAAGGCATGAAACAAGCTCTTACTAGATTCGGCAATTTGAAACAGTATCAATTTCATTAAATTTTCAAGCTGTACAAAAGACGATTTTTTTCTAATCTTACAAAACTGTACATTAATCACAAAATACGTCCTGACATATTAGTTGTCTTAGTAGGTGTAATTTTTTCTAGATCATAGCTCACCAGTTTTAACAATACATTACATTTCCTATTTCAAGTGATATATTTGGTTTGCTTCCTTATTTCTGTCCTTTTTTTAACGTGTAAATCGCCCTCAAGCCGTAACCCCACTGGGGTTTGCGGTGGGGTGATGTGTCGGAATCGAAGCGACTAAAACCACACGGTGTGCACATCTCACGGCTGGTCATTGTAGTGGATGGAGGGGCAAACTCAAGTCCACCCGCGGCCACACTCAAGGCAGCATGAGGCGCTGGTATGCGCGTCTCCGCCGTCCGGCTCGCCTGCGGCGAATTGGGTCCGAGTGGAGATCGTCCTCCCGGGCCTTCTCCGCTGCCTTCTTCCGCGAAACGACGTCTTCGCAGAAGGTTGCGACCGCGGTAAAACAACTGTCGCTACCGGCCATGGAGCGTATGACGGCGAGAGATCTGCTCCAATAACTGCAGTGAGGACCCCACGCTGCCCCGCCGAGGCAGAACAAACCACTAGCGTGTGCTGAGCCGAGTCCTCACTGTTGTCGCAGGGGTGACGGGCGGGATTCAATTCCCTCCTAGCGACCGAGTGCAGGTACTTTCCGAAGCAACCGTACCCGGAAAGAACCTGCGTTAGTCGGAAGAAAAGGGTCCCGTGCTGCCACCCCGCCCACTCGTCCACCACCATCGTGGCTCGACAAGCGGCTCCACGCCACTGGCATATCTCTTCGGGCGGGGGTCTTATGCCGTTATCCACCCGGAAGTCAGCCGTCCGTCGATTAACTTCGGCGAGCACTTCCGCCTCCAAATCCCACGGGGGAGTTCCAGCCAAGGCGCACGCCACCTCTGTCGACACGGTGTGGGAACCGCGTATGGCTCTAACCGCCAAAATCCTCTGAGGGCGCCAAAGGTGAGCCCTATTCTGGGCGGTCAGAGCCGCTGCCCACACCGGTGCACCATACAGTGCCATTGACCGGATAACCCCCGTGTAAAGCCGTCTCGTCGCGATGCTAGCTCTACTCAAATTGGGTAAAAGTCGCCCAAGGGCAGAAGCAGTGCCGACCAGCTTTGGAGTAAGCTGTCGGAAGTGCTCGTCGAAGAGCTACCTCCCGTCGAGGATTAGGTCCAAGTACTTCATCTGGGCCTGAATCGGTACGAGGACCGAATTGACTACGATAGAGGCGCCGCGTGGTGGACCACGACGGGGCCCATAGAACAAAAGGGCCTCCGTCCTATCTAGGGCCACCCGTAAACCCAGCGCCTCAATACGCCCGACCACCAAAGAGACTCCTGTGGTGGCCAGGTGCGCCGCCTCTTGAAAGGTCGCTCCCCGAGCTGTGACCAATGTGTTATCGGCGTAACAAATTACACCCATCTCGGGGGAGAGGCGACTTCGAAGTATCCAGTCGTATCCCATGTTCCACAGGAGTGGTCCGTGGACAGACCCCTGCGGAACACCGCACGGCATAAGCCGAATTTGCATAACACAATCTCGATCCTCGTACATAACAGTACGCTCCTCTTTGGTAACGGCCATAAGGCACCGCACAGCATCGACCGTCGAACGCCCCGCCCGAAAACCGAATTGGGCGTCCGACAGATTGGGACCCACTTTACAGAGGTGCCGAACGATGTGGGCAGAGAATATCCTCTCAAATAGCTTACCCACCTCGTCAGGACGTCGCTACCCAATCGGCAGGTCGTCCTGATCAGCTCCGTTAAAAGGATCAGCTTCTCGCTTTTCCAGCACTCAGGGAAGCGTCCGGACGCCAAATTAACGTCCAGGACCTCCCTGAGGCAACCCGACATGTGTTTGAGGGCTCGGGCCAGCACTCGGGCAGGTATCCCATCTGACCCAGGGGCGGTGTTCTTAGAGTGGATCTGTAAAACAACTGCCCCTATCTCCGATTTCCTTACGGGCAGAACATTGTCCTCGTGGCCCCCGTCGTCTCCGACTACGAACGCCATCGACGGGGATGTGTGTCTTTATTTCTGTTCTACAGCAACCTATTAATTATTCTCTTTTGATTATTTTTCTTTCCTTTCTATGAAGCTGTTCTACATGCAAACTTTCTTAAAGTTTAAGGCGAACTAACAATTACATATTAAACAATAATGTTTATCACTGTTATTTGTTTTTAAACATCTGTTCATTTGGATCTAAGTCATTCTAGTATAACCTACGTCTGTGTAACTACTATTGTGCTTGTTTACGATATCTTGAATTTTTCTGTCAATCAAATACATATTACAATATATTCATCGTTACTTGATACATTTACCATAAAGATTAAATTTGGACTCATTTTATAGATAACCAGAAACGCAGTACACTTAATATCTTAAAACTGAGCACGTTCGTTAAAAACCTTCATTGAAGCAAATAAATTAATAACAAATAACATGATCATTAAAGATACTTTTTATACATTGGCACCTATTAATTGGTTCCTAAGAATTGTTTTATTGTCTAATATATATCGTAAAGGAATTGAAATACAAACATTCAGGTCAACAATTAAAATAGCATTCTACGTACTCGTTTTAACGTTTGTTAATTTTTGGTTTTTATACCTAAAGCTAAATGTGTGTGATTACTCAAAAATTTTAAACAGTTTTCCAAAATTTTATACAGCTATTCAAATGACTTATTGGTTGGCTTATTTTGTTTATATGATAGATATGTACTTCGTTCAGAAATACAGTGGAGATGCTTTAATAAAATACATTAAAACCTTTGATGCAATAGATAAAACTTTAGGAAAAGCCGATTACGATGAAATTCGTAGAACTATTATCATGAGTATGGTCTTGAGTATCAGTGTCTTTCTTTTTGTATCCTTATTTGATGTTATTACTTGGACTATCATGGATGGTTGGCAAAATTCAGCAGTATACGCTATAGATTATCTATACTGGTTTCTAAATATCTTAACAATTCTGGATGCAGTTTCTCATGTCATCCAAGTGCAGTTTCGTCTTAAAGTGATTAAGAATTTAATACAGGTAAGTTTTCTACATGATATGGCAAAATTTACATTACACAATATGTAGTTATGTTTGTAAATCACTGAGTTCAAGATAGAGCAGGTTAAATTCTCATACAGTACTTGTTTGACAAGGCTTCTTCAGTTCCTAGCTAACTTATTTACTTTTTCAGAACAAAATTGGTGTTCACTTTATTAGAACCAACATCAATCCAGACACTTTTCATGAAGGCCATATGCTCCTAACTCCACTGGAAAAATTTCATTTTACTGGCAACTTGGATACTGTCTTAATTACTAAATGCTACTTACAATTGCTTGAACAAGTGAAGTTTATGAACAAGAACTATGGATTTCGGGTATGCTTTCTCATGTGTATGATGCGGGACATAAGTCTCTCCTTAAAAAGTAATGTTTGTTGTTAGTACAATTGTCTTATGTATTCTGTTATGTATTAAAGGTACTAAAAGTAAAAATGAAATAAAGAATAATTATGTTTATTATGTTTATGTAATTTAGACATAAAGATTTAAACTCTCAGCTGATGATAAAAGCTTTGAAATTGTTTAAGAATTTATTGATGATCTGATGATCAATGCGGAAAACTTTTAGTTCATTAAATGTATTGAGAAAAATATTAATTTTAGAGCACCTTAAGTTGTAATGATGGAACATTTTGAGATGGGACTATATAATAAACATTATTATTAACGCGTTTATTACTCCGATATGCTGTGCCATCTCAAGTAGTAAAAAGTGATCAAAATTTAGACAACTTTTCAAAAGTCAGTGTATATCGTGTCCACCTGCTGCTTGACGATTCACATGAATTCGTTGTATAGCACAAGAGATTGGTGCTAGTTGACCCGTCATAAAATCGTGTAGTAGTCCACTAAAATATGGTCTTATGACCACTCCAATATATGTTTTTATGGTCATGCATGTGGTTGCAGATGTAACCCTAAATATATTGACAAATAAATTAGCACTGTTGATGAATTAGTACTATCATCGTATTTCTACTCCGTCCCTCCACTCGTAATGATTTCAAAATTCATTTTTATAATTAACCTCTTTCACGTATTGGCATTTACTAACGCTATAATTAGATGAAGGGAAGTTAAGGTCATAGTTTTTAATGAACTGGAGAAGTGAACTGACATGAAATGTTTGTAAGTTAAATATATTTTTTTTTATAATTAATAAAATCAATGTTTTTACAGATCATGGTGCACTGCGTTACTATAATGTTTTACATGATTCATTTAATAAACATAGCACTTAGACCTGTGAGTATAGTATTTACTATGTATTTGATCATTTTAATTTTCTTTCAGAGTAATGCAAAATTCTCATTGTAATTTTGATTTATTAAAAATTATAGATAAATGTTGTTGAAGAGGCGATATCACCTTTTTTGCTAGCACTATATACAGTTCTGGCAATCATATCGGCGCTACTAAGAGCATTTAACTATGAGTTTATGGCCATCATCTTGATATACCGGTGTGAGCAGACTTATAGACAAAGTGATAAGATTCTGGAGATTATTGATGTGTTGTTATCCAGTGTGAACCATAGTAAGTACATATTTTGCATACGTAAGAATTCTGATGTTAAGGATGTATGTACATTTATATTGACTACACGGTTGGCCTAGTTGTTTAAACGGTCGCCATACTGCTCTCCACTTCGCTGAGTATTGTGCATTCAAATTTCACATGGGAATCCCACTTTTTCTGATCCACAAATTGTTGTTCTGAGTCTGGGTGTTCTTAGAGTTCGTTTCTTGTATGTTTATAGAATCCCCCGCGACACAGGATTTATACCTAATGCGGGCGTTGTCTTTTTTGTTTAAAAAAAAAAAAATAAAACAATATTCGATCATTTAAAATTCCACAATTATTACATTAATGCGTAATACCTCGCGTAAAGATACATGTCTACAACGACCAGCTCCTAATAAAATTTTATAATAAAAATACGTATTTGCAAGTCGTGTTATCTGAATAAGGTCCAATTTATAACTAACACTATTTTGGTCCTTTGTGACATTTTTTAAATTAATTTAACTGCACATCGAATGTGGTTTATGCCAATAATATATTATTGGTCAGTCACTAATTACTTGGACGAAATGGCTGCTATTTTATATGCTAATGCTATTTAGACTAGCATTGAAATTGGATTTTGAACGTGTTATATTAATTTACGAACCGACACATTGGCCACAATTGCAATGGGTAACGTGAAATTATCGAAGTTACTAGGTTCTGTATCCCATGATTTTTTTACAGACATAACGTTATCTAGTCCCAAACTAAGCAGGATACTAGACAACTGCAAATACATTTTATACGGATTTTTACAAATACTTACACATTATATACAGAAAATTAAACTCCGTCAAAAATAATTGCAGATCATATACTATAAATAAACAAACGTTTAGCCCGACCCGAGAACGAAACCTGGGACCTCAAGCACGGCAGTCGCTTAACAGAATGATTAATCTTTACAATATAAGTAATTACATTTTTGTGTGCATTGTGTGCATGTGAGTTTTCGTATTTACAGTTTCGATATGGTTAGTGAAACTTCGACAGTGTTTTAGCACAAAAATTTCAGTTTTACTCAAGAAATACTAAATCTAAAAGAGAAATTTTAAAATACTGTTATGTGATGATATCGTAAAGTTAAATCTGTAATCTGCTAGTCTCAGTCATCGAAAGCCTTTAACAGTCCAGTGCCGGACGTTAATCTCACCTTAAAAAGAGGGTTTTGGCCTACTATACGACGTTGGCCTTACATGTTAACATAGGCTTTGCTTCGAGTTTTGTTTTGTAATTGCAGTGATAATTCTGCAATTTTTTTCAGTCATCTCTTGCAACATCCATGATATTACTAAGGGCAGTGACACTCCGTATCCTTAATCCGACACTATGTGGATAGCTAGTCTAAGTATTTCTTAATTATTCTAGAACAAAAGTATTTCTGAATTTAATGTAGACGAAATAAAAGTGCTGTATCAGGTACCTAGTAAATAAAGATTGGTCTCAGAACCAGTTAATTTGGACTTAAATCATCATCATCATCCCCATCAATAACCTTTACCAGTCCACTGTTGAATATAGCCCTCTCCTGAAAAAGATACTTTTAGCCCCAATACCACACTGGCCAGACGGATTAATATTTTACTATTCTTTGTAGTGATGTTGTCTTACATATTTAGTTCCCTTAGTCGCCTCTTACAACATTCATGGTAAGAATAGGGATAGTGATACTGTATTTTTAATTCGTCACCACACGGATAATTAAAAACGGAGATTGACTTGCACCCATGTAATAATCACATGAGACTTTTATTTAAATAATAAACGAATACACCTACTGTGATAAGCAAGCCACCATATGTATCAGATGGGTGTAAGTCGACCTTCGCTGGTTCTTGAACTATCTCAGTGTAACCCTCTGTGAAATACGGCTGACATTATGCACGTATTTACGCAATATAAAGTGACGAAACGAGAAGAAATTAGAACAGAATTGATTTCTGTCTGTATTTTTATTAAAAGAGTTGGCCTTCAGATACAACGTTCGGTGACGCAGTCTTCTAACTTCAACGTCAGTCATTTCTGTAAATTATAAAGGAAACAGTAAACATTTTTCCTAATTATTAATTTAACCACTAGATGAATAATTTACGTTATAACATGAATTAATAAACTAACTTACATTAGATAATTTGATTCCAGATGGTGTTATGAAGACGAATCTTTTGGAATTTCGCAACTTACTCGTTACAAGACCTACTAAATTTCACGCAGCTAAATTTTTTCCTGTAAACTATCATACATTGCTCTCCTTAAACTCCATAGTGCTAACGTACACTTTCATAATGCGACAAAATATTTAATAAAGTTTCGACCGCGGTGACGCGATGACAGCGTAAGTCTTGTGCTTCAGGTCTCAAGTCCAATTCCCGGGTCGGATTTGTAAATATTTGTTTCGGCATTTAAATGTTTTCTATGTATATCATGTATTTATTTATAAAGAATAAGTATACACATATTTATATCAATTGTCTAGCACAAGCTACGCTTAGTTTGGGATTAGATGGCATTGTGTGTTAAATGTCTAAAATACTAAGATTATTAAGTAGTTTGAATAGTCATATTTCAATAAATATGACGCAAGCAAAAATGTTTGGTGACACTTTTAATGCGCAGTTTAGCTACAGTTGAGTTATGTGTTGTAATATGGAATATAGAACTGTATTGTGTGTGTGATTTGTGGGTAGTTTAGTTATCTATCATTGTTTCTTGATGCAGCTTTACTTTGTTACATTTACAATGAATTCTCACTTCAATGGTGCTTAATTTATTTAGTGTATTAAATGTTTACTAATATAATATACATATGCGTATATAATGCGGTAAAGTATGACATAAAATCTATCTACAATGGCCACATATCAATAATTTACAGAAAGAAAATTAGTCGAATTGTATTTTAGAATAATTATGCCAATAGTTAGCTGCAGGTTAGATATTGTATTTAAATTGTTTAAGGATAGTTGGCCATCACTGTTTTTGAATGCTGCTTCCTTTCAGTGTGTTTACAGTAAAGTATCACTCAAAATCATTTGTTTCATTTCCTTGTCGTAAATTTAACAAATAAAATTTAAACACGACGTGTATTTCATTTTTATTTTAAGTGCCTGTCAAAGCATCTCTACTCTGACCTAAAGTATGAATAGAATCGAAGAGTAGTGGCCACAATACTCATTGCGAATGCAGACAATGAAATACGGTGACTTACACTGTGGTGGCCTAGCGAGATGCTTTTTTAGGTCCGCTTGAGGACGTAATAGGTATGACAGTCATCGTGGCTATGTGGGGTTCACACACTTACCACGATAACTATCACTCCTGCATCAATGGGTCTTCGGTCTCGCACTCATTTACGAAACACGACATCACAACAAAACAATTAAAAAGTAGAATACGTAACGCGTGCATGGTGCTGGTTGAACTTGTGTTATTAGTATATACTTTGTCTACCTTCAGACAAAATGTCAATGATGTCAAAGAGTTCTAGCAAGCAAAAAATATTATATTCAGGACCTAAATAATTATTCAAATCCTAACTTGAAACCTCCTTTTGATGACTCATTAATCAGAAGAAGATTTTAAACTCACGGATGACTGGATCTCTAACCGGCTATCGATGAGTGGGCAAGGTTTCAGCTCGCACCCTTTTCTTCGGGTTGACGTAGCTCCTTTCTAGGCATGGCTGCTTTGATAAGTACCTGCACTCGGTGAATAAGAGGAAATAAAGAATTACTTGTCACCACTGCGACTGCAGTGAGAACTTGGCTCTGCATACACTGACAGTCTGTAGTCATCGGAGCAGATCTCTCGTTAGCAGCTGTCATATGCTACATGGCCGATAGCGACAGCTGTTTTAATGCGGTTGCGACGTTGTGTGAAGAGGTGACTTCATAAATGACCTCTACTCCTATCCAAGTCGTCGTCAGAAACAGGCGGTGGAGGCTCGTTTACCAACTTTTCTTTCCTTTTGCCCTGAGTGCGGCCTTAAGTTTTTCGGGACGGGTCGGGTTTCCCTCTCGATCTGCTACAGTATTCAACCGCAAATAGGTGACGCCTGCTTGTGCTGTGCATCGCTTAAATAGAGAGTTTACCCGAAGATGTTGCCCGCGCCAACGGGTAGGCGCTAGGAGGGATCTGAATGTCGTAATAACAACTATTACCGGACTCCTTCTATCTCAGATGCAAAGTAGCACACCTTGTGACTTTTGTAGGTCCAATTCCGACACACCACGCCACCATAAACTCTGTTGGGGTGACGATCCGATGAAGTATTCATACGTTAAAAAAAGTAAGTGTATATTTTGATTAATTGCATGTGCGTCTAACATAGTAACAAAATATTTCCACTCAAATATGTTTTCAACTGTTATTCGAAGTAATAAATAAGTTATGTTAGTTACATTACAATACATTATTCACTATACATTTCAAGTTATACACTTTAAACTTAATTGTAATTTATTAGTCCACAATGATATTTGTTATTACTATACTCTAAAAACTTGGCCTTGTGGTCTATACCTTTCTAGAGCTGTTATATCCATGTCATGGTTATTTATAAATATATAATACAATTTCTTTTAATTTTATTTTGCAATATATTTACAGGACGTGGTACATTTTTCAAGTCAGTTGTTTAGTTTAATTAATTTGTTAAAACGATCAGACCTATGAGTATGACTCGTCCAATTTTGTTTTTAACAACTTCATTGTACAAAATGTTACATGTTCGTCTTGCTTTTGATTTCTAGAAAATTGTAAATAGTGGCTTTGAGAGATGTAATGTTATCTATTACTTCGCTGCTCTCTTTATTTTAACAATAGTATCGGGCCTAATAAGAACATTGAATTATGAACTTATGATCATTATGCTGCTATAGGTTTTATTCCAAGCAAATTTTGAGATGGTCAGATGGAGATCAATCATTTAAAATGTTAAATCAGGAATAAAAAAAACTAAATTTATTTAATCTATTAACTATCATTAATGGGTTTGTTGGTGAATGGTAACACAAATAATACATACCATCCCAAATGAATAAAATATATTCTAAGCCACGTCATAAAGACGTTTTATTTTTCTTACGTTGTGGGACAACATACTTTGAAACATAATTAATGAAGTAGATAAAAATAAATTAATAAATAAATAATCTTATTTTAGACAGTGAAACGAAGAGCAATATTGTAGAATTTTGAAATATACTCCTCTCATAGTATTATTGTTCACATTGCTAAGTTTTTTATAATAGACTATCGCGCATTTTTGTTCTTAAAGTCGGTGGTTGATATGTACACTACCACAACGTGGCATAACATTTATCGTAACACTAAAGTAGTTGTCAGTAAATATAAGAAAAAAATTAATCTGATTTTCCTGTATCAGTTTGCTGCACCGATATGCGTTTTAGACGTTGCTGAACGATAGCGTTCTGAATATTTAGAGAAAGTTATCTGTCATTGTTTTTAATCTTAAGTAATGCAATGATGAACCAGTTTCTAAATTTAATCATTATTTATTAGATACATATGTATAATATATGACTCTTTTATAACGGTAATCAAGAAATTTTCAAAGGTTTAAAAGTGTTAGGTTTTGTGGTTTATCTTGTTTAGCTATGTTTCTGAATTATACAGAATATGTGCTTTACATTTTTCAAAGAATGTGTACCCAATAACGAAATTGTATATTAACTTTAATTATAGACCTAAAAACCAAGACATTGGAAGGCTTTAAATCTGATTGGAGGTACACCTTGAATAGGTATGATAAAACAATTTCATAAAAAGTATTTCTTCAACGCAATTATTTAATAAACTTAAAATCGTGAACCTAACTAGTACTGGAACTGACAGTTTTTAAGAAGATTATTTTTAACAAGGTAAGCATCTAGATGTTTGACGTTGACATAACACTATATTCTGTCATCAACAAAGATGCTAAGTTTCCTTTTTCTTACTATCTTACCACTTTTTATTTTCTCTTACTTATTCTTCTTTGCATTCCATAACGTTGCCAAATGTCAACCTTGCCATGTTTTGAACTTCACCAATCTAATTTGAAATATTCTAAAAGACTTCTGGGTTTTAGTTTGTGATGTTCTAGTGCTACTATATCCATGTAGCCCTCGTTATACTTGTCAACGACATGGTTTAGGTTTTCCATTAAAATAATACTCAGACATCAAATGGGAAATCTGAAAAATCCTACTTCAGATACATTGAAGTGTGTAGTACGCTTTAAACCTGACAATCCACAAGAAGTCGTCTGAGTAGATTCATTGAAACATTTATATTATTTGAACTAGCAAAATGATAATAAAAGATACTTTTCATACCTTGGCTCCCATTAATTGGTTCCTCATAAGCTTAGCATTATCGAATATACATCGTCAAAGATTTGAAGTAAAAACATTCAGATCGACGATCAAAAGAGCAACCTACGTAATCATTTTAGCATTCGTTAATTTATTGTTTTTATATCTAAAACTGTGCAGAAATAAAACGAATATGCGTGATCGTGTTGTGAAATTTTCAAACGTCATTCAAATGGCTTATTGGATCCCCTATTTTGTTTATATAATTGATTTATATTTTGTACAGAAATATGGTGGCAATGCGTTAGTAAAATACATACAAACGTTCGATTTCGTGGATAATATTTTAATAAAAGCTGATTACGATAAGATTCGTAGAACGCTTGTCTTCAGTATCGTATTGAGCATCGGCATCTTTCTCTTTGTTTCCTTATACTATTTTTTTCTAGGGATTTGTATTGAAGGTTGGGCAAATTCAGCAGTATACGCTGTAGATTACATGTATTGGTTTTTTAACATTCTAACAATTCTTGACGGCGTTTCTCATGTGATTCAAGTGGAGTACCGGCTTAAAATAATACAACATCTTTTACAGGTAAATATTCTTTTTGTAGAATTTAATACTACATTGTTTTTTATTATAATGTATACAGCGTACTAATATTATAAAATCCCACAGAACTGACTATGAGTTCTGTATTTTTTTGTTACTTTTTTGGACCTCTGGTAACCGCATTCGCTACTGCTGCACCATCTAGGCAGTCTGCTTTATTTATATTTAACTTTATTAATTACTTTTCTTGTTTTACCACTTTTAACTTTTTCAGGCTAAGAATAGCGCTGGTGTAATTAAAACTATTTTCAACGTCGGTCGCAACAGCAGTTTTCACGAAAACGCCGAACCCTTAAATCTGATGAAAAAACCTCGGATCGCTAGAGATTTGGATATTGTCATGTTTTCCAAATGCTACTTACAATTGCTTGAGCAAGTAAATTTTTTAAACAATACTTACGGATTTCGGGTATGTTCCTTTTTATATACTCTAATCTAAAACGAATTATTTTTTTAATAGTGAGACTATTTTATATTGTAGAAGAGGTATAACATGAAGATAGGACAGAAATAGCTTATAGTTTTTTTTTGTGTTACTATTTTAGTAACTTCTTAAAGTAGAAGGTAGATGACCCGTTACATGCACCTTATCATAAAAAAAATAAAATTATTAATTAAGTCATGCTTTAACTTTTTAACTTTATCATCGACAGACTTCAATAATCTACTGTTAAGCATCAGCTTCTCCATAAAATGGAGGTTTTGGTCAACTATTTTGTGTTTCAATTTCGTCTTCTCTTTTTAACGCTCTTGTCTTGCCTAGTTTGCTTTTTCGGTTCTAACGATATCTACGAGATTATTATGGGTTATGAAACTCATTATGCTCAATCTATAATTTTACGGATATAGATATAATTTATTATTCCCTTCAAATTATTCAAAATTTTCATTTAAACTTACAAGAGCTCTTAGATCCCCATTGTGGACATGCTGCAAAATCTGTTCTTAGTTGGTGAATTCTAAATATAAACTGCCACATACCCAAATTATTTTTTACTTTTACAATCAAAAGTCCTTATTACCTACTTTATCAGATCTTCACTTCAAATTTTCAATATTTATTCGTCATTGGAGAAGTCAATCCTTGTTTTGTTTTAGGTTTCATATATGTACATTTAAACTTATTCCACTTTAAATCAGATTTAGTAGAAAAATCTTTCCTTAAGAAACGTTTGCTACTTTTTTCAGCTACTCTTCTGCTAAAAACGTGGATACTATCACTATTGTCCATCAGTTGATTGACTAAAAATCAGATAAGGACTAGTTGATCATCAGTGTAATTGTTCACCTAGGCACTGTGATATAAAAAAAACGAAGTTAAACTCGAATTAATTGATGAAAAAACATTAAACTGAGTTCTCAAGTCGAACGAACAATGTTGTTAACACCTAAATAAAAACAAAAAATCGCATAGACTTGGTTCAATTTTTAAACTTACTCAAATAAACCAAGACAGTAAATAACAATCCTCTTCTTAAATGCAAATAAAAGTCGTATAAAAGTATTTACATACATATATTTATTGGTTACACTATTTTTATTTCATTGACTGTTTTTTATTATTGGTTTTGCAGATCGTGGCACATTTCGTGAATATGTTGCTCTACATGATCAATTTTTTAAATTTAGCGATCAGACCAGTGAGTATAAAGCTTTCTTTCCGTTTTAGAACATGACTATTTATTTATGACATCTGGTTCAATATTCATAAGGAAACATGCTCGTTGTTCTTTAGATTTCTGGCAATTTACAGGTAGAGGCGTTTGGGGACATAACATCACCTATTACATCGCCTCTAATTATATTTCTAGTGGTTATATCGGGTCTACAAAGAGCATTTAATTATGAATTTATGGCCATTATGTTGATGTATCGATGTGAGCAGGTTTACAGACAATGCGATGAGATTTTGGATACTATTGACGTATTGTTATCTAACACAAAAGTTCGTGAGTAGTTTTCTTAGCAACATTAATAGATATGGTTTTTAATCAATGGATTAGGTTAAACTATATTAAATGTATAATATTTCAGATAGCGAAACGAAGACCAACCTCTTGGCATTTCGAAATATACTCTTCACAAGACCTATTAAGTTTCATGCTGCTAACTTTTTTACATTAGACTATCGGACTCTTCTGTCTTTAAACTCTGTAGTTATTACTTACACTATCTTAATGAAGCAAAATATTTAGTAAAGTATTACGTAGTCGCAATGGTCATATCTCAGTATTACTAGAAAGAAAGATCAAGTATTATTTAGTTAAGCTAATGAATATTTGAGAATAAAGTTTTAGTTTAGCTTTAGTGTTGTGAAAATTTAAGAATAAGGATTTATCTATCACTCTTTTTGATTAATCACTTATCGCTTTAAATTAATCATCACTTTAAGAGTGTTCATTTTATTCTTCAGACTATTGTTTATTAGATTGACATGGAATCGAGCCAGCAGTAGTTATACTTCTGCATTGGAGTATCTCATTTTTCTTTAAAATCAGTCTATAACAATTAAAAAAAAAGTTTCGAGTATGACTCTTTTGTTTATTGGTTTTTAAAAGACAACTTCCAACTTCAACTTAGAGGATTACTAATATATCTTGTGAAACTGTGAAAATGAAATAAGCACCTAGAACACCTATAATGAGAAAAAGAAAGTACTGTCTCATGCGGTAGTCGAGTTCAGAACACTCAGCGCGGTGGGAAGCAGCGAGTTGACCGCTTAAACTGCTACGCTATCTGTACAGTCGTTCTTTGTTTGCATCTAGCTTCTAAATTTATCAGAAACATCACGTCGACCAATAACTTTGTGATAAACTTTAATTATTTTTTGTTTACCGACACATAAAAGAAATTTCAGGTTCAACTATGATACCCTATTGTTTGATTTGGTCATTCTGTGTCATCAACAGGTAATGAAACTACAAGAATTAGGAAAGAAATGCTAATAAAAGAACTAAAAATAATATAAAGTGAAGCCAAAAAGCTAAAATTGAAATACAAGTTTTTTTCTATCTAGTCAAGTTTAGGTAAAAGGCTTATTGAAAAAAAAAACATTGAAGAAAATAAGAGTAATAAAATAATAATTCACGACCAACACTATATTTTTTAAATAATTTTTAATATCATTAAGTACAAATATATTTACACCATACCACGATAGATGGTGTTGTACCAGTCACCTGAATCACGCTATCGTTTCGTTGCCTGCAGTAGTTTAACGCACTTTAGGATTATTTATAAATATACGGTAGATCAGATAAGAAATGTGGTTTAATTTCTTGGACCCTACTAGTATATCCTCGTCGGTCAACCAGGTCATATTTACTCTAATCATAACAGTGAGGACAACCAAGAAAGATACATTTTTTTATTGTATTAGAAGTAAACTTACAGTGAGATCAACTAGTGACAAACGAGTACTGCCACCACCTATAAATAGCTACAGTTTGGGAGTCCTTACAAATTAGGAAAAGCCCTCTCCCTGACTTTGTGCTACAGCAACCTCGCAAACCCCGTGAAAAGCAACGAAAAAACTGCTTAACAATGCTTACCTGTGAAACCATGGAATCAATCTTGATTAATTGGTGCATTTTTGCTGGAGCATGGTGTGCCTACGCTATTGGAGTATAAAAAAATGGTAGAGAAGTCCTAAATATATTGTAATGATGGTATATACATTTGGTAAAAATTACCTTGATATTCAAAAACTAAGAAAAACTGAGGTAGTCATGAAGATTGCAGACAAAAATGAAAACTTTAAACTGCATTTTAAAATTTAAAAGTGGTTGTAAGATTTAAAATGAATATTTCATATTTATTAAATTACAATATGTACGTCACGAGGGCCGGTACCGACGAATTGAAATTGGGAATTGATTTTATATTTTGTGTCATAATTACGGACATATTCTAAAAGAAAAAAATCTATTTTTCGATGAGTGCTTCCAAAATATCATACGACTCGTTTAATGACAGTACTACCCTTCCACAGAAGAACAACCTAAAGCACCAGCATCTGTGTTGTCGTGTTTCGTTGGTGAGTGTGAGACCGGAGGCCCATTGATGCAGGGGTGACAGTTATCGTGGTAACTGCCTTACACTGTCACGATGACTGTCATGCCTTTTACGTCCTCTAGCGGAGTGTGAAAAAGCATCTCACTAGGCCGCCATAGTGTGGGTCACCATACTGCATTGTTTGTATTTGCAATGAGTATGGTGACCACAACTCTTGGATTCTATTCATGCTTTCCATCAGGCAAAGTAGAGTCACTTTGGCAGGCTTTTAATATAGAAAAAAATAAATATCTATGCTCATAGCCATAGATAAACCTTAAACAGTGATATATTGCTGACGCGAACCCATAAGATTTTCTCCCAACTAAAAATCGCCTTGCCAAAGAAATTTCACTTCAAAAATAAATAATCAATGAAATATGACTAACAATAAAATTAAGAATTGTTCGAATAATTTTGACATTGAAAACTAAATAGTTTCTTTACTGCTTTTAACCAACATGCTCTATGAAGTTTCTGCCAGAAGTATGAATAAAAAAAGTCTATAGTATAGAAAGGATACTCCGTACAACAATAGTACATATTGATTAACCTAAGTAATTACAGGATAGATTTTTTGATAAGCCTAGACTTCAATTACTTAACAAGACATCAATTTAACTCAACATGTATTACAATTGAATACACATCTTATCTCTATAAATACTTTCTTAAGAAGTATTGTATTAATAAAATTAATAGTTTGAAACAAAAAAAATCAATTCAACGGAAGTGACAGCTCTCAGTAATGGTAAATTTATTAAGGTAGCTACTTTTGGTCTCAATCTAAACATAAGACAAGATTATGGTTGTTTTCTTTTCTATATTAAGAACCTGCAGAAGTGACTCTACTCCGCGTGATAGAAAGCATGAATAAAATCCAGGAGTTGTGGTCACCATACTTATTACAAATGCAGACAATGCAGTATGGTGACCCACACTGTAGCAGCCTAGTGAGATGCTTTTTCACGCCTCGCTTGGGGACGAGAAAGGCTTGACAGTCATTGTGGCATTGTAAAGCTCACACAGTTACCTCGGTAACTGTTACCCCTACATCAATGAGCCTCCGGTATCAAACTCAGTAACGAAACACGACATAACGAATGCTGTCGCTTCAGGTTATGTTAGAGAAATGATAATTCCCCTTCTTCTTACTATCTTACAGAAAAACAATTCATCTTTTCTTTTTATCTTTTCTCATTTCTATCTATTACATAATGTTGTCGTATAATAAGAAAAAATATACTATATACGTATATTTTCTCAATTTTTTTTCAATTAAAGTCATAATTTAGTGGAAAATAATATATTTATTACAATTAGACTATTAACCTTGACAAGCGTGATCTGGTCGCTGGAGCCGAAGCCGAAGAACCGATGGATGCGAATTGCCCAAGATCGGGATGGTTGGCGTTCCTTGGAGGTGGTCCACCCTCCGGCACCTCCATCATAGTCAATTCGGTCCTCGTACCGGTTCAGGCCCAGATGAAGTATCTGGGCCTGATCGTTGACGGCAGGTGGCTCTTCGACGAGCACTTCCGACAGCTTTCTCCAAAGCCGGTCGGCGCTGCTTCTGCCCATGGACGACTTTTGCCCAATTTGGATCTCGACGAGACGGCTTTACACGAGGGTTGTCCGGTCAATGGCGCTATATGGTGGTGTGGGCGGCGGCTCTGACAGCCCAGAATAGGGCTCGCTTCTGGCGTCCTCAGAGGATATTGGCGGTCAGAGCCATACGCGGTTACCCCACTGTATCGAAGGAGGCGGCGTGCGCCTTAGCCGAAACTCCCCCGTGAGATTTGTAGGCGGAAGTACTCGCCAAAGTTTATCGGCGAACGGCAGACTTTCGGGTGGGTAGCGACATCCGGCCCCCGCCCGAAGAGACACGCGAGTGGCGAGAGGCCAATCATCGAGCCACGATAGCTCGTTGGTCGTCACGGCTGGAGGCTCCACGTGCTGGCTTTGCCGCCGTGGAGACTCTCCAGCCGGTCATCGCCGAATGGGCAGGGCGACAGCACGGGACCCTTTCCTTCCGACTGACGCAGATCCTTTCCGGGCACGGTTGCTTCGGGAAGTATCTGCACTCGGTCGCCAGGAGGGAATTGAGTCCCGCCTGTCACCACTGCGACTGCAGTGAGGACTCGTCTCACCACACGCTGGAGGTTTGTTCCGCCTGGGCGGTGCAGCAAGTGGTCCTCATTGCAGTTATTGGAGGAGAACTCTCGCTACCGGTCGTCATATGCTCCATGGTCGGTAGGGACAGTTGTTAATAATAGGTGAACAATACACGAATATTTCTTTTTATAGATTTCGACCACATGCGCCTAAGGATTTGCTTTACAATTTGGTAATCAAGACAAATTTGAAATTAAATTAAGTTAATCTCAAAGGGTGCTCGGCACGAAATCAGTAAAGTCATCTTCACGTCGTGGCCTGACCAAGGGAAATAGGAATTTATTTTCAATAGATTATATAAAATGTTTGTGTCTGTACCGTTCTAGTATTATTACATCCTTTTCAGTCATTATGGAAATCGTTAACGACATTTAGAGGTTTTCCATTAATCGAATGCGTCATACGTACATATATTCAGTGTACTTGACACCTCTGGAAAAGTTTCAAGTTATATTTATTTAAGGTTCATTTGTCGAAAGTTTTAATACGTAGTATACTTAAAATCTCAATATTTTCTAGTATAATTAGCTTCACATATCAAAATGGTGACAAAAGATACGTTTTCACATTGATTTCTATTAACCGGTTCCTCCGAATTACGGCATTATCAAATATATGCCGCAAAGGAGTAGAATTAAAAACATGTAGATCAACAACTAAAAGAACAATTAACATACTTGTTTTAACATTAGTTAATTTCTTGTTTTTATATCTTAAGCTGAGTAAAAATGAAAACCGTACTGCAGCTCTGAAATTCTCAAACATTGTTGAACTGACTTATTGGTTTCCTTATTTTGTTTATATAATCGATTTATTCTTCGTTCATAAATATGGCGGGGATGCCTTGGTAAAATACTTTAAAACTTTTGATGCAATTGATAAAACTTTAGGAAAAACTGATTGCAATGGTATTCACACAACCATTGTCATCAGCATGATTTTAAGCATCGGTAGTTCTCTCGTTGTTTCATTATTTGATTTTTTAAATTGGGTCTTCCTTGTAGGATGAAAAGAGTCACTTATATATTCTATAGATTATTTTTACCGTTTTTTAAATGGTCTAATAATCATTGATGTAGTTTCTCATGTCATTCAAGTGGAATACCGGCTTTAAATATTTCAAAGTCTGTTACAAGTAAGTACTCTTCATATTGCTACAACTGCAACTTTATATTAATTCAATAATCTTCACATAAACTAAGAGTTCTATTTCGTTTATTGTTCATTCATTTTTTTAACTTGGTTTCTGGTTTTTAGAACAAAAATAGCGTCCCTCACATTAGAACTACTTCCAACGTTAACCCAATCGACAGATCTCACAAAGATCCTGAATTAATGGATTCTGTGCGGGAACTTTACTTTACTAAAGATTTGAAAATTACAATGTTTATACAATGTTTCTTACAAATTCTTGAACAAGTAAACTTTGTGAACACTAGTTATGGATTTCGGGTACGTTCTCTTGTAAAGTGTTATAGAAAATTATTGAAGTAATTAGTTGTCTAATAATTAATCGATTATAATATATAAGCAAGCAGAAGACAATAAATTATACTCTTCATTTACCTACTTATCTAACTGCTTATCAATGTCAGCAGTAATTAAATATTGTCAATTTTTTGCTTGTGAAATGTTCACAGCATAAAATTTTATTTTGTTATTTACTTTTTCGGCAATATATTTACAGATCGCGGTACATTTCATCAATGTGTTGTTCTATATGGTTCATTTATTAAATTCTGCGATCAGACCTGTGAGTATAACCTATCTATCACTTTGATCATTGTTAAATTTTTCCCCTGTAACATTTTAATCTTTTTATCACCAAAATTTTTGTTATACTTTTAATTTCTTGGATTGTAGATAGAGATTATTGAACAGATGAAATCACCCTTAACATCTGCGTTGTATATTCCTCCGGTAATCGTATCGAACCTGCTAAGAGTACTAACTTATGAGTTGATGGCCATTATGTTGATGTACCGATGTGAACAGGCTTATACACAAAACGATAAGATTCTGGAAACTATTGACGCGCTGTTAGTGGATAGAAAATACTGTAAGGACATTTTCCCATTCAAAATAAGGTTTTTCATAATTACCTACCTAAAGCAGTTTTAGGAAAATAAAATACCTGAAAAAAATATTAAAAAAAAAACAAAATGGACTTCAAATAAACAAAAAGAACCTTCCTACCTAGAAACACTATAAAGTGCGAACAGAGACGAAAACATTGCATCAATACAGTTATATACTCGTATAATAATGATAAATTTATTTCAGGTAGTGAAACAAACACTGATCTTTGGGAATTACGAAACTTACTTCTCACAAGGCCTATCAATCTACGTTCTACGTTCTAATCTACATTCCAAATATACTATCATAATTAGGCAAAATATATAAACATAGCTTCGATAATGAGCTGTCAATAAGCAAAGGAAGAAAATTTGGGCAAAAAATTCCTGTATTAAATATTTAAGCTGAGGAGTAGGTATTTAGAAATAATTATACATGGTTTGGATTTAGTTTTGTTAACATTTAAGTAGAGTTAATTATTATTGCTTTAAGTTCTTAGTAGGCACTACTACTGTTAAAATATTTTTTTCGAATAATCACTGTGAAGATTTTCTTCATAAATCCTGAATTATATTAAAAGTGTTATTGTGATTTAGTTAACGACACGCAATAAATTTTGTTAAATACTGCATGTTAAGATTAAGATAGGATATGTAATCGATCCCATCACTTTATTTTAAAAAAGACAAGATTGTTAACATTCTCCACTAAGTTTTCAGAGGGACCGACACAGCCATAAAGCCATGCTTTAACAAAATTGTAGAATCATAGCGTAGTACTAAATATTTTTCTTTCGGTCCGTTCTTCCGTTCTCGAAACTGTTGCTGTTCAACTGCATGGTCTACCCCAGCTAGAAATATTTTTTAACAACTTCGAGAACGATATCTTGGTTCAGCTAGGTCATTCAGCATCTGTTGTAGGTCCTGCAGCGTCTCTACCATTACGACGATGTCCAATTCAGCATCTGGAACATGTCCTCCATTGCATTTGTAAAAAATTTGGAGGAAATAACGTGCTCTTGTCTCACTTCTCGATGCAATGGTATGAATCTTGTTCGCTGGTTCTGCACTTGAACGGACATAGTTGCAGCTCCGTAAAAACGTCTCATTATTTGTAGGGATGATCAATATATAACAATAACCACTGCAAGAATTCCATAACAAACCAAATCTCAAATGAGTCGAAGGCCTTCACATAGTCAACGAATGCAGGACACAACGGTTAATTATACTCTTTAATCTTCTATATAATCTTTTACACATATTTTAACTGCAAAGTTGCTTGTTTAATTTTTGTCTCCTATTATCTGATTTATAAACGAGAAGGTTTTTTATAAAAACACGGAACTTTATACATCTAAATACCGTATTAAAGATATCGCCAAGCTCTTGCAACTAGATAACGCGTTGCGTAGATTCGTTGTATGAAACTGTTGATGGTGATCAAAATCCGAAAACAATATACGAAGAAACAGACACTACTTGCAGAAATAGACATGTGACAATACTGTCGATTTCTATCGTTTCTTTGTATGTTTTTAGGTTTAAATAATACTAAAACTTATAATATGTGGGTAAACTCAATTAATAAATCATTTTCAAATTTCAGAAGCTAACAGTGAAACAGTTTCTTACTTTAAGTTTGAGCTTCATGACCGATCCTAATTGTTAACTTAAATATATTCTATGCCTTTCAAATAATTTTGCGGATAGTTCCTGATAACTGGTAATTGTGATATTGGAAAAGATTATTTGGATCTCATGAAGTTTTAATTTTGACTTTAGTCGTAGTCATAGTCATAAACTGCTTTAAAACTAAACACTTAGACATAGGTTTAACCATAGAAAAGAGCGTTTGACCTGCCAGATTGGCCAGATGTGTTTGTATAGGATTTATATCAAGTATTCCTTCTCTCTGCAGTGCCGTTGTCCTGCGAAGTTTACTGCCTTAGTCGATTTTTATTACACCTACAGGATAAACGGGTGTTGATAATCCATATTCTTAATCCGTCACCATACGGACACGTAATATAGGTAATATATTATACTCTGTGTATTATTAATACATGTTTTATTTACATATAAAATAATTTCACCAAAGAGGTTCAACAAAATTATTTATTCTAAGCTGAAGGCATGAAACAAGCTCTTACTAGATTCGGCAATTTGAAACAGTATCAATTTCATTAAATTTTCAAGCTGTACAAAAGACGATTTTTTTCTAATCTTACAAAACTGTACATTAATCACAAAATACGTCCTGACATATTAGTTGTCTTAGTAGGTGTAATTTTTTCTAGATCATAGCTCACCAGTTTTAACAATACATTACATTTCCTATTTCAAGTGATATATTTGGTTTGCTTCCTTATTTCTGTCCTTTTTTTTAACGTGTAAATCGCCCTCAAGCCGTAACCCCACTGGGGTTTGCGGTGGGGTGATGTGTCGGAATCGGAGCGACTAAAACCACACGGTGTGCACATCTCACGGCTGGTCATTGTAGTGGATGGAGGGGCAAACCTGTCCCGTCCACCCGCGGCCACACTCAAGGCAGCATGAGGCGCTGGTATGCGCGTATCCGCCATCTAGCTCGCCTGCGGCGAATTGGGTCCGAGTGGAGATCTTCCTCGCGGGCCTTCTCCGCCGCCTTCTTCCGCGACACGACGTCTTCACAGAAGGTTGCGACCGCGGTAAAACGACTGTCGCTACCGGCCATGGAGCGTATGACGGCGAGAGATCTGCTCCAATAACCGCAGTGAGGACCCCACGCTGCCCCGCCGAGGCGGAACAAACTACTAGCGTGTGCTGAGCCGAGTCCTCACTATAGTCGCAGGGGTGACAGGTGGGATTCAATTCCCTCCTAGCGACCGAGTGCAGGTACTTTCCGAAGCAACCGTACCCGGAAAGAACCTGCGTTAGTCGGAAGAAAAGGGTCCCGTGCTGCCGCCCCGCCTACTCGGCGATGACCGGCTGGAGAGCCTCCACGGTGGCAAAGCCAGCACGTGGAACCTTCAACCGGGACGACCAACGAACCATCGTGGCTCGACAAGCGGCCCCACGCCACTGGCATATCTCTTCGGGCGGGGGTCTTATGCCGTTATCCACCCGGAAGTCAGCCGTCCGTCGATTAACTTCGGCGAGCACTTCCGCCTCCAAATCCCACGGGGGAGTTCCAGCCAAGGCGCACGCCACCTCCGTCGACACGGCGCGGTAACCGCGTATGGCTCTAACCGCCAAAATCCTCTGAGGGCGTCAAAGGTGAGTCCTATTCTGGGCGGTCAGAGCCGCTGATCACACCGGTGCACCATACAGCGCCATTTACCGGACAACCCCCGTGTAAAGCCGTCTCGTCGCGATGCTAGCTCCACCCAAATTGGGTAAAAGTCGCCCAAGGGCAGAAGCAGTACCGACCAGCTTTGGAGTAAGTTATCGGAAGTGCTAGTCGAAGAGCTACCTCCCGTCGAGGATTAGGTCCAGGTACTTCATCTGGGCCTGAATCGGTACGAGGACCGAATTGACTACGATAGAGGCGCCGCGTGGTGGACCACGACGGGGCCCATGGAACAAAAGGACCTCCGTCTTATCTAGGGCCATCCGTAAACCCAGCGCCTCAATACGCCCGACCACCAAAGAGACTCCTGTGGTGGTCAGGTGCGCCGCCTCTTGAAAGTTCACTCTCCGGGCTGTGACCAATGTGTCATGGGCGTAACAAATTACACCCAGCCCGGGGGATAGATGACTTCGAAGTATCCAGTCGTATCCCATGTTCCACAGGAGTGGTCCGTGGACAGACCCCTGCGGAACACCGCACGGCATGAGCCGAAGCTGCATAACACCATCTCGGTCCTCGTACATAACGGTACGCTCCTCTTTGGTAACGGCCCTCAGGCACCGCACAGCACACAGGCACAGGCACAGCATCGACCGTCGAACGGCCCGCCCAAAAACCGAATTGGGCGTCCGACAGATTGGGACCCACTTCACAGAGGTGCCGAACAATGTGGGCAGAGAATATCCTCTCAAATAGCTTACCCACCTCGTCCAGCAACACAATGGGCCTATAGGCCGCTACCCAAGCGCAGGTCGTCCTGATCAGCTCCGTTAAAAGGATCAGCTTCTCGCTTTTCCAGCACTCAGGGAAGCGTCCGGACGCCAAATTAACGCCCAGGACCTCCCTGAAGCAACCCGACATGTGTTTGAGGGCTCGGGCCAGCACTCGGGCAGGTATCCCATCTGACCCAGGGGCGTTGTTCTTAGAGCGTATCTGTAAAACAACTGCCCCTACCTCCGATTCCCTTACGGGCAGAATATTGTCCTCGTGCCCCCTGTCGTCTCCGACTACGAACGCCATCGACGGGGATGTGTGTCTTTATTTCTGTTCTACAGCAACCTATTAATTATTCTCTTTTGATTATTTTTGTTTACTTTCTATGAAGCTATTCTACATGCAAACTTTCTTAAAGTGTAAGGCAAACTAACAATTACATATTAAACAATAATGTCGATTACTATTATTTGTTTTTAAACATCTCTTCATTTGGATCTAAGTCATTCTAGTGTTACCTACGTCTGTGTAACTATTATTGTGTTTGTTTATGATATCGTGAATTTTTCTGTCAATCAAATACATATTACAATATATTCATCATTACTTGATACATTTACCATAAAGATTAAATTTGGAATCATTTCTTAGATAACCAGATACGCAGTACAGTTTATACATTAAAACTGAGCACGTTCGTTAAAAACCTTCATTGAAGCAAATAAATTAATAACAAATAACATGATCGTTAAAGATACTTTTTATACTTTGGCGCTTATCAATTGGTTCTTAAGAATTATTTCATTATCTAATATATATCGCAAAGGAATTGAAATACAAACATTCAGGTCAAAAATTAAAATAGCATTCTACGTACTCGTTTTAACGTTTATTAATTTTTGGTTTTTATACCTAAAGCTAAATATTCATTACTCTAAAATATTACACAGTATGCCAAAAATTTATACAATTATTCAAATGACTTATTGGTTGGCTTATTTTGTTTATATAATAGATATTTACTTCGTTCAGAAATATAATGGAAATGCTTTAATAAAATACATTAAAACCTTTGATGCCATAGATAAAACTTTAGGGAAAGCCGATTACGATGAAATTCGTAGAACTATTATCATGAGTATGATCTTGAGCATCAGTATCTTTCTTTTTGTATCCTTATTTGATGTCATTACTTGGACTATCATGGATGGTTGGAAAAATTCAGCAATATACGCTATAGATTATTTATACTGGGTTCTAAATATTTTAACAATTCTTGATGCAGTTTCTCATGTCATCCAAGTGCAGTTTCGGCTTAAAGTGATTAAGAATATAATACAGGTAAGTTTTCTACATGATATGGCAAAATTTGCATTACAAGATTTAGTTATGCTTGTAAATCACTGAGTTCGAGATAGAGCAGGCTAAATTAAATTCTCGTATTCTCAAACTCGCGTCAATCAGTATCAGAAGGCTAATACCGATTGACGTAGGTGATCACTGGAAAAGGATGTTCCGGAGATCACCTGTGTCTGATCCGTAAGGAGCCAACGCCTGAGTACCACCATTGCGATGGCCGGACCGTGGTCTACAACGCTCTACACGCTGGCTGAATGCCCAGCATGGGAGGAGCAGAGGCGTGATCTCGTGGCGGCCATCGGAGTGGGGGTTTCCCTCGCTCAGTAACATGGTTGCGGCCATAATGCGAAGCGAGAGCGCGTGGAACTCCAGTCTCTTTCTGCAAGCAAGTTATGCTTGCGAAAGAGATGGTGATGCGGAACTAGCCGTATCCGCAAAGATTGCCGCACAAAAAAAACCAGGTTAAATTCTCATGTAGTGTCAAACTAGGCTTCTTCAGTTCCTAGCTAACTTTTTTTACTTTTTCAGAACAAAATTGGTGTTCACTTTATTAGAACCAACATCAACTCAGACACTTATCATGAGGGTCATATGCTCCCAACTCCACTAGAAAAATTTCAATTTACTGGCAATTTGGACACTGTCTCAATTACTAAATGCTACTTACAATTGCTTGAGCAAGTGAATTTTGTGAACAAGAACTATGGATTTCGGGTATGCTTTCTCATGTGTATGATGCGGGACATAAGTCTCTCCTTACAAAGTAATGTTTGCTGTTAGTACAATTGTCTTATGTATTCTGTTATGTATTAAAAGTACTAAAAACTAAAAATGAAATAAAGAATAATTATGTTTATTATGTTTATGTAACTTAGTTATTAACTATCAGCAGATAATAAAATCTTCGAAATTATTTAAGAATTTGTTGATGATCTTACGAACAATGCGGAGAAATTTTAGTTCGAAATGGAAGTAATTGCTTACTTGACTAAAAAGTCAACTAATATTTAAACAAAGACTGTCATTAGGTGCGACGAAAGTAATTAATTAATTTTCCTTAATTTTCCTGAATCTGGCCCTTTATAACACGTATAAAATAATAATAAAGTGTAAAGTAAAGTAAAAAGAAAAGCAAAATAAACTCAATACTTAAAAAATTTGACCTTCCGAGAGGTGTTGCTTTGCAAAATCTGCTCTCTCAGTCAGCTCTTACGATATTCATGGTGATACATGGTGGTAATAAGGATGGTGATACATATTCTTTATCTATCACCACTCGGATAATGATTAGTATTTGATAATACTAATACATACTCGTATACATATGCTAATATATACATTAGTACTTCATAATACTAATCATTATTATGTGATATGTATATTTTGATATATGTATTGATTTATTTCATGTTTAAGGTACAGAAATAGATAACAAACCAAAGTAAACAAATATTAGACATGACAGCTTACAATATGCAAGTCTGAAGTTCAATTATAATATTTAATGTTGTAATTTTTCATTAAAAAAGAAATAATAAGTCATTATGTTTGTTATGTTTTAAATTCATTAATGACGGGACATTTTTGAGATCGGGTTATATAATACACATTATTACTAACGCGTTTATTACTCCGGCATGCTGCGCCTCCTCACGTAGTAAAAAGTGATCAAAAAATAGAAAACTTTCGAAAAGTCAGTGTACGTCGTTTCCACTTGCTGCTTCGCATTAAAAGATTCACATGAATTCGTTGTATGCACAAGAGATTGGTGCTAGTTGACCGCTCATAAAATGTTGTAGTCCACTATAATATGATCTTATGACCACTCAATATGTGTTTTTGCGGTCATGCATCTGACTGCAGACGTAACCCTCAAATATATTGAAAAATAATTTAGCACCTTCGATCGTGCTATTGAATTTGTACATTGATGTAATTTTTGACAATTTCCAGAGCACGGAGAATATGACCCACTCGTAATGATTTCAAAATCCATTTTTCAAAAATTACACAAATACATAAGTATATTATAACTGTATCGCAAGAGCGAATGAAAATAGTTATCCACTTAAATACTGTTATACTCAAAACTTGAACTTGTTTCGAATTTTTTATACACCTTTTTCACATATTGGCATTTTCTAATGCTATATTTAGATGAAGGGACGTTAAGGTCTTAGTTTTTTGATGAACTGGAGAAATGAACTGACACGAAATATTTGTGTGTAAAATATATTTTTTATTATAATTAATAATATCAATGTTTTTGCAGATCATGGTGCACTGCATTACTATAATGTTTTACATGATTCATTTAATAAATGTAGTGCTTATACCTGTGAGTATAGTATTTACTACATATTTGGCCATTTGAATTTTTTTTCATACACATGGTGTAGCAGTTACAATGCAAATCCTCATTGTAATTTTGATTTGTTAAAAATTATAGATAAATATTGTTGAAGAGGCGATGTCATCTTTTTTGATAACACTATATACAGTTCTGGCAATCATATCGGCGGTACTAAGAGTATTTAACTATGAGTTCATGGCGATCATCTTGATATACCGGTGTGAGCAGGCTTATAGACAAAATGATAAAATTCTGGAGACTATTGATGTGTTGTTATCCGGTGCGAACCATAGTAAGTACATTTTTTATATACGTAAGAATGCTGATGTTAAGTATATATACTATGTATATATTGACTGCACGTTTGGCCTAGTTGTTTGAGTGGTCACCACGCCGCTCTCCACTTCGCTGAGTGTTGTGGATTCAAATCCCACATGTGACAGCACTTTGTGTGATCCACAAATTGTTGTTCTGAGTCTGGGTGTTCTTTGTGTCCGTTTCTTGTATGCTTGTAAAGTCCCCCGCGACACAGGATTTATTCCTAATGCGGGTGTTGTCTTTCTTAAAAAATAAATTAATATATATGTTATGTAAATCACAGAAAAATATCTACTCTTATAAGGTTCTCATTTTTCTTATTTTGAATTTAAGTGAAGAAAATTCAAACTATGGATATATGTACCAATAAAAAATAATTCAAATATGGTATGAAAAATTAGTGGGATTATACCTTTATTGGCGAATGACGATGCTATTTTTTTTTTTATGTTTTAATTATTTTCAAATATGTCTAACAGAAATTTATTATAAACGACGTAGCATATGTTACAAGAGTGTTTTCTATGACACTAAGAAATGCCATAGAATTTTGATCTCGTGTGATCCAATTTAAATAAAAAAGAAAATTTCGTAATAAAAAATTAGTTAAAATTTTGTTATGTGGTTAATCTGCTAGTCTGAGTCATCCAAAGCTTTTAACAGTCCAGTGCCGGACGTTAATCTCTCCTTAGAAAGATGATTTTAACGTACTATACGACGTTGGCCTTACATGTTAACATAGTTATAATTCGAGTTTTCTTTTGTAATTGCAGTGATCTTTCAGCATTCTTTTTTAGTCATCTCTTACAATATCCATGGTATTAATAAGGGTAATGACACTCCGTACCCTTAATCCGTCACTACTTGGATAGCTAGTCTAAGTAATTTTTAACTATTTTAGAACAAAAATATTTTTGAATTGAATGTAGACGAAATAAAATAGTTGCATCAGGTCCGTAGTTAATAAAGATTAGTCTAAAAGCCAGTTAAGTTGGACTTACATCATCATCATCATCATCACCATCAATAACCTTTACCAGTCCACTGCTGAATATAGCCCTCTCCTTAGAAAGATACTATTAGCCCCAATACCACACTGGCCAGACGGATTGATATTTTACTTTTCTGTGCAGTGATGTTGTCTTACATATTCAGTTCCCTTAGTCGCCTGCTACAACATTCATGGAAAGAATAGGGGTGCTGATACTGTATTCTTAATGCATCACCACACGGATAATTAAAAACAGAGATTAACTTACACCCGTCCGATAATCAGATGAGACTTTTTTTTATTAATTAATAAACGAATACACGTACTATGATAGGCAAGCCGCCATAAATACTTTCACTAATAACAAAATAATATTTCATCTGGTTATCAGACGGGTGTATGTCGATCTTCGCTGGTTCTTTGCGTAACCCTCCGTGAAATAGGGGTGACATTATGTACGTATTTACGAAATACTTTTATGTCATTAATGAAAAGATATTAGAACCGAATTGATTTTTGCCGTAATTTCTATTACTGGATTTGGCCTTCAGATACAACGTTCGGTGACGCAGTCTTCTAACTTCACACGTCAGTCATTTCTGTAAATTATAAAGGAAACAGTAAACATTTTTCTTAATTATTAATTTAACCACTAGATGAATAATTTACGTTATAGAATGAATTAATAAACTAATTTACAATGGATAATTTAATTTCAGATGGTGTTATGAAGACGAATCTTTTGGAATTTCGCAACTTACTCGTTACAAGACCTACTAAATTTCACGCAGCTAAATTTTTTCCTGTAAACTATCATACATTGCTCTCCTTAAACTCCATAGTGCTAACGTACACTTTCATAATGCGACAAAATATTTAATAAAGTTTCGACCGCGGTGACGCGATGACAGCGTAAGTCTTGTGCTTCAGGTCTCAAGTCCGATTCCCGGGTCGGATTTGTAAATATTTGTATCGGAGTTTAAATGTTTTGTATGTATATCATGTTAAATACATACATTTATAAAGAATAAATATACACATATTTATATCAATTGTCTAGCACAAGGTACGCTTAGTTTGGGATTAGATGGCATTGTGTGTTAAATGTCTAAAATATTATGATTATTAAGTAGTTTGAATAGTCATATTTCAATAAACATGACGCAATCAAAAATGTTTGGTGACACTTTTAATGCACAGTTTAGCTATAGTTGATTTAAGTGTTGTAATATTGAATATAGAACTGTATTGTGTGTGTGTGTGTTTTGTGCATAGTTTAGTTATCTATCATAGTTTCTTGATCCAGTTTTACTTCGTTACATTTACAATAAATTCTCACTTCAATGGTGCTAATTTTATTTCTTGTATTAAATATTTACCAATATAATATACATATTTGTATATAAGGCGGTAAAGTATGACATAAAATCTATCTACAGTGGCCACATATGAATGAATTACAGAAAGAAAATTAGTCGAATCGTACTTTAGAATAATTATGCTTACAGTTAGCTGCAGGTTTGATATAGTATTTAAAATGTTTAAGGATAGTTGGCCATCACTGTTTTTGAATGCTACTTTCTTTCAGTGTATTTACAGTAAAGTATCACTCAAAACCATTTGTTTCATTTTCTTGTCGTAAATTTAACAAATAAACGACGTGTATTTTATTTTTATTTTAAGTGCCTGTCAAAGCAACGCTACTCTGATCGAAAGTGTGAATAGCATCCAAGAGTTGTGGTCACCATACTCGTTGGGAATGCAGACAAAGCAATATAGTGAATTGCACTGTGGTGTCCTAGCGAGATGCTTTTTTAGGCCCGTTTGAGGACGTAAAAGTTATGACAGTCATCGTGGCTATGTAAGGTTCACACACTTACCACGATAACTATCACTCCTGTATCAATGGGTGTTCGGTCTCGCACTCATTAACGAAACACGACATCACAACAAAACAATTAAAAAGTAGAATACGTAACGCGTGCATG
This sequence comes from Hypercompe scribonia, assembly GCA_949316085.1. Taxonomy (NCBI): domain Eukaryota; kingdom Metazoa; phylum Arthropoda; class Insecta; order Lepidoptera; family Erebidae; genus Hypercompe; species Hypercompe scribonia. The sequence goes on along the minus strand of OX438982.1, from coordinate 18,108,660 downwards.
GCGCTGGTTGAACTTGTGTTATTAGTATACACTTTGTCTACCTTCAGACAAAATGTCAATGATGTGAAAGAATTCTAGCAAGCAAAAAACATTATATTCAGGACCTAAATAATTGTTCAAATCCTAACTTGAAACCTCCTTTTGATGACTCATTTATCAGAAGAAGATTTTAATCTGGATCTCTGCACTGGATCTCTAACCGGCCATCGATGAGTGGGCAAGGCTTCAGCACGCACCCTTTCCTTCCGGTTGACGTAGTTCCTTTCTAGGCACGGCTGCTTTGATAAGTACCCGCACTCGGTCAATAAAAGTGAATAAAGTATTACTTGTCACCACTACGACTGCAGTAAGATCTTAGCTCAGCATACACTAACAATCTGTAGTCATCGGAGCAGATCTCTCGTTACCAGCTGTCATGTGTTTCATGGCCGATAGCTACAGTTGTTTTAAAGCGGTTGCGACATTGTGTGAAGAGGTGATTTCACAGATGACCTCTGCTCCTATCCAAGTCGTCGTCAGAAATCAGGCGGTGGAGGCTCGTTTGCCAACACTTCTTTCCTTTTGCCCTGAGTGTGGCCTTAAGTTTTTCGGGACGGGTCGGGTTTCCCTCTTGATCTGCTACAGTATCCAACCGCAAATAGATGACACCTGCGTGTGCTGTACATCGCTTAAATAGAGAGCTTACCCGAAGATGTTGACCGCGCTAGCGGGCATGTGCTAGGAGGGGTCTGAATGTCGTAATAACAACTACTCCCGGACTCCCTCTATCTCAAGCGTAAAGTAACACACCTTGTGACTTCAGTAGGTCTGATTCTGACCCACTACCCCACCGTAAACTCTGGTGGGGTGACGACCCGAGGGAGTGTTCATACGTTAAAAAAAGTAAGTGTATATTATGACTAATTGAATGTGCGTCTAACATAGTAACAAAATAATTCCACTTAAATATGTTTTTAACTGTTATTGAAAGATATAAATAAGTTATGTTAGTTTTATTCACTATACATATTAAGTTATACACTTTAAACTTGATTGTAATTTATTACTTCACAATGATATTTGTTATTAGATACTATATTCTAAAAAGGTGGCTTTGTGGTCTATACCTTTCTAGATCTGTTATATCCATATCATGGTTATTTATATAAATATATTATAATATAGTTTCATTTTATCTTATTTTGCAATATATTTGCAGGACGTGGTACATTTTTCAAGTCAGTTATTTAGTTTAATTATTTTTTTAAAAGCGATTAGACCTATGAGTATGACTCACCTAGTTTTCTTTCTAACTACTTCATTTTGCTTTTGATTTCTAGAAAATTGTAAAAAGTGGCTTTAAGAGATGTAATGACACCAATGACGTCGCTGTTCTCTTTATTTTTAACAATAGTATCGGGTCTAATAAGAGCAATGAATTACGAACTTGTGATCATTATGATGCTGTAGGTTTTATTCCGAGATCAATCATTTAAAATGTTAAATCAGGAATAAAAAAAGCTCAATTTATTTAATCTATTAACTATCATTAATGGGTTTGTTGGTGAATGGTAATACAAATAATACATACCATCCCAAATGAATATAATATAATCTAAGCCACGTCCAACGTAAAATCTAAACCATAAAGACGTTTTATTTTTCTTACGTTGTGGGACAACATACTTTGAAACATAATTAATGAAGTAGATAAAAAATAAATTAATAAATAAATAATCTTATTTTAGACAGTGAAACGAAGAGCAATATTGTAGAATTTTGAAATATACTCCTCTCATAGTATTATTGTTCACATTGCTAAGTTTTTTATAATAGACTATCGCGCATTTTTGTTCTTAAAGTCGGTGGTTGATATGTACACTATCACAACGTGGCATAACATTTATCATAACACTAAAGTAGTTGTCAGTAAATATAAGAAAAAAATTAATCTGATTTTCCTGTATCAGTTTGCTGCACCGATATGCGTTTTAGACGTTGCTGAACGATAGCGTTCTGAATATTTAGAGAAAGTTATCTGTCATTGTTCTTAATCTAAAATAATGCAATGATGAACCAGTTTCTAATATATTTAAAATTTCATTATTAATGCAGTTTTTCTCTTAAATTTGATCTTAATTTCATTAAATATGTTTATCTATAATTTTTAATTGTTTCGCAGTACTACAGCTTCTTTTATAACGGTAATCAAGAGATTCTCGAAGGTTTAAAAGTGTCAAGATTTGTAGTTTATCTTTCTTTTATTTCTGTTTCTAAATTATACAGAATATGTGCTTTACATTTTTCAAAGAATGTGTACCCAATAATGAAATTGTATATTAACTTTAATTATAGACCTAAAAACCAAGACATCGGAAGGCTTTAAATCTGATTGGAGGTACACCTTGAATAGGTATGATAAAACAATTTCATAAAAAGTATTTCTTCAACACAATTATTTAATAAACTTAAAATCGTGAACCTAACCTCTAATGGAGCAGTCATAATAACTTCTGGGAGCCCCACCGAGGTAGGCATCTCAACCAATGCTTCCTCGTCGTTGGAACAGAAGTCCGCCCTTGCACTTTTCTGCTTCCTATCATCTATCTCCTTCTTTCCTTCCTTAGTTTTTATATTTTTAATTTGAATTTCCATAATTGAACCCACGAGATGGGGAGAAGAAAGGTCGACCCGGGCAGAGATCCCCAATACCCGGGCAAGCGTAAATTTGTGCCCAACCGAGGGGTCCGCAGGTACCTCGGCTGGGAGTGCGCTTACGACTGAACTACCCATCAGCCATGCATCCCCTGGTCACGCACCAGAACACGGGATTCGGGGTAAGTTTTTAGAGAGGTTTTCTTCCTCACAGTCCGGGCGGTTAAGCCAAGACCCTCGCCCCCGATTGGAGTCGCGAGACTCCAACTCGGGACTACGATATGCCGACGGCGACAGGGAGACTACGTCTCCTGATGCCTGCTCGGTGGCAGTGTAAGTGCACACCGAGCCCGTCCTTCTTTTCCACCGCTGAAAGCGGAGGAACTCCGACCCTAGAAAGGGTCCCACCATCGTGATTTTTTACCGAGGTTTTCCTCCTCATTGCTCCGAAGAGCGAAGAACCAACAGAGGATTCGACAGACACGCCCGCTCTGTTGGACCAAGTCTCAGCTGAATTGCTGGAGAAAATGGCTTCCTCTTCGTGCTAGAATATTAGCCGTTGGCAGTGATGAACACCATCGCCAACGTTACCAGGGTGCACCACGTGGAGGTTTTCTAGCCAAGCACCCCAAAAGCCAAGCAGCCCGGGTAGTTTCATATCTAAGTTAACTTTGTCATGAACGAATTACACAGTAATTTATTTGTTTCTTGAACATAATATATGGAATTTCGCAACTTACTCGTTACAAGACCTACTAAATTTCATGCAGCTAAATTTTTTCCTGTAAACTATCATACATTGCTCTCTTTAAACTCCATAGTGCTAACGTACACTTTCATAATGCGACAAAATATTTAATAAAGTTTCGACCGCGGTGACGCGATGACAGCGTAAGTCTTGTGCTTCAGGTCTCAAGTCCGATTCCCGGGTCGAATTTGTAAATATTTGTATCGGAGTTTAAATGTTTTGCATGTATATCAAGTTAAATACATACATTTATAAAGAATAAATATACACATATTTATATCAATTGTCTAGCACAAGGTACGCTTAGTTTGGGATTAGATGGCATTGTGTGTTAAATGTCTAAAATATTATGATTATTAAGTAGTTTGAATAGTCATATTTCAATAAACATGACGCAATCAAAAATGTTTGGTGACACTTTTAATGCACAGTTTAGCTATAGTTGATTTAAGTGTTGTAATATTGAATATAGAACTGTATTGTGTGTGTGTGTGTGTTTTGTGCATAGTTTAGTTATCTATCATAGTTTCTTGATCCAGTTTATTTCGTTACATTTACAATAAATTCTCACTTCAATGGTGCTAATTTTATTTCTTGTATTAAATATTTACCAATATAATATACATATTTGTATATAAGGCGGTAAAGTATGACATAAAATCTATCTACAGTGGCCACATATGAATGAATTAGAGAAAGAAAATTAGTCGAATCGTACTTTAGAATTATTATGCTTACAGTTAGCTGCAGGTTTGATATAGTATTTAAAATGTTTAAGAATAGTTGGCCATCACTGTTTTTGAATGCTACTGCCTTTCAGTGTATTTACAGTAAAGCATCACTCAAAACTATTTGTTTCATTTTCTTGTCGTAAATTTAACAAATAAAATTTAAGAGCGACGTGTATTTTATTTTTATTTTAAGTGCCTGTCAAAGCAACGCTACTCTGATCGAAAGTGTGAACAGAATCCAAGAGTTGTGGTCACCATACTCGTTGGGAATGCAGACAAAGCAATATAGTGAATTGCACTGTGGTGTCCTAGCGAGATGCTTTTTTAGGCCCGCTTGAGGACGTACAAGGTATGACAGTCATCGTGGCTATGTGAGGTTCACACACTTACCACGATAACTATCACTCCTGTATCAACGGCTCTTTGGTCTCGCACGCTTTAACAAAACATGACATCACAATAAAATAAATTTAATGCGCCATGCATGCCTTACGTATTCTACAAACGTAAGGCATGCATGGTGCTGGTTGAACTTGTGTTATTAGTATACACTTTGTCTACCTTCAGACAAAATGTCAATGATGTCTAAGAGTTTTAGCAAACAAAAAATATTATATGCAGGATCTAAATAAGTCTTTAAATCCTAACTTGAATCCTCCGTTTGATGACTCATTAATCAGAAGAAGTTTTAAACTCACGGATGACTGGATCTCTTACCAGCCATCGATGAGTGGGCAAGGTTTCAGCCCACACCCTTTCCTTCGGGTTGACGTAGCTCCTTTCTAGGCATGGCTGCTTTGGTAAGTACCTGCACTCGGTGAATAAGAGGGAATAAAGTATTACTTGTCACCACTGCGACTGCAGTGAGAACTTGGCTCTACGTACACTGACAGTCTGTAGTCATCGGAGCAGATCTCTCGTTACCAGCTGTCATATGCTACATGGCCGATAGCGACAGTTGTTTTAAAGCGGTTGCAACATTGTGTGAAGAGGTTATTTCACAGAAAGAGGTGGCGGAGAATGTCCAAAAGGATGACCTCCACTCGTACCCAAGTCGCCGTCAGTAAACCAGGCGGCGGAGGCTCGTTTACCAACACTTCTTGCCTCTTGCCCTGAGTTTGGTCACGAGTTTTTCAAGACCGGGCGGGTTTCCCTCTTGATCTGCTACAGTATCCAACCGCAACTAGGTGACGCCTGCGTGTGCTGTGCGTCACTTAAATAGAGAGTTGACCCGAAGGTGTTGCCCGTGTGAGCAGGCAGGCGCTAGGAGTGGTCTATATGTCGTAATAACAACTGTTCCCGGACTCCTATCTCAGGTGCAAAGTAGCTTACCTTGTGACTTTAGTAGGTCCGATTCCGATACACCACCTCATTGTAAAGTCCGGTGGGGTGACGGCCCGAGGAAGTATACATATATTAAAAAAAAAGTAAGTGTATATTATGACTAATTGAATGTGCGTCTAACATAGTAACAAAATAATTACACTCAAATATGTTTTCAACTGTTATTGGAAGTTATGTTAGTTTTATTCACTATACAATTTAAGCTTAATTGTAATTTATTAGTCCACAATGATATTTGTTATTACTATACTCTAAAAGTTTGACCTTGTGGTCTATACCTTTCTAGAGCTGTTATATCCATGTCGTGGTTATTTATAAATATATGCTATATTTTTTTTAAATTTTGTTTTGCAATATATTTGCAGCACGTGGTACATTTTTCAAATCAGTTGTTTAGTTTAATTAATTTCTTAAAACCGATCAGCTCAAGAGTATGACTCTCTTAGTTTTATTTTTAATTACTTCATTGCACAAAATGTTACATATTCGTCTTGCTTTTGATTTCTAGCAAATTGTAAATACTGGCTTTGAGAGATATAATGTTATCCATTACGTCGCTGCTCTCTTTATTTTTAACAATAGTATCGGGTCTAATAAGAACATTGAGTTATGAACTTATGATCATTATGCTGCTATAGGTTTTATTCGAAGCAAATTTTGAGATCAATCATTTAAAATGTTTAATTAGGAATAATAAAAATCTAAATTTATTTAATCTATTAACTATCATTAATGGGTTTGTTGGTGAATGGTAACACAAATAATATACACCAACCCAAACGAATAAAATATATTCTAAATCACGTCCAACGTCACGTTACGTTCTAGGCAACGTAACATCTAAACCATAAAGACGTTGGCGTTTTATTTTTCCTGGGTTGTAGAACAACATATTTTGATACATAATTAATGAGTAGATAAAAATAAATTAATAAATAAATAATCTTATTTTAGGCCGTGAAACGAAGAGCAATATTGTAGAATTTTGGAATATACTTCTCGCATAGCAGAATTGCTCACATTGCTAAGTTTTTATAATAAACTATCGCGCATTTTTGTTCTTGAAGTCGGTGGTTGATATGCACACTACCACAACGTGGTATAACATTTGTTGTAACACTAAAGTAGTCGTCAATAAATATAAGAAAAAAAATTGAAACTAATTTTCCTGTATCAGTTTGCAGCACCGAGATGCATTTAAGTATACTTAGAAGTTACACATAGTATATACACACAGTATACATAGTATTCTGAATATTTATCAACAACAAAGTTATCTGTCATTGTTTTTTAATCTAAAACAATGCAATGATTAACCAGTTTCTAATTTATGTTTTAAATTTCATTAGTAATGCACTTTTTCTCTTAAATTTAATCATAATTTTTATTAAATATGTATATATACATAATTTTTAATTAATACGTAGTACTATAGTCTCGTTTATAACGGTAATTAAGAGATTCTCAAAGGTTTAAACGTGTCAGGTTTTATAGTTTATCTTTTTTTTATTTCTGTTTCTGAATTATACAGAATATGTGCTTTACATTTTTCAAAGAATGTGTAGCCAATAACGAAATTGTATATTAACTTTAATTATAGACCTACAAACCAAAACATTGGAATGCTTTAAATCTGATTGCATGTACGCCTTGAAAAGATATGATAAAACAATTTCATGAAAAGTATTTCTTCAACACAATTATTTAATAAACTTAAAATCATGAACCTAACCTGTAATGGAACTGATGGTTTTTAAGAAAATTATTTTTAAAAAGGTTAACACCTAGATGTTTCACGTTGACATAACACTATATTCTGTCATTAACAAAGATATTAAGTTTCGTTTTTCTTACTATCTTACCGCCTTTTATTTTCTCTTACTTATTTTTCTTTGTGTTCCATAATGCTGCCAAATGTCAACCTTGCTATGTTTTGAACTTCACTTTTAATCTAATTTGAAATATTCTAAAAGACTTGTGTGTTTTAGTTTGTGATGTTCTAGTGCTACTATATCCATGTAGCCCTCGTTATACTTGTTAACGACATGGTTTAGGTTTTCCATTAAAATAATACTCAGACATCAAATGGGAAATCTGAAAAACCCTACTTCAGATACATTGAAATGTGTAGTACGCTTTAAACCTGACAATCCACAAGAAGTCGTCTGAGTAGATTCATTGAAACATTTATATTATTTGAACTAACAAAATGATAATAAAAGATACTTTTTATACCTTGGCTCCCATTAATTGGTTCCTCATAAGCTTAGCATTATCGAATATACATCGTCAAAGATTTGAAGTAAAAACATTCAGATCGACGATCAAAAGAGCAACCTACGTACTCGTTTTAGCATTCGTTATTTTATTGTTTTTATATCTAAAACTGTGCAGAAATAAAACAAATATGCGTGATCGTGTTGTGAAATTTTCAAACGTCATTCAAATGGCTTATTGGATCCCCTATTTTGTTTATATAATTGATTTATATTTTGTACAGAAATATAGTGGCAATGCGTTAGTAAAATACATACAAACGTTCGATTTCGTGGATAATATTTTAATAAAAGCTGATTACGATAAGATTCGTAGAACGCTTGTCTTCAGTATCGTATTGAGCATCGGCATCTTTCTCTTTGTTTCCTTATACGATTTTTTTCTAGGGATTTGTATTGAAGGTTGGGAAAATTCATCAGTATACGCTGTAGATTACATGTATTGGTTTTTTAACATTCTAACAATTCTTGACGGCGTTTCTCATGTGATTCAAGTGGAGTACCGGCTTAAAATAATACAACATCTTTTACAGGTAAATATTCTTTTTGTAGAATTTAATACTACATTGTTTTTTATTATAATGTATACAGCGTACTAATATTATACAATCTCACAGAACTGACTATGAGTTCTGTATTTTTTTTTTACTGTTTTGTACCTCTGGTAACCGCATTCGCTACTGCTGCACCATCGAGGCAGTCTGCTTTATTTATATTTAACTTTATTTATTGCTTTCCTTGTTTTACCACTTTTAATTTTTTCAGGCTAAGAATAGCGCTGGTGTAATTAAAACTATTTTCAACGTCGGTCGCAACAGCAGTTTTCACGAAAACGCCGAACCCTTAAATCTGATGAAAAAACCTCGGATCGCTAGAGATTTGGATATTGTCATGTTTTCCAAATGCTACTTACAATTGCTTGAGCAAGTAAATTTTTTAAACACTACTTACGGATTTCGGGTATGTTCCTTTTTATATACTCTAATCTAAAACGAATTATTTTTTTAATAGTGAGACTATTTTATATTGTAGAAGTGGTATAACATGAAGATAGGACAGAAATAGCTAATAGTTTTTTTTTGTGTTACTATTTTAGTAACTTCTTAAAGTAGAAGGTAGATGACCCGTTACATGCACCTTATCATAAAAAAAATAAAATTATTAATTAAGTCATGCTTTAACTTTTTAACTTTATCATCGACAGACTTCAATAGTCTTCTGTTAAGCATCAGCTTCTCCATAAAATGGAGGTTTTGGTCAACTATTTTGTGTTTCAATTTCGTCTTCTCTTTTTAACGCTCTTGTCTTGCCTAGTTTGCTTTTTCGGTTCTAACGATATCTACGAAATTATTATGGGTTATGAAACTCATTATGCTCAATCTATAATTTTACGGATATAGATATAATTTATTATTCCCTTCAAATTATTCAAAATTTTCATTTAAACTTACAAGAGCTCTTAGATCCCCATTGTGGACATGCTGCAAAATCTGTTCTTAGTTGGAGGATTCTACTTATAAACTTCCACATTCCCAAATTTTTTTTTACTTTTACTATCAAAAGCCCTTATATTTTTTTTATTTTAACGCGTGGAATCCCTGTCGGACCGTCACCCTACCGGGGTGTACGGCGGGATGGTGTGTCGGAATGGAACTCACTAAAACCACACGGTATGCCACTCTGTACCTGACATAGGAGGTATCAGGGAATAGCTGCCATTACGACATTACTACTATTATTATATTATTATATATATATTATTATATTATTTTTTACTTTTACTATCAAAAATCCTTATACCTACTTTATCAGATCTTCACTTCAAATTTTCAATATTTATTCGTCATTGGAGAAGTCAATCCTTGTTTTGTTTTAGGTTTCATATATGTACATTTAAACTTATTCCATTCTTAATCCGATTTAGTAGAAAAATCTTTCCTTAAGAAACGTTTACTACTTTTTTCAGCTACTCTTCTGCTAAAAACGGGGGTACTATCACTATTGTCCATCAGTTGATTGACTAAAAATCAGATAAGGACTAGTTGATCATCAGTGTAATTGTTCACCTAGGCACTGTGATATAAAAAAAACGAAGTTAAACTCGAATTAATTGATGAAAAAACATTAAACTGAGTTCTCAAGTCGAACGAACAATGTTGTTAACACCTAAATAAAAACAAAAAATCGCATAGACTTGGTTCAATTTTTAAACTTACTCAAATAAACCAAGACAGTAAATAACAATCCTCTTCTTAAATGCAAATAAAAGTCGTATAAAAGTATTTACATACATATATTTATTGGTTACACTATTTTTATTTCATTGACTGTTTTTTATTATTGGTTTTGCAGATCGTGGCACATTTCGTGAATATGTTGCTCTACATGATCAATTTTTTAAATTTAGCGATCAGACCAGTGAGTATAAAGCTTTCTTTCCGTTTTAGAACATGACTATTTATTTATGACATCTGGTTCAATATTCATAAGGAAACATGCTCGTTGTTCTTTAGATTTCTGGCAATTTACAGGTAGAGGCGTTTGGGGACATAACATCACCTATTACATCGCCGCTAATTATATTTCTAGTGGTTATATCGGGTCTACAAAGAGCTTTTAATTACGAATTTATGGCCATTATGTTGCTGTATCGATGTGAGCAGGTTTACAGACAATGCGATGAGATTTTGGATACTATTGACGTATTGTTATCTAACACAAAAGTTCGTGAGTAGTTTTCTTAGCAACATTAATAGATATGGTTTTTAATCAATGGATTAGGTTAAACTATATTAAATGTATAATATTTCAGATAGCGAAACGAAGACCAACCTCTTGGCATTTCGAAATATACTCTTCACAAGACCTATTAAGTTTCATGCTGCTAACTTTTTTACATTAGACTATCGGACTCTTCTGTCTTTAAACTCTGTGGTTATTACTTACACTATCTTAATGAAGAAAAATATTTAATAAAGTATTACGTAGTCGCAATGGTCATATCTCAGTATTACTAGAAAGAAAGATCAAGTATTATTTAGTTAAGCTAATGAATATTTGAGAATAAAGTTTTAGTTTAGCTTTAGTGTTGTGAAAATTTAAGAATAAGGATTTATCTATCACTCTTTTCGATTAATCACTTATCGCTTTAAATTAATCATCACTTTAAGAGTGTTCATTTTATTCTTCAGACTATTATTTATTAGATTGACATGGAATCGAGCCAGCAGTAGTTATACTTCTGCATTGGGGTATCTCATTTTTTTTTAAAATCAGTCTATAACAATTAAAAATAAAGTTTCGAGTATGACTCTTTTGTTTATTGGTTTTTAAAAGACAACCTCCAACTTCAACTTAGAGGATTACTAATATATCTTGTGAAACTGTGAAAATGAAATAAGCACCTAGAACACCTATAATGAGAATAAGAAAGTACTGTCTCATGCGGTAGTCGAGTTCAGAACACTCAGTGCGGTGGGAAGCAGCGAGTTGACCGCTTAAACTGCTACGCTATCTGTACAGTCGTTCTTTGCTTGCATCTAGCTTCTAAATTTATCAGAAACATCACGTCGACCAATAACTTTGTGATAAACTTTAATTATTTTTTGTTTACCGACACATAAAAGAAATTTCAGGTTCAACTATGATACCCTATTGTTTGATTTGGTCATTCTGTGTCATCAACAGGTAATGAAACTACAAGAATTAGGAAAGAAATGCTAATAAAAGAACTAAAAGTAATATAAAGTGAAGCCAAAAAGCTAAAATTGAAATACAAGTTTTTTTCTATCTAGTCAAGTTTAGGTAAAAGGCTTATTGAAAAAAAAAACATTGAAGAAAATAAGAGTAATAAAATAATAATTCACGACCAACACTATATTTTTTAAATAATTTTTAATATCATTAAGTACAAATATATTTACACCATACCACGATAGATGGTGTTGTACCAGTCACCTGAATCACGCTATGGTTTCGTTGCCTGCAGTAGTGTAACGCACTTTAGGATTATTTATAAATATACGGTAGATCAGATAAGAAATGTGGTTTAATTTCTTGGACCCTACTAGTATATCCTCGTCGGTCAACCAGGTCATATTTACTCTAATCATAACAGTGAGGACAGCTAAGAAAGATACATTTTTTTATTGTATTAGAAGTAAACTTACAGTGAGATCAACTAGTGACAAACGAGTACTGCCACCACCTATAAATACCTACAGTTTGGGAGTCCTTACAAATTAGGAAAAGCCCTCTCCCTGACTTTGTGCTACAGCAACCTCGCAAACCCCGTGAAAAGCAACGAAAAAACTGCTTAACAATGCTTACCTGTGAAACCATGGAATCAATCTGGATTAATTGGTACATTTTTGCTGGAGCATGGTGTGCCTACGCTATTGGAGTATAAAAAAGTGGTAGAGAAGTCGTAAATATATTGTAATGATGGTATATACATTTGGTAAAAATTACCTTGATATTCAAAAACTGAGAAAAACTGAGGTAGTCATGAAGATTGCAGACAAAAATGAAAACTTTAAACTGCATTTTAAAATTTAAAAGTGGTTGTAAGATTTAAAATGAATATTTCATATTTATTAAATTACAATATGTACGTCACGAGGGCCGGTACCGACGAATTGAAATTGGGAATTGATTTTATATTTTGTGTCATAATTACGGACATATTCTAAAAGAAAAAAATCTATTTTTCGATGAGAGCTTCCAAAATATCATACGACTCGTTTAATGACAGTACTACCCTTCCACAGAAGAACAACCTAAAGCACCAGCATCTGTGTTGTCGTGTTTCGTTGGTGAGTGTGAGACCGGAGGCCCATTGATGCAGGGGTGACAGTTATCGTGGTAACTGCCTTACACTGTCACGATGACTGTCATGCCTTTTACGTCCTCTAGCGGAGTGTGAAAAAGCATCTCACTAGGCCGCCATAGTGTGGGTCACCATACTGCATTGTTTGTATTTGCAATGAGTATGGTGACCACAACTCTTGGATTCTATTCATGCTTTCCATCAGGCAAAGTAGAGTCACTTTGGCAGGCTTTTAATATAGAAAAAAATAAATATCTATGCTCATAACCATAGATAAACCTTAAACAGTGATATATTGCTGACGCGAACCCATAAGATTTTCTCCCAACTAAAAATCGCCTTGCCAAAGAAATTTCACTTCAAAAATAAATAATCAATGAAATATGACTAACAATAAAATTAAGAATTGTTCGAATAATTTTGACATTGAAAACTAAATAGTTTCTTTACTGCTTTTAACCAACATGCTCTATCAAGTTTCTGCCAGAAGTATAAATAAAAAAAGTCTATAGTATAGAAAGGATACTCCGTACAACAATAGTACATATTGATTAACCTAAGTAATTACAGGATAGATTTTTTGATAAGCCTAGACTTCAATTACTTAACAAGACATCAATTTAACTCAACATGTATTACAATTGAATACACATCTTATCTCTATAAATACTTTCTTAAGAAGTATTGTATTAATAAAATTAATAGTTTGAAACAAAAAAAATCAATTCAACGGAAGTGACAGCTCTCAGCAATGGTAAATTTATTAAGGTAGCTACTTTTGGTCTCAATCTAAACATAAGACAAGATTATGGTTGTTTTCTTTTCTATATTAAGAACCTGCAGAAGTGACTCTACTCCGCGTGATAGAAAGCATGAATAAAATCCAGGAGTTGTGGTCATCATACTTATTACAAATGCAGACAATGCAGTATGGTGACCCACACTGTAGCAGCCTAGTGAGATGCTTTTTCACGCCTCGCTTGGGGACGAGAAAGGCTTGACAGTCATTGTGGCATTGTAAAGCTCACACAGTTACCTCGGTAACTGTTACCCCTACATCAATGAGCCTCCGGTATCAAACTCAGTAACGAAACACGACATAACGAATGCTGTCGCTTCAGGTTATGTTAGAGAAATGATAATTCCCCTTCTTCTTACTATCTTACAGAAAAACAATTCATCTTTTCTTTTTATCTTTTCTCATTTCTATCTATTACATAATGTTGTCGTATAATAAGAAAAAATATACTATATACGTATATTTTCTCAATTTTTTTTCAATTAAAGTCATAATTTAGTGGAAAATAATATATTTATTACAATTAGACTATTAACCTTGACAAGCGTGATCTGGTCGCTGGAGCTGAAGCCGAAGAACCGATGGATGCGAATTGCCCAAGATCGGGATGGTTGGCGTTCCTTGGAGGTGGTCCACCCTCCGGCACCTCCATCATAGTCAATTCGGTCCTCGTACCGGTTCAGGCCCAGATGAAGTATCTGGGCCCGATCGTTGACGGCAGGTGGCTCTTCGACGTGCACTTCCGACAGCTTTCTCCAAAGCCGGTCGGCGCTGCTTCTGCCCATGGACGACTTTTGCCCAATTTGGATCTCGACGAGACGGCTTTACACGAGGGTTGTCCGGTCAATGGCGCTATATGGTGGTGTGGGCGGCGGCTCTGACAGCCCAGAATAGGGCTCGCTTCTGGCGTCCTCAGAGGATATTGGCGGTCAGAGCCATACGCGGTTACCCCACTGTATCGAAGGAGGCGGCGTGCGCCTTAGCCGAAACTCCCCCGTGAGATTTGTAGGCGGAAGTACTCGCCAAAGTTTATCGGCGAACGGCAGACTTTCGGGTGGGTAGCGACATCCGGCCCCCGCCCGAAGAGACACGCGAGTGGCGAGAGGCCAATCATCGAGCCACGATAGCTCGTTGGTCGTCACGGCTGGAGGCTCCACGTGCTGGCTTTGCCGCTGTGGAGACTCTCCAGCCGGTCATCGCCGAATGGGCAGGGCGACAGCACGGGACCCTTTCCTTCCGACTGACGCAGATCCTTTCCGGGCATGGTTGCTTCGGGAAGTATCTGCACTCGGTCGCCAGGAGGGAATTGAGTCACGCCTGTCACCACTGCGACTGCAGTGAGGACTCGTCTCAGCACACGCTGGAGGTTTGTTCCGCCTGGGCGGTGCAGCGTGTGGTCCTCATTGCAGTTATTGGAGGAGAACTCTCGCTACCGGTCGTCATATGCTCCATGGTCGGTAGGGACAGTTGTTAATAATAGGTGAACAATACACGAATATTTCTTTTTATAGATTTCGACCACATGCGCCTAAGGATTTGCTTTACAATTTGGTAATCAAGACAAATTTGAAATTAAATTAAGTTAATCTCAAAGGGTGCTCGGCACGAAATCAGTAAAGTCATCTTCACGTCGTGGCCTGACCAAGGGAAATAGGAATTTATTTTCAATAGATTATATAAAATGTTTGTGTCTGTACCGTTCTAGTATTATTACATCCTTTTCAGTCATTATGGAAATCGTTAACGACATTTAGAGGTTTTGCATTAATCGAATGCGTCATACGTACATATATTCAGTGTACTTGACACCTCTGGAAAAGTTTCAAGTTATATTTATTTAAGGTTCATTTGTCGAAAGTTTTAATACGTAGTATACTTAAAATCTCAATATTTACTAGTATAATTAGCTTCACATATCAAAATGGTGACAAAAGATACGTTTTCACATTGATTTCTATTAACCGGTTCCTCCGAATTACGGCATTATCAAATATATGCCGCAAAGGAGTAGAATTAAAAACATGTAGATCAACAACTAAAAGAACAATTAACATACTTGTTTTAACATTAGTTAATTTCTTGTTTTTATATCTTAAGCTGAGTAAAAATGAAAACCGTACTGCAGCTCTGAAATTCTCAAACATTGTTGAACTGACTTATTGGTTTCCTTATTTTGTTTATATAATCGATTTATTCTTCGTTCCTAAATATGGCGGGGATGCCTTGGTAAAATACTTTAAAACTTTTGATGCAATTGATAAAACTTTAGGAAAAACTGATTGCAATGGTATTCACACAACCATTGTCATCAGCATGGTTTTAAGCATCGGTAGTTCTCTCGTTGTTTCATTATTTGATTTTTTAAATTGGGTCTTCCTTGTAGGATGAAAAGAGTCACTTATATATTCTATAGATTATTTTTACTGTTTTTTAAATGGTCTAATAATCATTGATGTAGTTTCTCATGTCATTCAAGTGGAATACCGGCTTTAAATATTTCAAAGTCTGTTACAAGTAAGTACTCTTCATATTGCTACAACTGTAACTTTATATTAATTCAATAATCTTCACATAAACTAAGAGTTCTATTTCGTTTATTGTTCATTAATTTTTTTAACTTAGTTTCTGGTTTTTAGAACAAAAATAGCGTCCCTCACATTAGAACTACTTCCAACGTTAACCCAATCGACAGATCTCACAAAGATCCTGAATTAATGGATTCTGTGCGGGAACTTTACTGTACTAAGGATTTGAAAATTACAATGTTTATACAATGTTTCTTACAAATTCTTGAACAAGTAAACTTTGTGAACACTAGTTATGGATTTCGGGTACGTTCTCTTGTAAAGTGTTATAGAAAATTATTAAAGTAATTAGTTGTCTAATAATTAATCGATTATAATATATAAGCAAGCAGAAGACAATAAATTATACTCTTCATTTACCTACTTATCTAACTGCTTATCAATGTCAGCAGTAATTAAATATTGTCAATTTTTTGCTTATGAAATGTTCACAGAATAAAATTTTATTTTGTTATTTACTTTTTCGGCAATGTATTTACAGATCGCGGTACATTTCATTAATGTGTTGTTCTATATGGTTCATTTATTAAATTCTGCGATCAGACCTGTGAGTATAACCTATCTATCACTTTGATCATTGTTAAATTTTTCCCCTGTAACATTTTAATCTTTTATCACCAAAATTTTTGTTATACTTTTAATTTCTTGGATTGTAGATAGAGATTATTGAACAGATGAAATCACCCTTAAAATCTGCATTGTATATTCCTCCGGTAATCGTATCGAACCTGCTAAGAGTACTAACTTATGAGTTGATGGCCATTATGTTGATGTACCGATGTGAACAGGCTTATACACAAAACGATAAGATTCTGGAAACTATTGACGCGCTGTTAGTGGATAGAAAATACCGTAAGGACATTTTCCCATTCAAAATAAGGTTTTTCATAATTACCTACCTAAAGCAGTTTTAGGAAAATAAAATACCTGAAAAAAATATTAAAAAAAAAAACAAAATGGACTTCAAATAAACAAAAAGAACCTTCCTACCTAGAAACACTATAAAGTGCGAACAGAGACGAAAACATTGCATCAATACAGTTATATACTCGTATAATAATGATAAATTTATTTCAGGTAGTGAAACAAACACTGATCTTTGGGAATTACGAAACTTACTTCTCACAAGGCCTATCAAGTTTCACGCTGCTAAGTTTTTTACAATAAACTTTCGCACACTTATATCTTTAAACTCTGTAGTCGTAACGTATACTATCATAATGAGGCAAAATATATAAACATAGCTTCGATAATGAGCTGTCAATAAGCAAAGGAAGAAAATTTGGGCAAAAAATTCCTGTATTAAATATTTAAGCTGAGGAGTAGGTATTTAGAAATAATTATACATGGTTTGGATTTAGTTTTGTTAACATTTAAGTAGAGTTAATTATTATTGCTTTAAGTTCTTAGTAAGCACTACTACTGTTAAAATATTTTTTTCGAATAATCACTGTGAAGATTTTCTTCATAAATCCTGAATTATATTAAAAGTGTTATTGTGATTTAGTTAACGACATGCTACAAATTTTGTTAAATATTGCATGTTAAGATTAAGATAGGATATGTAATCGATCCCATCACTTTATTTTAAAAAAGACAAGATTGTTAACATTCTCCACTAAGTTATCAGAGGGACCGACACAGCCATAAAGCCATGCTTTAACAAAATTGTAGAATCATAGCGTAGTACTAAATATTTTTCTTTCGGTCCGTTCTTCCGTTCTCGAAACTGTTGCTGTTCAACTGCATGGTCTACCCCAGCTAGAAATATTTTTTAACAACTTCGAGAACGATATCTTGGTTCAGCTAGGTCATTCAGCATCTGTTGTAGGTCCTGCAGCGTCTCTACCATTACGACGATGTCCAATTCAGCATCTGGAACATGTCCTCCATTGCATTTGTAAAAAATTTGGAGGAAATAACGTGCTCTTGTCTCACTTCTCGATGCAATGGTATGAATCTTGTTCGCTGGTTCTGCACTTGAACGGACATAGTTGCAGCTCCGTAAAAACGTCTCATTATTTGGAGGCATGATCAATATATAACAATAACCATTGCAAGAATTCCATAACAAACCAAATCTCAAATGAGTCAAAGGCCTTCACATAGTCAACGAATGCAGTAGTGTAGCAGTAGTAGGTGTAATTTTTTCTAGATCATAGCTCACCAGTTTTAACAATACATTACATTTCCTATTTCAAGTGATATATTTGGTTTGCTTCCTTATTTCTGTCCTTTTTTTTAACGTGTAAATCGCCCTCAAGCCGTAACCCCACTGGGGTTTGCGGTGGGGTGATGTGTCGGAATCGGAGCGACTAAAACCACACGGTGTGCACATCTCACGGCTGGTCATTGTAGTGGATGGAGGGGCAAACCTGTCCCGTCCACCCGCGGCCACACTCAAGGCAGCATGAGGCGCTGGTATGCGCGTATCCGCCATCTAGCTCGCCTGCGGCGAATTGGGTCCGAGTGGAGATCTTCCTCGCGGGCCTTCTCCGCCGCCTTCTTCCGCGACACGACGTCTTCGCAGAAGGTTGCGACCGCGGTAAAACGACTGTCGCTACCGGCCATGGAGCGTATGACGGCGAGAGATCTGCTCCAATAACCGCAGTGAGGACCCCACGCTGCCCCGCCGAGGCGGAACAAACTACTAGCGTGTGCTGAGCCGAGTCCTCACTATAGTCGCAGGGGTGACAGGTGGGATTCAATTCCCTCCTAGCGACCGAGTGCAGGTACTTTCCGAAGCAACCGTACCCGGAAAGAACCTGCGTTAGTCGGAAGAAAAGGGTCCCGTGCTGCCGCCCCGCCTACTCGGCGATGACCGGCTGGAGAGCCTCCACGGTGGCAAAGCCAGCACGTGGAACCTTCAACCGGGACGACCAACGAACCATCGTGGCTCGACAAGCGGCCCCACGCCACTGGCATATCTCTTCGGGCGGGGGTCTTATGCCGTTATCCACCCGGAAGTCAGCCGTCCGTCGATTAACTTCGGCGAGCACTTCCGCCTCCAAATCCCACGGGGGAGTTCCAGCCAAGGCGCACGCCACCTCCGTCGACACGGCGCGGTAACCGCGTATGGCTCTAACCGCCAAAATCCTCTGAGGGCGTCAAAGGTGAGTCCTATTCTGGGCGGTCAGAGCCGCTGATCACACCGGTGCACCATACAGCGCCATTTACCGGACAACCCCCGTGTAAAGCCGTCTCGTCGCGATGCTAGCTCCACCCAAATTGGGTAAAAGTCGCCCAAGGGCAGAAGCAGTACCGACCAGCTTTGGAGTAAGTTATCGGAAGTGCTAGTCGAAGAGCTACCTCCCGTCGAGGATTAGGTCCAGGTACTTCATCTGGGCCTGAATCGGTACGAGGACCGAATTGACTACGATAGAGGCGCCGCGTGGTGGACCACGACGGGGTCCATGGAACAAAAGGACCTCCGTCTTATCTAGGGCCATCCGTAAACCCAGCGCCTCAATACGCCCGACCACCAAAGAGACTCCTGTGGTGGTCAGGTGCGCCGCCTCTTGAAAGTTCACTCTCCGGGCTGTGACCAATGTGTCATGGGCGTAACAAATTACACCTAGCCCGGGGGATAGATGACTTCGAAGTATCCAGTCGTATCCCATGTTCCACAGGAGTGGTCCGTGGACAGACCCCTGCGGAACACCGCACGGCATGAGCCGAAGCTGCATAACACCATCTCGGTCCTCGTACATAACGGTACGCTCCTCTTTGGTAACGGCCCTCAGGCACCGCACAGCACACAGGCACAGGCACAGCATCGACCGTCGAACGGCCCGCCCAAAAACCGAATTGGGCGTCCGACAGATTGGGACCCACTTCACAGAGGTGCCGAACAATGTGGGCAGAGAATATCCTCTCAAATAGCTTACCCACCTCGTCCAGCAACACAATGGGCCTATAGGCCGCTACCCAAGCGCAGGTCGTCCTGATCAGCTCCGTTAAAAGGATCAGCTTCTCGCTTTTCCAGCACTCAGGGAAGCGTCCGGACGCCAAATTAACGCCCAGGACCTCCCTGAAGCAACCCGACATGTGTTTGAGGGCTCGGGCCAGCACTCGGGCAGGTATCCCATCTGACCCAGGGGCGTTGTTCTTAGAGCGTATCTGTAAAACAACTGCCCCTACCTCCGATTCCCTTACGGGCAGAATATTGTCCTCGTGCCCCCTGTCGTCTCCGACTACGAACGCCATCGACGGGGATGTGTGTCTTTATTTCTGTTCTACAGCAACCTATTAATTATTCTCTTTTGATTATTTTTGTTTACTTTCTATGAAGCTATTCTACATGCAAACTTTCTTAAAGTGTAAGGCAAACTAACAATTACATATTAAACAATAATGTCGATTACTATTATTTGTTTTTAAACATCTCTTCATTTGGATCTAAGTCATTCTAGTGTTACCTACGTCTGTGTAACTATTATTGTGTTTGTTTATGATATCGTGAATTTTTCTGTCAATCAAATACATATTACAATATATTCATCATTACTTGATACGTTTACCATAAAGATTAAATTTGGAATCATTTCTTAGATAACCAGATACGCAGTACAGTTTATACATTAAAACTGAGCACGTTCGTTAAAAACCTTCATTGAAGCAAATAAATTAATAACAAATAACATGATCGTTAAAGATACTTTTTATACTTTGGCGCTTATCAATTGGTTCTTAAGAATTATTTCATTATCTAATATATATCGCAAAGGAATTGAAATACAAACATTCAGGTCAAAAATTAAAATAGCATTCTACGTACTCGTTTTAACGTTTATTAATTTTTGGTTTTTATACCTAAAGCTAAATATTCATTACTCTAAAATATTACACAGTATGCCAAAAATTTATACAATTATTCAAATGACTTATTGGTTGGCTTATTTTGTTTATATAATAGATATTTACTTCGTTCAGAAATATAATGGAAATGCTTTAATAAAATACATTAAAACCTTTGATGCCATAGATAAAACTTTAGGGAAAGCCGATTACGATGAAATTCGTAGAACTATTATCATGAGTATGATCTTGAGCATCAGTATCTTTCTTTTTGTATCCTTATTTGATGTCATTACTTGGACTATCATGGATGGTTGGAAAAATTCAGCAATATACGCTATAGATTATTTATACTGGGTTCTAAATATTTTAACAATTCTTGATGCAGTTTCTCATGTCATCCAAGTGCAGTTTCGGCTTAAAGTGATTAAGAATATAATACAGGTAAGTTTTCTACATGATATGGCAAAATTTGCATTACAAGATTTAGTTATGCTTGTAAATCACTGAGTTCGAGATAGAGCAGGCTAAATTAAATTCTCGTATTCTCAAACTCGCGTCAATCAGTATCAGAAGGCTAATACCGATTGACGTAGGTGATCACTGGAAAAGGATGTTCCGGAGATCACCTGTGTCTGATCCGTAAGGAGCCAACGCCTGAGTACCACCATTGCGATGGCCGGACCGTGGTCTACAACGCTCTACACGCTGGCTGAATGCCCAGCATGGGAGGAGCAGAGGCGTGATCTCGTGGCGGCCATCGGAGTGGGGGTTTCCCTCGCTCAGTAACATGGTTGCGGCCATAATGCGAAGCGAGAGCGCGTGGAACTCCAGTCTCTTTCTGCAAGCAAGTTATGCTTGCGAAAGAGATGGTGATGCGGAACTAGCCGTATCCGCAAAGATTGCCGCACAAAAAAAACCAGGTTAAATTCTCATGTAGTGTCAAACTAGGCTTCTTCAGTTCCTAGCTAACTTTTTTTACTTTTTCAGAACAAAATTGGTGTTCACTTTATTAGAACCAACATCAACTCAGACACTTATCATGAGGGTCATATGCTCCCAACTCCACTAGAAAAATTTCAATTTACTGGCAATTTGGACACTGTCTCAATTACTAAATGCTACTTACAATTGCTTGAGCAAGTGAATTTTGTGAACAAGAACTATGGATTTCGGGTATGCTTTCTCATGTGTATGATGCGGGACATAAGTCTCTCCTTACAAAGTAATGTTTGCTGTTAGTACAATTGTCTTATGTATTCTGTTATGTATTAAAAGTACTAAAAACTAAAAATGAAATAAAGAATAATTATGTTTATTATGTTTATGTAACTTAGTTATTAACTATCAGCAGATAATAAAATCTTCGAAATTATTTAAGAATTTGTTGATGATCTTACGAACAATGCGGAGAAATTTTAGTTCGAAATGGAAGTAATTGCTTACTTGACTAAAAAGTCAACTAATATTTAAACAAAGACTGTCATTAGGTGCGACGAAAGTAATTAATTAATTTTCCTTAATTTTCCTGAATCTGGCCCTTTATAACACGTATAAAATAATAATAAAGTGTAAAGTAAAGTAAAAAGAAAAGCAAAATAAACTCAATACTTAAAAAATTTGACCTTCCGAGAGGTGTTGCTTTGCAAAATCTGCTCTCTCAGTCAGCTCTTACGATATTCATGGTGATACATGGTGGTAATAAGGATGGTGATACATATTCTTTATCTATCACCACTCGGATAATGATTAGTATTTGATAATACTAATACATACTCGTATACATATGCTAATATATACATTAGTACTTCATAATACTAATCATTATTATGTGATATGTATATTTTGATATATGTATTGATTTATTTCATGTTTAAGGTACAGAAATAGATAACAAACCAAAGTAAACAAATATTAGACATGACAGCTTACAATATGCAAGTCTGAAGTTCAATTATAATATTTAATGTTGTAATTTTTCATTAAAAAAGAAATAATAAGTCATTATGTTTGTTATGTTTTAAATTCATTAATGACGGGACATTTTTGAGATCGGGTTATATAATACACATTATTACTAACGCGTTTATTACTCCGGCATGCTGCGCCTCCTCACGTAGTAAAAAGTGATCAAAAAATAGAAAACTTTCGAAAAGTCAGTGTACGTCGTTTCCACTTGCTGCTTCGCATTAAAAGATTCACATGAATTCGTTGTATGCACAAGAGATTGGTGCTAGTTGACCGCTCATAAAATGTTGTAGTCCACTATAATATGATCTTATGACCACTCAATATGTGTTTTTGCGGTCATGCATCTGACTGCAGACGTAACCCTCAAATATATTGAAAAATAATTTAGCACCTTCGATCGTGCTATTGAATTTGTACATTGATGTAATTTTTGACAATTTCCAGAGCACGGAGAATATGACCCACTCGTAATGATTTCAAAATCCATTTTTCAAAAATTACACAAATACATAAGTATATTATAACTGTATCGCAAGAGCGAATGAAAATAGTTATCCACTTAAATACTGTTATACTCAAAACTTGAACTTGTTTCGAATTTTTTATACACCTTTTTCACATATTGGCATTTTCTAATGCTATATTTAGATGAAGGGACGTTAAGGTCTTAGTTTTTTGATGAACTGGAGAAATGAACTGACACGAAATATTTGTGTGTAAAATATATTTTTTATTATAATTAATAATATCAATGTTTTTGCAGATCATGGTGCACTGCATTACTATAATGTTTTACATGATTCATTTAATAAATGTAGTGCTTATACCTGTGAGTATAGTATTTACTACATATTTGGCCATTTGAATTTTTTTTCATACACATGGTGTAGCAGTTACAATGCAAATCCTCATTGTAATTTTGATTTGTTAAAAATTATAGATAAATATTGTTGAAGAGGCGATGTCATCTTTTTTGATAACACTATATACAGTTCTGGCAATCATATCGGCGGTACTAAGAGTATTTAACTATGAGTTCATGGCGATCATCTTGATATACCGGTGTGAGCAGGCTTATAGACAAAATGATAAAATTCTGGAGACTATTGATGTGTTGTTATCCGGTGCGAACCATAGTAAGTACATTTTTTATATACGTAAGAATGCTGATGTTAAGTATATATACTATGTATATATTGACTGCACGTTTGGCCTAGTTGTTTGAGTGGTCACCACGCCGCTCTCCACTTCGCTGAGTGTTGTGGATTCAAATCCCACATGTGACAGCACTTTGTGTGATCCACAAATTGTTGTTCTGAGTCTGGGTGTTCTTTGTGTCCGTTTCTTGTATGCTTGTAAAGTCCCCCGCGACACAGGATTTATTCCTAATGCGGGTGTTGTCTTTCTTAAAAAATAAATTAATATATATGTTATGTAAATCACAGAAAAATATCTACTCTTATAAGGTTCTCATTTTTCTTATTTTGAATTTAAGTGAAGAAAATTCAAACTATGGATATATGTACCAATAAAAAATAATTCAAATATGGTATGAAAAATTAGTGGGATTATACCTTTATTGGCGAATGACGATGCTATTTTTTTTTTTATGTTTTAATTATTTTCAAATATGTCTAACAGAAATTTATTATAAACGACGTAGCATATGTTACAAGAGTGTTTTCTATGACACTAAGAAATGCCATAGAATTTTGATCTCGTGTGATCCAATTTAAATAAAAAAGAAAATTTCGTAATAAAAAATTAGTTAAAATTTTGTTATGTGGTTAATCTGCTAGTCTGAGTCATCCAAAGCTTTTAACAGTCCAGTGCCGGACGTTAATCTCTCCTTAGAAAGATGATTTTAACGTACTATACGACGTTGGCCTTACATGTTAACATAGTTATAATTCGAGTTTTCTTTTGTAATTGCAGTGATCTTTCAGCATTCTTTTTTAGTCATCTCTTACAATATCCATGGTATTAATAAGGGTAATGACACTCCGTACCCTTAATCCGTCACTACTTGGATAGCTAGTCTAAGTAATTTTTAACTATTTTAGAACAAAAATATTTTTGAATTGAATGTAGACGAAATAAAATAGTTGCATCAGGTCCGTAGTTAATAAAGATTAGTCTAAAAGCCAGTTAAGTTGGACTTACATCATCATCATCATCATCACCATCAATAACCTTTACCAGTCCACTGCTGAATATAGCCCTCTCCTTAGAAAGATACTATTAGCCCCAATACCACACTGGCCAGACGGATTGATATTTTACTTTTCTGTGCAGTGATGTTGTCTTACATATTCAGTTCCCTTAGTCGCCTGCTACAACATTCATGGAAAGAATAGGGGTGCTGATACTGTATTCTTAATGCATCACCACACGGATAATTAAAAACAGAGATTAACTTACACCCGTCCGATAATCAGATGAGACTTTTTTTTATTAATTAATAAACGAATACACGTACTATGATAGGCAAGCCGCCATAAATACTTTCACTAATAACAAAATAATATTTCATCTGGTTATCAGACGGGTGTATGTCGATCTTCGCTGGTTCTTTGCGTAACCCTCCGTGAAATAGGGGTGACATTATGTACGTATTTACGAAATACTTTTATGTCATTAATGAAAAGATATTAGAACCGAATTGATTTTTGCCGTAATTTCTATTACTGGATTTGGCCTTCAGATACAACGTTCGGTGACGCAGTCTTCTAACTTCACACGTCAGTCATTTCTGTAAATTATAAAGGAAACAGTAAACATTTTTCTTAATTATTAATTTAACCACTAGATGAATAATTTACGTTATAGAATGAATTAATAAACTAATTTACAATGGATAATTTAATTTCAGATGGTGTTATGAAGACGAATCTTTTGGAATTTCGCAACTTACTCGTTACAAGACCTACTAAATTTCACGCAGCTAAATTTTTTCCTGTAAACTATCATACATTGCTCTCCTTAAACTCCATAGTGCTAACGTACACTTTCATAATGCGACAAAATATTTAATAAAGTTTCGACCGCGGTGACGCGATGACAGCGTAAGTCTTGTGCTTCAGGTCTCAAGTCCGATTCCCGGGTCGGATTTGTAAATATTTGTATCGGAGTTTAAATGTTTTGTATGTATATCATGTTAAATACATACATTTATAAAGAATAAATATACACATATTTATATCAATTGTCTAGCACAAGGTACGCTTAGTTTGGGATTAGATGGCATTGTGTGTTAAATGTCTAAAATATTATGATTATTAAGTAGTTTGAATAGTCATATTTCAATAAACATGACGCAATCAAAAATGTTTGGTGACACTTTTAATGCACAGTTTAGCTATAGTTGATTTAAGTGTTGTAATATTGAATATAGAACTGTATTGTGTGTGTGTGTGTTTTGTGCATAGTTTAGTTATCTATCATAGTTTCTTGATCCAGTTTTACTTCGTTACATTTACAATAAATTCTCACTTCAATGGTGCTAATTTTATTTCTTGTATTAAATATTTACCAATATAATATACATATTTGTATATAAGGCGGTAAAGTATGACATAAAATCTATCTACAGTGGCCACATATGAATGAATTACAGAAAGAAAATTAGTCGAATCGTACTTTAGAATAATTATGCTTACAGTTAGCTGCAGGTTTGATATAGTATTTAAAATGTTTAAGGATAGTTGGCCATCACTGTTTTTGAATGCTACTTTCTTTCAGTGTATTTACAGTAAAGTATCACTCAAAACCATTTGTTTCATTTTCTTGTCGTAAATTTAACAAATAAACGACGTGTATTTTATTTTTATTTTAAGTGCCTGTCAAAGCAACGCTACTCTGATCGAAAGTGTGAATAGCATCCAAGAGTTGTGGTCACCATACTCGTTGGGAATGCAGACAAAGCAATATAGTGAATTGCACTGTGGTGTCCTAGCGAGATGCTTTTTTAGGCCCGTTTGAGGACGTAAAAGTTATGACAGTCATCGTGGCTATGTAAGGTTCACACACTTACCACGATAACTATCACTCCTGTATCAATGGGTGTTCGGTCTCGCACTCATTAACGAAACACGACATCACAACAAAACAATTAAAAAGTAGAATACGTAACGCGTGCATGGCGCTGGTTGAACTTGTGTTATTAGTATACACTTTGTCTACCTTCAGACAAAATGTCAATGATGTGAAAGAATTCTAGCAAGCAAAAAACATTATATTCAGGACCTAAATAATTGTTCAAATCCTAACTTGAAACCTCCTTTTGATGACTCATTTATCAGAAGAAGATTTTAATCTGGATCTCTGCACTGGATCTCTAACCGGCCATCGATGAGTGGGCAAGGCTTCAGCACGCACCCTTTCCTTCCGGTTGACGTAGTTCCTTTCTAGGCACGGCTGCTTTGATAAGTACCCGCACTCGGTCAATAAAAGTGAATAAAGTATTACTTGTCACCACTACGACTGCAGTAAGATCTTAGCTCAGCATACACTAACAATCTGTAGTCATCGGAGCAGATCTCTCGTTACCAGCTGTCATGTGTTTCATGGCCGATAGCTACAGTTGTTTTAAAGCGGTTGCGACATTGTGTGAAGAGGTGATTTCACAGATGACCTCTGCTCCTATCCAAGTCGTCGTCAGAAATCAGGCGGTGGAGGCTCGTTTGCCAACACTTCTTTCCTTTTGCCCTGAGTGTGGCCTTAAGTTTTTCGGGACGGGTCGGGTTTCCCTCTTGATCTGCTACAGTATCCAACCGCAAATAGATGACACCTGCGTGTGCTGTACATCGCTTAAATAGAGAGCTTACCCGAAGATGTTGACCGCGCTAGCGGGCATGTGCTAGGAGGGGTCTGAATGTCGTAATAACAACTACTCCCGGACTCCCTCTATCTCAAGCGTAAAGTAACACACCTTGTGACTTCAGTAGGTCTGATTCTGACCCACTACCCCACCGTAAACTCTGGTGGGGTGACGACCCGAGGGAGTGTTCATACGTTAAAAAAAGTAAGTGTATATTATGACTAATTGAATGTGCGTCTAACATAGTAACAAAATAATTCCACTTAAATATGTTTTTAACTGTTATTGAAAGATATAAATAAGTTATGTTAGTTTTATTCACTATACATATTAAGTTATACACTTTAAACTTGATTGTAATTTATTACTTCACAATGATATTTGTTATTAGATACTATATTCTAAAAAGGTGGCTTTGTGGTCTATACCTTTCTAGATCTGTTATATCCATATCATGGTTATTTATATAAATATATTATAATATAGTTTCATTTTATCTTATTTTGCAATATATTTGCAGGACGTGGTACATTTTTCAAGTCAGTTATTTAGTTTAATTATTTTTTTAAAAGCGATTAGACCTATGAGTATGACTCACCTAGTTTTCTTTCTAACTACTTCATTTTGCTTTTGATTTCTAGAAAATTGTAAAAAGTGGCTTTAAGAGATGTAATGACACCAATGACGTCGCTGTTCTCTTTATTTTTAACAATAGTATCGGGTCTAATAAGAGCAATGAATTACGAACTTGTGATCATTATGATGCTGTAGGTTTTATTCCGAGATCAATCATTTAAAATGTTAAATCAGGAATAAAAAAAGCTCAATTTATTTAATCTATTAACTATCATTAATGGGTTTGTTGGTGAATGGTAATACAAATAATACATACCATCCCAAATGAATATAATATAATCTAAGCCACGTCCAACGTAAAATCTAAACCATAAAGACGTTTTATTTTTCTTACGTTGTGGGACAACATACTTTGAAACATAATTAATGAAGTAGATAAAAAATAAATTAATAAATAAATAATCTTATTTTAGACAGTGAAACGAAGAGCAATATTGTAGAATTTTGAAATATACTCCTCTCATAGTATTATTGTTCACATTGCTAAGTTTTTTATAATAGACTATCGCGCATTTTTGTTCTTAAAGTCGGTGGTTGATATGTACACTATCACAACGTGGCATAACATTTATCATAACACTAAAGTAGTTGTCAGTAAATATAAGAAAAAAATTAATCTGATTTTCCTGTATCAGTTTGCTGCACCGATATGCGTTTTAGACGTTGCTGAACGATAGCGTTCTGAATATTTAGAGAAAGTTATCTGTCATTGTTCTTAATCTAAAATAATGCAATGATGAACCAGTTTCTAATATATTTAAAATTTCATTATTAATGCAGTTTTTCTCTTAAATTTGATCTTAATTTCATTAAATATGTTTATCTATAATTTTTAATTGTTTCGCAGTACTACAGCTTCTTTTATAACGGTAATCAAGAGATTCTCGAAGGTTTAAAAGTGTCAAGATTTGTAGTTTATCTTTCTTTTATTTCTGTTTCTAAATTATACAGAATATGTGCTTTACATTTTTCAAAGAATGTGTACCCAATAATGAAATTGTATATTAACTTTAATTATAGACCTAAAAACCAAGACATCGGAAGGCTTTAAATCTGATTGGAGGTACACCTTGAATAGGTATGATAAAACAATTTCATAAAAAGTATTTCTTCAACACAATTATTTAATAAACTTAAAATCGTGAACCTAACCTCTAATGGAGCAGTCATAATAACTTCTGGGAGCCCCACCGAGGTAGGCATCTCAACCAATGCTTCCTCGTCGTTGGAACAGAAGTCCGCCCTTGCACTTTTCTGCTTCCTATCATCTATCTCCTTCTTTCCTTCCTTAGTTTTTATATTTTTAATTTGAATTTCCATAATTGAACCCACGAGATGGGGAGAAGAAAGGTCGACCCGGGCAGAGATCCCCAATACCCGGGCAAGCGTAAATTTGTGCCCAACCGAGGGGTCCGCAGGTACCTCGGCTGGGAGTGCGCTTACGACTGAACTACCCATCAGCCATGCATCCCCTGGTCACGCACCAGAACACGGGATTCGGGGTAAGTTTTTAGAGAGGTTTTCTTCCTCACAGTCCGGGCGGTTAAGCCAAGACCCTCGCCCCCGATTGGAGTCGCGAGACTCCAACTCGGGACTACTATATGCCGACGGCGACAGGGAGACTACGTCTCCTGATGCCTGCTCGGTGGCAGTGTAAGTGCACACCGAGCCCGTCCTTCTTTTCCACCGCTGAAAGCGGAGGAACTCCGACCCTAGAAAGGGTCCCACCATCGTGATTTTTTACCGAGGTTTTCCTCCTCATTGCTCCGAAGAGCGAAGAACCAACAGAGGATTCGACAGACACGCCCGCTCTGTTGGACCAAGTCTCAGCTGAATTGCTGGAGAAAATGGCTTCCTCTTCGTGCTAGAATATTAGCCGTTGGCAGTGATGAACACCATCGCCAACGTTACCAGGGTGCACCACGTGGAGGTTTTCTAGCCAAGCACCCCAAAAGCCAAGCAGCCCGGGTAGTTTCATATCTAAGTTAACTTTGTCATGAACGAATTACACAGTAATTTATTTGTTTCTTGAACATAATATATGGAATTTCGCAACTTACTCGTTACAAGACCTACTAAATTTCATGCAGCTAAATTTTTTCCTGTAAACTATCATACATTGCTCTCTTTAAACTCCATAGTGCTAACGTACACTTTCATAATGCGACAAAATATTTAATAAAGTTTCGACCGCGGTGACGCGATGACAGCGTAAGTCTTGTGCTTCAGGTCTCAAGTCCGATTCCCGGGTCGAATTTGTAAATATTTGTATCGGAGTTTAAATGTTTTGCATGTATATCAAGTTAAATACATACATTTATAAAGAATAAATATACACATATTTATATCAATTGTCTAGCACAAGGTACGCTTAGTTTGGGATTAGATGGCATTGTGTGTTAAATGTCTAAAATATTATGATTATTAAGTAGTTTGAATAGTCATATTTCAATAAACATGACGCAATCAAAAATGTTTGGTGACACTTTTAATGCACAGTTTAGCTATAGTTGATTTAAGTGTTGTAATATTGAATATAGAACTGTATTGTGTGTGTGTGTGTGTTTTGTGCATAGTTTAGTTATCTATCATAGTTTCTTGATCCAGTTTATTTCGTTACATTTACAATAAATTCTCACTTCAATGGTGCTAATTTTATTTCTTGTATTAAATATTTACCAATATAATATACATATTTGTATATAAGGCGGTAAAGTATGACATAAAATCTATCTACAGTGGCCACATATGAATGAATTAGAGAAAGAAAATTAGTCGAATCGTACTTTAGAATTATTATGCTTACAGTTAGCTGCAGGTTTGATATAGTATTTAAAATGTTTAAGAATAGTTGGCCATCACTGTTTTTGAATGCCTTTCAGTGTATTTACAGTAAAGCATCACTCAAAACCATTTGTTTCATTTTCTTGTCGTAAATTTAACAAATAAAATTTAAGAGCGACGTGTATTTTATTTTTATTTTAAGTGCCTGTCAAAGCAACGCTACTCTGATCGAAAGTGTGAACAGAATCCAAGAGTTGTGGTCACCATACTCGTTGGGAATGCAGACAAAGCAATATAGTGAATTGCACTGTGGTGTCCTAGCGAGATGCTTTTTTAGGCCCGCTTGAGGACGTACAAGGTATGACAGTCATCGTGGCTATGTGAGGTTCACACACTTACCACGATAACTATCACTCCTGTATCAACGGCTCTTTGGTCTCGCACGCTTTAACAAAACATGACATCACAATAAAATAAATTTAATGCGCCATGCATGCCTTACGTATTCTACAAACGTAAGGCATGCATGGTGCTGGTTGAACTTGTGTTATTAGTATACACTTTGTCTACCTTCAGACAAAATGTCAATGATGTCTAAGAGTTTTAGCAAACAAAAAATATTATATGCAGGACCTAAATAAGTCTTTAAATCCTAACTTGAATCCTCCGTTTGATGACTCATTAATCAGAAGAAGTTTTAAACTCACGGATGACTGGATCTCTTACCAGCCATCGATGAGTGGGCAAGGTTTCAGCCCACACCCTTTCCTTCGGGTTGACGTAGCTCCTTTCTAGGCATGGCTGCTTTGGTAAGTACCTGCACTCGGTGAATAAGAGGGAATAAAGTATTACTTGTCACCACTGCGACTGCAGTGAGAACTTGGCTCTACGTACACTGACAGTCTGTAGTCATCGGAGCAGATCTCTCGTTACCAGCTGTCATATGCTACATGGCCGATAGCGACAGTTGTTTTAAAGCGGTTGCAACATTGTGTGAAGAGGTTATTTCACAGAAAGAGGTGGCGGAGAATGTCCAAAAGGATGACCTCCACTCGTACCCAAGTCGCCGTCAGTAAACCAGGCGGCGGAGGCTCGTTTACCAACACTTCTTGCCTCTTGCCCTGAGTTTGGTCACGAGTTTTTCAAGACCGGGCGGGTTTCCCTCTTGATCTGCTACAGTATCCAACCGCAACTAGGTGACGCCTGCGTGTGCTGTGCGTCACTTAAATAGAGAGTTGACCCGAAGGTGTTGCCCGTGTGAGCAGGCAGGCGCTAGGAGTGGTCTATATGTCGTAATAACAACTGTTCCCGGACTCCTATCTCAGGTGCAAAGTAGCTTACCTTGTGACTTTAGTAGGTCCGATTCCGATACACCACCTCATTGTAAAGTCCGGTGGGGTGACGGCCCGAGGAAGTATACATATATTAAAAAAAAAGTAAGTGTATATTATGACTAATTGAATGTGCGTCTAACATAGTAACAAAATAATTACACTCAAATATGTTTTCAACTGTTATTGGAAGTTATGTTAGTTTTATTCACTATACAATTTAAGCTTAATTGTAATTTATTAGTCCACAATGATATTTGTTATTACTATACTCTAAAAGTTTGACCTTGTGGTCTATACCTTTCTAGAGCTGTTATATCCATGTCGTGGTTATTTATAAATATATGCTATATTTTTTTTAAATTTTGTTTTGCAATATATTTGCAGCACGTGGTACATTTTTCAAATCAGTTGTTTAGTTTAATTAATTTCTTAAAACCGATCAGCTCAAGAGTATGACTCTCTTAGTTTTATTTTTAATTACTTCATTGCACAAAATGTTACATATTCGTCTTGCTTTTGATTTCTAGCAAATTGTAAATACTGGCTTTGAGAGATATAATGTTATCCATTACGTCGCTGCTCTCTTTATTTTTAACAATAGTATCGGGTCTAATAAGAACATTGAGTTATGAACTTATGATCATTATGCTGCTATAGGTTTTATTCGAAGCAAATTTTGAGATCAATCATTTAAAATGTTTAATTAGGAATAATAAAAATCTAAATTTATTTAATCTATTAACTATCATTAATGGGTTTGTTGGTGAATGGTAACACAAATAATATACACCAACCCAAACGAATAAAATATATTCTAAATCACGTCCAACGTCACGTTACGTTCTAGGCAACGTAACATCTAAACCATAAAGACGTTGGCGTTTTATTTTTCCTGGGTTGTAGAACAA
Organism: Hypercompe scribonia; assembly: GCA_949316085.1. NCBI lineage: Eukaryota > Metazoa > Arthropoda > Insecta > Lepidoptera > Erebidae > Hypercompe > Hypercompe scribonia. Next base: position 18,075,466 of record OX438982.1, on the reverse strand, counting down.
CATATTTTGATACATAATTAATGAGTAGATAAAAATAAATTAATAAATAAATAATCTTATTTTAGGCCGTGAAACGAAGAGCAATATTGTAGAATTTTGGAATATACTTCTCGCATAGCAGAATTGCTCACATTGCTAAGTTTTTATAATAAACTATCGCGCATTTTTGTTCTTGAAGTCGGTGGTTGATATGCACACTACCACAACGTGGTATAACATTTGTTGTAACACTAAAGTAGTCGTCAATAAATATAAGAAAAAAAATTGAAACTAATTTTCCTGTATCAGTTTGCAGCACCGAGATGCATTTAAGTATACTTAGAAGTTACACATAGTATATACACACAGTATACATAGTATTCTGAATATTTATCAACAACAAAGTTATCTGTCATTGTTTTTTAATCTAAAACAATGCAATGATTAACCAGTTTCTAATTTATGTTTTAAATTTCATTAGTAATGCACTTTTTCTCTTAAATTTAATCATAATTTTTATTAAATATGTATATATACATAATTTTTAATTAATACGTAGTACTATAGTCTCGTTTATAACGGTAATTAAGAGATTCTCAAAGGTTTAAACGTGTCAGGTTTTATAGTTTATCTTTTTTTTATTTCTGTTTCTGAATTATACAGAATATGTGCTTTACATTTTTCAAAGAATGTGTAGCCAATAACGAAATTGTATATTAACTTTAATTATAGACCTACAAACCAAAACATTGGAATGCTTTAAATCTGATTGCATGTACGCCTTGAAAAGATATGATAAAACAATTTCATGAAAAGTATTTCTTCAACACAATTATTTAATAAACTTAAAATCATGAACCTAACCTGTAATGGAACTGATGGTTTTTAAGAAAATTATTTTTAAAAAGGTTAACACCTAGATGTTTCACGTTGACATAACACTATATTCTGTCATTAACAAAGATATTAAGTTTCGTTTTTCTTACTATCTTACCGCCTTTTATTTTCTCTTACTTATTTTTCTTTGTGTTCCATAATGCTGCCAAATGTCAACCTTGCTATGTTTTGAACTTCACTTTTAATCTAATTTGAAATATTCTAAAAGACTTGTGTGTTTTAGTTTGTGATGTTCTAGTGCTACTATATCCATGTAGCCCTCGTTATACTTGTTAACGACATGGTTTAGGTTTTCCATTAAAATAATACTCAGACATCAAATGGGAAATCTGAAAAACCCTACTTCAGATACATTGAAATGTGTAGTACGCTTTAAACCTGACAATCCACAAGAAGTCGTCTGAGTAGATTCATTGAAACATTTATATTATTTGAACTAACAAAATGATAATAAAAGATACTTTTTATACCTTGGCTCCCATTAATTGGTTCCTCATAAGCTTAGCATTATCGAATATACATCGTCAAAGATTTGAAGTAAAAACATTCAGATCGACGATCAAAAGAGCAACCTACGTACTCGTTTTAGCATTCGTTATTTTATTGTTTTTATATCTAAAACTGTGCAGAAATAAAACAAATATGCGTGATCGTGTTGTGAAATTTTCAAACGTCATTCAAATGGCTTATTGGATCCCCTATTTTGTTTATATAATTGATTTATATTTTGTACAGAAATATAGTGGCAATGCGTTAGTAAAATACATACAAACGTTCGATTTCGTGGATAATATTTTAATAAAAGCTGATTACGATAAGATTCGTAGAACGCTTGTCTTCAGTATCGTATTGAGCATCGGCATCTTTCTCTTTGTTTCCTTATACGATTTTTTTCTAGGGATTTGTATTGAAGGTTGGGAAAATTCATCAGTATACGCTGTAGATTACATGTATTGGTTTTTTAACATTCTAACAATTCTTGACGGCGTTTCTCATGTGATTCAAGTGGAGTACCGGCTTAAAATAATACAACATCTTTTACAGGTAAATATTCTTTTTGTAGAATTTAATACTACATTGTTTTTTATTATAATGTATACAGCGTACTAATATTATACAATCTCACAGAACTGACTATGAGTTCTGTATTTTTTTTTTACTGTTTTGTACCTCTGGTAACCGCATTCGCTACTGCTGCACCATCGAGGCAGTCTGCTTTATTTATATTTAACTTTATTTATTGCTTTCCTTGTTTTACCACTTTTAATTTTTTCAGGCTAAGAATAGCGCTGGTGTAATTAAAACTATTTTCAACGTCGGTCGCAACAGCAGTTTTCACGAAAACGCCGAACCCTTAAATCTGATGAAAAAACCTCGGATCGCTAGAGATTTGGATATTGTCATGTTTTCCAAATGCTACTTACAATTGCTTGAGCAAGTAAATTTTTTAAACACTACTTACGGATTTCGGGTATGTTCCTTTTTATATACTCTAATCTAAAACGAATTATTTTTTTAATAGTGAGACTATTTTATATTGTAGAAGTGGTATAACATGAAGATAGGACAGAAATAGCTAATAGTTTTTTTTTGTGTTACTATTTTAGTAACTTCTTAAAGTAGAAGGTAGATGACCCGTTACATGCACCTTATCATAAAAAAAATAAAATTATTAATTAAGTCATGCTTTAACTTTTTAACTTTATCATCGACAGACTTCAATAGTCTTCTGTTAAGCATCAGCTTCTCCATAAAATGGAGGTTTTGGTCAACTATTTTGTGTTTCAATTTCGTCTTCTCTTTTTAACGCTCTTGTCTTGCCTAGTTTGCTTTTTCGGTTCTAACGATATCTACGAAATTATTATGGGTTATGAAACTCATTATGCTCAATCTATAATTTTACGGATATAGATATAATTTATTATTCCCTTCAAATTATTCAAAATTTTCATTTAAACTTACAAGAGCTCTTAGATCCCCATTGTGGACATGCTGCAAAATCTGTTCTTAGTTGGAGGATTCTACTTATAAACTTCCACATTCCCAAATTTTTTTTTACTTTTACTATCAAAAGCCCTTATATTTTTTTTATTTTAACGCGTGGAATCCCTGTCGGACCGTCACCCTACCGGGGTGTACGGCGGGATGGTGTGTCGGAATGGAACTCACTAAAACCACACGGTATGCCACTCTGTACCTGACATAGGAGGTATCAGGGAATAGCTGCCATTACGACATTACTACTATTATTATATTATTATATATATATTATTATATTATTTTTTACTTTTACTATCAAAAATCCTTATACCTACTTTATCAGATCTTCACTTCAAATTTTCAATATTTATTCGTCATTGGAGAAGTCAATCCTTGTTTTGTTTTAGGTTTCATATATGTACATTTAAACTTATTCCATTCTTAATCCGATTTAGTAGAAAAATCTTTCCTTAAGAAACGTTTACTACTTTTTTCAGCTACTCTTCTGCTAAAAACGGGGGTACTATCACTATTGTCCATCAGTTGATTGACTAAAAATCAGATAAGGACTAGTTGATCATCAGTGTAATTGTTCACCTAGGCACTGTGATATAAAAAAAACGAAGTTAAACTCGAATTAATTGATGAAAAAACATTAAACTGAGTTCTCAAGTCGAACGAACAATGTTGTTAACACCTAAATAAAAACAAAAAATCGCATAGACTTGGTTCAATTTTTAAACTTACTCAAATAAACCAAGACAGTAAATAACAATCCTCTTCTTAAATGCAAATAAAAGTCGTATAAAAGTATTTACATACATATATTTATTGGTTACACTATTTTTATTTCATTGACTGTTTTTTATTATTGGTTTTGCAGATCGTGGCACATTTCGTGAATATGTTGCTCTACATGATCAATTTTTTAAATTTAGCGATCAGACCAGTGAGTATAAAGCTTTCTTTCCGTTTTAGAACATGACTATTTATTTATGACATCTGGTTCAATATTCATAAGGAAACATGCTCGTTGTTCTTTAGATTTCTGGCAATTTACAGGTAGAGGCGTTTGGGGACATAACATCACCTATTACATCGCCGCTAATTATATTTCTAGTGGTTATATCGGGTCTACAAAGAGCTTTTAATTACGAATTTATGGCCATTATGTTGCTGTATCGATGTGAGCAGGTTTACAGACAATGCGATGAGATTTTGGATACTATTGACGTATTGTTATCTAACACAAAAGTTCGTGAGTAGTTTTCTTAGCAACATTAATAGATATGGTTTTTAATCAATGGATTAGGTTAAACTATATTAAATGTATAATATTTCAGATAGCGAAACGAAGACCAACCTCTTGGCATTTCGAAATATACTCTTCACAAGACCTATTAAGTTTCATGCTGCTAACTTTTTTACATTAGACTATCGGACTCTTCTGTCTTTAAACTCTGTGGTTATTACTTACACTATCTTAATGAAGAAAAATATTTAATAAAGTATTACGTAGTCGCAATGGTCATATCTCAGTATTACTAGAAAGAAAGATCAAGTATTATTTAGTTAAGCTAATGAATATTTGAGAATAAAGTTTTAGTTTAGCTTTAGTGTTGTGAAAATTTAAGAATAAGGATTTATCTATCACTCTTTTCGATTAATCACTTATCGCTTTAAATTAATCATCACTTTAAGAGTGTTCATTTTATTCTTCAGACTATTATTTATTAGATTGACATGGAATCGAGCCAGCAGTAGTTATACTTCTGCATTGGGGTATCTCATTTTTTTTTAAAATCAGTCTATAACAATTAAAAATAAAGTTTCGAGTATGACTCTTTTGTTTATTGGTTTTTAAAAGACAACCTCCAACTTCAACTTAGAGGATTACTAATATATCTTGTGAAACTGTGAAAATGAAATAAGCACCTAGAACACCTATAATGAGAATAAGAAAGTACTGTCTCATGCGGTAGTCGAGTTCAGAACACTCAGTGCGGTGGGAAGCAGCGAGTTGACCGCTTAAACTGCTACGCTATCTGTACAGTCGTTCTTTGCTTGCATCTAGCTTCTAAATTTATCAGAAACATCACGTCGACCAATAACTTTGTGATAAACTTTAATTATTTTTTGTTTACCGACACATAAAAGAAATTTCAGGTTCAACTATGATACCCTATTGTTTGATTTGGTCATTCTGTGTCATCAACAGGTAATGAAACTACAAGAATTAGGAAAGAAATGCTAATAAAAGAACTAAAAGTAATATAAAGTGAAGCCAAAAAGCTAAAATTGAAATACAAGTTTTTTTCTATCTAGTCAAGTTTAGGTAAAAGGCTTATTGAAAAAAAAAACATTGAAGAAAATAAGAGTAATAAAATAATAATTCACGACCAACACTATATTTTTTAAATAATTTTTAATATCATTAAGTACAAATATATTTACACCATACCACGATAGATGGTGTTGTACCAGTCACCTGAATCACGCTATGGTTTCGTTGCCTGCAGTAGTGTAACGCACTTTAGGATTATTTATAAATATACGGTAGATCAGATAAGAAATGTGGTTTAATTTCTTGGACCCTACTAGTATATCCTCGTCGGTCAACCAGGTCATATTTACTCTAATCATAACAGTGAGGACAGCTAAGAAAGATACATTTTTTTATTGTATTAGAAGTAAACTTACAGTGAGATCAACTAGTGACAAACGAGTACTGCCACCACCTATAAATACCTACAGTTTGGGAGTCCTTACAAATTAGGAAAAGCCCTCTCCCTGACTTTGTGCTACAGCAACCTCGCAAACCCCGTGAAAAGCAACGAAAAAACTGCTTAACAATGCTTACCTGTGAAACCATGGAATCAATCTGGATTAATTGGTACATTTTTGCTGGAGCATGGTGTGCCTACGCTATTGGAGTATAAAAAAGTGGTAGAGAAGTCGTAAATATATTGTAATGATGGTATATACATTTGGTAAAAATTACCTTGATATTCAAAAACTGAGAAAAACTGAGGTAGTCATGAAGATTGCAGACAAAAATGAAAACTTTAAACTGCATTTTAAAATTTAAAAGTGGTTGTAAGATTTAAAATGAATATTTCATATTTATTAAATTACAATATGTACGTCACGAGGGCCGGTACCGACGAATTGAAATTGGGAATTGATTTTATATTTTGTGTCATAATTACGGACATATTCTAAAAGAAAAAAATCTATTTTTCGATGAGAGCTTCCAAAATATCATACGACTCGTTTAATGACAGTACTACCCTTCCACAGAAGAACAACCTAAAGCACCAGCATCTGTGTTGTCGTGTTTCGTTGGTGAGTGTGAGACCGGAGGCCCATTGATGCAGGGGTGACAGTTATCGTGGTAACTGCCTTACACTGTCACGATGACTGTCATGCCTTTTACGTCCTCTAGCGGAGTGTGAAAAAGCATCTCACTAGGCCGCCATAGTGTGGGTCACCATACTGCATTGTTTGTATTTGCAATGAGTATGGTGACCACAACTCTTGGATTCTATTCATGCTTTCCATCAGGCAAAGTAGAGTCACTTTGGCAGGCTTTTAATATAGAAAAAAATAAATATCTATGCTCATAACCATAGATAAACCTTAAACAGTGATATATTGCTGACGCGAACCCATAAGATTTTCTCCCAACTAAAAATCGCCTTGCCAAAGAAATTTCACTTCAAAAATAAATAATCAATGAAATATGACTAACAATAAAATTAAGAATTGTTCGAATAATTTTGACATTGAAAACTAAATAGTTTCTTTACTGCTTTTAACCAACATGCTCTATCAAGTTTCTGCCAGAAGTATAAATAAAAAAAGTCTATAGTATAGAAAGGATACTCCGTACAACAATAGTACATATTGATTAACCTAAGTAATTACAGGATAGATTTTTTGATAAGCCTAGACTTCAATTACTTAACAAGACATCAATTTAACTCAACATGTATTACAATTGAATACACATCTTATCTCTATAAATACTTTCTTAAGAAGTATTGTATTAATAAAATTAATAGTTTGAAACAAAAAAAATCAATTCAACGGAAGTGACAGCTCTCAGCAATGGTAAATTTATTAAGGTAGCTACTTTTGGTCTCAATCTAAACATAAGACAAGATTATGGTTGTTTTCTTTTCTATATTAAGAACCTGCAGAAGTGACTCTACTCCGCGTGATAGAAAGCATGAATAAAATCCAGGAGTTGTGGTCATCATACTTATTACAAATGCAGACAATGCAGTATGGTGACCCACACTGTAGCAGCCTAGTGAGATGCTTTTTCACGCCTCGCTTGGGGACGAGAAAGGCTTGACAGTCATTGTGGCATTGTAAAGCTCACACAGTTACCTCGGTAACTGTTACCCCTACATCAATGAGCCTCCGGTATCAAACTCAGTAACGAAACACGACATAACGAATGCTGTCGCTTCAGGTTATGTTAGAGAAATGATAATTCCCCTTCTTCTTACTATCTTACAGAAAAACAATTCATCTTTTCTTTTTATCTTTTCTCATTTCTATCTATTACATAATGTTGTCGTATAATAAGAAAAAATATACTATATACGTATATTTTCTCAATTTTTTTTCAATTAAAGTCATAATTTAGTGGAAAATAATATATTTATTACAATTAGACTATTAACCTTGACAAGCGTGATCTGGTCGCTGGAGCTGAAGCCGAAGAACCGATGGATGCGAATTGCCCAAGATCGGGATGGTTGGCGTTCCTTGGAGGTGGTCCACCCTCCGGCACCTCCATCATAGTCAATTCGGTCCTCGTACCGGTTCAGGCCCAGATGAAGTATCTGGGCCCGATCGTTGACGGCAGGTGGCTCTTCGACGTGCACTTCCGACAGCTTTCTCCAAAGCCGGTCGGCGCTGCTTCTGCCCATGGACGACTTTTGCCCAATTTGGATCTCGACGAGACGGCTTTACACGAGGGTTGTCCGGTCAATGGCGCTATATGGTGGTGTGGGCGGCGGCTCTGACAGCCCAGAATAGGGCTCGCTTCTGGCGTCCTCAGAGGATATTGGCGGTCAGAGCCATACGCGGTTACCCCACTGTATCGAAGGAGGCGGCGTGCGCCTTAGCCGAAACTCCCCCGTGAGATTTGTAGGCGGAAGTACTCGCCAAAGTTTATCGGCGAACGGCAGACTTTCGGGTGGGTAGCGACATCCGGCCCCCGCCCGAAGAGACACGCGAGTGGCGAGAGGCCAATCATCGAGCCACGATAGCTCGTTGGTCGTCACGGCTGGAGGCTCCACGTGCTGGCTTTGCCGCTGTGGAGACTCTCCAGCCGGTCATCGCCGAATGGGCAGGGCGACAGCACGGGACCCTTTCCTTCCGACTGACGCAGATCCTTTCCGGGCATGGTTGCTTCGGGAAGTATCTGCACTCGGTCGCCAGGAGGGAATTGAGTCACGCCTGTCACCACTGCGACTGCAGTGAGGACTCGTCTCAGCACACGCTGGAGGTTTGTTCCGCCTGGGCGGTGCAGCGTGTGGTCCTCATTGCAGTTATTGGAGGAGAACTCTCGCTACCGGTCGTCATATGCTCCATGGTCGGTAGGGACAGTTGTTAATAATAGGTGAACAATACACGAATATTTCTTTTTATAGATTTCGACCACATGCGCCTAAGGATTTGCTTTACAATTTGGTAATCAAGACAAATTTGAAATTAAATTAAGTTAATCTCAAAGGGTGCTCGGCACGAAATCAGTAAAGTCATCTTCACGTCGTGGCCTGACCAAGGGAAATAGGAATTTATTTTCAATAGATTATATAAAATGTTTGTGTCTGTACCGTTCTAGTATTATTACATCCTTTTCAGTCATTATGGAAATCGTTAACGACATTTAGAGGTTTTGCATTAATCGAATGCGTCATACGTACATATATTCAGTGTACTTGACACCTCTGGAAAAGTTTCAAGTTATATTTATTTAAGGTTCATTTGTCGAAAGTTTTAATACGTAGTATACTTAAAATCTCAATATTTACTAGTATAATTAGCTTCACATATCAAAATGGTGACAAAAGATACGTTTTCACATTGATTTCTATTAACCGGTTCCTCCGAATTACGGCATTATCAAATATATGCCGCAAAGGAGTAGAATTAAAAACATGTAGATCAACAACTAAAAGAACAATTAACATACTTGTTTTAACATTAGTTAATTTCTTGTTTTTATATCTTAAGCTGAGTAAAAATGAAAACCGTACTGCAGCTCTGAAATTCTCAAACATTGTTGAACTGACTTATTGGTTTCCTTATTTTGTTTATATAATCGATTTATTCTTCGTTCCTAAATATGGCGGGGATGCCTTGGTAAAATACTTTAAAACTTTTGATGCAATTGATAAAACTTTAGGAAAAACTGATTGCAATGGTATTCACACAACCATTGTCATCAGCATGGTTTTAAGCATCGGTAGTTCTCTCGTTGTTTCATTATTTGATTTTTTAAATTGGGTCTTCCTTGTAGGATGAAAAGAGTCACTTATATATTCTATAGATTATTTTTACTGTTTTTTAAATGGTCTAATAATCATTGATGTAGTTTCTCATGTCATTCAAGTGGAATACCGGCTTTAAATATTTCAAAGTCTGTTACAAGTAAGTACTCTTCATATTGCTACAACTGTAACTTTATATTAATTCAATAATCTTCACATAAACTAAGAGTTCTATTTCGTTTATTGTTCATTAATTTTTTTAACTTAGTTTCTGGTTTTTAGAACAAAAATAGCGTCCCTCACATTAGAACTACTTCCAACGTTAACCCAATCGACAGATCTCACAAAGATCCTGAATTAATGGATTCTGTGCGGGAACTTTACTGTACTAAGGATTTGAAAATTACAATGTTTATACAATGTTTCTTACAAATTCTTGAACAAGTAAACTTTGTGAACACTAGTTATGGATTTCGGGTACGTTCTCTTGTAAAGTGTTATAGAAAATTATTAAAGTAATTAGTTGTCTAATAATTAATCGATTATAATATATAAGCAAGCAGAAGACAATAAATTATACTCTTCATTTACCTACTTATCTAACTGCTTATCAATGTCAGCAGTAATTAAATATTGTCAATTTTTTGCTTATGAAATGTTCACAGAATAAAATTTTATTTTGTTATTTACTTTTTCGGCAATGTATTTACAGATCGCGGTACATTTCATTAATGTGTTGTTCTATATGGTTCATTTATTAAATTCTGCGATCAGACCTGTGAGTATAACCTATCTATCACTTTGATCATTGTTAAATTTTTCCCCTGTAACATTTTAATCTTTTATCACCAAAATTTTTGTTATACTTTTAATTTCTTGGATTGTAGATAGAGATTATTGAACAGATGAAATCACCCTTAAAATCTGCATTGTATATTCCTCCGGTAATCGTATCGAACCTGCTAAGAGTACTAACTTATGAGTTGATGGCCATTATGTTGATGTACCGATGTGAACAGGCTTATACACAAAACGATAAGATTCTGGAAACTATTGACGCGCTGTTAGTGGATAGAAAATACCGTAAGGACATTTTCCCATTCAAAATAAGGTTTTTCATAATTACCTACCTAAAGCAGTTTTAGGAAAATAAAATACCTGAAAAAAATATTAAAAAAAAAAACAAAATGGACTTCAAATAAACAAAAAGAACCTTCCTACCTAGAAACACTATAAAGTGCGAACAGAGACGAAAACATTGCATCAATACAGTTATATACTCGTATAATAATGATAAATTTATTTCAGGTAGTGAAACAAACACTGATCTTTGGGAATTACGAAACTTACTTCTCACAAGGCCTATCAAGTTTCACGCTGCTAAGTTTTTTACAATAAACTTTCGCACACTTATATCTTTAAACTCTGTAGTCGTAACGTATACTATCATAATGAGGCAAAATATATAAACATAGCTTCGATAATGAGCTGTCAATAAGCAAAGGAAGAAAATTTGGGCAAAAAATTCCTGTATTAAATATTTAAGCTGAGGAGTAGGTATTTAGAAATAATTATACATGGTTTGGATTTAGTTTTGTTAACATTTAAGTAGAGTTAATTATTATTGCTTTAAGTTCTTAGTAAGCACTACTACTGTTAAAATATTTTTTTCGAATAATCACTGTGAAGATTTTCTTCATAAATCCTGAATTATATTAAAAGTGTTATTGTGATTTAGTTAACGACATGCTACAAATTTTGTTAAATATTGCATGTTAAGATTAAGATAGGATATGTAATCGATCCCATCACTTTATTTTAAAAAAGACAAGATTGTTAACATTCTCCACTAAGTTATCAGAGGGACCGACACAGCCATAAAGCCATGCTTTAACAAAATTGTAGAATCATAGCGTAGTACTAAATATTTTTCTTTCGGTCCGTTCTTCCGTTCTCGAAACTGTTGCTGTTCAACTGCATGGTCTACCCCAGCTAGAAATATTTTTTAACAACTTCGAGAACGATATCTTGGTTCAGCTAGGTCATTCAGCATCTGTTGTAGGTCCTGCAGCGTCTCTACCATTACGACGATGTCCAATTCAGCATCTGGAACATGTCCTCCATTGCATTTGTAAAAAATTTGGAGGAAATAACGTGCTCTTGTCTCACTTCTCGATGCAATGGTATGAATCTTGTTCGCTGGTTCTGCACTTGAACGGACATAGTTGCAGCTCCGTAAAAACGTCTCATTATTTGGAGGCATGATCAATATATAACAATAACCATTGCAAGAATTCCATAACAAACCAAATCTCAAATGAGTCAAAGGCCTTCACATAGTCAACGAATGCAGGACACAACGGTTAATTATACTCTTTAATCTTCTATATAATCTGTTACACATATTTTAACTGCAAAGTTGCTTGTTTAATTTTTATCTCCTATTATCTGATTTATAAACGAGAAGGTTTTTTATAAAAACACGGAACTTTATACATCTAAATACCGTATTAAAGATATCGCCAAGCTCTTGCAACTAGATAACGCGTTGCGTAGATTCGTTGTATGAAACTGTTGATGGTGATGAAAATCCGAAAACAATATACGAAGAAACAGACACTACTTGCAGAAATAGACATGTGACAATACTGTCCATTTCTATCGTTTGTTTGTATGTTTTTAGGTTTAAATAATACTAAAACTTATAATATGTGGGTAAACTCAATTAATAAATCATTTTCAAATTTCAGAAGCTAACAGTGAAACAGTTTCTTACTTTAAGTTTGAGCTTCATGACCGATCCTAATTGTTAACTTAAATATATTCTATGCCTTTCAAATAATTTTGTGGATAGTTCCTGATAACTGGTAATTGTGATATTGGAAAAGATTATTTGGATCTCATGAAGTTTTAATTTTGACTTTAGTCGTAGTCATAGTCATAAACTGCTTTAAAACTAAACACTTAGACATAGGTTTAACCATAGAAAAGAGCGTTTGACCTGCCAGATTGGCCAGATGTGTTTGTATAGGATTTATATCAAGTATTCCTTCTCTCTGCAGTGCCGTTGTCCTGCGAAGTTTACTGCCTTAGTCGATTTTTACTACACCTACAGGATAAACGGGTGTTGATAATCCATATTCTTAATCCGTCACCATACGGACACGTAATATAGGTAATATATTATACTCTGTGTATTATTAATACATGTTTTATTTACATATAAAATAATTTCACCAAAGAGGTTCAACAAATTATTTATTCTAAGCTGAAGGCATGAAACAAGCTCTTACTAGATTCGGCAATTTGAAACAGTATCAATTTCATTAAATTTTCAAGCTGTACAAAAGACGATTTTTTTCTAATCTTACAAAACTGTACATTAATCACAAAATACGTCCTGACATATTAGTTGTCTTAGTAGGTGTAATTTTTTCTAGATCATAGCTCACCAGTTTTAACAATACATTACATTTCCTATTTCAAGTGATATATTTGGTTTGCTTCCTTATTTCTGTCCTTTTTTTTAACGTGTAAATCGCCCTCAAGCCGTAACCCCACTGGGGTTTGCGGTGGGGTGATGTGTCGGAATCGGAGCGACTAAAACCACACGGTGTGCACATCTCACGGCTGGTCATTGTAGTGGATGGAGGGGCAAACCTGTCCCGTCCACCCGCGGCCACACTCAAGGCAGCATGAGGCGCTGGTATGCGCGTATCCGCCATCTAGCTCGCCTGCGGCGAATTGGGTCCGAGTGGAGATCTTCCTCGCGGGCCTTCTCCGCCGCCTTCTTCCGCGACACGACGTCTTCGCAGAAGGTTGCGACCGCGGTAAAACGACTGTCGCTACCGGCCATGGAGCGTATGACGGCGAGAGATCTGCTCCAATAACCGCAGTGAGGACCCCACGCTGCCCCGCCGAGGCGGAACAAACTACTAGCGTGTGCTGAGCCGAGTCCTCACTATAGTCGCAGGGGTGACAGGTGGGATTCAATTCCCTCCTAGCGACCGAGTGCAGGTACTTTCCGAAGCAACCGTACCCGGAAAGAACCTGCGTTAGTCGGAAGAAAAGGGTCCCGTGCTGCCGCCCCGCCTACTCGGCGATGACCGGCTGGAGAGCCTCCACGGTGGCAAAGCCAGCACGTGGAACCTTCAACCGGGACGACCAACGAACCATCGTGGCTCGACAAGCGGCCCCACGCCACTGGCATATCTCTTCGGGCGGGGGTCTTATGCCGTTATCCACCCGGAAGTCAGCCGTCCGTCGATTAACTTCGGCGAGCACTTCCGCCTCCAAATCCCACGGGGGAGTTCCAGCCAAGGCGCACGCCACCTCCGTCGACACGGCGCGGTAACCGCGTATGGCTCTAACCGCCAAAATCCTCTGAGGGCGTCAAAGGTGAGTCCTATTCTGGGCGGTCAGAGCCGCTGATCACACCGGTGCACCATACAGCGCCATTTACCGGACAACCCCCGTGTAAAGCCGTCTCGTCGCGATGCTAGCTCCACCCAAATTGGGTAAAAGTCGCCCAAGGGCAGAAGCAGTACCGACCAGCTTTGGAGTAAGTTATCGGAAGTGCTAGTCGAAGAGCTACCTCCCGTCGAGGATTAGGTCCAGGTACTTCATCTGGGCCTGAATCGGTACGAGGACCGAATTGACTACGATAGAGGCGCCGCGTGGTGGACCACGACGGGGTCCATGGAACAAAAGGACCTCCGTCTTATCTAGGGCCATCCGTAAACCCAGCGCCTCAATACGCCCGACCACCAAAGAGACTCCTGTGGTGGTCAGGTGCGCCGCCTCTTGAAAGTTCACTCTCCGGGCTGTGACCAATGTGTCATGGGCGTAACAAATTACACCTAGCCCGGGGGATAGATGACTTCGAAGTATCCAGTCGTATCCCATGTTCCACAGGAGTGGTCCGTGGACAGACCCCTGCGGAACACCGCACGGCATGAGCCGAAGCTGCATAACACCATCTCGGTCCTCGTACATAACGGTACGCTCCTCTTTGGTAACGGCCCTCAGGCACCGCACAGCACACAGGCACAGGCACAGCATCGACCGTCGAACGGCCCGCCCAAAAACCGAATTGGGCGTCCGACAGATTGGGACCCACTTCACAGAGGTGCCGAACAATGTGGGCAGAGAATATCCTCTCAAATAGCTTACCCACCTCGTCCAGCAACACAATGGGCCTATAGGCCGCTACCCAAGCGCAGGTCGTCCTGATCAGCTCCGTTAAAAGGATCAGCTTCTCGCTTTTCCAGCACTCAGGGAAGCGTCCGGACGCCAAATTAACGCCCAGGACCTCCCTGAAGCAACCCGACATGTGTTTGAGGGCTCGGGCCAGCACTCGGGCAGGTATCCCATCTGACCCAGGGGCGTTGTTCTTAGAGCGTATCTGTAAAACAACTGCCCCTACCTCCGATTCCCTTACGGGCAGAATATTGTCCTCGTGCCCCCTGTCGTCTCCGACTACGAACGCCATCGACGGGGATGTGTGTCTTTATTTCTGTTCTACAGCAACCTATTAATTATTCTCTTTTGATTATTTTTGTTTACTTTCTATGAAGCTATTCTACATGCAAACTTTCTTAAAGTGTAAGGCAAACTAACAATTACATATTAAACAATAATGTCGATTACTATTATTTGTTTTTAAACATCTCTTCATTTGGATCTAAGTCATTCTAGTGTTACCTACGTCTGTGTAACTATTATTGTGTTTGTTTATGATATCGTGAATTTTTCTGTCAATCAAATACATATTACAATATATTCATCATTACTTGATACATTTACCATAAAGATTAAATTTGGAATCATTTCTTAGATAACCAGATACGCAGTACAGTTTATACATTAAAACTGAGCACGTTCGTTAAAAACCTTCATTGAAGCAAATAAATTAATAACAAATAACATGATCGTTAAAGATACTTTTTATACTTTGGCGCTTATCAATTGGTTCTTAAGAATTATTTCATTATCTAATATATATCGCAAAGGAATTGAAATACAAACATTCAGGTCAAAAATTAAAATAGCATTCTACGTACTCGTTTTAACGTTTATTAATTTTTGGTTTTTATACCTAAAGCTAAATATTCATTACTCTAAAATATTACACAGTATGCCAAAAATTTATACAATTATTCAAATGACTTATTGGTTGGCTTATTTTGTTTATATAATAGATATTTACTTCGTTCAGAAATATAATGGAAATGCTTTAATAAAATACATTAAAACCTTTGATGCCATAGATAAAACTTTAGGGAAAGCCGATTACGATGAAATTCGTAGAACTATTATCATGAGTATGATCTTGAGCATCAGTATCTTTCTTTTTGTATCCTTATTTGATGTCATTACTTGGACTATCATGGATGGTTGGAAAAATTCAGCAATATACGCTATAGATTATTTATACTGGGTTCTAAATATTTTAACAATTCTTGATGCAGTTTCTCATGTCATCCAAGTGCAGTTTCGGCTTAAAGTGATTAAGAATATAATACAGGTAAGTTTTCTACATGATATGGCAAAATTTGCATTACAAGATTTAGTTATGCTTGTAAATCACTGAGTTCGAGATAGAGCAGGCTAAATTAAATTCTCGTATTCTCAAACTCGCGTCAATCAGTATCAGAAGGCTAATACCGATTGACGCAGGTGATCACTGGAAAAGGATGTTCCGGAGATCACCTGTGTCTGATCCGTAAGGAGCCAACGCCTGAGTACCACCATTGCGATGGCCGGACCGTGGTCTACAACGCTCTACACGCTGGCTGAATGCCCAGCATGGGAGGAGCAGAGGCGTGATCTCGTGGCGGCCATCGGAGTGGGGGTTTCCCTCGCTCAGTAACATGGTTGCGGCCATAATGCGAAGCGAGAGCGCGTGGAACTCCAGTCTCTTTCTGCAAGCAAGTTATGCTTGCGAAAGAGATGGTGATGCGGAACTAGCCGTATCCGCAAAGATTGCCGCACAAAAAAAACCAGGTTAAATTCTCATGTAGTGTCAAACTAGGCTTCTTCAGTTCCTAGCTAACTTTTTTTACTTTTTCAGAACAAAATTGGTGTTCACTTTATTAGAACCAACATCAACTCAGACACTTATCATGAGGGTCATATGCTCCCAACTCCACTAGAAAAATTTCAATTTACTGGCAATTTGGACACTGTCTCAATTACTAAATGCTACTTACAATTGCTTGAGCAAGTGAATTTTGTGAACAAGAACTATGGATTTCGGGTATGCTTTCTCATGTGTATGATGCGGGACATAAGTCTCTCCTTACAAAGTAATGTTTGCTGTTAGTACAATTGTCTTATGTATTCTGTTATGTATTAAAAGTACTAAAAACTAAAAATGAAATAAAGAATAATTATGTTTATTATGTTTATGTAACTTAGTTATTAACTATCAGCAGATAATAAAATCTTCGAAATTATTTAAGAATTTGTTGATGATCTTACGAACAATGCGGAGAAATTTTAGTTCGAAATGGAAGTAATTGCTTACTTGACTAAAAAGTCAACTAATATTTAAACAAAGACTGTCATTAGGTGCGACGAAAGTAATTAATTAATTTTCCTTAATTTTCCTGAATCTGGCCCTTTATAACACGTATAAAATAATAATAAAGTGTAAAGTAAAGTAAAAAGAAAAGCAAAATAAACTCAATACTTAAAAAATTTGACCTTCCGAGAGGTGTTGCTTTGCAAAATCTGCTCTCTCAGTCAGCTCTTACGATATTCATGGTGATACATGGTGGTAATAAGGATGGTGATACATATTCTTTATCTATCACCACTCGGATAATGATTAGTATTTGATAATACTAATACATACTCGTATACATATGCTAATATATACATTAGTACTTCATAATACTAATCATTATTATGTGATATGTATATTTTGATATATGTATTGATTTATTTCATGTTTAAGGTACAGAAATAGATAACAAACCAAAGTAAACAAATATTAGACATGACAGCTTACAATATGCAAGTCTGAAGTTCAATTATAATATTTAATGTTGTAATTTTTCATTAAAAAAGAAATAATAAGTCATTATGTTTGTTATGTTTTAAATTCATTAATGACGGGACATTTTTGAGATCGGGTTATATAATACACATTATTACTAACGCGTTTATTACTCCGGCATGCTGCGCCTCCTCACGTAGTAAAAAGTGATCAAAAAATAGAAAACTTTCGAAAAGTCAGTGTACGTCGTTTCCACTTGCTGCTTCGCATTAAAAGATTCACATGAATTCGTTGTATGCACAAGAGATTGGTGCTAGTTGACCGCTCATAAAATGTTGTAGTCCACTATAATATGATCTTATGACCACTCAATATGTGTTTTTGCGGTCATGCATCTGACTGCAGACGTAACCCTCAAATATATTGAAAAATAATTTAGCACCTTCGATCGTGCTATTGAATTTGTACATTGATGTAATTTTTGACAATTTCCAGAGCACGGAGAATATGACCCACTCGTAATGATTTCAAAATCCATTTTTCAAAAATTACACAAATACATAAGTATATTATAACTGTATCGCAAGAGCGAATGAAAATAGTTATCCACTTAAATACTGTTATACTCAAAACTTGAACTTGTTTCGAATTTTTTATACACCTTTTTCACATATTGGCATTTTCTAATGCTATATTTAGATGAAGGGACGTTAAGGTCTTAGTTTTTTGATGAACTGGAGAAATGAACTGACACGAAATATTTGTGTGTAAAATATATTTTTTATTATAATTAATAATATCAATGTTTTTGCAGATCATGGTGCACTGCATTACTATAATGTTTTACATGATTCATTTAATAAATGTAGTGCTTATACCTGTGAGTATAGTATTTACTACATATTTGGCCATTTGAATTTTTTTTCATACACATGGTGTAGCAGTTACAATGCAAATCCTCATTGTAATTTTGATTTGTTAAAAATTATAGATAAATATTGTTGAAGAGGCGATGTCATCTTTTTTGATAACACTATATACAGTTCTGGCAATCATATCGGCGGTACTAAGAGTATTTAACTATGAGTTCATGGCGATCATCTTGATATACCGGTGTGAGCAGGCTTATAGACAAAATGATAAAATTCTGGAGACTATTGATGTGTTGTTATCCGGTGCGAACCATAGTAAGTACATTTTTTATATACGTAAGAATGCTGATGTTAAGTATATATACTATGTATATATTGACTGCACGTTTGGCCTAGTTGTTTGAGTGGTCACCACGCCGCTCTCCACTTCGCTGAGTGTTGTGGATTCAAATCCCACATGTGACAGCACTTTGTGTGATCCACAAATTGTTGTTCTGAGTCTGGGTGTTCTTTGTGTCCGTTTCTTGTATGCTTGTAAAGTCCCCCGCGACACAGGATTTATTCCTAATGCGGGTGTTGTCTTTCTTAAAAAATAAATTAATATATATGTTATGTAAATCACAGAAAAATATCTACTCTTATAAGGTTCTCATTTTTCTTATTTTGAATTTAAGTGAAGAAAATTCAAACTATGGATATATGTACCAATAAAAAATAATTCAAATATGGTATGAAAAATTAGTGGGATTATACCTTTATTGGCGAATGACGATGCTATTTTTTTTTTTATGTTTTAATTATTTTCAAATATGTCTAACAGAAATTTATTATAAACGACGTAGCATATGTTACAAGAGTGTTTTCTATGACACTAAGAAATGCCATAGAATTTTGATCTCGTGTGATCCAATTTAAATAAAAAAGAAAATTTCGTAATAAAAAATTAGTTAAAATTTTGTTATGTGGTTAATCTGCTAGTCTGAGTCATCCAAAGCTTTTAACAGTCCAGTGCCGGACGTTAATCTCTCCTTAGAAAGATGATTTTAACGTACTATACGACGTTGGCCTTACATGTTAACATAGTTATAATTCGAGTTTTCTTTTGTAATTGCAGTGATCTTTCAGCATTCTTTTTTAGTCATCTCTTACAATATCCATGGTATTAATAAGGGTAATGACACTCCGTACCCTTAATCCGTCACTACTTGGATAGCTAGTCTAAGTAATTTTTAACTATTTTAGAACAAAAATATTTTTGAATTGAATGTAGACGAAATAAAATAGTTGCATCAGGTCCGTAGTTAATAAAGATTAGTCTAAAAGCCAGTTAAGTTGGACTTACATCATCATCATCATCATCACCATCAATAACCTTTACCAGTCCACTGCTGAATATAGCCCTCTCCTTAGAAAGATACTATTAGCCCCAATACCACACTGGCCAGACGGATTGATATTTTACTTTTCTGTGCAGTGATGTTGTCTTACATATTCAGTTCCCTTAGTCGCCTGCTACAACATTCATGGAAAGAATAGGGGTGCTGATACTGTATTCTTAATGCATCACCACACGGATAATTAAAAACAGAGATTAACTTACACCCGTCCGATAATCAGATGAGACTTTTTTTTATTAATTAATAAACGAATACACGTACTATGATAGGCAAGCCGCCATAAATACTTTCACTAATAACAAAATAATATTTCATCTGGTTATCAGACGGGTGTATGTCGATCTTCGCTGGTTCTTTGCGTAACCCTCCGTGAAATAGGGGTGACATTATGTACGTATTTACGAAATACTTTTATGTCATTAATGAAAAGATATTAGAACCGAATTGATTTTTGCCGTAATTTCTATTACTGGATTTGGCCTTCAGATACAACGTTCGGTGACGCAGTCTTCTAACTTCACACGTCAGTCATTTCTGTAAATTATAAAGGAAACAGTAAACATTTTTCTTAATTATTAATTTAACCACTAGATGAATAATTTACGTTATAGAATGAATTAATAAACTAATTTACAATGGATAATTTAATTTCAGATGGTGTTATGAAGACGAATCTTTTGGAATTTCGCAACTTACTCGTTACAAGACCTACTAAATTTCACGCAGCTAAATTTTTTCCTGTAAACTATCATACATTGCTCTCCTTAAACTCCATAGTGCTAACGTACACTTTCATAATGCGACAAAATATTTAATAAAGTTTCGACCGCGGTGACGCGATGACAGCGTAAGTCTTGTGCTTCAGGTCTCAAGTCCGATTCCCGGGTCGGATTTGTAAATATTTGTATCGGAGTTTAAATGTTTTGTATGTATATCATGTTAAATACATACATTTATAAAGAATAAATATACACATATTTATATCAATTGTCTAGCACAAGGTACGCTTAGTTTGGGATTAGATGGCATTGTGTGTTAAATGTCTAAAATATTATGATTATTAAGTAGTTTGAATAGTCATATTTCAATAAACATGACGCAATCAAAAATGTTTGGTGACACTTTTAATGCACAGTTTAGCTATAGTTGATTTAAGTGTTGTAATATTGAATATAGAACTGTATTGTGTGTGTGTGTGTTTTGTGCATAGTTTAGTTATCTATCATAGTTTCTTGATCCAGTTTTACTTCGTTACATTTACAATAAATTCTCACTTCAATGGTGCTAATTTTATTTCTTGTATTAAATATTTACCAATATAATATACATATTTGTATATAAGGCGGTAAAGTATGACATAAAATCTATCTACAGTGGCCACATATGAATGAATTACAGAAAGAAAATTAGTCGAATCGTACTTTAGAATAATTATGCTTACAGTTAGCTGCAGGTTTGATATAGTATTTAAAATGTTTAAGGATAGTTGGCCATCACTGTTTTTGAATGCTACTTTCTTTCAGTGTATTTACAGTAAAGTATCACTCAAAACCATTTGTTTCATTTTCTTGTCGTAAATTTAACAAATAAACGACGTGTATTTTATTTTTATTTTAAGTGCCTGTCAAAGCAACGCTACTCTGATCGAAAGTGTGAATAGCATCCAAGAGTTGTGGTCACCATACTCGTTGGGAATGCAGACAAAGCAATATAGTGAATTGCACTGTGGTGTCCTAGCGAGATGCTTTTTTAGGCCCGTTTGAGGACGTAAAAGTTATGACAGTCATCGTGGCTATGTAAGGTTCACACACTTACCACGATAACTATCACTCCTGTATCAATGGGTGTTCGGTCTCGCACTCATTAACGAAACACGACATCACAACAAAACAATTAAAAAGTAGAATACGTAACGCGTGCATGGCGCTGGTTGAACTTGTGTTATTAGTATACACTTTGTCTACCTTCAGACAAAATGTCAATGATGTGAAAGAATTCTAGCAAGCAAAAAACATTATATTCAGGACCTAAATAATTGTTCAAATCCTAACTTGAAACCTCCTTTTGATGACTCATTTATCAGAAGAAGATTTTAATCTGGATCTCTGCACTGGATCTCTAACCGGCCATCGATGAGTGGGCAAGGCTTCAGCACGCACCCTTTCCTTCCGGTTGACGTAGTTCCTTTCTAGGCACGGCTGCTTTGATAAGTACCCGCACTCGGTCAATAAAAGTGAATAAAGTATTACTTGTCACCACTACGACTGCAGTAAGATCTTAGCTCAGCATACACTAACAATCTGTAGTCATCGGAGCAGATCTCTCGTTACCAGCTGTCATGTGTTTCATGGCCGATAGCTACAGTTGTTTTAAAGCGGTTGCGACATTGTGTGAAGAGGTGATTTCACAGATGACCTCTGCTCCTATCCAAGTCGTCGTCAGAAATCAGGCGGTGGAGGCTCGTTTGCCAACACTTCTTTCCTTTTGCCCTGAGTGTGGCCTTAAGTTTTTCGGGACGGGTCGGGTTTCCCTCTTGATCTGCTACAGTATCCAACCGCAAATAGATGACACCTGCGTGTGCTGTACATCGCTTAAATAGAGAGCTTACCCGAAGATGTTGACCGCGCTAGCGGGCATGTGCTAGGAGGGGTCTGAATGTCGTAATAACAACTACTCCCGGACTCCCTCTATCTCAAGCGTAAAGTAACACACCTTGTGACTTCAGTAGGTCTGATTCTGACCCACTACCCCACCGTAAACTCTGGTGGGGTGACGACCCGAGGGAGTGTTCATACGTTAAAAAAAGTAAGTGTATATTATGACTAATTGAATGTGCGTCTAACATAGTAACAAAATAATTCCACTTAAATATGTTTTTAACTGTTATTGAAAGATATAAATAAGTTATGTTAGTTTTATTCACTATACATATTAAGTTATACACTTTAAACTTGATTGTAATTTATTACTTCACAATGATATTTGTTATTAGATACTATATTCTAAAAAGGTGGCTTTGTGGTCTATACCTTTCTAGATCTGTTATATCCATATCATGGTTATTTATATAAATATATTATAATATAGTTTCATTTTATCTTATTTTGCAATATATTTGCAGGACGTGGTACATTTTTCAAGTCAGTTATTTAGTTTAATTATTTTTTTAAAAGCGATTAGACCTATGAGTATGACTCACCTAGTTTTCTTTCTAACTACTTCATTTTGCTTTTGATTTCTAGAAAATTGTAAAAAGTGGCTTTAAGAGATGTAATGACACCAATGACGTCGCTGTTCTCTTTATTTTTAACAATAGTATCGGGTCTAATAAGAGCAATGAATTACGAACTTGTGATCATTATGATGCTGTAGGTTTTATTCCGAGATCAATCATTTAAAATGTTAAATCAGGAATAAAAAAAGCTCAATTTATTTAATCTATTAACTATCATTAATGGGTTTGTTGGTGAATGGTAATACAAATAATACATACCATCCCAAATGAATATAATATAATCTAAGCCACGTCCAACGTAAAATCTAAACCATAAAGACGTTTTATTTTTCTTACGTTGTGGGACAACATACTTTGAAACATAATTAATGAAGTAGATAAAAAATAAATTAATAAATAAATAATCTTATTTTAGACAGTGAAACGAAGAGCAATATTGTAGAATTTTGAAATATACTCCTCTCATAGTATTATTGTTCACATTGCTAAGTTTTTTATAATAGACTATCGCGCATTTTTGTTCTTAAAGTCGGTGGTTGATATGTACACTATCACAACGTGGCATAACATTTATCATAACACTAAAGTAGTTGTCAGTAAATATAAGAAAAAAATTAATCTGATTTTCCTGTATCAGTTTGCTGCACCGATATGCGTTTTAGACGTTGCTGAACGATAGCGTTCTGAATATTTAGAGAAAGTTATCTGTCATTGTTCTTAATCTAAAATAATGCAATGATGAACCAGTTTCTAATATATTTAAAATTTCATTATTAATGCAGTTTTTCTCTTAAATTTGATCTTAATTTCATTAAATATGTTTATCTATAATTTTTAATTGTTTCGCAGTACTACAGCTTCTTTTATAACGGTAATCAAGAGATTCTCGAAGGTTTAAAAGTGTCAAGATTTGTAGTTTATCTTTCTTTTATTTCTGTTTCTAAATTATACAGAATATGTGCTTTACATTTTTCAAAGAATGTGTACCCAATAATGAAATTGTATATTAACTTTAATTATAGACCTAAAAACCAAGACATCGGAAGGCTTTAAATCTGATTGGAGGTACACCTTGAATAGGTATGATAAAACAATTTCATAAAAAGTATTTCTTCAACACAATTATTTAATAAACTTAAAATCGTGAACCTAACCTCTAATGGAGCAGTCATAATAACTTCTGGGAGCCCCACCGAGGTAGGCATCTCAACCAATGCTTCCTCGTCGTTGGAACAGAAGTCCGCCCTTGCACTTTTCTGCTTCCTATCATCTATCTCCTTCTTTCCTTCCTTAGTTTTTATATTTTTAATTTGAATTTCCATAATTGAACCCACGAGATGGGGAGAAGAAAGGTCGACCCGGGCAGAGATCCCCAATACCCGGGCAAGCGTAAATTTGTGCCCAACCGAGGGGTCCGCAGGTACCTCGGCTGGGAGTGCGCTTACGACTGAACTACCCATCAGCCATGCATCCCCTGGTCACGCACCAGAACACGGGATTCGGGGTAAGTTTTTAGAGAGGTTTTCTTCCTCACAGTCCGGGCGGTTAAGCCAAGACCCTCGCCCCCGATTGGAGTCGCGAGACTCCAACTCGGGACTACGATATGCCGACGGCGACAGGGAGACTACGTCTCCTGATGCCTGCTCGGTGGCAGTGTAAGTGCACACCGAGCCCGTCCTTCTTTTCCACCGCTGAAAGCGGAGGAACTCCGACCCTAGAAAGGGTCCCACCATCGTGATTTTTTACCGAGGTTTTCCTCCTCATTGCTCCGAAGAGCGAAGAACCAACAGAGGATTCGACAGACACGCCCGCTCTGTTGGACCAAGTCTCAGCTGAATTGCTGGAGAAAATGGCTTCCTCTTCGTGCTAGAATATTAGCCGTTGGCAGTGATGAACACCATCGCCAACGTTACCAGGGTGCACCACGTGGAGGTTTTCTAGCCAAGCACCCCAAAAGCCAAGCAGCCCGGGTAGTTTCATATCTAAGTTAACTTTGTCATGAACGAATTACACAGTAATTTATTTGTTTCTTGAACATAATATATGGAATTTCGCAACTTACTCGTTACAAGACCTACTAAATTTCATGCAGCTAAATTTTTTCCTGTAAACTATCATACATTGCTCTCTTTAAACTCCATAGTGCTAACGTACACTTTCATAATGCGACAAAATATTTAATAAAGTTTCGACCGCGGTGACGCGATGACAGCGTAAGTCTTGTGCTTCAGGTCTCAAGTCCGATTCCCGGGTCGAATTTGTAAATATTTGTATCGGAGTTTAAATGTTTTGCATGTATATCAAGTTAAATACATACATTTATAAAGAATAAATATACACATATTTATATCAATTGTCTAGCACAAGGTACGCTTAGTTTGGGATTAGATGGCATTGTGTGTTAAATGTCTAAAATATTATGATTATTAAGTAGTTTGAATAGTCATATTTCAATAAACATGACGCAATCAAAAATGTTTGGTGACACTTTTAATGCACAGTTTAGCTATAGTTGATTTAAGTGTTGTAATATTGAATATAGAACTGTATTGTGTGTGTGTGTGTGTTTTGTGCATAGTTTAGTTATCTATCATAGTTTCTTGATCCAGTTTATTTCGTTACATTTACAATAAATTCTCACTTCAATGGTGCTAATTTTATTTCTTGTATTAAATATTTACCAATATAATATACATATTTGTATATAAGGCGGTAAAGTATGACATAAAATCTATCTACAGTGGCCACATATGAATGAATTAGAGAAAGAAAATTAGTCGAATCGTACTTTAGAATTATTATGCTTACAGTTAGCTGCAGGTTTGATATAGTATTTAAAATGTTTAAGAATAGTTGGCCATCACTGTTTTTGAATGCTACTGCCTTTCAGTGTATTTACAGTAAAGCATCACTCAAAACCATTTGTTTCATTTTCTTGTCGTAAATTTAACAAATAAAATTTAAGAGCGACGTGTATTTTATTTTTATTTTAAGTGCCTGTCAAAGCAACGCTACTCTGATCGAAAGTGTGAACAGAATCCAAGAGTTGTGGTCACCATACTCGTTGGGAATGCAGACAAAGCAATATAGTGAATTGCACTGTGGTGTCCTAGCGAGATGCTTTTTTAGGCCCGCTTGAGGACGTACAAGGTATGACAGTCATCGTGGCTATGTGAGGTTCACACACTTACCACGATAACTATCACTCCTGTATCAACGGCTCTTTGGTCTCGCACGCTTTAACAAAACATGACATCACAATAAAATAAATTTAATGCGCCATGCATGCCTTACGTATTCTACAAACGTAAGGCATGCATGGTGCTGGTTGAACTTGTGTTATTAGTATACACTTTGTCTACCTTCAGACAAAATGTCAATGATGTCTAAGAGTTTTAGCAAACAAAAAATATTATATGCAGGACCTAAATAAGTCTTTAAATCCTAACTTGAATCCTCCGTTTGATGACTCATTAATCAGAAGAAGTTTTAAACTCACGGATGACTGGATCTCTTACCAGCCATCGATGAGTGGGCAAGGTTTCAGCCCACACCCTTTCCTTCGGGTTGACGTAGCTCCTTTCTAGGCATGGCTGCTTTGGTAAGTACCTGCACTCGGTGAATAAGAGGGAATAAAGTATTACTTGTCACCACTGCGACTGCAGTGAGAACTTGGCTCTACGTACACTGACAGTCTGTAGTCATCGGAGCAGATCTCTCGTTACCAGCTGTCATATGCTACATGGCCGATAGCGACAGTTGTTTTAAAGCGGTTGCAACATTGTGTGAAGAGGTTATTTCACAGAAAGAGGTGGCGGAGAATGTCCAAAAGGATGACCTCCACTCGTACCCAAGTCGCCGTCAGTAAACCAGGCGGCGGAGGCTCGTTTACCAACACTTCTTGCCTCTTGCCCTGAGTTTGGTCACGAGTTTTTCAAGACCGGGCGGGTTTCCCTCTTGATCTGCTACAGTATCCAACCGCAACTAGGTGACGCCTGCGTGTGCTGTGCGTCACTTAAATAGAGAGTTGACCCGAAGGTGTTGCCCGTGTGAGCAGGCAGGCGCTAGGAGTGGTCTATATGTCGTAATAACAACTGTTCCCGGACTCCTATCTCAGGTGCAAAGTAGCTTACCTTGTGACTTTAGTAGGTCCGATTCCGATACACCACCTCATTGTAAAGTCCGGTGGGGTGACGGCCCGAGGAAGTATACATATATTAAAAAAAAAGTAAGTGTATATTATGACTAATTGAATGTGCGTCTAACATAGTAACAAAATAATTACACTCAAATATGTTTTCAACTGTTATTGGAAGTTATGTTAGTTTTATTCACTATACAATTTAAGCTTAATTGTAATTTATTAGTCCACAATGATATTTGTTATTACTATACTCTAAAAGTTTGACCTTGTGGTCTATACCTTTCTAGAGCTGTTATATCCATGTCGTGGTTATTTATAAATATATGCTATATTTTTTTTAAATTTTGTTTTGCAATATATTTGCAGCACGTGGTACATTTTTCAAATCAGTTGTTTAGTTTAATTAATTTCTTAAAACCGATCAGCTCAAGAGTATGACTCTCTTAGTTTTATTTTTAATTACTTCATTGCACAAAATGTTACATATTCGTCTTGCTTTTGATTTCTAGCAAATTGTAAATACTGGCTTTGAGAGATATAATGTTATCCATTACGTCGCTGCTCTCTTTATTTTTAACAATAGTATCGGGTCTAATAAGAACATTGAGTTATGAACTTATGATCATTATGCTGCTATAGGTTTTATTCGAAGCAAATTTTGAGATCAATCATTTAAAATGTTTAATTAGGAATAATAAAAATCTAAATTTATTTAATCTATTAACTATCATTAATGGGTTTGTTGGTGAATGGTAACACAAATAATATACACCAACCCAAACGAATAAAATATATTCTAAATCACGTCCAACGTCACGTTACGTTCTAGGCAACGTAACATCTAAACCATAAAGACGTTGGCGTTTTATTTTTCCTGGGTTGTAGAACAACATATTTTGATACATAATTAATGAGTAGATAAAAATAAATTAATAAATAAATAATCTTATTTTAGGCCGTGAAACGAAGAGCAATATTGTAGAATTTTGGAATATACTTCTCGCATAGCAGAATTGCTCACATTGCTAAGTTTTTATAATAAACTATCGCGCATTTTTGTTCTTGAAGTCGGTGGTTGATATGCACACTACCACAACGTGGTATAACATTTGTTGTAACACTAAAGTAGTCGTCAATAAATATAAGAAAAAAAATTGAAACTAATTTTCCTGTATCAGTTTGCAGCACCGAGATGCATTTAAGTATACTTAGAAGTTACACATAGTATATACACACAGTATACATAGTATTCTGAATATTTATCAACAACAAAGTTATCTGTCATTGTTTTTTAATCTAAAACAATGCAATGATTAACCAGTTTCTAATTTATGTTTTAAATTTCATTAGTAATGCACTTTTTCTCTTAAATTTAATCATAATTTTTATTAAATATGTATATATACATAATTTTTAATTAATACGTAGTACTATAGTCTCGTTTATAACGGTAATTAAGAGATTCTCAAAGGTTTAAACGTGTCAGGTTTTATAGTTTATCTTTTTTTTATTTCTGTTTCTGAATTATACAGAATATGTGCTTTACATTTTTCAAAGAATGTGTAGCCAATAACGAAATTGTATATTAACTTTAATTATAGACCTACAAACCAAAACATTGGAATGCTTTAAATCTGATTGCATGTACGCCTTGAAAAGATATGATAAAACAATTTCATGAAAAGTATTTCTTCAACACAATTATTTAATAAACTTAAAATCATGAACCTAACCTGTAATGGAACTGATGGTTTTTAAGAAAATTATTTTTAAAAAGGTTAACACCTAGATGTTTCACGTTGACATAACACTATATTCTGTCATTAACAAAGATATTAAGTTTCGTTTTTCTTACTATCTTACCGCCTTTTATTTTCTCTTACTTATTTTTCTTTGTGTTCCATAATGCTGCCAAATGTCAACCTTGCTATGTTTTGAACTTCACTTTTAATCTAATTTGAAATATTCTAAAAGACTTGTGTGTTTTAGTTTGTGATGTTCTAGTGCTACTATATCCATGTAGCCCTCGTTATACTTGTTAACGACATGGTTTAGGTTTTCCATTAAAATAATACTCAGACATCAAATGGGAAATCTGAAAAACCCTACTTCAGATACATTGAAATGTGTAGTACGCTTTAAACCTGACAATCCACAAGAAGTCGTCTGAGTAGATTCATTGAAACATTTATATTATTTGAACTAACAAAATGATAATAAAAGATACTTTTTATACCTTGGCTCCCATTAATTGGTTCCTCATAAGCTTAGCATTATCGAATATACATCGTCAAAGATTTGAAGTAAAAACATTCAGATCGACGATCAAAAGAGCAACCTACGTACTCGTTTTAGCATTCGTTATTTTATTGTTTTTATATCTAAAACTGTGCAGAAATAAAACAAATATGCGTGATCGTGTTGTGAAATTTTCAAACGTCATTCAAATGGCTTATTGGATCCCCTATTTTGTTTATATAATTGATTTATATTTTGTACAGAAATATAGTGGCAATGCGTTAGTAAAATACATACAAACGTTCGATTTCGTGGATAATATTTTAATAAAAGCTGATTACGATAAGATTCGTAGAACGCTTGTCTTCAGTATCGTATTGAGCATCGGCATCTTTCTCTTTGTTTCCTTATACGATTTTTTTCTAGGGATTTGTATTGAAGGTTGGGAAAATTCATCAGTATACGCTGTAGATTACATGTATTGGTTTTTTAACATTCTAACAATTCTTGACGGCGTTTCTCATGTGATTCAAGTGGAGTACCGGCTTAAAATAATACAACATCTTTTACAGGTAAATATTCTTTTTGTAGAATTTAATACTACATTGTTTTTTATTATAATGTATACAGCGTACTAATATTATACAATCTCACAGAACTGACTATGAGTTCTGTATTTTTTTTTTACTGTTTTGTACCTCTGGTAACCGCATTCGCTACTGCTGCACCATCGAGGCAGTCTGCTTTATTTATATTTAACTTTATTTATTGCTTTCCTTGTTTTACCACTTTTAATTTTTTCAGGCTAAGAATAGCGCTGGTGTAATTAAAACTATTTTCAACGTCGGTCGCAACAGCAGTTTTCACGAAAACGCCGAACCCTTAAATCTGATGAAAAAACCTCGGATCGCTAGAGATTTGGATATTGTCATGTTTTCCAAATGCTACTTACAATTGCTTGAGCAAGTAAATTTTTTAAACACTACTTACGGATTTCGGGTATGTTCCTTTTTATATACTCTAATCTAAAACGAATTATTTTTTTAATAGTGAGACTATTTTATATTGTAGAAGTGGTATAACATGAAGATAGGACAGAAATAGCTAATAGTTTTTTTTTGTGTTACTATTTTAGTAACTTCTTAAAGTAGAAGGTAGATGACCCGTTACATGCACCTTATCATAAAAAAAATAAAATTATTAATTAAGTCATGCTTTAACTTTTTAACTTTATCATCGACAGACTTCAATAGTCTTCTGTTAAGCATCAGCTTCTCCATAAAATGGAGGTTTTGGTCAACTATTTTGTGTTTCAATTTCGTCTTCTCTTTTTAACGCTCTTGTCTTGCCTAGTTTGCTTTTTCGGTTCTAACGATATCTACGAAATTATTATGGGTTATGAAACTCATTATGCTCAATCTATAATTTTACGGATATAGATATAATTTATTATTCCCTTCAAATTATTCAAAATTTTCATTTAAACTTACAAGAGCTCTTAGATCCCCATTGTGGACATGCTGCAAAATCTGTTCTTAGTTGGAGGATTCTACTTATAAACTTCCACATTCCCAAATTTTTTTTTACTTTTACTATCAAAAGCCCTTATATTTTTTTTATTTTAACGCGTGGAATCCCTGTCGGACCGTCACCCTACCGGGGTGTACGGCGGGATGGTGTGTCGGAATGGAACTCACTAAAACCACACGGTATGCCACTCTGTACCTGACATAGGAGGTATCAGGGAATAGCTGCCATTACGACATTACTACTATTATTATATTATTATACCTAGTCTTGCCATAAATATTGTAATAAAGAAAAAAGAAAATTGTTAACTGCAAATAACATTTATTACTTTTACAGTGTGTCAGTTTAATACATAAATATAAAACAATTAAAAATATAAAAAGCTTATTCGAAGTGGTCTCCATTGGCTGCAATACAGTCCTTTAAACGATGAGGCCAGTTATCAATAGAAGCACGCACTCTTTCCATGGGAAAATTCTTCACTGCCAATCGTATAGATTGTTTTAGGGACTCCAAATTATCATGGCGTTTAGAGCAAGCTGTACTCTCTAAAACTGACCACAAATCATAATCCAGCGGATTAAGATCGGGACTAGACGACGGCCAGTCTTCAGCTCTGATGAAGTCCGAAACGTTCGATTCCAACCAAGACTGCGTGGACCGAGCTTTATGACCCGGCGCCGAGTCTTGCTGGAAGGACCATACTTGGTTATTGAACATGGTGATGTTAAGGGGCTTAACTACCTTCTCAAGAATGGTATCTTGATACACTTGTGCCGATGTTTTGATACCTTTTTCACAAAAATATGGCTCAGTCACTCCTTCATAGCTAACACCCCACCAAACCATCACTGAAGTCGGATAATGTCCACGTTGCACTCTGTCGACTAATTGGGAAGCTTCCTTAGAGCTTTGAGCATAAATACGGTCATTTTGTTTGTTAAAATGTTGCTCAATTGTAAAAATTTTCTCATCCGTAAACAAAATTTTTCTGTGACCTCCCTTTGCGTACCGCTTCAGTAGTTGTTTCGATTTTACCACCCTATTCTTCTTTAAATTATCAGTTAAGAAATGGCCAGTGCGTCTCTTATAGGCTGCAAGTCCTAAGTCATCTTTTAAAATACGCGACATGGTTCTAGGTGCTATCTTCATTTCCCGAGATAAAATCTTTTGCTTTCGGACAGGATTTCTTCGAATTCTTTCCCTTACTGCTTTGACCACCTTTTTCGTACGAACACTACGTGGACGGCCAGATCTTTTTCTGTCACAAACAGAGGAGGTCTCATTGTACCTATTAATAGCCCGGTACACAAACATTTTACTAATACCAAGTGTATGGAGAGTTTTAAAAATTGCATTTGGCTCCATACCTACTTTGTGTAATGCTATCACAGCGATTCGGTTCTCTTTATCACCCCACACCATTTTAATATCGCAAAATATTTTACAATGTATTGGCGCCAAAATGAGAAAACACAATGAACAATCGTATAAAAATGACAGATTCGAAATTCAAATGTAATATTTTTTTATAATTAAGTGTAACAGTATTTATGGCCAGACTAAGTATATATATTATTATATTATTTTTTACTTTTACTATCAAAAATCCTTATACCTACTTTATCAGATCTTCACTTCAAATTTTCAATATTTATTCGTCATTGGAGAAGTCAATCCTTGTTTTGTTTTAGGTTTCATATATGTACATTTAAACTTATTCCATTCTTAATCCGATTTAGTAGAAAAATCTTTCCTTAAGAAACGTTTACTACTTTTTTCAGCTACTCTTCTGCTAAAAACGGGGGTACTATCACTATTGTCCATCAGTTGATTGACTAAAAATCAGATAAGGACTAGTTGATCATCAGTGTAATTGTTCACCTAGGCACTGTGATATAAAAAAAACGAAGTTAAACTCGAATTAATTGATGAAAAAACATTAAACTGAGTTCTCAAGTCGAACGAACAATGTTGTTAACACCTAAATAAAAACAAAAAATCGCATAGACTTGGTTCAATTTTTAAACTTACTCAAATAAACCAAGACAGTAAATAACAATCCTCTTCTTAAATGCAAATAAAAGTCGTATAAAAGTATTTACATACATATATTTATTGGTTACACTATTTTTATTTCATTGACTGTTTTTTATTATTGGTTTTGCAGATCGTGGCACATTTCGTGAATATGTTGCTCTACATGATCAATTTTTTAAATTTAGCGATCAGACCAGTGAGTATAAAGCTTTCTTTCCGTTTTAGAACATGACTATTTATTTATGACATCTGGTTCAATATTCATAAGGAAACATGCTCGTTGTTCTTTAGATTTCTGGCAATTTACAGGTAGAGGCGTTTGGGGACATAACATCACCTATTACATCGCCGCTAATTATATTTCTAGTGGTTATATCGGGTCTACAAAGAGCTTTTAATTACGAATTTATGGCCATTATGTTGCTGTATCGATGTGAGCAGGTTTACAGACAATGCGATGAGATTTTGGATACTATTGACGTATTGTTATCTAACACAAAAGTTCGTGAGTAGTTTTCTTAGCAACATTAATAGATATGGTTTTTAATCAATGGATTAGGTTAAACTATATTAAATGTATAATATTTCAGATAGCGAAACGAAGACCAACCTCTTGGCATTTCGAAATATACTCTTCACAAGACCTATTAAGTTTCATGCTGCTAACTTTTTTACATTAGACTATCGGACTCTTCTGTCTTTAAACTCTGTGGTTATTACTTACACTATCTTAATGAAGAAAAATATTTAATAAAGTATTACGTAGTCGCAATGGTCATATCTCAGTATTACTAGAAAGAAAGATCAAGTATTATTTAGTTAAGCTAATGAATATTTGAGAATAAAGTTTTAGTTTAGCTTTAGTGTTGTGAAAATTTAAGAATAAGGATTTATCTATCACTCTTTTCGATTAATCACTTATCGCTTTAAATTAATCATCACTTTAAGAGTGTTCATTTTATTCTTCAGACTATTATTTATTAGATTGACATGGAATCGAGCCAGCAGTAGTTATACTTCTGCATTGGGGTATCTCATTTTTTTTTAAAATCAGTCTATAACAATTAAAAATAAAGTTTCGAGTATGACTCTTTTGTTTATTGGTTTTTAAAAGACAACCTCCAACTTCAACTTAGAGGATTACTAATATATCTTGTGAAACTGTGAAAATGAAATAAGCACCTAGAACACCTATAATGAGAATAAGAAAGTACTGTCTCATGCGGTAGTCGAGTTCAGAACACTCAGTGCGGTGGGAAGCAGCGAGTTGACCGCTTAAACTGCTACGCTATCTGTACAGTCGTTCTTTGCTTGCATCTAGCTTCTAAATTTATCAGAAACATCACGTCGACCAATAACTTTGTGATAAACTTTAATTATTTTTTGTTTACCGACACATAAAAGAAATTTCAGGTTCAACTATGATACCCTATTGTTTGATTTGGTCATTCTGTGTCATCAACAGGTAATGAAACTACAAGAATTAGGAAAGAAATGCTAATAAAAGAACTAAAAGTAATATAAAGTGAAGCCAAAAAGCTAAAATTGAAATACAAGTTTTTTTCTATCTAGTCAAGTTTAGGTAAAAGGCTTATTGAAAAAAAAAACATTGAAGAAAATAAGAGTAATAAAATAATAATTCACGACCAACACTATATTTTTTAAATAATTTTTAATATCATTAAGTACAAATATATTTACACCATACCACGATAGATGGTGTTGTACCAGTCACCTGAATCACGCTATGGTTTCGTTGCCTGCAGTAGTGTAACGCACTTTAGGATTATTTATAAATATACGGTAGATCAGATAAGAAATGTGGTTTAATTTCTTGGACCCTACTAGTATATCCTCGTCGGTCAACCAGGTCATATTTACTCTAATCATAACAGTGAGGACAGCTAAGAAAGATACATTTTTTTATTGTATTAGAAGTAAACTTACAGTGAGATCAACTAGTGACAAACGAGTACTGCCACCACCTATAAATACCTACAGTTTGGGAGTCCTTACAAATTAGGAAAAGCCCTCTCCCTGACTTTGTGCTACAGCAACCTCGCAAACCCCGTGAAAAGCAACGAAAAAACTGCTTAACAATGCTTACCTGTGAAACCATGGAATCAATCTGGATTAATTGGTACATTTTTGCTGGAGCATGGTGTGCCTACGCTATTGGAGTATAAAAAAGTGGTAGAGAAGTCGTAAATATATTGTAATGATGGTATATACATTTGGTAAAAATTACCTTGATATTCAAAAACTGAGAAAAACTGAGGTAGTCATGAAGATTGCAGACAAAAATGAAAACTTTAAACTGCATTTTAAAATTTAAAAGTGGTTGTAAGATTTAAAATGAATATTTCATATTTATTAAATTACAATATGTACGTCACGAGGGCCGGTACCGACGAATTGAAATTGGGAATTGATTTTATATTTTGTGTCATAATTACGGACATATTCTAAAAGAAAAAAATCTATTTTTCGATGAGAGCTTCCAAAATATCATACGACTCGTTTAATGACAGTACTACCCTTCCACAGAAGAACAACCTAAAGCACCAGCATCTGTGTTGTCGTGTTTCGTTGGTGAGTGTGAGACCGGAGGCCCATTGATGCAGGGGTGACAGTTATCGTGGTAACTGCCTTACACTGTCACGATGACTGTCATGCCTTTTACGTCCTCTAGCGGAGTGTGAAAAAGCATCTCACTAGGCCGCCATAGTGTGGGTCACCATACTGCATTGTTTGTATTTGCAATGAGTATGGTGACCACAACTCTTGGATTCTATTCATGCTTTCCATCAGGCAAAGTAGAGTCACTTTGGCAGGCTTTTAATATAGAAAAAAATAAATATCTATGCTCATAACCATAGATAAACCTTAAACAGTGATATATTGCTGACGCGAACCCATAAGATTTTCTCCCAACTAAAAATCGCCTTGCCAAAGAAATTTCACTTCAAAAATAAATAATCAATGAAATATGACTAACAATAAAATTAAGAATTGTTCGAATAATTTTGACATTGAAAACTAAATAGTTTCTTTACTGCTTTTAACCAACATGCTCTATCAAGTTTCTGCCAGAAGTATAAATAAAAAAAGTCTATAGTATAGAAAGGATACTCCGTACAACAATAGTACATATTGATTAACCTAAGTAATTACAGGATAGATTTTTTGATAAGCCTAGACTTCAATTACTTAACAAGACATCAATTTAACTCAACATGTATTACAATTGAATACACATCTTATCTCTATAAATACTTTCTTAAGAAGTATTGTATTAATAAAATTAATAGTTTGAAACAAAAAAAATCAATTCAACGGAAGTGACAGCTCTCAGCAATGGTAAATTTATTAAGGTAGCTACTTTTGGTCTCAATCTAAACATAAGACAAGATTATGGTTGTTTTCTTTTCTATATTAAGAACCTGCAGAAGTGACTCTACTCCGCGTGATAGAAAGCATGAATAAAATCCAGGAGTTGTGGTCATCATACTTATTACAAATGCAGACAATGCAGTATGGTGACCCACACTGTAGCAGCCTAGTGAGATGCTTTTTCACGCCTCGCTTGGGGACGAGAAAGGCTTGACAGTCATTGTGGCATTGTAAAGCTCACACAGTTACCTCGGTAACTGTTACCCCTACATCAATGAGCCTCCGGTATCAAACTCAGTAACGAAACACGACATAACGAATGCTGTCGCTTCAGGTTATGTTAGAGAAATGATAATTCCCCTTCTTCTTACTATCTTACAGAAAAACAATTCATCTTTTCTTTTTATCTTTTCTCATTTCTATCTATTACATAATGTTGTCGTATAATAAGAAAAAATATACTATATACGTATATTTTCTCAATTTTTTTTCAATTAAAGTCATAATTTAGTGGAAAATAATATATTTATTACAATTAGACTATTAACCTTGACAAGCGTGATCTGGTCGCTGGAGCTGAAGCCGAAGAACCGATGGATGCGAATTGCCCAAGATCGGGATGGTTGGCGTTCCTTGGAGGTGGTCCACCCTCCGGCACCTCCATCATAGTCAATTCGGTCCTCGTACCGGTTCAGGCCCAGATGAAGTATCTGGGCCCGATCGTTGACGGCAGGTGGCTCTTCGACGTGCACTTCCGACAGCTTTCTCCAAAGCCGGTCGGCGCTGCTTCTGCCCATGGACGACTTTTGCCCAATTTGGATCTCGACGAGACGGCTTTACACGAGGGTTGTCCGGTCAATGGCGCTATATGGTGGTGTGGGCGGCGGCTCTGACAGCCCAGAATAGGGCTCGCTTCTGGCGTCCTCAGAGGATATTGGCGGTCAGAGCCATACGCGGTTACCCCACTGTATCGAAGGAGGCG
Source organism: Hypercompe scribonia (assembly GCA_949316085.1). Taxonomy (NCBI): domain Eukaryota; kingdom Metazoa; phylum Arthropoda; class Insecta; order Lepidoptera; family Erebidae; genus Hypercompe; species Hypercompe scribonia. The sequence continues at coordinate 18,038,265 of OX438982.1, read as the reverse complement.
GCGTGCGCCTTAGCCGAAACTCCCCCGTGAGATTTGTAGGCGGAAGTACTCGCCAAAGTTTATCGGCGAACGGCAGACTTTCGGGTGGGTAGCGACATCCGGCCCCCGCCCGAAGAGACACGCGAGTGGCGAGAGGCCAATCATCGAGCCACGATAGCTCGTTGGTCGTCACGGCTGGAGGCTCCACGTGCTGGCTTTGCCGCTGTGGAGACTCTCCAGCCGGTCATCGCCGAATGGGCAGGGCGACAGCACGGGACCCTTTCCTTCCGACTGACGCAGATCCTTTCCGGGCATGGTTGCTTCGGGAAGTATCTGCACTCGGTCGCCAGGAGGGAATTGAGTCACGCCTGTCACCACTGCGACTGCAGTGAGGACTCGTCTCAGCACACGCTGGAGGTTTGTTCCGCCTGGGCGGTGCAGCGTGTGGTCCTCATTGCAGTTATTGGAGGAGAACTCTCGCTACCGGTCGTCATATGCTCCATGGTCGGTAGGGACAGTTGTTAATAATAGGTGAACAATACACGAATATTTCTTTTTATAGATTTCGACCACATGCGCCTAAGGATTTGCTTTACAATTTGGTAATCAAGACAAATTTGAAATTAAATTAAGTTAATCTCAAAGGGTGCTCGGCACGAAATCAGTAAAGTCATCTTCACGTCGTGGCCTGACCAAGGGAAATAGGAATTTATTTTCAATAGATTATATAAAATGTTTGTGTCTGTACCGTTCTAGTATTATTACATCCTTTTCAGTCATTATGGAAATCGTTAACGACATTTAGAGGTTTTGCATTAATCGAATGCGTCATACGTACATATATTCAGTGTACTTGACACCTCTGGAAAAGTTTCAAGTTATATTTATTTAAGGTTCATTTGTCGAAAGTTTTAATACGTAGTATACTTAAAATCTCAATATTTACTAGTATAATTAGCTTCACATATCAAAATGGTGACAAAAGATACGTTTTCACATTGATTTCTATTAACCGGTTCCTCCGAATTACGGCATTATCAAATATATGCCGCAAAGGAGTAGAATTAAAAACATGTAGATCAACAACTAAAAGAACAATTAACATACTTGTTTTAACATTAGTTAATTTCTTGTTTTTATATCTTAAGCTGAGTAAAAATGAAAACCGTACTGCAGCTCTGAAATTCTCAAACATTGTTGAACTGACTTATTGGTTTCCTTATTTTGTTTATATAATCGATTTATTCTTCGTTCCTAAATATGGCGGGGATGCCTTGGTAAAATACTTTAAAACTTTTGATGCAATTGATAAAACTTTAGGAAAAACTGATTGCAATGGTATTCACACAACCATTGTCATCAGCATGGTTTTAAGCATCGGTAGTTCTCTCGTTGTTTCATTATTTGATTTTTTAAATTGGGTCTTCCTTGTAGGATGAAAAGAGTCACTTATATATTCTATAGATTATTTTTACTGTTTTTTAAATGGTCTAATAATCATTGATGTAGTTTCTCATGTCATTCAAGTGGAATACCGGCTTTAAATATTTCAAAGTCTGTTACAAGTAAGTACTCTTCATATTGCTACAACTGTAACTTTATATTAATTCAATAATCTTCACATAAACTAAGAGTTCTATTTCGTTTATTGTTCATTAATTTTTTTAACTTAGTTTCTGGTTTTTAGAACAAAAATAGCGTCCCTCACATTAGAACTACTTCCAACGTTAACCCAATCGACAGATCTCACAAAGATCCTGAATTAATGGATTCTGTGCGGGAACTTTACTGTACTAAGGATTTGAAAATTACAATGTTTATACAATGTTTCTTACAAATTCTTGAACAAGTAAACTTTGTGAACACTAGTTATGGATTTCGGGTACGTTCTCTTGTAAAGTGTTATAGAAAATTATTAAAGTAATTAGTTGTCTAATAATTAATCGATTATAATATATAAGCAAGCAGAAGACAATAAATTATACTCTTCATTTACCTACTTATCTAACTGCTTATCAATGTCAGCAGTAATTAAATATTGTCAATTTTTTGCTTATGAAATGTTCACAGAATAAAATTTTATTTTGTTATTTACTTTTTCGGCAATGTATTTACAGATCGCGGTACATTTCATTAATGTGTTGTTCTATATGGTTCATTTATTAAATTCTGCGATCAGACCTGTGAGTATAACCTATCTATCACTTTGATCATTGTTAAATTTTTCCCCTGTAACATTTTAATCTTTTATCACCAAAATTTTTGTTATACTTTTAATTTCTTGGATTGTAGATAGAGATTATTGAACAGATGAAATCACCCTTAAAATCTGCATTGTATATTCCTCCGGTAATCGTATCGAACCTGCTAAGAGTACTAACTTATGAGTTGATGGCCATTATGTTGATGTACCGATGTGAACAGGCTTATACACAAAACGATAAGATTCTGGAAACTATTGACGCGCTGTTAGTGGATAGAAAATACCGTAAGGACATTTTCCCATTCAAAATAAGGTTTTTCATAATTACCTACCTAAAGCAGTTTTAGGAAAATAAAATACCTGAAAAAAATATTAAAAAAAAAAACAAAATGGACTTCAAATAAACAAAAAGAACCTTCCTACCTAGAAACACTATAAAGTGCGAACAGAGACGAAAACATTGCATCAATACAGTTATATACTCGTATAATAATGATAAATTTATTTCAGGTAGTGAAACAAACACTGATCTTTGGGAATTACGAAACTTACTTCTCACAAGGCCTATCAAGTTTCACGCTGCTAAGTTTTTTACAATAAACTTTCGCACACTTATATCTTTAAACTCTGTAGTCGTAACGTATACTATCATAATGAGGCAAAATATATAAACATAGCTTCGATAATGAGCTGTCAATAAGCAAAGGAAGAAAATTTGGGCAAAAAATTCCTGTATTAAATATTTAAGCTGAGGAGTAGGTATTTAGAAATAATTATACATGGTTTGGATTTAGTTTTGTTAACATTTAAGTAGAGTTAATTATTATTGCTTTAAGTTCTTAGTAAGCACTACTACTGTTAAAATATTTTTTTCGAATAATCACTGTGAAGATTTTCTTCATAAATCCTGAATTATATTAAAAGTGTTATTGTGATTTAGTTAACGACATGCTACAAATTTTGTTAAATATTGCATGTTAAGATTAAGATAGGATATGTAATCGATCCCATCACTTTATTTTAAAAAAGACAAGATTGTTAACATTCTCCACTAAGTTATCAGAGGGACCGACACAGCCATAAAGCCATGCTTTAACAAAATTGTAGAATCATAGCGTAGTACTAAATATTTTTCTTTCGGTCCGTTCTTCCGTTCTCGAAACTGTTGCTGTTCAACTGCATGGTCTACCCCAGCTAGAAATATTTTTTAACAACTTCGAGAACGATATCTTGGTTCAGCTAGGTCATTCAGCATCTGTTGTAGGTCCTGCAGCGTCTCTACCATTACGACGATGTCCAATTCAGCATCTGGAACATGTCCTCCATTGCATTTGTAAAAAATTTGGAGGAAATAACGTGCTCTTGTCTCACTTCTCGATGCAATGGTATGAATCTTGTTCGCTGGTTCTGCACTTGAACGGACATAGTTGCAGCTCCGTAAAAACGTCTCATTATTTGGAGGCATGATCAATATATAACAATAACCATTGCAAGAATTCCATAACAAACCAAATCTCAAATGAGTCAAAGGCCTTCACATAGTCAACGAATGCAGGACACAACGGTTAATTATACTCTTTAATCTTCTATATAATCTGTTACACATATTTTAACTGCAAAGCTGCTTGTTTAATTTTTATCTCCTATTATCTGATTTATAAACGAGAAGGTTTTTTATAAAAACACGGAACTTTATACATCTAAATACCGTATTAAAGATATCGCCAAGCTCTTGCAACTAGATAACGCGTTGCGTAGATTCGTTGTATGAAACTGTTGATGGTGATGAAAATCCGAAAACAATATACGAAGAAACAGACACTACTTGCAGAAATAGACATGTGACAATACTGTCCATTTCTATCGTTTGTTTGTATGTTTTTAGGTTTAAATAATACTAAAACTTATAATATGTGGGTAAACTCAATTAATAAATCATTTTCAAATTTCAGAAGCTAACAGTGAAACAGTTTCTTACTTTAAGTTTGAGCTTCATGACCGATCCTAATTGTTAACTTAAATATATTCTATGCCTTTCAAATAATTTTGTGGATAGTTCCTGATAACTGGTAATTGTGATATTGGAAAAGATTATTTGGATCTCATGAAGTTTTAATTTTGACTTTAGTCGTAGTCATAGTCATAAACTGCTTTAAAACTAAACACTTAGACATAGGTTTAACCATAGAAAAGAGCGTTTGACCTGCCAGATTGGCCAGATGTGTTTGTATAGGATTTATATCAAGTATTCCTTCTCTCTGCAGTGCCGTTGTCCTGCGAAGTTTACTGCCTTAGTCGATTTTTACTACACCTACAGGATAAACGGGTGTTGATAATCCATATTCTTAATCCGTCACCATACGGACACGTAATATAGGTAATATATTATACTCTGTGTATTATTAATACATGTTTTATTTACATATAAAATAATTTCACCAAAGAGGTTCAACAAATTATTTATTCTAAGCTGAAGGCATGAAACAAGCTCTTACTAGATTCGGCAATTTGAAACAGTATCAATTTCATTAAATTTTCAAGCTGTACAAAAGACGATTTTTTTCTAATCTTACAAAACTGTACATTAATCACAAAATACGTCCTGACATATTAGTTGTCTTAGTAGGTGTAATTTTTTCTAGATCATAGCTCACCAGTTTTAACAATACATTACATTTCCTATTTCAAGTGATATATTTGGTTTGCTTCCTTATTTCTGTCCTTTTTTTTAACGTGTAAATCGCCCTCAAGCCGTAACCCCACTGGGGTTTGCGGTGGGGTGATGTGTCGGAATCGGAGCGACTAAAACCACACGGTGTGCACATCTCACGGCTGGTCATTGTAGTGGATGGAGGGGCAAACCTGTCCCGTCCACCCGCGGCCACACTCAAGGCAGCATGAGGCGCTGGTATGCGCGTATCCGCCATCTAGCTCGCCTGCGGCGAATTGGGTCCGAGTGGAGATCTTCCTCGCGGGCCTTCTCCGCCGCCTTCTTCCGCGACACGACGTCTTCGCAGAAGGTTGCGACCGCGGTAAAACGACTGTCGCTACCGGCCATGGAGCGTATGACGGCGAGAGATCTGCTCCAATAACCGCAGTGAGGACCCCACGCTGCCCCGCCGAGGCGGAACAAACTACTAGCGTGTGCTGAGCCGAGTCCTCACTATAGTCGCAGGGGTGACAGGTGGGATTCAATTCCCTCCTAGCGACCGAGTGCAGGTACTTTCCGAAGCAACCGTACCCGGAAAGAACCTGCGTTAGTCGGAAGAAAAGGGTCCCGTGCTGCCGCCCCGCCTACTCGGCGATGACCGGCTGGAGAGCCTCCACGGTGGCAAAGCCAGCACGTGGAACCTTCAACCGGGACGACCAACGAACCATCGTGGCTCGACAAGCGGCCCCACGCCACTGGCATATCTCTTCGGGCGGGGGTCTTATGCCGTTATCCACCCGGAAGTCAGCCGTCCGTCGATTAACTTCGGCGAGCACTTCCGCCTCCAAATCCCACGGGGGAGTTCCAGCCAAGGCGCACGCCACCTCCGTCGACACGGCGCGGTAACCGCGTATGGCTCTAACCGCCAAAATCCTCTGAGGGCGTCAAAGGTGAGTCCTATTCTGGGCGGTCAGAGCCGCTGATCACACCGGTGCACCATACAGCGCCATTTACCGGACAACCCCCGTGTAAAGCCGTCTCGTCGCGATGCTAGCTCCACCCAAATTGGGTAAAAGTCGCCCAAGGGCAGAAGCAGTACCGACCAGCTTTGGAGTAAGTTATCGGAAGTGCTAGTCGAAGAGCTACCTCCCGTCGAGGATTAGGTCCAGGTACTTCATCTGGGCCTGAATCGGTACGAGGACCGAATTGACTACGATAGAGGCGCCGCGTGGTGGACCACGACGGGGTCCATGGAACAAAAGGACCTCCGTCTTATCTAGGGCCATCCGTAAACCCAGCGCCTCAATACGCCCGACCACCAAAGAGACTCCTGTGGTGGTCAGGTGCGCCGCCTCTTGAAAGTTCACTCTCCGGGCTGTGACCAATGTGTCATGGGCGTAACAAATTACACCTAGCCCGGGGGATAGATGACTTCGAAGTATCCAGTCGTATCCCATGTTCCACAGGAGTGGTCCGTGGACAGACCCCTGCGGAACACCGCACGGCATGAGCCGAAGCTGCATAACACCATCTCGGTCCTCGTACATAACGGTACGCTCCTCTTTGGTAACGGCCCTCAGGCACCGCACAGCACACAGGCACAGGCACAGCATCGACCGTCGAACGGCCCGCCCAAAAACCGAATTGGGCGTCCGACAGATTGGGACCCACTTCACAGAGGTGCCGAACAATGTGGGCAGAGAATATCCTCTCAAATAGCTTACCCACCTCGTCCAGCAACACAATGGGCCTATAGGCCGCTACCCAAGCGCAGGTCGTCCTGATCAGCTCCGTTAAAAGGATCAGCTTCTCGCTTTTCCAGCACTCAGGGAAGCGTCCGGACGCCAAATTAACGCCCAGGACCTCCCTGAAGCAACCCGACATGTGTTTGAGGGCTCGGGCCAGCACTCGGGCAGGTATCCCATCTGACCCAGGGGCGTTGTTCTTAGAGCGTATCTGTAAAACAACTGCCCCTACCTCCGATTCCCTTACGGGCAGAATATTGTCCTCGTGCCCCCTGTCGTCTCCGACTACGAACGCCATCGACGGGGATGTGTGTCTTTATTTCTGTTCTACAGCAACCTATTAATTATTCTCTTTTGATTATTTTTGTTTACTTTCTATGAAGCTATTCTACATGCAAACTTTCTTAAAGTGTAAGGCAAACTAACAATTACATATTAAACAATAATGTCGATTACTATTATTTGTTTTTAAACATCTCTTCATTTGGATCTAAGTCATTCTAGTGTTACCTACGTCTGTGTAACTATTATTGTGTTTGTTTATGATATCGTGAATTTTTCTGTCAATCAAATACATATTACAATATATTCATCATTACTTGATACATTTACCATAAAGATTAAATTTGGAATCATTTCTTAGATAACCAGATACGCAGTACAGTTTATACATTAAAACTGAGCACGTTCGTTAAAAACCTTCATTGAAGCAAATAAATTAATAACAAATAACATGATCGTTAAAGATACTTTTTATACTTTGGCGCTTATCAATTGGTTCTTAAGAATTATTTCATTATCTAATATATATCGCAAAGGAATTGAAATACAAACATTCAGGTCAAAAATTAAAATAGCATTCTACGTACTCGTTTTAACGTTTATTAATTTTTGGTTTTTATACCTAAAGCTAAATATTCATTACTCTAAAATATTACACAGTATGCCAAAAATTTATACAATTATTCAAATGACTTATTGGTTGGCTTATTTTGTTTATATAATAGATATTTACTTCGTTCAGAAATATAATGGAAATGCTTTAATAAAATACATTAAAACCTTTGATGCCATAGATAAAACTTTAGGGAAAGCCGATTACGATGAAATTCGTAGAACTATTATCATGAGTATGATCTTGAGCATCAGTATCTTTCTTTTTGTATCCTTATTTGATGTCATTACTTGGACTATCATGGATGGTTGGAAAAATTCAGCAATATACGCTATAGATTATTTATACTGGGTTCTAAATATTTTAACAATTCTTGATGCAGTTTCTCATGTCATCCAAGTGCAGTTTCGGCTTAAAGTGATTAAGAATATAATACAGGTAAGTTTTCTACATGATATGGCAAAATTTGCATTACAAGATTTAGTTATGCTTGTAAATCACTGAGTTCGAGATAGAGCAGGCTAAATTAAATTCTCGTATTCTCAAACTCGCGTCAATCAGTATCAGAAGGCTAATACCGATTGACGCAGGTGATCACTGGAAAAGGATGTTCCGGAGATCACCTGTGTCTGATCCGTAAGGAGCCAACGCCTGAGTACCACCATTGCGATGGCCGGACCGTGGTCTACAACGCTCTACACGCTGGCTGAATGCCCAGCATGGGAGGAGCAGAGGCGTGATCTCGTGGCGGCCATCGGAGTGGGGGTTTCCCTCGCTCAGTAACATGGTTGCGGCCATAATGCGAAGCGAGAGCGCGTGGAACTCCAGTCTCTTTCTGCAAGCAAGTTATGCTTGCGAAAGAGATGGTGATGCGGAACTAGCCGTATCCGCAAAGATTGCCGCACAAAAAAAACCAGGTTAAATTCTCATGTAGTGTCAAACTAGGCTTCTTCAGTTCCTAGCTAACTTTTTTTACTTTTTCAGAACAAAATTGGTGTTCACTTTATTAGAACCAACATCAACTCAGACACTTATCATGAGGGTCATATGCTCCCAACTCCACTAGAAAAATTTCAATTTACTGGCAATTTGGACACTGTCTCAATTACTAAATGCTACTTACAATTGCTTGAGCAAGTGAATTTTGTGAACAAGAACTATGGATTTCGGGTATGCTTTCTCATGTGTATGATGCGGGACATAAGTCTCTCCTTACAAAGTAATGTTTGCTGTTAGTACAATTGTCTTATGTATTCTGTTATGTATTAAAAGTACTAAAAACTAAAAATGAAATAAAGAATAATTATGTTTATTATGTTTATGTAACTTAGTTATTAACTATCAGCAGATAATAAAATCTTCGAAATTATTTAAGAATTTGTTGATGATCTTACGAACAATGCGGAGAAATTTTAGTTCGAAATGGAAGTAATTGCTTACTTGACTAAAAAGTCAACTAATATTTAAACAAAGACTGTCATTAGGTGCGACGAAAGTAATTAATTAATTTTCCTTAATTTTCCTGAATCTGGCCCTTTATAACACGTATAAAATAATAATAAAGTGTAAAGTAAAGTAAAAAGAAAAGCAAAATAAACTCAATACTTAAAAAATTTGACCTTCCGAGAGGTGTTGCTTTGCAAAATCTGCTCTCTCAGTCAGCTCTTACGATATTCATGGTGATACATGGTGGTAATAAGGATGGTGATACATATTCTTTATCTATCACCACTCGGATAATGATTAGTATTTGATAATACTAATACATACTCGTATACATATGCTAATATATACATTAGTACTTCATAATACTAATCATTATTATGTGATATGTATATTTTGATATATGTATTGATTTATTTCATGTTTAAGGTACAGAAATAGATAACAAACCAAAGTAAACAAATATTAGACATGACAGCTTACAATATGCAAGTCTGAAGTTCAATTATAATATTTAATGTTGTAATTTTTCATTAAAAAAGAAATAATAAGTCATTATGTTTGTTATGTTTTAAATTCATTAATGACGGGACATTTTTGAGATCGGGTTATATAATACACATTATTACTAACGCGTTTATTACTCCGGCATGCTGCGCCTCCTCACGTAGTAAAAAGTGATCAAAAAATAGAAAACTTTCGAAAAGTCAGTGTACGTCGTTTCCACTTGCTGCTTCGCATTAAAAGATTCACATGAATTCGTTGTATGCACAAGAGATTGGTGCTAGTTGACCGCTCATAAAATGTTGTAGTCCACTATAATATGATCTTATGACCACTCAATATGTGTTTTTGCGGTCATGCATCTGACTGCAGACGTAACCCTCAAATATATTGAAAAATAATTTAGCACCTTCGATCGTGCTATTGAATTTGTACATTGATGTAATTTTTGACAATTTCCAGAGCACGGAGAATATGACCCACTCGTAATGATTTCAAAATCCATTTTTCAAAAATTACACAAATACATAAGTATATTATAACTGTATCGCAAGAGCGAATGAAAATAGTTATCCACTTAAATACTGTTATACTCAAAACTTGAACTTGTTTCGAATTTTTTATACACCTTTTTCACATATTGGCATTTTCTAATGCTATATTTAGATGAAGGGACGTTAAGGTCTTAGTTTTTTGATGAACTGGAGAAATGAACTGACACGAAATATTTGTGTGTAAAATATATTTTTTATTATAATTAATAATATCAATGTTTTTGCAGATCATGGTGCACTGCATTACTATAATGTTTTACATGATTCATTTAATAAATGTAGTGCTTATACCTGTGAGTATAGTATTTACTACATATTTGGCCATTTGAATTTTTTTTCATACACATGGTGTAGCAGTTACAATGCAAATCCTCATTGTAATTTTGATTTGTTAAAAATTATAGATAAATATTGTTGAAGAGGCGATGTCATCTTTTTTGATAACACTATATACAGTTCTGGCAATCATATCGGCGGTACTAAGAGTATTTAACTATGAGTTCATGGCGATCATCTTGATATACCGGTGTGAGCAGGCTTATAGACAAAATGATAAAATTCTGGAGACTATTGATGTGTTGTTATCCGGTGCGAACCATAGTAAGTACATTTTTTATATACGTAAGAATGCTGATGTTAAGTATATATACTATGTATATATTGACTGCACGTTTGGCCTAGTTGTTTGAGTGGTCACCACGCCGCTCTCCACTTCGCTGAGTGTTGTGGATTCAAATCCCACATGTGACAGCACTTTGTGTGATCCACAAATTGTTGTTCTGAGTCTGGGTGTTCTTTGTGTCCGTTTCTTGTATGCTTGTAAAGTCCCCCGCGACACAGGATTTATTCCTAATGCGGGTGTTGTCTTTCTTAAAAAATAAATTAATATATATGTTATGTAAATCACAGAAAAATATCTACTCTTATAAGGTTCTCATTTTTCTTATTTTGAATTTAAGTGAAGAAAATTCAAACTATGGATATATGTACCAATAAAAAATAATTCAAATATGGTATGAAAAATTAGTGGGATTATACCTTTATTGGCGAATGACGATGCTATTTTTTTTTTTTATGTTTTAATTATTTTCAAATATGTCTAACAGAAATTTATTATAAACGACGTAGCATATGTTACAAGAGTGTTTTCTATGACACTAAGAAATGCCATAGAATTTTGATCTCGTGTGATCCAATTTAAATAAAAAAGAAAATTTCGTAATAAAAAATTAGTTAAAATTTTGTTATGTGGTTAATCTGCTAGTCTGAGTCGTCGAAAGCCTTTAAAAGACCAGTGCCGGACGTTAATCTCTCCTTAGAAAGATGATTTTAACGTACTATACGACGTTGGCCTTACATGTTAACATAGTTATAATTCGAGTTTTCTTTTGTAATTGCAGTGATCTTTCAGCATTCTTTTTTAGTCATCTCTTACAATATCCATGGTATTAATAAGGGTAATGACACTCCGTACCCTTAATCCGTCACTACTTGGATAGCTAGTCTAAGTAATTTTTAACTATTTTAGAACAAAAATATTTTTGAATTGAATGTAGACGAAATAAAATAGTTCCATTAGATTCGTAGTAAATAAAGATTAGTCTAAAAGCCAGTTAAGTTGGACTTACATCATCATCATCATCATCACCATCAATAACCTTTACCAGTCCACTGCTGAATATAGCCCTCTCCTTAGAAAGATACTATTAGCCCCAATACCACACTGGCCAGACGGATTGATATTTTACTTTTCTGTGCAGTGATGTTGTCTTACATATTCAGTTCCCTTAGTCGCCTGCTACAACATTCATGGAAAGAATAGGGGTGCTGATACTGTATTCTTAATGCATCACCACACGGATAATTAAAAACAGAGATTAACTTACACCCGTCCGATAATCAGATGAGACTTTTTTTTATTAATTAATAAACGAATACACGTACTATGATAGGCAAGCCGCCATAAATACTTTCACTAATAACAAAATAATATTTCATCTGGTTATCAGACGGGTGTATGTCGATCTTCGCTGGTTCTTTGCGTAACCCTCCGTGAAATAGGGGTGACATTATGTACGTATTTACGAAATACTTTTATGTCATTAATGAAAAGATATTAGAACCGAATTGATTTTTGCCGTAATTTCTATTACTGGATTTGGCCTTCAGATACAACGTTCGGTGACGCAGTCTTCTAACTTCATACGTCAGTCATTTCTGTAAATTATAAAGGAAACAGTAAACATTTTTCTTAATTATTAATTTAACCACTAGATGAATAATTTACGTTATAATATGAATTAATAAACTAATTTACAATGGATAATTTAATTTCAGATGGTGTTATGAAGACGAATCTTTTGGAATTTCGCAACTTACTCGTTACAAGACCTACTAAATTTCACGCAGCTAAATTTTTTCCTGTAAACTATCATACATTGCTCTCCTTAAACTCCATAGTGCTAACGTACACTTTCATAATGCGACAAAATATTTAATAAAGTTTCGACCGCGGTGACGTGATGACAGCGTAAGTCTTGTGCTTCAGGTCTCGAGTCCGATTCCCGGGTCGGATTTGTAAATATTTGTATCGGAGTTTAAATGTTTTGTATGTATATCATGTTAAATACATACATTTATAAAGAATAAGTATACACATATTTATATCAATTGTCTAGCACATGCTACGCTTAGTTTGGGATTAGATGGCATTGTGTGTTAAATGTCTAAAATATTATGATTATTAAGTAGTTTGAATAGTCATATTTCAATAAACATGACGCAATCAAAAATGTTTGGTGACACTTTTAATGCGCAGTTTAGCTACAGTTGAGTTATGTGTTGTAATATGGAATATAGAACTGTATTGTGTGTGTGTTTTGTGCATAGTTTAGTTATCTATCATAGTTTCTTGATCCAGTTTTACTTCGTTACATTTACAATAAATTCTCACTTCAATGGTGCTAATTTTATTTCTTGTATTAAATATTTACCAATATAATATACATATTTGTATATAATGCGGTAAAGTATGACATAAAATCTATCTACAGTGGCCACATATGAATGAATTAGAGAAAGAAAATTAGTCGAATCGTACTTTAGAATAATTATGCTTACAGTTAGCTGCAGGTTTGATATAGTATTTAAAATGTTTAAGGATAGTTGGCTATCACTGTTTTTGAATGCTACTTTCTTTCAGTGTATTTACAGTAAAGTATCACTCAAAACCATTTGTTTCATTTTCTTGTCGTAAATTTAACAAATAAACGACGTGTATTTTATTTTTATTTTAAGTGCCTGTCAAAGCAACGCTACTCTGATCGAAAGTGTGAATAGCATCCAAGAGTTGTGGTCACCATACTCGTTGGGAATGCAGACAAAGCAATATAGTGAATTGCACTGTGGTGTCCTAGCGAGATGCTTTTTTAGGCCCGTTTGAGGACGTAAAAGTTATGACAGTCATCGTGGCTATGTAAGGTTCACACACTTACCACGATAACTATCACTCCTGTATCAATGGGTGTTCGGTCTCGCACTCATTAACGAAACACGACATCACAACAAAACAATTAAAAAGTAGAATACGTAACGCGTGCATGGCGCTGGTTGAACTTGTGTTATTAGTATACACTTTGTCTACCTTCAGACAAAATGTCAATGATGTGAAAGAATTCTAGCAAGCAAAAAACATTATATTCAGGACCTAAATAATTGTTCAAATCCTAACTTGAATCCTCCTTTTGATGACTCATTTATCAGAAGAAGATTTTAATCTGGATCTCTGCACTGGATCTCTAACCGGCCATCGATGAGTGGGCAAGGCTTCAGCACGCACCCTTTCCTTCCGGTTGACGTAGTTCCTTTCTAGGCACGGCTGCTTTAATAAGTACCCGCACTCGGTCAATAAAAGTGAATAAAGTATTACTTGTCACCACTACGACTGCAGTAAGACCTTAGCTCAGCATACACTAACAATCTGTAGTCATCGGAGTAGATCTCTCGTTATCAGCTGTCATGTGTTTCATGGCCGATAGCTACAGTTGTTTTAAAGCGGTTGCGACATTGTGTGAAGAGGTGATTTCACAGATGACCTCTGCTCCTATCCAAGTCGTCGTCAGAAATCAGGCGGTGGAGGCTCGTTTGCCAACACTTCTTTCCTTTTGCCCTGAGTGTGGCCTTAAGTTTTACGGGACGGGTCGGGTTTCCCTCTTGATCTGCTACAGTATCCAACCGCAAATAGATGACACCTGCGTGTGCTGTACATCGCTTAAATAGAGAGCTTACCCGAAGATGTTGACCGCGCTAGCGGGCATGTGCTAGGAGGGGTCTGAATGTCGTAATAACAACTACTCCCGGACTCCCTCTATCTCAAGCGTAAAGTAACACACCTTGTGACTTCAGTAGGTCTGATTCTGACCCACTACCCCACCGTAAACTCTGGTGGGGTAACGACCCGAGGGAGAGTTCATACGTTAAAAAAAGTAAGTGTATATTATGACTAATTGAATGTGCGTCTAACATAGTAACAAAATAATTCCACTTAAATATGTTTTCAACTGTTATTGAAAGTAATAAATAAGTTATGTTAGTTTTATTCACTATACATATTAAGTTATACACTTTAAACTTGATTGTAATTTATTACTTCACAATGATATTTGTTATTAGATACTATATTCTAAAAAGGTGGCTTTGTGGTCTATACCTTTCTAGATCTATTATATCCATATCATGGTTATTTATATAAATATATTATAATATAGTTTCATTTTATCTTATTTTGCAATATATTTGCAGGACGTGGTACATTTTTCAAGTCAGTTATTTAGTTTAATTATTTTTTTAAAAGCGATTAGACCTATGAGTATGACTCACCTAGTTTTCTTTCTAACTACTTCATTTTGCTTTTGATTTCTAGAAAATTGTAAAAAGTGGCTTTAAGAGATGTAATGACACCAATGAGGTCGCTGTTCTCTTTATTTTTAACAATAGTATCGGGTCTAATAAGAGCAATGAATTACGAACTTGTGATCATTATGATGCTGTAGGTTTTATTCCGAGATCAATCATTTAAAATGTTAAATCAGGAATAAAAAAAACTAAATTTATTTAATCTATTAACTATCATTAATGGGTTTGTTGGTGAATGGTAACACAAATAATACATACCATCCCAAATGAATAAAATATATTCTAAGCCACGTCCAACGTAACATCTAAACCATAAAGACGTTTTATTTTTCTTACGTTGTGGGACAACATACTTTGAAACATAATTAATGAAGTAGATAAAAAATAAATTAATAAATAAATAATCTTATTTTAGACAGTGAAACGAAGAGCAATATTGTAGAATTTTGAAATATACTCCTCTCATAGTATTATTGTTCACATTGCTAAGTTTTTTATAATAGACTATCGCGCATTTTTGTTCTTAAAGTCGGTGGTTGATATGTACACTATCACAACGTGGCATAACATTTATCATAACACTAAAGTAGTTGTCAGTAAATATAAGAAAAAAATTAATCTGATTTTCCTGTATCAGTTTGCTGCACCGATATGCGTTTTAGACGTTGCTGAACGATAGCGTTCTGAATATTTAGAGAAAGTTATCTGTCATTGTTCTTAATCTAAAATAATGCAATGATGAACCAGTTTCTAATATATTTAAAATTTCATTATTAATGCAGTTTTTCTCTTAAATTTGATCTTAATTTCATTAAATATGTTTATCTATAATTTTTAATTGTTTCGCAGTACTACAGCTTCTTTTATAACGGTAATCAAGAGATTCTCGAAGGTTTAAAAGTGTCAAGATTTGTAGTTTATCTTTCTTTTATTTCTGTTTCTAAATTATACAGAATATGTGCTTTACATTTTTCAAAGAATGTGTACCCAATAATGAAATTGTATATTAACTTTAATTATAGACCTAAAAACCAAGACATTGGAAGGCTTTAAATCTGATTGGAGGTACACCTTGAATAAGTATGATAAAACAATTTCATAAAAAGTATTTCTTCAACGCAATTATTTAATAAACTTAAAATCGTGAACCTAACTAGTAATGGAACTGACAGTTCTTAAGAAGATTATTTTTAACAAGGTAAGCATCTAGATGTTTGACGTTGACATAACACTATATTCTGTCATCAACAAAGATGCTAAGTTTCCTTTTTCTTACTATCTTACCACTTTTTATTTTCTCTTACTTATTCTTCTTTGCATTCCATAACGTTGCCAAATGTCAACCTTGCCATGTTTTGAACTTCACCAATCTAATTTGAAATATTCTAAAAGACTTCTGGGTTTTAGTTTGTGATGTTCTAGTGCTACTATATCCATGTAGCCCTCGTTATACTTGACAACGACATGGTTTAGGTTTTCCATTAAAATAATACTCAGACATCTAATGGGAAATCTGAAAAATCCTACTTCAGATACATTGAAGTGTGTAGTACGCTTTAAACCTGACAATCCACAAGAAGTCGTCTGAGAAGATTCATTGAAACATTTAAATTATTTGAACTAACAAAATGATAATAAAAGATACTTTTTATACCTTGGCTCTCATTAATTGGTTACTCATAAGCTTAGCATTATCGAATATACATCGTCAAAGATTTGAAGTAAAAGCATTCAGATCGACGATCAAAAGAGCAACCTACGTAATCGTTTTAGCATTCGTTAATTTATTGTTTTTATATCTAAAACTGTGCAGAAATAAAACGAATATGCGTGATCGTGTTGTGAAATTTTCAAACGTCATTCAAATGGCTTATTGGATTCCCTATTTTGTTTATATAATTGATTTATATTTTGTACAAAAATATGGTGGCAAGTCGTTAATAAAATACATACAAACGTTTGATTTCATGGATAATATTTTAATAAAAGTTGATTACGATAAGATTCGTAGAACGCTTGTCTTCAGTATTGTATTGAGCATCGGCGTCTGTCTCTTTGTTTCCTTATACGATTTTTCTATAGGGATTTGTATTGAAGGTTGGGAAAATTCATCAGTATACGCTGTAGATTACATGTATTGGTTTTTTAACATTCTAACAATTCTTGACGGCGTTTCTCATGTGATTCAAGTGGAGTACCGGCTGAAAATAATTCAACATCTTTTACAGGTAAATATTCTTTTTGTAGAATTTAATACTACATTGTTTTTTATTATAATGTATACAGCGTACTAATATTATAAAATCCCACAGAACTGACTATGAGTTCTGTATTTTTTTGTTACTTTTTTGGACCTCTGGTAACCGCATTCGCTACTGCTGCACCATCTAGGCAGTCTGCTTTATTTATATTTAACTTTATTAATTACTTTTCTTGTTTTACCACTTTTAACTTTTTCAGGCTAAGAATAGCGCTGGTGTAATTAAAACTATTTTCAACGTCGGTCGCAACAGCAGTTTTCACGAAAACGCCGAACCCTTAAATCTGATGAAAAAACCTCGGATCGCTAGAGATTTGGATATTGTCATGTTTTCCAAATGCTACTTAAAATTGCTTGAGCAAGTAAATTTTTTAAACAATACTTACGGATTTCGGGTATGTTCCTTTTTAATTACTCTAATCTAAAACAACTAATTTTTTTAATAGTGAGGCTATATTATATTGTAGAAGAGGTATAACACGAAGATAGGACAGAAATAGCTTACAGTTTTTTTTTTGTGTTACTGTTTTAGTAACTTCTTAAAGTAGAAGGTAGATGACCCGTTACATGCACCTTATCATAAAAAAAATAAAATTATGAATTAAGTCATGCTTTAACTTTTTAACTTTATCATCAACAGACTTCAATAGTCGACTGTTAAACATCCGTAAAATGGAGGTTTTGGTCAACTATTTTGTGTTTCAATTTTGTCTTCTCTTTTTAACGCTCTTATCTTGCGTAGTTTGCTTTTTCGGTTCTAACGATATCTACGAGATTATTATGGGTTATGAAACTCATTATGCTCAATCTTTAATTTACAGATATAGATATAATTTATTATTCCCTTCAAATTATTCAAAATTTTCATTTAAACTTACAAGAGCTCTTAGATCCCCATTGTGGACATGCTGCAAAATCTGTTCTTAGTTGGAGGATTCTACTTATAAACTTCCACATTCCCAAATTTTTTTTTACTTTTACTATCAAAAGCCCTTATATTTTTTTTTATTTTAACGCGTGGAATCCCTGTCGGACCGTCACCCTACCGGGGTGTACGGCGGGATGGTGTATCGGAATGGAACTGACTAAAACCACACGGTATGCCACTCTGTACCTGACATAGGAGGTATCAGGGAATAGCTGCCATTACGACATTACTACTATATTTTTTACTTTTACTATCAAAAGTCCTTATTACCTACTTTATCAGATCTTCACTTCAAATTTTCAATATTTATTCGTCATTGGAGAAGTCAATCCTTGTTTTGTTTTAGGTTTCATATATGTACATTTAAACTTATTCCACTTTTAATCAGATTTAGTAGAAAAATCTTTCCTTAAGAAACGTTTGCTACTTTTTTCAGCTACTCTTCTGCTAAAAACGTGGATACTATCACTATTGTCCATCAGTTGATGGACTAAAAATCAGAGAAGGACTAGTTAATCATCAGTGTAATTGTTCACCTAGACACTGTGATATAAAATAAAACGAAGTTAAACACGAATTAATTGATGACAAAACATTAAATTGAGTTCTCAAGTCGAACGAACAATGTTGTTAACACCTGAATAAAAACAAATAATCGCATAGACTTGGTTCAATTTTTAAACTTACTCAAATAAACTAAGACAGTAAATAACAATCCTCTTCTTAAATGCAAATAAAAGTCATATAAAAGTATTTTACATACATATATTTATTGGTTACACTATTTTTACTTCAATTACTGTTTTTTGTTATTGATTTTGCAGATCGTGGCACATTTCGTGAATATGTTGCTCTACATGATCAATTTTTTAAATTTAGCTATCAGACCAGTGAGTATAAAGCTTTCTTTCCGTTTTAGAATATAACTATTTATTTATGACATCTGGTTCAATATTCATAAGGAAACATGTTCGTTGTTCTTTAGATTTCTGGCAATTTACAGGTAGAGGCGTTTGGGGACATAACATCACCTATTACATCGCCTCTAATTATATTTCTAGTGGTTATATCGGGTCTACAAAGAGCATTTAATTACGAATTTATGGCCATTATGTTGACATATCGATGTGAGCAAGTTTACAGACAATGCGATGAGATTTTGGATACTATTGACGTATTGTTATCTAACACAAAAGTTCGTGAGTAGTTTTCTTAGCAACATTAATAGATATGGTTTTTAACCAATGGATTAGGTTAAACTATATTAAATGTATAATATTTCAGATAGTGAAACGAAGACCAACCTCTTGGCATTTCGAAATATACTCCTCACAAGACCTATTAAGTTTCATGCTGCTAACTTTTTTACATTAGACTATCGGACTCTTCTGTCTTTAAACTCTGTGGTTATTACTTACACTATCTTAATGAAGCAAAATATTTAGTAAAGTATTACGTAGTCGCAATGGTCATATCTCAGTATTACTAGAAAGAAAGATCAAGTATTATTTAGTTAAGCTAATGAATATTTGAGAATGAAGTTTTAGTTTAGCTTTAGTATTGTGAAATTTTAAGAATAAGGATTTATCTTTCACTCTTTTTGATTAATCACTTATCGCTTTAAATTAATCATCACTTTAAGAGTGTTCATTTTATTCTTCAGACTATTGTTTATTAGATTGACATGGAATCGAACCAGCAGTAGTTAAACTTCTGCATTGGGGTATCTAATTTTTTTTTAAATCAGTCTATAACAATTAAAAATAAAGTTTCGAGTATGACTCTTTTGTTTATTGGTTTTTAAAAGACAACCTCCAACTTCAACTTAGAGGATTACTAATATATCTTGTGATGCGGCGAAATTAACAAACATTAATGAAATAAGCACCTAGAACACCTATAATGAGAATAAGTAAGTACTGTCCCATGCGGCAGTCAAACTCAGAACACTCAGCGCAGTGAGAAACAGCGAGTTGACCGCTTAAACTGCTACGCTACCCGTGCAGTCGTTCTTTGCTTGCATCTAGCTTCGAAATTTATCACAAACATAAACTTGACCAATAACTTTGTGATAAATTTTAATTATTTTTTTCTTTACCGATACATAAAGGAATTTCCAGGTTCAACTATGATACCTTATTGTTTGATTTGGTGATTCTATGTCATCAACAAGTAAGAAAACTTCAAGAATCAGGAAAGAAATGCTAAGAAAAGAACTAAGAATACTGTAAAGTCAAGCTAAAATGTTAAAATTGAAATATAAGTTCTCATCTATCTAGCAAAGTCTGGGTAAAAGGCTTGTTGAGTAAAATCATTGAAGAAAATAAGAGCGACTATTCACGACCAACATTATTTTTTTTATAACATTTTAATACCATTAAATAAAAAATATATTTACACCAAATCACGGTTAGTAGTGTTGTACCAGTCACCTGAATCACGCTATGGCTTCGTTGCCTGCAGTAGTGTAACGCACTTTAAGATTATTTATAAATATCCGGTAGATTAGATAACAAATGTGGTTTAATTTCTCGGATCCTACTAGTATATCCTCATTGGTCAATCAGGTCGTATATACTCTAATCATAACAGCGAGGACAACCAAGAAAGATACGTTTTTTTATTGTATTAGGAGTAAACTTACAATCGGATCAACTAGTGATAAGCGAGTATTGCTGCCACCCATAAATACCTACAGTTTGGGAGTCCTTACAAATTAGGGCAAGCCCTCTCCCTGACTTTGTGCTACAGCATCCTCGCAAACTCGGTGAAAAGCAACGAAAAAACTGCTTAACAATGCTTGCCTATGAAACCATGGAATCAATATGGATGAATTGGTACATATATGCTGGAGCATAGTGTTCCTACGCCATTGGAGCATAAAATAGATGGCATAGAAGTTTTAAATATATTGCGATGATGTTATATACATTTGGTAAAAATTACCTCGATATTCAAAAAACTAAGAAAAACTGAGGTAGTCATGAAGATTGCAGACAGAAATGAAAACTTTAAACTGTATTTTGATGTTTCAAAGTGATTGTAATATTGAAAACGAATATTTCATACTTTTTAAATTAAAATACGTACGTCACAAGGGCTGGTACCGATGAATTGGCCATTTTGCGCGTTTTTATATTTTGTGTCATAATTGGGTTTGTGAAAAAAAAAAATTTATTGATTTTTTTATGTATTTTAAAACTTTATTATTAATAATATTGATATATAATCCAAAAAACTTTAAAAAAATTTTTTTTCAATTAATTATAAAAAATTAAAAATTGATGAAATTTAAATAAAAATCACGTGACTATAAACGCGCCATGATTGGTCACCATAGTTGTGACGTCATAATGTTATAGCTATTTAATAACAGTACAGCGTTTACGGCTATTACACGTGACTAGACAATAATATTGAAAATTTATTGCTAAAATACGAGTTGTTAGTTGGTTCCGATTAGCTATGTGTGATAAAGGATTTATTAAGGCAAAGTCTGATAATATTCCTGATGTTGATATATTTATGATTACCGATTTTTAAAAAATGACGTTCGGTTTAATTCTGCTGAAGTTCGAGGTGCCAAGGCATCAAGGTAAGTCTGTTAAAAAATAATATAATAAATGAAAATATTTAAGTATTTATTCTCCATTACATTAAATATAATTATTTATTTCATAAATTGTAGAGCATCGCGTGAGAGTTACGGCGACAAAGCTATAGGTTATGTTCAACTAAGTCGTAAAAATAATATTTGTATTGTAAAAGGACGGGTATGTCCAGAACACCGAGTTCGGAGTAAAGCTTATTCAGTTACTTTAACTATTAATGAAAAGTCAAAAAAAATTCAGGATGTTCAATGCCATGACTGTGCAGCTTCAGCAGGTAATTTATACTCCTATTAAATTTAAATTTTTTGATGTTATAAGCAATAATAATCTTTTATATTGTGTCTACAGGTGGTTGCAAACATGCATTAGCATTACTTATGTGGACCCATCGTAGAAGTGAAGATCCGACACCAACAGAAGTCGCTTGCTATTGGAAAAAGTCTCGATTATCAGGCATTGGTACAGTTATAAAATATATTGAAGCAGAAAAACTGACAAAAAAAATCTCTACTACTCCTGTTGAAAATTTTCCGGATAATAGTACATTTTTACAAGAAGTTGTTGAATTTGCCAAAAATCAACAAATAAATTCTCAAATTGGGCAATTAAATTTTGATTTAGAATCCAAAAAAGCTTACAATTTATCGTTACATCGATTAATTTTGGATTTTAATCAAAATATTGATTTGCGAGTAGAGAAATTTTTGGAATTCGCTAAAACTGAAATGGCAGAAGATGTGTGTGAAGAAGCTGAACAGCTAACCAAGCAGCAAAGTGAATGTGCAATTTGGCATGAACTTCGTTATGGACGCATTACTGCATCAAAATTTTATGAAGCTGCTCATTGTAAAACTAATAATGGTTCGCTAGTTCAACAAATCATTGGTGCAAGTAAAGTTCATGAGACAAGCGCTATGACACGAGGAAAAGAGTTAGAAAAAGATGTAATCGAAGTTCTTGAGAAAGAATTAAGAGTAAAAATAACGCGTCCGGGGATGTATCTTGTACCTAGTCATCCGATTTTTGCAGCATCACCTGATGGAATAACAAGCAATGCCATTGTTGAAGTAAAATGTCCCACCAGTCATAAATCATTGGATATTTTTCTACCAAAAGGTAAAGTGAGCTTGAAGTGTAACGCCCAAATGCAACTACAAATGTTATTGACTGGTAAAAAAGAAGGTATCTTTTGTGTTGCTGATCCAAATTTTGAAGAAAATAAAACTATCTACATTAAAAAATTAAAATATGATTATGCACATACACAAGCTCTAATTAAAAATAGTCAAGTATTTTGGTCCAAAAATATATTTCCAAAATTATTAAAATCTGTACAAAGTTAATTAATATTATTAATTATATTTTTATGTATTTTTACAATAAATAATTAATATATTAGCTTAAATAAAACAGACACCAAGTAATTTATTTTATAATACAAATACTCTTAAACTTAGGTAGAAATTATAGGCGCTTGTAAATTTACAAGTGCTGCAGCAATGGCAACAATATTATCTGTTAAAAGTAACATATTATGATTAACAACCGCATGAGGTTTTAGAAAATCAAACTCTCTTATTCTTCCAATAACGCGTTCTATATGAATACGTAGAGCAGCGGTTCGTTTGCCTTGTAACACGTCAGATTGTGATAATTTTACTCCAGAATTAACTGAAGGTGGTCGAATTAATTCAATATTTTTATCGTCAAGAAGTTGAACAATGTTTTTGAATCCTCGATCGGCCATGACAGCACAAGTTTCGGGTAGCTCTTCCAATAATCCGCTTTCTTGGAATAATAGTTCATCTGAAATTCGACCTCCAAATCCTTTTGATATGAAGTTTATAAAGCCATCTGGTGTGCAAGATATTAAATATTTTAAAGTATTACATTTTTTATACTCTGACCAAGTTAAAGATTGGTACTCTGGATCACTTGGTTTTTCAATTTGTATCTCAAATGCATCAATAATAGCAATCACATGATTATATGAAGTTCTGAATGGTATCGGTAGTATTTTTTTGATATTACTAGACTTCGGCATATAAATGAGTTTTTTTAATAAATGTGCCAATACAGGAACTGTTTTATTAAAAATAATACTAGCATTGCTGACACTCATTCCAAACTGTTCACTTAATCTTTCCAAAGTATCTTGGCGTCGTATTTTCATCAAAGATAATTTTATATTAGTAATATCAATATTAGATATTACACTAATACGTTCTAGCACCACATTCCATTCTTGAGGAACACCAGTATACGCTTTTAAATTATCGTTAATTAAGTAATTTGTGACTTTCAAAATTTCAAATTTTTTCACAGGAGATTGAAGGCTGCTAGAATCCATAGTACTTGAACCGGTATTTTCGGATGGTTCATAAATATCTTGTGAACTATTTGAATTTGTAAAACTACTAGATGACAAACTTTTCTGAGTATCTTCCAATAAATTTGGATGTAATTTTTGACGCAACGGTTTTATTGGAGATGTTGCAATACTAATGCTACCAGTTTTAATTGGTGAGCAGGATTCATCGATTCCGATTGATAAAATTTTACATTGAACTGATACGCTACGATACTTAGGACGACTATTTACTTGTACAGCAACAGTACGGTGGTTAATATTAGTTTGTGTTTCAACAGTGACCTTTTGGCCAGGTGTTACATTTGGAGGAGCAAAATCTACTCCAATATTTTCAACATTACTGGCTGATACGACATCAATGTTTGGTTCTGGAGGATTACCAATTTCCATATTTTCTGAAGATTCATTTAAAATTTCTTGAATAATTTGTTGTCTCCGTCGTTTTTTTGCGGCTGGTCTAAGAACCGTTGTAGGGCCTTGTCTTTTACGATTAGGTTGACAGTCAAACTTGTGTGTGATGTGGTACACATCAATTTTAATCTTTGCTTTACCTCCCATCGTTGTATAATAAATATAATTTTCCATGTCATCTTTCAGCTGGAAAAAAAAAACAGAAATCATAAGAATTATTTATATGTTATTATAACAACAGAAAAACCACCATAACATAAAATTAAAAAAATTTAATACTATAGTCAAATACATAACCTCGAACGTTATAAAATTATAAATATATCAAATTGAATCCCAATTATTAGATAAAGATACATAAATTTATTATTTAAGCACTTTAAATTACCAATAAAAAATTTTTTTAATGCTATGATTTTAAAGGTTATGATTTGGAGTCCAGTTAAAAAAAATTATTTACTGAACTTTACTTGAATACATAATAATTATTTGATTTGTATACTTAGATAAATAATAATTAATAACAATGATATTAATAAATACTTACATCGAAATGATCTTCACAACACAAAAAATTCGATTTTGTTTGGGGATTATCACGGTGCACTGCTTGAAACCATTTATTTCGACGTTTGACATCTTGAGGAACATTTAAAAACATTTTGTCAGGAGTTGCCTTTGTAGTATTCGTACATAATGGTACAAAACAAGAACGATAACTTTTGAGGTTCGACATTTTTAATATAAATTTAAATATTTAATAATGACAACAAAATTAAATAGATCAAAACACTGCATTCATTATTTTCCTATCAACTGCATTGAGTGAAAACTAACATTATGACGTCACACGCGCTCGGGTTTGTTCGGGAGTTGTCGGCGTGTCTTCGGTACTGGATTCAAAAATTAATTTTTATTTTGAAATAACTTTTGAATTATTGCAAAAAAAAAAAAAATAGTTTTGCTATAAAACTAATATATAATCTTTATATTTATCACAAAAAAAAAAATTATTTAAAAACCCAATTACGGATATATTCTAAATACAAAAAGCCTATTTTTGAGTGCTTCCAAAATATCATACGACTCGTTTAAGGCTCGAAATTTCTGGAACTTTCTTAACTAACTGTACTAGTGTTAACGGTTTAAAATATATCTATACTCATAGCTATAGATATACTTTAAACAGTAGTATACTGCTGACGCGAACTCATAAGAATTTCTCCAAACTAAAAATCGCCTAGCTAAAGAAGTTTTCACTTCAAAAATAAATAATCAATGAAGTATAAATAACAATAAAATAAAAATTCTTCGAATAATTTTGACATTAAAAGCTAAAAACTTTCTTTACAGCTTTTAACCAACATGCTCTATCTAGTTTCTGGCTATAGTATACTCGTACATACGAAACATAGAAAAGATACTCCGTATAACAATAGTACATATCGATTAATCTAAGTAATTACAAGGTAAGTTTTTCAACTAAACTAGACTTCAATCACTTAACAAGACATCAATTTAACTCAACATATGTATATTACAATTGAATATACATCTTATCTCTATATGAAATACTTTCTTAAGAAGTATTGTATCTATAAAATTAATAATTTGAAACGAAATAATTCAATTTAACGGAAGTGACAGTTCTCAGTAATGTTAAATTTATTAAGGTAGCTACTTTTAGTCTCAATCTTAACATAAGACAAGATTATGGTTGTTTTTTTTTCTATATTAAGAACCTGCAGAAGTGACTCTACTCTGCCTGAAAGAAAGCATGAACAAAATCCAAGAGTTGTGCTCATCATACTCATTACAAATGCGGACAATACAGTATGGTGACCCACACTGTAGCGGCCTAGTGAGGTGCTTTTTCACGCCCCATGGCAGTGTAAGGTTCACACAGTTACCACGGTACGGAGTCCTGCTTCGGGAAGTATCTGTACCCGGTCGCCAGGAAGGAATTGAGCCCCGCCTGTCACCACTGCGACTGCAGTGAGGACTCGGCTCAGCATACGCTAGCGGTTTGTTCCGCCTGGGTGGTGCAGTGTGGGGTTTTCACTGCAGTTATTGGAGGAGATCTCTCGCTACCTGCCGTTATATGCTCTATGGTCGGTAACGACAGTTGTTTTAACGTGGTCACAACCTTAAAGACACCAACCTAGAAAGAATCTCACAGTAAACCACAAAAACGGCGTTCGGTTTCTTTTTTTTTAATACCACGACGGTGGCAAACAAGCATACGACCCGCCTGATGGTAAGCGGTTACCGCAGCCTATGGACACCTGCGGCACCAGGGGCATCACGTGCGCGTTGTCGACCCTTAAAAAACCTATTTACCCCCTTTTTGAAGAGTCCCATACTGTAGTTCCCAGGGAAAGCCTCGGCAGGGAGCTCATTCCATAACGGGATTGTTCGCGGGAGAAAATTTCTCTGAAACCGCACTGTGCGCGACCATTTAGGTTCCAATGTATGTTGATGAGGTCCCTAACGATGGCGAGCGGTGCGATGGTAGAAAGTGGCTGTGGCAATTCTTCAGAACACAGCCTATTGTAGAGACGGTAGAGCACACACAAGGAGGAAAAATCTCTCCTAAGATTTAGTGGCTCGATTTCGTCTGTGAGATCAGGATCGTCGACTATTCTCACAGCACGTCTCTGACCTGAATCGAAAGGCTCAAGCTGGTACTTCGGTGCTCCCGCCCAGAGATGACAGCAATATTCCATGTGAGGTCGAACTTGTGTTTTGTAAAGTAGTAGCCTTTGTGCCGGTGTGAAGTATCGCATCGCTCTATTCAGAACATCAAGCTTTTTTGATGCTAGCTTGACCTTCTCTTCCAAATGAGTTCGAAATTGGACGTCACTGGAGATGTCGACACCGAGGATCCCAATACTCCCCGTTCACTGTGGTTCCACAATTCCAGAGTATTCTGGAATTGTGGAACCACAGTGAACGGGGTTTTCTTAGCGGTAAATGCACAGACTTGTGTCTTAGAGGAGTTAAATTGGACCAGGTTATCCCGACCCCAATCGGAGACTCTGTGTAAGGTGCTCTCGATTTGAGACACAAGTTGTTCGCGACTTTCTACTACAACGGTACGAGGGATGTTAGCTCGGCCCGTGTAAAACGCATCTCCAGTACTGTCATCCGCATAACAATGGATACCATCCGTGGACAGCATATCATTAATATGCAGCAAGAGCAGCGTTAGAGATAGCACGGAATCTTGCGGGACACCAGCGTTTATGTCCATGCTTTCGGAGCAGCTACCGTCGACGACGGCTTTTGTGCGTCTGCCGGACAAAAAGCTAGCCACCCACTTGCACAAACCCTCGGGCAGGCCGTAGGATGGTAACTTCGATAGAAGACCCCTATGCCAGACCCGATCGAACGTCTTTGCTATATCCAGGCTAACTGCCAAAGCTTCACCTTGACTCTCAATGGCTGAAGCCCACCGGTGAGTGAGGTACACTAGAAGATCACCAGTCGAGAGACCGCGGCGGAAACCGTACTGGCGATCGCTAATCAAATCGTGTTCCTCTAGGTAACTGAGGAGCCGTGTGTTGATTACACGTTCCATCACCTTAGAAAGAAGGGAGGTTATAGCTATAGGCCTGTAATTCGATGGGTCTGATCTATTACCCTTTTTTGGCACTCGATGCACATGGGCAGTCTTCCACGAAGACGGCACTTGCCTTTTGCGGTAGGAAAGCGCGAAAAGTCGCGTTAGTACAGGGCACAACTCAGGAGCACGCTGCTTGAGTACCACTACAGGTATGCCGTCTGACCTACTCGACTTATGAACGTCTAGACAATTGAGTTCCCGCCGCACTTCTCTTTGCGAAATGTGCATTTCCGGCAAAGAGTGTTGGCACGGCGGGTTAGTAGGCGGTACCGCACTTCCATCCTCGTTCATGGTCGAGTTCTAGGCAAAGGGTTGCCCAAATAGGTCAGCTTTCTCTTTAGCATGGTGGGCCAAGTTACCATCGGCATTTCGCAATGGTGGTAAAGACGACTGGCAGAAGTTTCCCTCGGTAGCCTTAGCAAGAGACCAAAAGGCACGACTCTCAGAGGGATAGCCCGTAAGTCGCTCACCAATCCCGCCGATGAAATCGAATTTGGCTCTGGCAATGGTCTTTTTGCTGGACCTCGAGGCAGCATTTAGTTTGCGTCTCACATCAGAGATGTTCGGATCCTTATTAGCACGGGCCGTGGTCCAAGCCCTGTAGGCAGTCTGCTTGACTAGCCTGGCTTCCTTGCAGAGCCGGTTAAACCCGCAGCTACTGATGAGTTAGGAATAAAATACACCATACCCACCAGGATCGTCTCAGTGACAGCGGCTGCGCAGGGGTCAGGATCTTCTGACGCGAAGCAAAACTGCCTCCACGGGTACGATGCGTAAAATTCACGCAATCCATCCCAGTCTGCTGATTTATATTGCCACATGCGGCGCAAATTGGCTGGGCGAGGTGGAATATGCCGCGCGCATTGGACTTCAGTCCGGACGAGGCAGTAATCGGATGAGCCGAGAGGTGCATCCACTATGATAGTGTAGTCGTCCGGACGTGTCGTCAGCAGAAGGTCCAGCAAAGAGTACGCATGGCTCTCAATATCAGGTATTCTTGTTGGGGAATGTACCAGTTTTGAGAGGCCATGGGCCAGAGCAAATTCATGAATAGACCTTCCCGCAAAGTCGGTGGATCGAGAATTTAGCCACTCACAGTGGTGGGCATTAAAATCTCCTAAAATCACCAACTCAGCACGAGGGTACTGCTCAAGAACTTTGTCAGTCGTCACTTGCAGATGCTCAAAGAGTGCTCTAGTCTCCCTGTCACCGCTATGAGACCTGTATAGGCACGCATAGATTCGAGTCTGACCTCCGTAGTCTACGCGCACCCACATTACTGACAGGTCCCTGTCTTCATAAAATTGAAGACGGCGACAGCAGATATCCTCCCGGACGTACATGCATACACCGGCACGTCTCAGGAATTTGTGTTCGAGTTTGTAGCCGGGATAGTGTAGGTATGATATATCGGCCGGGCAGGATATCTGCGTCTCCGTAAGAAATAAGAGGGTCGGCTGCGCAATCTCCAGATGAAGGTGGACTGCGTTCAGGTTGGAGTGAAGTCCCCTGATGTTACAGAAGTCCATCCTGGAAGAGGATGCCGCTGTAGATACTCTTTTTCTATTTTTCTTTGTCATTTTTTTTTGGGGGTTCAATTGCTTTGTGAGGATTCACTGTGTTGACAGCTAAGGGCCCAATGGGGCGGTGCCAATCCGCTTATGGCTGATGCGGGTAGTGCGATTTATCGTGCGGCGTACGAAAGGGCCCCCGCTCGCCCCCTGCAGCAGCAACCGGGTTCCACTCGGGTCTCCTCCTCCGGCACGACTACTATTGCAGGGATTTTTCGCAGGCTGGCGGTTCGGCCTCCCAGGATGGAGGTTGTAGTGATCCCTGGGTTCTGGAACCCATCTATCCTGCGGGCGGCCAGCGGACAATCATTTCAGCGGGTCTTCCTGACCACTGCGCCCACATCCCGCGCCTACACGATCCCGTAGCAGTATTATAAGCACCACTGGTCCCCCTAAACAGCGAATCCTCTAGAGCTCTGGATACCTTACTCACCACAGGAACACAGCACTGCCGAAAACGCTGTGCTATTTGGCTGAGTCTTCTGTAAAGCGGAGGTCCTTCCCCAGTCGGGCTGCTCTAAGGTTTGAGCGGAAAATATCGCGCTATGCCCTACCTCTCTCAAAATGTGAAGCTCAAATAAACCCATACACCAAATTGTTAAACAATTATATTAGCTCAATAATATTAGCAAACACTGGTACGTGGAACAAAAGCTCATAACCTTGGAGTGGTTTTTGATGTTCATCTAAAATTGGAAACACATATTTATTTTTCTTCCTTCTTTCCTTGACGACCTAACTGATCCTGGCGAACTTTACCTAGTAGTCTTGCTAACTTTTACATATTTTTTTCTTTCTTATTTACAACCTACCAAAGTGATACTATTCTGCCTGATGGAAAGCATGAATAGAATCCAAGAGCGGTGGTCACAATACTTACTGCGAATGGCGACAGTGTTATATGGTGACCCACGCTATGGCGGCCTTATGAGATGCCTTATCACGCCTCGCGTAAAGGACCTGGGATCGTAGTGGGAGGGAAACACGTGCGCTGGTAATGAATTCCAGACTTCAACTAATTAGCATAGGAGGAGCCGAACTTTTTAGTTCGGGAGCGTATGCCTCCACGAGGGCAAAGCCAGCACGTGGAGTCTCCAACCGGAACGACCAACGAGCCATCGTGGCTCGACGAGCGGCCTCACGCCACTCGCGTATCTCCTCGGGCGGGGCCCGTATGCCGCTACCCGCCCGGAAGTCAGCCGTCCGCCGATAAACTTCGGCGAGCACTTCCGCCTCCAAATCCCACGGGGGAATTCCGGCCAGGGCGCACGCCGCCTCCGTCGATACGGTGCGGTAACCGCATATGGCTCTAACCGCCAATATCCTCTGAGGGCGCCAGAGGCGAGCCCTATTCTGGGCGGTCAGAGCCGCCGCCCACACCGGTGCACCATACAGCGCCATTGACCGAACAACCCCCGTGTATAGCCGTCTCGTCGCGACGCTGGCTCCACCCAAATTGGACAAAAGTCGCCCAAGAGCAGAAGCAGCGCCGACCAGCTTTGGAGTAAGCTGTCGGAAGTGCTCGTCGAAGAGCCACCTGCCGTCGAGGATTAGGCCCAGATACTTCATCTGGGCCTTAATCGGTACGAAGACCGAATTGACAACGATAGAGGCACCGGGGGGTGGACCACGACGGGGCCCATGAAACAAAAGGGCTTCCGTCTTATCTAGGGCCACCCGTAAACCCAGCGCCTCAATGCGCCCGATCACCAAAGAGACTCCCACGGTGGCCAGGCGCGCCGCCTCTTGAAAGTTCGCCCCCCGGGCCGTGACTAATGTGTCATCGGCGTAACAAATTACGCCCAGCCCGGGGGGAAGATGACCTCGAAGGGCCCAGTCGTATCCCATATTCCACAGGAGTGGTCCGACGACGGACCCCTGTGGAACACCGCACGACATGGGCTGCCGCCTCAGAATACCATCTCGGTCCTCGTACACGACGGTACGCTCCTCAAGATAGTCTGCCACAAGCCGCCTCAGGTACTCGGGCACCCCGTGGTAGTGGAGTGCTTCCCTGATGCAGTTAAATGGCAGACTATTAAATGCGTTGGCGATGTCCAACGACACCGCCAACAGCACGCCGCCACAGCTCACCGCCTATTCGGTAACGGCCCTCAGGCGCAGCACAGCATCGACCGTCGAACGCCCCGCCCGAAAACCAAATTGGGCGTCCGACAGATCGGGGCCCACCTCGCAGAGGTGCCGGACGATGCGGGCAGAGAGTATCCTCTCAAACAGTTTACCCGCCTCGTCCAGCAACACAATGGGCCTATAGGCCGCCACCAAATCAGTAGGCCGTCCCGGCTACCTTAATAGGACCAGCTTCCCGCTTTTCCAGCATTCAGGGAAGCGCCCGGACGACAAGCTAGCGTCCAAGACCTCCCTGAGGCGGTCCGACATGTGGTCGAGGGATCGTGCCAATACTCGGGCAGGTATCCCATCTGGCCCAGGGGCGGTGTTCTTAGAGCGAATCCGTAGAACAACCGCCCCCACCTCCGATTCCCTAACGGGCGGAACATTGTCCTCGTTCCCCCCGTCGTCTCCGACTACGAACGCCATCGACGGGGGTGTGTGATCCACCTGCTGCGGGAAAAGGCCCTCGACCACATCCCGCAGGAAGCTGGGCTGGAGTGTCTCTGTAAGGGGGGGGCCCGACGTGCGGAGCTTTTGTCGCGCCGCACGATAAGGGCGACCCCAGGGGTCACGATCGAGACCCTCCAGCATCTCCTTACGCTTAATTTCCTTGGCGCGGCTGATGGCCAGCTTCAGAGTTTTCCGCGCCTCTCGGTACTCTTCATGAAGCTGGTCTTCCCCGCCTTCTTCGCGGTGTCGCCGCCGACCACGGGTGTAGGACCTCCGGGCACGAGTACAGGCCGCGCGGAGGTCCGCCAACTCCTGGGACCACCAGTAAACTTCCTTCCGTGGAGGCCGACAACCTCGGATGCGTGGCATGGCCGCATCGCAGATTTGCGTAATCGCATCGCGGAAACGACCAGCCCCCATGTCGACCTCCTCGGTCGGAGCCTGCGGAGACAGCCAAGAGTGAATAATGGCTGCCTCTTCTAGTAGGTCCCTATTCAGTTTGGCTATAGCCCACCGCGGAAAGCGAGAAGAACACCGCGCCATGTGACCCCTTCTGGGTACCTGGGAGCGGGTGAGCTCAAATCGGATATAGAGATGATCCGAGAGCGTCTCAACCTCTTCCAGGACACGCCAGTTCCTTACTCGTGCGGCGAGGGCAGGGGTAGCGAACTGTTAGTAAACAGAGGCCCACCGAGGCCGCCCACTCCTCTACGGCCTCGCCCCTAGCGTCCGTCCTGGGGGAACGCCACGCAACGGACTTTGCGTTGAAGTCCCCCAGCACAAGGACGTGCCCAGACATTAGTCGCCGCATCGAGATCTCCAGGCTGTTGAGGAAGACCTCGAAGTCGCTCAAACTCCGGTTGGGGGAGAAATACACACCGTATACGGTGATCTCCCCCCACTCAGCAGCAACATATCCAGTGCCCTTGTCTCTTAGCGACAAGGGCGGGGAATGAGCCTCTGTGGAGCCGACGACTGCCACGGAACCGTCCCGGTCACCTAACCAGTTTGGACGGGGAGGAACGTAGTAGGGTTCCGCGGCTACGGCAACAGCGATTGACCACTGTGCCATGGTTTGCAGGAAAAGGTCCTGCGCCGCGGCACAGTGGTTCAGGTTAGTCTGGACAAGGAGGTTGGAGACTTGGGCCATTACTCGACCGTCTCTACAGCCTCCTCCATGGGCGACGGTATAGACGCACGAACGACGTCAGAAGCAGCCTGGGCCGACTGGCTAGCGCCTGACGCCTGCCGAGAACTGCGGGGAGGTTTGCAACCCCTCTGCCCAATCTAGTGATTGGCGGGTTTGTTACCCGCCGCACACGCGGGGCAGTGAGGGGCAGCAGAACAATCTGCCGCCTTGTGCCCCGGTCGACCGCAGCGGAAACAAAGTCCGCTGCAGTCAAAACAGCTGTCGCATTTGATGCGGGTGTGTCCCACGCCCAGGCATTTGAAACACCTCATCGGTCTCGCCGCCAGAACTGTGACTTTGGCATTTACGAAACCGATGAGTATCTTGCCAGCGTCGCCCAAAACTTTGGCTGACGCTACGGGACAACTTAACCACACTGCGCCAAGGCCCCCTGGGCCGGGGCGGATGGTGCCAACCCTGATGTTATCCGTGTTGCATCCAGTCCTCTCCCGAACTGCAACACGGACATCGTCGGCCGTTATTGAGTCGTCCAGGCCTGAAATGCGCAGTTCTGCGCACTTTGTAGGCCTGGCGATCTTGACACCATCCGTGGGTGCAAACATGTTTCGCAGTTTCTCGGCAATCGAATCTGCTGTTTTTGCGCCTTCAGCCCCGGGGAACTCCAGGACTCGAGCTCCCGTTTGGGCGAGGCGCAACCTGACCCCTACCGTCCCGGTTCACACACATACTACGACAACCGTCACCCCTGCATCATTGGGCCTCCGGTCTTGAACTCACCAACGAAAGACGACTGCACGACTGCTGTCCCTTTAGGTTGATCTTCTGTGCGAGGGTAGTACCACCCCGGTTGAGCCAGCCCGTTCGTGCTGAGATCAGCGTGGCTCTACTGCCTTCATAAATAGATCACAACTTCAACGTCAAGTCACAACTCCTGTGGAACATAGAATATAACTGGTCCCTCTAGGATAGACCACAAGCACTGTAGGATTCAATTTGGTAATTGTCATGGTGATTGCAAGTCAAATTGGCAATTAAATTCCTTTAATCTCAAAGGGTGTAAACATTTGATATTATCAGACTACTCGGCATGAATACGTCGTCTCCACGTCATGACGTGACCAAGGGAAATAGGAATTTATCTTTAATAAACTATATTAAGTGTTTGCGTCTGTACTGTTCTAGTATTATTACATCCTTGTAGCCATTATTGAAATTGTTAACGACATTGGGAAATTTTTCATTAAACAAATGCTGCGTACATATGTTCATTATAGTTAACACCTCTGTAAACATATAATGTTATATTTATTTGAGCCACATTTGAAAATTTTAATATCTTATATACCTAAAATCTTTATGATTTCTGGTTATTATTGACTAAAACAGTTACATTGACGTAAATAATTTGATTGCACGAATCCTAATGGTGATAAAAGATACGTTTTCCACATTGATTCCTATTAATTGGTTGCTTAGAATTACGGCATTATCAAATATTTTTCGCAAAGGAGTAGAATTACAAACGTTTAGATCAACAACTAAAAGAGCAGTTTATATACTTGTCTTAACATTAGTTAATTTATTACTTTTATATTTCAAACTGATTGTAAATGAAAACTGTACTGCAACTCTGAAATTTTCAAACTTTGTTCGATTAATTTATTGGTTTCCTTATTTTGTTTATACAATTAATTTATTCTTCGTTCATAAATGTGGCGGGGATGCCTTAGTAAAATACATAAAAACTTTTGATGCAATTGATAAAACTTTAGGAAAAACTGATTACAATGGTATTCACAAAACCATTGTCATCAGTATAGTTTTAATCACAGCCAGCTGTCTACTTGTCTCATTATTTGACTTTTTAAGTTGGGTCTTCCTTATGGGATGGAAAGAGTTACTTATATATTCTATAGATTATTTTTACTGTTTTTTAAATGGTCTAGCAATCATTGATGTAGTTTCTCATGTTATTCAAGTGGAATGCCGGCTTAAAATATTTCAAAGCCTGTTACAAGTAAGTACTGTTCATATTGCTACAACAGCAACTTCATATTATTACAATAATCTTTACATAAACTAAGAGTTCTATTTCGTTTATTGTTTATTGATTTTCTTCTCAAATTAGTTTCTGGTTTTTTAGAACAAAAATGGCGTCTCTCACATTAGAGCTACTACCAACGTGAACCCAATCGACAAATCTCACAAAGATCCCGAATTAATGGATTCTGTGCGAAAACTTTACTTTACTAAGGATGTGAAAATTACAACGTTTATACAATGTTACTTACAAATTCTTGAACAAGTAAACTTTGTGAACTCTAGTTATGGATTTCGGGTACGTTCTCTTGTAAAGTGTTATAGAAAATTATTAAAGTAATTAGTAGTCTAATAATTAATCGATTATAATATACATATAAGCAAGCAGAAGACAATAAATTATACTCTTCATTTACCTACTTATCTAACTGCTTATCAATATCAGCAGTAATTAAATATTGTCAATATTTTGCTTTTGAAATGTTCACAGAATAAAATTTTAGTTTGTTAATTACTTTATTGGCAAAATATTTACAGATCGCGGTGCATTATATGAATATGTTGTTCTATATGATTCATTTATTAAATATAGCGACCAGACCTGTGAGTATAACCTATCTATAAATTTGATCAATGTTTAGTTGACTCCCTTTAATATTTTAGTTTCTTGATCAAAAATTTTTTTGTAGTACTATTAATTTCTTGGATTTTAGATACAGATTATTGAACAGATGAAATCACCCTTAAAATCTGCATTGTATATTCCTCCGGTAATCGTATCGAACCTGCTAAGAGTACTAACTTATGAGTTGATGGCCATTATGTTGATGTACCGATGTGAACAGGCTTATACACAAAACGATAAGATTCTGGAAACTATTGACGCGCTGTTAGTGGATAGAAAATACCGTAAGGACATTTTCCCATTCAAAATAAGGTTTTTCATAATTACCTACCTAAAGCAGTTTTAGGAAAATAAAATACCTGAAAAAAATATTAAAAAAAAAACAAAATGGACTTCAAATAAACAAAAAGAACCTTCCTACCTAGAAACACTATAAAGTGCGAACAGAGACGAAAACATTGCATCAATACAGTTATATAATCGTATAATAATGATAAATTTATTTCAGGTAGTGAAACAAACACTGATCTTTGGGAATTACGAAACTTACTTCTCACAAGGCCTATCAAGTTTCACGCTGCTAAGTTTTTTACAATAAACTTTCGCACACTTATATCTTTAAACTCTGTAGTCGTAACGTATACTATCATAATGAGGCAAAATATATAAACATAGCTTCGATAATGAGCTGTCAATAAGCAAAGGAAGAAAATTTGGGCAAAAAATTCCTGTATTAAATATTTAAGCTGAAGAGTAGGTATTTAGAAATAATTATACATGGTTTGGATTTAGTTTTGTTAACATTTAAGTAGAGTTAATTATTATTGCTTTAAGTTCTTAGTAAGCACTACTACTGTTAAAATATTTTTTTTCGAATAATCACTGTGAAGATTTTCTTCATAAATCCTGAATTATATTAAAAGTGTTGTTGTGATTTAGTTAACGACATGCTATAAATTTTGTTAAATACTGCATGTTAAGATTAAGATAGGATATGTAATCGATCCCATCACTTTATTTTAAAAAAGACAAGATTGTTAACATTCTCCACTAAGTTATCAGAGGGACCGACACAGCCATAAAGCCATGCTTTAACAAAATTGTAGAATCATAGCGTAGTACTAAATATTTTTCTTTCGGTCCGTTCTTCCGTTCTCGAAACTGTTGCTGTTCAACTGCATGGTCTACCCCAG
The DNA here is from genome assembly GCA_949316085.1 of Hypercompe scribonia. Classification (NCBI taxonomy): domain Eukaryota; kingdom Metazoa; phylum Arthropoda; class Insecta; order Lepidoptera; family Erebidae; genus Hypercompe; species Hypercompe scribonia. Next base: position 18,001,010 of record OX438982.1, on the reverse strand, counting down.
GTAGAAATATTTTTTAACAACTTCGAAAACGATATCTTGGTTCAGCTAGGTCATTCAGCATCTGTTGTAGGTCCTGCAGCGTCTCTACCATTACGACGATGTCCAATTCAGCATCTGGAACATGTCCTCCATTGCATTTGTAAAAAATTTGGAGGAAATAACGTGCTCTTGTCTCACTTCTCGATGCAATGGTATGAATCTTGTTCGCTGGTTCTGCACTTGAACGGACATAGTTGCAGCTTCGTAAAAACATCTCATTATTTGGAGGCATGATCAATATATAACAATAACCACTGCAAGAATTCCATAATAAACCAAATCTCAAATGAGTCGAAGGCCTTCACATAGTCAACGAATGCAGGACACAACGGTTAATTATACTCTTTAATCTTCTATATAATCTGTTACACATATTTTAACTGCAAAGCTGCTTGTTTAATTTTTGTCTCCTATTATCTGATTTATAAACGAGAAGGTTTTTTATAAAAACACGGAACTTTATACATCTAAATACCGTATTAAAGATATCGCCAAGCTCTTGCAACTAGATAACGCGTTGCGTAGATTCGTTGTATGAAACTGTTGATGGTGATGAAAATCCGAAAACAATATACGAAGAAACAGACACTACTTGCAGAAATAGACATGTGACAATACTGTCGATTTCTATCGTTTCTTTGTATGTTTTTAGGTTTAAATAATACTAAAACTTATAATATGTGGGTAAACTCAATTAATAAATCATTTTCAAATTTCAGAAGCTAACAGTGAAACAGTTTCTTACTTTAAGTTTGAGCTTCATGACCGATCCTAATTGTTAACTTAAATATATTCTATGCCTTTCAAATAATTTTGTGGATAGTTCCTGATAACTGGTAATTGTGATATTGGAAAAGATTATTTGGATCTCATGAAGTTTTAATTTTGACTTTAGTCGTAGTCATAGTCATAAACTGCTTTAAAATTAAACACTTAGACATAGGTTTAACCATAGAAAAGAGCGTTTGACCTGCCAGATTGGCCAGATGTGTTTGTATAGGATTTATTTCAAGTATTCCTTCTCTCTGCAGTGCCGTTGTCCTGCGAAGTTTACTGCCTTAGTCGATTTTTACTACACCTACAGGATAAACGGGTGTTGATAATCCATATTCTTAATCCGTCACCATACGGACACGTAATATAGGTAATATATTATACTCTGTATTTACATATAAAATAATTTCACCAAAGAGGTTCAACAAAATTATTTATTCTAAGCTGAAGGCATGAAACAAGCTCTTACTAGATTCGGCAATTTGAAACAGTATCAATTTCATTAAATTTTCAAGCTGTACAAAAGACGATTTTTTTCTAATCTTACAAAACTGTACATTAATCACAAAATACGTCCTGACATATTAGTTGTCTTAAGTAGGTGTAATTTTTTCTAGATCATAGCTCACCAGTTTTAACAATACATTACATTTCCTATTTCAAGTGATATATTTGGTTTGCTTCCTTATTTCTGTCCTTTTTTTTAACGTGTAAATCGCCCTCAAGCCGTAACCCCACTGGGGTTTGCGGTGGGGTGATGTGTCGGAATCGGAGCGACTAAAACCACACGGTGTGCACATCTCACGGCTGGTCATTGTAGTGGATGGAGGGGCAAACCTGTCCCGTCCACCCGCGGCCACACTCAAGGCAGCATGAGGCGCTGGTATGCGCGTATCCGCCATCTAGCTCGCCTGCGGCGAATTGGGTCCGAGTGGAGATCTTCCTCGCGGGCCTTCTCCGCCGCCTTCTTCCGCGACACGACGTCTTCGCAGAAGGTTGCGACCGCGGTAAAACAACTGTCGCTACCGGCCATGGAGCGTATGACGGCGAGAGATCTGCTCCAATAACTGCAGTGAGGACCCCACGCTGCCCCGCCGAGGCAGAACAAACCACTAGCGTGTGCTGAGCCGAGTCCTCACTGTAGTCGCAGGGGTGACAGGCGGGATTCAATTCCCTCCTAGCGACCGAGTGCAGGTACTTTCCGAAGCAACCGTACCCGGAAAGAACCTGCGTTAGTCGGAAGAAAAGGGTCCCGTGCTGCCACTCCGCCCACTCGTCCACCACCATCGTTGCTCGACAAGCGGCCCCACGCCACTGGCATATCTCTTCGGGCGGGGGTCTTATGCCGTTATCCACCCGGAAGTCAGCCGTCCGTCGATTAACTTCGGCGAGCACTTCCGCCTCCAAATCCCACGGGGGAGTTCCAGCCAAGGCGCACGCCACCTCTGACGACACGGTGTGGTAACCGCGTATGGCTCTAACCGCCAAAATCCTCTGAGGGCGCCAAAGGTGAGCCCTATTCTGGGCGGTCAGAGCCGCTGCCCACACCGGTGCACCATACAGTGCCATTGACCGGATAACCCCCGTGTATAGCCGTCTCATCGCGATGCTAGCTCCACCCAAATTGGGTAAAAGTCGCCCAAGGGCAGAAGCAGTGCCGACCAGCTTTGGAGTAAGCTGTCGGAAGTGCTCGTCGAAGAGCTACCTCCCGTCGAGGATTAGGTCCAGGTACTTCATCTGGGCCTGAATCGGTACGAGGACCGAATTGACTACGATAGAGGCGCCGCGTGGTGGACCACGACGGGGCCCATAGAACAAAAGGGCCTCCGTCCTATCTAGGGCCACCCAGCGCCTCAATACGCTCGACCACCAAAGAGACTCCTGTGGTGGCCAGGTGCGCCGCCTCTTGAAAGTTCGCTCCCCGAGCTGTGACCAATGTGTTATCGGCGTAACAAATTACACCCATCTCGGGGAGAGACGACTTCGAAGTATCCAGTCGTATCCTATGTTCCACAGGAGTGGTCCGTGGACAGACCCCTGCGGAACACCGCACGGCATGAGCCGAATTTGCATAACACCATCTCGGTCCTCGTACATAACAGTACGCTCCTCTTTGGTAACGGCCATAAGGCACCGCACAGCATCGACCGTCGAACGCCCCGCCCGAAAACCGAATTGGTGGTGAATTACAGAGGTGCCGAATGATGTGGGCAGAGAATATCCTCTCAAATAGCTTACCCACCTCGTCAGGACGTCGCTACCCAATCGGCAGGTCGTCCTGATCAGCTCCGTTAAAAGGATCAGCTTCTCGCTTTTCCAGCACTCAGGGAAGCGTCCGGACGCCAAATTAACGCCCAGGACCTCCCTGAGGCAACCCGACATGTGTTTGAGAGCTCGGGCCAGCACTCGGGCAGGTATCCCATCTGACCCAGGGGCGGTGTTCTTAGAGTGGATTTGTAAAATAACTGCCCCTATCTCCGATTTCCTTACGGGCAGAACATTGTCCTCGTGGCCCCCGTCGTCTCCGACTACGAACGCCATCGACGGGGATGTGTGTCTTTATTTCTGTTCTACAGCAACCTATTAATTATTCTCTTTTGATTATTTTTCTTTCCTTTCTATGAAGCTGTTCTACATGCAAACTTTCTTAAAGTTTAAGGCGAACTAACAATTACATATTAAACAATAATGTTTATCACTGTTATTTGTTTTTAAACATCTGTTCATTTGGATCTAAGTCATTCTAGTATAACCTACGTCTGTGTAACTACTATTGTGCTTGTTTACGATATCTTGAATTTTTCTGTCAATCAAATACATATTACAATATATTCATCGTTACTTGATACATTTACCATAAAGATTAAATTTGGACTCATTTTATAGATAACCAGAAACGCAGTACACTTAATACCTTAAAACTGAGCACGTTCGTTAAAAACCTTCATTGAAGCAAATAAATTAATAACAAATAACATGATCATTAAAGATACTTTTTATACATTGGCACCTATTAATTGGTTCCTAAGAATTGTTTTATTGTCTAATATATATCGTAAAGGAATTGAAATACAAACATTCAGGTCAACAATTAAAATAGCATTCTACGTACTCGTTTTAACGTTTGTTAATTTTTGGTTTTTATACCTAAAGCTAAATGTGTGTGATTACTCAAAAATTTTAAACAGTTTTCCAAAATTTTATACAGCTATTCAAATGACTTATTGGTTGGCTTATTTTGTTTATATGATAGATATGTACTTCGTTCAGAAATACAGTGGAGATGCTTTAATAAAATACATTAAAACCTTTGATGCAATAGATAAAACTTTAGGAAAAGCCGATTACGATGAAATTCGTAGAACTATTATCATGAGTATGGTCTTGAGTATCAGTGTCTTTCTTTTTGTATCCTTATTTGATGTTATTACTTGGACTATCATGGATGGTTGGCAAAATTCAGCAGTATACGCTATAGATTATCTATACTGGTTTCTAAATATCTTAACAATTCTGGATGCAGTTTCTCATGTCATCCAAGTGCAGTTTCGTCTTAAAGTGATTAAGAATTTAATACAGGTAAGTTTTCTACATGATATGGCAAAATTTACATTACACAATATGTAGTTATGTTTGTAAATCACTGAGTTCAAGATAGAGCAGGTTAAATTCTCATACAGTACTTGTTTGACAAGGCTTCTTCAGTTCCTAGCTAACTTATTTACTTTTTCAGAACAAAATTGGTGTTCACTTTATTAGAACCAACATCAATCCAGACACTTTTCATGAAGGCCATATGCTCCTAACTCCACTGGAAAAATTTCATTTTACTGGCAACTTGGACACTGTCTTAATTACTAAATGCTACTTACAATTGCTTGAACAAGTGAATTTTATGAACAAGAACTATGGATTTCGGGTATGCTTTCTCATGTGTATGATGCGGGACATAAGTCTCTCCTTAAAAAGTAATGTTTGTTGTTAGTACAATTGTCTTATGTATTCTGTTATGTATTAAAGGTACTAAAAGTAAAAATGAAATAAAGAATAATTATGTTTATTATGTTTATGTAATTTAGACATAAAGATTTAAACTCTCAGCTGATGATAAAAGCTTTGAAATTGTTTAAGAATTTATTGATGATCTGATGATCAATGCGGAAAACTTTTAGTTCATTAAATGTATTGAGAAAAATACTAATTTTAGAGCACGTTAAGTTGTAATGATGGAACATTTTGAGATGGGACTATATAAATACACATTATTATTAACGCGTTTATTACTCCGATATGCTGTGCCATCTCAAGTAGTAAAAAGTGATCAAAATTTAGACAACTTTTCAAAAGTCAGTGTATATCGTGTCCACCTGCTGCTTGACGATTCACATGAATTCGTTGTATAGCACAAGAGATTGGTGCTAGTTGACCCGTCATAAAATCGTGTAGTAGTCCACTAAAATATGGTCTTATGACCACTCCAATATATGTTTTTATGGTCATGCATGTGGTTGCAGATGTAACCCTAAATATATTGACAAATAAATTAGCACTGTTGATGAATTAGTACTATCATCGTATTTCTACTCCGTCCCTCCACTCGTAATGATTTCAAAATTCATTTTTATAATTAACCTCTTTCACGTATTGGCATTTACTAACGCTATAATTAGATGAAGGGAAGTTAAGGTCATAGTTTTTAATGAACTGGAGAAGTGAACTGACATGAAATGTTTGTAAGTTAAATATATTTTTTTTATAATTAATAAAATCAATGTTTTTACAGATCATGGTGCACTGCGTTACTATAATGTTTTACATGATTCATTTAATAAACATAGCACTTAGACCTGTGAGTATAGTATTTACTATGTATTTGATCATTTTAATTTTCTTTCAGAGTAATGCAAAATTCTCATTGTAATTTTGATTTATTAAAAATTATAGATAAATGTTGTTGAAGAGGCGATATCACCTTTTTTGCTAGCACTATATACAGTTCTGGCAATCATATCGGCGCTACTAAGAGCATTTAACTATGAGTTTATGGCCATCATCTTGATATACCGGTGTGAGCAGACTTATAGACAAAGTGATAAGATTCTGGAGATTATTGATGTGTTGTTATCCAGTGTGAACCATAGTAAGTACATATTTTGCATACGTAAGAATTCTGATGTTAAGGATGTATGTACATTTATATTGACTACACGGTTGGCCTAGTTGTTTAAACGGTCGCCATACTGCTCTCCACTTCGCTGAGTATTGTGCATTCAAATTCCACATGGGAATCCCACTTTTTCTGATCCACAAATTGTTGTTCTGAGTCTGGCTGTTCTTAGAGTTCGTTTCTTGTATGTTTATAGAGTCCCCCGCGACACAGGATTTATACCTAATGCGGGCGTTGTCTTTTTTGTTTAAAAAAAAAATAAAACAATATTCGATCATTTAAAATTCCACAGTTATTACATTAATGCGTAATAAATACCTCGCGTAAAGATACATGTCTACAACGACCAGCTCCTAATAAAATTTTATAATAAAAATACGTATTTGCAAGTCGTGTTATCTGAATAAGGTCCAATTTATAACTAACACTATTTTGGTCCTTTGTGACATTTTTTAAATTAATTTAACTGCACATCGAATGTGGTTTATGCCAATAATATATTATTGGTCAGTCACTAATTACTTGGACGAAATGGCTGCTATTTTATATGCTAATGCTATTTAGACTAGCATTGAAATTGGATTTTGAACGTGTTATATTAATTTACGAACCGACACATTGGCCACAATTGCAATGGGTAACGTGAAATTATCGAAGTTACTAGGTTCTGTATCCCATGATTTTTTTACAGACACAACGTTATCTAGTCCCAAACTAAGCAGGATACTAGACAACTGCAAATACATTTTATACGGATTTTTACAAATACTTACACATTATATACAGAAAATTAAACTCCGTCAAAAATAATTGCAGATCATATACTATAAATAAACAAACGTTTAGTCCGACCCGAGAACGAAATCTGGGACCTCAAGCACGGCAGTCGCTTAACAGAATGATTAATCTTTACAATATAAGTAATTACATTTTTGTGTGCATTGTGTGCATGTGAGTTTTCGTATTTACAGTTGCGATATGGTTAGTGAAACTTCGACAGTGTTTTAGCACAAAAATTTCAGTTTTACTCAAGAAATACTAAATCTAAAAGAGAAATTTTAAAATACTGTTATGTGATGATATCGTAAAGTTAAATCTGTAATCTGCTAGTCTCAGTCATCGAAAGCCTTTAACACTCCAGTGCCGGACGTTAATCTCACCTTAAAAAGAGGGTTTTGGCCTACTATACGACGTTGGCCTTACATGTTAACATAGGCTTTGCTTCGAGTTTTCTTTTGTAATTGCAGTGATAATTCCGCAATTTTTTTCAGTCATCTCTTGCAACATCCATGATATTACTAAGGGCAGTGACACTCTGTATCCTTAATCCGACACTATGTGGATAGCTAGTCTAAGTATTTCTTAATGATTCTAGAACAAAAGTATTTCTGAATTTAATGTAGACGAAATAAAAGTGCTGTATCAGGTACCTAGTAAATAAAGATTGGTCTCAGAACCAGTTAATTTGGACTTAAATCATCATCATCATCCCCATCAATAACCTTTACCATTCCACTGTTGAATATAGCCCTCTCCTGAAAAAGATACTGTTAGCCCCAATACCACACTGGCCAGACGGATTAATATTTTACTATTCTTTGTAGTGATGTTGTCTTACATATTTAGTTCCCTTAGTCGCCTCTTACAACATTCATGGTAAGAATAGGGATAGTGATACTGTATTTTTAATTCGTCACCACACGGATAATTAAAAACGGAGATTGACTTGCACCCATGTAATAATCACATGAGACTTTTTATTTAAATAATAAACGAATACACCTACTGTGATAAGCAAGCCACCATATGTATCAGATGGGTGTAAGTCGACCTTCGCTGGTTCTTGAACTATCTCAGTGTAACCCTCTGTGAAATACGGCTGACATTATGCACGTATTTACGCAATATAAAGTGACGAAACGAGAAGAAATTAGAACAGAATTGATTTCTGTCTGTATTTTTATTAAAAGAGTTGGCCTTCAGATACAACGTTCGGTGACGCAGTCTTCTAACTTCAACGTCAGTCATTTCTGTAAATTATAAAGGAAACAGTAAACATTTTTCCTAATTATTAATTTAACCACTAGATGAATAATTTACGTTATAACATGAATTAATAAACTAACTTACATTAGATAATTTGATTTCAGATGGTGTTATGAAGACGAATCTTTTGGAATTTCGCAACTTACTCGTTACAAGACCTACTAAATTTCACGCAGCTAAATTTTTTCCTGTAAACTATCATACATTGCTCTCCTTAAACTCCATAGTGCTAACGTACACTTTCATAATGCGACAAAATATTTAATAAAGTTTCGACCGCGGTGGCGCAATGGCAGCGCAAATGTTGTGCTTCAGGTCTCAAGTCCAATTTCTGGGTCGGATTTGTAAATATTTGTTTCGGCATTTAAATGTTTTCTATGTACGAGTATATCATGTATTTATTTAGAAAGAATAAGTATACACATATTTATATCAATTGTCTAGCACAAGCTACGCTTAGTTTGGGATTAGATGGCATTGTGTGTTAAATGTCTAAAATACTAAGATTATTAAGTAGTTTGTATAGTCATATTTCAATAAATATGACGCAAGCAAAAATGTTTGGTGACACTTTTAATGCGCAGTTTAGCTACAGTTGAGTTATGTGTTGTAATATGGAATATAGAACTGTATTGTGTGTGTGATTTGTGGGTAGTTTAGTTATCTATCATTGTTTCTTGATGCAGCTTTACTTTGTTACATTTACAATGAATTCTCACTTCAATGGTGCTTAATTTATTTAGTGTATTAAATGTTTACTAATATAATATACATATGCGTATATAATGCGGTAAAGTATGACATAAAATCTATCTACAATGGCCACATATCAATAATTTACAGAAAGAAAATTAGTCGAATTGTATTTTAGAATAATTATGCCAATAGTTAGCTGCAGGTTAGATATTGTATTTAAATTGTTTAAGGATAGTTGGCCATCACTGTTTTTGAATGCTGCTTCCTTTCAGTGTGTTTACAGTAAAGTATCACTCAAAATCATTTGTTTCATTTCCTTGTCGTAAATTTAACAAATAAAATTTAAACACGACGTGTATTTCATTTTTATTTTAAGTGCCTGTCAAAGCATCTCTACTCTGACCTAAAGTATGAATAGAATCGAAGAGTAGTGGCCACAATACTCATTGCGAATGCAGACAATGCAATACGGTGACTTACACTGTGGTGGCCTAGCAAGATGCTTTTTTAGGCCCGCTGGAGGACGTAATAGGTATGACAGTCATCGTGGCTATGTGGGGTTCACACACTTACCACGATAACTATCACTCCTGCATCAATGGGTCTTCGGTCTCGCACTCATTTACGAAACACGACATCACAACAAAACAATTAAAAAGTAGAATACGTAACGCGTGCATGGTGCTGGTTGAACTTGTGTTATTAGTATATACTTTGTCTACCTTCAGACAAAATGTCAATGATGTCAAAGAGTTCTAGCAAGCAAGAAATATTATATTCAGGACCTGAATAATTATTCAAATCCTAACTTGAAACCTCCTTTTGATGACTCATTAATCAGAAGAAGATTTTAAACTCACGGATGACTGGATCTCTAACCGGCCATCGATGAGTGGGCAAGGTTTCAGCTCGCACCCTTTTCTTCGGGTTGACGTAGCTCCTTTCTAGGCATGAATGCTTTGATAAGTACCTGCACTCGGTGAATAAGAGGAAATAAAGAATTACTTGTCACCACTGCGACTGCAGTGAGAACTTGGCTCTGCATACACTGACAGTCTGTAGTCATCGGAGCAGATCTCTCGTTAGCAGCTGTCATATGCTACATGGCCGATAGCGACAGCTGTTTTAATGCGGTTCCGACGTTGTGTGAAGAGGTGACTTCATAAATGACCTCTACTCCTATCCAAGTCGTCGTCAGAAACAGGCGGTGGAGGCTCGTTTACCAACTTTTCTTTCCTTTTGCCCTGAGTGTGGCCTTAAGTTTTTCGGGACGGGTCGGGTTTCCCTCTCGATCTGCTACAGTATTCAACCGCAAATAGGTGACGCCTGCTTGTGCTGTGCATCGCTTAAATAGAGAGTTTACCCGAAGATGTTGCCCGCGCCAACGGGTAGGCGCTAGGAGGGATCTGAATGTCGTAATAACAACTATTACCGGACTCCTTCTATCTCAGATGCAAAGTAGCACACCTTGTGACTTGTAGGTCCAATTCCGACACACCACCCCACCATAAACTCTGGTGGGGTGACGATCCGATGAAGTATTCATACGTTAAAAAAAGTAAGTGTATATTTTGACTAATTGCATGTGCGTCTAACATAGTAACAAAATATTTCCACTCAAATATGTTTTCAACTGTTATTGGAAGTAATAAATAAGTTATGTTAGTTACATTACAATACATTATTTACTATATATATCAAGTTATACACTTTAAACTTAATTGTAATTTATTAGTCCACAATGATATTTGTTATTACTATACTCTAAAAACTTGGCCTTGTGGTCTATACCTTTCTAGAGCTGTTATATCCATGTCATGGTTATTTATAAATATATAATACAATTTCTTTTAATTTTATTTTGCAATATATTTACAGGACGTGGTACATTTTTCAAGTCAGTTGTTTAGTTTAATTAATTTGTTAAAACGATCAGACCTATGAGTATGACTCGTCCAATTTTCTTTCTAACAACTTCATTGTACAAAATGTTACATGTTCGTCTTGCTTTTGATTTCTAGAAAATTGTAAATAGTGGCTTTGAGAGATGTAATATTATCTATTACTTCGCTGCTCTCTTTATTTTAACAATAGTATCGGGCCTAATAAGAACATTGAATTATGAACTTATGATCATTATGCTGCTATAGGTTTTATTCCAAGCAAATTTTGAGATGGTCAGATGGAGATCAATCATTTAAAATGTTAAATCAGGAATAAAAAAAACTAAATTTATTTAATCTATTAACTATCATTAATGGGTTTGTTGGTGAATGGTAACACAAATAATACATACCAACCCAAATGAATAAAATATATTCTAAGCCACGTCCAACGTAACATCTAAACCATAAAGACGTTTTATTTTTCTTACGTTGTGGGACAACATACTTTGAAACATAATTAATGAAGTAGATAAAAATAAATTAATAAATAAATAATCTTATTTTAGACAGTGAAACGAAGAGCAATATTGTAGAATTTTGAAATATACTCCTCTCATAGTATTATTGTTCACATTGCTAAGTATTTTATAATAGACTATCGCGCATTTTTCTTCTTAAAGTCGGTGGTTGATATGTACACTATCACAACGTGGCATAACATTTATCGTAACACTAAAGTAGCTTTCAGTAAATATAGGAAAAAAATTAAATCTGATTTTCCTGTATCAGTTTGCTGCATCGAGATGCGTTTTAGATGTTGCTGAACCATAGCGTTCTGAATATTTAGAGAAAGTTATCTGTCATTGTTCTTAATCTAAAATAATGCAATGATGAACCAGTTTCTAATATATTTAAAATTTCATTATTAATGCAGTTTTTCTCTTAAATTTGATCTTAATTTCATTAAATATGTTTATCTATAATTTTTAATTGTTTCGCAGTACTACAGCTTCTTTTATAACGGTAATCAAGAGATTCTCGAAGGTTTAAAAGTGTCAAGATTTGTAGTTTATCTTTCTTTTATTTCTGTTTCTAAATTATACAGAATATGTGCTTTACATTTTTCAAAGAATGTGTACCCAATAATGAAATTGTATATTAACTTTAATTATAGACCTAAAAACCAAGACATTGGAAGGCTTTAAATCTGATTGGAGGTACACCTTGAATAAGTATGATAAAACAATTTCATAAAAAGTATTTCTTCAACGCAATTATTTAATAAACTTAAAATCGTGAACCTAACTAGTAATGGAACTGACAGTTCTTAAGAAGATTATTTTTAACAAGGTAAGCATCTAGATGTTTGACGTTGACATAACACTATATTCTGTCATCAACAAAGATGCTAAGTTTCCTTTTTCTTACTATCTTACCACTTTTTATTTTCTCTTACTTATTCTTCTTTGCATTCCATAACGTTGCCAAATGTCAACCTTGCCATGTTTTGAACTTCACCAATCTAATTTGAAATATTCTAAAAGACTTCTGGGTTTTAGTTTGTGATGTTCTAGTGCTACTATATCCATGTAGCCCTCGTTATACTTGTCAACGACATGGTTTAGGTTTTCCATTAAAATAATACTCAGACATCTAATGGGAAATCTGAAAAATCCTACTTCAGATACATTGAAGTGTGTAGTACGCTTTAAACCTGACAATCCACAAGAAGTCGTCTGAGAAGATTCATTGAAACATTTAAATTATTTGAACTAACAAAATGATAATAAAAGATACTTTTTATACCTTGGCTCTCATTAATTGGTTACTCATAAGCTTAGCATTATCGAATATACATCGTCAAAGATTTGAAGTAAAAGCATTCAGATCGACGATCAAAAGAGCAACCTACGTAATCGTTTTAGCATTCGTTAATTTATTGTTTTTATATCTAAAACTGTGCAGAAATAAAACGAATATGCGTGATCGTGTTGTGAAATTTTCAAACGTCATTCAAATGGCTTATTGGATTCCCTATTTTGTTTATATAATTGATTTATATTTCGTACAAAAATATGGTGGCAAGTCGTTAATAAAATACATAAAAACGTTTGATTTCATGGATAATATTTTAATAAAAGTTGATTACGATAAGATTCGTAGAACGCTTGTCTTCAGTATTGTATTGAGCATCGGCGTCTTTCTCTTTGTTTCCTTATACGATTTTTTTATAGGGATTTGTATTGAAGGTTGGGAAAATTCATCAGTATACGCTGTAGATTATATGTATTGGTTTTTTAACATTCTAACGTTTCTCATGTGATTCAAGTGGAGTACCGGCTGAAAATAATTCAACATCTTTTACAGGTAAATATTCTTTTTGTAGAATTTAATACTACATTGTTTTTTATTATAATGTATACAGCGTACTAATATTATAAAATCCCACAGAACTGACTATGAGTTCTGTATTTTTTTTTACTTTTTTGGACCTCTGGTAAGCGCATTCGCTACTGCTGCACCATCTAGGCAGTCTGCTTTATTTATATTTAACTTTATTAATTACTTTTCTTGTTTTACCACTTTTAACTTTTTCAGGCAAAGAATAGCGCTGGTGTAATTAAAACTATTTTCAACGTCGGTCGCAACAGCAGTTTTCACGAAAACGCCGAACCCTTAAATCTGATGAAAAAACCTCGGATCGCTAGAGATTTGGATATTGTCATGTTTTCCAAATGCTACTTAAAATTGCTTGAGCAAGTAAATTTTTTAAACAATACTTACGGATTTCGGGTATGTTCCTTTTTAATTACTCTAATCTAAAACAAATAATTTTTTTAATAGTGAGGCTATATTATATTGTAGAAGAGGTATAACACGAAGATAGGACAGAAATAGCTTACAGTTTTTTTTTTGTGTTACTGTTTTAGTAACTTCTTAAAGTAGAAGGTAGATGACCCGTTACATGCACCTTATCATAAAAAAAATAAAATTATGAATTAAGTCATGCTTTAACTTTTTAACTTTATCATCAACAGACTTCAATAGTCGACTGTTAAGCATCCATAAAATGGAGGTTTTGGTCAACTATTTTGTGTTTTAATTTTGTCTTCTCTTTTTAACGCGTAGCTTATCTTGCGTAGTTTGCTTTTAGTATCTTGCGTAGTTTGCTTTTTCGGTTCTAACGATATCTACGAGATTATTATGGGTTATGAAACTCATTATGCTCAATCTTTAATTTACAGATATAGATATAATTTATTATTCCCTTCAAATTATTCAAAATTTTCATTTAAACTTACAAGAGCTCTTAGATCCCCATTGTGGACATGCTGCAAAATCTGTTCTTAGTTGGAGGATTCTACTTATAAACTTCCACATTCCCAAATTTTTTTTTACTTTTACTATCAAAAGCCCTTATATTTTTTTTTATTTTAACGCGTGGAATCCCTGTCGGACCGTCACCCTACCGGGGTGTACGGCGGGATGGTGTGTCGGAATGGAACTGACTAAAACCACACGGTATGCCACTCTGTACCTGACATAGGAGGTATCAGGGAATAGCTGCCATTACGACATTACTACTATTATTATATTATTATATATATATTATTATATTATTTTTTACTTTTACTATCAAAAGTCCTTATTACCTACTTTATCAGATCTTCACTTCAAATTTTCAATATTTATTCGTCATTGGAGAAGTCAATCCTTGTTTTGTTTTAGGTTTCATATATGTACATTTAAACTTATTCCACTTTTAATCAGATTTAGCAGAAAAATCTTTCCTTAAGAAACGTTTGCTACTTTTTTCAGCTACTCTTCTGCTAAAAACGTGGATACTATCACTATTGTCCATCAGTTGATGGACTAAAAATCAGAGAAGGACTAGTTAATCATCAGTGTAATTGTTCACCTAGACACTGTGATATAAAATAAAACGAAGTTAAACACGAATTAATTGATGACAAAACATTAAACTGAGTTCTCAAGTCGAACGAACAATGTTGTTAACACCTAAATAAAAACAAATAATCGCATAGACTTGGTTCAATTTTTAAACTTACTTAAATAAACTAAGACAGTAAATAACAATCCTCTTCTTAAATGCAAATAAAAGTCATATAAAAGTATTTTACATACATATATTTATTGGTTACACTATTTTTACTTCATTCACTGTTTTTTGTTATTGATTTTGCAGATCGTGGCACATTTCGTGAATATGTTGCTCTACATGATCAATTTTTTAAATTTAGCTATCAGACCAGTGAGTATAAAGCTTTCTTTCCGTTTTAGAATATAACTATTTATTTATGACATCTGGTTCAATATTCATAAGGAAACATGTTCGTTGTTCTTTAGATTTCTGGCAATTTACAGGTAGAGGCGTTTGGGGACATAACATCACCTATTACATCGCCTCTAATTATATTTCTAGTGGTTATATCGGGTCTACAAAGAGCATTTAATTACGAATTTATGGCCATTATGTTGATGTATCGATGTGAGCAGGTTTACAGACAATGCGATGAGATTTTGGATACTATTGACGTATTGTTATCTAACACAAAAGTTCGTGAGTAGTTTTCTTAGCAACATTAATAGATATGGTTTTTAATCAATGGATTATGTTAAACTATATTAAATGTATAATATTTCAGATAGCGAAACGAAGACCAACCTCTTGGCATTTCGAAATATACTCTTCACAAGACCTATTAAGTTTCATGCTGCTAACTTTTTTACATTAGACTATCGGACTCTTCTGTCTTTAAACTCTGTAGTTATTACTTACACTATCTTAATGAAGCAAAATATTTAGTAAAGTATTACGTAGTCGCAATGGTCATATCTCAGTATTACTAGAAAGAAAGATCAAGTATTATTTAGTTAAGCTAATGAATATTTGAGAATGAAGTTTTAGTTTAGCTTTAGTATTGTGAAATTTTAAGAATAAGGATTTATCTATCACTCTTTTTGATTAATCACTTATCGTTTTAAATTAATCATCACTTTAAGAGTGTTCATTTTATTCTTCAGACTATTGTTTATTAGATTGACATGGAATCGAACCAGCAGTAGTTAAACTTCTGCATTGGGGTATCTAATTTTTTTTTAAATCAGTCTATAACAATTAAAAATAAAGTTTCGAGTATGACTCTTTTGTTTATTGGTTTTTAAAAGACAACCTCCAACTTCAACTTAGAGGATTACTAATATATCTTGTGATGCGGCGAAATTAACAAACATTAATGAAATAAGCACCTAGAACACCTATAATGAGAATAAGTAAGTACTGTCCCATGCGGCAGTCAAACTCAGAACACTCAGCGCAGTGAGAAACAGCGAGTTGACCGCTTAAACTGCTACGCTACCCGTGCAGTCGTTCTTTGCTTGCATCTAGCTTCGAAATTTATCACAAACATAAACTTGACCAATAACTTTGTGATAAATTTTAATTATTTTTTTCTTTACCGATACATAAAAGAATTTCCAGGTTCAACTATGATACCTTATTGTTTGATTTGGTGATTCTATGTCATCAACAAGTAAGAAAACTTCAAGAATCAGGAAAGAAATGCTAAGAAAAGAACTAAGAATACTGTAAAGTCAAGCTAAAATGTTAAAATTGAAATATAAGTTCTCATCTATCTAGCAAAGTCTGGGTAAAAGGCTTGTTGAGTAAAATCATTGAAGAAAATAAGAGCGACTATTCACGACCAACATTATTTTTTTTATAACATTTTAATACCATTAAATAAAAAATATATTTACACCAAATCACGGTTAGTAGTGTTGTACCAGTCACCTGAATCACGCTATGGCTTCGTTGCCTGCAGTAGTGTAACGCACTTTAAGATTATTTATAAATATCCGGTAGATTAGATAACAAATGTGGTTTAATTTCTCGGATCCTACTAGTATATCCTCATTGGTCAATCAGGTCGTATATACTCTAATCATAACAGCGAGGACAACCAAGAAAGATACGTTTTTTTATTGTATTAGGAGTAAACTTACAATCGGATCAACTAGTGATAAGCGAGTATTGCTGCCACCCATAAATACCTACAGTTTGGGAGTCCTTACAAATTAGGGCAAGCCCTCTCCCTGACTTTGTGCTACAGCATCCTCGCAAACTCGGTGAAAAGCAACGAAAAAACTGCTTAACAATGCTTGCCTATGAAACCATGGAATCAATATGGATGAATTGGTACATATATGCTGGAGCATAGTGTTCCTATGCCATTGGAGCATAAAATAGATGGCATAGAAGTTTTAAATATATTGCGATGATGTTATATACATTTGGTAAAAATTACCTCGATATTCAAAAAACTAAGAAAAACTGAGGTAGTCATGAAGATTGCAGACAGAAATGAAAACTTTAAACTGTATTTTGATGTTTCAAAGTGATTGTAATATTGAAAACGAATATTTCATACTTTTTAAATTAAAATACGTACGTCACAAGGGCTGGTACCGATGAATTGGCCATTTTGCGCGTTTTTATATTTTGTGTCATAATTGGGTTTGTGAAAAAAAAAAATTTATTGATTTTTTTATGTATTTTAAAACTTTATTATTAATAATATTGATATATAATCCAAAAAACTTTAAAAAAATTTTTTTTCAATTAATTATAAAAAATTAAAAATTGATGAAATTTAAATAAAAATCACGTGACTATAAACGCGCCATGATTGGTCACCATAGTTGTGACGTCATAATGTTATAGCTATTTAATAACAGTACAGCGTTTACGGCTATTACACGTGACTAGACAATAATATTGAAAATTTATTGCTAAAATACGAGTTGTTAGTTGGTTCCGATTAGCTATGTGTGATAAAGGATTTATTAAGGCAAAGTCTGATAATATTCCTGATGTTGATATATTTATGATTACCGATTTTTAAAAAATGACGTTCGGTTTAATTCTGCTGAAGTTCGAGGTGCCAAGGCATCAAGGTAAGTCTGTTAAAAAATAATATAATAAATGAAAATATTTAAGTATTTATTCTCCATTACATTAAATATAATTATTTATTTCATAAATTGTAGAGCATCGCGTGAGAGTTACGGCGACAAAGCTATAGGTTATGTTCAACTAAGTCGTAAAAATAATATTTGTATTGTAAAAGGACGGGTATGTCCAGAACACCGAGTTCGGAGTAAAGCTTATTCAGTTACTTTAACTATTAATGAAAAGTCAAAAAAAATTCAGGATGTTCAATGCCATGACTGTGCAGCTTCAGCAGGTAATTTATACTCCTATTAAATTTAAATTTTTTGATGTTATAAGCAATAATAATCTTTTATATTGTGTCTACAGGTGGTTGCAAACATGCATTAGCATTACTTATGTGGACCCATCGTAGAAGTGAAGATCCGACACCAACAGAAGTCGCTTGCTATTGGAAAAAGTCTCGATTATCAGGCATTGGTACAGTTATAAAATATATTGAAGCAGAAAAACTGACAAAAAAAATCTCTACTACTCCTGTTGAAAATTTTCCGGATAATAGTACATTTTTACAAGAAGTTGTTGAATTTGCCAAAAATCAACAAATAAATTCTCAAATTGGGCAATTAAATTTTGATTTAGAATCCAAAAAAGCTTACAATTTATCGTTACATCGATTAATTTTGGATTTTAATCAAAATATTGATTTGCGAGTAGAGAAATTTTTGGAATTCGCTAAAACTGAAATGGCAGAAGATGTGTGTGAAGAAGCTGAACAGCTAACCAAGCAGCAAAGTGAATGTGCAATTTGGCATGAACTTCGTTATGGACGCATTACTGCATCAAAATTTTATGAAGCTGCTCATTGTAAAACTAATAATGGTTCGCTAGTTCAACAAATCATTGGTGCAAGTAAAGTTCATGAGACAAGCGCTATGACACGAGGAAAAGAGTTAGAAAAAGATGTAATCGAAGTTCTTGAGAAAGAATTAAGAGTAAAAATAACGCGTCCGGGGATGTATCTTGTACCTAGTCATCCGATTTTTGCAGCATCACCTGATGGAATAACAAGCAATGCCATTGTTGAAGTAAAATGTCCCACCAGTCATAAATCATTGGATATTTTTCTACCAAAAGGTAAAGTGAGCTTGAAGTGTAACGCCCAAATGCAACTACAAATGTTATTGACTGGTAAAAAAGAAGGTATCTTTTGTGTTGCTGATCCAAATTTTGAAGAAAATAAAACTATCTACATTAAAAAATTAAAATATGATTATGCACATACACAAGCTCTAATTAAAAATAGTCAAGTATTTTGGTCCAAAAATATATTTCCAAAATTATTAAAATCTGTACAAAGTTAATTAATATTATTAATTATATTTTTATGTATTTTTACAATAAATAATTAATATATTAGCTTAAATAAAACAGACACCAAGTAATTTATTTTATAATACAAATACTCTTAAACTTAGGTAGAAATTATAGGCGCTTGTAAATTTACAAGTGCTGCAGCAATGGCAACAATATTATCTGTTAAAAGTAACATATTATGATTAACAACCGCATGAGGTTTTAGAAAATCAAACTCTCTTATTCTTCCAATAACGCGTTCTATATGAATACGTAGAGCAGCGATTCGTTTGCCTTGTAACACGTCAGATTGTGATAATTTTACTCCAGAATTAACTGAAGGTGGTCGAATTAATTCAATATTTTTATCG
Source organism: Hypercompe scribonia (assembly GCA_949316085.1). NCBI lineage: Eukaryota > Metazoa > Arthropoda > Insecta > Lepidoptera > Erebidae > Hypercompe > Hypercompe scribonia. The sequence continues at coordinate 17,981,702 of OX438982.1, read as the reverse complement.
TCAAGAAGTTGAACAATGTTTTTGAATCCTCGATCGGCCATGACAGCACAAGTTTCGGGTAGCTCTTCCAATAATCCGCTTTCTTGGAATAATAGTTCATCTGAAATTCGACCTCCAAATCCTTTTGATATGAAGTTTATAAAGCCATCTGGTGTGCAAGATATTAAATATTTTAAAGTATTACATTTTTTATACTCTGACCAAGTTAAAGATTGGTACTCTGGATCACTTGGTTTTTCAATTTGTATCTCAAATGCATCAATAATAGCAATCACATGATTATATGAAGTTCTGAATGGTATCGGTAGTATTTTTTTGATATTACTAGACTTCGGCATATAAATGAGTTTTTTTAATAAATGTGCCAATACAGGAACTGTTTTATTAAAAATAATACTAGCATTGCTGACACTCATTCCAAACTGTTCACTTAATCTTTCCAAAGTATCTTGGCGTCGTATTTTCATCAAAGATAATTTTATATTAGTAATATCAATATTAGATATTACACTAATACGTTCTAGCACCACATTCCATTCTTGAGGAACACCAGTATACGCTTTTAAATTATCGTTAATTAAGTAATTTGTGACTTTCAAAATTTCAAATTTTTTCACAGGAGATTGAAGGCTGCTAGAATCCATAGTACTTGAACCGGTATTTTCGGATGGTTCATAAATATCTTGTGAACTATTTGAATTTGTAAAACTACTAGATGACAAACTTTTCTGAGTATCTTCCAATAAATTTGGATGTAATTTTTGACGCAACGGTTTTATTGGAGATGTTGCAATACTAATGCTACCAGTTTTAATTGGTGAGCAGGATTCATCGATTCCGATTGATAAAATTTTACATTGAACTGATACGCTACGATACTTAGGACGACTATTTACTTGTACAGCAACAGTACGGTGGTTAATATTAGTTTGTGTTTCAACAGTGACCTTTTGGCCAGGTGTTACATTTGGAGGAGCAAAATCTACTCCAATATTTTCAACATTACTGGCTGATACGACATCAATGTTTGGTTCTGGAGGATTACCAATTTCCATATTTTCTGAAGATTCATTTAAAATTTCTTGAATAATTTGTTGTCTCCGTCGTTTTTTTGCGGCTGGTCTAAGAACCGTTGTAGGGCCTTGTCTTTTACGATTAGGTTGACAGTCAAACTTGTGTGTGATGTGGTACACATCAATTTTAATCTTTGCTTTACCTCCCATCGTTGTATAATAAATATAATTTTCCATGTCATCTTTCAGCTGGAAAAAAAAAACAGAAATCATAAGAATTATTTATATGTTATTATAACAACAGAAAAACCACCATAACATAAAATTAAAAAAATTTAATACTATAGTCAAATACATAACCTCGAACGTTATAAAATTATAAATATATCAAATTGAATCCCAATTATTAGATAAAGATACATAAATTTATTATTTAAGCACTTTAAATTACCAATAAAAATTTTTTTTAATGCTATGATTTTAAAGGTTATGATTTGGAGTCCAGTTAAAAAAAATTATTTACTGAACTTTACTTGAATACATAATAATTATTTGATTTGTATACTTAGATAAATAATAATTAATAACAATGATATTAATAAATACTTACATCGAAATGATCTTCACAACACAAAAAATTCGATTTTGTTTGGGGATTATCACGGTGCACTGCTTGAAACCATTTATTTCGACGTTTGACATCTTGAGGAACATTTAAAAACATTTTGTCAGGAGTTGCCTTTGTAGTATTCGTACATAATGGTACAAAACAAGAACGATAACTTTTGAGGTTCGACATTTTTAATATAAATTTAAATATTTAATAATGACAACAAAATTAAATAGATCAAAACACTGCATTCATTATTTTCCTATCAACTGCATTGAGTGAAAACTAACATTATGACGTCACACGCGCTCGGGTTTGTTCGGGAGTTGTCGGCGTGTCTTCGGTACTGGATTCAAAAATTAATTTTTATTTTGAAATAACTTTTGAATTATTGCAAAAAAAAAAAAATAGTTTTGCTATAAAACTAATATATAATCTTTATATTTATCACAAAAAAAAAAATTATTTAAAAACCCAATTACGGATATATTCTAAATACAAAAAGCCTATTTTTGAGTGCTTCCAAAATATCATACGACTCGTTTAAGGCTCGAAATTTCTGGAACTTTCTTAACTAACTGTACTAGTGTTAACGGTTTAAAATATATCTATACTCATAGCTATAGATATACTTTAAACAGTAGTATACTGCTGACGCGAACTCATAAGAATTTCTCCAAACTAAAAATCGCCTAGCTAAAGAAGTTTTCACTTCAAAAATAAATAATCAATGAAGTATAAATAACAATAAAATAAAAATTCTTCGAATAATTTTGACATTAAAAGCTAAAAACTTTCTTTACAGCTTTTAACCAACATGCTCTATCTAGTTTCTGGCTATAGTATACTCGTACATACGAAACATAGAAAAGATACTCCGTATAACAATAGTACATATCGATTAATCTAAGTAATTACAAGGTAAGTTTTTCAACTAAACTAGACTTCAATCACTTAACAAGACATCAATTTAACTCAACATATGTACCTAGTCTTGCCATAAATATTGTAATAAAGAAAAAAGAAAATTGTTAACTGCAAATAACATTTATTACTTTTACAGTGTGTCAGTTTAATACATAAATATAAAACAATTAAAAATATAAAAAGCTTATTCGAAGTGGTCTCCATTGGCTGCAATACAGTCCTTTAAACGATGAGGCCAGTTATCAATAGAAGCACGCACTCTTTCCATGGGAAAATTCTTCACTGCCAATCGTATAGATTGTTTTAGGGACTCCAAATTATCATGGCGTTTAGAGCAAGCTGTACTCTCTAAAACTGACCACAAATCATAATCCAGCGGATTAAGATCGGGACTAGACGACGGCCAGTCTTCAGCTCTGATGAAGTCCGAAACGTTCGATTCCAACCAAGACTGCGTGGACCGAGCTTTATGACCCGGCGCCGAGTCTTGCTGGAAGGACCATACTTGGTTATTGAACATGGTGATGTTAAGGGGCTTAACTACCTTCTCAAGAATGGTATCTTGATACACTTGTGCCGATGTTTTGATACCTTTTTCACAAAAATATGGCTCAGTCACTCCTTCATAGCTAACACCCCACCAAACCATCACTGAAGTCGGATAATGTCCACGTTGCACTCTGTCGACTAATTGGGAAGCTTCCTTAGAGCTTTGAGCATAAATACGGTCATTTTGTTTGTTAAAATGTTGCTCAATTGTAAAAATTTTCTCATCCGTAAACAAAATTTTTCTGTGACCTCCCTTTGCGTACCGCTTCAGTAGTTGTTTCGATTTTACCACCCTATTCTTCTTTAAATTATCAGTTAAGAAATGGCCAGTGCGTCTCTTATAGGCTGCAAGTCCTAAGTCATCTTTTAAAATACGCGACATGGTTCTAGGTGCTATCTTCATTTCCCGAGATAAAATCTTTTGCTTTCGGACAGGATTTCTTCGAATTCTTTCCCTTACTGCTTTGACCACCTTTTTCGTACGAACACTACGTGGACGGCCAGATCTTTTTCTGTCACAAACAGAGGAGGTCTCATTGTACCTATTAATAGCCCGGTACACAAACATTTTACTAATACCAAGTGTATGGAGAGTTTTAAAAATTGCATTTGGCTCCATACCTACTTTGTGTAATGCTATCACAGCGATTCGGTTCTCTTTATCACCCCACACCATTTTAATATCGCAAAATATTTTACAATGTATTGGCGCCAAAATGAGAAAACACAATGAACAATCGTATAAAAATGACAGATTCGAAATTCAAATGTAATATTTTTTTATAATTAAGTGTAACAGTATTTATGGCCAGACTAAGTATATTACAATTGAATATACATCTTATCTCTATATGAAATACTTTCTTAAGAAGTATTGTATCTATAAAATTAATAATTTGAAACGAAATAATTCAATTTAACGGAAGTGACAGTTCTCAGTAATGTTAAATTTATTAAGGTAGCTACTTTTAGTCTCAATCTTAACATAAGACAAGATTATGGTTGTTTTTTTTTCTATATTAAGAACCTGCAGAAGTGACTCTACTCTGCCTGAAAGAAAGCATGAACAAAATCCAAGAGTTGTGCTCATCATACTCATTACAAATGCGGACAATACAGTATGGTGACCCACACTGTAGCGGCCTAGTGAGGTGCTTTTTCACGCCCCATGGCAGTGTAAGGTTCACACAGTTACCACGGTACGGAGTCCTGCTTCGGGAAGTATCTGTACCCGGTCGCCAGGAAGGAATTGAGCCCCGCCTGTCACCACTGCGACTGCAGTGAGGACTCGGCTCAGCATACGCTAGCGGTTTGTTCCGCCTGGGTGGTGCAGTGTGGGGTTTTCACTGCAGTTATTGGAGGAGATCTCTCGCTACCTGCCGTTATATGCTCTATGGTCGGTAACGACAGTTGTTTTAACGTGGTCACAACCTTAAAGACACCAACCTAGAAAGAATCTCACAGTAAACCACAAAAACGGCGTTCGGTTTCTTTTTTTTTAATACCACGACGGTGGCAAACAAGCATACGACCCGCCTGATGGTAAGCGGTTACCGCAGCCTATGGACACCTGCGGCACCAGGGGCATCACGTGCGCGTTGTCGACCCTTAAAAAACCTATTTACCCCCTTTTTGAAGAGTCCCATACTGTAGTTCCCAGGGAAAGCCTCGACAGGGAGCTCATTCCATAACGGGATTGTTCGCGGGAGAAAATTTCTCTGAAACCGCACTGTGCGCGACCATTTAGGTTCCAATGTATGTTGATGAGGTCCCTAACGATGGCGAGCGGTGCGATGGTAGAAAGTGGCTGTGGCAATTCTTCAGAACACAGCCTATTGTAGAGACGGTAGAGCACACACAAGGAGGAAAAATCTCTCCTAAGATTTAGTGGCTCGATTTCGTCTGTGAGATCAGGATCGTCGACTATTCTCACAGCACGTCTCTGACCTGAATCGAAAGGCTCAAGCTGGTACTTCGGTGCTCCCGCCCAGAGATGACAGCAATATTCCATGTGAGGTCGAACTTGTGTTTTGTAAAGTAGTAGCCTTTGTGCCGGTGTGAAGTATCGCATCGCTCTATTCAGAACATCAAGCTTTTTTGATGCTAGCTTGACCTTCTCTTCCAAATGAGTTCGAAATTGGACGTCACTGGAGATGTCGACACCGAGGATCCCAATACTCCCCGTTCACTGTGGTTCCACAATTCCAGAGTATTCTGGAATTGTGGAACCACAGTGAACGGGGTTTTCTTAGCGGTAAATGCACAGACTTGTGTCTTAGAGGAGTTAAATTGGACCAGGTTATCCCGACCCCAATCGGAGACTCTGTGTAAGGTGCTCTCGATTTGAGACACAAGTTGTTCGCGACTTTCTACTACAACGGTACGAGGGATGTTAGCTCGGCCCGTGTAAAACGCATCTCCAGTACTGTCATCCGCATAACAATGGATACCATCCGTGGACAGCATATCATTAATATGCAGCAAGAGCAGCGTTAGAGATAGCACGGAATCTTGCGGGACACCAGCGTTTATGTCCATGCTTTCGGAGCAGCTACCGTCGACGACGGCTTTTGTGCGTCTGCCGGACAAAAAGCTAGCCACCCACTTGCACAAACCCTCGGGCAGGCCGTAGGATGGTAACTTCGATAGAAGACCCCTATGCCAGACCCGATCGAACGTCTTTGCTATATCCAGGCTAACTGCCAAAGCTTCACCTTGACTCTCAATGGCTGAAGCCCACCGGTGAGTGAGGTACACTAGAAGATCACCAGTCGAGAGACCGCGGCGGAAACCGTACTGGCGATCGCTAATCAAATCGTGTTCCTCTAGGTAACTGAGGAGCCGTGTGTTGATTACACGTTCCATCACCTTAGAAAGAAGGGAGGTTATAGCTATAGGCCTGTAATTCGATGGGTCTGATCTATTACCCTTTTTTGGCACTCGATGCACATGGGCAGTCTTCCACGAAGACGGCACTTGCCTTTTGCGGTAGGAAAGCGCGAAAAGTCGCGTTAGTACAGGGCACAACTCAGGAGCACGCTGCTTGAGTACCACTACAGGTATGCCGTCTGACCTACTCGACTTATGAACGTCTAGACAATTGAGTTCCCGCCGCACTTCTCTTTGCGAAATGTGCATTTCCGGCAAAGAGTGTTGGCACGGCGGGTTAGTAGGCGGTACCGCACTTCCATCCTCGTTCATGGTCGAGTTCTAGGCAAAGGGTTGCCCAAATAGGTCAGCTTTCTCTTTAGCATGGTGGGCCAAGTTAATATCGGCATTTCGCAATGGTGGTAAAGACGACTGGCAGAAGTTTCCCTCGGTAGCCTTAGCAAGAGACCAAAAGGCACGACTCTCAGAGGGATAGCCCGTAAGTCGCTCACCAATCCCGCCGATGAAATCGAATTTGGCTCTGGCAATGGTCTTTTTGCTGGACCTCGAGGCAGCATTTAGTTTGCGTCTCACATCAGAGATGTTCGGATCCTTATTAGCACGGGCCGTGGTCCAAGCCCTGTAGGCAGTCTGCTTGACTAGCCTGGCTTCCTTGCAGAGCCGGTTAAACCCGCAGCTACTGATGAGTTAGGAATAAAATACACCATACCCACCAGGATCGTCTCAGTGACAGCGGCTGCGCAGGGGTCAGGATCTTCTGACGCGAAGCAAAACTGCCTCCACGGGTACGATGCGTAAAATTCACGCAATCCATCCCAGTCTGCTGATTTATATTGCCACATGCGGCGCAAATTGGCTGGGCGAGGTGGAATATGCCGCGCGCATTGGACTTCAGTCCGGACGAGGCAGTAATCGGATGAGCCGAGAGGTGCATCCACTATGATAGTGTAGTCGTCCGGACGTGTCGTCAGCAGAAGGTCCAGCAAAGAGTACGCATGGCTCTCAATATCAGGTATTCTTGTTGGGGAATGTACCAGTTTTGAGAGGCCATGGGCCAGAGCAAATTCATGAATAGACCTTCCCGCAAAGTCGGTGGATCGAGAATTTAGCCACTCACAGTGGTGGGCATTAAAATCTCCTAAAATCACCAACTCAGCACGAGGGTACTGCTCAAGAACTTTGTCAGTCGTCACTTGCAGATGCTCAAAGAGTGCTCTAGTCTCCCTGTCACCGCTATGAGACCTGTATAGGCACGCATAGATTCGAGTCTGACCTCCGTAGTCTACGCGCACCCACATTACTGACAGGTCCCTGTCTTCATAAAATTGAAGACGGCGACAGCAGATATCCTCCCGGACGTACATGCATACACCGGCACGTCTCAGGAATTTGTGTTCGAGTTTGTAGCCGGGATAGTGTAGGTATGATATATCGGCCGGGCAGGATATCTGCGTCTCCGTAAGAAATAAGAGGGTCGGCTGCGCAATCTCCAGATGAAGGTGGACTGCGTTCAGGTTGGAGTGAAGTCCCCTGATGTTACAGAAGTCCATCCTGGAAGAGGATGCCGCTGTAGATACTCTTTTTCTATTTTTCTTTGTCATTTTTTTTTGGGGGTTCAATTGCTTTGTGAGGATTCACTGTGTTGACAGCTAAGGGCCCAATGGGGCGGTGCCAATCCGCTTATGGCTGATGCGGGTAGTGCGATTTATCGTGCGGCGTACGAAAGGGCCCCCGCTCGCCCCCTGCAGCAGCAACCGGGTTCCACTCGGGTCTCCTCCTCCGGCACGACTACTATTGCAGGGATTTTTCGCAGGCTGGCGGTTCGGCCTCCCAGGATGGAGGTTGTAGTGATCCCTGGGTTCTGGAACCCATCTATCCTGCGGGCGGCCAGCGGACAATCATTTCAGCGGGTCTTCCTGACCACTGCGCCCACATCCCGCGCCTACACGATCCCGTAGCAGTATTATAAGCACCACTGGTCCCCCTAAACAGCGAATCCTCTAGAGCTCTGGATACCTTACTCACCACAGGAACACAGCACTGCCGAAAACGCTGTGCTATTTGGCTGAGTCTTCTGTAAAGCGGAGGTCCTTCCCCAGTCGGGCTGCTCTAAGGTTTGAGCGGAAAATATCGCGCTATGCCCTACCTCTCTCAAAATGTGAAGCTCAAATAAACCCATACACCAAATTGTTAAACAATTATATTAGCTCAATAATATTAGCAAACACTGGTACGTGGAACAAAAGCTCATAACCTTGGAGTGGTTTTTGATGTTCATCTAAAATTGGAAACACATATTTATTTTTCTTCCTTCTTTCCTTGACGACCTAACTGATCCTGGCGAACTTTACCTAGTAGTCTTGCTAACTTTTACATATTTTTTTCTTTCTTATTTACAACCTACCAAAGTGATACTATTCTGCCTGATGGAAAGCATGAATAGAATCCAAGAGCGGTGGTCACAATACTTACTGCGAATGGCGACAGTGTTATATGGTGACCCACGCTATGGCGGCCTTATGAGATGCCTTATCACGCCTCGCGTAAAGGACCTGGGATCGTAGTGGGAGGGAAACACGTGCGCTGGTAATGAATTCCAGACTTCAACTAATTAGCATAGGAGGAGCCGAACTTTTTAGTTCGGGAGCGTATGCCTCCACGAGGGCAAAGCCAGCACGTGGAGTCTCCAACCGGAACGACCAACGAGCCATCGTGGCTCGACGAGCGGCCTCACGCCACTCGCGTATCTCCTCGGGCGGGGCCCGTATGCCGCTACCCGCCCGGAAGTCAGCCGTCCGCCGATAAACTTCGGCGAGCACTTCCGCCTCCAAATCCCACGGGGGAATTCCGGCCAGGGCGCACGCCGCCTCCGTCGATACGGTGCGGTAACCGCATATGGCTCTAACCGCCAATATCCTCTGAGGGCGCCAGAGGCGAGCCCTATTCTGGGCGGTCAGAGCCGCCGCCCACACCGGTGCACCATACAGCGCCATTGACCGAACAACCCCCGTGTATAGCCGTCTCGTCGCGACGCTGGCTCCACCCAAATTGGACAAAAGTCGCCCAAGAGCAGAAGCAGCGCCGACCAGCTTTGGAGTAAGCTGTCGGAAGTGCTCGTCGAAGAGCCACCTGCCGTCGAGGATTAGGCCCAGATACTTCATCTGGGCCTTAATCGGTACGAAGACCGAATTGACAACGATAGAGGCACCGGGGGGTGGACCACGACGGGGCCCATGAAACAAAAGGGCTTCCGTCTTATCTAGGGCCACCCGTAAACCCAGCGCCTCAATGCGCCCGATCACCAAAGAGACTCCCACGGTGGCCAGGCGCGCCGCCTCTTGAAAGTTCGCCCCCCGGGCCGTGACTAATGTGTCATCGGCGTAACAAATTACGCCCAGCCCGGGGGGAAGATGACCTCGAAGGGCCCAGTCGTATCCCATATTCCACAGGAGTGGTCCGACGACGGACCCCTGTGGAACACCGCACGACATGGGCCGCCGCCTCAGAATACCATCTCGGTCCTCGTACACGACGGTACGCTCCTCAAGATAGTCTGCCACAAGCCGCCTCAGGTACTCGGGCACCCCGTGGTAGTGGAGTGCTTCCCTGATGCAGTTAAATGGCAGACTATTAAATGCGTTGGCGATGTCCAACGACACCGCCAACAGCACGCCGCCACAGCTCACCGCCTATTCGGTAACGGCCCTCAGGCGCAGCACAGCATCGACCGTCGAACGCCCCGCCCGAAAACCAAATTGGGCGTCCGACAGATCGGGGCCCACCTCGCAGAGGTGCCGGACGATGCGGGCAGAGAGTATCCTCTCAAACAGTTTACCCGCCTCGTCCAGCAACACAATGGGCCTATAGGCCGCCACCAAATCAGTAGGCCGTCCCGGCTACCTTAATAGGACCAGCTTCCCGCTTTTCCAGCATTCAGGGAAGCGCCCGGACGACAAGCTAGCGTCCAAGACCTCCCTGAGGCGGTCCGACATGTGGTCGAGGGATCGTGCCAATACTCGGGCAGGTATCCCATCTGGCCCAGGGGCGGTGTTCTTAGAGCGAATCCGTAGAACAACCGCCCCCACCTCCGATTCCCTAACGGGCGGAACATTGTCCTCGTTCCCCCCGTCGTCTCCGACTACGAACGCCATCGACGGGGGTGTGTGATCCACCTGCTGCGGGAAAAGGCCCTCGACCACATCCCGCAGGAAGCTGGGCTGGAGTGTCTCTGTAAGGGGGGGGCCCGACGTGCGGAGCTTTTGTCGCGCCGCACGATAAGGGCGACCCCAGGGGTCACGATCGAGACCCTCCAGCATCTCCTTACGCTTAATTTCCTTGGCGCGGCTGATGGCCAGCTTCAGAGTTTTCCGCGCCTCTCGGTACTCTTCATGAAGCTGGTCTTCCCCGCCTTCTTCGCGGTGTCGCCGCCGACCACGGGTGTAGGACCTCCGGGCACGAGTACAGGCCGCGCGGAGGTCCGCCAACTCCTGGGACCACCAGTAAACTTCCTTCCGTGGAGGCCGACAACCTCGGATGCGTGGCATGGCCGCATCGCAGATTTGCGTAATCGCATCGCGGAAACGACCAGCCCCCATGTCGACCTCCTCGGTCGGAGCCTGCGGAGACAGCCAAGAGTGAATAATGGCTGCCTCTTCTAGTAGGTCCCTATTCAGTTTGGCTATAGCCCACCGCGGAAAGCGAGAAGAACACCGCGCCATGTGACCCCTTCTGGGTACCTGGGAGCGGGTGAGCTCAAATCGGATATAGAGATGATCCGAGAGCGTCTCAACCTCTTCCAGGACACGCCAGTTCCTTACTCGTGCGGCGAGGGCAGGGGTAGCGAACTGTTAGTAAACAGAGGCCCACCGAGGCCGCCCACTCCTCTACGGCCTCGCCCCTAGCGTCCGTCCTGGGGGAACGCCACGCAACGGACTTTGCGTTGAAGTCCCCCAGCACAAGGACGTGCCCAGACATTAGTCGCCGCATCGAGATCTCCAGGCTGTTGAGGAAGACCTCGAAGTCGCTCAAACTCCGGTTGGGGGAGAAATACACACCGTATACGGTGATCTCCCCCCACTCAGCAGCAACATATCCAGTGCCCTTGTCTCTTAGCGACAAGGGCGGGGAATGAGCCTCTGTGGAGCCGACGACTGCCACGGAACCGTCCCGGTCACCTAACCAGTTTGGACGGGGAGGAACGTAGTAGGGTTCCGCGGCTACGGCAACAGCGATTGACCACTGTGCCATGGTTTGCAGGAAAAGGTCCTGCGCCGCGGCACAGTGGTTCAGGTTAGTCTGGACAAGGAGGTTGGAGACTTGGGCCATTACTCGACCGTCTCTACAGCCTCCTCCATGGGCGACGGTATAGACGCACGAACGACGTCAGAAGCAGCCTGGGCCGACTGGCTAGCGCCTGACGCCTGCCGAGAACTGCGGGGAGGTTTGCAACCCCTCTGCCCAATCTAGTGATTGGCGGGTTTGTTACCCGCCGCACACGCGGGGCAGTGAGGGGCAGCAGAACAATCTGCCGCCTTGTGCCCCGGTCGACCGCAGCGGAAACAAAGTCCGCTGCAGTCAAAAGAGCTGTCGCATTTGATGCGGGTGTGTCCCACGCCCAGGCATTTGAAACACCTCATCGGTCTCGCCGCCAGAACTGTGACTTTGGCATTTACGAAACCGATGAGTATCTTGCCAGCGTCGCCCAAAACTTTGGCTGACGCTACGGGACAACTTAACCACACTGCGCCAAGGCCCCCTGGGCCGGGGCGGATGGTGCCAACCCTGATGTTATCCGTGTTGCATCCAGTCCTCTCCCGAACTGCAACACGGACATCGTCGGCCGTTATTGAGTCGTCCAGGCCTGAAATGCGCAGTTCTGCGCACTTTGTAGGCCTGGCGATCTTGACACCATCCGTGGATGCAAACATGTTTCGCAGTTTCTCGGCAATCGAATCTGCTGTTTTTGCGCCTTCAGCCCCGGGGAACTCCAGGACTCGAGCTCCCGTTTGGGCGAGGCGCAACCTGACCCCTACCGTCCCGGTTCACACACATACTACGACAACCGTCACCCCTGCATCATTGGGCCTCCGGTCTTGAACTCACCAACGAAAGACGACTGCACGACTGCTGTCCCTTTAGGTTGATCTTCTGTGCGAGGGTAGTACCACCCCGGTTGAGCCAGCCCGTTCGTGCTGAGATCAACGTGGCTCTACTGCCTTCATAAATAGATCACAACTTCAACGTCAAGTCACAACTCCTGTGGAACATAGAATATAACTGGTCCCTCTAGGATAGACCACAAGCACTGTAGGATTCAATTTGGTAATTGTCATGGTGATTGCAAGTCAAATTGGCAATTAAATTCCTTTAATCTCAAAGGGTGTAAACATTTGATATTATCAGACTACTCGGCATGAATACGTCGTCTCCACGTCATGACGTGACCAAGGGAAATAGGAATTTATCTTTAATAAACTATATTAAGTGTTTGCGTCTGTACTGTTCTAGTATTATTACATCCTTGTAGCCATTATTGAAATTGTTAACGACATTGGGAAATTTTTCATTAAACAAATGCTGCGTACATATGTTCATTATAGTTAACACCTCTGTAAACATATAATGTTATATTTATTTGAGCCACATTTGAAAATTTTAATATCTTATATACCTAAAATCTTTATGATTTCTGGTTATTATTGACTAAAACAGTTACATTGACGTAAATAATTTGATTGCACGAATCCTAATGGTGATAAAAGATACGTTTTCCACATTGATTCCTATTAATTGGTTGCTTAGAATTACGGCATTATCAAATATTTTTCGCAAAGGAGTAGAATTACAAACGTTTAGATCAACAACTAAAAGAGCAGTTTATATACTTGTCTTAACATTAGTTAATTTATTACTTTTATATTTCAAACTGATTGTAAATGAAAACTGTACTGCAACTCTGAAATTTTCAAACTTTGTTCGATTAATTTATTGGTTTCCTTATTTTGTTTATACAATTAATTTATTCTTCGTTCATAAATGTGGCGGGGATGCCTTAGTAAAATACATAAAAACTTTTGATGCAATTGATAAAACTTTAGGAAAAACTGATTACAATGGTATTCACAAAACCATTGTCATCAGTATAGTTTTAATCACAGCCAGCTGTCTACTTGTCTCATTATTTGACTTTTTAAGTTGGGTCTTCCTTATGGGATGGAAAGAGTTACTTATATATTCTATAGATTATTTTTACTGTTTTTTAAATGGTCTAGCAATCATTGATGTAGTTTCTCATGTTATTCAAGTGGAATGCCGGCTTAAAATATTTCAAAGCCTGTTACAAGTAAGTACTGTTCATATTGCTACAACAGCAACTTCATATTATTACAATAATCTTTACATAAACTAAGAGTTCTATTTCGTTTATTGTTTATTGATTTTCTTCTCAAATTAGTTTCTGGTTTTTTAGAACAAAAATGGCGTCTCTCACATTAGAGCTACTACCAACGTGAACCCAATCGACAAATCTCACAAAGATCCCGAATTAATGGATTCTGTGCGAAAACTTTACTTTACTAAGGATGTGAAAATTACAACGTTTATACAATGTTACTTACAAATTCTTGAACAAGTAAACTTTGTGAACTCTAGTTATGGATTTCGGGTACGTTCTCTTGTAAAGTGTTATAGAAAATTATTAAAGTAATTAGTAGTCTAATAATTAATCGATTATAATATACATATAAGCAAGCAGAAGACAATAAATTATACTCTTCATTTACCTACTTATCTAACTGCTTATCAATATCAGCAGTAATTAAATATTGTCAATATTTTGCTTTTGAAATGTTCACAGAATAAAATTTTAGTTTGTTAATTACTTTATTGGCAAAATATTTACAGATCGCGGTGCATTATATGAATATGTTGTTCTATATGATTCATTTATTAAATATAGCGACCAGACCTGTGAGTATAACCTATCTATAAATTTGATCAATGTTTAGTTGACTCCCTTTAATATTTTAGTTTCTTGATCAAAAATTTTTTTGTAGTACTATTAATTTCTTGGATTTTAGATACAGATTATTGAACAGATGAAATCACCCTTAAAATCTGCATTGTATATTCCTCCGGTAATCGTATCGAACCTGCTAAGAGTACTAACTTATGAGTTGATGGCCATTATGTTGATGTACCGATGTGAACAGGCTTATACACAAAACGATAAGATTCTGGAAACTATTGACGCGCTGTTAGTGGATAGAAAATACCGTAAGGACATTTTCCCATTCAAAATAAGGTTTTTCATAATTACCTACCTAAAGCAGTTTTAGGAAAATAAAATACCTGAAAAAAATATTAAAAAAAAAACAAAATGGACTTCAAATAAACAAAAAGAACCTTCCTACCTAGAAACACTATAAAGTGCGAACAGAGACGAAAACATTGCATCAATACAGTTATATAATCGTATAATAATGATAAATTTATTTCAGGTAGTGAAACAAACACTGATCTTTGGGAATTACGAAACTTACTTCTCACAAGGCCTATCAAGTTTCACGCTGCTAAGTTTTTTACAATAAACTTTCGCACACTTATATCTTTAAACTCTGTAGTCGTAACGTATACTATCATAATGAGGCAAAATATATAAACATAGCTTCGATAATGAGCTGTCAATAAGCAAAGGAAGAAAATTTGGGCAAAAAATTCCTGTATTAAATATTTAAGCTGAAGAGTAGGTATTTAGAAATAATTATACATGGTTTGGATTTAGTTTTGTTAACATTTAAGTAGAGTTAATTATTATTGCTTTAAGTTCTTAGTAAGCACTACTACTGTTAAAATATTTTTTTTCGAATAATCACTGTGAAGATTTTCTTCATAAATCCTGAATTATATTAAAAGTGTTGTTGTGATTTAGTTAACGACATGCTATAAATTTTGTTAAATACTGCATGTTAAGATTAAGATAGGATATGTAATCGATCCCATCACTTTATTTTAAAAAAGACAAGATTGTTAACATTCTCCACTAAGTTATCAGAGGGACCGACACAGCCATAAAGCCATGCTTTAACAAAATTGTAGAATCATAGCGTAGTACTAAATATTTTTCTTTCGGTCCGTTCTTCCGTTCTCGAAACTGTTGCTGTTCAACTGCATGGTCTACCCCAGGTAGAAATATTTTTTAACAACTTCGAAAACGATATCTTGGTTCAGCTAGGTCATTCAGCATCTGTTGTAGGTCCTGCAGCGTCTCTACCATTACGACGATGTCCAATTCAGCATCTGGAACATGTCCTCCATTGCATTTGTAAAAAATTTGGAGGAAATAACGTGCTCTTGTCTCACTTCTCGATGCAATGGTATGAATCTTGTTCGCTGGTTCTGCACTTGAACGGACATAGTTGCAGCTTCGTAAAAACATCTCATTATTTGGAGGCATGATCAATATATAACAATAACCACTGCAAGAATTCCATAATAAACCAAATCTCAAATGAGTCGAAGGCCTTCACATAGTCAACGAATGCAGGACACAACGGTTAATTATACTCTTTAATCTTCTATATAATCTGTTACACATATTTTAACTGCAAAGCTGCTTGTTTAATTTTTGTCTCCTATTATCTGATTTATAAACGAGAAGGTTTTTTATAAAAACACGGAACTTTATACATCTAAATACCGTATTAAAGATATCGCCAAGCTCTTGCAACTAGATAACGCGTTGCGTAGATTCGTTGTATGAAACTGTTGATGGTGATGAAAATCCGAAAACAATATACGAAGAAACAGACACTACTTGCAGAAATAGACATGTGACAATACTGTCGATTTCTATCGTTTCTTTGTATGTTTTTAGGTTTAAATAATACTAAAACTTATAATATGTGGGTAAACTCAATTAATAAATCATTTTCAAATTTCAGAAGCTAACAGTGAAACAGTTTCTTACTTTAAGTTTGAGCTTCATGACCGATCCTAATTGTTAACTTAAATATATTCTATGCCTTTCAAATAATTTTGTGGATAGTTCCTGATAACTGGTAATTGTGATATTGGAAAAGATTATTTGGATCTCATGAAGTTTTAATTTTGACTTTAGTCGTAGTCATAGTCATAAACTGCTTTAAAATTAAACACTTAGACATAGGTTTAACCATAGAAAAGAGCGTTTGACCTGCCAGATTGGCCAGATGTGTTTGTATAGGATTTATTTCAAGTATTCCTTCTCTCTGCAGTGCCGTTGTCCTGCGAAGTTTACTGCCTTAGTCGATTTTTACTACACCTACAGGATAAACGGGTGTTGATAATCCATATTCTTAATCCGTCACCATACGGACACGTAATATAGGTAATATATTATACTCTGTATTTACATATAAAATAATTTCACCAAAGAGGTTCAACAAAATTATTTATTCTAAGCTGAAGGCATGAAACAAGCTCTTACTAGATTCGGCAATTTGAAACAGTATCAATTTCATTAAATTTTCAAGCTGTACAAAAGACGATTTTTTTCTAATCTTACAAAACTGTACATTAATCACAAAATACGTCCTGACATATTAGTTGTCTTAAGTAGGTGTAATTTTTTCTAGATCATAGCTCACCAGTTTTAACAATACATTACATTTCCTATTTCAAGTGATATATTTGGTTTGCTTCCTTATTTCTGTCCTTTTTTTTAACGTGTAAATCGCCCTCAAGCCGTAACCCCACTGGGGTTTGCGGTGGGGTGATGTGTCGGAATCGGAGCGACTAAAACCACACGGTGTGCACATCTCACGGCTGGTCATTGTAGTGGATGGAGGGGCAAACCTGTCCCGTCCACCCGCGGCCACACTCAAGGCAGCATGAGGCGCTGGTATGCGCGTATCCGCCATCTAGCTCGCCTGCGGCGAATTGGGTCCGAGTGGAGATCTTCCTCGCGGGCCTTCTCCGCCGCCTTCTTCCGCGACACGACGTCTTCGCAGAAGGTTGCGACCGCGGTAAAACAACTGTCGCTACCGGCCATGGAGCGTATGACGGCGAGAGATCTGCTCCAATAACTGCAGTGAGGACCCCACGCTGCCCCGCCGAGGCAGAACAAACCACTAGCGTGTGCTGAGCCGAGTCCTCACTGTAGTCGCAGGGGTGACAGGCGGGATTCAATTCCCTCCTAGCGACCGAGTGCAGGTACTTTCCGAAGCAACCGTACCCGGAAAGAACCTGCGTTAGTCGGAAGAAAAGGGTCCCGTGCTGCCACTCCGCCCACTCGTCCACCACCATCGTTGCTCGACAAGCGGCCCCACGCCACTGGCATATCTCTTCGGGCGGGGGTCTTATGCCGTTATCCACCCGGAAGTCAGCCGTCCGTCGATTAACTTCGGCGAGCACTTCCGCCTCCAAATCCCACGGGGGAGTTCCAGCCAAGGCGCACGCCACCTCTGACGACACGGTGTGGTAACCGCGTATGGCTCTAACCGCCAAAATCCTCTGAGGGCGCCAAAGGTGAGCCCTATTCTGGGCGGTCAGAGCCGCTGCCCACACCGGTGCACCATACAGTGCCATTGACCGGATAACCCCCGTGTATAGCCGTCTCATCGCGATGCTAGCTCCACCCAAATTGGGTAAAAGTCGCCCAAGGGCAGAAGCAGTGCCGACCAGCTTTGGAGTAAGCTGTCGGAAGTGCTCGTCGAAGAGCTACCTCCCGTCGAGGATTAGGTCCAGGTACTTCATCTGGGCCTGAATCGGTACGAGGACCGAATTGACTACGATAGAGGCGCCGCGTGGTGGACCACGACGGGGCCCATAGAACAAAAGGGCCTCCGTCCTATCTAGGGCCACCCAGCGCCTCAATACGCTCGACCACCAAAGAGACTCCTGTGGTGGCCAGGTGCGCCGCCTCTTGAAAGTTCGCTCCCCGAGCTGTGACCAATGTGTTATCGGCGTAACAAATTACACCCATCTCGGGGAGAGACGACTTCGAAGTATCCAGTCGTATCCTATGTTCCACAGGAGTGGTCCGTGGACAGACCCCTGCGGAACACCGCACGGCATGAGCCGAATTTGCATAACACCATCTCGGTCCTCGTACATAACAGTACGCTCCTCTTTGGTAACGGCCATAAGGCACCGCACAGCATCGACCGTCGAACGCCCCGCCCGAAAACCGAATTGGTGGTGAATTACAGAGGTGCCGAATGATGTGGGCAGAGAATATCCTCTCAAATAGCTTACCCACCTCGTCAGGACGTCGCTACCCAATCGGCAGGTCGTCCTGATCAGCTCCGTTAAAAGGATCAGCTTCTCGCTTTTCCAGCACTCAGGGAAGCGTCCGGACGCCAAATTAACGCCCAGGACCTCCCTGAGGCAACCCGACATGTGTTTGAGAGCTCGGGCCAGCACTCGGGCAGGTATCCCATCTGACCCAGGGGCGGTGTTCTTAGAGTGGATTTGTAAAATAACTGCCCCTATCTCCGATTTCCTTACGGGCAGAACATTGTCCTCGTGGCCCCCGTCGTCTCCGACTACGAACGCCATCGACGGGGATGTGTGTCTTTATTTCTGTTCTACAGCAACCTATTAATTATTCTCTTTTGATTATTTTTCTTTCCTTTCTATGAAGCTGTTCTACATGCAAACTTTCTTAAAGTTTAAGGCGAACTAACAATTACATATTAAACAATAATGTTTATCACTGTTATTTGTTTTTAAACATCTGTTCATTTGGATCTAAGTCATTCTAGTATAACCTACGTCTGTGTAACTACTATTGTGCTTGTTTACGATATCTTGAATTTTTCTGTCAATCAAATACATATTACAATATATTCATCGTTACTTGATACATTTACCATAAAGATTAAATTTGGACTCATTTTATAGATAACCAGAAACGCAGTACACTTAATACCTTAAAACTGAGCACGTTCGTTAAAAACCTTCATTGAAGCAAATAAATTAATAACAAATAACATGATCATTAAAGATACTTTTTATACATTGGCACCTATTAATTGGTTCCTAAGAATTGTTTTATTGTCTAATATATATCGTAAAGGAATTGAAATACAAACATTCAGGTCAACAATTAAAATAGCATTCTACGTACTCGTTTTAACGTTTGTTAATTTTTGGTTTTTATACCTAAAGCTAAATGTGTGTGATTACTCAAAAATTTTAAACAGTTTTCCAAAATTTTATACAGCTATTCAAATGACTTATTGGTTGGCTTATTTTGTTTATATGATAGATATGTACTTCGTTCAGAAATACAGTGGAGATGCTTTAATAAAATACATTAAAACCTTTGATGCAATAGATAAAACTTTAGGAAAAGCCGATTACGATGAAATTCGTAGAACTATTATCATGAGTATGGTCTTGAGTATCAGTGTCTTTCTTTTTGTATCCTTATTTGATGTTATTACTTGGACTATCATGGATGGTTGGCAAAATTCAGCAGTATACGCTATAGATTATCTATACTGGTTTCTAAATATCTTAACAATTCTGGATGCAGTTTCTCATGTCATCCAAGTGCAGTTTCGTCTTAAAGTGATTAAGAATTTAATACAGGTAAGTTTTCTACATGATATGGCAAAATTTACATTACACAATATGTAGTTATGTTTGTAAATCACTGAGTTCAAGATAGAGCAGGTTAAATTCTCATACAGTACTTGTTTGACAAGGCTTCTTCAGTTCCTAGCTAACTTATTTACTTTTTCAGAACAAAATTGGTGTTCACTTTATTAGAACCAACATCAATCCAGACACTTTTCATGAAGGCCATATGCTCCTAACTCCACTGGAAAAATTTCATTTTACTGGCAACTTGGACACTGTCTTAATTACTAAATGCTACTTACAATTGCTTGAACAAGTGAATTTTATGAACAAGAACTATGGATTTCGGGTATGCTTTCTCATGTGTATGATGCGGGACATAAGTCTCTCCTTAAAAAGTAATGTTTGTTGTTAGTACAATTGTCTTATGTATTCTGTTATGTATTAAAGGTACTAAAAGTAAAAATGAAATAAAGAATAATTATGTTTATTATGTTTATGTAATTTAGACATAAAGATTTAAACTCTCAGCTGATGATAAAAGCTTTGAAATTGTTTAAGAATTTATTGATGATCTGATGATCAATGCGGAAAACTTTTAGTTCATTAAATGTATTGAGAAAAATACTAATTTTAGAGCACGTTAAGTTGTAATGATGGAACATTTTGAGATGGGACTATATAAATACACATTATTATTAACGCGTTTATTACTCCGATATGCTGTGCCATCTCAAGTAGTAAAAAGTGATCAAAATTTAGACAACTTTTCAAAAGTCAGTGTATATCGTGTCCACCTGCTGCTTGACGATTCACATGAATTCGTTGTATAGCACAAGAGATTGGTGCTAGTTGACCCGTCATAAAATCGTGTAGTAGTCCACTAAAATATGGTCTTATGACCACTCCAATATATGTTTTTATGGTCATGCATGTGGTTGCAGATGTAACCCTAAATATATTGACAAATAAATTAGCACTGTTGATGAATTAGTACTATCATCGTATTTCTACTCCGTCCCTCCACTCGTAATGATTTCAAAATTCATTTTTATAATTAACCTCTTTCACGTATTGGCATTTACTAACGCTATAATTAGATGAAGGGAAGTTAAGGTCATAGTTTTTAATGAACTGGAGAAGTGAACTGACATGAAATGTTTGTAAGTTAAATATATTTTTTTTATAATTAATAAAATCAATGTTTTTACAGATCATGGTGCACTGCGTTACTATAATGTTTTACATGATTCATTTAATAAACATAGCACTTAGACCTGTGAGTATAGTATTTACTATGTATTTGATCATTTTAATTTTCTTTCAGAGTAATGCAAAATTCTCATTGTAATTTTGATTTATTAAAAATTATAGATAAATGTTGTTGAAGAGGCGATATCACCTTTTTTGCTAGCACTATATACAGTTCTGGCAATCATATCGGCGCTACTAAGAGCATTTAACTATGAGTTTATGGCCATCATCTTGATATACCGGTGTGAGCAGACTTATAGACAAAGTGATAAGATTCTGGAGATTATTGATGTGTTGTTATCCAGTGTGAACCATAGTAAGTACATATTTTGCATACGTAAGAATTCTGATGTTAAGGATGTATGTACATTTATATTGACTACACGGTTGGCCTAGTTGTTTAAACGGTCGCCATACTGCTCTCCACTTCGCTGAGTATTGTGCATTCAAATTCCACATGGGAATCCCACTTTTTCTGATCCACAAATTGTTGTTCTGAGTCTGGCTGTTCTTAGAGTTCGTTTCTTGTATGTTTATAGAGTCCCCCGCGACACAGGATTTATACCTAATGCGGGCGTTGTCTTTTTTGTTTAAAAAAAAAATAAAACAATATTCGATCATTTAAAATTCCACAGTTATTACATTAATGCGTAATAAATACCTCGCGTAAAGATACATGTCTACAACGACCAGCTCCTAATAAAATTTTATAATAAAAATACGTATTTGCAAGTCGTGTTATCTGAATAAGGTCCAATTTATAACTAACACTATTTTGGTCCTTTGTGACATTTTTTAAATTAATTTAACTGCACATCGAATGTGGTTTATGCCAATAATATATTATTGGTCAGTCACTAATTACTTGGACGAAATGGCTGCTATTTTATATGCTAATGCTATTTAGACTAGCATTGAAATTGGATTTTGAACGTGTTATATTAATTTACGAACCGACACATTGGCCACAATTGCAATGGGTAACGTGAAATTATCGAAGTTACTAGGTTCTGTATCCCATGATTTTTTTACAGACACAACGTTATCTAGTCCCAAACTAAGCAGGATACTAGACAACTGCAAATACATTTTATACGGATTTTTACAAATACTTACACATTATATACAGAAAATTAAACTCCGTCAAAAATAATTGCAGATCATATACTATAAATAAACAAACGTTTAGTCCGACCCGAGAACGAAATCTGGGACCTCAAGCACGGCAGTCGCTTAACAGAATGATTAATCTTTACAATATAAGTAATTACATTTTTGTGTGCATTGTGTGCATGTGAGTTTTCGTATTTACAGTTGCGATATGGTTAGTGAAACTTCGACAGTGTTTTAGCACAAAAATTTCAGTTTTACTCAAGAAATACTAAATCTAAAAGAGAAATTTTAAAATACTGTTATGTGATGATATCGTAAAGTTAAATCTGTAATCTGCTAGTCTCAGTCATCGAAAGCCTTTAACACTCCAGTGCCGGACGTTAATCTCACCTTAAAAAGAGGGTTTTGGCCTACTATACGACGTTGGCCTTACATGTTAACATAGGCTTTGCTTCGAGTTTTCTTTTGTAATTGCAGTGATAATTCCGCAATTTTTTTCAGTCATCTCTTGCAACATCCATGATATTACTAAGGGCAGTGACACTCTGTATCCTTAATCCGACACTATGTGGATAGCTAGTCTAAGTATTTCTTAATGATTCTAGAACAAAAGTATTTCTGAATTTAATGTAGACGAAATAAAAGTGCTGTATCAGGTACCTAGTAAATAAAGATTGGTCTCAGAACCAGTTAATTTGGACTTAAATCATCATCATCATCCCCATCAATAACCTTTACCATTCCACTGTTGAATATAGCCCTCTCCTGAAAAAGATACTGTTAGCCCCAATACCACACTGGCCAGACGGATTAATATTTTACTATTCTTTGTAGTGATGTTGTCTTACATATTTAGTTCCCTTAGTCGCCTCTTACAACATTCATGGTAAGAATAGGGATAGTGATACTGTATTTTTAATTCGTCACCACACGGATAATTAAAAACGGAGATTGACTTGCACCCATGTAATAATCACATGAGACTTTTTATTTAAATAATAAACGAATACACCTACTGTGATAAGCAAGCCACCATATGTATCAGATGGGTGTAAGTCGACCTTCGCTGGTTCTTGAACTATCTCAGTGTAACCCTCTGTGAAATACGGCTGACATTATGCACGTATTTACGCAATATAAAGTGACGAAACGAGAAGAAATTAGAACAGAATTGATTTCTGTCTGTATTTTTATTAAAAGAGTTGGCCTTCAGATACAACGTTCGGTGACGCAGTCTTCTAACTTCAACGTCAGTCATTTCTGTAAATTATAAAGGAAACAGTAAACATTTTTCCTAATTATTAATTTAACCACTAGATGAATAATTTACGTTATAACATGAATTAATAAACTAACTTACATTAGATAATTTGATTTCAGATGGTGTTATGAAGACGAATCTTTTGGAATTTCGCAACTTACTCGTTACAAGACCTACTAAATTTCACGCAGCTAAATTTTTTCCTGTAAACTATCATACATTGCTCTCCTTAAACTCCATAGTGCTAACGTACACTTTCATAATGCGACAAAATATTTAATAAAGTTTCGACCGCGGTGGCGCAATGGCAGCGCAAATGTTGTGCTTCAGGTCTCAAGTCCAATTTCTGGGTCGGATTTGTAAATATTTGTTTCGGCATTTAAATGTTTTCTATGTACGAGTATATCATGTATTTATTTAGAAAGAATAAGTATACACATATTTATATCAATTGTCTAGCACAAGCTACGCTTAGTTTGGGATTAGATGGCATTGTGTGTTAAATGTCTAAAATACTAAGATTATTAAGTAGTTTGTATAGTCATATTTCAATAAATATGACGCAAGCAAAAATGTTTGGTGACACTTTTAATGCGCAGTTTAGCTACAGTTGAGTTATGTGTTGTAATATGGAATATAGAACTGTATTGTGTGTGTGATTTGTGGGTAGTTTAGTTATCTATCATTGTTTCTTGATGCAGCTTTACTTTGTTACATTTACAATGAATTCTCACTTCAATGGTGCTTAATTTATTTAGTGTATTAAATGTTTACTAATATAATATACATATGCGTATATAATGCGGTAAAGTATGACATAAAATCTATCTACAATGGCCACATATCAATAATTTACAGAAAGAAAATTAGTCGAATTGTATTTTAGAATAATTATGCCAATAGTTAGCTGCAGGTTAGATATTGTATTTAAATTGTTTAAGGATAGTTGGCCATCACTGTTTTTGAATGCTGCTTCCTTTCAGTGTGTTTACAGTAAAGTATCACTCAAAATCATTTGTTTCATTTCCTTGTCGTAAATTTAACAAATAAAATTTAAACACGACGTGTATTTCATTTTTATTTTAAGTGCCTGTCAAAGCATCTCTACTCTGACCTAAAGTATGAATAGAATCGAAGAGTAGTGGCCACAATACTCATTGCGAATGCAGACAATGCAATACGGTGACTTACACTGTGGTGGCCTAGCAAGATGCTTTTTTAGGCCCGCTGGAGGACGTAATAGGTATGACAGTCATCGTGGCTATGTGGGGTTCACACACTTACCACGATAACTATCACTCCTGCATCAATGGGTCTTCGGTCTCGCACTCATTTACGAAACACGACATCACAACAAAACAATTAAAAAGTAGAATACGTAACGCGTGCATGGTGCTGGTTGAACTTGTGTTATTAGTATATACTTTGTCTACCTTCAGACAAAATGTCAATGATGTCAAAGAGTTCTAGCAAGCAAAAAATATTATATTCAGGACCTGAATAATTATTCAAATCCTAACTTGAAACCTCCTTTTGATGACTCATTAATCAGAAGAAGATTTTAAACTCACGGATGACTGGATCTCTAACCGGCCATCGATGAGTGGGCAAGGTTTCAGCTCGCACCCTTTTCTTCGGGTTGACGTAGCTCCTTTCTAGGCATGAATGCTTTGATAAGTACCTGCACTCGGTGAATAAGAGGAAATAAAGAATTACTTGTCACCACTGCGACTGCAGTGAGAACTTGGCTCTGCATACACTGACAGTCTGTAGTCATCGGAGCAGATCTCTCGTTAGCAGCTGTCATATGCTACATGGCCGATAGCGACAGCTGTTTTAATGCGGTTCCGACGTTGTGTGAAGAGGTGACTTCATAAATGACCTCTACTCCTATCCAAGTCGTCGTCAGAAACAGGCGGTGGAGGCTCGTTTACCAACTTTTCTTTCCTTTTGCCCTGAGTGTGGCCTTAAGTTTTTCGGGACGGGTCGGGTTTCCCTCTCGATCTGCTACAGTATTCAACCGCAAATAGGTGACGCCTGCTTGTGCTGTGCATCGCTTAAATAGAGAGTTTACCCGAAGATGTTGCCCGCGCCAACGGGTAGGCGCTAGGAGGGATCTGAATGTCGTAATAACAACTATTACCGGACTCCTTCTATCTCAGATGCAAAGTAGCACACCTTGTGACTTGTAGGTCCAATTCCGACACACCACCCCACCATAAACTCTGGTGGGGTGACGATCCGATGAAGTATTCATACGTTAAAAAAAGTAAGTGTATATTTTGACTAATTGCATGTGCGTCTAACATAGTAACAAAATATTTCCACTCAAATATGTTTTCAACTGTTATTGGAAGTAATAAATAAGTTATGTTAGTTACATTACAATACATTATTTACTATATATATCAAGTTATACACTTTAAACTTAATTGTAATTTATTAGTCCACAATGATATTTGTTATTACTATACTCTAAAAACTTGGCCTTGTGGTCTATACCTTTCTAGAGCTGTTATATCCATGTCATGGTTATTTATAAATATATAATACAATTTCTTTTAATTTTATTTTGCAATATATTTACAGGACGTGGTACATTTTTCAAGTCAGTTGTTTAGTTTAATTAATTTGTTAAAACGATCAGACCTATGAGTATGACTCGTCCAATTTTCTTTCTAACAACTTCATTGTACAAAATGTTACATGTTCGTCTTGCTTTTGATTTCTAGAAAATTGTAAATAGTGGCTTTGAGAGATGTAATGTTATCTATTACTTCGCTGCTCTCTTTATTTTAACAATAGTATCGGGCCTAATAAGAACATTGAATTATGAACTTATGATCATTATGCTGCTATAGGTTTTATTCCAAGCAAATTTTGAGATGGTCAGATGGAGATCAATCATTTAAAATGTTAAATCAGGAATAAAAAAAACTAAATTTATTTAATCTATTAACTATCATTAATGGGTTTGTTGGTGAATGGTAACACAAATAATACATACCAACCCAAATGAATAAAATATATTCTAAGCCACGTCCAACGTAACATCTAAACCATAAAGACGTTTTATTTTTCTTACGTTGTGGGACAACATACTTTGAAACATAATTAATGAAGTAGATAAAAATAAATTAATAAATAAATAATCTTATTTTAGACAGTGAAACGAAGAGCAATATTGTAGAATTTTGAAATTTACTCCTCTCATAGTATTATTGTTCACATTGCTAAGTATTTTATAATAGACTATCGCGCATTTTTCTTCTTAAAGTCGGTGGTTGATATGTACACTATCACAACGTGGCATAACATTTATCGTAACACTAAAGTAGCTTTCAGTAAATATAGGAAAAAAATTAAATCTGATTTTCCTGTATCAGTTTGCTGCATCGAGATGCGTTTTAGATGTTGCTGAACCATAGCGTTCTGAATATTTAGAGAAAGTTATCTGTCATTGTTCTTAATCTAAAATAATGCAATGATGAACCAGTTTCTAATATATTTAAAATTTCATTATTAATGCAGTTTTTCTCTTAAATTTGATCTTAATTTCATTAAATATGTTTATCTATAATTTTTAATTGTTTCGCAGTACTACAGCTTCTTTTATAACGGTAATCAAGAGATTCTCGAAGGTTTAAAAGTGTCAAGATTTGTAGTTTATCTTTCTTTTATTTCTGTTTCTAAATTATACAGAATATGTGCTTTACATTTTTCAAAGAATGTGTACCCAATAATGAAATTGTATATTAACTTTAATTATAGACCTAAAAACCAAGACATTGGAAGGCTTTAAATCTGATTGGAGGTACACCTTGAATAAGTATGATAAAACAATTTCATAAAAAGTATTTCTTCAACGCAATTATTTAATAAACTTAAAATCGTGAACCTAACTAGTAATGGAACTGACAGTTCTTAAGAAGATTATTTTTAACAAGGTAAGCATCTAGATGTTTGACGTTGACATAACACTATATTCTGTCATCAACAAAGATGCTAAGTTTCCTTTTTCTTACTATCTTACCACTTTTTATTTTCTCTTACTTATTCTTCTTTGCATTCCATAACGTTGCCAAATGTCAACCTTGCCATGTTTTGAACTTCACCAATCTAATTTGAAATATTCTAAAAGACTTCTGGGTTTTAGTTTGTGATGTTCTAGTGCTACTATATCCATGTAGCCCTCGTTATACTTGTCAACGACATGGTTTAGGTTTTCCATTAAAATAATACTCAGACATCTAATGGGAAATCTGAAAAATCCTACTTCAGATACATTGAAGTGTGTAGTACGCTTTAAACCTGACAATCCACAAGAAGTCGTCTGAGAAGATTCATTGAAACATTTAAATTATTTGAACTAACAAAATGATAATAAAAGATACTTTTTATACCTTGGCTCTCATTAATTGGTTACTCATAAGCTTAGCATTATCGAATATACATCGTCAAAGATTTGAAGTAAAAGCATTCAGATCGACGATCAAAAGAGCAACCTACGTAATCGTTTTAGCATTCGTTAATTTATTGTTTTTATATCTAAAACTGTGCAGAAATAAAACGAATATGCGTGATCGTGTTGTGAAATTTTCAAACGTCATTCAAATGGCTTATTGGATTCCCTATTTTGTTTATATAATTGATTTATATTTTGTACAAAAATATGGTGGCAAGTCGTTAATAAAATACATAAAAACGTTTGATTTCATGGATAATATTTTAATAAAAGTTGATTACGATAAGATTCGTAGAACGCTTGTCTTCAGTATTGTATTGAGCATCGGCGTCTTTCTCTTTGTTTCCTTATACGATTTTTTTATAGGGATTTGTATTGAAGGTTGGGAAAATTCATCAGTATACGCTGTAGATTATATGTATTGGTTTTTTAACATTCTAACGTTTCTCATGTGATTCAAGTGGAGTACCGGCTGAAAATAATTCAACATCTTTTACAGGTAAATATTCTTTTTGTAGAATTTAATACTACATTGTTTTTTATTATAATGTATACAGCGTACTAATATTATAAAATCCCACAGAACTGACTATGAGTTCTGTATTTTTTTTTACTTTTTTGGACCTCTGGTAAGCGCATTCGCTACTGCTGCACCATCTAGGCAGTCTGCTTTATTTATATTTAACTTTATTAATTACTTTTCTTGTTTTACCACTTTTAACTTTTTCAGGCAAAGAATAGCGCTGGTGTAATTAAAACTATTTTCAACGTCGGTCGCAACAGCAGTTTTCACGAAAACGCCGAACCCTTAAATCTGATGAAAAAACCTCGGATCGCTAGAGATTTGGATATTGTCATGTTTTCCAAATGCTACTTAAAATTGCTTGAGCAAGTAAATTTTTTAAACAATACTTACGGATTTCGGGTATGTTCCTTTTTAATTACTCTAATCTAAAACAAATAATTTTTTTAATAGTGAGGCTATATTATATTGTAGAAGAGGTATAACACGAAGATAGGACAGAAATAGCTTACAGTTTTTTTTTTGTGTTACTGTTTTAGTAACTTCTTAAAGTAGAAGGTAGATGACCCGTTACATGCACCTTATCATAAAAAAAATAAAATTATGAATTAAGTCATGCTTTAACTTTTTAACTTTATCATCAACAGACTTCAATAGTCGACTGTTAAGCATCCATAAAATGGAGGTTTTGGTCAACTATTTTGTGTTTTAATTTTGTCTTCTCTTTTTAACGCGTAGCTTATCTTGCGTAGTTTGCTTTTAGTATCTTGCGTAGTTTGCTTTTTCGGTTCTAACGATATCTACGAGATTATTATGGGTTATGAAACTCATTATGCTCAATCTTTAATTTACAGATATAGATATAATTTATTATTCCCTTCAAATTATTCAAAATTTTCATTTAAACTTACAAGAGCTCTTAGATCCCCATTGTGGACATGCTGCAAAATCTGTTCTTAGTTGGAGGATTCTACTTATAAACTTCCACATTCCCAAATTTTTTTTTACTTTTACTATCAAAAGCCCTTATATTTTTTTTTATTTTAACGCATGGAATCCCTGTCGGACCGTCACCCTACCGGGGTGTACGGCGGGATGGTGTGTCGGAATGGAACTGACTAAAACCACACGGTATGCCACTCTGTACCTGACATAGGAGGTATCAGGGAATAGCTGCCATTACGACATTACTACTATTATTATATTATTATATATATATTATTATATTATTTTTTACTTTTACTATCAAAAGTCCTTATTACCTACTTTATCAGATCTTCACTTCAAATTTTCAATATTTATTCGTCATTGGAGAAGTCAATCCTTGTTTTGTTTTAGGTTTCATATATGTACATTTAAACTTATTCCACTTTTAATCAGATTTAGCAGAAAAATCTTTCCTTAAGAAACGTTTGCTACTTTTTTCAGCTACTCTTCTGCTAAAAACGTGGATACTATCACTATTGTCCATCAGTTGATGGACTAAAAATCAGAGAAGGACTAGTTAATCATCAGTGTAATTGTTCACCTAGACACTGTGATATAAAATAAAACGAAGTTAAACACGAATTAATTGATGACAAAACATTAAACTGAGTTCTCAAGTCGAACGAACAATGTTGTTAACACCTAAATAAAAACAAATAATCGCATAGACTTGGTTCAATTTTTAAACTTACTTAAATAAACTAAGACAGTAAATAACAATCCTCTTCTTAAATGCAAATAAAAGTCATATAAAAGTATTTTACATACATATATTTATTGGTTACACTATTTTTACTTCATTCACTGTTTTTTGTTATTGATTTTGCAGATCGTGGCACATTTCGTGAATATGTTGCTCTACATGATCAATTTTTTAAATTTAGCTATCAGACCAGTGAGTATAAAGCTTTCTTTCCGTTTTAGAATATAACTATTTATTTATGACATCTGGTTCAATATTCATAAGGAAACATGTTCGTTGTTCTTTAGATTTCTGGCAATTTACAGGTAGAGGCGTTTGGGGACATAACATCACCTATTACATCGCCTCTAATTATATTTCTAGTGGTTATATCGGGTCTACAAAGAGCATTTAATTACGAATTTATGGCCATTATGTTGATGTATCGATGTGAGCAGGTTTACAGACAATGCGATGAGATTTTGGATACTATTGACGTATTGTTATCTAACACAAAAGTTCGTGAGTAGTTTTCTTAGCAACATTAATAGATATGGTTTTTAATCAATGGATTATGTTAAACTATATTAAATGTATAATATTTCAGATAGCGAAACGAAGACCAACCTCTTGGCATTTCGAAATATACTCTTCACAAGACCTATTAAGTTTCATGCTGCTAACTTTTTTACATTAGACTATCGGACTCTTCTGTCTTTAAACTCTGTAGTTATTACTTACACTATCTTAATGAAGCAAAATATTTAGTAAAGTATTACGTAGTCGCAATGGTCATATCTCAGTATTACTAGAAAGAAAGATCAAGTATTATTTAGTTAAGCTAATGAATATTTGAGAATGAAGTTTTAGTTTAGCTTTAGTATTGTGAAATTTTAAGAATAAGGATTTATCTATCACTCTTTTTGATTAATCACTTATCGTTTTAAATTAATCATCACTTTAAGAGTGTTCATTTTATTCTTCAGACTATTGTTTATTAGATTGACATGGAATCGAACCAGCAGTAGTTAAACTTCTGCATTGGGGTATCTAATTTTTTTTTAAATCAGTCTATAACAATTAAAAATAAAGTTTCGAGTATGACTCTTTTGTTTATTGGTTTTTAAAAGACAACCTCCAACTTCAACTTAGAGGATTACTAATATATCTTGTGATGCGGCGAAATTAACAAACATTAATGAAATAAGCACCTAGAACACCTATAATGAGAATAAGTAAGTACTGTCCCATGCGGCAGTCAAACTCAGAACACTCAGCGCAGTGAGAAACAGCGAGTTGACCGCTTAAACTGCTACGCTACCCGTGCAGTCGTTCTTTGCTTGCATCTAGCTTCGAAATTTATCACAAACATAAACTTGACCAATAACTTTGTGATAAATTTTAATTATTTTTTTCTTTACCGATACATAAAAGAATTTCCAGGTTCAACTATGATACCTTATTGTTTGATTTGGTGATTCTATGTCATCAACAAGTAAGAAAACTTCAAGAATCAGGAAAGAAATGCTAAGAAAAGAACTAAGAATACTGTAAAGTCAAGCTAAAATGTTAAAATTGAAATATAAGTTCTCATCTATCTAGCAAAGTCTGGGTAAAAGGCTTGTTGAGTAAAATCATTGAAGAAAATAAGAGCGACTATTCACGACCAACATTATTTTTTTTATAACATTTTAATACCATTAAATAAAAAATATATTTACACCAAATCACGGTTAGTAGTGTTGTACCAGTCACCTGAATCACGCTATGGCTTCGTTGCCTGCAGTAGTGTAACGCACTTTAAGATTATTTATAAATATCCGGTAGATTAGATAACAAATGTGGTTTAATTTCTCGGATCCTACTAGTATATCCTCATTGGTCAATCAGGTCGTATATACTCTAATCATAACAGCGAGGACAACCAAGAAAGATACGTTTTTTTATTGTATTAGGAGTAAACTTACAATCGGATCAACTAGTGATAAGCGAGTATTGCTGCCACCCATAAATACCTACAGTTTGGGAGTCCTTACAAATTAGGGCAAGCCCTCTCCCTGACTTTGTGCTACAGCATCCTCGCAAACTCGGTGAAAAGCAACGAAAAAACTGCTTAACAATGCTTGCCTATGAAACCATGGAATCAATATGGATGAATTGGTACATATATGCTGGAGCATAGTGTTCCTACGCCATTGGAGCATAAAATAGATGGCATAGAAGTTTTAAATATATTGCGATGATGTTATATACATTTGGTAAAAATTACCTCGATATTCAAAAAACTAAGAAAAACTGAGGTAGTCATGAAGATTGCAGACAGAAATGAAAACTTTAAACTGTATTTTGATGTTTCAAAGTGATTGTAATATTGAAAACGAATATTTCATACTTTTTAAATTAAAATGCGTACGTCACGAGGGCTGGTACCGATGAATTGGTCATTTTGCGCGTTTTTATATTTTGTGTCATAATTAGGTTTTTGAAAAAAAAAAAAATATTGATTTTTTTATGTATTTTAAAACTTTATTATTAATAATATTGATATATAATCCAAAAAACTTTAAAAAATTTTTTTTCAATTAATTATAAACAATTAAAAATTGATGAAATTTAAATAAAAATCACGTGACTATAAACGCGCCATGATTGGTCACCATAGTTGTGACGTCATAATGTTATAGCTATTTAATAACAGTACAGCGTTTACGGCTATTACACGTGACTAGACAATAATATTGAAAATTTATTGCTAAAATACGAGTTGTTAGTTGGTTCCGATTAGCTATGTGTGATAAAGGATTTATTAAGGCAAAGTCTGATAATATTCCTGATGTTGATATATTTATGCTTACCGATTTTTTAAAAAATGACGTTCGGTTTAATTCTGCTGAAGTTCGAGGTGCCAAGGCATCAAGGTCTGTTAAAAAATAATATAATAAATGAAAATATTTGAGTATTTATTCTCCATTACATTAAATATAATTGTTTATTTCATAAATTGTAGAGCATCGCGTGAGAGTTACGGCGACAAAGCTATAGGTTATGTTCAACTAAGTCGTAAAAATAATATTTGTATTGTAAAAGGACGGGTATGTCCAGAACACCGAGTTCGGAGTAAAGCTTATTCAGTTACTTTAACTATTAATGAAAAGTCAAAAAAAATTCAGCATGTTCAATGCCATGACTGTGCAGCTTCAGCAGGTAATTTATACATACTCCTATTAAATTTAAATTTTTTGATGTTATAAGCAATAATAATCTTTTATATTGTGTCTACAGGTGGTTGCAAACATGCATTAGCATTACTTATGTGGACCCATCGTAGAAGTGAAGATCCGACACCAACAGAAGTCGCTTGCTATTGGAAAAAGTCTCGATTATCAGGCATTGGTACAGTTATAAAATATATTGAAGCAGAAAAACTGACAAAAAAAATCTCTACTACTCCTGTTGAAAATTTTCCGGATAATAGTACATTTTTACAAGAAGTTGTTGAATTTGCCAAAAATCAACAAATAAATTCTCAAATTGGGCAATTAAATTTTGATTTAGAATCCAAAAAAGCTTACAATTTATCGTTACATCGATTAATTTTGGATTTTAATCAAAATATTGATTTGCGAGTAGAAAAATTTTTGGAATTCGCTAAAACTGAAATGGCAGAAGATGTGAGTGAAGAAGCTGAACAGCTAACCAAGCAGCAAAGTGAATGTGCAATTTGGCATGAACTTCGTTATGGACGCATTACTGCATCAAAATTTTATGAAGCTGCTCATTGTAAAACTAATAATGGTTCGCTAGTTCAACAAATCATTGGTGCAAGTAAAGTTCATGAGACAAGCGCTATGACACGAGGAAAAGAGTTAGAAAAAGATGTAATCGAAGTTCTTGAGAAAGAATTAAGAGTAAAAATAACGCGTCCGGGGATGTATCTTGTACCTAGTCATCCGATTTTTGCAGCATCACCTGATGGAATAACAAGCAATGCCATTGTTGAAGTAAAATGTCCCACCAGTCATAAATCATTGGATATTTTTCTACCAAAAGGTAAAGTGAGCTTGAAGTGTAACGCCCAAATGCAACTACAAATGTTATTGACTGGTAAAAAAGAAGGTATCTTTTGTGTTGCTGATCCAAATTTTGAAGAAAATAAAACTATCTACATTAAAAAATTAAAATATGATTATGCACATACACAAGCTCTAATTAAAAATAGTCAAGTATTTTGGTCCAAAAATATATTTCCAAAATTATTAAAATCTGTACAAAGTTAATTAATATTATTAATTATATTTTTATGTATTTTTACAATAAATAATTAATATATTAGCTTAAATAAAACAGACACCGAGTAATTTATTTTATAATACAAACACTCTTAAACTTAGGTAGAAATTATAGGCGCTTGTAAATTTACAAGTGCTGGAGCAATGGCAACAATATTATCTGTTAAAGGTAACATATTATGATTAACAACCGCATGAGGTTTTAGAAAATCAAACTCTCTTATTCTTCCAATAACGCGTTCTATATGAATACGTAGAGCAGCGATTCGTTTGCCTTGTAACACGTCAGATTGTGATAATTTTACTCCAGAATTAACTGAAGGTGGTCGAATTAATTCAATATTTTTATCGTCAAGAAGTTGAACAATGTTTTTGAATCCTCGATCGGCCATGACAGCACAAGCCTCGGGTAGCTCTTCCAATAATCCGCTTTCTTGGAATAATAGTTCATCTGAAATTCGACCTCCAAATCCTTTTGATATGAAGTTTATAAAGCCATCTGGTGTCCAAGATATTAAATATTTTAAAGTATTACATTTTTTATACTCTGACCAAGTTAAAGATTGGTACTCTGGATCACTTGGTTTTTCAATTTGTATCTCAAATGCATCAATAATAGCAATCACATGATTATATGAAGTTCTGAATGGTATCGGTAGTATTTTTTTTATATTACTAGACTTCGGCATATAAACGAGTTTTTTTAATAAATGTGCCAATACAGGAACTGTTTTATTAAAAATAATACTAGCATTGCTGACACTCATTCCAAACTGTTCACTTAATCTTTCCAAAGTATCTTGGCGTCGTATTTTCATCAAAGATAATTTTATATTAGTAATATCAATATTAGATATTACACTAATACGTTCTAGCACCACATTCCATTCTTGAGGAACACCAGTATACGCTTTTAAATTATCGTTAATTAAGTGATTTGTGACTTTCAAAATTTCAAATTTTTTCACAGGAGATTGAAGGCTGCTAGAATCCATAGTACTTGAACCGGTATTTTCGGAAGGTTCATAAATATCTTGTGAACTATTTGAATTTGTAAAACTACTAGATCACAAACTTTTCTGAGTATCTTCCAATAAATTTGGATGTAATTTTTGACGCAACGGTTTTATTGGAGATGTTGCAATACTAATGCTACCAGTTTTAATTGGTGAGCAGGATTCATCGATTCCGATTGATAAAATTTTACATTGAACTGATACGCTACGATACTTAGGACGACTATTTACTTGTACAGCAACAGTACGGTGGTTAATATTAGTTTGTGTTTCAACAGTGACCTTTTGGCCAGGTGTTACATTTGGAGGAGCAAAATCTACTCCAATATTTTCAACATTACTGGCTGATACGACATCAATGTTTGGTTCTGGAGGATTACCAATTTCCATATTTTCTGAAGATTCATTTAAAATTTCTTGAATAATTTGTTGTCTCCGTCGTTTTTTTGCGGCTGGTCTAAGAACCGTTGTAGGGCCTTGTCTTTTACGATTAGGTTGACAGTCAAACTTGTGTGTGATGTGGTACACATCAATTTTAATCTTTGCTTTACCTCCCATCGTTGTATAATAAATATAATTTTCCATGTCATCTTTCAGCTGGAAAAAAAAAACAGAAATCATAAGAATTATTTATATGTTATTATAACAACAGAAAAACCACCATAACATAAAATTAAAAAAATTTAATACTATAGTCAAATACATAACCTCGAACGTTATAAAATTATAAATATATCAAATTGAATCCCAATTATTAGATAAAGATACATAAATTTATTATTTAAGCACTTTAAATTACCAATAAAAATTTTTTTTAATGCTATGATTTTAAAGGTTATGATTTGGAGTCCAGTTAAAAAAAATTATTTACTGAACTTTACTTGAATACATAATAATTATTTGATTTGTATACTTAGATAAATAATAATTAATAACAATGATATTAATAAATACTTACATCGAAATGATCTTCACAACACAAAAAATTCGATTTTGTTTGGGGATTATCACGGTGCACTGCTTGAAACCATTTATTTCGACGTTTGACATCTTGAGGAACATTTAAAAACATTTTGTCAGGAGTTGCCTTTGTAGTATTCGTACATAATGGTACAAAACAAGAACGATAACTTTTGAGGTTCGACATTTTTAATATAAATTTAAATATTTAATAATGACAACAAAATTAAATAGATCAAAACACTGCATTCATTATTTTCCTATCAACTGCATTGAGTGAAAACTAACATTATGACGTCACACGCGCTCGGGTTTGTTCGGGAGTTGTCGGCGTGTCTTCGGTACTGGATTCAAAAATTAATTTTTATTTTGAAATAACTTTTGAATTATTGCAAAAAAAAAAAAATAGTTTTGCTATAAAACTAATATATAATCTTTATATTTATCACAAAAAAAAAAATTATTTAAAAACCCAATTACGGATATATTCTAAATACAAAAAGCCTATTTTTGAGTGCTTCCAAAATATCATACGACTCGTTTAAGGCTCGAAATTTCTGGAACTTTCTTAACTAACTGTACTAGTGTTAACGGTTTAAAATATATCTATACTCATAGCTATAGATATACTTTAAACAGTAGTATACTGCTGACGCGAACTCATAAGAATTTCTCCAAACTAAAAATCGCCTAGCTAAAGAAGTTTTCACTTCAAAAATAAATAATCAATGAAGTATAAATAACAATAAAATAAAAATTCTTCGAATAATTTTGACATTAAAAGCTAAAAACTTTCTTTACAGCTTTTAACCAACATGCTCTATCTAGTTTCTGGCTATAGTATACTCGTACATACGAAACATAGAAAAGATACTCCGTATAACAATAGTACATATCGATTAATCTAAGTAATTACAAGGTAAGTTTTTCAACTAAACTAGACTTCAATCACTTAACAAGACATCAATTTAACTCAACATATGTATATTACAATTGAATATACATCTTATCTCTATATGAAATACTTTCTTAAGAAGTATTGTATCTATAAAATTAATAATTTGAAACGAAATAATTCAATTTAACGGAAGTGACAGTTCTCAGTAATGTTAAATTTATTAAGGTAGCTACTTTTAGTCTCAATCTTAACATAAGACAAGATTATGGTTGTTTTTTTTTCTATATTAAGAACCTGCAGAAGTGACTCTACTCTGCCTGAAAGAAAGCATGAACAAAATCCAAGAGTTGTGCTCATCATACTCATTACAAATGCGGACAATACAGTATGGTGACCCACACTGTAGCGGCCTAGTGAGGTGCTTTTTCACGCCCCATGGCAGTGTAAGGTTCACACAGTTACCACGGTACGGAGTCCTGCTTCGGGAAGTATCTGTACCCGGTCGCCAGGAAGGAATTGAGCCCCGCCTGTCACCACTGCGACTGCAGTGAGGACTCGGCTCAGCATACGCTAGCGGTTTGTTCCGCCTGGGTGGTGCAGTGTGGGGTTTTCACTGCAGTTATTGGAGGAGAGCTCTCGCTACCAGCCGTCATACGCTCCATGGTCGGTAGTGAAAGTTGTTTTAACGTGGTTACAACCTTCTGCGAAGATGTAATTTCGCAGAAGGAGGCGGCGGAGAAGGCCTGGGAGGACGATCTCCACTCGGACCCAATTCGCCGCCAGGGAACCGGGCGGCGGAGACGCACCTACCAGTGCCTCATGCCGCCTTGAGTATGGCTGCGGGTGGACGGCACGGGTTTTCCCCTCCATCCACTACAATTGCCAGCCGCGAGGAGGCGACGTCTGCGTGTAACGTACGTCGCCTAAAATAGAGAGTTTACCCGCAGATGTTGCCCGCGGTAGTGGGCAGGCGCCAGGAGGGATCTGGATGTCGTAATAGCAGCTGTTCCCGGATCCCTCCTGTGTCAGGTGGAGAGTGGCACACCGTGTGGTTTTAGTCGGTCCGATTCCGACACACCACCCCGCCGTAAACCCCGATGGGGTGACGGCCCGAGGGGGTTTCCACATGTTAAAAATAAAAGGCCTTCATTTAGCAGTGGATAACGATAGGTTGATTGATTGATTAAATTTCACTATTAACCTTGACAAGCATGATCTGCACGGATGCCCGCGTGTGAAATGTGGTAGTCTCTTACATATGTGAAATTGATCAGCGTGTATTGGTTGCGATCGAGTTGCAAGTGTTTATTGAGAAATCTCGCGTTTGACACAACGTCAACATTGACCTTCTTTCCTCAAAACTGTGTCGAGAGGCGGTCGGATGGTACAAACCCTTCTTTAATAACAGACATCAGTTTGTACAATTCACTATTGGCAGGGACGGCGTGCAATATTGTAGATTCTACATCTTTGTTGAAAATCTGTAGATTTATATTTTCTTCGGTTCACAAAATAGTACAGAAAATCGACCAGGACTTGGAAAGAATCTCACAGTAAACCAAAAAAAACGGCGTTATATGAAACTCAAATAAACCCATACACCAAATTGTTAAACAATACTCAATAATATTAGCAAACACTAGAACGTTGAACAAAAGCTCATAACCTTGGAGTGGTTTTTGATGTTCATCTAAAATTGGAAACATATATTTAATTCACTTCCTTCTTTCCTTGTCGACCTAGCTGATCCTGGCGAACTTTACCTAGTAGTCTTGCTAACTTTTACATATTTTTTTTCTTTCTTATTTACAACCTACCAAAGTGATTCTATTCTGCCTGATGGAAAGCATGAATAGAATCCAATCGCCATACTTACTGCGAATGACGACAGTGTTATATGGTGACCCACGCTATGGCTGCCTTATGAGATGCCTTATCACGCCTCGTGTAAAGGACTTGAGATCGTAGTACTCGTAGGAGGGAGACACGTGCGCTGGTAATGAATTCCAGACTTTAACTGATTTGCACAGGAAGAGCCGAACTTTTTAGTTCGGGAGCGTATATCTACTATTGGCCATCGGTGAGGCCAAGGCCAGCACGAGTTGTCCTGCAGAGGAACGGAGAGGATGGGATCAGTTGGAAGAGCTCGTCAGTTCTTGTTCTTAAGGTGGAGTCCACGGATATTCATGAACTCCTCAAGGAGCGTGGGAGAGAAGGAGAGTGCCACTGTTGTAACTGTATTCTTTTTTATTTGCACTGCCATGTTTATATGTTAGGAAAAGGGAAACGGGGACATAAAAAAACCATGACAGTCGTCGCAGCAGTTTAGTCTGAGACTAACTTATGAGTGTCTTAAGAGTACTAACTTATGAGTTGATGGCCATTATGTTGATGTACCGATGTGAACAGGCTTATACACAAAACGATAAGATTCTGGCAACTATTGACGCATTGTTAGTGGATAGAAAATACCGTAAGTATATTTTCCCATTCAAAATGAGGTTTTTAAAGATTTCAAAAAAATCAAAAAGAAAGAGAAAGTGCAAAAGGAAACTGAATTACTTATTAGTTCATAAATGCTCGACTTTTTCTAACTACTCGTACTTCAATCAAAAGTTTACTTAGTAACTGTGATTTAGCTATTGTCAATAAAATTCTAAAATTAAGTATGTAATTACTATTCTAATCGAATTACGCATTTATTTAAGTATAACATTATTATGTTATATTATAATATACACTAGATACCAAAAATCTGTTTGAATTCGGTATTAAATATTTTTTTTTCTTCCTCAAAAACAGACGAACAGATACGAAATCATTGCGTCAATACAGTTATATACCCGTATAATATTGATAAATTTATTTCAGGTAGTGAAACAAACACTGACCTTTTGGAATTACGAAACTTACTTCTCACAAGGCCTATCAAGTTTCACGCTGCTAAGTTTTTTACAATAAACTTTCGCACACTTATATCTTTAAACTCTGTAGTCGTTACGTATACTATCATAATGAGGCAAAATATCTAAACATACCTCCGATAATGAGCTGTCAATAAACGAAAGAAGAAAATTTGGCAAAATAATTGTGTATTAAACATTCAAGCTGAGGTGTATTTAGAAGTAATTATCCATAGTTTGTATTTAGTTTTGTTAACCTTTAAGTAGAGTTGATTATCGTTGATTTAAATTCTTGCTATTAAAATATTTTTTTCGAATAATCACGGTGAATATTTATTTCATAAATCCTGAATTATATTAAAAGTGTTATTGCTATTTAGTTGACTACATGCTATAAATTTTGTTAAATACTGCATGTCAAGAGTTACAAAAAATAGGTAATCTATCGCTTTATTTTAAAAAAGACAAATTTTTTACATCATCAGAGGGACTGAAACGGCCAGAAAGCCATGAGGATCCCTCCTGTGTCAGGTGGAGAGTGGCACACCGTGTGGTTTTAGTCGGTCCGATTCCGACACACCACCCCGCCGTAAACCCCGATGGGGTGACGGCCCGAGGGGGTTTCCACATGTTAAAAATAAAAGGCCTTCATTTAGCAGTGGATGGCGATAGGTTGATTGATTGATTAAATTTCACTATTAACCTTGACAAGCATGATCTGCACGGATGCCCGCGTGTGAAATGTGGTAGTCTCTTACATATGTGAAATTGATCAGCGTGTATTGGTTGCGATCGAGTTGCAAGTGTTTATTGAGAAATCTCGCGTTTGACACAACGTCAACATTGACCTTCTTTCCTCAAAACTGTGTCGAGAGGCGGTCGGATGGTACAAACCCTTCTTCAATAACAGACATCAGTTTGTACAATTCACTATTGGCAGGGACGGCGTGCAATATTGTAGATTCTACATCTTTGTTGAAAATCTGTAGATTTATATTTTCTTCGGTTCACAAAATAGTACAGAAAATCGACCAGGACTTGGAAAGAATCTCACAGTAAACCAAAAAAAACGGCGTTATATGAAACTCAAATAAACCCATACACCAAATTGTTAAACAATACTCAATAATATTAGCAAACACTAGAACGTTGAACAAAAGCTCATAACCTTGGAGTGGTTTTTGATGTTCATCTAAAATTGGAAACATATATTTAATTCACTTCCTTCTTTCCTTGTCGACCTAGCTGATCCTGGCGAACTTTACCTAGTAGTCTTGCTAACTTTTACATATTTTTTTTCTTTCTTATTTACAACCTACCAAAGTGATTCTATTCTGCCTGATGGAAAGCATGAATAGAATCCAATCGCCATACTTACTGCGAATGACGACAGTGTTATATGGTGACCCACGCTATGGCTGCCTTATGAGATGCCTTATCACGCCTCGTGTAAAGGACTTGAGATCGTAGTACTCGTAGGAGGGAGACACGTGCGCTGGTAATGAATTCCAGACTTTAACTGATTTGCACAGGAAGAGCCGAACTTTTTAGTTCGGGAGCGTATATCTACTATTGGCCATCGGTGAGGCCAAGGCCAGCACGAGTTGTCCTGCAGAGGAACGGAGAGGATGGGATCAGTTGGAAGAGCTCGTCAGTTCTTGTTCTTAAGGTGGAGTCCACGGATATTCATGAACTCCTCAAGGAGCGTGGGAGAGAAGGAGAGTGCCACTGTTGTAACTGTATTCTTTTTTATTTGCACTGCCATGTTTATATGTTAGGAAAAGGGAAACGGGGACATAAAAAAACCATGACAGTCGTCGCAGCAGTTTAGTCTGAGACTCGGCACACTGTGGTTTCATATTACGGTAAAGCAAGACGGTGACTAAACCCTCGGACGAAAGGACCCCCGTACCCTCCCGGAAGTGGTCACCGGTCCCCACCGTCCGGTCACCAAACGGTTGCACGACGAGCCACTCCGCAGATTATGCGCGACCTGACGGGGCAGCCTCCCAGGGTCCCTCTCTATGCCGCGGGCGGCCAGCGGCTCCACCGTTTCTACGGGTCTCCCTGGCCGACGGTTCGATCCATGGCACCTCCACAGTGACCCTACGAGCATTCCACTGTTCACACACATACTACGATAACCGTCACTCCTGCATCATTGGGCCTCCGGTCTTGAACTCACCAACGAAAGACGACTGCACGACTGCTGTCGCTTTAGGTTGATCTTCTGTGCGAGGGTAGTACCACCCCGGTTGAGCCAGCCCGTTCGTGCTGAGATCAGCGTGGCTCTACTGCCTTCATAAATAGATCACAACTTCAACGTCAAGTCACAACTCCTGTGGAACATAGAATATAACTGGTCCCTCTAGGATAGACCACAAGCACTGTAGGATTCAATTTGGTAATTGTCATGGTGATTGCAAGTCAAATTGGCAATTAAATTCCTTTAATCTCAAAGGGTGTAAACATTTGATATTATCAGACTACTCGGCATGAATACGTCGTCTCCACGTCATGACGTGACCAAGGGAAATAGGAATTTATCTTTAATAAACTATATTAAGTGTTTGCGTCTGTACTGTTCTAGTATTATTACATCCTTGTAGCCATTATTGAAATTGTTAACGACATTGGGAAATTTTTCATTAAACAAATGCTGCGTACATATGTTCATTATAGTTAACACCTCTGTAAACATATAATGTTATATTTATTTGAGCCACATTTGAAAATTTTAATATCTTATATACCTAAAATCTTTATGATTTCTGGTTATTATTGACTAAAACAGTTACATTGACGTAAATAATTTGATTGCACGAATCATAATGGTGATAAAAGATACGTTTTCCACATTGATTCCTATTAATTGGTTGCTTAGAATTACGGCGTTATCAAATATTTTTCGCAAAGGAGTAGAATTACAAACGTTTAGATCAACAACTAAAAGAGCAGTTTATATACTTGTCTTAACATTAGTTAATTTATTACTTTTATATTTCAAACTGATTGTAAATGAAAACTGTACTGCAACTCTGAAATTTTCAAACTTTGTTCGATTAATTTATTGGTTTCCTTATTTTGTTTATACAATTGATTTATTCTTCGTTCATAAATATGGCGGGGATGCCTTGGTAAAATACATAAAAACTTTTGATGCAATTGATAAAACTTTAGGAAAAACTGATTACAATGGTATTCACAAAACCATTGTCATCAGTATAGTTTTAATCACAGCCAGCTGTCTACTTGTGTCATTATTTGACTTTTTAAGTTGGGTCTTCCTTGTGGGATGGAAAAAGTTACTTATATATTCTATAGATTATTTTTACTGTTTTTTAAATGGTCTAGCAATCATTGATGTAGTTTCTCATGTTATTCAAGTGGAATGCCGGCTTAAAATATTTCAAAGCCTGTTACAAGTAAGTACTGTTCATATTGCTACAACTGCAACTTCATATTATTACAATAATCTTTACATAAACTAAGAGTTCTATTTCGTTTATTGTTTATTGATTTTCTTCTCAAATTAGTTTCTGGTTTTTTAGAACAAAAATGGCGTCTCTCACATTAGAGCTACTACCAACGTGAACCTAATCGACAAATCTCACAAAGATCCCGAATTAATGGATTCTGTGCGAAAACTTTACTTTACTAAGGATGTGAAAATTACAACGTTTATACAATGTTACTTACAAATTCTTGAACAAGTAAACTTTGTGAACACTA
Organism: Hypercompe scribonia; assembly: GCA_949316085.1. NCBI lineage: Eukaryota > Metazoa > Arthropoda > Insecta > Lepidoptera > Erebidae > Hypercompe > Hypercompe scribonia. The sequence continues at coordinate 17,938,065 of OX438982.1, read as the reverse complement.
GTTATGGATTTCGGGTACGTTCTCTTGTAAAGTGTTATAGAAAATTATTAAAGTAATTAGTAGTGTAATAATTAATCGATTATAATATATAAGCAAGCAGAAGACAATAAATTATACTCTTCATTTACCTACTTATCTAACTGCTTATCAATGTCAGCAGTAATTAAATATTGTCAATTTTTTGCTTATGAAATGTTCACAGAATAAAATTTTAGTTTGTTAATTACTTTATTGGCAAAATATTTACAGATCGCGGTGCATTATATGAATATGTTGTTCTATATGATTCATTTATTAAATATAGCGACCAGACCTGTGAGTATAACCTATCTATAAATTTGATCAATGTTTAGTTGACTCCCTTTAATATTTTAGTTTCTTGATCAAAAATTTTTTTGTAGTACTATTAATTTCTTGGATTTTAGATAGAGATTATTGAACAGATAACATCACCCTTACAATCAGCATTGTATATTGCTCCAATAATCGTATCGAGCCTGCTAAGAGTACTAACTTATGAGTTGATGGCCATTATGTTGATGTACCGATGTGAACAGGCTTATACACAAAACGATAAGATTCTGGAAACTATTGACGCATTGTTAGTGGATAGAAAATACCGTAAGTATATTTTCCCATTCAAAATGAGTTTTTTAAAGATTTCAAAAAAATCAAAAAGAAAGAGAAAGTGCAAAAGGAAACTGAATTACTTATTAGTTCATAAATGCTCGACTTTTTCTAACTACTCGTACTTCAATCAAAAGTTTACTTAGTAACTGTGATTTAGCTATTGTCAATAAAATTCTAAAATTAAGTATGTAATTACTATTCTAATCGAATTACGCATTTATTTAAGTATAACATTACTATGTTATATTATAATATACACTAGATACCAAAAATCTGTTTGAATTCGGTATTAAATTTTTTTTTTTCTTCCTCAAAAACAGACGAACAGATACGAAATCATTGCGTCAATACAGTTATATACGCGTATAATATTGATAAATTTATTTCAGGTAGTGAAACAAACACTGACCTTTTGGAATTACGAAACTTACTTCTCACAAGGCCTATCAAGTTTCACGCTGCTAAGTTTTTTACAATAAACTTTCGCACACTTATATCTTTAAACTCTGTAGTCGTTACGTATACTATCATAATGAGGCAAAATATCTAAACATACCTCCGATAATGAGCTGTCAATAAACGAAAGAAGAAAATTTGGCAAAATAATTGTGTATTAAACATTCAAGCTGAGGTGTATTTAGAAGTAATTATCCATAGTTTGTATTTAGTTTTGTTAACCTTTAAGTAGAGTTGATTATCGTTGATTTAAATTCTTGCTATTAAAATATTTTTTTCGAATAATCACGGTGAATATTTATTTCATAAATCCTGAATTATATTAAAAGTGTTATTGCTATTTAGTTGACTACATGCTATAAATTTTGTTAAATACTGCATGTCAAGAGTTACAAAAAATAGGTAATCTATCGCTTTATTTTAAAAAAGACAAATTTTTTACATCATCAGAGGGACTGAAACGGCCAGAAAGCCATGAGTAGACAAAATTTTAGAAAAACCTGTCTGTCCGTCCTTCTTTTTTCGAAACTGTTTCTATTCAACTGCAATGTCTGCCTGAGGTAGACATGATTTTGAACAACTCCGAGAACTTATACTTTGGTTTTGTCCAAGTTCATCCGTAGGCCGACGCGTATAGTGGATTCAGCTAGGTCATTCAGCATCTGTTGTAGGTCATGCAGCATCTCTGCCATTATGACGATGTCCAGTTCAGCGTCTGGAACATATCCTCCATAGTATTTGTGAAAAATTTGGCGGAAATAACATCCACTTGTCTCATTTCTCGATGTAATGGTATGAGTCTTGTTTGCTGGTTCTGCACTTGAACGGACATAGTTGCAGCTTCGCTGATACATCTTATCATTTGAACGTATCACTAATATATGAAAATAATTGCTGCGGGAACTCCATAACAAACCAAATCTCGATTGAGTCCAAGGCCTTCACATAGTCAACGAATGCTGGAGACAACGGCTAATTATACTCTTTTATCTTCTATATAATCTGTTACTCACATCCGCTCCGAAACTTAACTTGCTCCGTTACCTGGAATTCATTAAATTTTCACGGAAGACGATTCGTGATGACTTTTGAAAACAACCTGTAGACGTGGTTTAAAAGGAGAATGAGTCGATAGCTCTTCAACATAGCTTTATCACCCTTTTTGGAGAACAGGAGAACTACATGCCTACTTTATACTATAACAGAAAGCCTTTAACAGCTTAGTAGTAGTTTTTTCATATTTTAGTTGTTTAACCGCTCGCTTGCCCCGCTCGAAAACGCGCACCCCGTCAAATGCCCGGGCTCCCCGCGCAATGACAGCTCCAAATGTCCGTCAATAAATACTTAACACCCATGAAGTGCCCCACTGTCGTTTACGTTATCGGCGCGCGGGTCGTATTACACACAATCTGTTCTTGTGACTCATTTTTTTTGAAAGTTTGTCAAGTGTTGTATTTTTTTAGTTTTCTATGAAACTAGCTATACAATGTTATCTTTAAGTTATCAGATTATTTCTCTGGTGTCGAGTTATATTGTGTTGAAATTGAGATAACGGCTTTTTAAGCTCGTGTTGCACTTAAAAGCTCATACTTGAAAAATGAAAGCGATGACCTATAATTTTTAATGTTTAATTATGTTATTTAGATACAAAAACATACACTCCTCTATGTATATTTATTATTTTACAGGCCTTTGAATCCATACCATTATCTGCCGCCGCGCGGCGTAATTTATGTCAAACTTAACATGGTATATCGTACACAAACTGGGACGAACTCGACTGGGATTAATACGATAGACAATATATCATAGAATCGAAAAAATAATACAAACTAAGCTCTATTTCAATAAATATAGGGTATATTTACATTTTTCTGTGGCAGGACTCCTAGTCACCACGGGCAATGTATGCTTTTTTTTTTGTTGACTACTAGTCCACACGGGCAAGCGAGCAGTTAAGAATTATCTCAATTTTGTGGATGCTGACCTCTAGTAGACTTTCAATGTAATGATATCTCAATACAGCTCTGGTGTCCTCATTTCTGGGACATGATCGAGATGTATAAGAAGCGTAAAACCGGCCGTAGAAATTTTTCACTGTCGCAAGGACTACCGGCTTCGTCGAATGATAGGTGAATTTTCACGCCGTTCCTTCGTATACCCTATGGTCGTTTTTGAATGTTACGACTTACTGCTCGTAGGCTGCAGCCTTATTCACAAAATCTCGTACCTTTTTCCCTGAACCAAAGTTTCAAGGTTGACTACGTACGGCTTACGTCTGTCGTAGTTTCCACGCTAGCGAATCTATTTTACAGATTCGACTGGAACGTTTCAGATCTCATCATGTTCTAAGGCATGGAGTTTATCGATCGGGCACATACATTCATACTTAAAATGGACATTTAGAGAGCTTCAAATAAATCAGTGATCGCTACCGGTATTAAACTTATTGATCACTGAAACTTTTCTAAATATATGAATCTTGTTTGTCATGACAAAGTCAATCTTATTTTTAGTCATAATTTTGGAGTTTTACTACTTCCACTTCCTTTGAAATTATTTCTTAAAGAAAGATTCCATCAAGAAGAGCCCCACGCGTTCGAGGAAGTTGAATTTAGGCCCTATGACTTCTGATTTCTAATTCATGGGATCCTGCAAATTTGCACTCCTACTTTAGTGTTAAATACCTCCATTACAACATTGCAGTGGGTGTTAGTGGTAAAGTAGAGGATCTTCGATATGTCACTGAACATATCTTCTATGCCAAGGTCGGTGCATTCACTTGCACGAACTTGAGACTATACCTTTTGTTAAATTTGAGGTTGAGGTACGCCTCTTTAGCACTCTAGAATTGTCAGAAACCCAACACACTACCTTGGGTTTGTTGATCTTCCAAATAGAAATAACTAGGTACAGGAAGCAAGCTACCGATTGTTGGGTTCCAGAGACAGACACCTATAAAAGTTGTGAGAAGGGGGGCCTAAACACCAAATCATAGTATTCTAGGACTGAACTGACAGAAAGTATGCTAGACCTTCTAAAAAATCCTCGTTATCAGTGAATAAGTCAGCTTCCAGCACTCCCTTTAGATAAAACCACGTAAATCTTCAAATAGACTGTCGTTACCAAACGGGCTTTGCAACTTTATTTTGAAATGCAAATATTCGAAAATATATAATGTCGTCTTTAGGTAAGACAATAAAATTTATGTGTACGCATCGAATCTTTTCATTTCATTTGTTTCATTTTATTTCCATGACGATTACGAAATGTTCTACGGCTATGTACTTACCCTATTGTACAGGTCCTTGATTCTTTTCTAAAATAATTTAATTTCCCGTACCTATATACTAGATGTACAGTATCTGTGGTTAATACCTTTTAGTACGTCGAATAAAATAGCTGCGGCTGCGCGATGTGGAGATTTCACTATTAGGTAGTTAGGGTACTAATGACAAACATTTCACGTAGAAAATGAAACAGTATTTTTTTTAACCACACCTCACCGCTAACAGTAGAATTATTTTTTGAGTCGCTGGGAACATCACAAAGATTCATGCAATATAGACAAAAACACACATACTCACTTTTTTAATAGAGTGAGCACACATCATGAAGAGTGAACCAATTATGTATTATAAAAATTATTCATTTACAAGAAAGTTAATTAGCTGATATTTATTATTTAAAAATTACATCATTTAAATGACCACCGTTTTGACATTTGCACTCTTCTAAGTGGGCACCGAAATTTTCAAATGCATGTCGGCAAAGAGACCGCGAGATCACCGACATCTCTTCGCTGATTGTTTCTTTTAGTTGATGTGTATTTGGTTCATTAATGTAGACACGATTCTTCAAATAACTTGATAAAAAGATGTCTGCTGTGGATGAATCTGGACTTCTGGGTGGCCATAGAATTTCATCTCGTCTGGAAATCAGCTATTCGGGAAACATGTCTTTGACCACCGGCAGCGATGTGAAACATGAGGCGATCCATTGCAACAAAATTGCCACGAAACGAGCAAGTGGTCAGACCCTTCCTCGCGCCCCACGCGGCATTTGTTTGAGCGGGATGTTAGATTCAAATGTTAACGAATTCTTGGTCCACCCTGTCGACCCATTAAAATAACTGAAATACTTTGTCAGACTGTTTTTTTTATACGTATTTTTTTATGTCTGTGCACGTAAGATTGCTGTAGAGCATCGTTAGAGATACCTACTTCCATCTTAATGACAGTAATCCAATCCCCTGTCGATAATCGATTCGTCATAATACTATCCATTAATCGAGCCTTTTTTCGGTTCCTTCGAAAGAATGGAAGCGCTGCACGCTCAAGCCATACGCCATCGACCAGAACAAGTGGTAATCGAAGGCAGCTGTATCCGAAAAATACGGAGGATGAGGTAGATCTTCTCATTAAACCATTACCAGTTAAGTTTTGACTAGTTTTGCCACATTTGACCGAGCATTGATTCTATCAAATGTAGAGGAGAAGCTTCGAACCATGAATATTTGATTTTGGGGATGACATTGATATGTGACTGGGCATATTCCACTATTTATTACGCTTTGAGTTATTGTCGTGAATTCACATTTCATCTCCAATGAAAATATCGGGCAGAAAAGTTTTTCTTTTCTGCCGTTGAAGCAGTAAATCATACATAAGAAAATGCCATTCAACGTCTCTCGGTTTCAATTTGTACGGCACCCCATATCCTTGCTTGTGGATTATTCTTAGCGCTTTTAAACTTTTGAAACTGTTGAAGATTTACTTGCAATGTTTTCCGGAGCTCTTCTAGCGTCTGTCATGCATCTTGATCAAGCAATGCCTCCAATTCTTTGTCTTCAAACTTTGTTGGCGCTCCAGAACGTTCTTTATCTTCGAGGTCAATATTTATTATTTAAAGCACCTGTACCTGTCTCTCTAATAATATGTTCGTGGTACATTAATTATTGACTGATTGTTTGCATAAAGAAACAGCAGTATGTCAAATGTCTTATCAAACACAGATCCTACCTATTTATAAAGCAATTTCTCAGAATGTATTGTTTCAACCAAATTGTTAATTTGAAACTGAGAGCATGAATCAAACGGAAATCATAGTTCCAAAAAAACATTAATTTTACATTAGTAGTTACTTTAATTTTTAAACTCAATATAGAACAAGACTATAGCCTTCTTATTGTCTCACAAGTTATTCATTTTTAATCTATGCCCGTTACTATTTCACAATGTTGCTGTATGTACCGACATTTTAATGTTTTTGACTCTTTATAACTTATAGAAAAACATTAATATACTCTACAAAGCTTCTGTATCATTCTAGCCTTACTGTATCTATGTACCCGCTATTGAATTTGTTAACAATATTTCTAGTGTTCTATTAATTAAATACGTAGTACAAATATTCATTACAGTTGATACATCAGAAGGAAGTTTAAAGTTAGTCACATTCGACAAATGTTCAACTATGCAGTATTCTTAAACCTTATTTTCGTCTGGTGGTAACTGACTTACATAAATTTACAGTTTGGTTACCAAAAATGAATTAGTTTCACAAACAAAATGATAATTAAAGATACGATTTCACATTGGCTCCCATTAATTGGTTCCTCCCAATTACGGCACTGTCAAATATTTATCGTAAAGGAGTTGAAGTACAGACATGTGGATCAATAACTAAAAGAGTAATCTGCTTACTCGTTCTAACACTTATTAATTTATTGTTTTTGTATTTTAAACTGACTAAATATGATTTCAGTATACCTAGAAATACTATAAAATTTTGTGGCTGTGTTCGAATGACTTATTGGTTCTCACTCACAATACATTTACGAGATCACTTCTCACTCACAATACATTTACGAGAATCTTTTGTATGTTCATAAAAATCTGTGTAAATTTAAGAAAAATAGTGATCTCCATCAATTTAATTTAAGAAATAAAAATAAACTTGCCTTGCACACTACTAGGCTCCATAAAATATCGAATTCGTTTGTGGGTCAATGTATACAATTTTATAACAAATTACCAAACAACATAGTATTATTATCTATTAGTAAATTTAAGAAATTTGTTAAGCTGAGGTTGTCCAAAAAGGCTTATTACTCAGTTTCAGACTATGTCACAGATTTAGATGTTTGGAAATGAATTGCTCTTTTTTTAAGACCTATGATTGTGAATATAACTGCTATTTTAATATTTAAAAGATTTTGAGTTAAAAGAGTGGTGGTGAGTTTCTTTCCTGGGTTCTTTTCTCACCACTCTACCATGAACAATCTGCGAACCCAGCTAGCTATAATTTTAATCGACAGATTGTTCATCTTTCATCTTTTATTGTTTTTTTTTTATGACGTTCATAAGTGTCTTTTGTGACCTAAATGAATAAATGAATTTGACTTTGACTTTGACTTTGACTTCATATTTTGTCTATGCCATTGATTTATTCTTCGTTCACAAATATTGTGGCGATGCCCTAATAAGGTTCATTAAAACCTTTGACGCTATAGACAAAACTTTAAAAAAAGTTGATTACGATGAGATTTACAAAACAATTATCATCAGTATAATTTTGAACATCAGTATCTATTTCGGTACTACCATATTTGATTATTTTAGTTGGTTATTGATTGAGGGTTGGAAAGATGCTTCAATATACGTTATAAATTATGTATACTTGCTTCTAAATATTCTAACAATCCTTGATGTAACTTGTCATGTCGTACAAGTGGAGTTCCGGTTAAAAATAATTCAAAGTCTACTACAGGTAAGTACTCTTCATGTTATAATAGAAGGTGATACACCAACAGCTTTACTACATATATTAACTGTGTTTTACTTTAAATTTCCAATTATTTTTCACTTTTTTAGAAAAAATATGATATATCTCTTGTTGGAACTGTGACCGACATCTACCAAATCGTCAATTATCAAGAGAATCCTAAACTTACGAATTTTAGGACAAAACTTCGCGCAATTGGAGATTTGGAAACTACAAAATTTACCAAATGTTACTTAAAATTGCTTGAGCAAGTAAATTTTGTGAACACTAGTTATGGATTTCGGGTATGTTTTTTTAATATATGTAATCTCTATACAGAACAGAATTGAAGATATTAAAGTAGTAAGTAATTTAGCTTAACAATTCAATTTTATAAAAAAATACAATTTGTAACGTATATTACGAATTGTTAAGTTCACAGCAAGATCATAAGAAAATTATCAATTTTCTTTCCCCCATCTTCCTTTGAACTTCTTAATCAGATCCCGGCTTAAAACCTGTTATTACCTCTCTTTTACTACTAACTTCTCGAAATAGAAAAACAAACAATAATTAACCTGACTGAGTAAAAACTGTAGAAATTTTTTACACCTAACTGTAACACATTATAAATTAGTAATATATTTGCAGATCATGGTGCATTTCGTAAATATGCTGCTCAACTTAATTCATTTGTTAAATATACCGATCAGACCTGTAAGTAACAAACTGTGGATAGACCTGAGTACATCTAATTATTTTCTAATTTCTTTCTTTTACGGACGTTAATTATGCAAATTACATACCATGCTTCTGGTTTAATTGGTGAAAAATTGTAGGTAGAGATTATGGGAGAGATGTCATCAACTTTTACGTCAACGCTGTATGTAATTCTGTTGATCGTAACAAGTATACTAAGAGCAATAAATTACGAGGTAATGGCCATTACATTAGTGTACCGATGTGAGAAGGCTTATAGACAAAGCGATAAAATTCTGGCAGCAATTGATGTACTGCTATCTGGTACAAAACATCGTAAGTACATTTTATATTAAAAATAATTTTCTTAACGATTCCACCCATTTATGTATTTTTAACCGCATAATTTTGGAATAACGTGGAAGAAGTAGTATCTTGAAGAGAAAAATAAATAATAAACGATATCTTGAGCAGATCAGCAAACTAGCCAAAATGTCAATTCTTCGAGTCAATTCTCTTTCTACAATCGTTAACGTCTCATCGTCTCGTCATCGTCATTCATGTTTTAGTTTTCTAAAACACTTTTCTAATACGTCAACATAGTTAAGAAGACTTTAAGCTTATGCTACACAAAAAAAAAGATTTTATTTTCTATCACAACACCATTTTCGACGAGTTCTCATCTAATATGATTCGATCATATGAAATATATATTTTTTACGTCATCTGATAAAACAAGACACTACCTTACCTCGTTTCAAAGAAGAGGCCCATCTCCAGCTCCTTCATAGTTGTTAATCCATTACTGAGGACAGTGACTTTTAAAAAGTCAGTTGTTCATCTCCAATCGATACGGTCCGTTCCTTGGTGGAGTGCGGTACTGACAAGTATCTCCAGCTGTTCGTAGATTTGGTCCGACCATCTTTTCGGCCTTTGACCTCTTCGAATTTTTTTGTTTTCCATCTTTCTCATCACCGACAGCCTCTCTAAATCGTTAGCCCCCCTGCGTGTGATGCAACTGAAATAGTTTCTTAATGCACGATTTAGAGAAATAGGCGACAGATGCTAGGTATTTTCATTTTGAGTTGTTGACGGACCGATGCATTTGTGTGGAGGTCTGTCCAAGGAATTTTCAATAAGTGGCGCCAACACTGCATCTCTAAATCATCGATCCTCTATTGATTAGCTGGCAGCTTTAAGTGTCCAGGTTTCTACCTCATAGATAAATATGGACAAGATAAAAATGGAAACGACGTAATGCTTAATCCGATGTAAGATGTTTCTGTCTTTCCATATTTTATCAAGTTGGATCATTGCGCATATGGCCATACCTGTTTGTTTACGCGTTCCTGGTATGCATGTGCCTATGTTTGTGATTATGGAGCCAAAGTACTGGAATTGTTTCACAGTTTGTATTTTAAGAGCAGATTGGTACGCTGTATAGTGTCAAAATGGTTGATATTCATAACAATCTAGATATAACTTTTTCTTATTGATTTCAAGTCGCATCTTATGGCTGATTGTTTTTGACTATTCCAGAAATTTCTTAACTGTCAGCCAAGGAATAATTATAACCTTTAGTTCTGAACTCTATCGATTCTTATACAGGTCCTCGCAGAATTCTTTTTTCCTGTCTGCGATGGACTCTCAAAAACTGCGGGTGATGATGATGATGATAATTTAAACCATGAAGATTTTAATTTTTCATTTCTGTTGAATTGTTTAATTACATTGGCAGATAAATTTTATTTCAGATAATAAAACGAAGAATGACCTTTTGGAATTTCGGCACTTACTCCTCACAAGGCCTATTAAGTTTCATGCTGCTAAGTTTTTTACGATAGACTTTCGCACATTTTTATCTTTAAACTCTGTGGTGATTACATACACTATCATAATGTGGCAAAATATTTAATACGAGTATGTATCTATAATGGTCACCAAGAAGAAAGTTTAGATACAATTTTTCTATAGGTGGTAGTGAGTGAGTTATATTTAAGAACAGCAGTAACATTGTATTGTATTTTGGCTGTAGTTAAGCTAAGTATTATATACGTTTCAGAATACTTAACTGTCATTGTTTTTGAATTAGAATTCATATCACTACTTTTTCAATAAACTGTCACTTTTACTGTCACGCTGCTAATTATTTACGACAAATTTTTCACTTATACGTCAGTAATACGTGATGTTAACAATATACATACTATAATTAACACGGATACATAAGATATCCAGTACTTTCCTATGAAAATAAAACTAGTCATGCTCAATCTGGTCATTTAATTATATAATGTAAAAAATTCACCGAAAGTTATAAAAAGTTGCTTAACAAAACTAAAGAACAAAAGTAGAGTCCTTAAGATCTATCACTAAAGTCCCGTAGTTAGTATAATAATATTAAGATAATATGAATAGAAAATGTTGACATATAAATTGTAGAACACTAAAACTGTTGTGTTACACAATGGATGCTAAGCTTTTTTTTTAATTTGCATAAACCCCCTCGGGCCGTCACCCCACCGAGTTTACGGTAGAGCGGTGAGTCGGAATCGAACCGAATAAACTACACGGTGTGTCACTCTGCCCCTGAGATAGGAGGGATCCAGGAACAGCTGCTATTGCGACATCCAAATCCCTCCTAGCGCCTGCACGCTGCGTGGGCACCATCTGCGGGTAAAATCTCTATTTAGGCGATGTACGGCACACGCGGACGTCGCCACTTCGCGGCTGGCGATTGTAGCAGATGGAGGGGAAAATCCAATCCGTCCACCTTACTTTACTCACACAAAGATTAAATTTGGTCTTATTTCATAAATAACGTCCTAGGACCTCCGGGCACAAGTACAGGCCGCGTAGAGGTCTGTCAGCTCCTGTGACGACTAGTAATCCTTCTTTCGTGGACGCCGACAACATTGGATGCGGGGCATGGCCGTATAACAGATCTTCGTAATCGGATCACGGAAGCGAGCAGCCCCCATGTCGGTCGGGGCCTGTGGAGACAACCAAGAGTGAACGATGACCACCTTCTCTAGTAGGTCCCTATTTAGTTTGGTTACAGCCCATCGCGGAAAGCGAGAAGAACGCCACGCCACGTGATCGCTACTGGCGTCCTGGGTCCGGGAGAGTTTAAGTCGGATGTAAAGGTGATCCAAGAGCATCTCAACCTCTTCTAGGATGCGGCAGTTCCTTAATTGTGCGGTGAGCTACCCCTGCGGTAGTGAACGGAAGTTCAACTATCGCCCCCTATTGCTGTCACACGCATGTGTTGGTGGAGCCCCTGTTTAGTAAACAGAGGCCCACCGAGGCCGCCCACTCCTCTACGGCCTCACCCCTAGCGTCGGTCCTGGGGAACCCCTCGCAATAGATTTTGCGTTGAAGTCTCCCAGCACTAGAACGTGTCCAGACGTTAGCCGCCGCATCGAGGTTCCCAAGTTGTTAAGGAAAACCTCGAAGATGCTCAAACTCCGGTTGGGGGAGAAGGAGACACCATATATGGTGATCCCCCACTCAGTAACTACATATCCAGTGCCCTGGTTTCTTAGCGGCAAGGCCGGGGAATGAGCCGCCGTGGAGCCGACGACTGTCACGGAACCGTCTCGGTCACCCAATCAGTTTACGGCTCGTAATAGGGCTCCACGGCTACGGCAACATTTATTTATTTATTTACATTGATAGGCCACTGTACCATGGTTTGCAAGACAAGGTCCTGTGCTGCGGCACAGTGGTTTAGGTTCATCTGGCCTAAGAGGTTGGAGACTTGGTTCATTACTGGACCGTCTCTACAGCCTCCTTCATGGGCGACGATGTTGACGTGCGAACGGCATCGGAGACAGCCTGGGTCGACTACCTAGCACCCAACGCTTGCCGAAATCCACGAAGTCTTTGAAATACCTTTTCTAGGTTAATCAAGTGTTCCTTGAGTGCGGTACTGTATACAGTTATGTCATCGAGGTGTACCAGGCATACCTCATTTTGGAGTCCTCTAAGGACATTATCTATCACACGTTGCAAACTAAATGGAGAATTCTTAGAAATTCAAATAGAAGACCCATTGGCATTCTCGATGGCTCGTTGGTCGTCCCGGCTGGAGGCTCCACGTGCTGGCTTTGCCGCCGTGGAGGCTCTCCAGCCGGTCATCGCCGAGTGGACAGGGCGGCAGCACGGGACCCTTTCCTTCCGACTGACGCAGATTCTTTCCGGGCACGGTTGCTTCGGGAAGTATCTGCACTCGGTCGCCAGGAGGGAATTGAGTCCCGCCTGTCACCACTGCGACTGCAGTGGGGACTCGGCTCAGCACACGCTGGCGGTTTGTTCCGCCTGGACGGCGCAGCGTGGGGTCCTCACTGCAGTTATTGGAGGAGATCTCTCGCTACCGGCCGTAATACGCTCCATGGTCGGTAGGGACAGTTGTTTTACCGCGGTCGCAACCTTCTGCGAAGACGTAATTTCGCGGAAGGAGGCGGCGGAGAAGGCCCGGGAGGACAATATCCACTCGGACCCAATTCGCCGCCGGCGAGCCGGGCGGCGGAGGCGCGCATACCAGCGCCTCATGCCGCCTTGAGTGTGGCCCGCGGGTGGACGGGACGGGTTTTCCCCTCCATCCGCTACAATGGTCAGCCGCGAGGAGGCGACGTCCGTGTGTGCCGTACGTCGCCTAAAATAGAGAGTTTATCCGCAGATGGTGCCCGAGGTAGCGGGCAGGCGCTAGGAGGGATCTGGATGTCGTAATAGCAGCGGTTCCCGGATCCCTCCTATCTCAGGCGCAGAGTGGCACACCGTGTGGTTTTAGTCGGTCCGATTCCGACACACCACCCCGCCGTAAACCCCGGTGGGGTGACGGCCCGAGGGGGTTTCCACACGTAAAAAAAAAAAAACGTGTACTGTTGTTATATGGAGTATCTTTTCTATACTATAAACTTTTCTTATATACGAGTATACTACAGACAGAAACGAGATAGAGCATCTTGGTTAAAAGCAGTAAAGAAACTATTTAACTTTATATGTCAAAATTATTCAAAGAATTTTTAAGTTTATTTTTAGTTATATTTCATTGATTATTTATTTTCGAAGTGAAAATTTCTTTAGGTAGGTTATTTTTGATTTGGAGAAAATTTTATGGGTTCGCGACAGCAATATACTACTAATTATGGTATATCAATGGCTATGAGTATAGATACACTTTAAACCGTTAACACTAGACCAGTTAGTTGGGAAATTTCTAGAAATTTCGAGTATTAAACGAGTCATACAATATTTTGGAAGCACTCATCGAAAAATAGTTTTTTTCTTTTAAGAATATACTCGTAATTATGACACAAAATATAAAACCGCGTAAAATCATTAATTCGTCGGTACCGGCCCTCGTGACGTACGTATTTTAATTTAAAAAGTATGAACTATTCGTTTTTAATATTACAATCACTTTGAAATTTCAAAATACAATGCAGAGTTTTCATTTCTGTCTGCAGTCTTCATGACTACCTCAGTTTTTCTTAGTTTTTTGAATGACAAGGTTATTCTTACCAAATGTATATAAATCATCGCAATATATTTACAACTTCTATCCCATCTATTTTACGTTCCAATGGCGTAGGAACACTATGCTCCAGCATATGTATATGCATCAATTCATCCAAATTGATTCCATGGTTTCACAGGCAAGCATTGTTAAGCAGTTTTTTCGTTACTTTTCATCGAGTTTGCGAGGTTGCTATAGTACAAAGTCAGAGAGAGGGCTTTCCTTAATTTGGAAGGACTCCCAAACTGTAGTTACTTATGGGTGGCGGTAGTACTCGCTTATCACTAGTTGGATCAACTGTAAGACTGTTAGTTTACTCGTAATACAATGAAAAAAACTTATCTTTCTTCGTTGTCCTCACTGTTATAATTAGAGTATATACGACCTGGTTGACCGATGAAGATTTACTAGTAGGATACTACTACTAGAAATTAAACCACATTTCTTATCTGATCTACCGTATATTTATAAATAATCCTAAAGTGCGTTACACTACTGCAGACAACGAAACGATAGCGTGATTCAGGTGACTGGTACAACACCATCTATCGTGATAAAGTGTAAATATATTTGTACTTAATGATATTAAAAATATTTTTAAAAAATAGTGTTGGTAATGAATAGTCACTCTTATTTTCTTCAATGTTTTTTTTTCAACAAGCCTTTTAGCAAGCTAGATGCAAGCAAAGAACGACTGTACAGATAGCGTAGCAGTTTAAGCGGTCAACTCGCTGCTTCCCACTGCGCTGAGTGTTCTGAATTCGACTACTCCATGGGACAGTACTTTCTTATTCTCATTGTAGGTGTTCTAGGTGCTTATTTCATTAATGTTTGTTAATTTCGCCGCATCACAAGATATATTAGTAATCCTCTAAGTTGAAGTTGGAGGTTGTCTTTTAAAAACCAATAAACAAAAGAGTCATACTCGAAACTTTATTTTTAATTGTTATAGACTGATTTTAAAAAAAAATGAGATAACCCAATGCAGAAGTTTAACTACTGCTGGCTCGATTCCATGTCAATCTAATAAACAATAATCTGAAGAATAAAATGAACACTCTTAAAGTGATGATTAATTTAAAGCGATAAGTGATTAATCAAAAAGAGTGATAGGTAAATCCTTATTCTTAAATTTTCACAATACTAAAGCTAAACTAAAACTTTATTCTCAAATATTCATTAGCTTAACTAAATAATACTTGATCTTTCTTTCTAGTAATACTGAGATATGACAATTGCGACTACGCAATACTTTACTAAATATTTTGCTTCATTAAGATAGTGTAAGTAATAACCACAGAGTTTAAAGACAGAAGATTCCGGTAGTCTAATGTAAAAAAGTTAGCAGCATGAAACTTAATAGGTCTTGTGAGGAGTATATTTCGAAATGCCAAGAGGTTGGTCTTCGTTTCACTATCTGAAATATTATACATTTAATATAGTTTAACCTAATCCATTGATTAAAAACCATATCTATTAATGTTGCTAAGAAAACTACTCACGAACTTTTGTGTTAGATAACAATACATCAATAGTATCCAAAATCTCATCGCATTGTCTGTAAACCTGTTCACATCGATACATTAACATAATGGCCATAAATTCGTAATTAAATGCTCTTTGTAGACCCGATATAACCACTAGAAATATAATTAGAGGCGATGTAATAGGTGATGTTATGTCCCCAAACGCCTCTACCTGTAAATTGCCAGAAATCTAAAGAACAACGAGCATGTTTCCTTATGAATATTGAACCAGATGTCATAAATAAATAGTCATGTTCTAAAACGGAAAGAAAGCTTTATACTCACTGGTCTGATCGCTAAATTGAAAAAATTGATCATGTAGAGCAACATATTCACGAAATGTGCCACGATCTGCAAAACCAATAACAAAAAACAGTGAATGAAGTAAAAATAGTGTAATAATATGTATGTAAAATACTTTTATATGACTTTTATTTGCATTTAAGAAGAGGATTGTTATTTACTGTCTTAGTTTATTTAACTAAGTTTAAAAATTGAACTAAGTCTATGCGATTATTTGTTTTTATTTAGATGTTAACAACATTGTTCGTTCGACTTGAGAACTCAGTTTAAAGTTTTTTCATCAATTAATTCGTGTTTAACTTTGTTTTATTTTGTATCACAGTGCCTAGATGAACAATTACACTGATGATCAACTAGTCCTTATCTGATTTTTAGTCCATCAACTGATGGACAATAGTGATAGTATCCACATTTTTAGCAGAAGAGTAGCTGAAAAAAGTAGCAAACGTTTCTTAAGGAAAGATTTTTCTACTAAATCTGATTAAGAATGGAATAAGTGTAAATGTACATATATGAAACCTAAAACAAAAAAGGATTGACTTCTCCAATGACGAATAATTATTGAAAATTTGAAGTGAAGATCTGATAAAGTAGGTACAAGGGCTTTTGATAGTAAAAGTAAAAAATAATTTGGGAATGTGGCAGTTTATATTTAGAATCCTCCAACTAAGAACAGATTTTGCAGCATGTCCACAATGGGAATCTAAGAGCTCTTGTAAGTTTAAATGAAAATTTTTAATAATTTGAAGGGAATAAATAATAATTTAATAATAATTTTTAATTTTAATTTTTATAAATTATATCTATATCTGTAAAATTATAGATTGAACATAATGAGTTTCATAACCCATAATAATCTCGTAGATATCGTTAGAACCAAAAAAGCAAACTACGCAAGACAAGAGCATCAAAAAGAGAAGACAAAATTGAAACACAAAATAGTTGACCAAAACCTCCATTTTATGGAGAAGCTGATGCTTAACAGTAGACTATTGAAGTCTGTTGATGATAAAGTTAAAAAGTTAAAGCATGACTTAATTCATAATTTAATTTTTTTTGTGACAAGGTGCATGTAACGGGTCATCTACCTTCTACTTTAAGAAGTTAGTAAAACAGTAACACAAAAAAAAACTGTAAGCTATTTCTCTCTTCGTGTTATACCTCTTCTACTATATAAAATAGTCTCACTATAAAAAATTATAATATGTTTTAGATTAGAGTATATAAAAAGGATCATACCCGAAATCCGTACGTATTGTTTAAAAAATTTACTTGCTCAAGCAATTTTAAATAGCATTTGGAAAACATGACAATATCCAAATCTCTAGTGATCCGAGGTTTTTTCATCAGATTTAAGAGTTCGGCGTTTTCGTGAAAACTGCTGTTGCGACCGACGTTGAAAATAGTTTTAATTACACCAGCGCTATTCTTAGCCTGAAAAAGTTAAAAATGGTAAAACAAGGAAAGTAATAAATAAAGTTAAATATAAATAAAGCAGACTGCCTCGATGGCGCAGCAGTAGCGAATGCGGTTACCAGAGGTCCAAAAAAGTAAAAAAAATACAGAACTCATAGTCAGTTCTGTAGGATTGTATAATATTAGTACGCTGTATACATTATAATAAAAAACAATGTAATATTAAATTCTACAAAAGGAATATTTACCTGTAAAAGACGTTGAATTATTTTAAGCCGGTACTCCACTTGAATCACATGAGAAACGCCGTCAAGAATTGTTAGAATGTTAAAAAACCAATACATGTAATCTACAGCGTATACTGATGAATTTTCCCAGCCTTCAATACAAATCCCTATAAAAAAATCGTATAAGGAAACAAAGAGAAAGACGCCGATGCTCAATACGATACTGAAGACAAGCGTTCTACGAATCTTATCGTAATCAGCTTTTATTAAAATATTATCCAAGAAATCGAACGTTTGTATGTATTTTACTAACGCATTGCCACCATATTTCTGTACAAAATATAAATCAATTATATAAACAAAATAGGGAATCCAATAAGCCATTTGAATGACGTTTGAAAATTTCACAACACGATCACGCATATTCGTTTTATTTCTGCACAGTTTTAGATATAAAAACAATAAATTAACGAATGCTAAAATGATTACGTAGGTTGCTCTTTTGATCGTCGATCTGAATGTTTTTACTTCAAATCTTTGACGATGTATATTCGATAATGTTAAGCTTATGAGTAACCAATTAATGGGAGCCAAGGTATAAAAAGTATCTTTTATTATCATTTTGTTAGTTCAAATAATATAAATGTTTCAATGAATCTACTCAGACGACTTCTTGTGGATTGTCAGGTTTAAAGCGTACTACACACTTCAACGTATCTGAAGTAGGGTTTTTCAGATTTCCCATTTGATGTCTGAGTATTATTTTAATGGAAAACCTAAACCATGTCGTTAACAAGTATAACGAGGGCTACATGGATATAGGAGCACTAGAACATCACAAACTAAAACACACAAGTCTTTTAGAATATTTCAAATTAGATTAAAAGTGAAGTTCATAACATGGGAAGGTTGACACATTTGGCAGCGTTAGAGAACGAATTCGAACTTCGAATTCGAACGAACGAACGCACGAAACAAGTAAGAGAAAGTAACAGGCGGCAAGATAGTAAGAAAAGGGAAACTTAGCTTCTTTTTAATGACAGAATATGATGTTAGGTTAACGTCAAACATCTAGGTGTCTGTTTACCTTGTTAAAAATATTTATTTTAAAAACTGTCAGTTCCATTAGAGGTTAGGTTCACGATTTTAAGTTTATTAAATAATTGTGTTGAAGAAATACTTTTTATGAAATTGTTTTATCATACCTATTCAAGGCGTACATTCAATCACTTTTAAAGCATTCCAATGTCTTGGTTTTTAGGTCTATAATTAAAGTAATACACAGTTTCGTTGTTGGGTACACATTCTTTGAAAAATGTAAAGCACATATTCTGTATAATTCAGAAACAGAGATAAACAAGATAAACCACAAAACCTAACACTTTTAAGCCTTTGAAAATCTCTTGAATACCGTTATAAAAGAGTCATATATTATACATATGTATCTAATAAATTATGATTAAATTTAAGAGTAAAACTGCATTAATAATGAAATTTTAAACATAAATTAGAAACTGGTTCATCATTGCATTACTTAGGATTAAAAACAATGACAGATAACTTTCTTTAAATATTCAGAACGCTATCGTTCAGCAACGTGTAAAACGCATGTCGGTGCAGCAAACTGATACAGGAAAAACAGATTCAATTTTTGTCTTATATTTACGGATAACTACTTTAGTGTTACGATAAATGCCACGTTGTGATAGTGTTTATATCAACCACCGACTTTAATGACAAAAATGCACGATAGTCTATTATAAAAAACTTAACATTGTGAGTAATTATGCTATGTGAGGAGTATATTCCAAAATTCTACAAGATTGCTCTTCGTTTCACTGTCTAAAATAAGATAATTTATTTATTAATTTATTTTTATATACTCCATTAAATTTGTATCAGAGCATGTTGTCCCACAACGTAAGAAAAATTAAACGTCCTTATGGTTTAGATGTTACGTTGGACGAGGCTTAGAATATATTTTATTAAACAAACCCATTAATGATAGTTAATAGATTAAATAAATTTAGCTTTTTTATCCCTAATTTAACTTTTGAAATGATTGATCTTGGAATAAAATCTATAGCAGCATAATGATCATAAGTTCATAATTCAATGCTCTTAATAGACCTGATATTATTGTTAAAAATAAAGAGAACAGCGACGTTATAGGTAACATTACATTCCTTAAAACCACTATTTACGATTTTCTATGAATCAAAAGCAAAACGGACATGTACCTAACATTTAGTACATACAAGTAGTTAGAAAGAAAACTGAGAGAGTCATACTCATAGGTCTGAATGTTTTTAACAAATTAATTAAACTAAACAACTGACTTGAAAAATGTACCACGTCCTGTAAATTTATTGCAAAATAAAATAAAAAGAAATTACATTATATATTTATAAATAACTATGACATGGATATAACAGCTCTAGAAAGGTATAGACCACAAGGTCAAACTTTTAGAGTATAATAATAACAAATATCATTGTGGACTAATAAATTACAATTAAGCTTAAATTGTATAGTGAATAAAACTAACATAACTTATTAATACTTCCAATAACAGTTGAAAACATATTTGAGTGTAATTATTTTGTTACTATGTTAGACGCACATTCAATTAGTTATAATATACACTTACTTTTTTTTAACATATGAATACTCCCTCGAGCCGTCACCCCACCGGACTTTACAGTGAGGTGGTGTATCGGAATCGGACCTACTAAAGTCACAAGGTAAGCTACTTTGCACCTGAGATAGGATTCCGGGAACAGTCGATAGTGGAACTTTCGTTCGCTACCCCTGCCCTCGCCGCACGAGTAAGGAACTGGTATGTCCTGGAAGAGGTTGAGACGCTCTCGGATCACCTCTACATTCGATTCGAGCTCTCCCGGACCCAGGATCCCATTAGGGGTCACGCGGCGCGGCGTTCTTCTCGCTTGCCGCGGTGGGCTGTAGCCAAACTGAATAGGGGCCTACTAGAGGAGGCAGCCATTATTTACTCCTGGCTGTCTCCGCAGGTTCCGACCGAGGAGGTCGACATGGGGGCTGGTCGTTTCCGCGATACGATTACGCAGATCTGCGATGCGGCCATACCCCGCATCCGAGGTTGTCGGCCTCCACGGAAGGAGGTTTACTGGTGGTCCCAGGAGTTGGCAGACCTCCGCGCGGCCTGTACTCGTGCCCGGAGGTCCTACACCCGTAGTCGGCGGCGACACCGCGTAGACGGTGAGTAGGACCAGCTTCATGAGGAGTACCGAGAGGCGCGGCAAACTCTGAAGCTGGCCATTAGCCGCGCCAAAGAAGTGAAGAGGAAGGAGATGCTGGAGGGTCTCGATCGTGACCCCTGGGGTCGCCCTTATCGTGCGGTTCGACAAAAGCTCCGTACATCGGGCCCCACCCTTACACAGACACTCCAGCCCAGCTTCCTGCGGGAAGTGGTCGAGGGTCTTTTCGCGCAGCGGGCGGAGCACACACCCCCGTCGATGGCCTTCATGGTCGAAGACGACGGGGGGGGGGGGCGGAACGAGGATAATGTTCCGCCCGTCAGGGAATCGGAGATAGGGGCGGTCGTTCTACGGATTAGCTCTACGAACACCGCCCCTGGGCCAGATGGGATACCTGCCCGAGTGCTGGCGCGAACCCTCGACCACATGTCAGATCGCCTCGGGGAAGTCCTAAACGCCAGCTTGGCGTCCGGGCGCTTTCCTGAGGGTTGGAAGAGCGGGAAGCTGGTCCTGCTACGGAAGTCGGGACGGCCGGCCGATTCGGTCGCGGCCTTTAGGCCTATCGTGTTGCTGGACGAGGTGGGTAAATTGTTTGAGAGGATACTCTCTGCCCGCATCGTCCGGCACCCCTGCGAGGTGGGCCCCGATCTGTCGGACGCCAAATACGGGTTTCGAGCCGGGCGTTCGACAGTCGATGCTGTGTTGCGCCTGAGGGCCGTGACCGAAGAGGCGGTGAGCTGTGGCGGCGTGCTGTTGGCGGTGTCGTTGGACATCGCCAACGCATTGAATAGTCTGCCATTTAGCTGCATCAGGGAAGCACTCCACTACCACGGGGTGCCAGAGTACCTGAGGCGGCTTGTGGCAGACTATCTTAGGGAGCGTACTGTCATGTACGAGGACCGAGATGGCATTCTGAGGCAGCGGCCCATGTCGTGCGGTGTTCCGCAGGGGTCTGTCCTCGGACCACTCCTGTGGAATGTGGGATACGACTGGGCCCTTCGAGGTCGTCTTCCCCCCGGGCTGGGCGTAATTTGTTACGCCAATGACACATTGGTCACGGCCCGGGGGGCGAACTTTCAAGAGGCGGCGCGCCTGGCCACCGTGGGAGTCTCTTTGCTGGCGGGCGCATTGAGGCGCTGGGTTTACGAGTGGCCCTAGATAAGACAGAGGCCCTTTTGTTCCATGGGCCCCGTCGTGGTCCACCACCCGGCGCCTCTATCGTAGTCAATTCGGCCCTCATACCGGTTCAGGCCCAGATGAAATATCTGGGCCTGATCCTCGACGGCAGGTGGCTCTTCGACGAGCACTTCCGACAGCTTTCTCCAAAGCTGGTCGGCGCTGCTTCTGCCCTTGGGCGACTTTTGCCCAATTTGGGTGGAGCCAGCGTCGCGACGAGACGGTTATACACGGGGGTTGTTCGGTCAATGGCGCTGTATGGTGCACCGGTATGGGCGGCGGCTCTGACCGCCCAGAATAGGGCTCGCCTCTGGCGCCCTCAGAGGTTATTGGCTGTTAGAGCCATACGCGGTTACCGCACTGTATCGACGGAGGCGGCGTGCGCCTTGGCCGGAACTCCCCCGTGGGATTTGGAGGCGGAAGTGCTCGCCGAAGTTTATCGGCGGACGGCTGACTTCTGGGCGGGTAGTGGCATACGGCTCCCGCCCGCAGAGGTACGCGAGTGGCGTGAGGCCGCTCGTCGAACCACAATGGCTCGTTGGTCGTCCAGGTTGGAGACTCCACGTGCTGGCTTTGCCCTCGTGGAGGCTCTCCAGCCGGTCATCGCCGAGTGGGCAGGGCGGCAGCACGGGGCCCTTTCCTTCCGACTGACGCAGGTCCTTTCCGGGCACGGTTGCTTCGGGAAGTATCTGCACTCGGTCGCCAGGAGGGAATTCAGTCCCGCCTGTCACCACTGTGACTGCAGTGAGGACTCGGCTCAGCACACGCTAGCGGTTTGTTCCGCCTGGGCAGCGCAGCGTGGGGTCCTCACTGCAGTTATTGGAGGAGATCTCTCGCTACCGGCCGTCATACGCTCCATGGCCGGTAGCGACAGTTGTTTTACCGCGGTCGCAACCTTCCGCGAAGACGTAATTTCGCGGAAGGAGGCGGCGGAGAAGGCCCGGGAGGACGATCTCCACTCGGACCTAATTCGCCGCCGGCGAGCCGGGCGGTGGAGGCGCGCATACCAGCGCCTCATGCCGCCTTCTGTGTGGCCGCGGGTGGACGGGACGGGTTTTCCCCTCCATCCGCTATAGTGACCAGCCGCGAGGAGGTGACGTGCGCGTGTGCCGTACGTCGCCTAAATAGAAAGTTTATCCGCAGACGGTGCCCGCTTTAGCGGGCAGGCGCTAGGAGGGATCTGGATGTCGTAATAGCAGCGGTTCCCGGATCCCTCCTATCTCAGGCGCAGAGTGGCACACCGTGTGGTTTTAGTCGGTCCGATTCCGACACACCACCCCGCCGAAAACCCCGGTGGGGTGACGGCTCGAGGGGGTTTCCGCACGTAAAAAAAAAAAAAGAAGGATTCCGGGAACAGTTGTTATTACGACATACGGCAACACCTTCGGGTCAACTCTCTATTTAAGTGACGCACAGCACACGCAGGCGTCACCTATTTGCGGTTGGATACTGTAGCAGATCGAGAGGGAAACCCGACCCGTCCCGAAAAACTTAAGGCCACACTCAGGACAAAAGGAAAGAAAAGTTGGTAAACGAGCCTCCACCGCCTGATTTCTGACGACGACTTGGATAGGAGTAGAGGTCATCTATGAAGTCACCTCTTTACACAACGTCGCAACCGCTTTAAAACAGCTGTCGCTATCGGCCATGTAGCATATGACAGCTAGTAACGAGAGATCTGCTCCGATGACTACAGACTGTCAGTGTATGCAGAGCCAAGTTCTCACTGCAGTCGCAGTGGTGACAAGTAATTCTTTATTTCCTCTTATTTACCGAGTGCAGGTACTTACCAAAGCAGCCATGCCTAGAAAGGAGCTACGTCAGCGAAGCCCGAAGGAAAGGGTGCGAGCTGAAACCTTGTCCACTCATCGATGGCCGGTTAGAGATCCAGTCACCCGTGAGATTAAAATCTTCTTCTGATAAATGAGTCATCAAAAGGAGGTTTCAAGTTAGGATTTGATCACTTATTTAGGTCCTGAATATAATATTATTTGCTTGCTAGAACTCTTAGACATCATTGACATTTTGTCTGAAGGTAGACAAAGTGTATACTAATAACACAAGTTTAACCAGCACCATGCATGCCTTACGTATGTAGAACACGTAAGGCATGCATGGTGCATTAAAATTATTTTATTGTGATGTCATGTTTCGTTAATGCGTGCGAGATCAAAGGGCCATTGATACAGGAGTGATAGTTATCGTGGTAAGTGTGTGAACCCCACATAGCCACGATGATTGTCATACCTTTTACGTCCTCAAGCGGGCCTAAAAAAGCATCTCGCTAGGCCACCACAGTGCAATTCACTATATTGCTTTGTCTGCATTCCCAACGAGTGTGGTGACCACAACTCTTGGATTCTATTCACACTTTCGATCAGAGTAGCGTTGCTTTGGCAGGCACTTAAAATAAAAATAAAATACACGTCGTGCTTAAATTTTATTTGTCAAATTTACGACAAGGAAATGAAACAAATGATTTTGAGTGATACTTTACTGTAAACACACTGAAAGGAAGCAGCATTCAAAAACAGTGATGGCCAACTATCCTTAAACAATTTAAATACAATATCTAACCTGCAGCTAACTATTGGCATAATTATTCTAAAATACGATTCGACTAATTTTCTTTTTGTAATTTATTGATATGTGGCCATTGCAGATAGATTTTATGTCATACTTTACCGCATTATATACACAATTGTATATTATATTAGTAAATATTTAATACTTGAAATAAAATAAGCACCATTGAAGTGAGAATTCATTGTAAATGTAACGAATTAAAGCTGGATCAAGAAACTATGATAGATAACTAAACTACCTCCAAACACACCCACACAATACAGTTCTATATTCAATATTACAACACTTAAATCAACTATAGCTAAACTGTGCATTAAAAGTGTCACCAAACATTTTTGCTTGCGTCATATTTATTGAAATATGACTATTCAAACTACTTAATAATCATAATATTTTTAACACAAAATGCCATCTAATTCCAAACTAAGCGTAGCTTGTGCTAGACAATTGATATAAATATGTGTATACTTATTCTTTATAAATGTATGTATTTAACATGATTTACATAGAAAACATTTAAACTGCGAAAGAAATATTTACAAATCCGACCCGGGAATCAGACTTGAGACCTGAAGCACAAGACTTACGCTGTCATCGCGTCACCGCGGTCGAAACTTTATTAAATATTTTGTCGCATTATGAAAGTGTACGTTAGCACTATGGAGTTTAAGGACAGCAATGTATGATAGTTTACAGGAAAAAATTTTGCTGCGTGAAATTTAGTAGGTCTTGTAACGAGTAAGTTCCGGAATTCCAAAAGATTCGTCTTCATAACACCGTCTGAAATCAAATTATCTATTGTAAATTAGTTTATTAATTCATGTTATAACGTAAATTATTCATCTAGTGGTTAAATTAATAATTAGGAAAAATGTTTACTGTTTTCTTTATAATTTACAGAAATGACTGACGTGTGAAGTTAGAAGACTGCGTCACCGAACGTTGTATCTGAAGGCCAACTCTAGTAATAGAAATTGCGGCAAAAATCAATTCGGTTCTAATATCTTTCCACAAATGACATAAAAGTATTTCGTAAATACGTACATAATGTCACCCCTATTTCACAGAGGATTACGCAAAGAACCAGCGAAGATCGACTTACACCTATCTGATAACCAGATGAAATATATTTTTTTTTATTAGTGAAAGTATTTATGGCGGCTTGCCTATCATAGTAGGTGTATTCGTTTATTAATTAATAAAAAAAAGTCTCATCTGGTTATTGGACGGGTGTAAGTTAATCTCTGTTTTTAATTATCCGTGTGGTGATGCATTAAGAATACAGTATCACCAACCCTATTCTTACCATGAATGTTGTAAGAGGCGTTTAAGGGAACAACATAATATGTAAGATAACATCACTGCAAAGAAAATTAAAATACCAATCCGTCTGGCCAGTGCGGTATTGGGGCTAAAAGTATCTTTTTAAGGAGAGGTCTATATTCAGCAGTGGACTGGTAAAGGTTAATGATGGTGACGATGATGATGATGATGATGTAAGTTCAACTTAACTGGCTCTGAGACAAATCTTTATTTACTAAGTACCATATACAGAGTTTTTATTTCGTCTACATTCAATTCAAAAATACTTTTGTTCTGAAATAATTAAGAATTAATTAGACTAGCTAGCCACGTAGTGACGGATTAAGGGTACGGAGTGTCATTACCCTTATTAATACCATGGATATTGTAAGAGATGACTAACAAAAATTGCTGAAGGATCACTGCAATTACAAAAGAAAACTTGAAGTAAATTCTATGTTAACATGTAAGGCCAACGTCGTATAGTAGTAGTAGTAGTAACGTCCGGCACTGGACTGTTAAAAGCTTCGGATGACTCAGACTAGCAGATTAACCACATAACAAAATTTTAACTAATTTTTTATTACGAAAATTTTTCATTTAGTTTTATTGCATCGTACGAGATCAAAATTCGTTGGAATTTCTTAGTGTCATAGAAAACACTCTTGTAACATATGCAACGTCGTTTATAATAAATTTCTGTTAGACGTATTTGTAAATAATTTAAACAAAAATATTTAATATCATCGTCATTCGCCAATAAAGGTATAATCACACTGATTTTTCATACCATTTTTGAATTATTTTTTATTGGTATATAATTTGAACTTTCTTCACTTAAATTCAAAATAAGAAAAATAAGAACCTTATAAAAGTAGATATTTTTCTGTGATTTATATAAAATATATATTTATTTATGTTTAAAAAAAGAAAACACCCGCATTAGGAATAAATCCTGTGTCGCGGGGGACTTTACAAACATACAAGAAACGGACACAAAGAACCCAAACTCAGAACAACAATTTGTGGATCACACAAAGTGCTGTCACATGTGGGATTTGAATCCACAACACTCAGCGAAGTGGAGAGCAGCGTGGTGACCGCTCAAACAACTAGGCCAAACGTGCAGTCAATATATACATAGTATATATACTTAACGTCAGCATTCTTACGTATACAAAAAATGTACTTACTATGGTTCACATCGGATAACAACACATCAATAGTCTCCAGAATCTTATCATTTTGTCTATAAGCCTGCTCACACCGGTATATCAAGATGATGGCCATGAACTCATAGTTAAATACTCTTAGTACCGCCGATATGACTGCCAGAACTGTATATAGTGCTATCAAAAAAGGTAACATCGCCTCTTCAACAACATTTATCTATAATTTTTAACAAATCAAAATTACAATGAGAATTTGCATTATAACTGTTACACTATGTGTATGAAAAAAAATTCAAATGGCCAAATATGTAGTAAATACTATACTCACAGGTATAAGCGCTACATTTATTAAATGAATCATGTAAAACATTATAGTAATGCAGTGCACCATGATCTGCAAAAACATTGATATTATTAATTATAATAAAAAATATATTTTAAACACAAATATTTCGTGTCAGTTCATTTCTCCAGTTCATCAAAAAACTAAGACCTTAACGTCCCTTCATCTAATTATAGCATTAGTAAATACCAATATGCAAAACAGATCTATTAAAAAAAATTTGAAACAAGTTCAAGTTTTAAGTACAACAGTATTTAAGTGGATAACTATTTTCATTCGCTCCTACGCTACAGTTATGCAGGAGTGACAGTTATCGTAGTAAGTGTGTGAGGCCCCACACAGCCACAATGACTGCCACACCTTTTACGTCCTCAAGCGGGCCTAAAAAGCATCTCGCTAGGCCACAACAGTATAAATCACCATATTGCATTGTCTGCGTTCGTAATGAGTATTGTGGCCACAACTCTTGGATTTTATTCATACTTTCGATCAGAGTAGAGTTGCTTTGGCAAGCACTTAAAATGAAAATAAAATACACGTCGTGCTTAAATTATATTTGTTAAATTTACGACAAGAAAATGAAACAAATGGTTTGAAGTGATACTTAACTGTACATACACTGAAAGGAAGCAGGATTCAAAAACAGTGATAGTCAACTATCCTTAAACAATTTAAATACTATATCTAACTCGCAGCTAACTATAAGCATAGTTATTCCAAAATACGATTCGACTAACTTTCTTTCTGTAATTTATTGAAATGTGGCCATTGCAGATGGATTTTATGTCATACTTTACCGCGTTATATACACATATGTATATTATATTAGTAAACATTTAATACACGAAATAAAATAAGCACCATTGGAGTGAGAATTTATTGTAAATGTAACGAAGTAAAGCTGGATCAAGAAACTATGATAGATAACTAAACTACCCACAAAACACATACACAGTACAGTTCTATATTTAATATTACAACACTTAGCTCAACTGTAGCTAAACTGTGCATTAAAAGTGTCACCAAACATTTTTGCTTGAGTCATATTTATTTAAATATGACTATTCAAACCACTTAATAATCATAATATTTTAGACATTTAACACACAATGTCATCTAATCCAAAACTAAGCGTAGCTTGTGCTAGACAATTGATATAAATATATGTATACTTATTAATATAATATAGATAACTATTTTCATTCGCTCTTGCGCTACAGTTGTAATATACTTATGTATTTGTGTAATTTTTGAAAAAATGGATTTTGAAATCATTACGAGTGGGTCATATTCTCCGTGCTCTGGAAATTGTCAAAAATTACATCAATGTACAAATTCAATAGCAAGATCGAAGGTGCTACCTTATTTGTCAATATATTTGAGGGTTACGTCTGCAATCAGATGCATGACCGCAAAAACACATATTGAGTGGTCATAAGATCATATTGTAGTGGACTACAACATGATTTTATGACTTTTCAACTAGCACTAATCCCTTGTGCATTCAACGAATTCGTGTGAATCTTTTAATGCGAAGCAGCAAGTGGACACGACATACACTGACTTTTCGAAAGTTTTCTATTTTTTGATCACTTTTTACTACTTGAGGAGGCGCAGCATGCCGGAGTAATAAACGCGTTAATAATAATGTGTATTATATAATCCAATCTCAAAAATGTCCCATCATTCATTAATTTAAAACATAACAGACATAAAGACTTATTATTGCTTTTTTAATGAAACATTACAACATTAAATGTTGTAATTGAACTTCAGACTTGCATATTATAGGGTGTAATGTCTAATATTTGTTGACTTTGGTTTGTTATCTATTTCTGTAGCTAAAACATGAAATAAATCAATACATATATCAAAATGTAACGCAATTCCGTCGGACGGAGGTAACTCCAGTGTAACTATAGACGCACTGGAGTCGACAAGGATGGAGCTCTGCGAAAGTCGAAAGCGCGGACACTCCAGGGACGAGGAGAGTGATACATCCCAGGAGATGCTGCCCCCTAAAGTGGGTAGCAGCCTCAGAGGTCGGTCACGCACTCCAATCTCGACCCCATCAGGCTCTGTCTTCTCCAAGGCAGAAGCTTATAGAAGGGTCCGAGCGGAGGGTGAAAGCGCGGCGGAGGAGGAGATAGCTGATCTCCTGCAAAAAATACGAGGACCGGTGGAAAGGGATTCTGTCCTCCAAACACCGGTGTCTTTGCAGGAGAGAGTAAATATGGGGGTGGCCATAATCCAAAAAGTGGCCACCAAATCCAGGAACCTTAAGAGTTCTTTCGTAAGAGCTCTTAAGGACTCCTCCTCTGCCATTGCTGGAGTCGTGGAAGACCTCATGGAGGACGTAGCTCGTCTCCAGGCAGCCAACGACCGCCTGACCGGGCAAGTGGCTGAGCTTAGCGCTCAGTTCGCCCAATTCCGGGCGCATCGTCCGGCAGAGGATCCGGCCTCGTCCCCGTCTCAGCCTGCTCCGTCTCCCAATATTGGTGCCATCGCTGACGCCCAATTGCGCCAAATTACCGACGCTGTGTGGCGCATGATGGACGGCCGTCTTGCTGGCCTAGAGGCAAGACTGCCTCCGGCCCCTGTTGTCCGGCCGCCGCTCGGAGCCCATAGACCAAAGGTCACATCAGTGCCAACATCGCTGCCAGTTGTGGGCGGTCGTGTGTCCTATGCGGCGGCGGCGTTGCTGTCGGCTGCTCCTGTAGCCATTCCGAGGGCGACAGGCGGTCGGAGTAATAACCAAGACGGCTGCATCGAAATCTGGGCCTAAAAAAGTGGTAAAGGCTGGAGCAGAATATCCTCCGCTCCCCACTCCAACAAGTATACCTGGCACCACTACACCTGCCCCCTCCGCGTCTGCCCCATCCAAAGATGGTTGGCAGATAGTCGGCGGGGCTAAGTCCCGAAAGCGGGGTAAAAAGGCAGGTCATAAAGCAGCCTCTACCCCGCAGTCGTCATCGGTAGTAGTGGCCCCTACAAAGAAGCCGCGCAAGCTGCAGGTGCCCAAAACCGCGGCGGTGGTAGTCACGGTGTCACCGGAGACGGCTAGCGGTGGACTGTCCTACGCGGCCATATTTCAGAGGGCCCGGGCTGGCCTCGCCGATGATACGGGGACGGTAGGAGTCAGGTTGCGTCTTGCTCAGACAGGAGCTCGAGTGCTCGAGTTCCCTGGAGCCGAAGGCGCAAAAACGGCAGATGCCTTTGCCGAGAAGTTGCGGGGCATGTTTGCAGCCACGGATGGTGTGAACATCGCCAGGCCTACCAAATGTGCAGAGTTGCGCATCTCGGGCCTGGACGACTCCATAACGGCCGAGGATGTCCGCGTTGCAGTAAGAGAGAAGACAGGGTGCAACGCGGACAACATTAGGGTCGGCACCATCCGCCCCGGTCCAGGAGGGCTTGGCGCAGTGTGGGTCAGCTGTCCCGTAGCGTCGGCCAAAATTTTGGGCGACGCCGGTAGACTGCTCATCGGTTTCGTGAGCGCTAGGATCACAGTCCTGGCGGCGAGACCGATGAGATGCTATAAATGTCTGACATCGGGGCACACACGCGCCAAGTGCGTAAGTCGTTTTGACTGCAGCGGACTATGCTTCCGCTGCGGTCGACCGGGGCATAAGGCGGCAGTGTGTTCTGCCGCCCCTCACTGCCCAGTGTGTGCGGCGGGTAACAAGCCCGCCAATCACCAGATGGGGCAGGTGGGGTGCAAACCTCCCTGCGATTCTCGACAAGTGTCGGGGGCTAGCCAGTCGGCCCAGGCTGCCTCCGATACTGTTCGCACGTCAGCATCGTCGCCCATGGAGGAGGTTGTAGAGACGGTTCAGTAATGGACCAAGTCTCCAACCTCCTTGTCCAGACGAACCTGAACCACTGTGCCGCGGCACAGGACCTCTTCCTGCAAACCATGGCACAGTGGTCGATCGACGTTGCCGTAGCCGCGGAGCCTTATTATGTTCCTCCCCGTCCAAATTGGTTGGGTGACCGGGACGGTTCTGTGGCAGTCGTCGGCTCCACGGCGGCTCATTCCCCGCCCTTGTCGCTAAGAGACAAGGGCACAGGATATGTTGCTGCTAAGTGGGGGGGGATCACCGTATACGGTGTATACTTCTCCCCCAACCGGAGTTTGAGCGACTTCGAGGTTTTCCTTAACAACTTGGAAACCTCGATGCGGCGACTAACGTCTGGGCACGTCTTAGTGCTGGGGGACTTCAACGCAAAATCCATTGCGTGGGGTTCCCCCAGGACGGATGCCAGGGGCGAGGCCGTAGAGGAGTGGGCGGCCTCGGTGGGCCTCTGTTTATTAAACAGAGGCTCCACCAACACGTGCGTGCGACAGCAGGGAGGGTCGATAGTGGACCTTTCATTCGCTACCCCTGCCCTCGCCGCACGAGTAAGGAACTGGCGCGTCCTGGAAGAGGTTGAGACGCTCTCGGATCACCTCTACATCCGATTTGAGCTCTCCCGGACCCAGGACTCCAGTAGGGGTCACGCGGCGCGGCGTTCTTCTCGCTTTCCGCGGTGGGCTGTAGCCAAACTAAATAGGGACCTACTAGAGGAGGCGGCCATTATTCACTCTTGGCTGTCTCCGCAGGCCCCGGCCGAGGAGGTTGACATGGGGGCTGGTCGCTTCCGCGATGCGGTTACGCAGATCTGCGATGCGGCCATGCCCCGCATACGAGGTTGTCGGCCTCCACGGAAGGAGGTTTACTGGTGGTCCCAGGAGTTGGCAGACCTCCGTGCGGCCTGTACTCGTGCCCGGAGGTAGTCGGCGGCGACACCGTGAAGAAGGCGAAGAGGACCAGCTTCATGAGGAGTACCGAGAGGCGCGGAAAACTCTGAAGCTGGCCATCAGCCGCGCCAAAGAAATTAAGCGTAAGGAGATGCTGGAGGGTCTCGATCGTGACCCCTGGGGTCGCCCTTATCGTGCGGCGCGACAAATGCTCCGCACGTCGGGCCCCCCCCTTACACAGACTCTCCAGCCCAGCTTCCTGCGGGAAGTGGTCGAGGGCCTTTTCCCGCAGCGGGTGGAACACACACCCCCGTCGATGGCCTTCATGGTCGGAGACGACGGGGGGAACAACGAGGAAAATGTACCACCCGTCAGGGAATCGGAGGTAGGGGCGGTTGTTCTACGGATCCGCTGTAAGAACACCGCCCCCGGGCCGGACGGGATAGCCCTCGAGCACATGTCGGACCACCTCAGGGAGGTCCTGGACGCTAACTTGGCGTCAGGACGCTTCCCTGAGTGCTGGAAAAGTGGGAAACTGGTCCTATTACGGAAGCCTGGACGGCCTGCCGATTCGGTAGCGGCCTATAGGCCCATCGTGTTGCTGGACGAGGCGGGTAAACTGTTTGAGAGGATACTCTCTGCCCGCATCGTCCGGCACCTCTGCGAGGTGGGCCCCGATCTATCGGACGCCCAATTTGGTTTTCGGGCGGGGCGTTCGACGGTCGATGCCGTGCTGCGCCTGAGGGCCGTTACCGAAGAGGCGGTGAGCTGTGGCGGCGTGCTGTTGGCGGTGTCGTTGGACATCGCCAACGCATTTAATAGTCTGCCATTTAGCTGCATCAGGGAAGCACTCCACTACCACGGGGTGCCAGAGTACCTGAGGCGGCTTGTGGCAGACTATCTTGAGGAGCGTACCGTCATGTACGAGGACCGAGACGGTGTTCTGAGGCGGCGGCTCATGTCGTGCGGTGTTCCGCAGGGGTCTGTCCTCGGACCACTCCTATGGAACATGGGATACGACTGGACCCTTCGAGGTCACCTCCCCCCCGGGCTGGACGTAATTTGTTACGCCGATGACACATTGGTCACGGCCCGGGGAGCGAACTTTCAAGAGGTGGCGCGCCTAGCCACCGCGGGGGTCTCTCTGGTGGTCAGGCGTATTGAGGCACTGGGTTTACGGGTGGCCCTGGACAAGACGGAGGCCCTTTTATTCCATGGGCCCCGTCGTGGTGCACCCTCCGGTGCCTCCATTGTAGTCAATTCGGTCCTCGTATCGGTTCAGGCCCAGATAAAGTATCTGGGCCTGATCCTTGACGGCAGGTGGCTCTTCGACGAGCACTTCCGACAGCTTTCTCCGAAGCTTTCTTGCCAGGAGGGAATTGAGTCCCGCCAGTCACCACTTGGACTGCAGTGAGGACTCGGCTCAGCCCACGCCAGCGGTTTGTTCTGCGTGGACGGCGCAGCGTGGGGTCCTCACTGCAGTTATTGGAGTAGATCTTTCGCTACCGGCTGTCATACGCTCCATGACCGGTAGCGACAATTGCTTTACCACGGTCGCAACCTTCTGCGAAGGCGTAATTTCGCGGAAGGAGGCGGCGGAGAAGGCCCGGGAGGATTATTTCCACTGGGACCCAATACGCCGCAGGCGAGCCGGGCGGCGAAGACACGCATACCAGCGCCTCATGCCGCCTTGAGTGTGGCCGCGTGTGGACGGGACGGGTTTTCCCCTTCACCCACTACAATGGCCAGCCGCGAGGAGGCAACGTCCGTGTGTGCCGTACGTCGCCTAAAATAGAGTTTACCCATAGATGGTGCCCGTATTTAGCGGGCAAGCGTTAGGAGGGATATGGATGTCCTAATAGCAGTGGCTCCCGGATCCCTCCTATCTCAGGCTCAGAGTGGCACACCGTGTGGTTTTAGTCAGTCCGATTCCGACACACCACCCCGAGGTAAACCCCAGTGGGGTGACGGCCCGAGAGAGTTTCCACACGTTACAAAACAAAAAGGACAAAAATAAAGACACTGTGACTACAATGAGGACTCGGGTCAGCACATGCCAGCGGTTTGTTTCGCCTGGGTGGCGCAGCTTGGGGTCCTCACTGCCGTTATTGGAGATCTCTCGCTACCGGCCGTCATACGCTCCATGGCCGGGAGTAACAGTTATTTTACTGCGGTTACAACCTTCTGCGAAGACGTAATGTCGCGGAAGAAGACGGCAGCAAAGGCCCGGGAGGACGATATTGACTCTGACCTAATTCGCGGCCGGCGAGCCGGGCGGCAGAGGTGCGCATGCCAGCGCCTCATGCCGCCTTGAGTGTAGCCGCGGGTGGATGGGACGGGTTGTCCCCTCCATCCGCTACAATGACCAGCCGCGAGATGAGCACATCATGTGGTTTTAGTCGGTCCGATTCCGACACACCACCCCACCGTAAGCACCGGTGGGTGATGGCCCGAGGGGGTTTCCACAAGTTAAAAAAAAGGGACAGAAATAAAGACGGGTTTTCCCTTTCTTCTGCTATAAAGGACATCCACGAGGAGGCAACGTCCGTGTTTGCCGTACGTCGATTAAATAAAGAGTTTTGTTCATAGATGGTGCCCGCGGTAGCGGGCATGTGCCAGGGGGGATCCGGTTGTCGTAATAACAACTATTCCCGGATCCCTACAGTCTCAGATGCAGAGTGTAACACGTGTGGTTTTAGTCGGTCCGATGCCGACACACCATCCCGCCGCAAACCCCAGTGGGGTTACGGCTTGAGGGGGATTTACACGTTAAAAAAAAAAGAGAGAAATAAGGAAGCGAACCAAATACATTACTTGAAACAGGAAGTGTAATGTATTGTTAAAACTGGTGAGCTATGATCCAGAAACAATTACACCTACTACGAACACTAATATGTCAAGACGTATTTTGTGATTAATGTACAATTTTGTAAAATTAGAAAAATAATCGTCTTTTGTACAGCTTGAAAATTTAATGAAATTGATACTGTTTCAAATTGCCGAATCTAGTAAGAGCTTATTTCATGCTTTCAGCTTAGAATAAATAATTTTGTTGAAGCTCTTTGGTGAAATTATTTTATATGTAAATAAAACTTGCATTAATAATACACAGAGTATAATATATTACCTATACTACGTGTCCGTATGGTGACGGATTAAGAATATGGATTGTGAACAGCCGTTCATCCTGTAGGTGCAGTAAAAATCAACTAAGGTAGAAAATTCGCAGGACAACGGCACTGCAGAGAGAGGGAATACTTGACATAAATCCTATACAAAGGCATCTGGCCAATATGGCAGGTCAAAAGCTCTTTTCTAAGGTTAAACCAATGTCTAAGTGTTTACTTTTAAAGCAGTTGATGACTATGACTACGACTAAGGTGAAAACCTCATGAGATCCCAATAATCTTTTCCGACATCACAATTACCAGTTATCAGGAACTGTCCATAAAATTATTTAAAAGGCATAGAATATTTCTCAGTTAATAATAATTAAGATTGGTCTTGAAATTCAAACTTAAAGT
Organism: Hypercompe scribonia; assembly: GCA_949316085.1. NCBI lineage: Eukaryota > Metazoa > Arthropoda > Insecta > Lepidoptera > Erebidae > Hypercompe > Hypercompe scribonia. The sequence continues at coordinate 17,902,442 of OX438982.1, read as the reverse complement.
AAGAAACTGTTTTACTCTTAGCTTGTAAAACTTGAAAATGATTTGTTAAGTTAAATTTACCCACATGGTGTAAGTTTTAGTTTAATTTAAACCTAAAAAAATATAACGAAAAGATAGAAATCGTCAGTATTGCCTACTTCTTCCAGTGGTGTCTGTTTCTTTGTATGTAGTTTTCGGATTTTGATCACCATCAACGATCAAAATCAGAAAAATTATGTCTATGCAACGCGTTATCTAGTTGCAAGAGCTTGACGATATCTTTAATACGGTATTTAGATGTATAAAGTTACGTGTTTTTATAAAAAACCTTCTCGTTTATAGATCAGATAATATAAGACAAAAATTGCAGAAATAGTTTATTGTAAATATGATGACATGCAGTAGGATTCAACTATAGTTTCTACTCATTTGGTATATATACATACATAGTACAACGCTATACAGAAAAGCTATACAACAGTTACGTTATTTCTGAACTATAATTAGTTATTTCTGAGTGTTGGCCAGTTTCAATTAATGAGACGAAAAAATTTGGTACAATCTTTCTTCTCAATTTTAACTAATGGGTGAATATTGTAACTATTTAAAGATTCATTTAATACTTTGCTGAATTATTACAGTATATGTTATGATCACAGAGTTTAAAGACCACACAGTTAAAAGGCTGGTGGTAAGTTCATGCTTAGGGACTTTCAAAAGATTTTTAACACTGTCCTGTTCGTAGGGATATCTCCCGTGGCATGGAGTAGGATATAGCGTAGATATAGAGTAGGCATGTAGTTCTCCTGCTCTTCCAAAAGGGTGATAAAACTATGTTGAAGACACACCGCCTCATTCTCCTTTCAAACCACGTCTACAGGTTGTTTTCAAACGTCATCATGAATCATCTTTCGCAAAAGTTTAATGAGTTCCAGGTAACGGAGCAAGTTAAGTTTCGGAGCGGATATGTGTAACAGATTATATAGAAAATTAAATTAAGAAGAGTATAATTAACCATTGTGTCCAGCATTCGTTGACCATGTAAAGGCCTTTGACTCAATCGAGATTTGGTTTGTTACGGAATTTTTGCAGCGGTTATTGTTGTATATTGGTGATGCGTCCGAATAATGAGATGTTTATACGAAGCCGCAACTATGTCCATTCAAGTGCAGAACCAGCAAACAAGACTCATACCATTGCATCGAGAAATGAGACAAAGGGACGCTATTTCCTTGAAAATTTTTTACAAATGCAATGGAGGATATGTTCCAGATGCTGAATTGGACATCGTCGTAATGGTAGAGACGCTGCAGGACCTACAACAGATGCTGAATGACCTAGCTGAATCCACTGTAAGCATCAGCCTACGGATGAACTTGGATAAGACCAAGGTGTCGTTCTCAAAGTTGTTCAAAAACATGTCTACCTCAGGCTGACATTGCAGTTGAATGGAAACAGTTTCGAAAAAAGATGGTCGGACAGACAGGTTTTTCTAAAATTTTGTCTAGGCATGGCTTTCTGGCCGTTTCGGTCCCTCTGATCATTTAATGGAGAATGTAAATTATCTTGTCTTTTTTAAAATAAAGCGATAGATTACATTTCTTTCTTAAATCTTGACATGCAATATTTAACAAAATTTATATCACGTCGTTAACTAAATAATAATAACACTTTTAGTATAATTCAGGATTTATGAAGAAAAGATTCACCGTGATTATTCGAAAAAAATATAATAATGATAGTGCTTACTAAGAATTTAAAGCCGTAATAATGAACTCTACTTAAATGTTAACAAAACTCAATCCAAACCATGTATAATTATTTCTAAATACACTTCAGCTTGAATATTTAACACAGGAATTTTTTGCACAAACTTTCTTCTTTCGCTTATTGACAGCTCATTATTGAAACTATGTTTATATATTTTGCCTCATTATAATAGTATATGTAACGACTACAGAGTTTAAAGATATAAGTGTGCGAAAGTTTATTATAAAAAACTTAGCAGCGTGAAACTTGATGGGTCTTGTGAGAAGTGAGTTTCGTAATTCCAAAAGGTCAGTTTTTGTTTCACTACCTGAAATAAATTTATGAATATTATACGAGTATATTACTGTATTGATTATTTATATTTTTGGTACAGAGCGTGTATTATAATATAATATAATTATATTATATTTAAATAAATAGGTAATTATATTAGAATAGTAATTATGAGTACATACTTACTTTTAGAATTTTATTGACAATAGCTAAATCACAGTTACTAAGTAAACTTTTGATTGAACTACTACTAATAAATAATTCAGTTTCCGTTTGCGCTTTTTAGTGTTTCTTTTTGGTTTTTTTTGAAGTCTGTTTTGTTTTTTATATTTTTTTTTGGTATATTGTTTTTCAAAATCTGCCTTATTTTTTTATATCATTATTTCTATCAATGTACTCCTATTTCTTGCCTGCTATCCCAAAAGTGTTCGGTTAAATTTATGTACGTGTAGGTAACTATTAAAAACCTCATTTTTAATGGGAAAATATACTTACGGTATTTTCTATCCACTAACAGTGCGTCAATAGTTTCCAGAATGTTATCATTTTGTGTATCGGTACCTGTTCACATCGGTACATCAACATAATGGCCATCAACTCATAAGTTAGTACTCTTAGCAGGTTCGATACGATTACTGGTGCAATATACAATGCTGATTTTAAGGGTGATGTTATCTGTTCAATAATCTCTATCTAAAATCCAGGAAATTAAAAGTATAACAAAAGGTTTTCTGATTAAAAAATTAAGATATTAAAGGGAACAAATTGAACAATGATTAAATTTATAGATAGGTTATACTCACAGGTCTGGTCGCTACATTTAATAAATGAATCATACAACATATTCATGTAATGTACCGCGATCTGTAAATATTTTGCCAGTAAAGTAAATAACAAAATAAAATTTGAATCTATGAATATTTCAAAAGCAAAATATTGACAATATTTAATCTCTGCTGACACTGATAACCAGTAAGATAAGTAGGTAAGTGAAGAGTATAATTTATTGTCTTTCTGCTTGCTTATATATTGTAATCGATTAATTATTAGATTGCTAATTACTTTAATAATTTTCTATTACACTTTACAAGAGAACGTACCCGAAATCCATAACTAGTGTTCACAAAGTTTACTTATTCAAGAATTTATAAGTAACATACAATATAAACGTTGTAATTTTCAAATCCTTAGTAAAGTAAAGTTTTCGCGCAGAATCCATTAATTCAGGATCTTTGTGAGATCTGTCGATTGGGTTGACGTTGGTAGTAGTTGTAGTTTGAGTGACGCCATTTTTGTTCTAAAAAACTAGAAAATAATTTGAGAAGAAAATCAATAAACAATAAACGAAATAGAACTCTTAGTTAATGTAAAGATTATTATTGGTTTCAACTCAGTTTGATGGTATACAGGATGTCGTCTATTCTGTTGGAAACTGTATGGCTCATGAAGGATAAGCTTACAATACTGTAATGTGAAGAGTACTTACTTGTAACGGACTTTGAAATATTTTAAGCCGGCATCCCAGTTGAATAACATGAGAAACTACATTAATGATTGTTAAACCACTTAAAAAACAGTAAAAATAATCTATAGAATATATAAATGAAACTTTCCATGCCTCAAGGTGGACCCAAGCTACAAAGTGAAATAATGAAACCCAGAGAAAGCTACCGATGCTTAAAACTATGCTGATGACAATGGTTTTGTGAATACCATTGTAATTAGTTTTTCCTAAAGTTTCATCAATGGCATCAAAAGTTTTAATGTTTTTTACTAAGGTATCCCCGCCATATTTATGAACGAAGAATCGATTCGAAATCGATTATATAAACAAAATAAGGAAACCAATAAGTCAGTTAAACAATGGTTGAGAATTTCAGAGCTGCAGTACGGCTTTCATTTTTACTCAGTTTGAGATTTAAAAGCAAGAAATTAACTATTGTTAAAACAAGTATGTAAATTGCTCTTTTAGTTGCTGATTTAAATGTTTGTAATTCTACTCCTTAATAATCTATGTCCTGATAAATAATCCTACCTCTATATATGTGATAATGCCGTAATTCTGAGGAACCAATTAACAGAAATCAATGTGGAAAATGTATCTTGTGTCACCATTTTGATACGTGAAGCTAATGAGCTTCCATTAACCAGAAAATATTGAGGTTTTAAGTACACTACGTGTTTTGTTACTACGTGTTTGTTGTACAAGTTTTGACAAATAAGCCTTAAATAAATATAACTTGAAATTTTTTCAGAGGTGTCAAGTACACTGAATATACGTCTGACGCATTCGATTAATGAAAAACCTTCAAATGTCGTTAACGATTTCCATAATGACTCAAAAGGATGTAATAACACTAGAACGGTATAGACACAAACATTTCATACAATCTATTGAAATTAATTCTTATTTCCCTTGGTCAGGCCATGACGTGATGATGACTTTACTGACTTTATGCCGAGCATCCTTTGAGATTAACTTAATTTAATTTCCAATTTGATAAGCAAATCCTTTACCACTTGTGGTCGAAATCTAGAAACAGAAATATTCGTGTGTTGCCCACGTATTATTCGTTATTGCGACTGATAAATTTAATCCAAGCACAATATAAACACAAAGAACATACACAGAAAATTACATAGCTTCCATGTAAGAAGATATTCTGGCACGTTATGGAAAAATAAATAAATACGTAGTTTGTACTAATACAAAAAAAATATTTTATTTATCCAAATTAACTATTGAAACGTCGTTCTAATGTGTAGTATATAAGACCTAAGTTTTCTTTCTAAAGCGAGGCCCATCTCCAGCTGTGGACTGTTAGTATTCATTAAGTAAACATGTAACTAAGTCTAGCAAGACTACTAGACAAAGTTCACCAGGGTCAGCTAGGTCGACAAGGAAAGAAGAAAGAAAAATAAATATATGTTTCAAACTTTAGTTGAACATCAAAAACCACTCCAAGGTTGTGAGCTTTTGTTACACGTTCCAGTGTTTGCTGATGTTATTAAGTATTGTTTGACAATTTGGTGTATGGGTTTCTTTGAGTTTTACATTATGCAATTTTTTTGGTCTAGTGTGAGATATTTTGTAAGTCCTGGTTTATTTTCTGTACTATCTTGTGAATGGAATAAATTTTGAATTTGCAGATCATCAGCATAGATGTGGAATCCACAATATTGCATGCTGTCCCTGTCAATATTGACCTGTATAAACTGATGTCTGTTATTGAAGCAGCGTTTGTACCATCCGACTGCCTCTCGACACAGCTTAGGGGGAAGAAGGTCAATGTTGACAGTGTCAGACGCAAGATTTCACAATAAACTCTGCAAGTGCACTCGACTGCAACCAATACACGCTGATCATTTTCACGTATGTAAGAGACTACCACACTTCACACGTGGCCACCCGTGCAGATTACGCTTCTCAAGCAACCTATCACCGTCCACTGCTGACCGAAGATCTCCTTCAAGGAACGCCGACCATCCCGATCTTAGGCAATTTGCATACATCCACTGCTAGGCACTTTCTTCGTCATCTTCAATCAAATCTCTTCAAGTCATCGTTCTAGTATTCTTCGGCTCCAGCGACCAGATCATGCTTGTCAAGGTTAATAGTCTAATTGTAATAAATATATTATTTTCCACTAAATGATGACTTTAGTCGAAAGTAAATTATATATATATATATATACAAGAACGTACATATATATATATATATATTTCCTTATTATACGACAGCATTATGTAATAGAAATGAGAAAAGATAAAAAGAAAAGATGAATTGTTTTTGCGTAAAATAGAAGGAAAATTATCATATCGCCAACATAACCTGAAACGACAGCATTCGTGATGTCGTGTTTCGTTACTGAGTGCGATACCGGAGGCCCAATGATGCAGGGTTCGCAGTTATCGTGGTAATTGTGTAAACCTTACACAGCCACGATGACTGTCAAGCCTTTCTCGTCCTTAAGCGGGGCGTAAAACGCGTCTCACTAGGCCGCCATATTGTGGGTCACTATACTGCATTGTCTGCATTTGTAATGAGTATGATGACCACAACTCTTGAGTCCTATTTATGCTTTCCATCAGGCAGAGTAGAGTCACTTCGGCAGGCTCTTAATATAGAAAAAAACAACCACGATCTTATCTTATCTTAAGATTGAGACTAAAAATAGTTACCTTAATAAATTTAGCATTACTGAGAACTTTCACTTCCGTTGAATTAAATTATTTCGTTTCAAATTATTAATTTTATTGATACAATACTTCTTAAAAAAATATTTCATATAGAGATAAGATTTGTATTCAATTGTAATACATATTGAGTTAAATTGATGTCTTGTTAAGTAATTAAAGTCTAGTCTAATCAAAAAATTTACCTGTAATTACTTAGGTTAATCGATATGTACTATTGTTATACGGAGTATCTATTCTATACTATAGACTTTTCTTATGTACGAGTAAACTATAGATAGAAACTAGATAGAGCATCTTGGTTAAAAGTAGCAAAGAAATTATTTACCTTTTAATATCAAAATTATTCGAAGAATTTTTATTTTTTTGTTAGTTATACTTCATTGATTATTTATTTTTGAATTGAAAACTTCTTCAGCTAGGCGATTTTTAGTTTGGAGAAATTCTTATGGGTTTGCGTCAGCAGTATACTACTGTTTAAGGTATATCTATGGCTATGAGTATAGATATACTTTAAACCGTTAACACTAGCATAGTTAGTTAAGAAAGTTTCAGAAATTTCGAGCCTTAAACGAGTCGTATAATATTTTAGAAGCACTCATCGAAAAATAGGCTTTTTGTTTTTAGAATATACTCGTAATTATGACACAAAATATAAAAGCTCGCAAAATGACCAATTCGTCGGTACCAGCCCTCGTGACGTACGTACTTTAATTTAAAAAGTATGAAATATTCGTTTCTAATATTACAATAACTTTAAAATTTCAAAATACAGTTTAAAGTTTTCATTTCTGTCTGCAGTCTTCATGACTACCTCAGTTTTTCTTAGTTTTTTGAATATCAAGGTTATTTTTAAATTTTTTACCAAATGTATATAGCATCATGGCAATATATTTACAACTTTTCTGCCATCTATATTATGCTCCAATGGCGTAAGAATACTATGCTCCAGCATATATGTACCAATTAATCCAGATTGATTCCATGGTTTCACAGGTAAGCATTGTTAAGCAGTTTTTCGTTGCTTTTCACCAAGTTTGCAAGATTGCTGTAGCACAAAGTAAGGGAGAGGGCTTTCACAAAATCAAGGAAAGCCCTCTCCCTTTCGGCGGCGGTGGCGGGAGTTTTCGCTTTGCACCAGTTGACAGGACTGTAAGTTTACTCCTAATACAATAAAAAAAATGTATCTTTCTAGATTGTCCTCACTATTATGATTACAGTAAATATGACCTGGTTAACCGATAACAATATACTAGTACGGTCCGAGAAATTAAACCACATTTCTTATCTGATCTACCGTATATTTATAAATAATCCTAAAGTGCGTTACACTACTGCAGGCAACGACAGGATAGCGTGATTCAGGTGACTGGAACAACACCACCTATCGTGATATGGTGTTAACACATTTGTGCTTAATGATATTAAAATATTTAAAAAAAGTAGTGTCGGTCTTGAATAGTCACTCTTATTTTCTTTAATGTTTTTTTTTAACAAGCCTTTTACCTAAACTTGGCTAGATAGAAAATAAATTGTATTTCAATTTTAGCTTTTTGGCTTCACTTTGTAATATTCTTAGTTCTTTTGAAGTGAAAACTTCTTTAGGCGCGTTGAGCGTTTTGGTAGAGGGTAAAATCCTCGGTTCGCGTCACCGACATGCTAATGATAATAGTATATCTATAGCTATGGAGAATATGATATTATATATTATATATGAAATTTATTATTATTATTATATATTGTATATGATATTATATATTATATATAGCTATATATGAAACATAAAAAATTTCATATAATTTTTGCATATAATTTTAATTACTCTCAACTTAATAGTTCCGTTTTCACTTCTATCGGCAGTCCCACGACTGCTACTGTTTTTTTTCTTACCTGTTGGTGACACAGAATCACCAAATCAAACAATAAGGTATCATATTTGAACCTGGAAATTCTTTTATGTATTGGTAAACAAAAAATAATTAAAATTTATCACAAAGTTATTGGTCGACGTGATGTTTCTGATAAATTTGGAAGCTAGATACAAGCAAAGAACGACTGCACGGGTAGCGTAGCAGTTTAAGCGGTCAACTCGTTGCTTCCCGCTGCGCTGAGTGTTCTGAGTTCGACTACCGCATGGAGTATAGGAAAGTACTTTCTTATTCTGATTATAGGTGTTCTAGGTGCATATTTCATTAATATTTGTTAATTTCACCGCAACACAAGATATATTAGTAATTCTCTAAGTTGAAGTTGGAAGTGGTCTTTTAAAAGTCATTAAACAAAAGAGTCATACTCAAAACTTTACTTTCAATTGTTATAGACTGATTTAAAAAAAAATTGAGATACCCCAATGTACCTATCTAACTATGTACGATTCTATGTCAATATAACAGATAATAGTCTGAAAAATAAAATAAACACTTTCAAAGTGAACATTTATTTAAAGTGATAAGTGATTAATCAAAAAGAGTGATAGATAAATCCTTATCCTTAAATTTTCACAATACTAAAGCTAAACTAAAACTTTTTCTTAAATATTCGTTAGATTAACTAAATAATACTTGATCTTTCTTCCTAGTAATACTGAGAAATGACCATTGCAACTACTTAATGCTTTACTAAATATTTCGTTTCATTAAGATAGTGAAAGTAATAACCACAGAGTTTAAAGAGAAAAGAGTCCGATAGTCTAATGTAAAAAAGTTAGCAGCATGAAACTTGATAGGTCTTGTGAGGAGTATATTTCGAAATGCCAAGAGGTTGGTCTTCGTTTTACTATATGAAATATTATACGTTTGATATAGTTTAAGCTAAACCATTAATTAAAAAACACATTTACTAATGTTGCTAAGAAAGCTACTCACGAACTTTTGTATTAGATAATAATACAAAAATATAACGATACGTCAATAGTATCCAGAATCTCGTCGCATTGTCTGTAAACCTGCTCACATCGATACATCAACATAATGGCCATAAACTCGTAATTAAATTCTTTTTGTAGACCCGATATAACTACTAGAAATAAAAACAGTGGTGATGTAATAGGTGATATTATGTCTCCAAACGCCTCTACCTGCAAATTGCTAAAAACCTAAAGAACAACAAGCATGTTACCTTATGAATATTGAACCAGGTGACATAAATAAATAATTGTATTCTAAAATGGATAGAAAGTTTTATACTCAGGTCTGATCGCTAAATTTATGTAATTGATCATATAGAGCTACATATTTACGAAATGTGCCACGATCTGCAAAACCAATAATAAGATGACTTAGAATATGGCTCAAACTTGGTTGTCTGTAGTCATATTATAAGTCGAGCCACAAGTAAAACCAGAATCAAAGTCAGTATTAGTATATTCAGTATGGTAATTGTACTCCGGTTCAAAATAATAGCTGTAATATGATTCGTCATAGTTCGTGCACTCATTTGTGTATATTTAGGTCTCGATCTTTAAAATAATTTGAAGGTGGAGGATTACCAAATCTACTCCAATCATGGGGTTTGGGAGTAGTGTCGAATTCCACTCATAGGCTGAGGGCCTGGTGGTAAATTATATCGGGGTGGTATCTAATCTAAACAAGTTACTACGGGCGCTGTAGTTAAGAGATGGTGCACCGAACAACCTTTGTGTTTATTTGGTAACGGTTGTTGGTGTTGTACCGGTGTGGGGAATTTAAAGGATTGAGGTGCCGGTCCAATAACACTTTGTCTCATAGACAACGGTCAATTATGTACTGGTATCGGAAAGTTATGTGATCGTTGTGGAAAAAATACTACTGAAGGATATGTGGGAGTAAGTTCAGCAGGAGCAGTTATTTTATTAAATATTCTGTTTAGCAAACATAAGTTAGCTAGCTCGTTCCCTGGTGATGAATTTAAGTACTGTGCCACTAAAGTATCGCAAATCTTAATAAACCGAGTTAAAGTATTCGGGTTGCCGTCGAACTCCAGGACAAGGCGGAGCGCCTTATAGATGGTGTCTGCATCATGCTGAGCCATATTGTCTATTTCTAAATGATCTAAATCTGAATTTAAACTAATATTCCTATGTCTATCTGCTATACGGTTGCGGGCCTGGCGTAATTCAGGCTCCCGCGAACTGGACGCGGACGGGATAGTAAATATTGAGGTTAAATATTCATAGGGTGCAACACGAGAATGATTCAAGTGTACTTACCAATATTTCATTTCTGGTTTCTCCCGTGAATTGAATTTTAGATTCTCCTGCTCGTCAGTAGCAGGTACGTAGGTTCTCCCCGGGCGGGCAATTAGGGCAGCTCCGAATATCACGATGTGCTACTCTATCTGTGGACCGTCATTGAGGCCTATCTGCGAGACAGGACGTTAAAGTTTATCGGTCGGAACGGAGTGGAGAATCGAAGGGAAGCATGTTGCGGGGTTCCCCAGGGCTCGGTATAGGGCCCATTATTATGGAACCTCGCATACAATGCCGTCCTTTGCACCAGTCTGCCCTCTGGCCTAAGTGTCGTCTGCTATGCGGATGATGCATTAATACTGACTAGAGGGTTACACTTCGAGGAGGTGCTTTGGCTCGCCGAGCAGAGTGTGGCTAGTGACGTGAAAAAGATACATGAGCTGGGCCTGAGGGTGGCGCCTCAAAAAACTGAAGCGATATGGTTCCATGGCCTGCGTAAGCGCCAGGAGTCACCCAGCTCATGTCTCCGGGTAGGTGACGCTGAAGTCCAGGTAGGCCAGTACATGAAGCACCTAGGCCTCATCCCGGACAACAGGTGGAGCTTCGAAGAGCATTTCAGGCGATCAGTACCCTGAATGCGACGGGTAGCAGGTGTGCTGCATCGTTTGCTGCCAATCTCGGGGGACCACGGGAAGAAGTTAGCCACCTCTACATGGGGGTTGTTAGATCCATGGTCCTCTGTGGGGCATCCGTCTGGTTTAATGATCTGGCGGCTGCCTCCCGCTGCCGGGCCCTACTCAGGAGCCTGTAGCGGTTGATGGCTATACGAATAGGCCAACGTTGATGTCGAAGGGTGGAGATCGCGCCAGGATCTCCGACCTGTCCTGTGACCTGTGACCGATATTCTGGCCGACATGGATGCGATGGTCTAGGACCAAATTTGTCCTGTCGGTCGGAATGCTGAAGAGGCCGCGTCAGATCATCAACGCGTAATGCTAAAGCAGAACGACTGTCGACTCGGCTACTACATACGATAGGTACTGACCAGTATGCGGCCAAGGTACTTCATGTACTGGCCTACCTGGACTTCAGCTACAAAGCTTCTGTATCATTCTAGCTTTACTGTATCTATGTACCCACTATTAAATTTGTTATCAATATTTCAAGTGTTCCATTAATTAAATATATAGTGCAAATATCATTATAGTTGATACATCAGAAGAAAGTTTAAAGTTAGTCACATTTGACAAATGTTCAACTACGCAGTATTCTTAAACCTTATTATCGTCTGGTGATAACTATCTTAAATAAATTTACAGTTTCTTTGACAAAAATGAATTAGTTTCACAAACAAAATGATGATTAAAGACACATTTTTTACGTTGGTTGCCATTAATTGGTTCCTCCGAATTACAGCACTGTCAAATATTTATCGTAAAGGAGTTGAAGTACAAACATTTGGATCAATAACTAAAAGAGTAATCTACTTACTCGTTCTAACACTTATTAATTTATTGTTTTTATTTTTTAAACTGACTAAACATGATTTCAGTATACCTAGGCATACCTTAAAATTTTGTGTCTTTGTTCGAATGACTTATTGGTTCTCGTATTTTGTCTATGCAATTGATTTATTCTTTGTTCACAAATATTGTGGCGATGGCCTAATAAGATTTATAGAAACCTTTGACGCTATAGATAAAATTTAAAAAAAAAATTGATTACGATGAGATTTACAAAACAATTATCATCAGTTTAATTTTGAACATCAGTATCTATTTCGGTACTACCATATTTGATTATTTTAGTTGGTTATTGATTGAGGGTTGGAAAGATGCTTCAATATACGTTATAAATTATGTATACTTGCTTCTAAATATTCTAACAATCCTTGATGTAACTTGTCATGTCGTACAAGTGGAGTTCCGGTTAAAAATAATTCAAGGTCTACTACAGGTAAGTACTCTTCATGTTATAATAGAAGGTGATACACCAACAGCTTTACTACATATATTAACTGTGTTTTACTTTAAATTTCCAATTATTTTTCACTTTTTTAGAAAAAATATGATATATCTCTTGTTGGAACTGTGACCGACATCTACCAAATCGTCAATTATCAAGAGAATCCTAAACTAACGAATTTTAGGACAAAACTTCGCGCAATTGGAGATTTGGAAACTACAAAATTTACCAAATGTTACTTAAAATTGCTTGAGCAAGTAAATTTTGTGAACACTAATTATGGATTTCGGGTATGTTTTTTTAATATATGTAATCTCTATACAGAACAGAATTGAAGATATTAAAGTAGTAAGTAATTTAGCTTAACAATTCAATTTTATAAAAAAATACAATTTGTAACGTATATTACGAATTGTTAAGTTCACAGCAAGATCATAAGAAAATTATCAATTTTCTTACCCCCATCTTCCTTTGAACTTCATAATCAGATCCCGGCTTAAAACCTGTTATTACCTCTCTTTTACTACTAACTTCTCGAAATAGAAAAACAAACAATAATAAACCTGACTGAGTAAAAACTGTAGAAATTTTTTACACCTAACTGTAACACATTATAAATTAGTAATATATTTGCAGATCATGGTGCATTTCGTAAATATGCTGCTCAACTTAATTCATTTGTTAAATATACCGATCAGACCTGTAAGTAACAAACTGTGGATAGACCTGAGTACATCTAATTATTTTCTAATTTCTTTCTTTTACGGACGTTAATTATGCAAATTACATACCATGCTTCTGGTTTAATTGGTGAAAAATTGTAGGTAGAGATTATGGGAGAGATGTCATCAACTTTTACATCAACGCTGTATGTAATTCTGTTGATCGTAACAAGTATACTAAGAGCAATAAATTACGAGGTAATGGCCATTACATTAGTGTACCGATGTGAGAAGGCTTATAGACAAAGCGATAAAATTCTGGCAGCAATTGATGTACTGCTATCTGGTACAAAACATCGTAAGTACATTTTATATTAAAAATAATTTTCTTAACGATTCCACCCATTTATGTATTTTTAACCGCATAATTTTGGAATAACGTGGAAGAAGTAGTATCTTGAAGAGAAAAATAAATAATAAACGATATCTTGAGCAGATCAGCAAATTAGCCAAAATGTCAATTCTTCGAGTCAATTCTCTTTCTACAATCGTTAACGTCTCATCGTCTCGTCATCGTCATTCATGTTTTAGTTTTCTAAAACACTTTTCTAATACGTCAACATAGTTAAGAAGACTTTAAGCTTATGCTACACAAAAAAAAAGATTTTATTTTCTATCACAACACCATTTTCGACGAGTTCTCATCTAATATGATTCGATCATATGAAATATATATTTTTTACGTCATCTGATAAAACAAGAAACTACCTTACCTCGTTTCAAAGAAGAGGCCCATCTCCAGCTCCTTCATAGTTGTTAATCCATTACTGAGGACAGTGACTTTTAAAAAGTCAGTTGTTCATCTCCAATCGATACGGTCCGTTCCTTGGTGGAGTGCGGTACTGACAAGTATCTCCAGCTGTTCGTAGATTTGGTCCGACCATCTTTTCGGCCTTTGACCTCTTCGAATTTTTTTGTTTTCCATCTTTCTCATCACCGACAGCCTCTCTAAATCGTTAGCCCCCCTGCGTGTGATGCAACTGAAATAGTTTCTTAATGCACGATTTAGAGAAATAGGCGACAGATGCTAGGTATTTCCATTTTGAGTTGTTGACGGACCGATGCATTTGTGTGGAGGTCTGTCCAAGGAATTTTCAATAAGTGGCGCCAACACTACATCTCTAAATCATCGATCCTCTATTGATTATCACACAGTTGTTTTACCGCGGTCGCAACCTTCTGCGAAGACGTAATTTCGCGGAAGGAGGCGGCAGAGAAGGCCCGGGAGGATAATATCCACTCGGACCCAATTCGCCGCCGGCGGACCGGGTGGCGGAGGCGCGCCTACCAGCGCCTCATGCCACCTTGAGTGTGGCCGCGGATGGACGGGACGGGTTTCCCTTTTATCCGCTATAGTGGCCAGCCGCGAGGAGGCGACGTCCCCGTGTGCCGTACATCGCCTAAAATAGAGAGTTTACCCATAGATGGTGCCTGCGGTAGCGGGCAGGTGCTAGGAGGGATCTGGATGTGGTAATAGCAGCGGTTCCCGGATCCCTCCTATCTCAGGCGCAGAGTGGCACACCGTGTGGTTTTAGTCGGTCCGATTCCGACACACCACCCTGCCGTAAACCCCGGTGGGGTGACGGCCCGAGGGAGTTTCCACAGGTTAAAAAAAAAAAAAAGGGTAGCCTCTGGTTTAAGTGATCCGTTCTTAAGGGCACCCATTTTATTCATTAAGTAAACATGTAATTAAGTTTATATAAAAGTTAGCAAGACTACTAGACAAAGTTCACCAGGATCAGTTAGGTCAACGAGAAAAGAAGAAAGAAAAATAAATAGGTGCTTAAAATTTTAGTTGAACATCAAAAACCACTTCAAGATTGTGAGCTTTTGTAACACGTTCCAGTGTTTGCTAATGTTATTAAGTATTGTTTGACAATTTGGTGTATGGGTTTCTTTGAGTTTTACATTACGCAGTTGTTTTGGTCTACTGTGAGATTCTTTCTAAGTCCTGATCTATTTTCTGTACTATCTTGTGAATGGAATAAAGTATAAATTTGCAGATCATAAGCATAGGTGTGGAATCTACAATATTGCATGCCACCCATGGTAATAGTAACCTGTATAAACTGATGTCTGTTATTGAAGCAGCTTTCGGTACCATCCGACCGCCTCTCGGCACAGCTTTGGGGGAAGAAGGTCAATGTTGACAGTGTCATACGTGAGATTTCTCAATAAACACTTGCAGCTCGACCACAACCAATACAAGCTGATCAATTTCACGTATGTAAGAGACTACCACACTTCACACGCGGGCATCCGTGCAGATCACGCTTGTCAAGGTTAATAGTGTAATTGCTATAAATATATTATTTTCCACTAAATTATAACCTAAGTTAAAAAAAATAAGAATATATACATGCATATATATATTAACTTATCATACGACAGCATTATGTAATAGAAATAAGAAAAGATAAAAAGAAAAAATGAATTGTTTTTCTGTAAGATAGTAAGAAAAAGGCAAATTATCATTTCTCTAACATAACCTGAAGCGACAGCATCCGTGATGTCGTGTTTCGTTTCTGAGTGCGAGACCGGAGACCCAATGATGCAGGGGTGACCGTGGTAACTGTGTGAGCCTTACACTGCCACGATGACTGTCAAGCCTTTGTCGTCTCCAAGCGGGGCGTGAAAAAGCATCTCAGTAGGCCGTCATAGTGTTGGTTACCATACTGCATTGTCAGCATTTGTAATGAGTATGATGACATCAATTCTTGGATTCTATTCATGATTTCCATCAGGCAGAGTAGAATCACTTTGGTAGGATCTTAATACAGAAAAAAAACAACCATAATCTTATCTTATGTTAAGATTGAGACTAAAAGTAGCTACCTTAATAAATTTAGTACTGAGAACTGTCACTTTCGTTGAATTGAATTTTTTAGTTTCAAATTATTAGTTTGGTTCATATAATACTTTTAAAAAAGTATGACATATAGAAATAAAATGTGTATTACATTATAATACATATTAAGTTAAATTGATATCTTGTTAAGTAATTAAAGTCTAATTTATTAAAAAGAATTACCTCGTAATTACTTAGGTTAATCGATGTGTACTGTTGTTCTCTTCGAGGTCGTCTTCCCCCCGGGCTGGGCGTAATTTGTTACGCCGATGACACTTTGGTCACGGCCCGGGGGGCGAACTTTCAAGAGGCGGCGCGCCTGGCCACCGTGGGAGTCTCTTTGGTAGTCGGGCGCATTGAGGCGCTGGGTTTACGGGTGGCCCTAGATAAGACGGAAGCCCTTTTGTTTCATGGGCTCCGTCGTGGTCCACCCCCTGGTGCCTCTATCTTAGTCAATTCGGTCCTCGTACCGATTAAGGCCCAGATGAAGTATCTGGGCCTGATCCTCGACGGCAGGTGGCTCTTCGACGAGCACTTCCGACAGCTTACTCCAAAGCTGGTCGGCGCTGCTTCTGCTCTTGGGCGACTTTTGCCCAATTTGGGTGGAGCCAGCATTGCGACGAGACGGCTATACACGGGGGTTGTTCGGTCAATGGCACTGTATGGTGCATCGGTGTGGGCGGCGGCTCTGACCGCCCAGAACAGGGCGCGCCTCTGGCGCTCTCAGAGGATATTGGCGGTTAGAGCCATACGCGGTTACCGCACCGTATCGACGGAGGCGGCGTGCGCGTTAGCCGGAACTCCCCCGTGGGATTTGGAGGCGGAAGTGCTCGCTGAAGTTTATCGGCGAACGGCAGACTTTCGGGTGGGTAGCGGCAATCGGCCCCCGCCGGAAGAGATACGCGAGTGGCGAGAGGCCGCTCGTCGAGCCACGATGGCTCGTTGGTCGTCCCGGCTGGAGGCTCCACGTGCTGGCTTTGCCGCCGTGGAGGCTCTCCAGCCGGTCATCGCCGAGTGGACAGGGCGGCAGCACGGGACCCTTTCCTTCCGACTGACGCAGATTCTTTCCGGGCACGGTTGCTTCGGGAAGTATCTGCACTCGGTCGCCAGGAGGGAATTGAGTCCCGCCTGTCACCACTGCGACTGCAGTGGGGAGTCGGCTCAGCACACGCTGGCGGTTTGTTCCGGCTGGGCGGCGCAGCGTGGGGTCCTCACTGCAGTTATTGGAGGAGATCTCTCGCTACCGGCCGTAATACGCTCCATGGTCGGTAGCGACAGTTGTTTTACCGCGGTCGCAATCTTCTGCGAAGACGTAATTTCGCGGAAGGAGGCGGCGGAGAAGGCCCGGGAGGACAATATCCACTCGGACCCAATTCGCCGCCGGCGAGCCGGGCGGCGGAGGCGCGCATACCAGCGCCTCATGCCGCCTTGAGTGTGGCCGCGGGTGGACGGGACGGGTTTTCCCCTCCATCCGCTACAATGGTCAACCGCGAGGAGGCGACGTCCGTGTGTGCCGTACGTCGCCTAAAATAGAGAGTTTATCCGCAGATGGTGCCCGAGGTAGCGGGCAGGCGCTAGGAGGGATCTGGATGTCGTAATAGCAGCGGTTCCCGGATCCCTCCTATCTCAGGCGCAGAGTGGCACACCGTGTGGTTTTAGTCGGTCCGATTCCGACACACCACCCCGCCGTAAACCCCGGTGGGGTGACGGCCCGAGGGGGTTTCCACACGTAAAAAAAAAAAAACGTGTACTGTTGTTATACGGAGTATCTTTCTTATCTTTTCTATACTATAAACTTTTCTTATATACGAGTATACTACAGACAGAAACGAGATAGAGCATCTTGGTTAAAAGCAGTAAAGAAACTATTTAACTTTATATGTCAAAATTATTCAAAGAATTTTTAAGTTTATTTTTAGTTATATTTCATTGATTATTTATTTTCGAAGTGAAAATTTCTTTAGGTAGGTGATTTTTGATTTGGAGAAAATTTTATGGGTTCGCGACAGCAATATACTACTAATTATGGTATATCTATGGCTATGAGTATAGATACACTTTAAACTGTTAACACTAGACCAGTTAGTTGAGAAAGTTCTAGAAATTTCGAGTATTAAACGAGTCATACAATATTTTGGAAGCACTCATCGAAAAATAGTTTTTTTCTTTTAAGAATATACTCGTAATTATGACACAAAATATAAAACCGCGTAAAATCATTAATTCGTCGGTACCGGCCCTCGTGACGTACGTATTTTAATTTAAAAAGCATGAACTATTCGTTTTTAATATTACAATCACTTTGAAATTTCAAAATACAATGCAGAGTTTTCATTTCTGTCTGCAGTCTTCATGACTACCTCAGTTTTTCTTAGTTTTTTGAATGACAAGGTTATTCTTACCAAATGTATATAACATCATCGCAATATATTTACAACTTCTATCCCATCTATTTTACGTTCCAATGGCGTAGGAACACTATGCTCCAGCATATGTATATGCATCAATTCATCCAAATTGATTCCATGGTTTCACAGGCAAGCATTGTTAAGCAGTTTTTTCGTTACTTTTCATCGAGTTTGCGAGGTTGCTGTAGTACAAAGTCAGAGAGAGGGCTTTCCTTAATTTGGAAGGACTCCCAAACTGTAGTTACTTATGGGTGGCGGTAGTACTCGCTTATCACTAGTTGGATCAACTGTAAGACTGTAAGTTTACTCGTAATACAATGAAAAAAACTTATCTTTCTTGGTTGTCCTCACTGTTATAATTAGAGTATATACGACCTGGTTGACCGATGAAGATTTACTAGTAGGATACTACTACTAGAAATTAAACCACATTTCTTATCTGATCTACCGTATATTTATAAATAATCCTAAAGTGCGTTACACTACTGCAGACAACGAAACGATAGCGTGATTCAGGTGACTGGTACAACACCATCTATCGTGATAAAGTGTAAATATATTTGTACTTAATGATATTAAAAATATTTTTAAAAAATAGTGTTGGTAATGAATAGTCACTCTTATTTTCTTCAATGTTTTTTTTTCAATAAGCCTTTTACCCAAAATTGACTAGATAGAAAAGAACTTGTATTTCAATTTTAGCTTTTTGGCTTCACTTTATATTATTCTTAGTTCTCTCATTAGCATTTCTTTCCTAATTCTTGTAGTTTTATTACCTGTTGATGACACAGAATCACCAAATAAAACAATAGGGTATCATAGTTGAACCTGAAATTTCTTTTACATGTCGGTAAACAAAAAATAATTAAAATTTATCACAAAGTTATTGGTCGACGTGATGTTTCTGATAAATTAAGAAGCTAGATGCAAGCAAAGAACGACTGTACAGATAGCGTAGCAGTTTAAGCGGTCAACTCGCTGCTTCCCACTGCGCTGAGTGTTCTGAATTCGACTACTCCATGGGACAGTACTTTCTTATTCTCATTGTAGGTGTTCTAGGTGCTTATTTCATTAATGTTTGTTAATTTCGCCGCATCACAAGATATATTAGTAATCCTCTAAGTTGAAGTTGGAGGTTGTCTTTTAAAAACCAATAAACAAAAGAGTCATACTCGAAACTTTATTTTTAATTGTTATAGACTGATTTTAAAAAAAAATGAGATAACCCAATGCAGAAGGTTAACTACTGCTGGCTCGATTCCATGTCAATCTAATAAACAATAATCTGAAGAATAAAATGAACACTCTTAAAGTGATGATTAATTTAAAGCGATAAGTGATTAATCAAAAAGAGTGATAGGTAAATCCTTAGTCTTAAATTTTCACAATACTAAAGCTAAACTAAAACTTTATTCTCAAATATTCATTAGCTTAACTAAATAATACTTGATCTTTCTTTCTAGTAATACTGAGATATAACAATTGCGACTACGCAATACTTTACTAAATATTTTGCTTCATTAAGATAGTGTAAGTAATAACCACAGAGTTTAAAGACAGAAGAGTCCGATAGTCTAATGTAAAAAAGTTAGCAGCATGAAACTTAATAGGTCTTGTGAGGAGTATATTTCGAAATGCCAAGAGGTTGGTCTTCGTTTCACTATCTGAAATATTATACATTTAATATAGTTTAACCTAATCCATTGATTAAAAACCATATCTATTAATGTTGCTAAGAAAACTACTCACGAACTTTTGTGTTAGATAACAATACATCAATAGTATCCAAAATCTCATCGCATTGTCTGTAAACCTGTTCACATCGATACATTAACATAATGGCCATAAATTCGTAATTAAATGCTCTTTGTAGACCCGATATAACCACTAGAAATATAATTAGAGGCGATGTAATAGGTGATGTTATGTCCCCAAACGCCTCTACCTGTAAATTGCCAGAAATCTAAAGAACAACGAGCATGTTTCCTTATGAATATTGAACCAGATGTCATAAATAAATAGTTATGTTCTAAAACGGAAAGAAAGCTTTATACTCACTGGTCTGATCGCTAAATTTAAAAAATTGATCATGTAGAGCAACATATTCACGAAATGTGCCACGACCTGCAAAACCAATAACAAAAAACAGTGAATGAAGTAAAAATAGTGTAACCAATAAATATATGTATGTAAAATACTTTTATATGACTTTTATTTGCATTTAAGAAGAGGATTGTTATTTACTGTCTTAGTTTATTTAAGTAAGTTTAAAAATTGAACTAAGTCTATGCGATTATTTGTTTTTATTTAGATGTTAACAACATTGTTCGTTCGACTTGAGAACTCAGTTTAAAGTTTTTTCATCAATTAATTCGTGTTTAACTTCGTTTTATTTTGTATCACAGTGCCTAGATGAACAATTACACTGATGATCAACTAGTCCTTATCTGATTTTTAGTCCATCAACTGATGGACAATAGTGATAGTATCCACATTTTTAGCAGAAGAGTAGCTGAAAAAAGTAGCAAACGTTTCTTAAGGAAAGATTTTTCTACTAAATCTGATTAAGAATGGAATAAGTTTAAATGTACATATATGAAACCTAAAACAAAAAAGGATTGACTTCTCCAATGACGAATAATTATTGAAAATTTGAAGTGAAGATCTGATAAAGTAGGTACAAGGGCTTTTGATAGTAAAAGTAAAAAATAATTTGGGAATGTGGCAGTTTATATTTAGAATCCACCAACTAAGAACAGATTTTGCAGCATGTCCACAATGGGAATCTAAGAGCTCTTGTAAGTTTAAATGAAAATTTTTAATAATTTGAAGGGAATAAATAATAATTTAATAATAATTTTTAATTTTAATTTTTATAAATCATATCTATATCTGTAAAATTATAGATTGAACATAATGAGTTTCATAACCCATAATAATCTCGTAGATATCGTTAGAACCAAAAAAGCAAACTACGCAAGACAAGAGCATTAAAAAGAGAAGACAAAATTGAAACACAAAATAGTTGACCAAAACCTCCATTTTATGGAGAAGCTGATGCTTAACAGTAGACTATTGAAGTCTGTTGATGATAAAGTTAAAAAGTTAAAGCATGACTTAATTCATAATTTATTTTTTTTTGTGACAAGGTGCATGTAACGGGTCATCTACCTTCTACTTTAAGAAGTTAGTAAAACAGTAACACAAAAAAAAAACTGTAAGCTATTTCTCTCTTCGTGTTATACCTCTTCTACTATATAAAATAGTCTCACTATAAAAAAATAATAATATGTTTTAGATTAGAGTATATAAAAAGGAACATACCCGAAATCCGTAAGTATTGTTTAAAAAATTTACTTGCTCAAGCAATTTTAAGTAGCATTTGGAAAACATGACAATATCCAAATCTCTAGCGATCCGAGGTTTTTTCATCAGATTTAAGAGTTCGGCGTTTTCGTGAAAACTGCTGTTGCGACCGACGTTGAAAATAGTTTTAATTACACCAGCGCTATTCTTAGCCTGAAAAAGTTAAAAATAGTAAAACAAGGAAAGTAATAAATAAAGTTAAATATAAATAAAGCAGACTACCTAGATGGCGCAGCAGTAGCGAATGCGGTTACCAGAGGTCCAAAAAAGTAAAAAAAAATACAGAACTCATAGTCAGTTCTGTAGGATTGTATAATATTAGTACGCTGTATACATTATAATAAAAAACAATGTAATATTAAATTCTACAAAAAGAATATTTACCTGTAAAAGATGTTGTATTATTTTAAGCCGGTACTCCACTTGAATCACATGAGAAACGCCGTCAAGAATTGTTAGAATGTTAAAAAACCAATACATGTAATCTACAGCGTATACTGATGAATTTTCCCAACCTTCAATACAAATCCCTATAAAAAAATCGTATAAGGAAACAAAGAGAAAGACGCCGATGCTCAATACGATACTGAAGACAAGCGTTCTACGAATCTTATCGTAATCAGCTTTTATTAAAATATTATCCATGAAATCGAACGTTTGTATGTATTTTACTAACGCATTGCCACCATATTTCTGTACAAAATATAAATCAATTATATAAACAAAATAGGGAATCCAATAAGCCATTTGAATGACGTTTGAAAATTTCACAACACGATCACGCATATTCGTTTTATTTCTGCACAGTTTTAGATATAAAAACAATAAATTAACGAATGCTAAAATGATTACGTAGGTTGCTCTTTTGATCGTCGATCTGAATGTTTTTACTTCAAATCTTTGACGATGTATATTCGATAATGTTAAGCTTATGAGTAACCAATTAATGGGAGCCAAGGTATAAAAAGTATCTTTTATTATCATTTTGTTAGTTCAAATAATATAAATGTTTCAATGAATCTACTCAGACGACTTCTTGTGGATTGTCAGGTTTAAAGCGTACTACACACTTCAACGTATCTGAAGTAGGGTTTTTCAGATTTCCCATTTGATGTCTGAGTATTATTTTAATGGAAAACCTAAACCATGTCGTTAACAAGTATAACGAGGGTTACATGGATATAGTAGCACTAGAACATCACAAACTAAAACACTAAAGTCTTTTAGAATATTTCAAATTAGATTAAAAGTGAAGTTCATAACATGGGAAGGTTGACACATTTGGCAGCGTTAGAGAACGAATTCGAACTTCGAATTCGAACGAACGAACGCACGAAAAAAATAAGAGAAAGTAACAAGCGGCAAGATAGTAAGAAAAGGGAAACTTAGCTTCTTTTTAATGACAGAATATGATGTTAGGTTAACGTCAAACATCTAGGTGTCTGTTTACTTTGTTAAAAATATTTATTTTAAAAACTGTCAGTTCCATTACAGGGTAGGTTCACGATTTTAAGTTTATTAAATAATTGTGTTGAAGAAATACTTTTTATGAAATTGTTTTATCATACCTATTCAAGGCGTACATTCAATCACTTTTAAAGCATTCCAATGTCTTGGTTTTTAGGTCTGTAATTAAAGTAATACACAGTTTCGTTGTTGGGTACACATTCTTTGAAAAATGTAAAGCACATATTCTGTATAATTCAGAAACAGAGATAAACAAGATAAACCACAAAACCTAACACTTTTAAGCCTTTGAAAATCTCTTGATTACCGTTATAAAAGAGTCATATATTATACATATGTATCTAATAAATTATGATTAAATTTAAGAGTAAAACTGCATTAATAATGAAATTTTAAACATAAATTAGAAACTGGTTTATCATTGCATTACTTAGGATTAAAAACAATGACAGATAACTTTCTTTAAATATTCAGAACGCTATCGTTCAGCAACGTCTAAAACGCATGTCGGTGCAGCAAACTGATACAGGAAAAACAGATTCAATTTTTGTCTTATATTTACGGATAACTACTTTAGTGTTACGATAAATGCCATGTTGTGATAGTGTTTATATCAACCACCGACTTTAATGACAAAAATGCACGATAGTCTATTATAAAAAACTTAACATTGTGAGTAATTATGCTATGTGAGGAGTATATTCCAAAATTCTACAAGATTGCTCTTCGTTTCACTGTCTAAAATAAGATAATTTATTTATTAATTTATTTTTATATACTCCATTAAATTTGTATCAGAGCATGTTGTCCCACAACGTAAGAAAAATTAAACGTCCTTATGGTTTAGATGTTACGTTGGACGAGGCTTAGAATATATTTTATTAAACAAACCCATTAATGATAGTTAATAGATTAAATAAATTTAGCTTTTTTTATCCCTAATTTAACTTTTGAAATGATTGATCTTGGAATAAAATCTATAGCAGCATAATGATCATAAGTTCATAATTCAATGCTCTTAATAGACCTGATATTATTGTTAAAAATAAAGAGAACAGCGACGTTATAGGTAACATTACATTCCTTAAAACCACTATTTACGATTTTCTATGAATCAAAAGCAAAACGGACATGTACCTATTATTTAGTACATACAAGTAGTTAGAAAGAAAACTGGGAGAGTCATACTCATAGGTCTGAATGTTTTTAACAAATTAATTAAACTAAACAACTGACTTGAAAAATGTACCACGTCCTGTAAATTTATTGCAAAATAAAATAAAAAGAAAATACATTATATATTTATAAATAACTATGACATGGATATAACAGTTCTAGAAAGGTATAGACCACAACGTCAAACTTTTAGAGTATAATAATAACAAATATCATTGTGGACTAATAAATTACAATTAAGCTTAAATTGTATAGTGAATAAAACTAACATAACTTATTAATACTTCCAATAACAGTTGAAAACATATTTGAGTGTAATTATTTTGTTACTATGTTAGACGCACATTCAATTAGTTATAATATACACTTACTTTTTTTTAACATATGAATACTCCCTCGGGCCGTCACCCCACCGGACTTTACAGTGAGGTGGTGTATCGGAATCGGACCTACTAAAGTCACAAGGTAAGCTACTTTGCACCTGAGATAGGATTCCGGGAACAGTCGATAGTGGACCTTTCGTTCGCTACCCCTGCCCTCGCCGCACGAGTAAGGAACTGGTATGTCCTGGAAGAGGTTGAGACGCTCTCGGATCACCTCTACATTCGATTCGAGCTCTCCCGGACCCAGGACCCCAGTAGGGGTCACGCGGCGCGGCGTTCTTCTCGCTTGCCGCGGTGGGCTGTAGCTAAACTAAATAGGGACCTACTAGAGGAGGCGGCCATTATTTACTCCTGGCTGTCTCCGCAGGCCCCGCCCGAGGAGGTTGACATGGGGGCTGGTCGCTTCCGCGATACGATTACGCAGATCTGCGATGCGGCCATGCCCCGCATCCGAGGTTGTCGGCCTCCACGGAAGGAGGTTTACTGGTGGTCCCAGGAGTTGGCAGACCTCCGCGCGGCCTGTACTCGTGCCCGGAGGTCCTACACCCGTAGTCGGCGGCGATACCGCGTAGACGGTGAGGAGGACCAGCTTCATGAGGAGTACCGAGAGGCGCGGCAAACTCTGAAGCTGGCCATTAGCCGCGCCAAAGAAGTGAAGAGGAAGGAGATGCTGGAGGGTCTCGATCGTGACCCCTGGGGTCGCCCTTATCGTGCGGTTCGACAAAAGCTCCGTACATCGGGCCCCACCCTTACACAGACACTCCAGCCCAGCTTCCTGCGGGAAGTGGTCGAGGGTCTTTTCGCGCAGCGGGCGGAGCACACACCCCCGTCGATGGCCTTCATGGTCGAAGACGACGGGAGGGGGGGATGGAACGAGGATAATGTTCCGCCCGTCAGGGAATCGGAGATAGGGGCGGTCGTTCTACGGATTAGCTCTAAGAACACCGCCCCTGGGCCAGATGGGATACCTGCCCGAGTGCTGGCGCGAACCCTCGACCACATGTCGGATCGCCTCGGGGAAGTCCTAAACGCCAGCTTGGCGTCCGGGCGATTTCCTGAAGGTTGGAAGAGCGGGAAGCTGGTCCTGCTACGGAAGCCGGGACGGCCGGCCGATTCGGTCGCGGCCTTTAGGCCTATCGTGTTGCTGGACGAGGTGGGTAAATTGTTTGAGAGGATACTCTCTGCCCGCATCGTCCGGCACCTCTGCGAGGTGGGCCCCGATCTGTCGGACGCCAAATACGGGTTTCGAGCCGGGCGTTCGACAGTCGATGCTGTGTTGCGCCTGAGGGCCGTGACCGAAGAGGCGGTGAGCTCTGGCGGCGTGCTGTTGGCGGTGTCGTTGGACATCGCCAACGCATTGAATAGTCTGCCATTTAGCTGCATCAGGGAAGCACTCCACTACCACGGGGTGCCAGAGTACCTGAGGCGGCTTGTGGCAGACTATCTTAGGGAGCGTACCGTCATGTACGAGGACCGAGATGGCATTCTGAGGCAGCGGCCCATGTCGTGCGGTGTTCCGCAGGGGTCTGTCCTCGGACCACTCCTGTGGAATGTGGGATACGACTGGGCCCTTCGAGGTCGTCTTCCCCCCGGGCTGGGCGTAATTTGTTACGCCGATGACACATTGGTCACGGCCCGGGGGGCGAACTTTCAAGAGGCGGCGCGCCTGGCCACCGTGGGAGTCTCTTTGGTGGCGGGCGCATTGAGGCGCTGGGTTTACGAGTGGCCCTAGATAAGACGGAGGCCCTTTTGTTCCATGGGCCCCGTCGTGGTCCACCACCCGGCGCCTCTATCGTAGTCAATTCGGCCCTCATACCGGTTCAGGCCCAGATGAAATATCTGGGCCTGATCCTCGACGGCAGGTGGCTCTTCGACGAGCACTTCCGACAGCTTTCTCCAAAGCTGGTCGGCGCTGCTTCTGCCCTTGGGCGACTTTTGCCGAATTCGGGTGGAGCCAGCGTCGCGACGAGACGGCTATACGCGGGGGTTGTCCGGTCAATGGCGCTGTATGGTGCACTGGTGTGGGCGGCGGCTCTGACCGCCCAGAATAGGGCTCGCCTCTGGCGCCCTCAGAGGATATTGGCGGTAAGAGCCATACGCGGTTACCGCACTGTATCGACGGAGGCGGCGTGCGCCTTGGCCGGAACTCCCCCGTGGGATTTGGAGGCGGAAGTGCTCGCCGAAGTTTATCGGCGGACGGCTGACTTCCGGGCGGGTAGTGGCATACGGCCCCCGCCCGAAGAGGTACGCGAGTGGCGTGAGGCCGCTCGTCGAACCACAATGGCCCGTTGGTCGTCCAGGTTGGAGACTCCACGTGCTGGCTTTGCCCTCGTGGAGGCTCTCCAGCCGGTCATCGCCGAGTGGGCAGGGCGGCAGCATGGGGCCCTTTCCTTCCGACTGACGCAGGTCCTTTCCGGGCACGGTTGCTTCGGGAAGTATATGCACTCGGTCGCCAGGAGGGAATTCAGTCCCGCCTGTCACCACTGTGACTGCAGTGAGGACTCGGCTCAGCACACGCTAGCGGTTTGTTCCGCCTGGGCAGCGCAGCGTGGGGTCCTCACTGCAGTTATTGGAGGAGATCTCTCGCTACCGGCCGTCATACGCTCCATGGCCGGTAGCGACAGTTGTTTTACCGCGGTCGCAACCTTCTGCGAAGACGTAATTTCGCGGAAGGAGGCGGCGGAGAAGGCCCGGGAGGACGATCTCCACTCGGACCTAATTCGCCGCCGGCGAGCCGGGCGGTGGAGGCGCGCATACCAGCGCCTCATGCCGCCTTGAGTGTGGCCGCGGGTGGACGGGACGGGTTTTCCCCTCCATCCGCTATAGTGACCAGCCGCGAGGAGGTGACGTGCGCGTGTGCCGTACGTCGCCTAAATAGAGAGTTTATCCGCAGACGGTGCCCGCTTTAGCGGGCAGGCGCTAGGAGGGATCTGGATGTCGTAATAGCAGCGGTTCCCGGATCCCTCCTATCTCAAGCGCAGAGTGGCACACCGTGTGGTTTTAGTCGGTCTGATTCCGACACACCACCCCGCCGTAAACCCCGGTGGGGTGACGGCTCGAGGGGGTTTCCGCACGTTAAAAAAAAAAAAAAGGATTCCGGGAACAGTTGTTATTACGACATACGGCAACACCTTCGGGTCAACTCTCTATTTAAGTGACGCACAGCACACGCAGGCGTCACCTATTTGCGGTTGGATACTGTAGCAGATCGAGAGGGAAACCCGACCCGTCCCGAAAAACTTAAGGCCACACTCAGGACAAAAGGAAAGAAAAGTTGGTAAACGAGCCTGCACCGCCTGATTTCTGACGACGACTTGGATAGGAGTAGAGGTCATCTATGAAGTCACCTCTTCACACAACGTCGCAACCGCTTTAAAACAGCTGTCGCTATCGGCCATGTAGCATATGACAGCTGGTAACGAGAGATCTGCTCCGATGACTACAGACTGTCAGTGTATGCAGAGCCAAGTTCTCACTGCAGTCGCAGTGGTGACAAGTAATTCTTTATTTCCTCTTATTCACCGAGTGCAGGTACTTACCAAAGCAGCCATGCCTAGAAAGGAGCTACATCAACCCGAAGGAAAGGGTGCGAGCTGAAACCTTGTCCACTCATCGATGGCCGGTTAGAGATCCAGTCACCCGTGAGATTAAAATCTTCTTCTGATAAATGAGTCATCAAAAGGAGGTTTCAAGTTAGGATTTGATCACTTATTTAGGTCCTGAATATAATATTATTTGCTTGCTAGAACTCTTAGACATCATTGACATTTTGTCTGAAGGTAGACAAAGTGTATACTAATAACACAAGTTTAACCAGCACCATGCATGCCTTACGTATGTAGAACACGTAAGGCATGCATGGTGCATTAAAATAATTTTATTGTGATGTCATGTTTCGTTAATGCGTGCGAGATCAAAGGGCCATTGATACAGGAGTGATAGTTATCGTGGTAAGTGTGTGAACCCCACATAGCCACGATGATTCTCATACCTTTTACGTCCTCAAGCGGGCCTAAAAAAGCATCTCGCTAGGCCACCACAGTGCAATTCACTATATTGCTTTGTCTGCATTCCCAACGAGTGTGGTGACCACAACTCTTGGATTCTATTCACACTTTCGATCAGAGTAGCGTTGCTTTGGCAGGCACTTAAAATAAAAATAAAATACACGTCGTGCTTAAATTTTATTTGTCAAATTTACGACAAGGAAATGAAACAAATGATTTTGAGTGATACTTTACTGTAAACACACTGAAAGGAAGCAGCATTCAAAAACAGTGATGGCCAACTATCCTTAAACAATTTAAATACAATATCTAACCTGCAGCTAACTATTGGCATAATTATTCTAAAATACGATTCGACTAATTTTCTTTTTGTAATTTTTTGATATGTGGCCATTGCAGATAGATTTTATGTCATACTTTACCGCATTATATACACAATTGTATATTATATTAGTAAATATTTAATACTTGAAATAAAATAAGCACCATTGAAGTGAGAATTCATTGTAAATGTAACGAATTAAAGCTGGATCAAGAAACTATGATAGATAACTAAACTACCTCCAAACACACCCTATATTCAATATTACAACACTTAAATCAACTATAGCTAAACTGTGCATTAAAAGTGTCACCAAACATTTTTGCTTGCGTCATATTTATTGAAATATGACTATTCAAACTACTTAATAATCATAATATTTTTAACACACAATGCCATCTAATTCCAAACTAAGCGTAGCTTGTGCTAGACAATTGATATAAATATGTGTATACTTATTCTTTATAAATGTATGTATTTAACATGATATACATAGAAAACATTTAAACTGCGAAAGAAATATTTACAAATCCGACCCGGGAATCAGACTTGAGACCTGAAGCACAAGATTTACGCTGTCATCGCGTCACCGCGGTCGAAACTTTATTAAATATTTTGTCGCATTATGAAAGTGTACGTTAGCACTATGGAGTTTAAGGACAGCAATGTATGATAGTTTACAGGAAAAAATTTTGCTGCGTGAAATTTAGTAGGTCTTGTAACGAGTAAGTTCCGGAATTCCAAAAGATTCGTCTTCATAACACCGTCTGAAATCAAATTATCTATTGTAAATTAGTTTATTAATTCATGTTATAACGTAAATTATTCATCTAGTGGTTAAACTAATAATTAGGAAAAATGTTTACTGTTTTCTTTATAATTTACAGAAATGACTGACGTGTGAAGTTAGAAGACTGCGTCACCGAACGTTGTATCTGAAGGCCAACTCTAGTAATAGAAATTGCGGCAAAAATCAATTCGGTTCTAATATCTTTCCACAAATGACATAAAAGTATTTCGTAAATACGTACATAATGTCACCCCTATTTCACAGAGGGTTACGCAAAGAACCAGCGAAGATCGACTTACACCCATCTGATAACCAGATGAAATATAATTTTTTTTATTAGTGAAAGTATTTATGGCGGCTTGCCTATCATAA
This sequence comes from Hypercompe scribonia, assembly GCA_949316085.1. NCBI lineage: Eukaryota > Metazoa > Arthropoda > Insecta > Lepidoptera > Erebidae > Hypercompe > Hypercompe scribonia. The sequence continues at coordinate 17,872,232 of OX438982.1, read as the reverse complement.
GTAGGTGTATTCGTTTATTAATTAATAAAAAAAAGTCTCATCTGATTATTGGACGGGTGTAAGTTAATCTCTGTTTTTAATTATCCGTGTGGTGATGCATTAAGAATACAGTATCACCAACCCTATTCTTACCATGAATGTTGTAAGAGGCGTTTAAGGGAACAACATAATATGTAAGATAACATCACTGCAAAGAAAATTAAAATACCAATCCGTCAGGCCAGTGCGGTATTGGGGCTAAAAGTATCTTTTTAAGGAGAGGTCTATATTCAGCAGTGGACTGGTAAAGGTTAATGATGGTGATGATGATGATGATGATGATGTAAGTTCAACTTAACTGGCTCTGAGACAAATCTTTATTTACTAAGTACCATATACAGAGTTTTTATTTCGTCTACATTCAATTCAAAAATACTTTTGTTCTGAAATAATTAAGAATTAATTAGACTAGCTAGCCACGTAGTGACGGATTAAGGATACGGAGTGTCATTACCCTTATTAATACCATGGATATTGTAAGAGATGACTAAAAAAAATTGCTGAAGGATCACTACAATTACAAAAGAAAACTCGAAGTAAATTCTATGTTAACATGTAAGGCCAACGTCGTATAGTACGTTAAAATCCCCTTTCTAAGGAGAGACTAACGTCCGGCACTAGTCTTTTAAAGGCTTTCGATGACTCAGACTAGCAGATTAACCACATAACAAAATTTTAACTAATTTTTTATTACGAAATTTTCTCTTTTATTTTAATTGGATCACACGAGATCAAAATTCTATGGAAGTTCTTAGTGTCATAAAAAATACTCTTGTAACATATGCTACGTCGTTTATAGTAAATTTCTGTTAGACATATTTGAAAATAATTAAAACATAAAAAAAATTAATATCATCGTCATTCGCCAATAAAGGTATAATCCCACTAATTTTTCCTACCATAGTTGAATTATTTCTTATTGGTACATATATCCATAGTTTGAATTTTCTTCACTTAAATTCAAAATAAGAAAAATGAGAATCTTATAAAAGTAAATATTTTTCTGTGATTTACATAACACATATATTAATTTATTTTTTAAAAAAGACAACACCCGCATTAGGAATAAATCCTGTGTCGCGGGGGACTTTACAAACATACAATACGGACACAAAGAACACCCAGACTCAGAACAACAATTTGTGGATCACACAAAGTGCTGTCACATGTGGGGTTTGACTCCACAACACTCAGCGAAGTGGAGAGCGGCGTGGTGACCACTCAAACAACTAGGCCAAACGTGCAGTCAAAATATACATAGTATATATACTTAACATCAGCATTCTTACGTATACAAAAAATAAGCCTGCTCACACCGGTATATCAAGATGATGGCCATGAACTCATAGTTAAATACTCTAAGTACCGCCGATATGATTGCCAGAACTGTATATAGTACTATCAAAAAAGGTGACATCGCCTCTTCAACAATATTTATCTATAATTTTTAACAAATCAAAATTACTATGAGAATTTGCATTATAACTGCTACACCATGTGTACGAAAAAAAATTCAAATGGCCAAATACATAGTAAATACTATACTCACAGGTATAAGCGCTACATTTATTAAATGAATCATGTAAAACATTATAGTAATGCAGTGCACCATGATCTGCAAAAACATTGATATTATTAATTATAATAAAAACATATTTTACATACAAATATTTCGTGTCAGTTCATTTCTCCAGTTCATCAAAAAACTAAGACCTTAACTTCCCTTCATCTAAATATAGGATTAGAAAATGCCAATATGTGAAAGAGGTGTATAAAATATTCGAAACAAGTACAAGTTTTGAGTATAACAGTATTTAAGTGGATAACTATTTTCATTCGCTCCTGCGATACAGTTATAATATACTTATGTATTTGTGTAATTTTTGAAAAATGGATTTTGAAATCATTACGAGTGGGTCATATTCTCCGTGCTCTGGAAATTGTCAAAAATTACATTAATGTACAAATCCAATAGCACGATCGAAGGTGCTAAATTATTTTTCAATATATTTGAGGGTTACGTCTGCAATTAGATGCATGACCGCAAAAACACATATTGAGTGGTCATAAGATCATATTGTAGTGGACTACAACATGATTTTATGACTTTTCAACTAGCACTAATCTCCTGTGCATTCAACGAATTCATGTGAATCTTTTAATGCGAAACAGCAAGTGGACACGACATGCACTGACTTTTCGAATGTTTTCTATTTTTTGATCACTTTTTACTACTTGAGGAGGCGCAGCATGCCGGAGTAATGAACGCGTTAATAATAATGTGTATAATATAATTCGATCTCAAAAATATCTCATTATTAATGAATTTTAAACATAACAAACATAATGACTTATTATTTCTTCTTTAATGAAACATTACAACATTAAATGTTGTAATTGAACTTCAGACTTGCATATTGTAAGCTGTCATGTCTAATATTTATCGACTTTGGTTTGTTGTCTATTTCTGTAGCTAAAACATGAAATAAATCAATACATATATCAAAATGTACATATCACATAATAATGATTAGTATTATGAAGTACTAATGTATGTATTAGCATATGTATACGAGTATGTATTGGTATTGTCAAATACCAATCATTATCCGTGTGGTGATGGATAAAGAAAATGTATCACCATCCTTATTACCACCATGTATCAACAAGAATATCGTAAGAGCTGACTGAGAGAGCAAATTTTGCAAAGCAACACCTCTCGGAAGGTCAGATTTTTTTGTATTGAGTTTATCTTGCTTTTCTTTTTACTTTACTTTACACTTTATTATTATTTTAGACGTGTTATAAAGGGCCGGATTCAGCAAAATTAAGGACTTTTGTCGCACTTAATGACAGTCTTTATTTCAATATTACTTGACTTTTTAGTCAAGTAAGTAATTACTTCCATTTCGAACTAAAATTTCTCCGCATTGTTCGTAAGATCATCAACAAATTCTTAAATAATTTCGAAGATTTTATTATCTGCTGATAGTTAATAACTAAGTTACATAAACATAATAAACATAATTATTCTTTATTTCATTTTTACTTTTTAGTACCTTTAATACATAACATAAATGTATTCTACATAAGACAATTGTACTAACGGCAAACATTACTTTGTAAGGAGAGACTTATGTCCTGCATCATACACATGAGAAAGCATACCCGAAATCCATAGTTCTTGTTCACAAAATTCACTTGCTCAAGCAATTGTAAGTAGCATTTAGTAATCGAGACAGTGTCCAAATTGCCAGTAAAATGAAATTTTTCTAGTGAAGTTGGGAGCATATGGCCCTCATGACAAGTGTCTGGGTTGATGTTGGTTCTATCGCCACCCTGGCCTGCTTCTGTTAGGGTGACAGATGGCCTTACCTACCACCCTCAGGCCTGCGCTTATGGAGGACGGAGATCGTTTAACGAACTCCGGCGCCTAAATTTTCAGCGGTACCTGGCCCGTTCCCCGGGCCTGGTGGACCGGTAGAGTTCTAAACCTCCCCTAGTCCCGCATCACCATCTCTTTCGCAAGCATAACTTGCTTGCAGAAAGAGACTGGAGTTCCACGCGCTCTCGCTTCGTATTATGGCCGCAACCATGTTACTGAGCGAGGGAAACCCCCACTCCGATGGCCGCCACGAGATCACGCCTCTGCTCCTCCCATGCTGGGCATTCAGCCAGCGTGTAGAACGTTGTGACCACGGTCCGGCCATCGCAATCAATCGTCATTCGGTATAAGCCTGCTGATACCGATTGACGCGAATTTGAGAATACGAGAGTTTAATTTTGCTTGCTCTATCTGGAACTCAGTGATTTACAAACATACATCTTGTAATGCAAACTTTGCCATATCATATAGAAAACTTACCTGTATTAAATTCTTAATCACTTTAAGCCGAAACTGCACTTGGGTGACATGAGAAACTGCATCAAGAATTGTTAAAATATTTAGAACCCAGTATAGATAATCTATAGCGTATATTGCTAAATTTTTCCAACCATCCATGATAGTCCAAGTAATAACATCAAAAAAGGATACAAAAAGAAAGACACTGATGCTCAAGATCATACTCATGATAATAGTTCTACGAATCTCATCGTAATCGGCTATTCCTAGAGTTTTATCTATGGCATCAAAGGTTTTAATGTATTTTATTAAAGCATTTCCATTGTATTTCTGAACGAAGTAAATATCTATTATATAAACAAAATAAGCCAACCAATAAGTCATTTGAATAATTGTATAAATTTTTGGCAAACTGTTTGATATTTTAGAGTAATGGATATTATTTAGCTTTAGGTATAAAAACCAAAAATTAATAAACGTTAAAACGAGTACGTAGAATGCTGTTTTAATTTTTGACCTGAATGTTTGTATTTCAATTCCTTTGTGATATATATTAGATAATGAAATAATTCTTAAGAACCAATTGATAAGCGCCAAGGTATAAAAAGTATCTTTAATGATCATGTTATTTGTTATTAATTTATTTTCTTCAATGAAGATTGTAACGAACGTGCTCAGTATTAAGGTGCTGTACTGCGTATCTGGTTATTTATGAAATGAGACCAAATTTAATCTTTATGGTAAACGTATCAAGTATTGATGAATATATTGTAATATGTATTTGATTGACAGAAAAATTCACGATATTGTAAACAAGCACAATAATAGTTACACAGACGTAGGTAATACTAGAATGACTTAGATCCAAATGAAGAGATATTTAAAAACAAATAATGGTAATAGATATAATTGTTTAATATGTAATTGTTAGTTCACATTAAACTTTAAGAAAGTTTGCAAGTAGAACAGCTTCATAGAAAGGAAATGAAAATAATCAAAAATAAATAATTAATGGGTTGCTGTAGGACAGAAATAAAGACACACACCCCCGTCGATGGCCTTCGTGGTCGGAGATGACGGAGTGCACGACGACAATGTTCTGGCCGTCAGCGAATCGGAGATAGGGGCGGTTGTTCTACAGATCCACTCTAAGAACACCGCCCGCGGGTCCCAATCTGTCGGACTCCCAATTCGGTTTTCGGGCGAGGCGTTCGACGGTCGATGCTGTGCTGCGCCTGAGGGCCGTTGCAGAAGAGGCCGTGAGCTGTGGCAACGTGCTGTTGGCGGTGCCATTGGACATCACCAATGCATTTAATAGCCTACCATTTAGCTGCATCAGGGAAGCACTTCACTACCACGGGGTGCCAGAGTACCTGAGGCGGCTTGTGGCAGACTACCTTGAAGAGCGTACCGTTATGTACGAGGACTGAGGTAGTATTCTGCAGCTTCGGATCATGTCGTGTGGGGTTCCGCAGGGGTCTGTCCTCGAACCACTCCTGTGGAACATAGGATACGACTGGGCACTTCGAGGTCGTGTCTCCCCCGGGCTGGGTGTAATTTGTTACGCCGATGACACATTGTTCACAGCCCAGGGAGCGAACTTTCAAGAGGCGGCGCGCCTGGCCACCACAGGAGTCTCTTTGGTAGTCGTGCGTATTGAGGCGCTGGGTTTACGGGTAGCCTTAGATAAGACGGCGGCCCTTTTGTTCCATGAGTCCCGTCGTGGTCCAGCACCCGGCGCCTCTATCGTAGTCAATCCGGTCCTCGTACCGGTTCAGGCCCAGATAAAGTATCTGGGCCTGATCCTCGACGGCAGGTGGCTCTTCGACGAGCACTTCTGACAGCTTTTTCCATAGCTGGTCGGCGCTGCTTCTGCCCTTAGGCGACTTTTGCCCAATCTGGGTGGAGCTAGCGTCGCGACGAGACGACTATACACGGGGGTTGTCCGGTCAATGGCACTGTATGGTGCACCGGCGTGGGCGGCGGCTCTGGCCGCCCAGAATAGGGCTCGCCTCTGGCGCCCTCAGAGGATATTGGTGGTTAGAGCCATACGCGGTTACCGCACCGTATCGACGGAGGCGGCGTGCGCCTTGGCCGGAACTTTCCCGTGGGATTTGGAGGCGGAAGTGCTCGCCAAAGTTTATTGGCGGACGGTTGACTTCCGGGCGGGTAGCGGCATACGGCCCCCGCCCGAAGAGATACGCGAGTGGCGAGAGGCCGCTCGTCGAGCCACGATGGCTCGTTGGTCGTCCCGGTTGGAGGCTCCACGTGCTGGCTTTGCCGCCGTAGAGGCTCTCCAGCCGGTCATCGCCGAGTGGGCGGGGCGGCAGCACGGGACCCTTTCCTTCCGACTAACGCAGGTTCTTGCCAGGCACGGTTGCTTCGAAAGTATCTGCACTCGGTTGCTAGGAGGGAATTGAGTCCCGCCTGTCACCACTGCGACTGCAGTGAGGACTCGGCTCAGCGCACGCCAGCGGTTTGTTCCGCCTGGACGGCGCAGCGTGGGGTCCTCACTGCAGTTATTGGAGGAGCTCTCTCGCTTCCGGCTGTCATACGCTCCATGACCGGTAGCGACAGTTGTTTTACCGCGATCGCAACCTTCTGCGAAGACGTAATTTCGTGAAAGGAGGCGGCGGAGAAGGCCCGGGAGGATGATTTCCACTGGGACCCAATTCGCCGCAGGCGAGCCGGGCGGCGAAGTCACGCATACCAGAGCCTCATGCCGCCTTGAGTATGGCCGCGTGTGGACGGGACGGGTTTTCCCCTTCATCCGCTACAAAGGCCAACCGCGTGGAGGCGACGTCCGTATGTGCCGTACGTCGCCTAAAATAGAGTTTACCCATAGATGGTGCTCGTATTTACAGGCCAGCCGCGAGGAGGTGACGTGCGCGTGTGCCGTACGTCGCCTAAATAGAGAGTTTATCCGCAGACGGTGACCGCTTTAGCGGACAGGCGCTAGGAGAGATCTGGATGTCCTAATAGCAGTGATTCCCGGATCCCTCCTATCTCAGGCGCAGAGTGGCACACTGTGTGGTTTTAGTCGGTCCGACTCCGACACACCACCCCGCAGTAAACCCCGGTGGGGTGACGGCCCGAGGGGGTTTCCACACGTTACAATAAAAAAAGTACAGAAATAAAGACACTGTGACTGCAATGAGGACTAGGGTCAGCACACGCTAGCGATTTGTTTCGCCTGGGTGGCGCAGCTTGGGGTCCTCACTGCAGTTATTGGAGATCTCTCGCTACCGGTCGTCATACGTTCCATGACCGGGAGCAACAGTTGTTTTACTGCGGTCACAACCTTCTGCAAAGACGTAATGTCGCGGAAGAAGGCGGCGGCAAAGGCCCGGGAGGACGATATCGACTCAGACCCAATTCGCGGCCGGTGAGCCGGGCGGCGGAGGTGCGCATACCAGCGCCTCATGCCGCCTTGAGTGTGGCCGCGGGTGGATGGGACGGGTTGTTCCCTCCATCCGCTACGATGACCAGCCGTGAGATGAGCACACCGTGTGGTTTTAGTCGGTCCGATTCCGACACATCACCCCGCCGTAAGCACCGGTGGGTGATGGCCCGAGGGGGTTGCCACAAGTTAAAAAAAAAAGGATAGAAATAAAGACGGGTTTTCCCCTTCTTCTGCTATAAAGGACAGCCACGAGGAAGCAACGTCCGTGTCCGCCGTAACTCGACTAAATAGAGAGTTTTGTTCACAGATTGTGCTCGCGGAAGCGGGCAGGCGCCAGGGGGGATCCGGTTGTCGTAATAACAACTATTCCCGGATCCCTACAGTCTCAGACGCAGAGTGTAACACCTGTGGTTTTAGTCGGTCCGATGCCGACACACCATCACGCCGCAAACCCCAGTGGGGTTACGGCTTGAGGGGGATTTACACGTTAAAAAATAGGAGAAAAATAAGGAAGCAAACCAAATACATCACTTGAAACAGGAAGTGTAATGTATTGTTAAAACTGGTGAGCTATGATCCAGAAACAATTATACCTACTACGAACACTAATATGTCAAGACGTATTTTGTGATTAATGTACAATTTTGTAAAATTAGAAAAATAATCGTCTTTTGTACAGCTTCAAAATTTAATGAAATTGATACTGTTTCAAATTGCCGTATCTAGTAAGAGCTTATTTCATGCTTTCAGCTTAGAATAAATAATTTTGTTGAAGCTCTTTGGTGAAATTATTTTATATGTAAATAAAACTTGCATTAATAATACACAGAGTATAATATATTACCTATACTACGTGTCCGTATGGTGACGGATTAAGAATATGGATTGTGAACAGCCGTTTATCCTGTAGGTGCAGTAAAAATCAACTAAGGTAGTAAACTTCGCAGGACAACGGCACTGCAGAGAGAGGAAATACTTGACATAAATCCTATACAAAGGCATCTGGCCAATCTGGCAGGTCAAAAGCTCTTTTCTAAGGTTAAACCAATGTCTAAGTGTTTACTTTTAAAGCAGTTGATGACTATGACTACGACTAAGGTGAAAACCTCATGAGATCCCAATAATCTTTTCCGACATCACAATTACCAGTTATCAGGAACTGACCATAAAATTATTTAAAAGGCATAGAATATTTCTCAGTTAATAATAATTAAGATTGGTCTTGAAATTCAAAGTTAAAGTAAGAAACTGTTTTACTCTTAGCTTGTAAAACTTGAAAATGATTTGTTAATTTAAATTTACCCACATGGTGTAAGTTTTAGTTTAATTTAAACCTAAAAAAAATAACGAAAAGATAGAAATCGTCAGTATTGCCTACTTCTTCCCGTGGTGTCTGTTTCTTTGTATGTAGTTTTCGAATTTTGATCACCATCAACGATCAAAATCAGAAATAATTATGTCTATGCAACGCGTTATCTAGTTGCAAGAGCTTGACGATATCTTTGATACGGTATTTAGATGTATAAAGTTACGTGTTTTTATAAAAAACCTTCTCGTTTATAGATCAGATAATATAAGACAAAAATTGCAGAAATAGTTTATTGTAAATATGATGACATGCAGTAGGATTCAACTATAGTTCCTACTCATTTGGTATATATACATACATAGTACAACGCTATACAGAAAAGCAATACAACAGTTACGTTATTTCTGAACTATAATTAGTTATTTCTGAGTATTGGCCAGTTTCAATTAATGAGACGAAAAAATTTGGTACAATCTTTCTTCTCAATTTTAACTAATGGGTGAATATTGTAACTATTTAAAGATTCATTTAATACTTTGCTGAATTATTACAGTATATGTTATGATCACAGAGTTTAAAGACCATACAGTTAAAAGGCTGGTGGTAAGTTCATGCTTAGGGACTTTCAAAAGATTTTTAACACTGTCCTGTTCGTAGGGATATCTCCCGTGGCATGGAGTAGGATATAGCGTAGATATAGAGTAGGCATGTAGTTCTCCTGCTCTTCCAAAAGGGTGATAAAACTATGTTGAAGACATACCGCCTCATTCTCCTTTCAAACCACGTCTACAGGTTGTTTTCAAACGTCATCATGAATCATCTTTCGCAAAAGTTTAATGAGTTCCAGGTAACGGAGCAAGTTAAGTTTCGGAGCGGATATGTGTAACAGATTATATAGAAAATTAAATTAAGAAGAGTATAATTAACCATTGTGTCCAGCATTCGTTGACCATGTAAAGGCCTTTGACTCAATTGAGATTTGGTTTGTTATGGAATTTTTGCAGCGGTTATTGTTGTATATTGGTGATGCGTCCGAATAATGAGATGTTTATACGAAGCCGCAACTATGTCCATTCAAGTGCAGAACCAGCAAACAAGACTCATACCATTGCATCGAGAAATGAGACAAAGGGACGCTATTTCCTTGAAAATTTTTTACAAATGCAATGGAGGATATGTTCCAGAAGCTGAATTTGACATCGTCGTAATGGTAGAGACACTGCAGGACCTACAACAGATGCTGAATGACCTAGATGAATCCACTGTAAGCATCAGCCTACGGATAAACTTGGATAAGACCAAGGTGTCGTTCTCAAAGTTGTTCAAAAACATGTCTACCTCAGGCTGAAATTGTAGTTGAATGGAAACAGTTTCGAAAAAAGATGGTCAGACAGACAGCTTTTTCTAAAATTTTGTCTAGGCATGGCTTTCTGGCCGTTTCGGTCCCTCTGATCACTTAACGGAGAATGTAAATTATCTTGTCTTTTTTAAAATAAAGCGACAGATTACATTTCTTTCTTAAATCTTGACATGCAATATTTAACAAAATTTATATCACGTCGTTAACTAAATAATAATAACACTTTTAGTATAATTCAGGATTTATGAAGAAAAGATTCACCGTGATTATTCGAAAAAAATATAATAATGATAGTGCTTACTAAGAATTTAAAGCCGTAATAATGAACTCTACTTAAATGTTAAGGGAGGGGTAAGGTATTAATTTTTTTTTTTTCAATTTTTTTTTTATTTTTCTAATTGATTGCACAATATGTCAAGAATATTGTGTTAAAATTTCAAGTCGATTGAAGCAAAATTGACGAAGTTATGAGTAAGCATCCGTTGCTCCGGGATGAGGTTTTATACCTGACCGACAGCTGCGTGACGCACTCACCCGGGCCAAACAAAACCAGACGGGTCTGTTCAGGTAGAGTCAAGAATATTCGAGGCATGGTATATACATCAGTTAAACACTGTATGCCGTGCTGAGCAGTAACAAGTAACGCTAAAATTTTGACTCTGTTTTCCTTCAATTCGTACATCGAAAGTGTTACTTTGTTTTCGTTCGTGTTCGTACCTCGAAAAATCTTCGTGTTCGTACCTCGAAAGTTTGACTTTGTTATCGTTCGTGTTCTTACATCGAAAAATGCCCCGAAAAATTAGCAGAGAAGATCGTAGGAACACTAATGAGAGGTTATACCGACCTAAAAAAAAACTGCCTCCACAAAAGCGTGGAAGCGACGAAGTAGAAGCTAATAGCGCGTCAGCGAAAAAAATTAAAAATAATCCTGTAGTAGAAGTATAAGAAGAGACCATCTTGATGGAAGCCTTTTGCTCTACGGACCTGGCATCGACGACTCTGTGTAAGTATAAAAAAATTATCGAATTTTATGTTGAATTTTTCAGTATGCAAAACTTTAAAGCGTTTTTCTGAGACTTGTCATTTTTGGAGTCCGTGCCCACCATAACTAAAAATCTACTGGACCAATCGTTTTGAAATTTTGCAGTGTTTTTTCACATTATTCACCAGGTATTGTCGAGAGCTTTTTTTTTCAATAATTATCAATTTTACAACAACAAATTAGACGTTATTTTTAGCGAAAATCTGATTTTTGGCTTCCAAGTGCCACGAAAAATCGAAAAATCGAAAAAAAAAAATCCTCTCGTGAATACCTCGACAAACATCTCCTTTAAAAAATGCATTTTCATTGTTTCGTTTCAGATGATTTGGTTGCGAGTTATGATGGGCACCGCAAAACAACTTTTTCTCGAGGCGCCTCCGGAGATTCACCGTCAGTCGCTCAATTTTTGATATTTTGCAATGAAAATTTAGGGAAATATTGTTCAAATGTTACATTATCATGTATAGATTGCCTAAATAAACTAACACCATATGTATTGCCAAAAAAAAATCTTAAAAACATGCTTTTTTTTCACCGAATTAACCTTACCCCCCCTTAACAAAACTCAATCCAAACCATGTATAATTATTTCTAAATACACTTCAGCTTGAATATTTAACACAGGAATTTTATGCACAAACTTTCTTCTTTCGCTTATTGACAGCTCATTATTGAAGCTATGTTTATATATTTTGCCTCATTATAATAGTATACGTAGCGACTACAGAGTTTAAAGATATAAGTGTGCGAAAGTTTATTATAAAAAACTTAGCAGCGTGAAACTTGATAGGCCTTGTGAGAAGTAAGTTTCGTAATTCCAAAAGGTCAGTTTTTGTTTCACTACCTGAAATAAATTTATGAATATTATATGAGTATATTAATGTATTGATTATTTATATTTTTGGTACAGAGCGTGTATTATAATATAATATAATTATATTATATTTAAATAAATAGGTAATTCTATTAGAATAGTAATTATGAGTACATACTTACTTTTAGAATTTTATTGACAATAGCTAAATCACAGTTACTAAGTAAACTTTTGATTGAATTACGAGTAGTTAGAAAAAGTCGAGCATTTATGAACTAATAAATAATTCAGTTTCCGTTTGCGCTTTTTAGTGTTTCTTTTTGGTTTTTTTTGAAGTCTGTTTTGTTTTTTTATATTTTTTTAAGGTATATTGTTTTTCAAAATCTGCCTTATTTTTTTATATCATTATTTCTATCAATGTACTCCTATTTCTTGCCTGCTATCCCAAAAGTGTTCGGTTAAATTTATGTACGTGTAGGTAACTATTAAAAACCTCATTTTTAATGGGAAAATATACTTACGGTATTTTCTATCCACTAACAGTGCGTCAATAGTTTCCAGAATGTTATCATTTTGTGTATCGGTACCTGTTCACATCGGTACATCAACATAATGGCCATCAACTCATAAGTTAGTACTCTTAGCAGGTTCGATACGATTACTGGTGCAATATACAATGCTGATTTTAAGGGTGATGTTATCTGTTCAATAATCTCTATCTAAAATCCAGGAAATTAAAAGTATAACAAAAGGTTTTCTGATTAAAAAATTAAGATATTAAAGGGAACAAATTGAACAATGATTAAATTTATAGATAGGTTATACTCACAGGTCTGGTCGCTACATTTAATAAATGAATCATACAACATATTCATGTAATGTACCGCGATCTGTAAATATTTTGCCAGTAAAGTAAATAACAAAATAAAATTTGAATCTATGAATATTTCAAAAGCAAAATATTGACAATATTTAATCTCTGCTGACACTGATAACCAGTAAGATAAGTAGGTAAGTGAAGAGTATAATTTATTGTCTTTCTGCTTGCTTATATATTGTAATCGATTAATTATTAGATTGCTAATTACTTTAATAATTTTCTATTACACTTTACAAGAGAACGTACCCGAAATCCATAACTAGTGTTCACAAAGTTTACTTATTCAAGAATTTATAAGTAACATACAATATAAACGTTGTAATTTTCAAATCCTTAGTAAAGTAAAGTTTTCGCGCAGAATCCATTAATTCAGGATCTTTGTGAGATCTGTGGATTGGGTTGACGTTGGTAGTAGTTCTAGTTTGAGTGACGCCATTTTTGTTCTAAAAAACTAGAAAATAATTTGGAAGAAAATCAATAAACAATAAACGAAATAGAACTCTTAGTTAATGTAAAGATTATTATTGGTTTCAACTCAGTTTGATGGTATACAGGATGTCGTCTATTCTGTTGGAAACTGTATGGCTTATGAAGGATAAGCTTACAATACTGTAATGTGAAGAGTACTTACTTGTAACGGACTTTGAAATATTTTAAGCCGGCATCCCAGTTGAATAACATGAGAAAGTACATTAATGATTGTTAAACCACTTAAAAAACAGTAAAAATAATCTATAGAATATATAAATGAAACTTGCCATACCTCAAGGTGGACCCAAGCTACAAAGTGAAATAATGAAACCCAGAGAAAGCTACCGATGCTTAAAACTATGCTGATGACAATGGTTTTGTGAATACCATTGTAATTAGTTTTTCCTAAAGTTTCATCAATGGCATCAAAAGTTTTAATGTTTTTTACTAAGGTATCCCCGCCATATTTATAAACGAAGAATCGATTCGAAATCGATTATATAAACAAAATAAGGAAACCAATAAGTCAGTTAAACAATGGTTGAGAATTTCAGAGCTGCAGTACGGCTTTCATTTTTACTCAGTTTGAGATTTAAAAGCAAGAAATTAACTATTGTTAAAACAAGTATGTAAATTGCTCTTTTAGTTGCTGATTTAAATGTTTGTAATTCTACTCCTTAATAATCTATGTCCAGATAAATAATCCTACCTCTATATATGTGATAATGCCGTAATTCTGAGGAACCAATTAACAGAAATCAATGTGGAAAATGTATCTTGTGTCACCATTTTGATACGTGAAGCTAATGAGCTTCCATTAACCAGAAAATATTGAGGTTTTAAGTACACTACGTGTTTTGTTACTACGTGTTTGTTGTACAAGTTTTGACAAATAAGCCTTAAATAAATATAACTTGAAATTTTTTCAGAGGTGTCAAGTACACTGAATATACGTCTGACGCATTCGATTAATGAAAAACCTTCAAATGTCGTTAACGATTTCCATAATGACTCAAAAGGATGTAATAACACTAGAACGGTATAGACACAAACATTTCATACAATCTATTGAAATTAATTCTTATTTCCCTTGGTCAGGCCATGACGTGATGATGACTTTACTGACTTCATGCCGAGCACCCTTTGAGATTAACTTAATTTAATTTCCAATTTGATAAGCAAATCCTTTACCACTTGTGGTCGAAATCTAGAAACAGAAATATTCGTGTGTTGCCCACGTATTATTCGTTATTGCGACTGATAAATTTAATCCAAGCACAATATAAACACAAAGAACATACACAGAAAATTACATAGCTTCCATGTCAGAAGATATTCTGGCACGTTATGGAAAAATAAATAAATACGTAGTTTGTACTAATACAAAAAAAATATTTTATTTATCCAAATTAACTATTGAAACGTCGTTCTAATGTGTAGTATATAAGACCTAAGTTTTCTTTCTAAAGCGAGGCCCATCTCCAGCTGTGGACTGTTAGTATTCATTAAGTAAACATGTAACTAAGTCTAGCAAGACTACTAGACAAAGTTCACCAGGGTCAGCTAGGTCGACAAGGAAAGAAGAAAGAAAAATAAATATATGTTTCAAACTTTAGTTGAACATCAAAAACCACTCCAAGGTTGTGAGCTTTTGTTACACGTTCCAGTGTTTGCTGATGTTATTAAGTATTGTTTGACAATTTGGTGTATGGGTTTCTTTGAGTTTTACATTATGCAATTTTTTTGGTCTAGTGTGAGATATTTTGTAAGTCCTGGTTTATTTTCTGTACTATCTTGTGAATGGAATAAATTTTGAATTTGCAGATCATCAGCATAGATGTGGAATCCACAATATTGCATGCTGTCCCTGTCAATATTGACCTGTATAAACTGATGTCTGTTATTGAAGCAGCGTTTGTACCATCCGACTGCCTCTCGACACAGCTTAGGGGGAAGAAGGTCAATGTTGACAGTGTCAGACGCAAGATTTCACAATAAACTCTGCAAGTGCACTCGACTGCAACCAATACACGCTGATCATTTTCACGTATGTAAGAGACTACCACACTTCACACGTGGCCACCCATGCAGATTACGCTTCTCAATCAACCTATCACCGTCCACTGCTGACCGAAGATCTCCTTCAAGGAACGCCGACCATCCCGATCTTAGGCAATTTGCATACATCCACTGCTAGGCACTTTCTTCGTCATCTTCAATCAAATCTCTTCAAGTCATCGTTCTAGTATTCTTCGGCTCCAGCGACCAGATCATGCTTGTCAAGGTTAATAGTCTAATTGTAATAAATATATTATTTTCCACTAAATGATGACTTTAGTCGAAAGTAAATTATATATATATATATATACAAGAACGTACATATATATATATATTTCCTTATTATACGACAGCATTATGTAATAGAAATGAGAAAAGATAAAAAGAAAAGATGAATTGTTTTTGCGTAAAATAGAAGGAAAATTATCATATCGCCAACATAACCTGAAACGACAGCATTCGTGATGTCGTGTTTCGTTACTGAGTGCGATACCGGAGGCCCAATGATGCAGGGTTCGCAGTTATCGTGGTAATTGTGTAAACCTTACACAGCCACGATGACTGTCAAGCCTTTCTCGTCCTTAAGCGGGGCGTAAAACGCGTCTCACTAGGCCGCCATATTGTGGGTCACTATACTGCAATGTCTGCATTTGTAATGAGTATGATGACCACAACTCTTGAGTCCTATTTATGCTTTCCATCAGGCAGAGTAGAGTCACTTCGGCAGGCTCTTAATATAGAAAAAAACAACCACGATCTTATCTTATCTTAAGATTGAGACTAAAAATAGTTACCTTAATAAATTTAGCATTACTGAGAACTTTCACTTCCGTTGAATTAAATTATTTCGTTTCAAATTATTAATTTTATTGATACAATACTTCTTAAAAAAATATTTCATATAGAGATAAGATTTGTATTCAATTGTAATACATATTGAGTTAAATTGATGTCTTGTTAAGTAATTAAAGTCTAGTCTAATCAAAAAATTTACCTGTAATTACTTAGGTTAATCGATATGTACTATTGTTATACGGAGTATCTATTCTATACTATAGACTTTTCTTATGTACGAGTAAACTATAGATAGAAACTAGATAGAGCATCTTGGTTAAAAATAGCAAAGAAATTATTTACCTTTTAATATCAAAATTATTCGAAGAATTTTTATTTTTTTGTTAGTTATACTTCATTGATTATTTATTTTTGAATTGAAAACTTCTTCAGCTAGGCAATTTTTAGTTTGGAGAAATTCTTATGGGTTCGCGTCAGCAGTATACTACTGTTTAAGGTATATCTATGGCTATGAGTATAGATATACTTTAAACCGTTAACACTAGCATAGTTAGTTAAGAAAGTTTCAGAAATTTCGAGCCTTAAACGAGTCGTATAATATTTTAGAAGCACTCATCGAAAAATAGGCTTTTTGTTTTTAGAATATACTCGTAATTATGACACAAAATATAAAAGCTCGCAAAATGACCAATTCGTCGGTACCAGCCCTCGTGACGTACGTACTTTAATTTAAAAAGTATGAAATATTCGTTTCTAATATTACAATAACTTTAAAATTTCAAAATACAGTTTAAAGTTTTCATTTCTGTCTGCAGTCTTCATGACTACCTCAGTTTTTCTTAGTTTTTTGAATATCAAGGTTATTTTTAAATTTTTTACCAAATGTATATAGCATCATGGCAATATATTTACAACTTTTCTGCCATCTATATTATGCTCCAATGGCGTAAGAATACTATGCTCCAGCATATATGTACCAATTAATCCAGATTGATTCCATGGTTTCACAGGTAAGCATTGTTAAGCAGTTTTTCGTTGCTTTTCACCAAGTTTGCAAGATTGCTGTAGCACAAAGTAAGGGAGAGGGCTTTCACAAAATCAAGGAAAGCCCTCTCCCTTTCGGCGGCGGTGGCGGGAGTTTTCGCTTTGCACCAGTTGACAGGACTGTAAGTTTACTCCTAATACAATAAAAAAAATGTATCTTTCTAGATTGTCCTCACTATTATGATTACAGTAAATATGACCTGGTTAACCGATAACAATATACTAGTACGGTCCGAGAAATTAAACCACATTTCTTATCTGATCTACCGTATATTTATAAATAATCCTAAAGTGCGTTACACTACTGCAGGCAACGACAAGATAGCGTGATTCAGGTGACTGGAACAACACCATCTATCGTGATATGGTGTTAACACATTTGTGCTTAATGATATTAAAATATTTAAAAAAAGTAGTGTCGGTCTTGAATAGTCACTCTTATTTTCTTTAATGTTTTTTTTTAACAAGCCTTTTACCTAAACTTGGCTAGATAGAAAATAAATTGTATTTCAATTTTAGCTTTTTGGCTTCACTTTGTAATATTCTTAGTTCTTTTGAAGTGAAAACTTCTTTAGGCGCGTTGAGCATTTTGGTAGAGGGTAAAATCCTCGGTTCGCGTCACCGACATGCTAATGATAATAGTATATCTATAGCTATGGAGAATATGATATTATATATTATATATGAAATTTATTATTATTATTATATATTATATATGATATTATATATTATATATAGCTATATATGAAACAAAAAATTTCATATAATTTTTGCATATAGTTTTAATTACTCTCAACTTAATAGTTCCGTTTTCACTTCTATCGGCAGTCCCACGACTACTACTGTTTTTTTTCTTACCTGTTGGTGACACAGAATCACCAAATAAAACAATAAGGTATCATATTTGAACCTGGAAATTCTTTTATGTATTGGTAAACAAAAAATAATTAAAATTTATCACTAAGTTATTGGTCGACGTGATGTTTCTGATAAATTTGGAAGCTAGATACAAGCAAAGAACGACTGCACGGGTAGCGTAGCAGTTTAAGCGGTCAACTCGTTGCTTCCCGCTGCGCTGAGTTTTCTGAGTTCGACTACCGCATGGAGTATAGGAAAGTACTTTCTTATTCTGATTATAGGTGTTCTAGGTGCATATATTTCATTAATATTTGTTAATTTCACCGCAACACAAGATATATTAGTAATTCTCTAAGTTGAAGTTGGAAGTGGTCTTTTAAAAGTCATTAAACAAAAGAGTCATACTCAAAACTTTACTTTCAATTGTTCTAGACTGATTTAAAAAAAAATTGAGATACCCCAATGTACCTATCTAACTATTTCTAGTACGATTCTATGTCAATATAACAGATAATAGTCTGAAAAATAAAATAAACACTTTCAAAGTGAACATTTATTTAAAGTGATAAGTGATTAATCAAAAAGAGTGATAGATAAATCCTTATCCTTAAATTTTCACAATACTAAAGCTAAACTAAAACTTTTTCTTAAATATTCGTTAGATTAACTAAATAATACTTGATCTTTCTTCCTAGTAATACTGAGAGATGACCATTGCGACTACTTAATGCTTTACTAAATATTTCGTTTCATTAAGATAGTGAAAGTAATAACCACAGAGTTTAAAGAGAAAAGAGTCCGATAGTCTAATGTAAAAAAGTTAGCAGCGTGAAACTTGATAGGCCTTGTGAGGAGTATATTTCGAAATGCCAAGAGGTTGGTCTTCGTTTTACTATATGAAATATTATACGTTTGATATAGTTTAAGCTAAACCATTAATTAAAAAACACATTTACTAATGTTGCTAAGAAAGCTACTCACGAACTTTTGTATTAGATAATAATACAAAAATATAACGATACGTCAATATTATCCAGAATCTCGTCGCATTGTCTGTAAACCTGCTCACATCGATACATCAACATAATGGCCATAAACTCGTAATTAAATGCTTTTTGTAGACCCGATATAACTACTAGAAATAAAAACAGTGGTGATGTTATAGGTGATATTATGTCTCCAAACGCCTCTACCTGCAAATTGCTAAAAACCTAAAGAACAACAAGCATGTTACCTTATGAATATTGAACCAGGTGACATAAATAAATAATTGTATTTTAAAATGGATAGAAAGTTTTATACTCAGGTCTCATCGCTAAATTTATGTAATTGATCATATAGAGCTACATATTTACGAAATGTGCCACGATCTGCAAAACCAATAATAAGACGACTTAGAATATGGCTCAAACTTGGTTGTCTGTAGTCATATTATAAGTCGAGCCACAAGTAAAACCAGAATCAAAGTCAGTATTAGTATATTCAGTATGGTAATTGTACTCCGGTTCAAAATAATAGCTGTAATATGATTCGTCATAGTTGGTGCACTCATTTGTGTATATTTAGGTCTCGATCTTTAAAATAATTTGAAGGTGGAGGATTACCAAATCTACTCCAATCATGGGGTTTGGGAGTAGTGTCGAATTCCACTCATAGGCTGAGGGCCTGGTGGTAAATTATATCGGGGTGGTATCTAATCTAAACAAGTTACTACGGGCGCTGTAGTTAAGAGATGGTGCGCCGAACAACCTTTGTGTTTATTTGGTAACGGTTGTTGGTGTTGTACCGGTGTGGGGAATTTAAAGGATTGAGGTGCCGGTCCAATAACACTTTGTCTCATAGACAACGGTCAATTATGTACTGGTATCGGAAAGTTATGTGATCGTTGTGGAAAAAATACTACTGAAGGATATGTGGGAGTAAGTTCAGCAGGAGCAGTTATTTTATTGAATATTCTGTTTAGCAAAGATAAGTTAGCTAGCTCGTTCCCTGGTGATGAATTTAAGTACTGTGCCACTAAAGTATCACAAATCTTAATAAACCGAGTTAAAATATTCGGGTTGCCGTCGAACTCCAGGACAAGGCGGAGCGCCTTATAGATGGTGTCTGCATCATGCTGAGCCATATTGTCTATTTCTAAATGATCTAAATCTGAATTTAAACTAATATTCCTATGTCTATCTGCTATACGGTTGCGGGCCTGGCGTAATTCAGGCTCCCGCGAACTGGACGCGGACGGGATAGTAAATATTGAGGTTAAATATTCATAGGGTGCAACACGAGAATGATTCAAGTGTACTTACCAATATTTTATTTCTGGTTTCTCCCGTGAATTGAATTTTAGATTCTCCTCGTCAGTAGCAGGTACGTAGGTTCTCCCCGGGCAGGCAATTAGGGCAGCTCCGAATATCACGATGTGCTACTCTATCTGTGGACCGTCATTGAGGCCTATCTGCGAGACAGGACGTTAAAGTTTATCGGTTAGTCGGAACGGAGTGGAGAATCGAAGGGAAGCATGTTGCGGGGTTCCCCAGGGCTCGGTATAGGGCCCATTATTATGGAACCTCGCATACAATGCCGTCCTTTGCACCAGTCTGCCCTCTGGCCTAAGTGTCGTCTGCTATGCGGATGATGCATTAATACTGACTAGAGGGTTACACTTCGAGGAGGTGCTTTGGCTCGCCGAGCAGAGTGTGGCTAGTGACGTGAAAAAGATACATGAGCTGGGCCTGAGGGTGGCGCCTCAAAAAACTGAAGCGATATGGTTCCATGGCCTGCGTAAGCGCCAGGAATCACCCAGCTCATGTCTCCGGGTAGGTGACGCTGAAGTCCAGGTAGGCCAGTACATGAAGCACCTAGGCCTCATCCCGGACAACAGGTGGAGCTTCGAAGAGCATTTCAGGCGATCAGTACCCTGAATGCGACGGGTAGCAGGTGTGCTGCATCGTTTGCTGCCAATCTCGGGGGACCACGGGAAGAAGTTAGCCACCTCTACATGGGGGTTGTTAGATCCATGGTCCTCTATGGGGCATCCGTCTGGTTTAATGATCTGGCGGCTGCCTCCCGCTGCCAGGCCCTACTCAGAAGCCTGTAGCGGTTGATGGCTATACGAATAGGCCAACGTTGATGTCGAAGGGTGGAGATCGCGCCAGGATCTCCGACCTGTCCTGTGACCTGTGACCGATATTCTGGCCGACATGGATGCGATGGTCTGCGAAGGACCAAATTTGTCCTGTCGGTCGGAATGCTGAAGAAGCCGCGTCAGATCATGAACCCGTAATGCTACGGCAGAACGACTGTCGACTCGGCTACTACATACGATAGGTACTGACCAGTATGCGGCCAAGGTACTTCATGTACTGGCCTACCTGGACTTCAGCTACAAAGCTTCTGTATCATTCTAGCTTTACTGTATCTATGTACCCACTATTAAATTTGTTATCAATATTTCAAGTGTTCCATTAATTAAATATATAGTGCAAATATCATTATAGTTGATACATCAGAAGAAAGTTTAAAGTTAGTCACATTTGACAAATGTTCAACTACGCAGTATTCTTAAACCTTATTATCGTCTGGTGATAACTATCTTAAATAAATTTACAGTTTCCTTGACAAAAATGAATTAGTTTCACAAACAAAATGATGATTAAAGACACATTTTTTACGTTGGTTGCCATTAATTGGTTCCTCCGAATTACAGCACTGTCAAATATTTATCGTAAAGGAGTTGAAGTTCAAATATTTGGATCAATAACTAAAAGAGTAATCTACTTACTCGTTCTAACACTTATTAATTTATTGTTTTTGTATTTTAAACTGACTAAACATGATTTCAGTATACCTAGGCATACCTTAAAATTTTGTGTCTTTGTTCGAATGACTTATTGGTTCTCGTATTTTGTCTTTGCAATTGATTTATTCTTTGTTCACAAATATTGTGGCGATGGCCTAATAAGATTTATAGAAACCTTTGACGCTATAGATAAAATTTAAAAAAAAAATTGATTACGATGAGATTTACAAAACAATTATCATCAGTTTAATTTTGAACATCAGTATCTATTTCGTTGCTACCATATTTGATTATTTTAGTTGGTTATTGATTGAGGGTTGGAAAGATATTTCATTATACGCTATAGATTATGTATACTTGTTTCTAAATATTCTAACAATCCTTGATGTAACTTCTCATGTCGTACAAGTGGAGTTCCGGCTAAAAATAATTCAAGGTCTACTACAGGTAAATATTCTTCCAGTTATAATAAAAGTTGATATACCAGCAGCTTTACTACATATATTAACTGTGTTTTACTTTAATTGTTCAATTACTTTTCACTTTTTAGAATAGATATGATATATTTCTTGTTGGAACTGTGACCGACATCTACCAAATCGTCAATTGTCAAGAGAATTCTAAACTTACGAATTTTACGACAAAACTTCGCTTAATTGGAGATTTGGAAACTACAAAATTAACCAAATGTTACTTAAAATTGCTTGAGCAAGTAAATTTTGTGAACACTAGTTATGGATTTCGGGTATGTTTCTTTTAATATATTTATTTAATAAAGTATTATAATATCTAATATTTATAATAATTATTTAATCAAGTGGTAAGTAATTTAGTTTACCAATTCGACTCTATAAAAAAATACAAATTGTAATGATGAATTTGTAATGTACGAGTAGTTAAGTTCATAGCAAGATCATAAGAAAATCATCAATTTTCTAACCCCCATCTTCCTTTGAACTTCTTAATCAGAACCCAGCTTAAAACCTGTTGTTACCTCTCTTTTACTACTAACTTCTCGAAATAGAAAAACAAACAATAATTAACCTGACTGAGTAAAAACTGCAGAAATATTTTACACCTACCTGCATTATGAATTATTAATAAATTTTGCAGATCGTGGTGCATTTCGGCAATATTCTGTTCAATTTAATTCATTTGTTAAATATACCGATCAGACCTGTAAGTACAAAACTGTAGATAGACCTAAGTACATCTAATTATTTTCTAATTTCTTTCTGTTACGTACGTTCATTATGCAAATAATATGCTATGCTTCTGATTTAATTGGTGAAAAATTGTAGGTCGAGATTATCGGAGAGATGTCAACAACTTTTATGTCAACGCTGTTTGTAATTCTAATGATCATAACAAGTATACTAAGAGCAATAAATTATGAGTTAATGGCCATGACATTAGTGTACCGATGTGAGAAGGCTTATAGACAAAGTGATAAGATTCTGGCAGCAATTGATGTACTGATATCTGGTACAAAACATCGTAAGTACATTTTACTTTGAAAATAATTTTCTTAACAATTGCACCCACTTATTTATTTTTAACCACATAATTTTGGAATAACATGGAAGAAGTAGTATCTTGAAGAGAAAAATAAATAATAAACGATATCTTAAGCAGATCAGCAACTTAGCCAAGATGCAAATGCTTCGGCTCGATTCTCTTTCTACAATCGTGAACGTCTCTATTCTCTTGTATTATTGGCTGGTATGTTGAGAAACGTCATCGCCATTCATTTTTTAGTTTTATAACGACGTTCACTTTTTTAAAACGTCAACATAGTTAAGAAGACTTTAAACTTATGCTACACAAAAGAAAAGATTTTATTTTTCTATCACAACACCATTTTCGACGAGTCCTCATCTAATATGATTTGATCGTACGAAATATATATTTTTAACGTCATTTGATGAAATAAGACATCACCTTACCTCATTTCTAAGGAGAGGCCCATCTCCAGCTTCTTCATAATCGTTAATCCATTGCTGAGGATAGTGACTCTTTAAAAAGTCAGTTGTTCATCTCCAACTGATACGGTCCGTCACTTGGTGGAGTGTGTAACTGACAAGTATCTCCAGCTGTTCGGAGATTTGGTCTGACCATCACTTCGACCTTCGACCTCTTCGAAATTTTTTGCCTTCTATCTTTCTCATCCCCGATAGCCTCTCTAAATCGTTAGCTTCTCTGTGTGCGATATAGCTGAAATAGCTTAATGCACGGTTTAAAGAAATAGGCGACAGGTGTCGGGTATTTTTTATTTTGAGTTGTTGACGGACCGCTGCATTTGTGTGGTGGTCGGTCCAAGGAATTGTCAGTAGGTGCACCAACACTACATCTCTAAAGCATCAATCTTCTATTTATTAGCAGCTTTAAGTCTCCAGGTTTCTGTCCCATAGATAAATATGGGCAAGGTAAGAATACAAACGAAGTGATGCTTAATCCGATGTAAGATGTTTTTGTATTTTATCAAGTCGGATTATTGTGCATTGGCCATACCAATTTATTTACCTGTTACTGCTCTGTAAGTGCCTGTGTTTGTGATTATCGAGCCAAGGTACTGGAATTGTTCCACAGTTTTGAATTCTTGGAGCAGATTAGTACGTTGTATAGTATCAAAATGGTTGACATTCATAACAGTCTAGATTTTTTTTTTATTGTCTTCGAGTCGCATCTCATGACTGATTGTTTTTAGCTATTCCAGTAATTTAGCTATTTCGACTTCGGTTATTTTTCTCACTTTACGCAATCGAAGGCCTTTCTATATTCGATAAAACATATATGCGCTGAAGTGTTAAACTCGTAGTATTTGAGTAGTATGAGGCGGAGGTTTAAGAATTGCCCACAAGTGATCCTCTTTTTAACGAAACCTGCTCGTTCTTAGCTGTCAACCAAGGAATAATCTTAACCTTTCTTTCTGAACTCTGTCGATTCCTATACAGGTCTTCGCAGAATTCTCTCCATCTGTCTGTGATGGACTATCAAAACCTGCGAGTGATGATGATGATGATGATTTAAATCACGAAGGTTTTATTGTCTCATTTTTTTTGAATTGCTTAATTACTGTTGTGATAGTGTTATCATATTACGTTATTTAGAATTTACAATTATTCTTAGTTATCGCGGTTTCTTATTATTTATTTGAATCGTTATAAGCCAGTGGGAGAATGTCCAGTCTGGTGTCGAGTTCTACAGTCTAACGCGGATTCTGGAGGAGCGTTAGACCTCCCTCCACATTGGAGGGTGCTGGCTTGTATAATAATACCTCATTAAATAGCCGAAAAATTGCTATACTCGCACTGGGGTTCAAGGGGGGACCATTACACTGTACATTGGCAGATTAATTTTATTTCAGATAATAAAACGAAGAAAGACCTTTTGGAATTTCGGCACTTACTTCTCACAAGGCCTATTAAGTTTCATGCTGCTAAATTTTTTACGATAGACTTTCGCACATTTTTATCTTTAAACTCTGTGGTGATTACATACACTATCATAATGTGGCAAAATATTTAATACGGGTATATATCTGTAATGGTCACCAAGAAGAAAGTTTAGATATAATTTTCCTGTAGGTGTAGTGAGTAAGTTATATTTAAGAACTGTAGTAATGTATTGTATTATATTTTATTTTGGCTGTAGTTAAGCCAAGTATTATATACGTTTGAGATGTCATCGTTGTTAAATTAGAATTTATAACACTGTTTTCAATAAACTGTCACTTTTACTCTCTCGCTGCATATCATTTACGACAAAGTTTTCACTTAAGTAATACATGACGTTAACATTACACATCCCTTAATTCACACCGATACATGAGGTATCCAGTACCTTCCTCTGAAAATACAGCTGTGTCAATCTGATCACTTAACTGGATAGTGTAAAAAATTAACCGAAAGCAATAAAAAGATGTTTAACAAAACTAAAGGATAAAATTAGAGTCCTTGAGATTATTACTAAATTCCTCCAGTTAGTCCTGTCATAATATTAAGATAATTTAAACAGAAAATATTTACATATACATTGTAGAACACAAAAGCTGTTGTGTTACACAATAAACGCCAAGCAACGTTAACGTTGTAAGTCAAAGAATAGTCAAATAGCCTGAACTTTAGATAATTTATATAATAAGTGGATAATATCTTCTCCAAACGTTTAAATAACCTCAATAATAATTAATTCAAGCGTCTTAGAGCTCCATCTACCCATAACATTTACCACAGAAGTTCATATTGCAATTATACATGATATATATATATTCATTAATAAAACACTTATAAAATATATATTGTGAATAAGTAAGACAACTTGCATAAATTATAAAATATAACATCATCAAATAATTTCTGAAAATAATATTACTTCGATAAAAGTATTTCTTTAAAACTAAAGGCATAAATCAAACCTGTATTGGAAGTGACAGTAAATAATAACGTAAATGCCATTAAGCCAGCCTATTCCATTATTAACTATTACGTTGAAAAATATGATACCTGTTTTTTTAAAACATTCTAATTTTTTTTCTTCTTTTGGTCTTACAACAAAAGTATTTGTTATTTTTTTGTAATGTTTCATCTTTTCATTTATGACTTAAGTTGTAATTGATGACATTTTGCATAAAATATGAGTACAGTTTTAGTTTTTTCTATTTTACAAGTGTCTGTGTCTAGTACTCTGTGTCGTTTTATCACTACTTCATCTATATAGTTAATATTAAACTCGTTAACGTCGTTACAAGGTTTTTCATTAATGTAAAACCCAGTATATAAATTTATTAGAGTTAGTCCATCTAAAATTCTTATCAGATTCATTTAACAAATTTTCAAATACGCAGTACAGCTTAAACCTTATTACCAATTGAAGTTTCTACTAAAACTCAATGCTAGTGGACCTGAACTTGATTTAAATAAATAAATTTCACAAATAAAATTATGATTGCTGATACTTTTCATAGCCTTATTCCTATTAATTGGTTCCTGAGAATTACAGCATTGTCAAATATCTATCGCAAAGGAATTGAAGTAGAAACATTTGGAGCACAAACTAAAAGATTAATTTATATACTTGTATTAACATTTGTTAATTTAATATTTTTATATTTAAAACCAAATAAACTTGCTAACACACGAGAAAATTTTCTAACCTTTACTAACATTATTCAAATAACTTATTGGTTCTCATATTTTATTTATTTAATTGATTTATACTTCGTACAAAAAAACGGTGGCGATATTTTAATAAAATATATTAAAAACTTTGATCGTATAGATGAAACTTTAGGAAAGTCCGATTACTATGCAATTCGTAGAACGATTGTCATTAATATGATGTTGAGCATCGTGATCTTTTTATTTATTTCCTTGTTTGATTACTTTAGTTGGGTTTTCGTCGAAGATTGGGTGGAGCCATCAACATACGTAATAGAATATGTATACTGGTTTTTAAATATTCTATCCATCCTTGATGCAGTTTCTCATATAATTCAAGTTGAGTTTCGGCTTAAAGTAATACAGGATCTATTACAGGTGAGTAGTCATTTTTTACAGTAAAACTAGTAATACATCGCCCTTTTCATAAATCTCTCAGTCTTGAATGGATTGTATCATTTTACTGAAGCGTCGAATCAGGATCAAGACAACGAGTTCTATCATAAACTAACAAAAGTAAATGTATTTAATTCAGATAGGTTTTAAAAATGGCACTATTTTAAGATGTATTTAGAATAATAACTTTTTTAATATGTTCATATGAATTCGAGGTTTTGAAATAATCAGTTTGTTTGACACCAGGAATCGCCTTTAACGCGTGTTTTTTATATGTCGGATTTGGTAAATAATATTTTGAACGATAATTTTATATTGTATGAGCATTGGTTTAGGTTCAAATTCTTGTCAAAAACGATTAAGATTACATACATACACGAGTATATAGGGTAGGCAATGGATTAGTTAATATTTGGAAAAATCGTATAAAATTTTTCTTTTGATTTTATAAAAATTGTTTATGTACAAGAAAGCTAATTAGTTGGAATTTAGCTTTTAAAAATTATATACATCATCTGAATGACCGCAGTTTCCACGTTTGCCCTCGTCTAAGTGAGCACCGAAATTTTCGAATACTCGTTAGCAAAGAGATCAAGAGATCGCCGACATCTCTTCGCTGATTTTTTCTTACAGTTGACGTAGTGTATGTGGTTTATTGATCCCATATCATAATATCATATCATAATAAGAATAATCCCATAAAAATAAGTCTGCTGAGGACAGATCTGGACTTCTGGATGGCCATGGCCTCGTCTAGAAATCAGCTTTTACAGAAACTTATCTTTGACCACCGGTAGGGACTTATTAGAAGTGTGACAATTGGCTCCGTGCAATGTTTGTTGTACGCCAGATTCTGGTATTCCTAAGTACTGTGAAAAAACCTAAATCTGATAGATTTCAGTGGTTGATAAAGATCTGAGCGTTGTTGGTTATTATTGTTATTTTGTATACTCGACATTGGAATCAAAAAGGAAGGCAATTCCACAGAAAGATATAAATAACGCTTAATTTTAATGTTCTTTCAAGTTGTGGTGAAAACACTGCGGAATTAGGTACCTTTGCCTTACCAATTACTACTTGTAATATTTCTATTTAGGTGTTTTTCACTTTTTAGTCCAAAAATGGGGTACCTCTTATTAAAACGGTGACCAACATCAACCAAATCGACGGTTTTTACGAAGACCCTACACTAAGGAATCCGAGGAAAGACTTGGAAATAATTACATTTACTAAGTGTTACTTACAATTACTTGAGCAAGTAAATTTTGTGAACACTTGTTATGGATTTCGGGTATACCATTTTTCCATTCAATATACATTTGTTACTTAGTAGTAGAATTGTTATTTTAATTAGAATTATATATTATTATACATTATATTACCAGCGCACGTGTTTCCCTCCCGTTATCATCACGGATTCTTTAAATGAGGCGTGAAGAAGCATTTCACTAGGCCGCCATAGTGTGAGTCGTCGTACTGCATTGTCTACAATCACAATGAGTATGGTGACCACGACTCTAGGATTATATTCATGCTTTACATTAAGCTGATTAGAGTCACTTTGGTCGCCTTCAATAAAAAAAAATATGTTTTGCCGTGTGGTGACGGATAAAGAATGTAAAGTATCACAATCCCTATTCATCCCGTAGGTGTCGTAAGAGGCCACTAAGGGAGTAAACTATACAAGGTAACATCGCTGCAAAGAGAAGGCAAACTTTATACAAGTTCTTTTTTTAACTTGTGGAATCCCCTCGGGCCGTCACCCCACCGGGGCGATGTGTCAGAATCGGATCGACTAAAACCACACGGTGTGCCACTCTGCGCCTGAGATAGGAGGGATCCGGGAACAACTGTTGTTACGACATTCAAATTCATTCTAGCGCCTGCACACTGTCGCTGGCACCATCAGCGGGTAAATTCTCTATTTAGGCGATGTACGGCATACGCGGACGTCACCTCTTCGCGGCTGACCACTGTAGCGAATGGAGGGGAAAACCTGTCCCATCCACCCGCGGCCACACTCAAGGCGGCATGAGGCGCTGGTACGTGCACCTCAGCTGCCCAGTTCACCGGCGGCGAATTGGGTCCGAGTGGAAATCGTCTTTCCGAGAATTCGCCGCCACCTCCTTCCGCAAAATTACGTCTTCACAGGAGGTTGCGACCGCGGTAAAACAATTGTCGCTACCGGCTATGGAGCTTATGATGGCCGGTAGCGCGTGTACGTGGAGCCTCCAGCCGAGATGACCAACGAGCCATCGTGGCTCGACGAACGACCTCGTGCCACTCGCGTATCTCTTCGGGCGGGGGCCGTATGTCGCTACCCGCTCGGCAGTAAGCCAATCCTATACCAACCTGTCTGGCTATCGTGCTATAGTGGACCAAAATATTTTTTCTAGGGACAGGCGTATGTTCAGCAGTGGACTATTAAGACTGTTGATGTGATGATGATAAGTAGAAATATTTTAGTGATTATTCAACTTTATAAGACAGTAGAAAAGAAATAGCCTGATCACAAAAGTTCATTGAATTTATATTATCGCATTATAATCATCATGTTTTTGTAGATCTTGGTGCATTTCATGAATATATTGTGGAACATGATTAATTTATTAAATTTTACCATAAGATCTGTGAGTATAAAACATTTTATTATTTTTAAGTATCTTTTTTGTTTATTTCTGTGTGGAAATCCCCACGAATACCACCGAAAGATTCTACCACTTTAGGGCCTTTGCCTATAGTGGGACCCAATAAAGGGCTATAGACCGCACAACCCCAGCGTAGAGTCTCCTGCAGGAGTCATTGGGTCCCCTCATGTACGACAGCAAACGTGTCAATGCACGCGCTATGGCAACTAACTTTGGGACCAGACTTTGGAAATGATGCCCGAAGTCCCGTTGGTCGCCTAATACGAGCCCCAGATACCTCATAGAGGGTTCGATGCCGATGAGTGCTTCCTACTATGAGGCTGAATCTATCAAGTGCCTTCCTCAGTGGCCCATGGGAGAACAAGGCCTCGAATTTGTTCAGAGCTACCTCGAGACCCAGCCACTGGATTAGCTCTACGACTTGGACAACACCAGCCGTGGCCTTCAGGGTTGCCTCTCGGTGCGTCTTTCCGCACGCTGTCACGAATGTATCGTCCGCGTAATACATGACGGCGATACAGTCTAAAAGTGCACCGTAAAGCCAATGTTCCACAGGAACGCTCCTAAGGCCGACCCTTGTGGAACACCGCATGACATTTCACGTCGACCGAGACCGGTTTTACTTGGGTAGACTACGGCTCTAAATACACCCTGACTACGCAGCGGAGGTAGAGACGCACTCAGTGATACTCTAGTACCCGTGGGATGCAACTCCAGAGCAAAATGTTGAACACCTTGGCGATATCTAAAGACACCGCCAACATCACTTCGCCCCGGGCAATGGTTTCCTCCACCAGAGTTCTCACGCGCATATCGCATCCACCGTGGAGTGCTCCTGATAGAAACCGTATTATTTATCCACCAGATTCGGTCTTACTCTGAAGAGATGCTTGACGAGGTGTCAAGCAATCACTCTCTCATAGAGTTTGCATACCTCGTCAAGCAACTCTATGGGCCGGTATATTTTTAAGTGCCTATAGTTAAACAGTTTTGATGTAAAATCCTTGTGGTACGTTTCATTTAATTTTTGGAAACTTATAGATAGAAATTCCTGACAAGGACTTGTCACCTTCTACATCAGCATTGTATATACTGCTGGGGATCGTTACGGGCCTACAGAGAACATTGAATTATGAGTTTATGGCCATAATGTTAACATACCGATGTGAAAAGGCTTATAGCCAAAACGATAAAATTCTGGAGACTATTGACGTATTGTTAACTAATACGAAACATAGTGAGTATTTTTTTCCGAATGGTAAAACATAATAATAAACGCAGTGTTTGATAAGGAATGAATCTTGATATGTCTCGAACAGCAGACTTCCACACGACCTCTGG
Source organism: Hypercompe scribonia (assembly GCA_949316085.1). Classification (NCBI taxonomy): domain Eukaryota; kingdom Metazoa; phylum Arthropoda; class Insecta; order Lepidoptera; family Erebidae; genus Hypercompe; species Hypercompe scribonia. The sequence goes on along the minus strand of OX438982.1, from coordinate 17,840,975 downwards.
TAAAATTTCAGCCATTTGTACATAGAGCCTGTTTTTAAAGATCACCCAAAATTCGAACATCCGGTAGATATTTGTTGTTAATTGTTACATAAATCAATGTTATAAATTACGTTAGCTGCAATCGAAGGCTCGAATAAAAATCGAATCGAATTTAAATCTCTTTAATTAATTAAAATTAAGTAACAAAATTAAACTTAATGAACGATGATTCTACTTCTAAGTAGGAATATAAAATAAGCGCTCTTACAGAATGTTGCAATTGCGACATCGATTGACATCATAGATGCATCAGCAATTTGGTGTACTCTATAGGTATTGCTACATGTGCAACATCAGCGATCTTCATACATTACCTACTCATCTAAACTGTACCGATGTTATTGTCTTTTGTATCTATTTCTGTCTATTTGTGTCTATTATTCAATATTATAGCAGTAGAATAATATTAATTAATTATTTTAAATTATATCAACGTACTAATTCATAATTGGTAATTTGATTTCAGACAGTATCGCAAGAACCAATCTCTTGGAATTCCGAAACTTAATCCTGACAAGACCTATCAAGTTTCACGCTGCAAATTTTTTTACAATAGGTTATCCCATACTTTTGCCTTTGAACTCGTTAGTCGTTTCGTACACTATCATAATGTGGCAAA